>JAUCBN010000036.1:11432000-12854000 GCA_035048815.1 Abelmoschus esculentus
ATTGAAAATTAGATGCTATTAAATCAAATTTTATGAGTTCAAATAGTTGAATATGGGCTTTTGAATAAAATTATAAAGATTAATCTAAAATTTTCAGCTTTTTACTCGGTTAAAATTCGAACGGATTGATATGGATTATGGTCTCCTCTATTAATTCTCTCTCCCTTACCCCTCGTAGCTTTTCTTTTCTTATCTTTCCACCACCTCTCTGCTCTTTGTTCTCCGCCGTCCTCCCCCCTTCTTCTTCTCGGTTTTGACCCTTATTTTTTTGGTTTTGCCGTCTCTTTTCTCCGGTGCAATGGTGGTTCTGTTCTCCGGCTTCCTCGGTTATCTTTTCCATGGAGATTCTTGTCTGCCGTTTGAGGTTTCCAGGGAGTTCTTTTCTTTTTCTTGTTTCTTTCTTTTTGTTTGTTCTTCTTTGCAGGTTTTTCTCTTGCTGTTGGACGGAGATCACGGTTTTTCTTTACTGTTTTAGTCTTTTTCCTCCCTACCTCACCAACATTTTTGCTTTTACTCGACACCTCTTTGAGAGAGGAGGCCTGGAGTCCATCGTACTTACCACATTTACGGATCAAGGAGGGTAGGCCTCCACAATAATGCAGATCTTGTTTCCATGGCGATTGGTTTACTTACGTCTCCACCTTCCCATCGCTGCTGAAGGTAAACTGTAATAACCCAAAATTCGGAGTCAAAATCCCTAAAGTAAAAGTCAAAATCCCTAAATTCGAACCCTAATATTTGGGGATTTAAAATTCTGAAATTAAGGACTAAAATGAGAATTTATAAAACTTAAGGGTCAAAATGTAAGAAATCAAAGACATCGAACCCCTGAATGGTAATTACACCATTTTCCTGGTGAAACGTTTTCCCCTACTCTGTTAACCAAAGCTTTAATTGATATTTAATGGATTCCAATTATTCTCGGATTAAATTCGAATAATTGGACAAGATGGGTGTTTCAAACCACTCGAAATATACTCTTCCTTGTCTCTGTTTTCCTACCGAACAGTACTAAGGGATTGTTTGTTCATGTTCATTGGATTTTATTGAGGTAAGAATTTATTCGGGTTATGAAATCCTTTTTCGTTTCTGTTTCAGTATAAGTTTGTGTTAGGAGTACTTCGGTTAAGGTTGTTATCATGTGTTGATTGTGTTCGATTTAAGGGAAATGATGGTTCGAGTGAAACAGAAAAAAATAAAAATAGAGGGGGGAGTATTTTGGTGCTTTTGAACGGTTCTAGAGTGTTGTTGATGTTTGTTGGTGTTGAATCGAGTAAGGATTTGGTTTAGGGTATTTTTGGAGTGGTTTTGAATCGAATTTGAAGTGAAAATGGGGTTTAAAATCGTGAAAATGGCGTGTTTGGTTGGTGGGAAAAATCTGGAATTTCCAGATTTTTCTGGGAACCAAACAGACCGAACCGAACCCAGGAGAACCGACCCAGACCCGAACCGGCCCAAACTGTCCGGCCCAGACCAAACCGTGACCCGAACCCAAACCCAAACCCGACCCGAACTCGACCCGACTAACGTCATCGCTGACGTCACTGCTGACATCAGCGTTGACTGATGACGCCATCAACTGACGTCAGCATTGACCAATGCTGACGTCAGCAGTTGACTTTTTCGACCCGGGCCCACTTTATGTTTTTTAACGTCCTGAATCCAATGGTGTTGTCCGTTTTTCGAAATCGAATCTGAAGTGTCATTTTTGGGGGTTTTAAGTTTGATAAGTTATCTGGAAGTTATCTGTAAAGGTTTTTGAATAAGTTTCTGTTTGCTTCAGGTGACGAGGATTCCAACCCCGAGTAGTTGCCTCCTCCTCCTCTTGTACAAGGTCCGATACACCCACATTCGGGACCTTCACGTTAGTAACGGTTAAATTCTGTTTAGATTATTTTTCGGTAATGTGGCATAGTAGGAAGTCTAACTTTTTCTGTTAATTGTAGACTCTACTCCTGCTCAGCCTAGTGGTAGAGCCGAGTCCAGTAGACGCCAGGGTCGTCGTTGAGTCTTCTGATACAGGTTTGTTCTCTCCCGTTTATCCTGTAAATCTGTTATTCTGTATATTCGATTTTTGTTAACCGTATGATCATGCATCATTCTGACATATCATTTCTGATTCTGATATCAGTCATGCTTGCCTCCGGTTAGACTTTAAGCCATGCATTCTGATTCTGTGTCTGCATATAACATGGCATCTGAGATATTATCTGTGTACGGGGAAGTTAGTGATTTATCACTTTTGTTCAGTGGCTCCACCTTCGGGTCGAGATACCACTTCTGTTGGTGTGATGGTGTTAGAGTGGTCTCGGGACCAACTCTTCTGTGGTGTTCGGAGATGGGTGCATATCATGCATACTCTGCCTATTCTGCATATTCTGTTCTGTTATTCGGTTTAACTGTTCTAGAGACACACTAGGCTCCCTAGCTTACACCCTCTCAGATTTTTGTTTCAGATCTCAGTCCTAGGCTCGGTACGGTACTTGGAGGATCCTGTTTCAGTTTGAGATTTATAGTATGTTTTTCCGTTTCGGATTCCGGATTATTTTATATTTGAATAATAATTTCTGTATTATACACATTATACTTTTATCGGTTTTGTTACATTTATTGTTCATCAAATTTATGGGTTGAACTTAATTTAATCTTTAAATGTTTAATTTTCATTATTATTTTAATTTATTAATTATTTAATAAATTATCCAAATATTTTATTTTATTTTTGTAAAAACCCTAACTTGCGAAACAAATTTTTTGTTTGTAAACCCTAAATTGTAATCTAAGAAATTAGGTTAATCTTAGGGGTTACATTTAGTGGTATCAGAGCCCGGTTCAACCCACAGACTGTGAAGTCCGAAATAATTTTTGATCTGAAAATGTTTTTGTTAAAATTAATTGAAACTCCGGATTTCTGTTTTGACTCTGTATTTTGAAAATTCCTGAATTATTTCGAATATTACTCCAAGTACCGATTCTAATGTAGGATTATGTCTGTCTTTCTGTAGATATTTTACTATGCCACCGCGTCGAAGTACCCGTTTAGTGATCGATAGAGGTCGTGGCCGAGGTCGATCTATTGCATCCTCTAGTGATGTTCCACCTCCTGTGGACCCGCCACAGGCTCAGAGTCTGACCCAGAATCTAGGAGGAGAGGCTCAGTCCGAGATACAGACCGAGGCTCAGCAAGCCGAGGTTGATCAGCCGGTCTAGAGTGAGGGACCATATGTGCCTGAGGACAGTGAGACTGTCGGTTTGGACTCAGTGACCGTACAGAGAGAGTTACTCAAATTTCTGCGACAGAATGAGGGTTCCAGGAAACCCATATCTACTGAGCTTCTAGCAGCTGGGATGACTATGTTTGACGGCAAGACCGGTACTGAGCCAGCCGATACAGAGTACTGGCTGAAGAAACTTCAGCGTCTGTTTGTCGAGATGGAATATCCCTCTGACAGGAAATTGAGGGCAGCTATATCCTTGCTATAGGGAGAGGCCCTGAACTGGTGGAAGGCAGAAGAAAAGGTTACTGCTTCTGAAAGGATCAATTGGGAGTTCTTCAGACAGAGTTTTGAGGATCAGTATGTGGGCTCAGAGTACTTGGCAAAATGCCGAGAGGACTTCCTGAATCTGCAGCAGAATGACATGTCTGTCAAGGACTATGAGATTGAGTTTCTGTGACTACTACAGTATGCCCCTGGTATTGTGACGACCGAGAAGCAAAAGTGTGATCACTTTCTGAAAGGACTTCGGATACCACTGAAGATTGCAATTGCCACACATCATGATACGGAGTACAAGATGATCACTCGGCGTGCCAGGACAGCCGAGCGTAATGAGGTTTTGATGGTTCAGATGGAATCCCAAGGTCAGGATAGAGGTAGACGATAGCCTGCCTCATCTGCTCAGTACAATCAGGGTTTTCAGTCCCAGAAGAGAGGTCGCGATGAGTATGAGCCTCAGAGTTTGACACGGTCTAGACCTACAGTATCAGCTGTCTCTTCTGCTAGTGGAGCTGGATCCACTAGTATCCGAGTTGTACCTCAATGTACCTTCTGTAAGAAATGGCACCCCGGAGAGTGTTGCATGCAGAGTGGAGCCTGCTTCCGATGTGGTTCTCTTGATCACCATTTCAGAGACTGTCCAGTGGCACCACAGTCTGGTTATGCTCCGGGGCAATCACAGGCTTCAGTTCATACCTCAATAGGGGGAAGAGGACAAGGTAGACCCTCCGCATCTGGTACTGGTAGTAGAGGCAGACCCAGTCAGTTTAGAGGAGCTGCCAGATCAGGAGGATCTCAGTATGGCATGGTATATGCTACGAGGAGACAGGAGGACCGGGATGAGCCAGACGTTATTGCTGGTACATTTTCTGTACATACTGTTCCTTTCTTCGCACTGTTAGATAATGGGTCAACACATTCCTATGTCTCTAGTTCTGTAGCGGGGTATCTGAAAATTCCAATAGAGGATACTGGTAGTTCCGTTTCAGTTTTTAGTCCTGTAGGCCACTAGATGGAGATTTCCAAAGTTTACAGAGATTGTCCCCTTAAGGTTCACGGGGAAATCTTTCATGCTAATCTGATGCAGTTACCATTTGTGGACTTCGACTTGATTTTGGGGATGGACTGGTTATCTGCTCACCGAGTTACTCTGGACTGTGAGCGTAAGAGGGCAATTCTGAGAACTTCTGATGGCCACGAGGTAACTCTCATTGGTGAGCGTAGAGGGTATCTGTCCAATGTGATATCTGCCACGAAAGCTGAAAAGATGATCAAGAAGGGGTGTATAGCGTATCTTGCCTACATCCTTGACCGGAGGCAATATGATTCTAGAATGGATAAGATCCGCGTGGTGTGTGAATTTCCAGATGTTTTTCCGGAAGAGCTACCGGGTGTACCCCCTAAGCGTGAGGAGGTGGAGTTTGGTATTGAGTTGTACTCGGGGACTACTCCAGTATCTATGGCACCTTATCGGATGGCTCCGAAAGAGCTTAAGGAGCTTAATATTCAGCTACAGGAACTTCTGGATAGAGATTTCATACGACACAGTGCTTCACCGTGGGGAGCCCCTGTTCTATTTGTTAAAAAGAAAGACGGCTCTCTGCGCTTGTGTATTGATTATCGAAAGTTGAACAAGTTGACTATCAAGAACAAGTATCCCCTTCCCCGCATTGATGACCTGTTTGATCAGTTCCGAGGAGCTTCGGTTTTCTCTAAGATAGACCTGAGATATGGTTATTACCAACTCAAGGTTAAGGATTCTGATGTGTACAAGACAGCTTTCTGAACTCGTTATGGTCACTACGAGTTTCTGGTAATGCCCTTCGGTCTTACGAATACCCCTGCAGCATTCATGGACATGATGAATAGGGTGTTTCGACCCTATCTGGATCAGTTTGTAGTGGTTTTTTTATGACATTCTGGTCTACTCCAAGTCTGAGGACGAGCATGAGCAACATCTCCGGATTGTTCTACAGACTCTGAGGGAGAAACAGTTGTATGCAAAATTCAGCAAATGTGAATTCTGGCTTTCGGATGTTGTTTTTCTAGGACATGTGGTATCAGCTAAGGGTATTCAGGTTGATCCGATGAAAATTAAGGCTATTATGAGTTGGCAACAGCCCAAAAATGTAGCAGAGATCCGCAGTTTTTTGGGACTAGCTGGTTATTATCGGAGGTTTGTGGAGGGCTTTTCTTCCATAGCCGCTCCGTTAACTAAGCTTATAAGAAAGGATGTTCCATTTATCTGGTCGAAGGCTCAGCAGCAAAGTTTTGAGAAACTTAAATCCGTTCTGACTCAAGCACCAGTTCTGATACAGCCAGAGTCGGGAAAACCCTATATTGTTTACAGTGATGCCTTATACACTGGTTTGGGATGTGTTCTGATGCAGGATGTGAAGGTAGTGGCTTATGCGTCTCGACAGTTGAAAGTTGAAACTGCATGAGTGTAACTACCCTACCCACGACTTGGAGTTAGCAGCCGTGATCTTTGCTCTAAAAATCTGGAGACACTATTTCTATGGAGAGAAGTGTTATATTTTCACTGATCATAAGAGTCTTAAGTACCTTCTCACCCAGAATGAACTTAATCTGAGACAGCGTCGCTGGCTAGAACTTCTGAAAGGCTATGATTGTGAGATAGAACATCATCCTGGTAAGGCTAATGTCGTTGTAGATGCTTTGAGTCGCAACGCCATTTCTGATCTGAGAGCTCTGTTTGCTCGGATGAGTCTGTTAGAGGATGGCAGTTTAATGGTAGAGCTTCGGGTGGTTCCTACACTAATTTTTGAGATTCAGGCTGAACAGCCTAATGATCCGTATTTGGCTCACCGCATTGCGGAAGTTCAGGAGGGAACTTCTCAGGATTTTTCTCTAAACCAGATTGGAGTTCTGTGTTTCCGGGGTCGACTCTGTGTTCCAAGGAACTCTGAATTGAAACAGGTCTTTCTACGAGAAGCTCATGATAACCCATATTCCATGCACCCTAGAGGTGACAAAATGTATAAGAATCTCCGAGAAAAGTACTGGTGGAAAGGTCTCAAGCGAGACGTGATCAGTTTTGTATCCAAGTGCTTGACTTGCCAGAAAGTCAAAGCAGAACATCAGCGACCATCTGAACTACTTCAGCATATCGAGATTCCTCAGTGGAAATGGGAGCGTGTGACCATGGATTTTGTCATTGGTTTACCTTTGACTCTGTCAAAGAAAGATTCTGTCTGGGTCATCGTTGATCGTTTGACCAAGTCTGCACACTTCATTCCTGTCAAGACCACCTACCCTCTGAGTAGGTTGGCCCGATTATACATCTCCGAGATTTTCCGGCTACATGGAGTACCTCTGTCTATTATATCTGATCGAGATTCGAGATTTACGTCGAAGTTCTGGGGATCTTTACATACTGCTCTAGGTACTCGTCTGAACTTCAGCACTACTTATCACCCTCAGACCGATGGTCAGTCTGAGCGTGTAATTCAGATCCTCGAGGACATGTTGAGAGGATGTATTCTGGACTTCAGAGGTAGCTGGGAAGATTTCCTACCTTTGGCAGAGTTCGCATACAACAATAGTTATCAGGCCAGCATTAAGATGGCACCATATGAGGCTCTGTACGGGCGTAAGTGTCGCATCCCGATTGGTTGGACTGAGCTCACTGAGCACCGTTTACTGGGTCCAGATATTGTACATGAGGCTGAGGAGACTGTTAGATTGATTCGGGATCGGCTCAAAGCCGCTTTTGACAGATAAAAATCTTACGCTGATTTGAGGCGTAAAGATCTTGAGTTTGAGGTTGGTGACGATGTTTTCCTGAAAGTATCTCCGTGGAGGAAGGTACTACGTTTTGGCCGTAAGGGCAAACTTAGTCCCAGATATATTGGACCCTACCGGATTATTAGACGTATCGGACCTGTAGCTTATCAGCTTGAGTTACCACATGAACTCAAGCGAATCCATGATGTGTTCTATGTTTTTGTACTGAGACGTTATCGAGCAGATCTATCTCATGTTCTGTCTGTGGAGGATTTCGAGATTCGGCCTGATCTGTGTTATGAGGAGGAGCCCATTGAGATCATTGCTCAGGACCAGAGAGTTCTTCGGAGGAAAACCATTAAGATGGTTAAGGTTCTCTGGCGTAACCGAGGTCTTGATGAGGCTACGTGGGAGCCCAAGTCTATCATCAAAGCCCAGTATTCGCATCTCTTTGATCCAGGTAAATTTCGAGGACGAAATTTTCTATAAGGGGGGGGAGAGTTGTAATAACCCAAAATTCGGAGTCAAAATCCCCAAAGTAAAAGTCAAAATCCCTAAATTCGAACCCTAGTATTTGAGGATTTAAAATTCTGAAATTAAGGACTAAAATGAGAATTTATAAAACTTAAGGGTCAAAATGTAAGAATTCAAAAACATCGAACCCCTGAATGGTAATTACACCATTTTCCTGGTGAAACGTTTTCCCCTCCTCTGTTAACCGAAGCTTTAATTGATATTTAATGTATTCCAATTATTCTCGGATTAAATTCGAATAATTGGACAAGATGGGTGTTTCAAACCACTCGAAATACACTCTTCCTTGCCTCTGTTTTCCTGTCGAACAGTACTAAGGGATTGTTTGTTCACGTTCATTGGATTTTATTGAGGTAAGAATTTATTCGGGTTATGAAATCCTTTTTCGTTTCTGTTTCAGTATAATTTTGTGTTAGGTGTATTTCGGTTAAGGTTGTTATCATGTTTTGATTGTGTTCGATTTAAGGGAAATGATGGTTCGAGTGAAACAGAAAAAAATAAAAACAGAGGGTGGAGTATTTTGGTGCTTTTGAACGGTTCTGGAGTGTTGTTGATGTTTGTTGGTGTTGAATCGAGTGAGGATTTGGTTTACGGTGTTTTTGGAGCGGTTTTGAATCGAATTGGGAGTGAAAATGGGGTTTAAAATCGTGAAAATTGCTTGTTTGGTTGGCGGGAAAAATCTGGAAATTTTCCAGATTTTCTTGGGAACCAAACAGACCGAATCGAACCCTGGAGAACCGGCCCAGACCAGAACTGCGACCCGAACCCGAACCTAGACCCGACCCGTCCAACCTGAACCTGACCCGTTCCCCGACCCGGCTGACGTCATCGTTGACGTCATTGCTGACGTCAGCATTGACCAATGCTGACGTCAACAGTTGACTTTTTTGACCCGGGCCCACTTTATGTTTTTCGACGTCCTGAATCCAATAACGCAGTCCGTTTTTCGAAATTTGAACCCGAAGTGTCGTTTTTGGGGGGTTTAAGTTCGATAAGTTATTTGGAAGTTATCTGTAAAGGTTTCTCAATAAGTTTCTGTTTGCTTCAGGTGGCGAGGATTCCTACCCCGAGCAGTTGCCTCCTCCTCCTCCTATACGAGGTCCGATACATCCATATTCGGGACCTTCACGTGAGTAACGGTTAAATTCTGTTTAGATTTTTTCGGTAATGTGACATAGTAGGAAGTCTAACTTTTTTTGTTAATTGTAGACTCTACTCCTGCTCAGCCTAGTGGTAGAGCCGAGTCCAGTAGACACCAGGGTCGTCGTTGAGTCTTCTGATACAGGTGTGTTCTCTCTTGTTCATCCTGTAAATTTGGTATTCTGTATATTCGATTTCTATTAACCGTATGATCATGCATCATTCTGACATATCATTTTTGATTCTGATATCTGTCATGCTTGCCTCCTGTTAGACTTTGAGGCATGCATTCTGATTCTGTATCTGCATATAACGTGGCATCTGGGATATTATCTGTGTACGGGGAAGTTAGTGATTTATCACTTCTGTTTAGTGGCTCCACCTTCGGGTCGAGATACCACTTCTGTTGGTGTGATGGTGTTAGAGTGGTCTCGGGACCAACTCTTCTGTGGTGTTCGGAGATGGGTGCATATCATGCATACTCTGCCTATTCTGCATATTCTGTTCTGTTATTCGGTTTAATTGTTCTAGAGACACACTAGGCTCCCTAGCTTACACTCTCTCAGATTTTTGTTTCAGATCTCAGTCCTAGGCTCGATATGGTACTTGGAGGATCCTGTTTCAGTTTGAGATTTATAGTATGTTTTTCCGTTTCGGATTCTGGATTATTTTATGTTTGAATAATAATTTCTGTATTACACACATTATACTTTTATCGGGTTTTGTTATATTTATTGTTCATCAAATTTATGGGTTGAACTTAATTTAATCTTTAAATGTTTAATTTTCATTATTATTTTAATTTATTAATTATTTAATAAATTATCCGAATATTTTATTTTATTTATGTAAAAACCCTAACTTGCAAAACAAGTTTTCTGTTTGTAAACCCTAACTTGTAATCTAAGAAATTAGGTTAATTTTAGGGGTTACATAAACCGACCTCAGCGGTTCGTCTTTTTGTTCCTTCTTCTTCGTATTTTCTTTTTTCATTTGCTTATACCTGTGTTCGTCGAGCTTTATGTCTCCCTGTTGCATACTTTGGAGCTATGGACTGTACCTTTTATTTTTGACCTCGGAGTATTTTCTTTTTCACCCGATAGTCATCCTCCTTCCACGAGGACTATATCGGTTTGTTACCCTCTACGTTATACCACCCTGGTTTAGGGCTTTCTCTGACACCTTCAATGGTGTTTTCTTTACATTTATCGTCGTTTATCCTTGTGTTATCGACTCCACGCAGTTTTGCTATGCTTTGCTTGTTGATCTGATCATACAGAACTTTACAACTCTTAACCGATTTGTTTTCAGGTTACCCACTTCATTCAAACTCCTCCTTTTGAGTTCTCCCTGAATTCTACTTTGTTTTGTTTTGTTCTTTATTTATTCTCTACGTCAGTTTTTGGCTACGCTCTGTGCCTCCATCGTTCCGATGAGCTATCGGTTTTCATTTTATTCAATGGGGACAAACCTGCTAGGGTTGATCTTTTTAACGAAACCAACAAGCTTTGCTCGTAAGGAACCCTCTATCTGTATGGCAATCTTTCTTTCTCTCTGATCTCGGCCTTGGGGTCGGTTTAGTTTGCTGCTTCGCTGGGATAGGCTGGCTCAAGAAGGTTCGGTCATACGCGAATGTCCTTCCGTCCTCTCTCCTTTTGTTGCTGGACATATTATCGACTCTTTTAGGGTTTTCTATTATTATACTTTTCGTCTTTCTGCTATGGTCTCTTTGTTTTGTTTCATCGTTGCCGTACCTTCTTCTTTCTCGGCTAAGATCAGTTTTTTTGTGGTTCTTCAGTTTCTTTCATCGCCTATATATCGAAGAAACCGGTCTGCAGTCCTTGGGCACGATGGTACGTGCCTTGTTCGATGGCGCCATGTTGGCTCACGCTTTGTAAGTAACCTGTTCTGGTTGTCCGTTAGGATCGATTCTCGATCTATTTTTATTCATATACCACCCTTATTTAGGGATTTATCAAACACTTTTTATAGTGTCCTATTCTTGCTAACCATTCTTTGGTTCTACACTATTATCTTTTTCAGTTTAAATCTTTACATTTTTCTTTGGATTTATGCCTTCTCAGACCAAGACCTTTTCTTTGATCATATGACTATCACCAAGTTGAGTGTTTCTCTTATAGCCTCTTTCCACAGTTGCACCAAATTTTATTTAATTTCTAAGTACTCTTCAATTAAAACTAATCTTTTTAAAGAGGTATTTATATTTTATTCTCACACTCCTCTTCCAAACCAAACTTCTATATGTTTTCTAATTCCTAACTTTTCTCATATCTTAAGTGATAAGATACCCTTGCCTATATTTTCTCACATATTCTATAATATTTTATTTTTTTTTTCTAATTCTTTAAACTGTAATCCTGTTATACCTCTAACTCTTTCTTTCTTATATATAAATCTGGCCTTCGCCTTCATATTTTCTCATCAACCTCACCTTCTATACGCCACCATCTTTTGTTCTCTCTCAAATTTTCCTTTGCTCCGTTTCAACTTTTTCCAATGGATTCTAAGTCGTTCCTCCAGCATCTTGGCAATATTCAATTTATCGCTGATGAGCAGGCAACCATCTTCCAACCCACTATTTCTTGGGGTATACCAGAAGAAGAAACACAATCCTCTCTTCTCGAGAAACTTATTTCTTCAAAGGAGATTGACGATCAGGTGATTGTCAAGGCTTTTACTCGCATCTGGACTACGGCCAAACTTGTGTCTATGCATATCTTGAAACCTCATTTGTTCCTCATCCGGTTCAAGGATGAGAAAATCAAGGATGATATACTGTCTAGGGGGCCATGGACATACAAAGATGAGTGGCTTGCTCTTACTTCATACAATCCCTCTATCACGCCTGATGAACATTCTTTCGCTAAGATGAATATTTGGGTGCGCATCTACAATATCTCACGCATTTTTTTGACTATGGAGGAATCTGCTAATGATATTGGCAAATCCCTCGGGACCATAATTGGGACAGTAACAAAAATTGATACGAGGAAAATTGACTCCAATATGGTTGACTACCTGCGGGTTGGTTTGACGACAGACGTCACTCAGCCAATTCGGTGTTGCGTTGCTATTCGGGGAGGGCCCTCCACAAGATTCTGTCTACTCCAATATGAACGTCTTCCTACAATCTGCCACTATTGCGACCGTTTTGGTCATTCCTTAGACTTTTGTTCAATCCCGCTCGATTCACGACCTGAGCAACTTTCTTTTGGCGATTGACTACGGTACCTTCCTAAGAAGAAGGATCTACAACCCAATCAGCATAGGCGTATCAGTTATATCACCAATGATACCAATGTTCCACGAATGCCTCCATACAACAACACCAACAATACCACTAATGGGAGGGACAAAGCCCCGGTGACATCCCTTCCGACTAACAGCCATGAGTCTGCTCCAAGTAATGAACCTCCACCTTATATTCCCAAGGGTCCCAGACTCCTCCCAACGGTCACTAGTAAACTCACTGCTCGTCGCTATCCAACACAACCACTGCAAATGATTTTTCCTGATCAAAACTCTACTATTACTACTAGGCAACAGTCCAACGCTATCACGGGGGAGGTGAGTCTTTACGATCCTGATCTCCACGAGCTGAAGGCTGGCCTAGCCAATGACCATGATTTCCAGGAGGCAGCTGAATGGCTCGACTCTACGCCAACGCCTAAGCGTCCTGTCCGTCCAACCTCAAGTCATGGTGCTAAGAGAACTCCTCCCTCAGATGAATCTACTAGGGTCAAGCGACCAAGAGCTAGCATGACTTCTATTGAGAAAGCTGGGATGAGCAGCGCAAAAAACTCTACGGCGGAGGTTGACACTAATCAACCCCGTCGAGCAAAATGATTGATTTATATTGGAACTGTCTAAGCCTTGGCAACGCTCTGGCAGTTCTTATTTTACAACATGCTGTTATTATGCATTCTGCCTTTATCTTCTTGTTTTTTCTTCTTGGTCTACCAGACTTTTACTATCCATTCTCCTTTTGTTAGGAACATGTGGCCGTTTAGGCTTTGTCTTTAAGTTTTTTATTTTGATGTTCTTTTTGATATGGAATAATAATACCTTTACTGCTTTGTTTGTTTACTCTTTCTGTTTTTCTGTTAAACATCTTTTTGATTTTTCAGTTTGCCGTTATGAGATACACCAAACTAATCCTCCTATAGCTAGCTGTTTTGTCTACTATCTATCTTATATAAGGTCTCTGGATGTACCACCCTTACAAAGGGAATACTCCAACATCTTTCATGATGACGCTCTTTCGCGGACAATTGTTAATATCAGGTTCTTTAATCTTGATTTGCGATCTAACCTTTGTGTTCTCTATATGAGTTACCAACGTTCTCTCTTTAATAATCTTATGTCTATTGACAAGTGGCCGCATCCTTCGGCTAAGGCTAGAACTAATGTAGCTGGGATGAGCAGCGCAAAAAACTCTACGTCGGAGGTTGACTGTGATCAACCCCGCCGAGAAAAATGAAACTCTTATGCTGGAACTATCAGGGTCTTGGCAACACCCAGACAGTTCATGCATTACAACGTGCTACTTCTAAGCATGACGCCGATTGTCTCTTTCTTTGTGAGACTAGATTGAACATACACAATATGGAACAAATCAAGCATAAGCTTGGCATGCATGGTTGCATAGCTATTGATCCAAGGCCTTCTTGTACAGGGCTTGCTATTATTTGGAATACCAACACTTCAATTGATTTGCTTTCTTACTCGGATCGTCATATTGATGTCATTATTTCTTTTGGGTCAATACACTTCCATTTTTCCGGCTTACATGGCTTCCCCAAAACTGCAAACAGATATAAAATTTGGCAACTAATAGACTCTCTTAAATCAACCTCAACCCTTCCCTGGCTTTTAGGGGGGGACTTTAATGAAATTCTTTATGATTATGAAAAATAAGGTGGTTCTCGCCGTGCACGATCGTAAAGTAATAACTTTCGAGATTGTCTTGATAAGAATAATCTTTTCGACTGCCAACCGACATCTGGTTGGTTCACTTAGACTAGAACAAGTCATACTACGGGCACCATTTTGGAAAGAATTGATCGATTCCTTGGTAACTCCGCTTGGTTCACTTCTTTTCCTAATTTCCAAGCTATATCTTTTTTCCAGGCGCGTTCTGACCACTGCCCTATCTTAATGGATACTAACCCTTTACAAACTCTGCGACCTAACCGTATTAATACCCCTTTCCGATACGAGAACTGTTGGGCTGATAACCCTGATGCGCTATCCCGAATCACAGAGATTTGGTCTAAACAAACTTGCTCGACTCTTAAGAAGCTTCAAAATATTGGACGATTCTTAGGTAAATGGCAAATTAATAAGCGCATTAAATCTAATGAGCGCATCACTCAGCTGAATGACTTTATCAATATGTGTCTCAAACGCCAGCTTTCAGATTCAGAAATTCACAACTTTATTTCTAAAGTGAGCTTGATAGTTTGCTCAATGAGAAGGAAATTTATTAGGCTCAACGAGCTCGGACACACTAGTTAGAGCACGTGATAAAAACACCTCTTTTTTTCATGCTAGGGCAAATAGCGGGCGGCAGAAGAATCGTATTACTGGACTTTTTAACCACCAGAATATATGGCAAACCAACACGGTTGACATTATGTCTACTGCTATAAATTACTTTCAAAACCTTTTTACATCTTCCTCTCCTACTATAGCGTCTTCCATTTTGGATAACATTCCTTCTATTGTTACTGAATCAATGAACAATGACCTCAACAAGGACTTCACAGCAGATGAAGTCTCTGCTGCTTTTCGTGATATTGACCCGAGGAAAGCCCCAGGATTCGATGGCTTTCCGAGCGGTTTCTTCCGAAAGTTTTGGAATATCCTTGGTCAGGATTTTACCAATCTCTGTCTCGAACTTCTGAGAGGGTCTGTTAATATGGAAGAGGTCAATTGTTCCATCATTGTTCTTATTCCCAAAATAAGTGACCCTACTATGATGCGGCATCTCCGACCGATTAGTCTTTGCACAGTAATCTATAAAACTGTTTCAAAAGTATTAGTTAATCGTCTAAAATCTATTATACCCTTATGTATTAGTGGCAATCAAGCTGCTTTCGTTCATGGACGGAATATTACTGATAATATTCTTATTGCTCATGAGCTCATCCATACTTTAAATATTGATGCCACTTCTTTGGCCAAAGGTGCTAGCTTAAAGCTAGATATGGAAAAAGCCTTCGACCGTGTTGAATGGACTTTTCTTGAGCAAATTATGTCTCACCTAGGCTTCAATCCAAGTTGGGTTTCCCTTATTATGAGGTGTGTCTCCTCAGTATCTTTTCAAGTTCATATCAATGACTCCCTTTCGCGCTTTTTCAAACCCTATAGAGGTCTAAGGCAAGGGGACCCTCTCTCCCCTTTTCTGTTTCTTTTCTGTACTCAAGGCCTTTCAGCTTTTCTCAATGCTGAGAAATGAAATGGTCACCTCCCTGGACTTTGTGCCAGCAGGAATGGGCCTCGTGTCAACCACCTTCTCTTTGCGGATGACTGTGTTGTTTTCATTAAAAACACAACTACAGAAGCTCACTGCCTTAAGGATGCTTTGCATACTTACGCCACCTCGTCTGGGCAGGCTGTGAACTTTGAAAAATCTACTATCTTTTTTTCACGGAAAACTTCCACTTCGCTCTGGGCAGATATCAACGATATTCTCCATGTCGGAGAAGTGGATGATCCTGATATTTATCTAGGAGTTCCTCTCCTTACCGGAAAGAACAAAACTGCTGCCTTGGGCTTCACCAGGGACAATATGAATGCTCGTCTAAGTACTTGGGATAAACATCTCCTTTCTTTTAGCGGTAGAGAAATATTCATTAAATCTGTTATACAATCTATGCCTCAATACGTTATGTCTTGTTACCTTCTACCACACAATATTATTGATGACATGACCACCACGATACGTCGATACTGGTGGTCTGGGAAAGCTGACAAACGAGGGTGGCACTTGCTTCCTTGGAACACTGTTTGTCTACCGAAAGCTACTGGAGGTGTAGGATTTCGTGATCTTCACCACTTTAATATTGCATTGCTAGGTAAACAAATTTGGCGGTTACTTTGTGAGCCTCATAATCTTCTTAGTCAGGTATACAAATGCAAGTACTATCCAACGGGCTCAGTCCTTGACTCTGATTATACCCGGAGTTCCTCCTTTGCTTGGAAAGGTCTTAGCATTGCTATCTCTAAGCTTCGCAATGGCTTTTTCAAACGACCTAGCATTTCCAGTAATGTTCAGATTCATTTTGACAAGTGGGGTGGTTCTCAGCCTGTACAACTTTACGGTGATTATGAGGTGAATGACGAAGTCCCTCTTCGTGCAGGTGCTTTCATGGTACATAATTTACCCCATTGGGATGAACCAAAAGTGAGAGAGTATTTTTCTCATGAAGATGGTAATACCATACTTAATGTTCCTATTATAAATGGTATAAAAGACACCACACTTTGGGGTCAACATGATGCTGGTATCTATACAGTTCGTTCTGGTTATCAATTTTTGCAGTTGCAGCCACGGCCTGTTACCAGACCTTCAAAACTTTGGAAAATTTTATTCAAATTGCCTACTTTACCCAAAGTTCGTTCCTTTGGTTGGCGGTTATGTCATGATGCATTACCCTCTGGTCAGAAAATCCTTCAAGCCAATCTTGGCCTAGGGACTTGCCTTATTTGTACCATGGCCATTGAATCCTCCCTCTATGCTATGAGAGATTGTCCTAGTGCTAAGGAGGCGCTCCTTTTGGCAGGACTCCCCCCTTGAATTTTGTCCAATGCTTATACTTCCCCCCATCAGTGGCTTTCTGATATTGTTGGTTTCCTCTCCTTGCACCAATTCTCGTTCTTTATTATGGTTCTATAGAATTTATGGAACCGCCGTAATGATTTTGTTCATAATAATCATCTCCAACCGGTTTGGATAACTATTGCTAATACGTAGAAACTTTTCACCGATTATACATCAACTAATGATGCATCCCGCCAGCGCTCTCGGCTAGCTGAGTCCACCCTCGCTCAAGCTAGATGGATGAAACCGGCTCCAGGTTTCGTCAAAATTAACACGGATGGGGCTTTTGACCCTGTCTTAAGAGGGCTGCTACAGGCGTCATTGCTCGAGATTCTTCTGGCTCCGTGCTCGATGGCTGCTCTATGCCTCTTATTTGTCCGGATCCTGCCTCTGCCGAGGCTCTCGCTATTCTGGAAGGATTACGACTTGCTATTGCCAACGGATGGACTAATGTGATTATTGAAACAGATTCTGCTTCCATTGCCAACAAAGTTAACAACGCTCTTTACCAAGATCTTTCCACAGTACAGCATTTGGTTACTCGCATCTGCTCCACTCTTTGTACTTTGCCTGATTGCAAGATTTGTTATGTGCCTAGAGCTACAAACGTTTTAGCCCATGTTTTGGCTAATAGAGATTTACGTTCTTTTACCTCTTTCTCTTTTGATTGTTTCTTTCCCGATTTTATTCGGGCTTCTGTAAACTCGGAGAGGTTTTCCTTTCCTTCTCAATAATATCTTGGGTATTTTTCCCCATAGGGGCCTTATCACCTCTCGGGGTGATTGGCTATAGGGGTTTTTTAATGCGGCCCTTTCCCTCAAAAAAAAATCGAACGGATTCTCTATAAAGACTTTTTAAACATGCACGTTTTAATCCGAACAAAAAAAAAACAAATATTTTTAAATAAAATTTTATGAGTTCAAATAGTTAATTATGGGATTTTGAACAAAATTATACAGATAAATCTAAAATTTTCAGCTTTTTACTCGGTTTAAATTTGTATGGATTCTCTATAAAGCAATTTCAAACATGCAAGTTTTAATCCCACCAAAACGAAAACCAGATATTATTAAATCAAATTTTTTGAGTTCAAACTAATATTTTTAGCTTTTTACTCGGTTAAAATTCAAACGAATTCTCTACAAAGCCTTTTTAGACAAGCACATTTTAATCCCAACAAAACGAAAACAAGATTTTATTAAATGAAATTTTATGAGTTCAAATATTTAATTTTGAGCTTTTGAAAAAAATTATACAGATTAATCTAAAATTTTCAGCTTTTTACACGGTTAAAATTCGAACGGATTCTCTATAAAGCGTTTTTAGACATGCACATTTTAATCCAAATAAAACAAAAACCGGATGTTATTAAATCAAATTTTATGAGTTCATATAGTTAATTATGGGCTTTTGAACAAAATTATATAGATTAATCTAAACTTTTCAACTTTTTAGTCGGTTAAAATTCGAACAGATTCTCTATAAAGCCTTTTTAGACGTGCACGTTTTAATCCGAACAAAGCAAAAACCAGATGTTATTAAATCAAATTTTATGTGTTCAAATAATTAATTATGATCTTTTGAATAAAATTATACAGATTAATCTAAAATTTTCAACTTTTTACTCGGTTAAAATTTGAACGGATTCTCAATAAAGCCTTTTTAGACGTAGACGTTTTAATCCAAACAAAACAAAACCAGATGTTATTAAATCAAATTTTATGGGTTCAAATAGTTAATTATGGGTTTTTAACAAAATTATACAGATAAATCTAAAATTTTCAGCATTTTACTTGGTTAAAATTTGAACGGATTCTCTATAAAGCAATTTTAGACAAGCAAGTTTTAATCCCAACAGAACGAAAATTATATGTTATTAAATCAAATTTTATAAGTTCAAATAGTTGAATATGGGCTTTTGAACAAAATTATACAGATTAACCTAAAATTTTTAACTTTTTACTCGGTTAAAATTCGAACAGATTCTCACAAAGCCTTTTTAGACATGCACATTTTAATCTCAACAAAAGGAAAACCAGATTTTATTAAATGAAATTTTATGAGTTCAAATATTTAATTTTGAGCTTTAGAATATAATTATTAAGATTAATCTAAAGTTTTTAGCTTTTTACTCGGTTAAGACATGCACGTTTTAATCCCAACAAATCAAAAACCAGATATTATTAAATCAAATTTTTTGAGTTCAAATAGTTAATTATGGGCTTTTGAACAAAATTATATAGATTAATCTAAAATTTTAAACTTTTTAGTCGGTTAAAATTCAAACAGATTCTCTATAAAGCCTTTTTAGACATGCACGTTTTAATCCGAACACAACGATAACTAGATGTTATTAAATCAAATTTCATGAGTTCAAATAATTAATTATGGGCTTTTGAACAAAATTATACAGATTAATCTAAAATTTTTAGCTTTTTTTTACTCGGTTAAAATTTGAACTGATTCTCTATAAAGCCTTTTAGACGTGCACGTTTTAATCCGAAAAAAACAAAAACCAGATGTTATTAAATAAAATTTTATGAGTTAAAATAGTTAATTATGGGATTTTGAATAAAATTATACACATAAATCTAAAATTTTTAGCTTTTTACTCGGATAAAATTCGAATGGATTCTCTATAAAGCAATTTTAGAAATGCACGTTTTAATCCCAACAAAACGAAAACCAGATGTTATTAAATCAAATTTTATGAGTTCAAGTAGTTGAATATGGTCTTTTAAACAAAATTATAAATATTAATATAAAATTTTTAGCTTTTTACTCGGTTAAAATTCGAACGAATTCTCTACAAAGCCTTTTTAGACATGCACATTTTAATCCCAACAAAACGAAAACAAGATTTTATTAAATTAAATTTTTTGAGTTCAAATATTTAATTTTGAGCTTTTGAACAAAATTATACAGATTAATCTAAAATTTTCAACTTTTTACTCTGTTAAAATTCGAACGGATTCTATATAAAGCCTTTTTAGACATGCACGTTTTAATCCAAATAAAACGAAAATCAGATGTTATTAAATCAAATTTTATGAGTTTAAATAATTAATTATGTGCTTTTGAACAAAATTATACAAATTAATCTAAAATTTTCAACTTTTTAGTCGATTAAAATTCGAACAGATTCTCTATAAAGCCTTTTTAGACATGCACGTTTTAATCCGAACAAAAAGATAACTAGATCTTATTAAATCAAATTTTTTGAGTTCAAATAATTAATTATGATCTTTTTAACAAAATTATACAAATTAATCTAAAATTTTCAACTTTTTACTCGGTTAAAATTCGAACAGTTTCTCTATAAAGCCTTTTTAGACATGCACATATTAAACCGAACAAAACGATAAGCAGATGTTATTAAATCAAATTTTTTGAGTTCAAATAATTAATTATGGGCTTTTGAACAAAATTATACAAATTAATCTAAAAGTTTCAGCTTTTTACTCAGTTAAATTTTGAACGGATTCTCTATAAAGCCTTTTTAGACATGAACGTTTTAATCCGAACAAAACAAAATCCAGATGTAATTAAATAAAATTTTATGAGTTGAAATAGTTAATTATGGGATTTTGAACAAAATTATACAGATAAATCTAAAACTTTCAGCTTTTTACTCGGTTAAAATTCGAACGGGTTCTCTATAAAGTAATTTTAGACATGGAAGTTTTAATCCCACCGAAACGAAAACCAGATGTTATTAAATCAAATTTTATGAGTTCAAATAGTTGAATATGGTCTTTAAAACAAAATTATAAAGATTAATATAAAATTTTTAGCTTTTTACTCGGTTAAAATTCGAACGAATTCTCTAAGCCTTTTTAGACATGCACATTTAAATCCCAACAAAAAAAAAACAAGATTTTATTAAATGAATTTTATGAGTTCAAATATTTAATTTTGAGCTTTTTAAGAAAATTATAAAGATTAATCTAAAATTTTAAGCTTTTTACTCGGTTAAAATTCGACCAGATTCTCTATAAAGCCTTTTTACACATGCACGTTTTAATCCTAACAAAACGAAAATCAGATGTTATTAATATCAAATTTTACGAGTTCAAATAGTTAATTACGGTCTTTTAAACAAAATTATACATATTAATCTATAATTTTCAGCTTTTTACTCGTTAAAAATTTGAACGGATTCTCTATAAAGCCTTTTTAGACGTGGACGTTTTAGACCGAACAAAACTAAACCAGATGTTATTAAAACAAATTTTAAGAGTTTAAATAGTTAATTATGAGATTTTGAACAAAATTATACAGATAAATCTAAAATTTTCAGCTTTTTACTTGGTTAAAATTCGAACGGATTCTCTATAAAGCAATTTTAGACAAGCAAGATTTAAACCCAACAAAACAAAAATTAGATGTTATTAAATCAAATTTTATGAGTTCAAATAGTTGAATATGGGCTTTTGAACAAAATTATACAGATTAATCTAAAATTTTTAGGTTTTTACTCGGTTAAAATTTGAACGGATTCTCTATAAAGCCTTTTTAGACATGCACGTTTTAATCCCAACAAAACAAAAATCAGATGTTATTAAATCAAATTTTATGAGTTCAAATAGTTAATTAAGGGCTTTTGAACAAAGTTATACAGATTAATCTAAAGTTTTCAGCTTTTTACTCGGTTAAAATTTAAACGGATTCTCTATAAAGCCTTTTTAGACATGCACGTTTTAATCCGAACAAAAATATAACTAGATGTTATTAAATCAACTTTTTTGAGTTCAAATAATTAATTATGGGATTTTGATCAAAATTATACAAATTAATCTAAAATTTTCAACTTTTTACTCGATTAAAATTCGAACATATTCTCGATAAAGCCTTTTTAGACATGCACGTATTTAGCCGAACAAAACAATAAGTAGATGTTATTAAATCAAATTTTTTGAGTTCAAATAATTAATTATGGGCTCTTGAACAAAATTATACAAATTAATCTAAAAGTTTCAGCTTTTTACTCGGTTAAAATTTGAACGAATTCTCTATAAAGCATTTTTAGACATGCACATTTTAATCCGAACAAAACAAAATCCAGATGTTATTAAATAAAATTTTATGATTTCAAATAGTTAATTATGGGATTTTTAACAAAATTATACAGATAAATCTAAAATTTTCAGCTTTTTACTCAGTAAAAATTCGAACGGGTTCTCTATAAAGCAATTTTAGACATGCAAGTTTTAATCGCACCAAAACGAAAATCAGATGTTATTAAATCAAATTTTATGAGTTCAAATAGTTGAATATGGGCTTTTTAACAAAATTATACAGATTAATCTAAAATTTTTAGCTTTTTACTCGGTTAAAATTCGAACGGATTCTCTATAAAGCCTTTATAGACATGCACGTTTTAATCCTAACAAAACGAAAAACAGATGTTATTAAATCAAATTTTATGAGTTCAAATAGTTAATTACGGGCTTTTAAACAAAATTATACAGATTAATCTAAAATTTTCAACTTTTTAGTCGGTTAAAATTCGAACAGATTCTTTATAAAGCCTTTTTAGACATGCACGTTTTAATCCAAACAAAACGATAACGAGATGTTATTAAATAAAATTTTTTGAGTTCAAATAATTAATTATGGGCTTTTGAAAAAAATTATACAAATTAATCTAAAAGTTTCAGCTTTTTACTCGGTTAAAATTTGAACGGATTCTCTATAAAGCCTTTTTAGATATGTACGTTTTAATCCGAACAAAACAAAATCCAGATATTATTAAATAAAATTTTATGAGTTCAAATAGTTAATTATGGGATTTTGAACAAAATTATATAGATAAATCTAAAATTTTCAGCGTTTTACTCGGTTAAAATTTGAACGGATTCTCTATAAAGCCTTTTTAGACATGCACGTTTTAATACGAACAAAACAAAATCCAGATGTTATTAAATAAAATTTTATGAGTTCATATAGTTAATTATGGGATTTTGAACAAAATTATACAGATAAATCTAAAATTTTCAGCTTTTTACTCGGTTAAAATTCAAACGTGTTCTCTATAAAACAATTTTAGACATGCAAGTTTTAATCCCACCAAACCGAAACCCAGATGTTATTAAATCAAATTTTATGTGTTCAAATAGTTGAATATGGTCTTTTAAACAAAATTATACAGATTAATATAAAATTTTCAGCTTTTTACTCGGTTAAAATTTGAACGAATTCTCTACAAAGCCCTTTTAGACGTGGACATTTTAATCCCAACAAAACGAAAACAAGATTTTATTAAATGAAATTTTATGAGTTAAATCAAATTATGAGATTTTGAACAAAATTATATAGATAAATAGTTAATTATGTGATTTTGAACAAAATTATATAGATAAGTCTAAAATTTATAGCTTTTTACTTGGTTAAAATTCGAACGGATTCTCTATAAAGCAATTTTAGACAAGCAAGTTTTAATCCGTACAAAACAAAACCAGATGTTATTAAATCAAATTTGATGAGTTAAAATAGTTAATTATGAGATTTTGAACAAAATTATACTGATTAATCTAAAATTTTCAGCATTTTACTCGGTTAAAATTCGAACGGATTCTCTATAAAGCCTTTTTAGACATTCGCGTTTAATCACAACATAACTAAAACCAGATGTTATTAAATTAAATTTTATGAGTTCAAATAGTTAAATATGAGCTGTTGAACAAAATTATACAAATTAATCTAAAATTTTCAGCTTTTTACTCGGTTAAAATTCAAACGGATTCTCTATAAAATCTTTTTAGATATGCACGTTTTAATCTCAACAAAATGAAAACCATATTTTTTTAAATGAAATTTATGAGTTCAAATATTTAATTTTGAGCTTTTGAATAAAATTATACAGATTAATCTAAAATTTTTAGTTTTTTACTCGGTTAAAATTCGAACGGATTCTCTATAAAGCCTTTATAGACATGAACGTTTTAATCCCAACAAAATGAAAACCAGATGTTATTAAATCAAATTTTATGAGTTCAAATAGTTAAATACAGGCTTTTAAACAAAATTATACAGATTAGTCTAAAATTTTCAACTTTTTTTTTCGGTTAAAATTCGAAAAGATTCTCTATAAAGCCCTTTTAGACATGCACGTTTTAATCCGAACAAAACCAAAACCAGATATTATTAAATCAAATTTTATTAGTTCAAATAGTTAATTAAGGGCTTTTGAACCTTAATTATACAAACTAATCTAAAATTTTTAGCTTTTTACTCGGTTAAAATTCGAACGGATTCTCTATAAAGCCTTTTTAGACATGAACGTTTTAATCTGAACAAAATGATAAGTAGATGTTATTAAATCAAATTTTTTGAGTTCAAATTATTAATTATAGGCTTTTAAATAAAATTATACAGATTAATCTAAAAGTTTCAGCTTTTTACTCGTTTAAAATTTGAACGGATTCTCTATAAAGCCTTTTTAGACGTGGACATTTTAATCCGAACTAAACAAAATCAGATGATATTAAATCAAATTTTATGAGTTCAAATAGTTAATTATGAGATTTTGAACAAAATTATACAGATAAATCTAAAATTTTCAGCTTTTTACTTGGTTAAAATTCGAACGGATTCTCTATAAAGCAATTTTAGATAAGCAAGTTTTAATCCGAACAAAACAAAACCAGATGTTATTAAATCAAATTTGATGAGTTAAAATAGTTAATTATGAGATTTTGAAAAAAATTATACTGATTAATCTAAAATTTTCAGCATTTTACTTGGTTAAAATTCGAACGGATTCTCTATAAAGCCGTTTTAGACATTCGCGTTTTAATCCCAACATAACTAAAACCAGATGTTATTAAATTAAATTTTATGAGTTCAAATAGTTAAATATGAGCTGTTGAACAAAATTATACAAATTAATTTAAAATTTTCAGCTTTTTACTCGGTTAAAATTTGAACTTATTCTCTATAAATCCTTTTTAGACATGCACGTTTTAATCCCAACAAAACGAAAACCATATGTTATTAAATCAAATTTTATGAGTTTAAATAGTTAACTATGGGCTTTTGAACAAAATTATACAAATTAATATAAAATTGTCAGCTTTTTACTTGGTTAAAATTCCAACAAATTCTATATAAAGCGTTTTTAGACATGCACGTTTTAAGCCCAACAAAACGAAAAACATATGTTATTTAATCAAATTTTATGAGTTCAAATAGTTAACTATGGTCTTTTGAAAAAAATTATACAAATTAATCTAAAATTTTTAGCATTTTACTCTGTTAAAACTTGAACGGATTCTCTATACGGCCTTTTTAGACATACACGTTTTTATCCTGACAAAACAAAAACCATATGTTACTAAATTAATTTTTATGAGTTTAAATAGTTATTAATCTAAAATTTTAGCTTTTTACACGGTTAAAATTCGAACGGATTCTCTATAGAGGCTTTTTAGACATTCATGTTTTAATCCTAACAAAACGGAAACTAGATGTTATTAAATCAAATTTTATGAGTTCAAATAGTTAACTATGGGCTTTTGAACAAAATTAAACAGATTAATCTTAAATTTTCAGCTTTTTACTCGGTTAAAATTCGAACGGATTCTCTATAGAGCCTTTTTAGACATGTACATTTTAATCCCAACAAAACAAATACAAGATGTTACTAAATCAAATTTTATGAATTCAAATAGTTAAATATGGGCTTTTGAACAAAATTATACAAATTAATCTAAATTTTCATCTTTTTACTCGGTAAAATTTAAACGGATTCTCTATAAAGCCTTTTTAGACATGCACGTTTTAATCCCAACAAAACGAAAACTAGATGTTATTAAATCTTATTTTATGAGTTCAAATAGTTAATTATGGGCTTTCGAACAAAATTATATAGATTAATCTAAAATTTACAGTTTTTTACTTGGTCAAAATTCGAACGGATTCTCTATAAGGCATTTTTAAACATGCACGTTTTAATCCCAACAAAATGATAACCAAATGTTATTAAATCAAATTTTATGAGTTAAAATAGTTAAATATGGGGTTTTGAATAAAATTATACAGATTAATCTAAAATTTTCAGCTTTTTACATGGTTAAAATTCGAACAGATTGTCTGAAAAGGATTTTTAGACATGCACGTTTTAGTCCCAACAAAACGAAAACCTTGTGTTACTAAATCAAATTTTATGAGTTCAAATAGTTAAATATAGGCTTTTGAACAAAATTATATAAATTAATCTAAAATTTTAAGCATTTTACAGGATTAAAATTCGAACGGATTCTCTATAGAGCCTTTTCAGACATGTACGTTTTAATCCCAACAAAACGAAAACCAGATATTATGCAGAAGTAGAGATGCTTCCGGTTTCCCTCAAATTCTCTTTTAAGTTGCATCCTGGGTTCAGGTCTCTACACAACTTTAATCCTCCTAGCGTTGCCCTCTCCTGGTCCATAAAGACAATAAGGGCTTCGGTATCCCTGGTGTCAGTTACTAGGTTTTTCTTATTACGACCTCTCCATTGCAGTGTTTCGTTTGGACATTGTAGGCAAGCTGATGAGAAAAATGAAGAGAACGTTGTTGTGCGATTGCATTGGACAAAACCAAGTCAATTGAATCCACTATACAACACAATTGGATCCTAGCCACTTTCTCTTTTTAATTTTCTATTATTATTTAGCATTCGTTATTTAGTTTAATCACACCCAAAACTACTTGTGCTTTTATTTTATTTTACAGAGCAAGAAGACAAAAGAAGGCATATTAAGTATAACAATCCCTGTGAAAATGATACACGATTTTCTCATCACTTTATTACTTGCGACGTGTTCACTTGCACTAATTACGTATATTTGACATGCATCAGACAACTCTTTTTTAGCGTATGTCGCGATGAATGACCCCTCTGTTTGAGTACATGTCATAATGAATGGTCCCTTTCCTAGAGCATATACCGTGATGGACGATCCTTCTCTTTGAGCATATGCCACGGTGAATAACCCCTCTCTTCGTGATCATGTTATGGTGAACGGTCCCACTCTTTGAGCGCATACCATGATGACTGACCCCTCTCTTTGAGCGTATGTCGCGATGAATGACCCCTCTCTTCGAGTGCATGACATGGTGAATGGTCCCTCTCTTTGAGCGTATACGGTGATGGAAAACTCCTCTCTTTGAGCATATATCACGATGAATGACCCCTCTCTTTCAATTCATGTCATAATAAACGATCCCTCTCTTTGAGCGTATACCGTGATAGATGACCCCTCTCTTCGAGTGTAAGTCATGGTGAAAGATTCTTCTCTTTAAGAGTATACCGTGATGGATGACCCCTCTCTTTGAGCAAATGTCGCGATGAATGACCCCTCTCTTCGACTGCATGTCATAATCAATGGTCCCTTTCTTAGAGCGTATACCGTGATAGACGACACCTCTCTTTGAGCGTATGTCGTGGTGAATGACCCCTCTCTTCGAGTGCATGTTATGCTGAACGGTCCTTCCCTTTGAGCGTATAATGACATGGAAGACACCTCTTTTTTAGCGTATGTCATGATGAATGACCTCTCTCTTCGAGTGCATGTCATAATGA
The DNA here is from genome assembly GCA_035048815.1 of Abelmoschus esculentus. Classification (NCBI taxonomy): domain Eukaryota; kingdom Viridiplantae; phylum Streptophyta; class Magnoliopsida; order Malvales; family Malvaceae; genus Abelmoschus; species Abelmoschus esculentus. The sequence continues at coordinate 11,459,332 of JAUCBN010000036.1, forward strand.
ATGGTCCCTTTCTTAGAACATATACCATGATGGACGACCCTTCTCTTTGAGCATATGTCGCGGTGAATGACCCCTCTCTTTGAGTGTATACCGTGATCGATGACTCTCTCTTTGAGCGTATGTCGCAATAAATGACCCGTCTATTCGAGTGAATGTCATGGTGGACGATCCTTCCCTTGAGCAGATACCATGGTGGACGTCCACTCTCATTGAGCGTATATCGCGATGAATGACCTCTCTCTTCGATTGCATGTCACAATGAACGGTCTCTCTCTCTTTGAGCGTATACCATGATCGATGACCCTCTCTTTGAGCGTATGTCGCGATGAATGACCCGTCTGTTCAAGTGCATGTAATGATGAACGGTCCCTCCCTTTGAGCGGATACCGTGATGGACGACCCCTCTCTTTGAGCGTATATCGTGATAAATGACCCCTCTCTTCGAGTGCATGTCATAATGAATGCTCCCTTTCTTAGAGCGTATACCATGATGGACAACCCTTCTCTTTGAGCGTATGTCACGATGAATGACCCCTCTCTTCGAGTGCATGTCATAATGAAAGGTTCTTTTTTAGAGCGTATACCGTGATGGATGACCTTGATATGATCACAACCAATAATGACTCAAAAGAATTTTCTATTGGACCTAGGACGCGTGCTAAAACCAAGAAATTCCAAGAGGCCATGGGAAATCTATTTATTCAAGGCTGAAAATTAGAGAATGCAACATCAACTTTGTTGGAACAATACAGCCTCCTAGTTATGCATGAGTTTGCATGAGTTCTTTCTTAAGTTTTTAAATTTAATTTCAGCATGTGTGCATGAATAAATAATGCTTGATGTTCATTTAAGCGTGTTAGTTCAATGAAGTTCATTAGCTTAATTAATGCATGATAGTTCACTTAAAGCATGTTAGTTTTCTTATGTTTATAAGTTCATTTAGTGTGTGAGTTATATAATTAATTAAACTAGATCATTCAATGAAACTAGTTTCATTAATTAAACTAACTCATTAAATTTGTTTCATGCATTCACTTTTATTTTTATTTAATAAAGTCGTTATCTAATGGTTGCTTACATATTATTTCATCTAGGATATTCTTTTGGAGAAATGGTTGATCATATTCTCAGGAATGACAAGGCATTTATATCAATTAAAGTCCCTTGAAGGCCCATCAAGGCTGATTAGTTATAATGCAATTCAATGGAGCAATTACACCACATTAATGTTGTTATTTCCAGCCATGGTTTTAATGTTTTCAAGAGAGTCTTTACATCACTTTAAGGCTGTTAGTTTCAGCAAGCAAGAAAGAGAAGACATGTAATGAAAGCCTTCATTATCACCATTTAAGAGAGAGTAAAGGCAGGGGTTATAACAACACTCAAGGAGGGAATTTAAGGAATATCAGTCAACTTGTTCGCCATTTTTGGATTAGATACGAGCATATTTGAGTCTTGAGGACTTGTTCAAACTTCTTCCCGTATTCCTTAGCTTTCCAACGTATTTTGAATCACCTCAATCTGATATCAGGAGCTTAAGATATGATGATTAAATTATTGAAGACAGTACATGCTGGAAATTCAATACGGGAATAGTTACAAGATGCTTCTTCCAAAAATTCAAGAGATCATTCAATTGCTGAATTCAATGTTTCATCAACAGCCCATTAAAGGAGGATAAATGATAACTTAATCAAGCATCAGCCCAAGGGTTTCTACATGTGGATGATATGTATGTCAACATTCATTCTAAGAATATCCACATTCATCCTTCTATATCAAACTTTTTACAGTCAATTGGAGATGGGATAACCTACAAATTAATAGGCCTTTAACACTAGAATAATGAGTCTTTAATCTTTGTCTAGGTCAATCAATTTGTTATTGTCTTACACCTATAAATAGGCACTCATTCCATTGGAAAAGATACAATATTTGACATATATTACAACTTGAGAGTGTTTCTCTTTTATAGTTCTTTTTTAACTTTATCAGATTGCAAGATTGTTCTTGTGGCATTCATCCCTATTTTTTTTTTTTATATTGCTGGTTCCTAGTTCTTATAACTAGAGGGTCACAATCCCATAACCTTTCACCCAAGTCACAGTTTAAAAACTCTTAAGGAATGGGTCTTCACTTTTTAGTATTGGTTCTTCCTTTGTTTAAACCGCACCATCAATTACATTCCTTATTTTCACTTCCATCATCCATACATCCATATACTCCATAATTCATCCTAAACACAACAACCATCTTATCATCATTCCATTTCACCATACTATCCATCCATTTCATATCATCTTGTAAGTTTTATTTCAAAATTCCTATTTTTCATTTCAGTTACTTACTAGAATCACGATCGGGCAATCACAAATACAATTCGGATATTCTACAATCGGATTCATATCAACCCTTCTTTTTCAGTGCATGTCATAATAAACGGTCCCTCTCTTTGAGCGTATACTGTGATCGATGACCCCTCCTTTGAGTGTATACCGTGATCGATGACCCCTCTCTTTGAGCGTATGTTGCGATGAAAGACCCCTCTCTTCGAGTGAAAGTCATGGTGAAAGGTCCTCTTTAAGAGTATACCGTAATGGACGACCCTCTCATTGAGCGAATGTCGCGTTGAATGACCCCTCTCCTTGACTGCATGTCATAATGAATGGTCCCTTTCTTAGAGCGTATATCGTGATGGACGACACCTCTCTTTGAGCGTATGTCGCGGTGATTGATCTCTCTTCGAGAGTATGTCATAATGAATGGTCCCTCTCTTTGAGCGTATGCCGCGATGGACGACCCCTCTCTTTGAGCACATGTCGCGTTGAATGACCCCTCTCTTCGAGTGCATATTATGGTGAATGGTACCTCTCTTTAAGCGTATAACGAGATGGACGACCCCTCTTTTTTGGCGTATGTTGCAATGAATGACCCGTCTCTTCGACTGTAAGTCATAATGAATGCTCCCTTTCTTAGAGCATATACCGTAATGGACAACCCTTCTCTTGGAGCATATGTTGCAGTGAATGGCCCGTCTATTCGAGTGCATGTCAAGGTGAACGATCCCTCCCTTTGAGTGGATACCGTGATGGACGACCCCTCTCATTGAGCGGATATCACGATTAATGACCTCTCTCTTTGATTGCATGTCATAACGAACGATCCCTCTCTTTGAGTGTATAACGTGATCAATGACCCTCTCTTTGAGCGTATGTCGCGATCAATGACCTCTCTACTCGAGTGCATGTCATGGTGAACGATCCATCCCTTTGAGTGGATATCGTGATGGACGACCCCTCTATTTGAGCGTAAATCACGATGAACGATCCCTCTCTTCGAGTGTATGTCATAATGAATGGTCCCTTTCCTAGAGCGTATACCGTGATGGACGACCCATCTCTTTGAGCGTATGTCGCGATGAATGACCCCTCTCTTTCAGTGCATCTCATAATGAAAGGTCCATTTCTTAGATCGTATACCGTGATGGATGACCCTTCTCTTTGACCGTATGTCAAGATGAATGACCCCTCTCTTTCAGTGCATATCATAATAAACGATCCCTCTCTTTGAGCGTATACCGTAATTGATGACCTATCTCTTTGGGAGTATGTCGCGATGAAAGACCCCTCTTTGAGTGCAAGTCATGGTGAAAGGATGACCCTCTCTTTGAGCGAATATCGCGATGAATGATCCCTATATTCGACTAAATGTCATAAAGAATGGTCCCTTTCTTAGAGCGTATACCGTGATGGATGACACCTCTCTTTGAGCGTATGTTGCGGTGAATGACCCCACTCCTCGATAGTTTGTCATAATGAATGGTCCTTTCTTTGAGAGTATGCCGTGATGAACGACCCCTCTCTTTGAGCGTATGTCGCGTTGAATGACCCCTCTCTTCGAGTTCATGATTTAGTGAATGGTCCCTCTCTTTGTGCGTATAACGAGATGGACGACACCTCTTTTTTAGCGTATGTTGCGATGAATGACCCCTCTCTTCAAGTGCATGTCATAATGAACGGTACCTTTCTTAGAGCATATATCGTGATGGACGACCCTTCTCTTTGAGCATATGTCACGGTGAATGACCCCTCCCTTTGAGTGCATGTCATAATGGACGATCCCCCTCTTTGAGCGTATACCGTGATCGATGACCCTCTTTTTGAGCGTATGTCGCGATGAATGGCCCCTATCTTCGAGTGCATGTCATAATTTACAGTCCCTTTCTTAGACAGTATACTGTGAGGGACGAGTTCTCTTTTTAAGCGTATGTCGCGGTGAATGCCCCTCTCTTCGAGTGCATGTCATAATGAATGGTCCCCTTCATGGAACGTATAACGTGATGGACGACCCCTATCTTCAAGCGTATGTCGCTGTGAATGACCCCTTTCTTTGAGTGCATGTCATGCTGAACGGTCTCTCTCTTTGAGAGTATACCATGATGGTCCTCCCCTCTCTTTGTGTGTATGTTGCGATGAATGACGCCTCTCTTCGAGTGCATGACATGGCGAACGGTCCCTCTCTTTGAGCGTATCTCAAGATGAATTACCCCTCTCTATCGGTGCATGTCATAATAAACGGCCCCTCTCTTTCAGCGTATACCGTGATCAATGACCCCTCTCTTTGGGCGTATGTCGCGATGAAAGACCCCTCTCTTTGGGCGTATGTCGCGATGAAAGACCCCTCTCTTCGAGTGCAAGTTATGGTGAAAGGTCCTTCTCTTTAAGAGTATACCGTGAAGGATGAACCCTCTCTTTGAGAGTATACCGTGATGGATGAACCCTCTCTTTGAGCGAATGTTGCGATGAATGACCCCTCTCTTCGACTGCATGTCATAATGAATGGTCCCTTTCTTAGAGCGTAAACCGTGATGGACGACACCTCTCTTTGAGTGTATGTCACCGTGAATGACCCCTCTATTCGAGAGTATGTCATAATGAATGGTCCCTCTCTCTGAGCGTAAGTCGCGTTGAATGACCCCTCTTTTTTAGCGTATGTCGCAGTGAACGATCCCTCTCCTCGAGTGCATGTTATGGTGAACGGTCCCTCTCTTTAGCGTATAACGAGATGGACGACCCCTCTTTTTTGGCGTAAGTCGCGTTGAATGATCCCTCTCTTCGAGTGCATGTCATAATTAACGGTCTCATTCTTAGATCGTATACTGTGGTGGACAACCCTTCTCAGTGAGCGTATGTGGCGATGAATGTCCCCTCTCTTCGAGTGCGTGTCATAATGAACGGACCCATTCTTAGAGAGTATACTGTGATGGACGACCCCTCTCTTTGAGCGTATGTAGCGGTGAATGACCCCTCTCTTCGAAAGTATATCGTAATGGCCGATCCCTCTTTCTGAGAGGCTGTGATGGACAACCCATCTCTTTGAGCGTATGTCGCGATGAATGACCCCTCTCTTTGAGTGCATGTCATGGTAAATGGTCCATCTCTTTGAGCGTATACCATGATGGACGACTCCTCTCTTTGAATGTATGTCGCGATATAATAAATAGTCCCTTTGTTAGAGCGTATACCGTGATGGACGACCCTTCTCTATGAGCATTTGTCGCGACAAATGACCCCTCTCTTCGAGTGCATGTCATAATGAACAGTCCCATTCTTAGAGAGTATATTGTGATGGACGACACCTCTCTTTGACTGTATGACGTGGTCAATGACCCCTCTCTTCGAGCATATGTCATAATGAACGGACCATCTCTTTGAGCGTATGCCGTAATGCATGACCCCTAACTTCGAGCGTAAGTCGTGATGAATGACCCCTCTATTCGAGTGCATGTCATGTTGAGTGGTCCCTCTCTTCGAGCGTATACCGTAATGGACGACCCCTCTCTTTGAGCATATGTCTCAATGAATGACCCCTCTCTTTGAGAGCTTGTCATAATCATCGGTCGATCTCTTTGAGCGTATACTGCGATTGATGACCCTCTCTTTGAGCGTATGTCGCGACCCCTCTCCTCGAGTGCATGTCATAATAAACGGTCCCTTTCTTAGAGCGTATACCGTGACGGACGACCCTTCTCTTAAAGCGTATGTCGAGATGAATGACCCTTCTTTTCAAGTGCAGGTCATTATGACCGGTCCCTATCCTAGAGCGTATATCGTGATGGACGTCACCTCTCTTTGAGCGTACGTCGCGGTGAATGATCCCTCTCCTCGAGTGCATGTCATAATGATCGATCACTTTCCTAAAGCGTATTTCGTGATGGACGACCTTATCTTTGAACGTATGTCGCGATGAATGACCTCTCTCTTCGAGCGCATGTCATAATGAATGGTCCCTTTCTTAGTGCGTATACCGTGATGGACAACCCTTCTCTTTGAGTGTATGTCACGATGAATGACCCCTCTCTTCGAGTGCATGTCATAATGAATGATCCCTTTCTTAAGAGCGTATACTGTGATGGATGACCCCTCTCTTTGAGCGTCTGTAGCGGTGAATGACCCCTATCTTCGAGCATATACCATAATGGACGACCCCTCTCTTAGAGCGTATATCGTGTCGAATGACTCCTCTCTTGGAGTGCATGTTATGGTGAACGATCCCTCTCTTTGACCGTATACCGAGATGGACAACCCCTCTTTTTTAGCGTGTGCCGAGATGAATGACCCCTCTCTTCGAGTGCATGTTATAATAAACGGCCAGAGCGTATACCGTGATGGACAACCCTTCTCTTTGAGCGTATGTCGAGATGAATGACCCTTCTTTTCGAGTGCATGTCATAATGATCGGTCCCTTTCCAAGAGCGTATACCGTGATGGATGTCACCTCTCTTTGAGCGTACGTCGCGGTGAATGACCCCTCTCTTCAAGGTATGTTAGAATTAATGGTTCCTCTGTTTGAGCGTATACCGTGGTGGACGACCCCATTCTTTTAGCGTATGTCGTGGTAAATGACCCCTCTCTTCGATAGTATGTCATTATGAACGGTCCTTTCTTTGAGCGTATGCCGTGATTGACGATCCCTCACTTTAAGTGTATGTCGCGATGAATGACACTATTCTTCGAGTGCATGTCCTGGTGAATGGTCCCTATTTTTGAGCGTATACTGTGATGGACGACTCCTCTCTTTGAGCGTATGTCGCGATGAATGACTCCTCTCATTGAGGGCATGTCATAATGAATGGTTCCTTTCTTAAAGCGTATACCGTTCTGGACGACCCTTCTCTTTGAGTGTATGTCACAGTGAATGACCCCTCTCTTTGAGTGCATGTCATAATGAAAGGTCCCTTTCTTATAGCGTATACCGTGATGACGATCCCTCTCCTTGAGCATATGTCGCGATGAATGACCCCTCTCTTCGAGTGCATGACATGGTGAATAGTGCCTCTCTTTGAGCGTATACCGTGATAGACGACCTCTCTATGAGCGTATATCGCGATGAGTGACCTCTCTCGTTGAGTGCATGTCATAATAAACGGTTACTCTCTTGGAGCGTATACCGTGATCGATGACCCCTCTCTTTGAGCGTTTGTCGTGATGGATGACCCCTCTCTTTGAGCATATGTCGCGATGAAAGACCCCTCTCTTTGAGTGCATGTCATGGTGAATGGTCCTTCTCTTTGAGAGTATACCGTGATGAACTACCCTTCTCTTTGAGCGAATGTCGCGATGAAAGACCCTTCCCTTTGACTACTTTTCATAATGAACGGTCCCTTTCTTATATAATATATACCGTAATGGATGACCCTTCCCACTGAGCGCATGTCAAGATGAATGACCGCTCTCTTCTAGTGCGTCATGGTGAATGATCCCTCTCTTTGTGCGTATACCGTGATGGACGACCCCTCTCTTTGAGCGTATGCCGCGACGAACGACCCCTCTCTTGGAGTGTATGTCATAATAAACAATCCTTCTCTTTTAGCGTATGTCGCGATGAATGACCCCTCTCTTCGAGTGCATGACATGGTGAACGGTCCCTCTCTTTGAGCGTATACGGTGATGGTAAACTCTCTCTTTGAGCGTATTTCACGATGAATGACCCATCTCTTGCAGTGCATGTCATAATAAACGGTCCCTCTCTTCGAGCGTATACCGTGATCGGTGACCCCTCTCTTTGAGCGTATGTCGTGATGAATGATCCTTCTCTTCGACTTATGTCATAATGAATGGTCCCTCTCTTTGAGCGTATACCATGATGGACGACCCCTCACTTTGAGCGTATGTCATGGTGAATGACCCCTCTCTTCGAGCATATGTCATAATGAACGGTCCCTCTCTTTAAGTGTATCCCGTTATGAACGATCCATCTCTTTGAGCGTATGTCGCGATGAATGACCCCTCTCTTCGAGTGTATGTCTTAGTGGACGGTCCCTCTCTTTTAGCGTATACCATGGTGGATGACCCCTCTCTTTGAGCGTATGTCGCGATGAATGACCCGTCTCTTAGAGTGCATTACATGGTGAACGGTCCCTCTATTTGAGTGTATACTAGGATGGACGATCCATCTCTCTGAGCGTATGTCGTGTTGAATGACCCCTCTCTTCGAGTGCATGTCATGGTGAACGGTTCCTCGCTTTGAGTATATACCGTGATAAACGACCCCTCTTTTAATATATGTCGCGATGAATGACCCCTCTCTTCGAGTGTATGTCTTAATGGACGGTTCCTCTCTTTTAGCGTATACCATGATGGATGACCCCTCTCTTTGAGCATATGTCGCGATGAAAGACCATTCTCTTGGAGTGCATGACATGGTGAACGGTCCGTCTATCTGAGCGTATACCAGGATGGACGACCCCTCTTTTTGAGCGTATGTTGTGATGAATGACCCCTCTCTTTGAGCGTACGTCGCGAGGAATGATCCTTTTATTCGAGTGGACATCATAATGAACGGTCTCTCTCTTTGAGCATATACTGTGATGGACAACCCTTTTCTTTGAGCATATATCGCTATTAATGACCCCTCTCTTCGGGTGCATGTCATAATGAACGGTCCCTTTCATAGAGCGTATACCGTGATAGAGACCCCTCTCCTTTAGCGTATGTCGCGGTGAATAGTCCCTATCTCTAAGTGTTTACTGTATTTGACGACCGCTCTCATTGAGCGTATGGCGCAATAAAGGACCCTCTCTTCGAATGTATGTCATAATGAACGATCCCTCTCTTTGAGCGTTTACCGTGATGGACGACCCCACTCTTTGAGCGTCTATAGCGATGAATAACCCCTCTCTTTGAGTGCATGTCATAATGAACAGTCCCTCTCTTTGAGTGTATATCGTGATCCACCCGTCTCTCTGAGTGTATGTTGCGATGAATGACCTTCTCTTCGAGTGCATGTCATGGTGAACGGTTCCTCTCTTTGAGCGTATGCCGTGATGGACCACCCCTCTCTTTGAGCGTATGTCGACACGAATGGCCACTCTCTTCGAGTGCATGTCAAGGTGAACGGTCCCTCTTTCTGAGCGTATATTGTGATGGACAACACCTCTCTTTGAGCGTGTCGCGATGAATGACTCTTCGAGTGCATGTCATAATGAACGGTCCCTTTCTTAGAGCTTGATGGACGACCCTTCTCTTTGAGCTTATGTCGCTGTGAATGATCACTCTCTTTGAGTGCATGTCATGCTGAACGACCCCTATCTTTGAGCATATACCCCTCTCTTTGTGCGTATGTCGTGATGAATGACCCTTCTCTTTGAGTGCATGTCATGCTGAACAGACCCTCTCTTTGACCGCATACCGTGATGGATGACCCTTCCCGTTGAGTGTATGTCGCAATCAATGACCCTTCTATTCGAGTGCATCTCATAATGAACAATCCCTTTCCTAGAGCGTATACCATGATGGACATCACCTTTCCTTGAGCGTATGTCGCTGTGACAGACCCCTCTCTTCGAGCGTATGTCATAATTAATGGGTCCCTCTCTTTGAGCATATACCATGATGGACGACCCCTCTCATTTAGCGTATGTCGTGGTGAATGACCCCTCACTTCTAGAGTATGTCATAATGAACGGCCCCTCTTTTTGAGCATATGCGCCATGATGGACAAGTCCCCTCTTTAAGCGTTTGTCGCGATGAATGACCCCTCTCTTCGAGTGCATGTCACAATGAATGGTCCCTTTCTTAGAGCGTATACCATGATTGACAACCCTTTCCTTTGAGCGTATGTCGCGATGAATGACCCCTCTCTTCGAGTGCATGTCATAATGAAAGGTCTCTTTCTTAGAGCGTATACCATGGTGGATGACCGTTATTTTTGAGTGTATGTCGCATTTAATGACCCCTCTCTTCAAGCGTATTTCACAATGAACGGTCTCTTTCTTAGAGCGTACCCGTGATGGATGACCCCTCTCTTTGAGAGTATGTCGCGGTGAATGACCCCTCTCTTCGAGCGTGTTTCATAATAAATGGTCCCTCTCATTGAGCGTATGCCGTGATGGATGACCCCTCTCCCTTTCTTAGAGCGTATACCATGATGGACGACTGTAATCACCATTTTTATCCGGGTCTAACTCGTCACTTTTATGTTTAAAATAATGGGCTTGGACGCTTTAATTTCTGTATGGGTATTAATATTATGGTCATACATTTTACATTAATATTGCATGTTTGTACGTGTTTTTATTATAATAATATGTGTACTACGCATGTTAATATTCTACCTTACTATTTGTTTAAGTTTTATCGGTGTGTGTATATATATAATATGTACTTGTGGATATTATGAAATCATCAAATGTGATATGTTATGTTGCATAACTATGTATTAATATTGTATGTAATCAAATATATATGTATATATCGTTAGTAATGTATACAGGCGTCCTTGTTTTATTTAATTTATTCCTAAGCATGTCTGATAAGAGGGCTCCTTGTTGAGGACGCCTTCTTGATTGTTTCGGATCTAGGATTGAAGTAAGATGTCTCCTGCAATAAGCATGGCTGCAAATTGGTGTTTAAAAGGGCTGAAAAATATAGGTAGACAGAATGTAGAAGATGAAGGCTCGGAGAAGTTGACAATGGTGGAACGTTGAAAGTATTGGTTTGGTTATGGCTAGGTTTGGTCTTTGGTGAGGTGACTGGTGAGAAATGAAGTTTCTGACAAGGTTGAAAAATAGGATGCAAGGGGTAGTACGAAAATGAAATAAAAACAAGGAAAAGAAATAAAATGAAACAAACTCCAAGGATGAACTCGAACAATCTGTTGAACGAACCCGAACCTTATCTTGAACTTGCTTCAGACGGACTTGGACCCTTCGATTATCTACAACCGAGAACCCAAAGTATCAAAGGGGTTGACCACGCAAGCAACGAACTTGAGAAGTCAGAAAGTTCTCAAAAGAACCGAAATGAGAGAAATTCTCACAAAAGTAAATTTCATTCAAATTGTCTTTTTCTCCTTTACAAAGTATACATATATATAGGCTAGTACAAGGGAGTTGGCGCCTAGAATACTTGGCCAGAATTGAATTGGAAGTTTCAGATGAGTGGCTGAAATGTAAGCACAATTAACATGTGTTAATTATGTTAAATGTGGATGAGAAAACTACTCATCCTTATCCTTTGTGGCCGGCTGGTTTTGGAGGGAGGGAAGACTGAATTTCAAACATTTAACACATGTGTTTTATGTGTGAAATTCAAAGGAAATAACTCCTTGTCCTTATCTTACTTTGACGCCAACTTCAAGGAGGGAAATCTTGAAATTTGAATCTGCCACATGCCATGCACATGCACATGCTTGGAATGGATGGTGGACGCCCCTCATGCTGGTCACATGACCATGACACACTCTCCCACGTGGAGGACACCTTTGAGCTATCCCGGGACTCACCAGCTTGAGTTGAGCTAGTAGAGCTGGAGTTGAGCTGAATGGAGCTGAGTTGAGCTGAATTCAGCTAGCTGAAGTGTTGAGGATTAGTTGAGCTGAAACGAGCTGCTAGAAATCCATTGAGCTTTTCCCGAGCTAAGGTGAAGTCCTTCATTTGGTACTCTTCCTTGTGCCTATGAGAAAACAAAAGTTATACCATCATAAGTATTGTAAACTTATTAAAGAAAGTTAAAACAAGCTGAAAAACATAGTTATCATATTGGAAAACATGTAACAAGCTAAAGAAACATGGTAAACATGATTATGAGCTTGTGTTCTTATTGAACTTATTGAAAACACACCTATTTACATGCTTAATAAACACAATACTAGCTTAAGTACTATATAGTTACAAGATGTTACACATCAGTATGTAACATAGTGTAAAGTTTATTCTCTAAGGCATATGCATTATTAAGGGATTCTGAGACTTGTAAACATTTAAGAATAAGAACTTCCCTGAATTGCTTAGCCTTTGATCGAGTGATGGGTCCTGATGGTAAGACCTCCGGATCAGCTGTTTGAGCTTGTGTAGATGTGCTCACATCATCCCCCCCTTCTTGAAAAGGATTTGTCCTCAAATCTGCAGAATCATTAAAAGGGGATAAGTCGGAAACATTAAATGTAGCACTTACATTGTATTCACCCGGCAAGTCCAACTTGTAAGCATTGTCGTTCACTTTCTCAACCACTTGAAAAGGACCATCTCCTCGTGGTAACAGCTTGGACCGTCGTTGGGTTGGAAAACGTTCCTTTCGGAAGTGAATCCAAACCCAATCTCCAACATCGAAGGTAACTCGCTTACGTCCTTTGTTCGCTTGCTTCTCGTATTGTTGAGTCCTTCGTTCAAGGTTATCTTTAACCTGTTGATGCAACTTCTTTACATAATCAGCCTTGGATTGTCCGTCCCTATTCGTCACTTGTTCATATGGCAAAGGCAACATATCGAGAGGAGTGATAGGATTAAATCCATAAACAACCTCAAAAGGTGACATTTTAGTAGCAGAATGAACGGCATGGTTATATGCAAATTCAACATGCGGCAAACAATCTTCCCACGTCTTAATATTCTTTTTGATGATGGAACGGAGTAAAGTAGATAAAATACGATTAACAACCTCAGTTTGTCCATCAGTTTGGGGATGACAAGTAGTAGAAAACATAAGTTTCGTACCTAATTTGCTCCAAAGAGTCCTCCAGAAGTGACTCAAGAATTTTACATCCCTGTCAGAAACAATCGACCTAGGAATACCATGTAAACGCACAATTTCCTTAAAGAACAAGTTAGCCACATTAACAGCATCATCGGTCTTATGACACGCAATGAAGTGTGCCATCTTTGAGTACCTGTCAACCACAACAAAGATACTATCTCTACCTGTCCTAGTCCTAGGCAATCCCAACACAAAATCCATAGATATATCAGTCCAGGGGGAGTCGGGAATAGGTAAAGGTAAGTACAAACCGTGTGGTAATACCTTCGACTTTGCTTTCTTACATGTCACGCATCGTTCACACATCCTTTCGACGTCTCGTCGCATCTTTGGCCAGAATAGGTGCTCCTTGAGAATGTGTAACGTCTTGGTGACTCCAAAGTGTCCCATAAGTCCTCCTTCATGAGCTTCTCGAATTAGGACCTCTCGAATTGACCCTTGAGGAATGCAGAGTCTTCCTTCTTTGAAAAGATAATCATCATGTCGATAAAATTTCTCATCTGCACCCTTTTCACACAATGTATATCTTTCTCCAAAATCAGGGTCAGTAGCATATAATTCTTTGATATAGGCAAACCCAATCAAATGAGAGTCTAAGTAATTCAGAAGTGCATACCTACGGGATAAGGCATCTGCTACAACGTTGTCTTTACCTTTCTTATATCGAATGACATAAGGAAAAGATTCTAGAAATTCAACCCACTTAGCATGCCTTTTATTCAACTTATGCTGACCTGTTATGTGCTTCAAAGCTTCGTGATCGGTGTGAATTACGAATTCTTTCGGTAAGAGATAGTGCTGCCATGTTTCAAGAGCTCGAATCAATGCATACATCTCTTTGTCGTACACTGGATAATTCAAGGTAGCACCACTTAACTTCTCGCTGAAATAGGCAATAGGTCGCTTCTCCTGTGATAAAACGGCTCCAATTCCTATTCCTGAAGCATCACACTCAATCTCGAACATTTTATCAAAGTTAGGTAAGGCTAACACTGGGGCCTTAGTCAAATAATCCTTAATTTTCAAGAAGGCTTCTTCCTGTTCATCACCCCAATTGAAGACTGAATTCTTCTTTATAATCCCGGTTAAGGGGGCGGTAATGGAACTGAAATTAGGTACAAACCGACGATAAAAACTAGCTAAACCATGAAAAGATCTAACCTGACTTATTGATGTCGGTCGAGGCCAATCCTGAATCGCCTTCACCTTTTCTGGATCGACTTCCACACCCTGTGCAGTCACGATAAAACCAAGAAAGGTAACCTTATCAGTACAAAACATACATTTCTTCAGATTACCAAATAACCTTTCTTTTCTCAATGTGCCAAGAACATTCCTCAAGTGTTCCTCGTGATCCTGCAAAGACTTGCTGTATATAAGAATGTCATCAAAGTACACAACACAATATTTTCCAATGTAAGATCGTAAAACATGATTCATCAGACGCATAAAGGTGCTAGGTGCGTTAGTTAAACCGAAAGGCATCACTAACCACTCGTACAGACCCAATTTCGTTTTGAAGGCTGTCTCCCATTCGTCGCCTTCTCGCATCCGAATCTGATGATATCCACTCTTTAAATCAATTTTGGAAAATATGGTCGCACCACACAACTCATCTAGCATGTCATCAAGACGAGGAATGGGATGCCTATACTTGATGGTAATCTGATTCACCGCTCGGCAATCAACACACATTCTCCATGTTCCGTCTTTCTTGGGTACTAAAAGCACTGGTACAGCGCACGGACTTAAACTTTCCCGAATGTAACCCTTTTCCATCAACTCGGTGATTTGTTTTTGAAGTTCCTTTGTTTCTTCTGGATTACTTCGATATGCTGGCCGATTTGGAATGGTAGCTCCCGGAATGAAATCAATTTGATGTTCTATACCTCGAATAGGTGGCAACCCACTCGGTGTCTCATCCGGAAACACGTCTTCAAACTCCTGCAAAAGAGACGTAATAGATGTAGGCAAATCATTAGGAATATCAGATAACAAACAATACTCCTTATACATTAAAATAAGTAAAGTTTGTTGAGAGGAAAAACATTTCCTGATATCCTTGCCGCTCGCATATACGTTCGTCTTCTTCCTTTCTGTTTTGGCTTCCTCGACATTCTTTCTCAATCGAACCTGATCTTCTTGCACTTGACTCGGTGTCAAAGGTGCTAAGGTGATCTTCTTACCTGCATGTGTAAAAGAATATCGATTTGTAATTCCATCATGCAACGTACCTTTGTCGTATTGCCATGGACGTCCCAAAAGTAGGTGACACGCATCCATTGAGACGACATCACAAAGGATTTCATCTTTATACCTCCCTATGGTAAATGGTACCGAAACTTGTCTAGTAACTCGTACTTCTCCGCCATCATTTAACCATTGAAGACGGTATGGTTTGGGATGCTTCGTCGTCTTTAAGCCTAACTTATCAACCATGAAAGAACTTGCAACATTAGTACAACTACCACCATCAATAATGACAACACATACCTTGTCGTTAATGAGGCATCTAGTATGGAAGATGTTTTCTCGTTGCTGGTCGTCTTGTGTAGGTGTAGCATTTAGACTTCTTTTTATGACAAGTGCTTCACCGGTCATGTATGTATCCAAGGCATCATCCGCATCATCCTTGTCTTCCTCGTGTAAAGGTTCATGTTCTTCATTGTCGGATTCAGACTCTATCTCTCCGTTTTCTAACATCAACATAGTCTTCCGATTAGGACATTGGCTTGCAATATGTCCTCTTCCAAGACACTTAAAGCATTGAATATCCCTTGAGCGTTCTGGACGTTCTGGTTGTGCATTTTGCTTCCCACGCCCAACATCTACAATCGGGGCCTTTGGCTTGCTCGTTTCACCCTTCTCTTTGTTTTGAAACGGTACTTGTTTCCTGAAATTGTTAGAAGGATTGAAAACAGAATTGGAAGGAGGTCTGAAAGAATTATTACCTCGGGATGACGACATCTTTCTTCGTTGCTGCCTCTCAACCTTAATTGCCATTTGCACCATTTCGTCTAATTCGACGTAATGTTGCAATTCAACAGCATTGGCAATGTCGGTGTTCAAACCTGAAAGGAATCGCGCCATGGTTGCTTCTCGGTCTTCCTCAATGTTAGCACGCATCATGGCCATCTCCATGTCTTTAAAATAATCTTCGACGCTTCGATTTCCTTGTTTCAAAGTTTGTAACCTTTGAAATAGGTCTCGATGGTAATGGGATGGTACGAATCTCTTTCTCAAAATTCTTTTCATCTCTGCCCATGTATTGATTGGACCTTCACCGGTTCGTCTTCTACTTAGAATCAATTGATCCCACCAAATTAAGGCATAGTCAACGAACTCCATCGCTGCCAATCGAACCTTCTTCTGGTCAGAATAATTGTAGCAATCAAAGACGTGTTCCACCTTGCTTTCCCACGCAAGATATGCATCCGGATCTGATCGTCCTTGAAAAGGGGGTATGGCAACTTTGATGTTGTTCAAATTGTCATCCAGTTGTGCCTGGTGTTGTACACGCCTCCCATTTGTTCTAGGAGCATTCTGCCTCGGTTCTTGCACTTCTTCAACGTCATCATTGTTGTCATCATGGGAATTGTTTTGAGATCCCTCGATCTTGTCCATTCTCACGTGCAATTGTTCAATCTCTGATTGCACTACTCTTCGGACTTCTCGAAGCATGGCTTGCATCATAAGGCTTGGTTGAACGTCGTTTTGTTGTTGATCATCACGATCTCCATTTGAACCTGCCATTGTTAGTAAAGAACAAACAACACAAAATAAAATAAGGATAAATGGACCTCACAAAGTACACACACAAGATCCTCACAAGTTCACTCCAAAGAAAAATAAAAATGGCACTCCAACACTCGTGTTTCACTCGGGAATACTTGAATGGCTCTTTTGATTCCCCTTCTGATCTCACACACACAAATGCCTTTTACCACTCCTTCTCTCGTTATAAGTTCTTTAGAGGACTAGCGTAGACTTTCTTCAAATCTGTCACAAGTGTTAGTCTTTAACAACAACGGTTAGTGACAATCGAAATGTAAGGTTCTGTCCAAAACAAATTCGGTTAGTGTTAAATGGAAAGAAAAGTGATGTAAAGTAAGGTAAAGGTTAGAAAGAAAGAAAAAGAAAAGAAAAAAAAAATGGATTACTTACTACAAAGAAACACTTACTACTCTCCTTTCACCGAACAATCAATTCTTCATGCCCGGTTGATTATGGTAGTGTTTGATGCTGTAGAACACATTAAACTTGCATTTTCTTTCATCTTTTCAATACCATGAAGTGCTTTTCTTTCAACTATTGATATTCTGATTTTTTTTTGAATTTTCGAAATTTTTTTTTAACTAGAGTTGACTTTGACTTTTTTTTTGACTTTTTTTTTGTTTTTTGATTGTTTTTGCACTCACGAAGATGATTCTTACTTGTAATCCAACCTGGCTCTGATACCACATGATAAGAGGGCTCCTTGTTGAGGACGCCTTCTTGATTGTTTCGGATCTAGGATTGAAGTAAGATGTCTCCTGCAATAAGCATGGCTGCAAATTGGTGTTTAAAAGGGCTGAAAAATATAGGTAGACAGAATGTAGAAGATGAAGGCTCGGAGAAGTTGACAATGGTGGAACGTTGAAAGTATTGGTTTGGTTATGGCTAGGTTTGGTCTTTGGTGAGGTGACTGGTGAGAAATGAAGTTTCTGACAAGGTTGAAAAATAGGATGCAAGGGGTAGTACGAAAATGAAATAAAAACAAGGAAAAGAAATAAAATGAAACAAACTCCAAGGATGAACTCGAACAATCTGTTGAACGAACCCGAACCTTATCTTGAACTTGCTTCAGACGGACTTGGACCCTTCGATTATCTACAACCGAGAACCCAAAGTATCAAAGGGGTTGACCACGCAAGCAACGAACTTGAGAAGTCAGAAAGTTCTCAAAAGAACCGAAATGAGAGAAATTCTCACAAAAGTAAATTTCATTCAAATTGTCTTTTTCTCCTTTACAAAGTATACATATATATAGGCTAGTACAAGGGAGTTGGCGCCTAGAATACTTGGCCAGAATTGAATTGGAAGTTTCAGATGAGTGGCTGAAATGTAAGCACAATTAACATGTGTTAATTATGTTAAATGTGGATGAGAAAACTACTCATCCTTATCCTTTGTGGCCGGCTGGTTTTGGAGGGAGGGAAGACTGAATTTCAAACATTTAACACATGTGTTTTATGTGTGAAATTCAAAGGAAATAACTCCTTGTCCTTATCTTACTTTGACGCCAACTTCAAGGAGGGAAATCTTGAAATTTGAATCTGCCACATGCCATGCACATGCACATGCTTGGAATGGATGGTGGACGCCCCTCATGCTGGTCACATGACCATGACACACTCTCCCACGTGGAGGACACCTTTGAGCTATCCCGGGACTCACCAGCTTGAGTTGAGCTAGTAGAGCTGGAGTTGAGCTGAATGGAGCTGAGTTGAGCTGAATTCAGCTAGCTGAAGTGTTGAGGATTAGTTGAGCTGAAACGAGCTGCTAGAAATCCATTGAGCTTTTCCCGAGCTAAGGTGAAGTCCTTCATTTGGTACTCTTCCTTGTGCCTATGAGAAAACAAAAGTTATACCATCATAAGTATTGTAAACTTATTAAAGAAAGTTAAAACAAGCTGAAAAACATAGTTATCATATTGGAAAACATGTAACAAGCTAAAGAAACATGGTAAACATGATTATGAGCTTGTGTTCTTATTGAACTTATTGAAAACACACCTATTTACATGCTTAATAAACACAATACTAGCTTAAGTACTATATAGTTACAAGATGTTACACATCAGTATGTAACATAGTGTAAAGTTTATTCTCTAAGGCATATGCATTATTAAGGGATTCTGAGACTTGTAAACATTTAAGAATAAGAACTTCCCTGAATTGCTTAGCCTTTGATCGAGTGATGGGTCCTGATGGTAAGACCTCCGGATCAGCTGTTTGAGCTTGTGTAGATGTGCTCACATCAATGTCATTTTGTTTTATCCTTTATATATATATATATATTACATGGTCTTTAAATCAAAATCAATTGTTGCTTGCATGTGTATTTATTTATGTTTAATTCTTCATATTGTGGTAGAATAATAATGATATTTTATTTCTAGAATTTGTCTCACCAAATGCATGCGCTGAATCATTCTATTGTTTACCTTTGGATTCGTATCACTAGACTATAATCATTCACATAATTTAGTATTATTTATTTAGATCAGTTTCTATTTATTTAATTGATTAGATTCTAAGAAAAGAGGTGACCATTAGTTTTTATGCTCGTTTCATAACGGTCTGAATCATCGGACGTTGACCGAAATATTAAAATTATTTTTCACCATCTCTAGGTAATTAAAATTAAAAGCCGACAAGATCATGACATCATTTCTTTTTATGTTGCATCATTCATAAAGGTGACGTGCGGGATATGAACCCTAAACTAATGCGACGAACAATATTATTTGACGTTGATTTAGTCTTTGGTCCGGTGTATCGTCAACCTTATTAATTAAATGCTTTATTGATTTGAATTCACCAATTAAATTAAACCCGTTTAATTAAGGTCAATTTTGAATTTAGAAAATGATTTAAAATTAAGTTAAAGTTGAAACATGATTTTTAAAGAAAATATTTTTGGTACCGATTTTAGAGAGTGATGGGGGTGCTAATCCTTCCCATGCATAACCAACTCCAAAAACCCTTTTCAAAATAAATCTTTGGTTTCCCTTTTAAGGTGTTCGGTCTACCTTAGTGACTGATGGCGGCTCCAAATTTATTTTTCAAAAAGAATTTATATTTTTTAAATAACATTTTCGAAGGGGATTAAATCAATACCACCAAATACCTTGTACTCCTTAATACTTTTTCAAACTAATTTCCCGTTTTTCATCTTTCAAACTGAAAAAGGTCGCTACAATGACCTTTCTTATTGTGTGTATGTCGATGAATGTCCCCTCTCATTGAGTGCATGTCATAATGAACGGTCCCTTTCTTTGAGCGTATCCCGTGATGGACGACCCTTCTCTTTGAGCGTATATCGCGATGATTGACCCCTCTCTTCGAGTGAATGTCATAATAAACGGTCCCTTTCTCAAAGCGTATACCGTGATGGACGACACCTCTCTTTGAGCGTAAAACCCTTTCTTAGAGCGTATATCATGATGGACGACCCCTCTCTTTGAGCGTATGACGTGGTGAGTGACCCCTCTCTTTGAGTGCATTTCATGGTGAATGGTACCTCTCTTTGAGCGTATACCGTGATGGACGATCACTCTCTTTTAGCGTATGTCACGATGAATGACCCCTCTATTCGAGTGCATGTCATGGTAAATGATCCCCCTCTTTGATCGTATACCGTGACGGACGATACCTCTCTTTGAGTGTATGTCGCGATGAATGGACCCCTCTCTTCGAGTGCATTTCATAATGAACGGTCCCTTTCATAGAGCGTATACCGTGATGGACGACCCCTCTCTTTGAGAGTATGTTGCGGTGAATGACCCCTCACTTCTAGAGTAAGCCGTAATGACCTGTCCCTCTCTTTGAGCGTATCCCATGATGGACGACCCCTCTCTTTGAGCATATGTCGCGATGAAAGACCCTTCGCTTTAAGTGCATGTCGTGGTGAACGGTCCCTCTATTTGAGCATAGTCACGATGAATGACCCCTCTCTTTGAGTGTATGTCATAATTAATGGTCCCTTTCTTAGTGCGTATACCGTGATGGACGACCCTACTCTTTAAGCGTATGTCGCGATGAATGACTCCACTCTTCGAGTGCATGTCATAATGAACGGCCCCTTTCTTAGAGCGTATACTGTGATGGATGAACCTTCTCTTTGAGCGTATGTCGTAGTGATTGACCCCTCTCTTCGAGCGTCTGTCGCGGTAAATGAACACTCTCTTTGAGAGAATTTCATATTGAACGGTCCTTTTCTTTGAGAATATTCCGTGATCCCCTCTCTATGAGCATATGTCACAGTGAATGACCCCTCTCTTCGAGCGTATTTCATAATGAACATTCCCTCTCCTTGAGCGTATGTCGTGATGGATGACCCCTCTCTTTGAGTGTATGTCGCATTGAATAACCCTTCTCTTCGAGTGCATGTCATAATGAACGGTCTCTTTCTTAGAGTGTATACCGTGATGGATGACCCTTCTCATTGTGCATACGTCGCGATGAATGACCCTTCTCCTCTAGTGCATGTCATAATGAACAGTACCATACTTTGAGCGTATATCGCGATGTACGGCCCCTATCTTTGAGGGTATATTGCGGTGAATGACCCCTCCCTTCGAGAGTTTGTCGTAATAATCGGTCCCTCTGTTTGATTGTATCCCATGATGGATGACCCCTTTCTTTGAGCATATATCTCGATGTGAATGACCCCTCTCTTTTAGTGCATGTCATGGTGAACGATCTGATGTGAGCACATCATGTTAAGTTCAACAGGTTGATCCCGAGGTCTTGCCATTAAGACCTATCACACGTTCTAAGGCAAAGAAATACAGTGAAGCTCTTTTCCTTGTTCTAACATTTCAGATTCATTTTGAGAATGTTCATGCCTTAGAATATGTTGTTTATAATATGTTGCATGCTGATATGTGACATATTTAGGTATATATATTAGTATGTGTGTTTACTTATGTATATACTATGTTAATTATGTTTGCATTTGGTTTTAAGTGTGTTTGTATGGTTAAAATAAGACTACAAGGCTTTTTAGATGTGTTTGCCTTGTTCTAATATAGGTACTTAGGAGAACCTTAGCTCAAGTGGGCATACTCAGCTAATCTCTAGCTCAGGAGAGCGTGCAGTTTAATACCAGCTCAAGCGGATTAAATTCAGCTCAGAAGAAGCTCAATGTTGTGCATGCAGCTCAGCGCAGCTCGAGGCAGCCCAGAGGCTTAGCTCCCAGTTCTGTTTAGCTCCTGACACTCTTAGCTAGTTCGTTTCAACTCATCTCCATTTTCAGCTCAACTCAAGTTGAAGTGACCTACAGTAGCTGAAACCTGTCGTACACGAAGAGCAGGTGTCCTACGCATGTGCCATGCATGTGGGGCCCACATAACACCCTTCTCCACAAGTTTGGGCGTCCAAAAGCAAGCAAGCCAAACAAGGCCCTTGCTTTGAAGACCAATCAGCAGCATTGGATAAGAATGAGTGGTTTCTTATTCAAATTCAAACATTAAACGCATGTTTAATGTGTTTTAAGTGCCAAAACATGTGGCTAAGGATATTAGGAGCCTAGGAGAAGTTATTTGAGCATTTAAATTTTAATTTTTGTTTGAATTAAGGCCACAAGTTCAAATTTGGCCAACTTCTCCTTTATTCCTATATATTTACTTGATTTTGTAAAGACAAGGTTAGGCAATTTTATGAAACAATATTTTTGTGAGAAATTCTCTCAATTTCAGTTCTTCATTGAACTTTTCTTGACATTTTCAGACTTTGTTTGAGTGTGTCAATCTCTTGATACTTCGGGTTCCTAGATCACTATCTAGAGGGTCCAAGTCCGTTGACAGAGAACATATTCGATTCGGGTCTGCTCAGTATATTGTTCGAGTTCTTTCGAGTTCAACGTCGTTATTATTTTTTCAGCAACTTCAACAGTCAATTCTGCCATTTTAGATATTATAATGCAGCCATGAAAGCCCTTGAAGCATTTCATCTTCAGTAAATCCTATAAACGCAGAATTCCTTCATCTTTTTCTTTCTTTGTTGTTTTTTTAATTTTCTTTGTTTTCTAGTAACTTTAACACCATTCTTACGTCTATAATCTTGTGTTTATTGCAGAGATATGCTTGCTACTATCATAGATCCGTTTCAAACAAGGATGGTTGTTTTTGAAGCAATGTATCCGTTTATCACGATCCCTCTCTTTGAGCGTATACCATGATGGACGACCCCTCTCTTTGAACGTACGTCGTGATGAATGACCCCTCTCTTCAAGTGCATGTCATAATGATATTTGGGGGTTTCGTTGCTTCAAAAACAACGATCCTTGTTTGAAACGGATCTAGGATAATAGCAAGCAAGTCTCTGCAATAAACACAACATTATGGATGTTAGAATGATGTTAAAACAATAAGAAAACAAAGAAAAAAAAACTGAAACAAAGAAGAAAAGGGATGAAGGAATTCTGGCAGTTTCTGGAGGTTAATGAAGATGAAATGCTCCGAGGGCTTTCATGGAAGCATTAAAACGTCCAAAATGGCAGAATTGGATGTTTAAGTTGCTGGGAAATAACAACGACGTTGAACTCGAAAGAACCCGAACAATATACTGAGTGGACCCGAATCAAATACGTTCTTCGTCAACGGACTTGGACCCTCTAGATAGCGATCTAGGAACCCGAAGTATCAAGGATTTGACACACTCAAACAAAGTCTGAATTTGTCAAGAAAAGTTCAATGAAGAACTGAAATTGAGAGAAAATCTCACAAGTGATTTTATTCATGAAATGTCTACCCTTGTCTTTACAAAATTAAGTAAATATATAGGAATAAAGGAGAAGTTGGCCAAATTTGAATTTGTGGCCTTAATTCAAACGAAAATTAAAATTTAAATGCTCAAATAACTTCTCCTAGGCTCCTAATATCCTTAGCCACATGTTTTGGCACTTAAAACACATTAAACATGTGTTTAATGTTTGAATTTGAATAAGAAACCACTCATTCTTATCCAATGTTGCTGATTGGTCTTCAAAGCAAGGGCCTTGTTTGGCTTGCTTGCTTTTGGACGCCCAAACTTGTGGAAAAGGGTGCTATGTGGGCCCCACATGCATGGCACATGCGTAGGACACCTGCTCTTCGTGTACGATAGGTTTCAGCTGCTGTAGGTCACTTCAACTTGAGTTGAGTTGAGCTGGAAATGGAGATGAGCTGAAACGAACTAGCTAAGAGTGTTAGGAGCTAAATAGAGCTGGGAGCTAAGCCTCTGAGCTGCCCCAAGCTAAGGTGAGCTGCGTGCACACCATTGAGCTTCTTCTGAGCTAAATATAATCCACTTGAGCTGGTATTGAACTGCATACGCTCTCCTGAGCTGGAGATGAGCTGGGTATGCCCACTTGAGCTAAGGTTCTCCTAAGTACCTATATTAGAATAAGGCAAACACATCTAAAAAGCCTTGTAGTCTTATTTTACCACAGAAACACACTTAAAATCAAATGCAAACATAATTAACATAGTATATACATAAGTAAACACACATACTAATATATATACCTAAATATGTCACATATCAGCATGCAACACATTGAACTTGACATGATGTGCTCACATGATAGGTCCTGATGGTAAGACCTCCAGATCAACCTGTTGAACTTGACATGATGTGCTCACATCACATAATAAATAGTCCCTTTCTTAGAGCGTATACCCTGATGGACGACCCTTCTCTTTGAGCGTATGTCGCGATGATTGACCCCTCTCTTTGAGTGCTTGTCATAATGAACAATCCCTTTCTTAGAGCGTATACAGTGATGGACGACACCTCTCTTTGAGCGTATGACGTGGTGAATGACCCCTCTATTCTAGCATATGTCATAATGAGTGTTCCCTCTCTTTGAGCGTATGCTGTGATGGACGACCCCTCTCATCGAGAGTAGGTCATAATGAATGGTCCCTTTCTTAGAGCATATACCGAGATGGACGACCCATCCCTTCGAGCGTATGTCGCGGTGAATGTCCCCTCTCTTCGAGTGTTGGTCGAAATGAACGGTCCCTCTCTTTGTGCGTATATTGTGATGGACGACCCCTCTCTTAGAGCGTATGCCACGCTGAATGACCCCTTTCTTCGAGTGCATGTCATAATGAACGGTCCCTCTTTGTGAGCAGATACCGTGATGGACGACCCTTCTCTTTGATCGTTTGTCGCGATGAATGACCCATCTCTTTGAGTGTATGTATAGATCCCTTCCTCAGAGGGTATACTGTGATGGACGACTCAACTTTTTGAGCGTATGTCGCGATGAATGAGCCCTCTCTTCAAGTGCATGTTACAATGAAAGGTCCCTCTCTTTGAGCATATACCGTGATGGATGACACCTCTCTTTGAGTGTATATCGCGATGAATGACCCCTCTCTTCGAGTGCATGTCATAATGAATGGTCCCTTTCTTAGAGCGTATACCGTGATGAACGACCCCTCTCGCTGAGCGTATGTCGCGGTTAATGACCTCTCTCTCCGAGAGAATTTCATAATGAATAGTCCTTTTCTTTGAGCGTATACCATGATGGATAACCCCTCTTTTTGAGCGTATGTCACAGTGAATTACCCCTCTCTTCGAGCGTATTTCATAATGAATGTTCCCTCTCTTTGAGCGTATGTCGTGATGGATGACCCCTCTCTTTGAGCGTATGTCGTGATGGATGACCCCTCTCTTTGAGCGTATGTCGCGATGAATGACCCCTCTCCTCGAGTGTGTGTCATAATGAACAGTCTCTTTCTTAGAGCGTATACTGTGATGGACGACCCTTCTCATTGTGCATATGTTGCGATGAATGACCCTTCTCTTCGAGTGCATGTCATAATGAACGGTAGCGTACTTTGAGCGTATATCGCGATGTACGACCCCTCTCTTTGAGGGTATGTTGCGGTGAATGACCCCTCCCTTCGAGAGTTTGTCGTAATAATCGGTCCCTGTCTTTGATTGTATCCCATGATAGACGACCCCTTTCTTTGAGCATATATCTTAATGTGAATGGCCCCTCTCTTTTATTGCATGTCATAGTGAACGATCCCTCTCTTTGAGCGTATACCATGATGGACGACCCCTTTCTTTAAACGTACATCGTGATGAATGACCCCTCTCTTCAAGTGCATGTCATAATAAACAATCCCTTTCTTAGAGCGTATACCCTGATGCACAACCCTTCTCTTTGAGCGTATGTGGCGATAATTGATTCCTCTCTTTGAGTGCTTGACATAATGAACAATCCCTTTCTTAGAGCATATACCGTGATGGACGACACCTCTCTTTGAGCGTATGACACGGTGAATGACCCCTCTCTTCTAGCATATGTCATAATGAATGGTCCCTCTCTTTGAGCGTATACCGTGATGGACGACCCCTCTCTTTGACCATATGCCGCGATGAATAAAACTCCCTCTATTCGACTGCATGTCATGGTGAGCAGCCCCACTCTTTGGGCGTATATCGTGATGGACACTTTGTGAGTATGTCGCGATCAATGACACGTCTCTTTGAGTGCATGTCATAATCAACGATCCCTCTCTTTAAGCATATACTGTGATCGGTGATCCTCTCTTTGAGCGTACGTTACGATGACTCCTCTCTTCGAGTGTATTTCATGGTGAAGAGTCTCTCTCTTTGAGTGTATACTGTGATGGACGACCCCTCTCTTTGAGCGTAGGTTGCAATGAATGACCCCTCTTCGAGGGCATGTCATAATGAAGGGTTCTTTGAGTGTATACCGTGATCGAGACCCCTCTTTTTGAGGGTATGTCGCGATGGATTGCCCCTATCTTTAAGTACATGTCATGGTGAAAGATCCATCTCTTTGAGCGAATACCGTGATAGACGACCCATCTCTTTGAGCGTATGTCGCGATGAATGACCCCACTTTTCGAGTTCATGTCATAATGAATTGTCCCTTTCTTAGAGCGTATACCGTGATGGATGACCCCTCTCTTTGAGTGTATGTCGTGGTGAATGACCCCTCTCTTCGAGTGTATGTCATAAATAACGGTTCCTTTCTAAAAGCGTAAATCGTGATGGATGATCCCTCTCTTTTGCATATGTCACGGTGAATGACCGTTCTATACGAGTGTATGTCATAATAACCAGTCCCTCTCTTTGAACATATCCCATGATGGACATCCCCTCTCTTTGAGTATTTTCCGTAAGGAATGACCCCTCTCTTTGAGTGTATGTCGCGGTGAATGACCCCTCTCTTCGAGTGTATGTCATAAATAACAGTTCCTTTCTAAAAGCGTAAATCGTGATGGACAATCCCTCTCTTTTGCATATGTCGTAGTGAATGACCGCTCTATACGAGCATATGTCATAATAACCGGTCCCTCTCTTTGAACATATCCCATGATGGACATCCCCTCTCTTTGAGTATTTTCCGTAAGGAATGACCCCTCTCTTTGAGTATTTTCCGTAAGGAATGACCCCTCTCTTCGAGTGCATGTCATGGTGAACGGTCCCTCTCTATGAGCGTATCCCATGATGGACGACGCCTCTTTTTGAGCGTATGCCGCGATGAATGGCTCCTCTCTTTGAGTGTATGTCATGGTGAACGGTCCCTCTCCTTGAGTGTATACCATGATATACGACCCCTTGTGTTTATGCATATGTCGCAGTGAATGACTCCACTCTTCGAGTGCATGTCATAATGAATGGTTCCTCTCTTTGAGCGTATTTTGTGATGGACGACCCCTCTCTTTGAGCGTATGCCACGGTGAATGACCCCTTTCTTCGAATGCATGCCATAATGAACGGTCCCACATTGTGAGCAGATACCGTGATGGTGAAAGATCCCTCTCTTTGAGTGAATACCGTGATGGATGACCCCTTGCTTTTAGTATATGTCGCTATGAATGACCCCTCTCTTCGAGTGCATATCATAATGATTGGTCCCTTTCTTAGAGTGTATACCTTGATGGATGGCCCCTCTCTCTAAGCGTATACCACGATGAATGACCCCTCTTTTTGGGTGCATGTCATAATGAACAATGCCTTTCTTAGAGCGTATATCGTGATGGATGACCTCTCTCTCTGAGTGTATACCGCGATGAATGACCCATATCTTCAAGCGTATTCCATAATGAACGTTCCCTCTCTTTGAGCGTATGGCGTGATGGACGACCCCTCTCTTTGAGCGTATGTCGCGTTGAAAGACCACTCTCTTCCAGTGCATGTCATAACAAATGTTTCCTTTCTTAGAGCGTAAATCGTGATGGACAACCCCTTTCATTGAGCGTATGTCGCGGTGAATGACCGCTCTATTTGTGCGTATGTCATAATGACCGGTCCCTCTCTTTGAGCGTATCTCGTGATGGACGACCGCTCTCTTTGAGCATTTGTCATGATGAATGACCCCATTCTTCGAGTGCATGTCATAGTGAATTGTCCCTCTCTTTGAGCGTATACCGTGATTGACGACCCCTCTCTTTCAGCGTATGTCGCGATGAATGGCCCCTATCTTTGAGTGCAATTCATGGTGAACGGTCCCTCTCTTTGAGCGTATCCATGATGGACGATCCCTCTCTTTGAGCGTATGTCGCAGTGAATGACCCCTCTCTTCCAGTACATGTCATAACGAATGGTTCCGTTCTTAGAGCGTAAATCATGATGGACAACCCCTCTCATTGAGCGTATGTCGCAGTGAATGACCCCTCTCTTCCAGTGCATGTCATAACGAATGGTTCCGTTCTTAGAGCGTAAATCATGATGGACAACCCCTCTCATTGAGCGTATGTCGCGGTGAATGACGGCTCTATTCGTGCGTATGTCATAATGACCGGTCCCTCTCTTTGAGGGTATCTCATGATGGACGACCGCTCTCTTTGAGCATTTGTCATGATGAATGACCCTATTCTTTGAGTGCATGTCATGGTGAATTATCCCGCTCTTTGAGCGTATACCGTGATGGACGACCCCTCTCTTTGAGCGTATGTCGCGATGAATAGCCCCTATCTCTGAGTGCAATTCATGGTGAACGGTCCCTCTCTTTGAGCGTATACCGTGATGGAGGATCCCTCTCTTTGAGCGTATGTCGTGATGGAAGACCCCTCTCTTTGAGCGTATGTTGTGTTGGACGATCACTCACTTTGAGCGTAAGTCATGATGAGTGATTCCTGTCTTCGACTTTATGCCCTGGTGAACAATCCTTCTCTTCTTGTGCATGTCATAATTAACAGTCCTTTTCTTAGAGCATATACCGTGATGGATGAACTTTTTCTTTGAGCATATGTCGCGGTGAATGACCCCTCTCATCGAGAGTGGAACATAATGAATGGTCCCTTTCTTAGTGCGTATACCGTCAGGGACGACCCTTCTCTTTTAGCGTATATCACGGTGAATGACCCCTCTCTTCGAGTGCTGGTCGTAATGAATGGTCCCTCTCTTTAAGCATAGTTTGTGATGGACGACCCCTCTCTTTGAGCGTAAGCCACGGTGAATGACCCCTCTCTTCGAGTGCATGACATAATGAACGATCCCTCTTTGTGAGTAGATACCTTGATGGACGACCCTTCTCTTTGAGTGTTTGTCGCGATTAATGATCCCTCTATTTGAGTGCATATAAGGATCCCTTTCTTATAGTGTATACTGTGATGGACGATCCATCTCTCTGAGCGTATGTCGCGATGAATCAGACCTCTCCTCGAGTGCAAGTTAAAATGAAAGGTCCCTCTCTTTGAGCGTATACCGTGATGGACGACTCCTCTCTTTGAGCGTAAATCGCGATGAATGACCCCTCTCTTCGAGTGCATGTCATAATGAACTGTCCCTTTCTTAGAGCGTATATATTGATGGACGACCTTTCCCAATGTGCGTATGTCGCAATGAATAACACCTCACTTCAAGTGCATGTCATGGTGAATGGTTCCTCTCTTCATGCGTCTACCATGATGGATGTCCCCTCTCTTTGAGCGTATGTCGCGATGAATAGCTCCTCTCTTTGAGTGCATGTCATGGTGAACGGTCCCTCTCCTTTAGTGTATACCATGATATACGACCCCTTGTGTTTATGCATATGTCGCGGTGCATAACTCCTCTTTTCGAGTGCATGTCATAATGAACGGTTCCTCTCTTTGATCATATTTTGTGATGGACGACCCCTCTCTTTGAGATTATGCCACGGTAAATGACCCCTTTCTTCGAGTGCATGCCATAATGAACGGTCCCACTTTGTGAGCGGCTACCGTTATGGATGACCCTTCTCTTTGACCGTTTATCGCGATGAATGACCCCTCTCTTTGAGTGCATGTAATGATCCCTTTCTTAGAGTGTATACTATCATGGACGACCCATCTCTTTGAGCGTATGTCGCGGTGAATCAGCCCTCTCCTCGAGTGCATGTTAAAATGAAAGGTCCCTATCTTTGAGCGTATACCGTGATGGACGACCCCTCTTTTTGAGCGTATATCGCAATGAATGACCCCTCTCTTCGAGTGTACGTCATAATGAATGGTTCCTTTCTTAGAGAGTAAATCGTGATGAACAACCCCTCTCGTTGAGCGTATGTCGCGGTGAATGACTGCTCCATTCGAGCATATGTCATAATGACCGGTCCCTCTCTTTGAGCGTATCTCGTGATGGACGACACCTCACTTTCAGCATTTGTCAAGATGAATGACCCCTTTCTTCGAGTGCATGTTATGGTGAATTGTCCCTCTCTTTGAGCGTATACCGTGATAGATGACCCCTCTCTTTGAGCGTATGTCGCGATGAATGGCCCCTATCTTTGAGTGCAATTCATGGTGAACGGTCCGTCTTTTTGAGCGTATCCGTGATGTACGACCCCTCTTTTTGAGCGTATGTCACGGTGAATGACCCCTTTCTTTGAGTGCATATCATAATGAACGGTTCCTCTCTTTTTGAGCGTATGTCGTGGTGAATGACCCCTCTCTTCGAGTGCATATCATACTGAACGGTCCCCTTCTTAGAACATATACCATGATCGACGACCCCTCTCTTTTTGCGTATGTTGTTATGAATGACCCCTCTCTTTGAGCGTATGTCACGATGAATGACCCCTCTCTTCGAGTGCATGTCGTAATAAATAGTCCCTTTCTTAGAGCGTATACCGTGATAGATGACCCCTCTCATTGAGAGTATGCCGCGATGAATGAAACCTCTCTTTGAGTGCATGTCATAACCAATGATCCCTCTCTTTGAGCATATACCGTGATCGACGATCCTCTCTTTGAGCCTACGTTGCGATGAATGACCCCTCTCTTTGAATGCATTTCATGGTGAACAATCCCTCTCTTTTAGCGTATACTGTGATGGGCAACCCCTCTCTTTGAGCATTGTCGCAATGAATTACACCTCATCGAGGGAATGTCATAATAAATGGTTGCACTCATTGACCGAATACCGTGATCGAGACACTTCTTTTTGAGCGTATGTCGCGATGAATGACCCTCTCTTCGAGTCCATGTCATGGTGAAAGATCCCTCTCTTTGAGTGAATACCGTGATAGACGACCACTCGCTTTTAGCGTATGTCGCGATGAATGACCCCTCTTTTTGAGTGCATGTCATAATAATCGGTCCCTTTCTTAGAGCGTATCCCGTGATGGGTGACCCCTCTCTCTGAGCGTATACCGCGATGAATGACCCCTCTTTTTGGGTGCATGTCATAATAAACAGTCCCTTTCTTAGAGCGTATACCATGATGGATGATCCCTCTCTCTGAGCGTATACCGCGATGAATGACCCCTCTCTTCAAGCGTATTCCATAATGAACGTTCCCTCTCTTTGAGCTTATGGCGTGATGGACGACCCCTCTCTTTGAGCATAAGTCGCGTTGAATGACCCCTCTTTTCCAGCGCATGCCATAACGAACGGTTCCTTTCTTAGAGCATAAATCGTGATGGACAACCCCTCTCAATGAGCATATGTCGTGGTGAATGACTACTCTATTCGAGCGTATGTCATAATGACCGGTCCCTCTCTTTGAGCGTATCTCGTGATGGACGACCGCTCTCTTTGAGCATTTGTCATGATGAATGACACCTATCTTCGAGTGCATGTCATGGTGAATTGTCCCTCTATTTGAGCGTATACCGTGATGGACGACCCCTCTCTTTGAGCGTATATCGTGATGAATGGCCCCTATCTTTGACTACAATTCTTGGTGAACGGGCCCTCTCTTTGAGCGTATACCGTGATGGACAACCCCTCTCTTTGAGCGTATATCGCGGTGAAAGACTCATTTCTTCGATTGCATGTCATAATGAACGATTCCTCTCTATGAGCGCATACCGTGATGGACGACCCCTCTCTTAGAGCGTATATCGCGATGAATGACCCTTCTCTTTGAGTGCATGTCATGCTGAACAACCCCTCTCTTTGAGCGCATACCGTGATGGATGACCCTTCCCGTTGAGCGTATGTCGCGATCAATGACCCTTCTGTTCGAGTGCATCTCATAATGAACAATCCCTTTCCTAGAGCGTATACCGTGATGGACATCACCTTTCCTTGAGCGTATGTCGCAGTGACAGACCCCTCTCTTCAAGCGTATGTCATAATTAACGGGTCCCTCTCTTTGTGCGTATACCGTGATGGACGACCCCTCTCTTTTAGCGTATGTCGCGATGAATGACCCCTCACTTTTTGAGTATGTCATAATGAACGACCCCTCTTTTTGAGCATATGTACCATGATGGACGAGCCCTCACTTTAAGCGTATGTTGCGATGAATGACCCCTCTCTTCAAGTGCATGTCATAATGAACGATCACAATGTAAGAGCGTATACTGTGATAGATGACTCCTCTCTTTGAGTGTATGTCGTGGTGAATGACCCCTCTCTTCGAGTGCATGTCATAATGAACGGTTCCTCTCTTTGAGCGTGTACCGTGATGGACGACCCCTCTCTTTGAGCGTATGTTGCGATGAGTGACCCCTCTATTATAGTGCATGTCATGGTGAACGATCCCTATCTTTGAGCAGATACCGTGATGGATGTTCCTTCTCTTTGAGCGTATATCGCGATGAATGACCCCTCTCTACGAATGTGTCACGGGGTCAGAGTTTTGGTGCAGGGACATCTACCCGTGCGGCACCTCAGGTCTCTCATATACCCAAGGTTCAGCCTTTACGATCTCCGATGCTCACTGGTTTCGCCCTCCCATGGGCTCATCAGGGAAGCGGGTATAACTCCCGACCAGTGTGGTGC
Organism: Abelmoschus esculentus; assembly: GCA_035048815.1. Taxonomy (NCBI): domain Eukaryota; kingdom Viridiplantae; phylum Streptophyta; class Magnoliopsida; order Malvales; family Malvaceae; genus Abelmoschus; species Abelmoschus esculentus. The sequence continues at coordinate 11,492,293 of JAUCBN010000036.1, forward strand.
GTGATCAGCACGCCCATCCTAAGATAGGACGACTGCTCGGCACGTACTATACTCTCAATGCTATCCCACTCCCAAGCTTTAAGCACAGAAGCATCTTGCTCGGTCCTGCGATGTCACGACCATGTCAAAAAGAACGAGTCGTGACAAACTCCCCCACTTGATTCTTGGACGCCCTCGTGCATGGTGAGGAACTCTTAACCTTCTCTTTAGATTCGCCAGGAACTAGTGTGCAATTCCCTCAAACTCGACCACTGATAGGGGTCGCACTTCAGGAGAACTTTCGCTACGGCTTCATGCCTACCCATCCTCGTCTCTAGAGGACCCACTTGCGAACACCCTCTTCTTGGGGTGCGAGCTAACACGCTCGTCAACATGACTCGCTCCGCAGCAACGGGGCGCTTGGTAAACACACAGCTAGCACACAGCCTCGCTCTAATACCACTTGTCACGGGGTTAGAGTTTTGGCGTAGAGACATCTACCCGTGCGGCACCTCAGGTCTCTCATATACCCAAGGTTCAGCCTTTACGATCTCCGATGCTCACTGGTTTCGCCCTCCCATGGGCTCATCAGGGAAGCGGGTATAACTCCCGACCAGTGTGGTGTGCGATCAGCACGCCCATCCTAAGATAGGACGACTGCTCGGCACGTACTATACTCTCAATGCTATCCCGCTCCCAAGCTTTAAGCACAGAAGCATCTTGCTCGGTCCTGCGATGTCACGACCGTGTCAAAAAGAACGAGTCGTGACAAACTCCCCCACTTGATTCTTGGACGCCCTCGTGCATGGTGAGGAACTCTTAACCTTCTCTTTAGATTCGCCAGGAACTAGTGTGCAATTCCCTGAAACTCGACCACTGATAGGGGTCGCACTTCAGGAGAACTTTCGCTACGGCTTCATGCTTACCCGTCCTCGTCTCTAGAGGACCCACTTGCGAACACCCTCTTCTTGGGGTGCGAGCTAACATGCTCGTCAACATGACTCGCTCCGCAGCAACGGGGCGCTTGGTAAACACACAGCTAGCACACAGCCTCGCTCTAATACCACTTGTCACGGGGTCAGAGTTTTGGCGTAGGGACATCTACCCGTGCGGCACCTCAGGTCTCTCATATACCCAAGGTTCAGCCTTTATGATCTCCGATGCTCACTGGTTTCGCCCTCCCATGTGCGCATCAGGGAAGCGGGGATAGCTCCCAACGAGTGTGGTGCGCGATCAGCATGCCCATCCTAAGATGGGACGACTGTTCGGTACGTACTATACTCTCAATGCTATCCCGCTCCCAACCTTTAAGCACAACCAGAAGCATCTCGCTCGGTCCTGCGATGTCACGACCATGTCAAAAAGAACGGGTCGTGACAAATGCATGTAATAATGAACGGTCCCTTTCTTAGAGCGCATACTGTGATGGATGACCCCTCTTTTTGAGCGTATGTCGCAGTGAATGATGCCTCTCTTCGGTGAATGATCCTTCGCTTTGAGTGCATGTAATGGTCGCTTTCTTAGAGTGTATACCGTGATGGACAACCCATCTCTTTGAGCGTATTTCGCGATGAATGTGCCCTCTCTTCGATTGCATGTTACAATGAAAGGTCCCTCTCTTTGAGAGCATACCATGATGGACGACCCCTCTCTTTGAGCGTATATCGTGATGAATGACCCCTCTCTTCGAGAGTAGGTCATAATGAATGGTCCCTTTCTTAAAGCGTATACTGCGATGGACGACCCTTCTCTTCGAGCGTATGTCGCTGTGAATGACCCCAATCTTCGAGTGCTGGTCGTAATGAACGATCCCTCTCGTTGAGCATATTTTGTGATGGACGACCCCTCTCTTTGAGCGTATTTTGTGATGGACGACCCCTCTCTTTGAGCGTATTTTGTGATGGACGACCCCTCTCTTTGAGCTTATGCCACAGTGAATGACCTCTCTCTTCGACTGCATGTCATAATGAACGGTCCCTCTTTGTGAGCAGATGCCGTGATGGACGGCCCTACTCTTTGAGCGTTTGCCGCGATGAATGACCACTCTCTTTGAGTGCATGCAATGATCCCATTCTTAGAGTGTATACTGTGATGGAAGACCCATCTCTTTGAGCGTATGTCACGATGAATCAGCCGTCTCCTTGAGTGCATGTTAAAATGAAAGGTCCATCTCTTTGAGCGTATACTGTGATGGACGACCCCTCTCTTTGAGCGTATATCGCGATGAATGACCCCTCTCTTTGAGTGTATGTCATAACGAACGGTCCCTTTCTTAGAGCGTATATAGTGATGGATCACCTTTCTCAATGTGCGTATGTCACGATGAATAACACCTCTCCTCTCTTTGTACGTCTACCGCGATGGACGCCCCCTCTCTTTGAGCGTATATCGCGATTGATGACCCCTTTCTTTGATTGCATGTCATAATGAACGTTCACTTTCGTAGAGCGTATACCGTGATGGACGACCCCTCTCTTTGAGCGTATATCGCGGTGAATGACCCCAGTCTTTGAGCGTATGTCGTTACAGACAAACCCACCCTTTAAGACTATGTCGCAATGAATGACCTCTCTCTTTGAGCATGACATTGTCAACGATTCCTCTCTTTGAGAGTAAACCATGGACAACCCCTCCATTTGATCGTAGGTCTCGATGAATGACCCCTCTCTTTGAGTGCATGTCATAATGAACGGTCCCTTCCTTGGAGCGTATACAATGATGGACGACCCCTCTCGCTGAGCGTATGTTGCGGTAAATGACCCCTCTCTGCGAGAGAATTTCATAATGAACGGTCGTTTTCTTTGATAGTATATCGTGATGGATGACCCTCTCTTTGAGCGTATGTCACAGTGAATGACCCCTCTCTTCGAGCGTATTTCATAATGAAGGTTCCCTCTCGTTGAGCGTGTGTCGTGATGGATGACCCCTCCCTTTGAGTGTATGTCGCGTTGAATGACCAATCTCTTCGAGTGCTTGTAATAATGAACGGTCTCTTTCTTAGAGCGTATACCGTGATAGACGACCCTTCTCATTGTGCATATGTCGCGATGAATGACCCTTCTCTTCGAGTGCATGTCATAATGAACGACACCATACTTTGATCGTATATCGAGATGTACGATCCCTCTCTTTGAGGGTATGTTGCGGTGAATGACCCCTCCCTTCGAGAGTTTGTTGTAATAATCGGTCCCTCTCTTTGATTGTATCCCGTGATGAACGACCCCTTTCTTTGAGCATATGTCTCGATCTGAATGACCCCCGTCTTTTAGTGCATGTCCTGGTGAACGATCCCTCTCTTAGAGCGTATACCATGCTGGACGACCCCTCTCTTTGAACATACGTCGTGATGAATGACCCCTCTCTTTAAGTGCATGTCATAATATATAGTCCCTTTCTTAGAGAATATACCCTGATGGACGACCCTTCTCTTTGAGTGTATGTCGCGATGATTGACCCCTCTCTTTGAGTGCTTGTCATAATGAACAATCCCTTTCTTAGAGTGTATACCGTGATGGACGACACCTCTCTTTGAGCGTATGACGCGGTGATTGACCCTCTCTTCTAGCATATTTCATAATGAATGGTCCCTCTCTTTGAGCGTATACCGTGATGGATGACCCCTCTCTTTGACCATATGTCGCGATGAATAAAAACCCCTCTATTCGAGTGCTTGTCATGGTGAGCAGTCCCACTCTTTGGGCGTATAACGTGCATTCTTTGAGAGTATGTCGCGATGAATGACACGTCTCTTTGAGTGCATGTCATAATCAACGGTCCTTCTCTTTGAGTGTATACCGTGATCTATGACCCTCTCTTTGAGCGTACGTTTCGATGAATGATTCCTATCTTCGAGTGCATTTCATGGTGAACAGTCCCTCTCTTTGAGTGTATACTGTGATGGACAACCCCTCTCTCTGAGAGTAGGTCGCAATGAATGACCCCTCTTCGAGGGCATGTCATAATGAAGGATCCCTCTTTTTGAGCGTATGTCGCGATGGATGACCCCTCTCTTCAAGTGCATGTCATGGTGAAAGATCCCTCTCTTTGAGAGAATACTGTGATGGATGACCCCTCTCTTTGAGTGTATGTCGCGGTGAATGACTCCTCTCTTCGTGTCAATGTCAAAATGAACGGTTCCTTTCTAAGAGCGAAAATCGTGATGGACGACACCTCTCTTTTGTGTATGTCGCGGTGAATGACCACTCTATACGAGCGTATGTCATAATGACCGGTCCCTCTCTTTGAGCGTATCCCGGGATGGACATCCCCTCTCTTTGAGTGTTTTTCGTAATGAATGACCCCTCTCTTCGAGTGCATGTCATGGTGAACGGTCCATCTCTATGAACGTATCCCGTGATGGACGACTCCTCTTTTTGAGCGTATGTCGTGATGAATGGCCCCTCTCTTTGAGTGCATGTCATGGTGAACGGTCCTTCTCCTTGAGCATATACCATGATATACGACCCTTGTCTTTGAGCATATGTCTCGGTGAATGACTCCTCTCTTCGAGTGCATGTCATAATGAACGGTCCCTCTATTTGAGCGTATTTTGTGATGGACGACACCTCTCTTTGAGCGTATTCCACGATGAACGACCCCTTTCTTCGAGTGCATGTCATAATGAACGGTCCCTCTTTGTGAGCAAATACCATGATGCACGACCCTTCTCTTTGAGCGTTTGTCGCAATGAAAGACCCCTCTCTTCTAGTGCATGTAATGATCCCTTTCTTTGAGTGTATACTGTGATGGACGACCCATCTCTTGGAGCGTAAGTCGCGATGAATTAGCCCTCTCCTCGAGTGCATGTTAAAATGTAAGGTCCCTCTCTTTGAGCGTATACCGTGATGGACGAACCCTCTCTTTGAGCGTATATCGCAATGAATGACCCCTCTCTTCATGTGTATGTCATAATGAACGGTTCCTTTCTCAGAGAGTAAATCATGATGGACAACCCCTCTCATTGAGCGTATGTCGCGGTGAATGACCGTTCTATTCGAGCATATGTCATAATGACCGGTCCCTCTCTTTGAGCGTATCTCGTGATGGATGACACCTCTCTTTGAGCATTTGTCATGATGAATGACCCTTTTCTTCGAGTGCATGTCATGCTGAATTGTCCCTCTCTTTGAGCGTATACCGTGATGGACGACCCCTCTCTTTGAGCGTATGTCGCGATGAATGACCCCTATCTTTGAGTGCAATTCATGGTGAACGTTCCCTCTCTTTGAGTGTATACCGTGATGGACGACCCCTCTCTTTGAGCGTTTGTCACGGTAATTGAACGGTTCCTCTCTTTAAGCGTAAATCATGATGGACGACCCCTCTCTTTCATCGTACGTCGCGATGAATGACCCCTATCTTCGAGTTTATCTCATAATGAACGTTCCCTTTCTTAGAGCGTATATCGTGATGGATGACCCTTCTCTTTGGCATATATCCCGTTGAATGACCCCTCTCTTTAAGGGTTTGTTATAATGAAAGACCATTCTCTTTAAGCGTATACCGTGATCGATGACCCTCATTTTGATTGTTTGTCGCATTGAAGGACCCCTCTCTTTGGGTGCATGTCATGGTGAACAGTCCCTCTCTTTGAGCATATACTGTAATGGACGACCCTTGTCTTTGAGTGTATCTTGCGATGAATAACTCCTCTCTTCGAGTGCATATCATAATATATATTCTCTTTCTTAGAGCGTATAGCGTAATGCACGACTCCTCCTTTTTAGCGTATGTCACGGTGAATGCACCTCTGTTCGAGAGTATTTCATAATGATCAGTCCCTCTCTTTGAGCGTATGTCGTGATGGACGACCCCTCTCTTTGAGCGTATATCGTGTTGGACGACCACTCTCTTTGAGCGTAAGTCACGATGAATGATTCCTGTCTTCGAGTATATGTCCTGTGAACAGTCCTTTTTTTCTAGTGCATGCCATAACTAACAATCTCTTTCTTAGAGCATATACCGCGATGGCCGACCTTTCTCTTTGAGCATATGTCGCGGTGAATGACCCCTCTCATCGAGAGTAGGTCATAATGAATGGTCCCTTTCTTAGAGCGTATACCGTGATGGACGACCCTTCTCTTTGAGCGTATGTCACGGTGAATGACCCCACTCTTCGAGTGTTGGTCGTAATGAACGGTCTCTCTCTTTGAGCGTATATTGTGTTGGACGACTCCTCTCTTTGAGCGTATGCCACGATGAATGACCCTCTCCTCGAGTGCATGTCATAATCAACGGTCCCTTTTTATGAGCGGATACCGTGATGGACGACCCTTCTCTTTGAGCGTTTCTTGTGATGAATGACCCCTCTCTTCGATTGCATGTTACAATGAAAGGTCCCTCACTTTAAGCGTATACCATGATGGACGACCCCTCTCTTTGAGCGTATATCGCGATGAATGACCCCTCTCTTCTAGAGTAGGTCAAAATGAGTGGTCCCATTCTTAGAGCGTATACTGTGATGGACGACCCTTCTCTTTGAGCGTATGTCACGATGTATGACCCATCTCTTCGAGTGCTGGTCGTAATGAACATTCTCTCTCTATGAGCGTATTTTGTGATGGACGATCCCTCTCTTTGGGCGTATGCCACGATGAATGACTCCTCTCTTCGAGAGCATGTCATAATGAACGGTCCCTCTCTTTGAGCGTATTTTGTGATGGACGACCCTTCTTTTTGAGTGTATGCTACGGAAAATGACCCCTTTCTTCGAGTGCATGTCATAATGAACGATTCCTCTTTGTGAGCAGATACCGTGATGGACGACCCTTCTCTTTGAGAGTTTGTCGCGATGAATGACCCCTCTTTTTGAGTGCATGTAATGATCCCTTTGTTAGAGTGTATACTGTGACAGATGACCCATCTCTTTGAGCGTATGTCGCGATGAATCAGCCCTCTCCTCGAGTGTATACCGTGATGGACAACCCCTCTCTTTGAGAGTATATCGCGATGAATAACCCCTCCCTTCGAGTGTATGTTATAATAAACGGTTGCTTTCTTAGAGAGTAAATCATGATGGACAACCCCTCTCATTGAGCGTATGTCGCGGTGAATGACTTCTCTATTCGAGCGTATGTCATAATGATCAGTCCCTCTCTTTGAGCGTATCTCGTGATGGACGACCCCTCTCTTTGAGCATTTGTCATGATGAATGACCCCTTTCTTCGAGTGCATGTCATGGTGAATTGTCCCTCTCTTTGAGCGTATCTCGTGATGGACGACCTCTCTTTTTGAGCGTATGTCGCGATGAATGGACCCTATCTTTGAGTGCAATTCATGGTGAACGGTCCCTCTCTTTTAGCGTTTACCGCGATGGACGATCCCTCTCTTTGAGCGTATATCACGGTGAATGACCCTGATAGGATGTGACAGCGAATAAAGATAAAATGCAATAACAAAAGAAAAATATTAGAATAAATGGACAATGGTGTAAAGAAGATGATTAAAAAAAACAAACTTATTTGAAAATGGATTGTGGACTTGCTGTGAATAGGATGGATTATGGAATAGATTTATGTCCTAGGAACCCTCTTGATCGCAATTGATCAAGCAAACTCCATGATAGGCTCTAACCGACCCTCCAAGAATTGATTATCTTGGCAACTGGAGTGTGAAGATGGCTTTTTCCATGAAAACTAGAAGGAAATCGTATTGAAGACAAGCATCGAAGGCACAAGAAACAATAGTTGCAAAAATGTACTCAATAACATTTATTCTCCAAAAGAAATATTCAAATTGTGCGTCTTACAAGAGAATAGGCTGCCTCCTTTTATAGCCTAAAAGAGACAGCAAAACACCCTAAGAAATAGCTATTTCATCCCTAAAAATCAGCACATAGATAGCTAATTAGAAGGGATCAACAATTATTTAGGAAAATAAGAATTAAAACATATGAAAAGTTGAATAAAAAGATTCATAAAATCAGCACATGGAGCTGATCATTCCAGATTTTATTTATTTAATATATATAATTTATTTGGGCCTCAAATATGTTTTAAGGCATTTGGGCTTCTTGGACCATGAATGTAGCTTTTGTCACCCATGTGTTCTTGAGAGCTTGAGAACATAGGATTTTTTCATTAAATGCTTGATTCGTCAAGAAGGCTTGCAAACCCTTGTTTACAAAATCTTGGACTATTGAATGTATCTTGTCTTTGAGTTGCCTTGATTTTGTTCTTGTCATCGGGCCATGTGGTAATGTAAGCCCATCAGATGTAAGGGTCTTAGTGCATGCATCAGACCCATTTCTTTGAGTGCATGTCATAATGAATGGTTCCTCTCTTTGAGCGTATACCGTGATGGACGACCCCTCTATTTGAGCGTATGTCGCGATGAATGACCCCTCTATTCTAGTGCATGTCATGGTGAACGATCCCTATCTTTGAGCGGATACTGTGATGGATGATCCCTCTCTTTGAGCGTATATTGCGATAAATGACCCCTCTCTAATGCATGGAATAATGAACGGTCCCTTTCTTAGAGCGCATACTGTGATGGACGACCCCTCTTTTTGAGCGTATATCGCGCTGAACGGTCACTCTCTTCGAGTGCATGTCATATTGAACGGTCCCCTTCTTAGAACATATACCGTGATGGATGGCCCCTCTCTTTGAGAGTATGTCGCGAAGAATGACACCTCTCCTTGAGTGCATATCATAATCGACGGTCCCTCTCTTCGAGCGTATACCGTGATCGACGACCCCTCTCTTTGAGCGTATGTTGTGTTGGACGACCCCTCTCTTCGAGTGGTGGTCGTAATAAACAGTCCCTCTCTTTGAACTTATATTGTGATGGACGACCCCTCTCTTTGAGCGTATGCCACGGTGAATGACCCCTCTCTTCGAGTGCATGTCATAATGAATGGTCCCTCTTTATGAGCAGATACCGTGATGGACGACCCTTCTCTTTGAGCATTTGTCACGATGAATGACCCCTCTCTTTGAGTGCATGTAATGATCCCTTTCTTAGAGTGTATACTGTGATGGACGACCCATTTCTTTGAGCGTATGTCGGGATGAATCAGCCCTCTCCTCGAGTGCATGTTAAAATGAAAGGTCGCTATCTTTGAAAGTATACCGTGATGGACGACCCCTCTCTTTGAGCGTAAACCGTGGACGAACCCTCCGTTTGATCGTATGTCGCGATGAATGACCCCTCTCTTTGAGTGCATATCATAATGAACGGTCCTTTTCTTAGAACGTATACCGTGATGGATGACCCTTCTCTTTGGCGTATATCGTAATGAATGACCCCTCTCTTTGAGGGTTTGTCAAAATGAAAGACCCTTCTCTTTAAGCGTATACCGTGATTGATGACCCCTCTTTTTGAGTGTATATCGCAATGAAGGACACCTCTCTTCGAGTCCATATCATGATGAACAATCCCTCTCTTTGAGCGTATATCGTAATGGACGACCCTTCTCTTTGATTATATCTAGCGATGAATAACCCCTCTCTTCGAGTTCATATCATAATGAACATTCTCTTTCTATACCGTGATGCACGACTCCTCTCTTTTAGCGTATGTCATGGTGAATGACACCTCTGTTCGAGAGTATTTCATAATGATCGGTCCCTCTCTTTGAGCGTATGTCGTGTTGGAGACCACTCTCTTTGAGCGTAAGTCACGATGAATGATTCTTGTCTTCGACTGTATGTCCTGGTGACAGTCCTCTTCTAGTGCATGTCATAATTAACGGTCCCTTTCTTAGAGCATATACCATGATGGACGACCCTTCCCTTTGAGCATATGTCGCGGTGAATGACCACTCTCATCGAGAGTAGGTCATAATGAATGGTCCCTTTCTTAGAGCGTATACCGAGATGGACTGATACATGCATGAGAGGGCTAAAGTAATGCACATTGAGCATATATATGAATCTGTTGGTAATGTCTGGAAAGCCAGCCAACTTGCCTTGACGTTTTGGATGTGTTCCGTGCATTTATGGACCGAGTTGTCTTCTAATAAATTGACCTTTATTCAGTTACCTTTTCAACGCATCTTGAAACGAATCAATTGGATATCGGGAGCTCAAGATATGTTTGTTTTACCGAAGATTGCGCGTGCAGAAAACTGGATACAGGATAATTATGAGATTTTGTAGAATTCATCTCAAAAGCTAATATATAAAGTTTTTGGATGAATTAGACATTAAATAAATTAATTCAAAGTTGAATTAGCTATTCATATGCTAATTTTAGGGAATTTATTTTATCAAGATATCAATATGCTGATGTTTAGTGATGATTAGCTATCTATTAGGCAATTCTAAGGTCTCCTCTAGACTATAAAAGGGGACAATTATTTTCTTGTAAACACATGAATAATATGAATTTCTGAGTTATAAAAACTCTTGGCCTTGGGCCATTTTATTTGCAAGGTTGTCACCTTGCTATTTTTCTTATTAGAAGTCTTTTTCAACATAACTACTTCAAGTTTTTATGAGGGAGAATATCTTCACACTCTCTCTTGCCTAAGCAATCGCGTTTAGGAGGGTGAGTTAGAGCCGATTATGATGTTTGCCTATCTAATTATGGATAGGAGGGTGCCTACGACAACGACATATCATCAATTCATTGGAGAGATTCGTTTCGTTTGCAGGTGTTTGCCTATTCAATTGCGATTAGGAGGGTGCCAAGGACAAATCTATCCAACATCATACCACCACCACCATCTATCCTGTTGTATTTTAAATCACTCTTTAAGCGTATATCGTGACCGATGACCCCCCATTTTGAGTGTTTGTCGCAATGAAGGACCCTCTCTTCCAGTGCATGTCATGGTGAACAATCCACTCTTTGAGCGTATACCGTAACTGACGACCCTTCTCTTTGAGTGTATCTCGCGATGAATAACCCCTCTCTTCGAGTGCATATCATAATGAACATTCCCTTTTTTAGAGCGTATACCGTGATGCACGACTCCTCTCTTCTAGCATATGTCGCGGTGAATGACCCCTCTGTTTGAGAATATTTCATAATGGTCGGTCCCTCTCTTTGAGCGTATGCCGTGATGGGCGACCACTCTCTTTGAGCGTATGTCGTGTTGGACGACCACTCTCTTTGAGCGTAAGTCGCGATGAATGATCCCTGTCTTAGACTGTATGTCCTGGTGAACAGTCCCTCCCTTCTAATGCATTTCATAATTAACGATCCCTTTTTTAGAGCGTATACCGTGATGGACGACCCCTCTCTTTGAGCGTATGTCACGATGAATGACCCCTCTCTTCGAGAGTATGTCATAATTAATGGTCCCTCTCTTTAAGCGTATGCCGCGAAGGATGACCCCTCTCTTTGAGCGTATATTGCGATGAAAGACCCCTTTCTTCGAGTGCATGACATGGTGAACAGTCACTCTCTTTGAGTGTATGTTGTTATATACAATCCTCTCTTTAAGCGTATGTCGCGATGAATAACATCTCTCTTCGAGTGCAGGATATGGTGAACAGTCCCTCTATTTGAGCATATACCGTGATGGACGAACCTCTCTTGTAGGATATGATGAACGGTCCCTTTCTTCGATAGTATGTCGTAATGAACGGTCCCTTTCTTTGAGCGTTTGTCGTAACGGACGACCCCTCACTTTGAGCGTATATCGCGATGAATGACCCCTTTATTAGAGAGTATACTGTGATGGATGACCCCTCTCTTTGAGCATTTGCTGTGATGGATGATGCCGCTGTTTGAGCGTATGTGGCGTTGAATGACCCCTTTCTTCCAGTTTATTTGAAATGAGCGGTCCATTTGTTAGAGCGTATCCCGTGAAGGACGACCCCTCTCTTTGAGCGTATGTCACGATGAATGACCTCTATCTACGAGTGTATGTCATAATGAACGGTCCCTTTCTTAGAGGGTATACCGTGATAGACGACACCTCTCTTTGATTGTATGTCGCGAAGAATTACCCATCTCTTCGACCATATATCATAATGACCGGTCCCTCTCTTTGAGCGTATCACATGATGGACGACCCCTCTCTTTAAGTGTATGTCGCGATGAATAACCGCTCTCTTTGAGTGCTTGTTATAAAGAACGGTCCCTTTCTTATAGCGTATGCCATGATGGATGACCCCTCCTTTGAGTGTATGTCGAGATGATTGACCCCTCTCTTCGAGTGCATGTCATAATGATCGGTCCCTCTCTTTAAGCGTATACCGTGATCGATGACCACGCTCTTTGAGCGTATGTCGCGTTGAATGATCCCTTTCTTCGAGTTTTTGTCATAACGGTCTATTTCTTAGAGCATGTCCCGTGATAGACGACCGTTCTCTTTGAGCGTATGTCACGATGAATGACCCTCTCTACGAGTGCATGCCATAATGAATGAACCCATTCTTATAGGGTATACCGTGATGGACGACCTCACTCTTTGAGTGTATGTCGGGACAATGACCCATCTCTTCGAGCGTATATCATAATGACCGGTCCCTCTCTTTGAGCGTATCACATGATGGACGACCCCTCTCTTTGAGCTTATGTCGCGATGAATGACCCCACTCTTTCGAGTGTATGTCATGGTGAACGATCCCCTTCTTTGATCTTAGTCGTGATAGACGACCACTCTCTACAAGTGCATGTCATAATGAACAGTCCCTTTCTTTGAGTGTATAGCGTGATGGACGACCCCACTCTTTAAGTGTATGTTGCGGTGAATGACCCTTGTCTTCGAGTGCATGTCATGGTGAACGTTCTCTCTCTTTGAACGTATGTCGCGATGAATGACCCCTATCTTCGAGTGCATATCAAAATGAAAGGTACCTTTCTTAGAGTGTATACCGTGATGGACGACTCTTCTATTTGAGCATTTGTCACGATGAATGACCCATCTGTTCGAGTGCATGTCATAATGAATGGTCCCTTTCTTAGAGCGTATACCGTGATGAATGACCCTTCTCTTTGAGCGTATGTCGCGATGAATGACCCCTCTCTTAGAGTGCATGTCATAATGATCGGTCCCTCTCTTTGAGCGTATATCATGATCGATGACCACTCTTTTTGAGCGTATGTCGCGATGAATGACCCCTCTCTTCGAGAACATGTCATGGTGAACGATCCCTCTCTTTGAGCGTATACCTTGATGAACGAAACCTCTTTTTGAACGTATGTCGCAATGAATGACCGCTCTCTTCTAGTGCATGTCATAATGAACGGTCCCCTTCTTAGAGCGTATACTGTGATGGACGACCCTTCTCTTTGAGCATTTGTCACGATGAATGACCCCACTATTTGAGTGCATGTCATAATGAATGGTCCAATTCTTAGAGCGTATACCGTGATGGACAACCCTTCTCTATGAGTGTATGTCGCGACGAAGGACCCGTCTCTTCGAGTGCATGTCAAAATGAACGGTCCCTTTCTTTTAGCGTATACCGTGATGGACGATCCTCCTCTTTGAGCGTATGTCGCGATGAATGACCCACTCTTTTAGTGTATGTCATAATGAAAGGTCCCATTCTTAGAGCGTATACCGTGATGGACGACCCTTCTCCTTGAGCATAACTCGCGATGAATGACCCCACTCTTTGAGTGTATGTCATAATGAACGGTCCCTTTCTTAGAGCATATATCGTGATGGATGACCCTACTCCTTAAGTGGATGTCACGGTGAATGATCCCTCTCTTCGAGAGTATACCATAATGAATGGTCCCTCTCTTTGAGCGTATGTCGTGATTAATAACCCCTCTCTTCGAGTGCATGTCCTGTTGAACGATCCCTCTGTTCGAGCGTATGGGTTGATGGATGACCTCTCTCTTTAAGTGTATGTCGCATTGAATGACCCCTCTAGTTGAGTGCATATCATTATGAACGATCCCTTTCTTAGAGTGTATACCATGATAGACGACCCTCTCTTTGAATGTATGTCGCGATGAATGACCCCTATCTTCGAGTGCACGTCATAATGAACGATCCCTCTCTTTGAGAGTATACCGTGATGGACAATCCCTCTCTTTGAGCGTATTGCGTGATGAATGACCCCTCTTTGAGTGTATGTCATAATGAACGATCCCTCTATTTGAGCGTATACCGTGATGGACAACCCCTCTTTGAGCGTATGTCACGATGAATGTCCCCTCTCTTCGAGTGCATATCATAATGAACGGTCCCTTTCTTATAGCGTATACCGTTGTGGACGCCCCATGTCTTTGAGCGTATGTCGCGGTGAATGACCCCTTTCTTTGAAGGTATGCTGTAGTGACCGGTCCCCCTCTTTGAGCGTATCCTGTGATGGACAACCCCTGTCTTTGAGCGTATGTCGTGATGAATGACCCCTCTCTTTGAGTGCATATCATGGTGAACGGTCCCTCTTTTTGAGCGTATACCGTGATGGACGACACCTCTTTTTGAGCGTATGTCACGATGAATGACCTCTCTCTTTGAGTGCATATCATAATAAATATTTCCTTTCTAAGAGCGTATATCGTGATGGACGATCCCTCTCTTTAAGCGATATCACGATGAATAACCCCTCTCTTCGAGTGCATGTCATAATGATTGTTCCCTCTCTTCGAGCATATACCGTGATCGATGACCCCTCTTTTTGAGCATATGTTGCGTTGAATGACCCCTCTCTTTGAGTGCTTGTCATGCTGAATGATCCCTCTCATTGAGCGTATACCGTGATGGACAATCCCTCTTTTTGACCGTATGTCGCAACGAATGACCCTTCTCTTCTAGTAAATGTCATAATGAACGGTCACTTTCTTAGAGTGTATACCGTGATGGACGACGCTTCTCTTTGAGCGGAATGACCCCTCTTTTCGAGTGCATGATATAATGAACGGTCACTTTCTTAGAGAGTATATTGTGATCGACGACTGCTCTCTTTGAGCGTATGTCGCCGTGAATGACCCCTCTCTTTGAGTACATGTCATAATGAACGGTCATTTCTTAGAGCGTATATCGTGATGGACGACCCGTCTCTTTGAGCAGTGTCGCAGTGAATGACCCTTCTCTTCGAGTGTATATCATGGTGAACGGTCCCTCTTTTTGAGCGTATCACGTGATGGACGACACCTCTCTTTGAGCGTATGTCACGATGAATGACCTCTCTCTTTGAGTGCATATCATAAAAATATTTCCTTTCTTAGAGCGTATACAATGATGGACGACCCCTCTCTTTAAGCATATGTCACGATGAATAACCCCTCTTTTCGAGTGCATGTCATAACGATCGGTCCCTCTCTTCGAGCGTATGAATCGATGAATAACCTTTCTCTTTGAGTGAATATCATAACGAACAGTCCCTTTCGTAGAGCATATACCGTGATGGACGACCCCTCTTGGAGTGTATGTCGCGGTGAATAACCCCTCTCTTCGAGAGTATGTGGTAATGAACAGTCCCTCACTTTGAACGTATGTCATGATGGACGACCCTCTCTTTGAGCGTATGTCACGACGAATGACCCCTGTCTTCGGGTGCATGTCATGGTGAAGGGTCCATCTCTTTGAGCGTATACCGTGATGGACGACCCCTCTCGTTGAGCGTATGTCGCATTGAATGACCCCTGTCTTCGAGTGAAAGTCATAATGAATGATCTATTTTTTAGAGCGTATACCGTTATGGACGACTCTTCTCTTTGAGCGTATGTCGCGATGAATGACCCCTCTCTTCGAGTATATGTCATGGTGAATGATCCCTCTCTTTGAGCGTATACCATGATGAATGAAACCTCTTTTTGAACGTATGTCGCAATGAATGACTCCTCTTTTCTATACATGTCATAATGAACGGTCCCTTTCTTAGAGCGTATACCGTGATGGACGAACCTTCTCTTTGAGCGTTTTTCACGATGAATGACCCCTCTATTCGAGTGCATGTCATAATGAGTGGTCCAATTCTTAGAGCGTATACAGTGATGGACAACCCTTCTCTTTGAGTGTATGTTGCGACGAAGGACCCGTCTCCTTTCATGCATGTCATAATGTACAGTCCCGTTCTTTTAGCGTATGTCGCGGTGAATGACCCCACTCTTTGAGTGTATCTCATAATGAACGGTCCCATTCTTAGAGCGTATACCGTGATGGACGACCCTTCTCCTTGAGCATATCTCACGATGAATAACCCTGCTCTTCGAGTGTATGCCATAATGAACGATCCCTTTCTTAAAGCATATACCGTGATTAGCGACCCCACTCTTTAAGTGTATGTCGCGGTGAATGACCCCTCTCTTCGAGAGTATAACATAATGAATGGTCCCTCTCTTTGAGCATATCTCGTGGTGGATGACCCCTCTTTTTGAGCATATATCGCGATGAATGACCCCTCTCTTCGAGAGCATGTCATGCTGAATGGTCCCTCTCCTTAAGGGTATTCCGTAATGGACGACCCCTCTCTTTGAGCAAATGTCGTGATGAATAACCCCTCTCTTCGAGTTCATGTCATGTTGAACGATCCCTCTCTTTGAGCTTATGTCGTGATGGACGACCCCTATTTTGAGCGTATGTCGTGATGAGTAACCCCTCTCTTCGAGTTCATGTCATGTTGAACGATTGCTCTCTTTGAGCTTATGTCGTGATGGATGACCCCTCTCTTTGAGTGTATGTCGCATTGAATGACCCCTCTCTTCGAGTTCATGTCATTATGAACAATCTGATTCTTAGAGTGTATACCGTGGTGGATGACCTCTCTCGTTTAGTGTATGTCGCGATGCATTTCCCCTCTCTTTGAGTGCATGTCATTGTGAATGGTCTCTCTCATCGTGCGTATACCATGATGGACGACCCCTCTCTTTGAGCGTATGTTGCAGTGAATAACTCATCTCTTCGAGTGCTTGTCATAACGAATGGTCCTTTTCTTAGAGCGTATATCGTGATGGACGACCCTTCTCTTTGAGCGTATGTCGCGATGAATGACCCCACTCTTCGAGGTTATGTCATAATGAATGGTCACTTTTTTAGAGCGTACACCGTGGTGGACGACCTCTCTTGTTAAGCGTATGTCACGGTGAATGATCCCTCTCTTCGAGAGTATGTCATAATGAATGGTCCCTCTCTTTGAGTGTATGCCGTGATAGACGACCCACTCTATAAGCATATATCGTGATGAATGACCCCTCTCTTAGAGTGTAGGTCACGGTGAACAGTCCCTCTTTTTGAGAGTATGTCGTGATGGACGACCCCGCTCTTTGAGCATATGTCGCGATGTATAACCCCTCTCTTCGAGTACATGTCCTGTTGAACGATCCCTGATACATGCATTAGAGGGCTAAAGTAATGCACATTGAGCATAAATATGAATCTGTTAGTAAAGTCTGGAAAGCCAGCCACTTGCCATGACTTTTTGGTTGTGTTCCGTGAATTTATGGGCAGAGTTGTCTTCTAATAAATTGACCGTTATTCAGTTACCTTTTCAATGCATCTTGAAACGCATCAATTGGATATCCGGAGCTCAAGATATGTTTGTTTTACCGAAGATTACGCGTACAGAAAACTAGATACGGGATTATTATGAGATTTTGTAAAATTCATCTCGAAAGCTAATATATAAAGTTTTTGGATGAATTAGACATTAAATAAATTAATTCAAAGGTGGATTATAAATCTTTGACCATTATTATTAGTATTTTATTTTATTACTTAGGATTCCTTTTAATCAGCTATCCATATGCTGATTTTAGAGGATTTATTTTATCAAGATATTAATATGTTGATATTTAGGGATTGATCAGCTATCTATTAGGCAATTCTAAGATCTCCTCTAGACTATAAAAGGGGACAACTCTTTTCTTGTAAACACATGAAGAGTATAAATTTCTGAGTTATAAAAACTCTTGGCCTCGGGCCATTTTATTTGCAAGGTTGCCACCTTGCTATTTTTCTTATCAGAAGTCTTCTTCAACATAAGTACTTCAAGTTTTTATGAGGGAGATTATCTTCACACTCTCGCTTGCGTAAGCAATCGCGTTTAGGAGGGTGAGTTAGAGCCGATTATGGTGTTTGCCTATCTAATTACGGATAGGGGGTGCCTAGGACAACAACATATCACCAATTCACCGGAGAGATTCGTTTCGTTTGCAGGTGTTTGCCTATTCAATTGCGATTAGGAGGGTGCCAAGGGCAAATCAATCCAACATCATACCACCACCACCACCATCTATACTACTGTATTTTATATCAATCCCTCTGTTTGAGCATATGTCGTGATGGATGACCTCTCTCTTTAAGTGCATATCGCATTGAATGACCCCTCTTGTTGAGTGCATGTCATTATGAATGATCCCTTTCTTAGAGTTTATACCGTGATGGACGACCCTCTCTTTGAATGTAGGTCGCGATGAATGAGCCCTCTCTTCGAGTGCATGTCATAATGAACGATCGCTATCTTTGAGAGTATACCGTGATGGGCAACCCCTCTCTTTGAGCGTATTGCGCGATGATTGACCCTCTCTTTGAGTGTATGTCATAATGAATGATCCCTCTCTTTGAGGGTATACCGTGATGGACAGCCCCTCTCTTTGAGCGTATGTCGCGATGAATGTCCCCTCTCTTCGAGTGCATATCATAATGAACGGTCTCTTTCTTATAGAGTTTATCGTTATGGACGACCCATCTCTTTGAGCGTATGTCGCGGTGAATGACCCCTTTCTTTGAAGGTATGTTGTAGTGACCGGTCCCCCTCTTTGAGCGTATCCTATGATGGACGACCCCTGTCTTTGACCGTATGTCGCAACGAAGGACCCTTCTCTTCTAGTAAATGTCATAATGAATGGTCACTTTCTTAGAGCGTATACCGTGATGGACGACCCTTCTCTTTAAGCGGAATGACCCCTCTTTTCGAGTGCATGATATAATGAATGGTCATTTTCTTAGAGAGTATATTGTGATGGACGACCCCTCTCTTTGAGCGTATATCACCGTGAATGACCCCTCTCTTCGAGTACGTGTCATAATGAACGGTCCTTTCTTAGAGCGTATATCATAATGGACGACACGTCTCTTTGAGCGATGTTGCGGTGACCCTTCTCTTTGAGCGTATTTCATAATCACCGGTCTCTCTTTTAGCGTAAACCATGATGGACGACCCCTCACTTTGAGCGTATGTCTTTATGAATGAACCCTCTCTTCGAGTGCATGTCATGGTGAACGGTCCCTCTCTTTGTGCGTATAACGTGATGACGTCCCCTCTTTTGGAGCGTAAGTCGCGATGAATGACCCCTCTCTTCGAGTGCATGTCATAATGAACGGTCTCTTCCTTAGAGAATATACCGTAATGGACAACCCTTCTCTTCGAGCGTATGTGTCGATGAATAACCCTTCTCTTTGAGTGCATATCATAATGAACAATCCCTTATTTAGAGCATATACCGTGATGGACGACCCCTTTCTGAGCGTATGTTGCGGTGAATAACCCCTATCTTCGAGAGTATGTCATAATGAATGGTCCCTCTCTTTGAACGTATGCCGTGATGGAAGACCCCTCTCTTTGAGCGTATGTCGCGATGAATGACCCCTCTCTTCGAGTGCATGTCATGGTGAACGGTCCATCTCTTTAAGCGTATACCGTGATAGACGACCCCTCTCATTCAGCGTATGTCGTATTGAATGACCCCTTTCTTCGAGTGCAAGTCATAATGAATGATCCATTTTTTGGAGCGTATATCGTTATTGACGACCCTTCGCATTGAGCGTATGGCGCGATGAATGACCCCTCTCTTCGAGTGCATGTCATAATGAACCATCCTTTTCTTAGATAGTATACCATGATGGACGACCCCTCTCTTTGATCGTTTGTCGCGGTGAATGACCCCTCTCTTCGAGTGTAGATTATAATGAATGGTCCCTCTCTTTGAGCATTTGCCATGATGGACGACCCCTTTCTTTGAGCGTATGTCGCGATGAATGACCCCTCTCATCGAGTGCATGTCATAACGAACGGTCCCTTTCCTAGACGTTAAGTCTTGTCGTTCTTAAGCCTTTCGAGGTTATGTTAAGTCTTGTCGTTCTTAAGCCTTTCGAGGTTATAATTATCAATCATAGATTAAAATTCCTTTCATAGCTTTTAAGATTAATGGAAGTATTAATTAAATCTCTGAGCCCCAAAACTCTACTCAAACTTAGCCAAAAACACAGGGGTATCGATACCCCATATTGGTGTATCGAAACACCCACCATCGATGCCCACCCAAAAAGGGTATCGGAACAAGGGTATCGATACCAGTATTGATACTCTTTGACCACTTCAAAAGTTAATAAAAGGGGAAAGGACCGTTTCGATACAGGTATCGATACAAAAAGTTACTGGAAGCCTCGGTATCGAACCATGGTTCGATACCCCTAAACGACAAGCCAAAACACACGCATGGGTATCGACCGGTATCGATACCCCTGCACAAAATGCAGGTATGCACTTAGAATTTCTAGATTTCCATCCCCAAACTTAATCTAACTGATTCTAAAGTCTTCCTACTCATTTTTAATAGTGATTAGGATGTTTTAACACCAATTTCCAACCATTGAACACATAAACTCGTATTTCATCATTAATGACCCATTTTCAAGCAAACCAAGCAAGACAACACACATACATGATTTCTCTATATGCTATGCATTCTACCATGAATGGATGATGAAGAAAGAGTTGGGAGTACCAACCTCTTAGCAAAACAGCAGCAACCCGAGCTTCCTCTATTCAAACTCTTCCTCTACCCAAGCTTGTTGATGGTTCACCACCTTCTTTCTCTACAAGAGAAATATGAAAAACGGTTTAGGAAGAACTTAGGATGATTCCTCAAAGTCTAAGAACACAAAAAAGGACTGAGATTAAAGCTCCAAAACTCAATCCTGAGCTCTACCCAAAACCCCACAAGAACCTCCATCTAACACAAAAACCACACATCCTTACCTTGTTTTATAGATCCTTTACTGCTCTACAACCTTTCTTCAAGCATAAAAACGAGATTCCCACTAAGATTCTTAAAGATCAAACCTTTTACCTTACCTTCTTCTTGCTTCTATGATGGGGAGGATGGAGAGTGAAGAGAGAAAAGAAATGAGGTCATTCCTCTGTAGAAATTAAACCCCCAAACCCCTCTCTTCCCATCTCTATTTGGTAATTACCAAATCACCCCCAACCCAACAACTAACAAGCCCAACAACCAGACCAACCCTAAAGCCTAAGGCCCAACAACCTAAGGTCCAAACTGTACAAACCTGGGGCCCAACACTTCGGGTTAACACGACCCTCGAATATGAGAAATCCGGGTCGTTACAACTCTCCCCTCCTTGAGCGAATGTCACAATGAATGACCCCTCTCTTCGACAGCATGTCATAATCAATAGTCCCTTACTTAAAGCGTAAACTATGGTGGACGACATCTCTCTTTGAGCATATGTCGCGGTGAATGACCCCTCTCTTCGAGAGTTTGTCATAATGAATGGTCCCTCTCCTTGAGCGTATGTCATGATGGACGACCCTTCTCTTTGAGCGCATGTTGCATTGAATGACCCCTCTCTTCGACTGCATGTTATGATGAACGATCCCTCTCTTTGAGCGTACAACGAGATGGACGACACCTCTTTTTTAGTGTATGTCGCGATGAATGTCCCCTCTCTTTGAGTGTATGTCATAATGAATGGTCCCTTTCTTAGAATATATACCGTGATGGATGACCCTTTTCTTTGAGCATATGTTACGGTGAATGACCCCTATCTTCGAGTGCATATTGTGGTAAACGGTCCCTCTCTTTGAGCGTATACCGTGATGGACGATCCCTCTCTTTGAGCGTATACCGTGATGGACGATCCCTCTCTTTGAGCGTATACCGTAATGGACGACCCCTCACGTATGTCGTGATGAATGACCCCTATCTTCGAGTGCATATCATGATAAACGGTCCCTCTCTTTAAGCGTATACCATGATGGACAACCCCTCTTTATGAGCGTATGTCGCAATGAATAATCTCTCTCTTCGAGTGCATGTCATGCTGAAAGGTCCTTCTCTTTGAGAGTATACCGTGATGGATAGTTCCACTCTTTGAGCGAATGTCATGATGAATGAAACCTCCCTTCGACTGCATGTCATAATGAACGGTACCTTTCTTAGATCTTATACTGTGATGGACGACCCCTCTCTTTGAGCATATTTGGTGATGAATGAACCCTCTCTTCGAGTACATCATGGTGAACGATCCTTCTATTTGAGCGTATACGAGCCCTCTCTTTGAGCGTATGTCGTGAAGAATGACCCCTCCCTTCGATTGTATGTCATAATAAACGATCCCTCTCTTTGAGCGTATGTCGCGTTGAATGACCCCTCTCTTCAAGTGCATGACATGGTGAACGGTCCCTCTCTTTAAGCGTATATGGTGATGAACAACCCCTCTCTTTGAGCTTATGTCACGATGAATCACTCCTCTCTTTCAGTGCATGTTCCAACAAAAGGTCCCTCTCTTTTAGCGTATACCATGATGGACGACCCCTCTTTTTTAGTTATGTCGCAGTGAATGACCCCTCTTTTGGAGTGCATGTCATAATGAACGGTCCCTTTCTTATAGCGTATACCGTGATGACAACCCCTCGCTTTGAGCATATGTTGCGGTGAATGACCCCTCTCTTCGAGTGCATGTCATAATGAACGATCCCTTTCTTATAGCGTATACCGTGAAGACGACCCCTCTCTTTGAGCGTATGTCGCGATGAATGACCCCTCTCTTCGAGTGCATGACATGGTGAATAGTTCCTCCCTTTGGGCGTATACTTGTTCCTGCACATATATGAAAATGCAGTAAAGTACGCCTTTTCTACAAATATTATCTTCCACGGTATAATCCCTAAATATATCACATTAAGCACAGCATTGGTTCAAGTAGGTGTAGATTTGATGATAAGTGCCCACGAAAAGTGTAGAAAGTGATAGTGAGTCGAGCACTTATCATCTCTCTTTGGGCATATACCGTGATGGACGACCCCTCTCTTTGAGAGTATGTCGTGATGAATGACCCCTATCTTCGAGTGCATATCATGATAAACGGTCCCTCTCTTTAAGCGTATACCATGATGGACAACCCCTCATTATGAGCGTATGTCGCAATGAATAATCTCTCTCTTCGAGTGCATGTCATGCTGAAAGGTCCTTCTCTTTGAGAGTATACCGTGATGGATAGTTCCACTCTTTGAGCGAATGTCATGATGAATGAAACCTCCCTTCGACTGCATGTCATAATGAACGGTACCTTTCTTAGATCTTATACTGTGATGGACGACCCCTCTCTTTGAGCATATTTGGTGATGAATGAACCCTCTCTTCGAGTACATCATGGTGAACGATCCTTCTATTTGAGCGTATACGAGCCCTCTCTTTGAGCGTATGTCGTGAAGAATGACCCCTCCCTTCGATTGTATGTCATAATAAACGATCCCTCTTTTTGAGCGTATGCCGCGTTGAATGACCCCTCTCTTCAAGTGCATGACATGGTGAACGGTCCCTCTCTTTAAGCGTATATGGTGATGAACAACCCCTCTCTTTGAGCTTATGTCACGATGAATCACTCCTCTCTTTCAGTGCATGTCCCAACAAACGGTCCCTCTCTTTTAGCGTATACCATGATGGACGACCCCTCTTTTTTAGTTATGTCGCAGTGAATGACCCCTCTTTTGGAGTGCATGTCATAATGAACGGTCCCTTTCTTATAGCGTATACCGTGATGACAACCCCTCGCTTTGAGCATATGTTGCGGTGAATGACCCCTCTCTTCGAGTGCATGTCATAATGAACGATCCCTTTCTTATAGCGTATACCGTGAAGACGACCCCTCTCTTTGAGCGTATGTCGCGATGAATGACCCCTCTCTTCGAGTGCATGACATGGTGAATAGTTCCTCTCTTTGGGCGTATACTTGTTCCTGCACATATATGAAAATGCAGTAAAGTACGCCTTTTCTACAAATATTATCTTCAACGGTATAATCCCTAAATATATCACATTAAGCACATGCATTGGTTCAAGTAGGTGTAGATTTGATGATAAGTGCCCACGAAAAGTGTAGAAAGTGATAGTGAGTCGAGCACTTATCATCTCTCTTTGGGCATATACCGTGATGGACGACCCCTCTCTTTGAGAGTATGTCGTGATGAATGACCCCTATCTTCGAGTGCATATCATGATAAACGGTCCCTCTCTTTAAGCGTATACCATGATGGACAACCCCTCTTTATGAGCGTATGTCGCAATGAATAATCTCTCTCTTCGAGTGCATGTCATGCTGAAAGGTCCTTCTCTTTGAGAGTATACCGTGATGGATAGTTCCACTCTTTGAGCGAATGTCATGATGAATGAAACCTCCCTTCGACTGCATGTCATAATGAACGGTACCTTTCTTAGATCTTATACTGTGATGGACGACCCCTCTCTTTGAGCATATTTGGTGATGAATGAACCCTCTCTTCGAGTACATCATGGTGAACGATCCTTCTATTTGAGCGTATACATTGATGGACGAGCCCTCTCTTTGAGCGTATGTCGCGAAGAATGACCCCTCCCTTCGATTGTATGTCATAATAAACGATCCCTCTCTTTGAGCGTATGTCGCGTTGAATGACCCTCTCTTCAAGTGCATGACATGGTGAACGGTCCCTCTCTTTAAGCGTATATGGTGATGAACAACCCCTCTCTTTGAGCTTATGTCACGATGAATCACTCCTCTCTTTCAGTGCATGTCCCAACAAACGGTCCCTCTCTTTTAGCGTATACCATGATGGACGACCCCTCTTTTTTAGTTATGTCGCAGTGAATGACCCCTCTTTTGGAGTGCATGTCATAATGAACGGTCCCTTTCTTATAGCGTATACCGTGATGACAACCCCTCGCTTTGAGCGTATGTTGCGGTGAATGACCCCTCTCTTCGAGTGCATGTCATAATGAATGATCCCTTTCTTATAGCGTATACCGTGAAGACGAACCCTCTCTTTGAGCGTATGTCGCGATGAATGACCCCTCTCTTCGAGTGCATGACATGGTGAATAGTTCCTCTCTTTGGGCGTATACTTGTTCCTGCACATATATGAAAATGCAGTGAAGTACGCCTTTTCTACAAATATTATCTTCAACGGTATAATCCCTAAATATATCACATTAAGCACATGCATTGGTTCAAGTTGGTGTAGATTTGATGATAAGTGCCCATGAAAAGTGTAGAAAGTGATAGTGAGTCGAGCACTTATCATCTCTCTTTGGGCATATACCGTGATGGACGACCCCTCTCTTTGAGAGTATGTCGTGATGAATGACACCACTCTTTGAGTGCAAGTCATGGTGAACGGTCCATCTCTTTGAGCGTTTACCGTAATGGACGACCTCTCTCTTTGAGAGTATGTCGCGGTGAATGACCCCTCTCTTCGAGTGCATGTCATAATGAACGGTCCCTATCTTTGAGCGTATGTCGCGATGAATGACCCCTCTATTCTAGTGCATGTCATGGTGAACGGTCCCTCTCTTTGAGCGGATACCGTGATGGATGACCCCTCTCTTTGAGCGTATGTCGCGATGAATGACCCCTATCTTCGGGTTCATGTCATAATGAACGGTCCCTTTCTTAGAGTGTATACTGTGGTGGACGACCCCTTTCTTTGAGTTACGTCGCAGTAATTGACCCCTCTCTTCGAGTGCATGTCATAATGAACGGTCCCCTTCTTAGAACGTATACCGTGATTGACGACTCCTCTTTGAGCGTATGTCACTGTGAATGACCCCTTTTGATTGAGTGCATGGCATGCTAAACGGTCCCTCTCTTTGAGCGTATACCATGATGGATGACCCCTTTCTTTGACCGTATGTCGCGATGAATGACCCCACTCTTCGAGTGCTTGTCATATTAAACAGTCCCTTTCTTAGAATGTATACCTTGATTAGCGACCCTTCTCTTTGAGTGCATGTCATAATCAACGGTCCCACTCTTTGAGCGTATACAGTGATCGATGACCACACTCTTCGAGTGCATTTCATGGTGAACAATCCATCTCTTTGAGTGTATACTGTGATGGACGGCCCCTCTCTTTGAGCGTATGTTGCGGTGAATGATATATGGATCCAAAGGATCCAAAGGGAACTTGTTATGAATGACTATCTCGAAAAGCGATATTTGGAAGATCTCTTCGAAAATGACCCTTTTGGAGGCCTCTACTTCAAGCAAAAGTTTCATCAGCTTGTTCCATCATTGAAGCAATTGGCTGCCACTGCATCAAGGATATATTCTTTAGAAAACCCTTTTGACTTGAGGGGATGTTATGTGCACGCCCAACCGTAGTTTCTTCCCATACAAAATATTAAGCTACTTCATTTCACACATGGGATCAAAGGGCAGTTATCTTGTTGATCTTCGTATTTATTACTTTTATATACTTTATATTAAGCTACTTAAAAGTTATATTACTTAAGCTATAAAAATAAATAGTTATTATAACCACATTGGTTAAAGTTTTAGCTTAGTTCTAAACTCATCTTAAGTTATTTTAAGTATTCTCATTATTTCCATTATTATTTTTTCTTCATAGGACTTACCTACAGCTCAAGGAGTAAATATTAACTCGGTGTCAACTCAATCAGCTTAGAAGAAGTTAAACGGAAGGCAATGCTAGAAACACAAGGAGCCAACTACAGAATAGCTTGGAAATGCATGGAGCACTCCTACTGTACTTAAAGGACTAAAGGATAGCTCCATGTCAGCTCACAAGTCCCATACGAGCTCAAATGAAGCATAATTCAAAACAAGGCCTTAGGAGATTCAGATCAGCTACAAAACACTCCTCACACTAGAAGAGAGTATAAGGAAGCTAATGGACCAGCTCACTTTGCTAAAGGCAGCTTGGATTAACTTATTTCAGCTTCAAGCTTTAGCTAAGTCTTTTTGCTAGATAGCTCAGTTCAATCCAGCTCACTCCCAGCTCGATTAGCTCACCTCAACTCTTGCTATCACTCCCAGCTCAACACCCGAAGGTCACCTACCCTTCACCAAGCATCATGTCCGTCCACTATCCACATTGGCGCCAAGATTATGGAGGTAAAGGAAGTGGGCGCCGAAACAAAGAGGTAGCACTTTTCATTGGACAGATTCATAATGGTCCATTTCTTTGCCATTTTCGAGAAGGATACAAGCAGAAATGGGTTTCGGTGTCTTCATGCAAGTTGTTCCCCTATCACCTATCTTTCCAACACATTTTCAACTGCATCAATCCGATGTCAGGAGCTCGAGATATGGCCAAATTACTGAAGCCAGTGCAGACTGGACCGAGAAGTTACATCTTTTCAAATAGGTTTGGAGGGAGACACCATTCAAATGAATAGTTATCCAAATAGTTGAAGGTCATTTTGGCCAAACATCTTAAAAAACTATAAATAGGACTTAAATTACAATCACATATTTGATCAATACAAAATTACAATGTGAGTTTACTCTCAAACTTGTTCTTTTTAGAACTATATCGACATATCAAATCTATTATATAGGTTTGTGGCGTCTCCTATCTCTTCCATCCATACTTAGGATTCTAGGAACTTATTTCCTAAGGGTCTAAGTCTTATACCACCCTCAAAGCATACTATAAGTTAGGTTTATGCTTTCATAACATAAGTTCTACTTTTGTTACCTTTAAATACTATTTCTTTATCACCTTACATACATTCTATCCTAACCATTTCATCCATCAACATATTCGACTTTCTTTGCCTTCACTATCACCTTTTCCATTATTTCATAACCAAAATATCACCTAACCATCCCTTACCAATTATACATATAACCTATACTTCCGCAGCCCTCTTTACACCATTTCACCATCTTTTCTTCATCAAATAACAAAGAACGCGTACGAGGATCAAGCTTGCTTGCAATCACGGTCGGGACAATCAAAGCATCTCTACAACAACAATTGGAGAGTTGAAGCGTATCATATGGTATCAGAGCGAAGGAAGATTCAAGTAAGCCTCCTTCTTGTGAATTTCAGTTCAAAAAAAAAAGAATTTTCGAAATTTGTACAAAAAATAGAAGTTGCAAATTCATGTTTCTCTCCTCTCAAAGAGTCTGAATTAGTAAAAAAAGTTCAAAAAAATCATATTCACATTTGAAGTGAAGGCAAGAAGCACAAAACAAGCAAATGACTAACTCGGACAAGTTCCTCAAGTTTGATTGTTCACGATTGGTTTGTAAGTATGTTTTGTGGTAACGTACTATCTATCCTTTGTTATTTCATTCTATTCTTATACCATTTTCATATTAGTCCCTACACTTTTCTATTTTTATATTATTTCTTCTTTCTCTTTCTTTTCCTTAACCTAGCCCTTATCTTGTAGCCCAAACGCCAACAACATCTATATTAATGTTTTGATAGGTTTTGAGTTAGTTCTATTAGGAATTTGTGACGAGAGCTCGAGTGATAAAAGGCAAGAGAGTTGTTAGATCAGAAGAGGACAATAAAAGCCATTCTGTCCTAGAGTGCAAACACGAGTGATTTAAGTAACAACTTATTTTCCTTGGAGTGGCAGTGAGGATTTTTTTGAGTGTATTATGAGGTTTATATTTTTTTTCTTTTATTTTCACTAACCGTGTATCAGAATTCTTAGAACAATCCATCATCCTGGGAAAAGGAGAAAGTAAGTTCCAAGACGTGCTAGATGATCAACAAAGAACAAACATCTTTTAGACACGATGCAATGTAAATGGTAAAGTGTGCTCTGTTATCATAGACAATGAAAGTTGTACAAACATTGCTAGCACTTATTTGGAGGAAAAGTTAGGACTCAAGGCAACCAATCATTAAAGCCCCTATTATTTGCAATGGTTAAAGGATAAAGAATCATTCCTGGTCAAAGAACAAGTATTTGTACCATTCTCAATTGGAAGGTACAAAGATGAAATTATGTGTGACATAATGCTTATGAATACAAGTCATCTTCTTCTCGGACGACCATGACAATTCGACAAGCGGGTCATCCATGATGGATTCACCAATCGGTTTTCATCTTCCTTCGAAGGCAGAAATATCACCTTAGCTCCTTTATCTCCAGAACAAGTGAAGGAAGATCAAATGCAATTGGAAGAGAACATTGAAACCATGAAAGGAATTGAGAAAATTGAACAAAAAGAAGTGGATGATATAATTGTTGGAATTGAAAATAAAAGATTGGTTGACAAAAATAATGGGGCTGAAAATGATAAAATCAAAAAGAAAAAAGAAGTTAGAGTCGAAAAAGAAAAAAAAGGAAAAAAAAACATATTTTATGATGTGTGCACATTTCTGCTCATTTATCTCATGCTTTCATGCTTCATTTCACGCATGGGATCAAAGGGGAGTTATCTTACCGATCTTAGTATTTATTACTTTTATATACTATATAGTAAACCACTTAAGAGTTATATTAATTAAGCTATAAACATGACTAGTCAATATGACCACATTATTAAGTTTTAGCTTAGATCAATATTTATATTAAGTTATTTTAAGTATTTCCATTATTTCCATTATTATGTTTTTCTTCATAGGACTACAGCTCAAGGAGTAAATAGTAGCTCGGTGTCAACTCAGTTACCACAAAATAAGCAAAACAGAAGACAATACTAGAAACACAAGGAGCCAACTTTAGAATAGCTTGGAAATGCATGGAACACTCCTACAATACTTAAAGGACTAAAGGATAGCTCCATGTCAGTTCACAAGTCCCATACGAGCTCAAATGAAGCATAATTCGAAACGAGGCCTTAGGAGATTCGGATTAGCTCCAAAACACTCCTCACACTAGAAGGGAGAATAAGGAAGCTCATGGACCAGATCACTTGGCTAAATGCAACTTGGATTGGCTTATTTCAGCTTCAAACTTTAGCTATCACTCCCACCTCAACACTCGAAGGTCACCTACCCTTCACCAAGCATCATGTCTGTCCATTATCCACATTGGGCGCCAAGATCATGGAGGGAAAGGAAGTGGACGTCAAAACAAAGAGATAGCACTTTTCATTGGACAAATTCATAATGGTCCACTTGTTTTCCATTTTCGAACAGGATACAAGCAGAACTGGGTTTCGGTGTCTTCATGAAAGTTGTTCCTCTATCTCTTATCATTCCAGACCATATTTGATCGCATCAATCCGATATCGGTATCTAGAGATATGGCCAAAT
Source organism: Abelmoschus esculentus (assembly GCA_035048815.1). Lineage (NCBI taxonomy): Eukaryota > Viridiplantae > Streptophyta > Magnoliopsida > Malvales > Malvaceae > Abelmoschus > Abelmoschus esculentus. The sequence continues at coordinate 11,522,376 of JAUCBN010000036.1, forward strand.
TACTGAAGATAGTGCAGGCTGAACCGAGAATTTACATCTTTTCGAATAGTTTTGGAGGGAGACACTAGTCAAATGAATGGTTATCCGAATAGTAAAAGGCCATTTAGGCCAAATCCCTAAGAAAACTATAAATAGGACTTGGATTTCATTTTGTAAACACACCATTCAGATTATACAAAATTACTTGTGAGATTTTTCTCTCGCTTAGTTTTTCTTAGAACTTTATCGATTTATCAAGTACTTTTGTACTTGTGGCGTCAACCCTTTTCTATCCATTTTGATACTTCGGGTTCTTTTAGTTTAATATACTAAAAGGTTCAAAGTCCGTTTATCACCACCCCTTAAAGATCGATATAAGGTTTAGGATTAGGTTTTCTATAACCTAGTTTCTTCCTTAAGTATCTTTAAGATACTATTTTCATTTCACCATTCCTTACATTTTCTCTCATTCCATTCATCATTCTCAATCATTTGTCATCCCCACAAAATATCCTAAACATTCATTCACCCTTAGCAACACCACACATCCTTCCGCTTCCATATCAGTCCCTAAACTATTCCTTTCATTCCTTATCCTTAATTCTCTATTTTGCAGTCACTTCTTGCGAGAGACTTGCTTCCTTCCTAGGTCCTACAATCAAAGTGTATCGTTCAGCATCCTTAGCAAGATCGGCACATATCCTTTTATTTAACTCTACTTTTTCTATTCCTTCTTTTGTTTTGCAGGGCAATCCAAGAGTCTTATTTTTTCAAAGAGATGATCTAGTAGGATGTGTCCTTTGAAGCGTCAATAGCCACGACTTTTGGAGACACACAAGACAAGTCTTTTGATGTTTCAAAAGTTCTGACATATGAAGTTCCAATAGTTCAAATCTTTGACACTCCAAGTGTCTTGCAGATCGTGAAGAAAATTCAACAACCAGTGTCCATTAAACATCTATCATGGTTTGCAAATTGTTTTCATCTTGTTATAGGTTCATTCTCTACTAAATATGGTTCATTTTGCAGTAAATTCATAAGTCTACATGGAATTGTACTTGCTTGTGAAGACCAATTCAAGGAGATGAAACAGGCACTATCAATCTATTCTAGAATGATAATATGGAAAGGCACAAGGATTAAAGTTGGAAAAACATACCTACTTGAAGTATTCCAAAGGAAAAATCTATATGCCAATGGTTATGATGATTCATAACGACACATCCAAAAGATAAGTCTCTAAAACCAGGGGTATAAAGATTCCAAGAGGTATGAGAGAAAGATCCAAAGGGAACATGTTGTGAATGGCTATATCGAAAAAGAATATTTGGAAGATCTCTTTGAAAATGACCCTTTTGGAGGCCTATACTTCAAGCAAAATTTTCATCAACTTGTTCCATCATGGACGCAATTGACCGCCCCTGCATCAAGGAATTACTCGTTGGAAAACCCTTTCGATTTGAGGACAAATCGCCTAAAAGATGGGGGGAATGATGCGTTCACATTTCTGCTCATTTATCTCATGCATTCATACTTCATTTCACGCATGGGATCAAAGGGGAGTTACCCTACAAATCTTAGTATTTATTACTTTTATATACTTTATAGTAAGCTACATAAGAGATATATTAATTAGGCTATAACTATGAATAGTCAATATAAGCACATCATTAAGTTTCAACTTAGATAAAAATTTATATTAAGTTATTTTAAGTATTCTCATTATTTTCATTATTATGTTTTCTTCATAGGACTTACCTACAGCTCCAGTAGTAAATATTAGCTCGGTGTCAACTCAGTCAGCTCAAAAGATGCTAAACGAAAGACAATGCTAGAAACACAAGGAGCCAATTTCAGAATAGCTTGGAAATGCATGGAACACTCCAATAGTACTTAAAGGACTAACGGCTAGCTCCATGTTAGCTCACAAATCCCATATGAGCTCAAATGAAGAATAATTCAAAACAAGGCTTTAGGAGATTCGGATCAGCTCTAAAACACTCCTCACACTGTAAGAGAGTATAAGGAAGCTAATGGAGTAGCTCACTTTTCTAAAGGCAACTTGAATTAGATTATTTCAGCTTTAAACTTTAGCTAAGTCTTTCAGCTAGATAGCTTAGTTCAACCCAGCTCACTTCCAACTCGATTAGCTCACCTCAGCTCCAACTATCACTCCCAACTCAATACCCGAAGGTCACCAGCCCTTCACCAAGTATCATGACCGACCATAATCCACATTGGACGCCAAGATCAAGGAGGGAAAGCAAGTGGGCGCGAAAACAAAGAGATAACACTCTTTATTGGGTAGATTCGTAATGGTCCACTTGTTTGCCAATTTCGAGCAGGATACAAGTCTAATTGGGTTTCGGTGTCTCCTGAAAGTTGTTCCTCTATCTCTTATATTTTCAACACATGTTGAATCGGATCAATTTGATATCGAGATCTCGAGATATGGCCCAATTACTGAAGATTGTGCAGGCTGAACCGAAAAGTTACAACTCTTCTAATATATTTGGAGGGAGACACCATTCAAATGAATGATTATCCGAATAGTTAAATTTTATTTCCTATAAACCCCTTAGAAAACTATAAATAGGACTTGGATTTCATTTTGTAAACACATCATTCAGATTATATAAAATTACTTGTGAGATTTTTTTCTCGTTTAGTTCTTCTTAGAACTTTATCGACTTATCAAGTACTTTTGTACTTGTGGCGTCAAACCCTTTCTATCCATCTTGATACTTCGGGTTCTTTAAGTTTAGTTACTAAAAGGGTCAAAGTCCGTTTATCACCACCCCTTAAAGATCAATATAAAGTTCAGGATTAGGTTTTCTATAACCTAATTTTAACCTTGAGTATCTTTAAGATACTATTTTCATTTCACCATCCTTATATACCATCTTATCTCATTCTCCATTCACATCCTTTATCATCATCATAAAACGTCCTAAACATCCATTCACCCTTCCTTATCAACACCACACATCCTTCCGCTTCCAAATCAGTCCCTAAACTATTCCCTTCATTCATTTCACCTATTCCTTTCCTCCATTATCCTTAATTCTTCATTTTTGCAGCCACTTGCGAGAGACTTCATTCCTTCCTAGGTTCTACAATCAAATTTTGCCGTTCAGCATCTTCAACAAGATCGGCACATATCACACCTTCATTTCCTTCCCTAATCAACCATCAACATACCCCACGCCATAACCTCTTCTTAAATTATTCAATCTTATTTCCAACATCCTTTAACATTCTTTGTTCAGGATACAAGCATGATACAAGGCTTGCTTGCATTCTAAGGTCCGGGCAATTAAAGTTTCTCTCTACAAGCATCTTTGGAGAGTTAGAGCATATCAAATGGTATCAGAGCAAAGGAAAAATCAAGTAAGCCCTATTATTATCTGTTATTTCAATTTTTGATCAAAAAAAAAAAGAAAAGAGAAGAAAGAAAAGCAAAAAAAAAAAAAACAATAGGAAGGTGTGATGTATTACAAGTGCCAATTTCCATAGGAAGTTACAAGGATGAAATCTTGTGTGATGTGTTGTTACCCATGAACTCCTGTCATATCATCCTTGGAAGGCCCTAACAATTTGATAAGAAGGCAATGTATGATGGTCACTTAAACCATTATGTTTTCAAGTTTGAAGGCTGGAAGATCACGTTGACACCTTCGATGCCAAAACAAGTGAGGAATGATCAAGATATCTTGACAGAAAGCCTAGCAGCATGGAAGAAGTCCTCCAAAGAAGACACTAAGAAGATAACCTTTTATGCTCGTGGGAGGGATATTCGGAGGACCTTTCCACACGACAAAACGTGCTTGTACTTATGTACAAGGAAAGTTGTTTTAACACTAACACCCTTAAGTTTTACCTTCAAATATTTCTCAACTTTTGCAGGAATTGAAGGATATGTTCCCTGATGATCTTCTTAGTGGGTTGCCTCCCGTTAGAGGAATTGAGCACCAGATAGATTTCATACCTGGAGCCACCATTCCTAATAGACCTGCTTATAGGAGCAATCCAGAAGAGACCAAGGAGTTACAACGTCAAATAAGGGAACTTACAGAGAAGGGCTATATTAGAGAAAGCTTGAGTCCTTAGGCCGTGCCAGTTTTGTTAGTTCCAAAGAAGGATGGTTCATGGAGGATGTGTGTGGACATGTTACGTGTAGAAAGAGTTGCACAATTTGTGTAAGTGTACACTTCGCAAGTAATAATGTAATGAATATAGAGTATCATCTCCACAAGGATTGGTGTACTTAATATGTTTTCTTTCTCTTCTCGCTCTGAAAAGAAATAAAATAAAAACACAGATCAATTTGATTATTCTGAATTAAACTAAAATATCGTAAATAATAAAAAGCCAGAGAAAGAAAAGAAAATCAGATTGAGAGAATGGGCAGGATCCAGTTGAGTCGTATTGTAGGTTTATTTGACTTGTTTCTGTCTAAAGCAATTATACAACACTACCCCGACAGAACTGCAGTTTTACTACCCTGACAGTGAAGGGTTACGTCCGCCGCGGCAATCCCTTGCTCTTGGGTGGACTCGCCAAGGTTCGACAAAGTGTCCTCTAATGACTCTGCTTATCCCTAAGTCGAGTATCGTTGATGACTAGTCCTTAATGATACCTCCCGGCGTGAATCAACTATAACCACCAACCAATCTCACACTTCTTTTAGCCGCTGAAACTCTAACCTATCCATAGGCCGAGTTAGTATTTTCCATCTAGAAAAATATTGTACTTATTTATTTCGTGAATCTAACTCGCTCGATATTAGATAAATAAATCTCTCACAAACTTCTCTCCCGAGCTTGAATGCAAGAACAATGAAGGGAAAAGAATAATCAAACCTCAATATTTTATTGCATGAAACAAGAAAGCGAAGTATAATTTTCTCCCACAAATACTCTACAACTTTCACCTAAACCCTAGAAGAATTTAGAACATAATGAAAACAAAGAAATCTCTAAGATCTATCGTGAACTTCCCTCTTCTTTCTTCTTGAACGTCACATCCTTTATATAGACTAAAATTAGGGCGACATTAGCCTTGGAGAAGAGGTAAAGTTGGTTTGGACGTTGCTTACCATAAAGAGTTGAGTCTCTTTAATTTAATGTAATTTAATGATTTTTGACCAAAACAAACTTTAACTTCTTTTCAACTTTTCGCCACCTTCCCAAACTCTAACTGCCATGCAGAGTGTCTAGAAAAATCCAGCGTTTTTTGCTCTTCAAGCCGATCACCACTTTGACTTTTGATATTATGGAGATCTAAGTTTGAAGTCTGCTCAGCTTCCATCAGTAGAAGCTCTCATCTGTGGCTAGTTCGATCGGGATCTACTTCATAGTTCATTGCCCTATTTTCGCTCATTACCCTTCGCTGCTTTCTAGGCTTTCTTATCATGCTATCGCGACCTTAGAGTTCAGTTACTGCTCCGGCCCACAAATACCTGCAAATGCACAAAGATGCATTAAAGCTTACATTTTCCATAAATATCATCCTTATATGTCACGAAGGCAAAGCATCAAAATATCACACATTAAGCTCATGCATTAGTCCAAGTAGGTGTAGATTAAGTAATTATTGTTCATGAAAAGTGTGAAAAATAATAGTCTTTCGAGCACTTATCGCACCCCCAAACTCGAACTATTGCTTGTCCTCAAGCAATACAAATCATCAAATTGCCAAATCTTATTCTTTATTGGTCTTACTGTTTTATCTATTCTTCCCACCATGACTATGCCTATTTTGGGTCTTTAGAGTCAATCCTAAGTTCATTAAAAGAATTTCTATAATCAAACAAGTCCCAAAAGTGTTTTTAGAGTCAATCCTATAGCATGCTTCTAAATTTTTATCCTTAAGTATCCTAAAGTTAATCCTTCTTAATAGGACCTATCCATAGTAAGGAGAAAAATTTTTATAGCCTAAGGAGAATAAACTGAAGCAATAACGATGTAAAGCAGTGCAAAAGTATGGACGATAATATAAGTAGGGTGGTAGATGAAAATCTTTAATATAAACTTAAATTGCGACTTTTCATGGCAGGGCCGCGGTAATGAACTACCTCGGAAGTGAATCTACACCCCCAAACTCAGATGGAGCATTGCCTTCAATACCTATATATATAGCAGAAAGCAGGAAACAAAAATTAACAAGTGAAGAAAAGAGATAAAAATAGGATAGAGGTATAAAAAGATTAAAGATCCTCCGAAGAACTGCTGTGAATGATTAGTTTTCTTGGCCTTGCTGCTGACAGTTTAGTTTTCGTTTTTTCTGCTGGTGATTACTAAGCTTTGGCTGTTCTGGTGGGTGGTGTCCTTTGCAAAGGGGCGTTGACTTCTTCTCCTTCTTTCTCATCACCAATTTCTTCGGTGGGCATTATTTTTGTCCCTCCCTCATCTTCAACTTCCATTGCATCTGCCCAAGCGTGCTGAGTGCTTGGCCTGGCGGTGGAATGGAGCTGCTTCCTGACAAAGTCCATCTCCGACGAGAAACTCCTCATGATTATAGGAGAACCTGCTGGAGTGCTGAAGGTCGCTCTCCACCTGGATGGCCTTCGGCTGGCTGATGATGTAGCGGCAGGCTCTGGCGGCTGAGATGGGTCTAATGCATGGAATGGTTGTGATGGTCTAGTAGCATAAAATGGTCGTGATCCTCCTAGAACCGGAGTTGTTTCGGTGTATGGTGCAGCTATGACAAACATATCAAGAGGGAATTTTGGGAACTGCACCCCTTGGTTCTGAAAATTGGTGATCATCATCTGAGCTAATGTAGTGTTGAAATTTCTTTGGTACTCCATGTACCATTGTTGTCTTATATCTATGGCCGCGATCCTCTAGAGTATCTCCTGGTAAGTATCCTCTGTGGTAGTGCTGTGGAAAGCAGCAGGCATGTCCGTCGTGTATTGGGCCTCGATAATTGTATCGGTAGTGCTTGATTGTGGAGTTGCTTGGAATGGTTCCGCTTGTGTTATTTGCATGACTTTGTGACAAAACTCCCTTGTCCAACCACTCCTTCGGACAATAATTTCGTCTATATCCTCGACTGGGACACCTGCGGCTGTGTAAAGACCCATGATTAAATATGGAAAGCACAAAGGCCCTTTGTCCTTCTTACCACATTCGTAAATTTCACGTAGGATCTGCTCTCCCACATTTATGATTCTTTTATTGGTAATGGATTGGATGAGAGTCAATCTCCTTCTGACGATTGTATTGTTATGGGACGTTGGGATGAGGCGTCATTTTACGAACGTGGTCCACAACTTGGCCTCGGGCCTTAGGTTCTGTCTAGCCACGGAACCTTTGTAGGATCCGATTTCCCAACGGGTGTTATCATAATAGAGATCATCTTTTATGAGTTCGTAGTCCTCGTTGTTGATATCCTCCATAAATGATCATGAGTAGGGTGGAGGCCATAGAACAAGTTGATGGTGTCGGCATCATTTCTAACTGGTCTGCCCCAGCAGTGGACATAAAGTGAATCTTTGCTTGGCCCATGAGCGTAAAATTCTCTCACAATCGTTGCATTGGCCTGGGCGGGTTGGAAGCAAAAGATTTGTCGCTCTTGATACACTATTTTATTGAACAAATAGTGCTCGATTCCATAGTTTTCCTCGTCTGAATGCTGGAATTCTTTCTCTTCCCATAATTGCCTTGCAATAAAGGATCTGTTGAAGCATTCTTCAATAGCAGCGGGTGCAAATCTCTTGTAATATGCCATGGGGAATTGGTGAAAGTTTTTAAGAAATTTGAGAAAAACAAGCAACGAATTCTAAGAAATCAAGAATGTAAGAGTGAATAGTTTAAGGTGAGAAAGTGTTTACATAGATCTCGGCCCTGTACTGCCGTGTTGATTTCGTTAACCCAACTAGCCATTTTTAGCTGTTGGCATTTACTGCCACGTCTGAAATTTCGCCCGACTAGCCGTTATGCTGTTCTACCTGTTGGTAATTATGGCGACCCTAACACTGTACACTACCGCGGTAGTGGATTTTCTGTCATGAATGACTTCACCTTCATTCTTGATTCTTGTCCTAAAAATAAACAACAAGAAAAGATAAAAAAATTTTGAACTAAAACTAATCCTAAAAGTACAATAAAACAAAGATAAGATGATGAAATTATGTCACGATAGGAGTGCATGCAAGTGCATCTCCTAAGGTGATGGTCTCCATAGTCCTTATATCATGTAGGCTAGAATAGTGCTTCAAACGTTGGCCATTCACTTTGAACTCATGTCTATCCCTTTGTGATTTGGCCATTCATAGGCTGCTGCTCGGAGTTCTTCTATCTCATTGAGGTCTTGCAATTTTTTCTGGCCAGCTTTCTCTCATTCCATGTTTAAAATTTTTACTGCCCAATAGGCTTTATGCTCAATTTCCAGGAGCAAATGACACGCTTTTCCAAATACAAGTCTGTATGGAGATGTTCCTAATGAGGTCTTGTATGCTGTCCTATATGCCTAGAGGGCATCGTCGAGACAATGAGACCAATCCTTTCGAGATGGGTTTACCACTTTTTCAAGGATTTGCTTTAATTCCTTATTTGATATTTCAGCCTGCCCATTTATCAGTGGGTGATAGGCCGTAGCAATTCTGTGGTGACGCTTCATTTCTTCAAGGCCGCGACAATGATTCTATTGTCAAAGTGTTTGCCTTCATCACTAATTATCGCTCTAGGCACTCCAAATCCAATGAAGATATTTTTCTTGAGAAATTTCTGAACAATCTTGGAATCATTATGTGGTGTGGCAATTGCTTCGGCCCATCTGACACGTAATCCACCGCTACTAGGATGTACAGATTGCTTTGAACGTATATCATGATGGACAATCCCTCTCTTTGAGCGTATGTCGCGATGAATTATCCCTCTGTTTGAGTGCATGTCATAATAAACGGTCCCTCTCTTTGAGCATATCCCGTGATGGACGACCCTTCTCCTTGAGAGTATGTCGCGGTGAATGTCCCCTCTCATTGAGTGCATGTCATAATAAACGGTCCTTCTCTTTGGGCGTAAACCATGATGGACGACCCTTCTCTTTGAGCGTATTTCGCGATGAATGATTCCTCTCTTCGAATGCATGTCATAATAAACAGTCCCTCTCTTAGAGCGTATAGCATGATGGACGACCCTTCTCTTCGAGCATATGTCGCGATGAATGACACGTCTCTTCTAGTGCATGTCATAATGAGCGATCCCTTTCTTAGAGCATATAACGTGATGGTCGACACCTCCCTTGAAGCGTATGTCGCGGTGAATGACCCCTCTCTTCGAGTGTATGTCATAATAAACGGTCTCTCTCTTTGAGCGTATACCATGACGGACGACCCCTCTCCTTGAGCGTATGTTGCGGTGAATGACCCCTCTCTTCGAGAGTATATCATAATGAATGGTCCCTTTCTTTGATCGTATGTTGTGTGGACGACCCCTCTTTGTGCATATGCCGCGTTGAATGAACCCTCTCTTCTAGTGCAAGTTATGGTGAACGGTCCCTCTCTTTGATTATTTACCGTGATGGACGACCCCTCTCTTTTACCGTATGTCGTGATGAATAACCCCTCTCTTTGAGTGCATGTCATAATAAACGGCACCTCTCTGTGATGTATACCGTGATGGACGACCCCTCTCTTTGAGTGCATATCATAACTCTCTTTGAGCGTATACCGTGATGAACGACCCTCTCCTTGAGCGTATGTCACGGAAATGACTCCTCTCTTCGAGTGCATGTCATAATAAATGGTCCCCTCTCTTTGAGCGTATACCCTGATGGACGACCCCTCTCCTTGAGCGTATGTGGCGGTGAATGACCGACCCCTCTCTTTGAGTGCATGTCATAATAAACAGTCCCTCTCTTTGAGCGTATACCGTGACGGGCGAACCCTCTCTTTGAGCACATGTCGCGATGAATAACCTCTCTCTTCGAATGCATGTCATAATGAACAGTCCGTTTCTTAGAGCGTATACCATGATGGACGACCCCTCTCTTTGAGCGTATATCACGATGAATGACCTCTCTCTTCGAGTACATATCATGGTGAGCGGTCTCCCTCTTTGAGCGTATACCGTGATGGACGACCCCTCTCTTTGAGCGCATGTCAGGATGAATGATCTCTCTCTTCGAGTACGTATCATGGTGAGCGGTCTCTCTCTTTGAGCGTATACCATGATGGACGACCCCTCTCTTTGAGTGTAGGTCGCGATGAATGTCCTTCTCTTTGAGCGTATACCGTGATAGATGACCCCTCTCTTTTTGCATATGTCGCGATGATTGACACCTTTCCTCGAATGCATGTCATAATAAATAGACCTTTTCTTAGATCATATACTGTGATGGACGCCCCTTCTCTTTGACCATATGTCACAATTCAATGACCCCTCTCTTCGAGTACATGTCATAATGATCGGTCCCTTTCTTAGAGCGTCCAACGTGATGGTCGATACCTCCTTTAAAGCGTACGTCGCGGTGAATGACGACCCCTCTCTTCAAGTGTATGTCATAATAAATGGTCCCTCTCTTTGATCGTATACCATGATGGACGACCCTTCTCCTTGAGCGTATGTCACGTTGAATGACCCCTGTCTTCGAGAGTATGTCTTAATGAATGGTCCCTCTCTTTGAGCATATACTGTGATGGACGACCCCTCTCTTTGAGTATATGTCGCGTTGAATGACCCCTCGCTTTGAGCCATGTCTCGATGACCGATCCCTCTCTTTGAGCCTATATCATGTTGGACGACCCCTGTCCTTGAGCATATGTCGCGGTGAATGACCCCTCTCTTCGTGAGTATGTCAAAATGAATGGTCCCTGTGTTTGAGCGTATGTCGTGAATGACGACCCCTCTCTTTGTCCGTTGAATGACCCTTCTCTTCGATTGCATATCATGGTGAAACGTCCCTCTCTTTGAGCGTATATCGTGATGGACAACCCCTCTCTTTGAGCATATGTCACGATGAACAACCCCTCTCTTTGAGCATATGTCACGATAAATGACCCCTCTTTTTAAGTGCACGTCATAAAAATGATACCTCTCTTTGAGAATATACCGTGATGGACGACCCCTCTCCTTGAGCGTATGTCGCGATGAATGACCCCTCTGCTTGAGTGCATGTCATAATAAAAGGTCCCTCTCTTTGAGCGTATACCGTGATGGACGACCCCTCTCCTTGAGCGTATGCCGCAGCGAATGACACCTCTCTTTGAGTGCATGTCATAATAAACGACCCCTATCTTTCTGAGTATACCGTGATGGACGACGCCTCTCCTTGAGCGTATGTCGCGGTGAATGACCCCAATCTTCGTATGTCATAATGAATGGTCTTCATCTTTGAGCGTATGTCGTGATGGACGACCCCTCTCTTTGTGTGTATGTCGCGTTGAATGAACCTTCTCTTCTAGTGCATGTTACGGAGAACGATCCCTCTCTTTGAGCGTATACCATGATGGATGACCCCTCTCTTTGAGTATATGTCGTGTTGAATGACCCCTCTCTTCGAGTGCATGTCATGGTGAACGGTCCCACTCTTTGAGCATATACCGTGATGGACGACCCCTCTCCTTGAGCGTATGCCGCGATGAATGACCGCTCTCTTCGAGTGCATGTCATAACGAACGATCCCTTTCTTAGAGCGTATACCGTGATGGACGACCCCTCTCTTTGAGCGTATGTCACGGTGAATGACCCCTCTCTTCGAGCCTATGTTGGGATGAACGGTCCCTCTCTTTGAGCCTATATCATGATGGACGACCCCTGTCCTTGAGCATATGTTGCGGTGAATGACCCCTCTCTTCGTGAGTATGTCATAATGAATGGTCCTTGTGTTTGAGCGTATGTCGCGTTGAATGACCCCTCTTCGATTGCATGTCATGGTGAATCGTCCCTCTCTTTGAGCGTATATAGTGATGGACCACCCCTCTCTTTGAGAGTATGTCACGATGAATGACCCCTCTCTTTAAGTTCACGTCATAATAAATGGTACCTCTCTTTGAGCATATACCATGATGGACGACCCCTCTCCTTGAGCGTATACCGTGATGGACGACCACTCTCCTGGAGTGTATGTCGCGGCGAATGGACCCTCTCTTTGAGTTCATGTCATAATAAACAGTCCCTCTCTTTCAGAGTATACCGTGATGGACGACGCCTCAACTTGAGCGTATGTCCCGGTGAATGACCCCTCTCTTCGTGAGTATGTCATAACGAATGGTCTTTCTCTTTGAGCGTATGTCGTGATGGACGTCCCCTCTCTTTGTGTGTATGTCGCGTTGAATGAACCCTCTCTTCTAGTGCATGTTACAGAGAATGATCCATCTCTTTGAGCGTATACCGTGATGGATGACCCCTCTGTTTTAGTGCATGTCGTGATGATTGACTCCTCTGTTTTAGCGCATGTCGTGATGATTGACCCCTCTCTTTGAGTGCATGTAAAAATAAACGGTAACTCTATTTGAGCGTATACCGTGATGGACGACCCCTCTCCTTGAGCGTATGTCGCGGCGAAGGACCCCTCTCTTTGAGTGCAAGTCATAATAAACGTCCCTTTCTTAGAGCGTATACCGTGATGGACAATCCTTCTCATTGAGCATATGTCGCGATGAATGACCCTCTCTTTGAGAGTATGTCATAATGAATGGTCCCTCTCTTTAAGCGTATGCCATGATGAACGACCCCTCTCTTTGAGCGTATGACGCGTTGAATGACCCCTCTCTTCGAGTGCATATTATGGTGAACGGTCCCTCCCTTTGAGGATATACCGAGATGGTGACCCCTCTTTTCTAGCGCATGTCGCGATAATTGACCTCTCTTCGAGTGCATGTCATAATAAATGATCTCTTTCTTATGGTGTATACCGTGATGGACAACCCCTCTCTTGGAGCGTATGTCGCAGTGTGTGACTGCTCTATTCGAGTGTATGACATAATGATCGGTCCCTCTCTTTGAGCGTATCACGTGATGGACGACCCCTCTCTCTGAGCGTATGTCGTGATGAGTGATCCCTCTCTTTGAGCGTATACCGTGATGGAAGACCCCTTTCTTTGAGCGTATGTCGCGATGAATGACCCCTCTTTTCGAGTGTATGTCATAATGAACGGTCACTTTCTAAGAGCGTATATCGGGATGGACGACTCCTCTCTTTGAGCGTATGTCGCGATGAATGACACCTCTCTTCGAGTACATGTCATAATGAACGGTCACTTTCTAAGAGCGTATACCGGAAAGGACGACTCCTCTCTTTGAGCATATGTCGTGGTGAATGACCTCTCTCTTCGAGAGTATGTCATAATGAACGGTCTCTCTGTTTAAGCATATGCCCTGACGGACGACTCCTCTCTTTGACCGTATGTCGCTATGAATGATCCCTCTCTTCGACTGCATGACATGGTGAATGATCTCTCTCTTTAAGCGTATATCGTGATGGACGTCCCCTCTATTTCAGCGCATGTCGCGATGAATGACCCTCTCTTCAAGGGCATGTCATAATGAACAGTCCCTTTCTTAGTGCGTATACCATGATGGACGACACTTCTCTTTGAGCGTATGTCGCTATGAATGACCCCTCTCTTCGAGGGTATTTAATAACGAACGGTCCTCCTTCTTGAGCATATCCCATGATGGACGACCCCTCTCTTTGAGCGTATGTCGCGATGAATGACCCATCTCTTCTAGTTCATGTCATAATGAACGGTCCCTATCTTAGAGCGTATACCATGATGGACCCTTCTCTTTGAGCATATGTCACGCTGAATGACCCCATTCTTCGAGTGCATGTCATAATGAACAGTCCCTTTCTTTGAGCGTATACTGTGATGGACGACCCCTCTCTTTAAGCGTATGTCGCGGTGAATGCCCCCTCTCTTTGATAGTATGTCGTAATAATCGGTCTCTCTTTGAGCTTATGCCCTGATGGACGACCCCCTCTCTTTGAACGTTTGCCGCGATGAATGACCCATCTCTTCGGGTGCATGTCATAGTAAGTAGTCCATTTCTAAGATCGTATCCCGTGATGGACAATCCTTCTCTTTGAGCGTATGTCGCGATGATTGACCCCCCTCTCTTTGAGTGAGTGTGATAAAGAACGATCCCTTTCTTAGAGCGTATACCGTGATGGATGACACCTCTCTTTTAGAGTATAACCCTTTCTTAGTGCGTACATCGTGGTGGACGACCCCTCTCTTTGAGCGGATGACGCGGTGAGTGACCGCTCTCTTAGAGAATGTGTCATAATGGTCGATCCTTCTCTTTGAGTGTATCCCGTGATGGAATGACCCCTCTCTTTGAGTGCATGTTACTGTCAACGGTCCCTATCTTTGAGCGTATACCGTGATGGACGACCCCCCTCTTTGAGTGTTTGTCGCGATGAATGACCCATCTCTTCGAGTTCATGTCATAATGAATGGTCCTTTCTTAGTGCATGTACCGTGATGAACAACCCTTCTCTTTCAGCGTATGTCGCGATGAATGACCGCTCACTTCGAGTGTATGCCATAATGAACAGTCCCATTCTTAGAGTGTATACCGTGATGGACGACCCCTCTCTTTAAGCGTATGTCGCAGTGAATGACCCCTCTCTTTAAGCGTATGTCGCAGTGAACGACCCCTCTCTTTGGGAGTATCTCGCGATGAATGATCCCTCTCTTTGAGTGCATGTCATGGTGAATGGTCCCTCTCATTGAGCATATACCGTATTGGACGACGCCTCGCTTTGAGCGTATGTCGCGATGAATGACCCCTCTCTTCGAGGGCATGACATACTGAATGGTTCATCTCTTTTAGCGTATACCGTGATCGATGAACCATCTTTTTGAGCGTATGTTGCGATGAATGACCCCTTTCTTGTGCAAGCCATGGTGGCAATCTCTCTCTTTGAGCATATACCGTGATGACGACCCCTCTCTTTGAGCGTATGTCGCGGTGAACGATCCCTCTCCTTGAGAGTATTCCGTAATGGTCGGTCTCTCTCTTTGAGCGTATACCGTGATGGACGACCCCCTCTCTTTGTACGTATGTCGCGATGAATGACCCCTCTCTTCATGTGCATGCCATAACAAACAGTCCCTTTCTTTGAGCATATACCGTGATGACGACCCCTCTCTTTGAGCGTATGTCGCGGTGAACGATCCCTCTCCTTGAGAGTATTCCGTAATGATCGGTCTCTCTCTTTGAGCGTATACGGTGATGGACGACCCCCTCTCTTTGTACGTATGTCGCAATGAATGACCCCTCTCTTCATGTGCATGCCATAATAAACAGTCCCTTTCTTAGAGCGTATCCCGTGATGGCCGATCCTTCTCTTTGAGCGTATTTCGCGATGATTGACCCCTCTCTTCGAGTGTATGTCATAATGAACGGTCCCTTTCTTAAGAGCGTATACCGTGATGGACGACACCTCTCTTCGAGCATATAACCCTTTCTTAGAGTGTATATCATGACGGACGACCCCTCTCTTCGAGAGTATGTCGTAATGACTGATCCCTCTCTTTGAGCGTATCCCATGATGGAATGCCCCTCTCTTTGAGTGCATATCATGGTGAACGATCTCTCTCTTTCGGTGTATACCGTGATTGATGACCCCTTTCTAAACGTATGTTGCGATGAATGACCTCTTTCTTCGAGTGCATGTCATAATAAATAGTCCCTTTCTTAGAGTGTATCCCGTGATGAACAACCCCTCTCTTTGAGTGTATGTCCCGATGGATGACCCCTCTCTTTGAGTGCGTGTAAGTGTGAACGGTCCCCAACTTTGAGCGTATACCGTGATGGACGATCCCTCTCCTTGAGTGTATGTCGCGATGCATGACCCATCTCTTCGAGTGCATGTCATAATAAACGGTCCTTTCTTAGAGCGTATACCATGATGGACGATCCTTCTCTTTGAGTGTATGTCGCGATGAATGACCGCACACTTCGAGTGCATGTCATAATAAACGATCCCTTTCTTAGAGTGTATACCGTGATGGACGACCCCTCTCTTTGAGCGTATGTCGCGGTGAACGATCCCTCTCCTTGAGAGTATTCCGTAATGGTCGGTCTCTCTCTTTGAGCGTATACCGTGATGGACGACCCCCTCTCTTTGTACGTATGTCGCGATGAATGACCCCTCTCTTCATGTGCATGCCATAACAAACAGTCCCTTTCTTTGAGCATATACCGTGATGACGACCCCTCTCTTTGAGCGTATGTCGCGGTGAACGATCCCTCTCCTTGAGAGTATTCCGTAATGATCGGTCTCTCTCTTTGAGCGTATACGGTGATGGACGACCCCCTCTCTTTGTACGTATGTCGCAATGAATGACCCCTCTCTTCATGTGCATGCCATAATAAACAGTCCCTTTCTTAGAGCGTATCCCGTGATGGCCGATCCTTCTCTTTGAGCGTATTTCGCGATGATTGACCCCTCTCTTCGAGTGTATGTCATAATGAACGGTCCCTTTCTTAAGAGCGTATACCGTGATGGACGACACCTCTCTTCGAGCATATAACCCTTTCTTAGAGTGTATATCATGACGGACGACCCCTCTCTTCGAGAGTATGTCGTAATGACTGATCCCTCTCTTTGAGCGTATCCCATGATGGAATGCCCCTCTCTTTGAGTGCATATCATGGTGAACGATCTCTCTCTTTCGGTGTATACCGTGATTGATGACCCCTTTCTAAACGTATGTTGCGATGAATGACCTCTTTCTTCGAGTGCATGTCATAATAAATAGTCCCTTTCTTAGAGTGTATCCCGTGATGAACAACCCCTCTCTTTGAGTGTATGTCCCGATGGATGACCCCTCTCTTTGAGTGCGTGTAAGTGTGAACGGTCCCCAACTTTGAGCGTATACCGTGATGGACGATCCCTCTCCTTGAGTGTATGTCGCGATGCATGACCCATCTCTTCGAGTGCATGTCATAATAAACGGTCCTTTCTTAGAGCGTATACCATGATGGACGATCCTTCTCTTTGAGTGTATGTCGCGATGAATGACCGCACACTTCGAGCGCATGTCATAATAAATGATCCCTTTCTTAGAGTGTATACCGTGATGGACGACCCCTCTCTTTAAGCGTATGTCGCGGTAAATAACCTCTCTCTTCGAGATTATGCCATAATAAAAGGTCACTCTCTTTGAGTATATGCCGTGATAAATGATCCCTCACATTAAACGTACGTTGCAATGAAGGAACCCTCTATTCGAGTGCATGCCACGGTGAGCGGTCCCTCTCTTTTGGCGTATACCGTGATGGACGACCCCTCGCTTTGAGCGTATGTCGCGATGAATGACCCCCGTCTTCGAGGACTTGTCATACTGAACGGTTCCTTTCTTTGAGCGGATAACGTGATCGATGACCCCTCTTTTTGAGCATATGTCGTGATCGATGACCCCTCTTTTTGAGCATATATCATGATCGATGACCCCTCTTTCTGAGCATATGTCGTGATCGATGACCACTCTTTTTTAGCATATGTCACGATGAATGACCCCTCTCTTCGAGTGCAAGTCATGGTGAACAATCCCTCTCTTTGACGTATACCGTGATGGATGACCCCTCTCTTTGAGTGTATGTCACATTGGATGACCCCATCTCTTCTAGTGCATGTCATAATGAACGGTCCCTTTCTTAGAGCGTATGTCGTGATGGACGACCCTTCTCTTTGAGTGTATGTCGCGATGAATGACCCCGCTCTTCGAGTGCATGTCATAATTAATGGTCCCTTTCTTAGAGCGTATACCGTGATGGACAACCCTTCTCTTTGAGCGTATGTCGCGATGAATGTCCCCTCTCTTCGAGTGCATGTTATAATGAAAGGTCCCTTTCTTAGAGCGTATACTGTGATGGATGACCCTTCTCTTTGAGCGTATGTCGCGGTGAATGACCATTCTCTTCGAGCGTATTTCATAATGAACGGTCCCTTTCCTAGAGAGTATCCCGTGATGGATGACGTTTCTCTTTGAGCGTTTGTCGCGGTGAATGACCCCTCATTTCAAGCGTATTTCATAATGAACGGTCCCTCTCTTTGAGCGTATACCGTGATGGATGACCCCTCTCTTTGAGTGTATGCCGCGATGAATGACCCATTTCTTCGAGTTAATGTCATAATGAACGGTCCCTTTCTTAGAGCGTATACCGTGATGGACGACTGTAATCACTATTTTTATCCGGGTCTAACTCGTCACTTTTATGTTTAAAATAATGGGCTTGGACGCTTTAATTTTTGTACGGATATTAATATTATGGGCATATATTTTACATTAATATTGCATGTTTCTACCTTACTATTTGTTTAAGTTTTATCGGTGTGAGTATATATATAATATGTACTTGTAGATATTATGAAATCATCAAATGTGATATATTATGTTGCATAAGTATGCATTAATAATGTATGTAATATATTTATGTTTTCATGTGCATCATGTTTGTTTTATTTTGCAGATATTAAATACGTATTGAGTCATGTATATATATTGTATGGCAATTAATGGTGTTACTAATATTCATGTATAATATTATTATAATAATAAACCCAATCTAAAATATAAAAATTATTATTATAAAATTAAAAAAGCCTAATAATGTTAATTGTCCATGTTCAATTAACAACCCACATTAAAGCCCAATATAATAAAACCCTAACTAATTTGCCCTACCTTTGCAGCCGCCTTCCAAATCTGTGTCATTGGATTAGATTATGATCAACGGACAGATTGAAGAAGAAAGAGACCATTCAGCTCCCCAAGGCGAGTACCAAGCACGCTACTGCCGTTCCATCTTTCCTTATGGTCGTTCAAGTCCCCACGCACCCAACACTCGAGGTGTTGACCGTTGACCTCTCAGATAGAACCACCAGAAATCCCGCTGCCACCGGATTTTATGCCGATTATGCGGCTGCCGCTCATGCACAGAACCAAGAAAGGAAATGGTTAATATCACCAAGAAATCCAAATTTGAAAACCCCTAATCAGATGTAATCAAAGATCTAAAATCCTAGGATCTATGACTGGATTTTCCGGATTTGTAAACGGGGATAAAAATCCCAGAACTTCTTTGTAAGAGAACCAACATCAATAGAAAAAAACTCTTCGATTTCTAGAGGTAAATATTTTTTGTTCTTTCGATCTCGCACACATGCAAAGCTAAAAACAACAAAACAAGTAAAAGAAAGGATCTTACCTTTCGGATCTGAACCGTTGCTGCCGTGCGCGATGTCCGAGGCTGGTGTCACCGATGAACAACACCAATCTTTCATCCCTTTCTCTTTTTGTTTCGAAACAACCTCCAAGTTTTTGACGAGGGAGACTTTGACTCAAATAAGTATTGAAAATGGTAGAAATTTCTCAAAAATGGTTTTGTCTGGAGTTCAAATCTGAAGCCTTCGACTTAAGGTCTGATTTTGAGTGAAGGAAAGGAATAAACATTCTTTTTTGAAAGTGGGTTTAAGTTTCCAGGTGGGTCATGATTCTTTTATGGAAGAACATGAGTTTTGGTTTTTCTTTTTAAGAAATATAACATTTTGGGGTATAAAGGGGATGAACAACACTTGATGTTCATCTAAAATCTCAGAGAATTTTAAGCATTTTTGTTCCAGTGAAGGTTGAAATGGTTTTCTAAAAAATTGTCTTTTATATTTCACAAAAGATGGTATAAATATTTTATTAAATTCCCATTTAATTTCTTTGTATTTTGAAAATTAGATAAAAATCTCCATTAATCTCTTTTATTTTCTCTTTTTCCTAAACGGTAGCAAACGTCTTTAATTTCTAGTATGGACTGTTTTGCCAATTTTGTACATTTTCAAGTTTCTTTTTTTTTCTAAAGTTTAAATATCTTATAGATGGTAAATATGGTAAATATGTTTTATATATTTTCCAAAAACATTAACTTGTACCTTATATATATATATATATTATTTGTGTAATTTGTCGTTTTATTTTAAATTATGGTATCTTTATTTAATCGAATATATATGTATATATGCATGTTCATGTGTATCACTAGTTATGTATACAGGCGTCCTTGTTTTATTTAATTTATTCATAAGCATGTCGTTTTGTTTTATCCTATATATATATATATATATATATATATATATATATATTACATGGTCTTTAAATCAAAATCAGTTATTGCTTGCATGTGTATTTATTTATGTTTGATTCTTCATTTGAGGTAGTCATCCTATTATTGCTATGTCACGTTGATAGAATAATAATGATATTTTATTTCTAGAATTTGTCTCACCAAATGCATACGCTTAGTCATTCGATTATTTACCTTTGGATTTCGTATGTTTTTGCTCATTCACTAGACTATAATCATTCACATAATTTAGTATTATTTATTTAGGTCAGTTTCTATATATTTAATTGATTAAGTTCTAAAAAAAGAGGTAATCATTAGTTTTTATGCTCGTGTCGTAACGGTCTGAATCATTGGACGTTGACCGAAATATTAAAATTATTTTTCACCATCTCTAGGTAATTAAAATTAAAAACCGACAAGATCATGACATCATTTCTTTTTATGTTGCATCATTCATAAAGGTGACATGCGGGATCTGAACCCTAAACTAACGCGACGGTCGGTATTATTTGACGTCGATTTAGTCTTTGGTCCGGGGTATTGTCAACCTTATTAATTAAATGCTTTATTGATTTGAATTCACCAATTAAATTAAGCCCTTTAATTAAGGTCAATTTTGAATTTAGAAAACGATTTAAAATTAAATTAAAGTTCAAAAATGATTTTTTTAAAAAATATTTTTGGTACCGATTTCAATGAGTGATGGGTGTTCTAATCATTCCCCAAGCAGAACCAACTCCCGAACCCTTTTTCAAAATAAATCTTTGGTTTTCCTTTTAAGGTGTCCAGTCTACCTTAGTGACTGGTGGGGGCTCCAAATTTATTTTTCCAAAAGAATTTAAATTTTTTAAATAATATTTTCGAAGGGGATTAAATCAATATCACTAAAGACCTTGTACTCCCTAATACTTTTGAAATTAATTTCCTGTTTTCCATCTTTCAAATTGAAAAAGGTCGCTACAATGACCTTTCTCAATGTGCGTATGTCACGATGAATGTCTCCTCTCATCGAGTGCAAGTCATAATGAACGGTCCCTTTCTTTGAGCGTATACCGTGATGGTCGACCCCTCTCTTTAAGCGTATGTTGCAATGAATGACCCCTCTCTTTGAGTGTATATCATGGTGAACAGTCACTCTTTTGAGCGTATGTCGCGATGAATGACCCCTCTCGTCCAGTGCATGTCATAATGAACAGTCTCTATCTTAAAGTGTATATCGTGATGGATGAACCTACTCTTTGAGCGCATGTCATGGTGAATGACCCCCCTCTTCGAGTGTATGTCATAAAACGGTCCCTTTCTTAGAGAGTATACTGTGATGGATGACCCCACTTTAGGCGTATGTAGCGGTGAATGATCCCTCTCTTCGAGCATATGATGTAATGGATGACCCTCTCTTTGAGCATTTGTAGTTGTAAATGACCCCTTTCTTCGAGCGTATTTCGTAATGAACGATCCCTTTCTTAGAGCGTATACCGTGATGGATGACCCCGCTCATCAAGCGTATTTCATAAAGAACGGTCCCTCTCTTTGAGCGTATGCCGTGATGAATGACCCCTCTCTTTGAGAGTATGTCGCGTTGAATGACCCCTCTCTTCGAGTGCATTTCATGGTGAACGACACCTCTCTTTGAGCGTTTACCGTGATGGACGACCACTCTCTTTCAGCGTATGTCACGATGAATGACCCCCTCTTCGAGTGCATGTCATGGGGAACGATCCCTCTCTTTGAGCGTATACCGTGATGGATGACCCCTCTCTTTGAGTTTATGTCGAGATGAATGGACCCCTCCCATCGAGTGCATGCCATAATGAATGGTCCATTTCATAGAGCGTATACCGTAATGGACGACCCATCTTTTTGAGATTATATCGCAATGAAAGACCCCTCTCTTTGAGTGCATGTCATGGTTAACAGTCCCTCTCTTTGAACGTATGTCGCGGTGAATGACCCCTCTCTTTTAGTGCATGTCATAATTAACAGTCCCTTTCTTAGTGCGTATACTGTGATGGACGACCCTTATCTTTGAGCGTATGTCACGATGAATGAGCCCTCTCGTCTAGTGCATATCATAATGATCGAACCCTTTCTTAGAGCGTTTGCCGTGATGAATGAACCTTCTCTTTGAGCGTATGTTGTAGTGAATGACCCCTCTCTTCGAGCATATTTCATAATGAACGGTCCCTTTCTTAGAGCGTAAACCATGATGGATGACCCCTCTCGCTGAGTGTATGTCGTGGTAAATAACCCCTCTCTTCGAGAGTATTTCAAAATGAATGGTTCTTCTCTTTGAGCGTATACCATGATGGATGACCCCTCTCTTTGAGCGTATGTTGCGGTGAATAACCCCTCTCTTCGAGCATATTTCATAATAAATGTTCCCTCTCTTTGAGCGTATGCTGTGATGGATGACCCCTCTCTTTGAGTGTATGTCACATATACCATGATAGACGACCCTCATCTTTGAACGTATGTCGTGATGAATGACCCCTCTATTCGAGTGCATGTTATAATAAACAGTCCCTTTCTTCGAGCGTATACCGTGATGGACGACCCTTCTCTTTGAGTGTATGTCGCGATGAATGACCCCACTCTTCGAGTGCATGTCATAATGAATGGTCCCTTTCTTAGAGCGTATACCGTGATGGACGACCCTTCTCTTTGAGCGTATGTCGCGATCAATGTCCCCTCTCTTCGAGTGCATGTCAATGAAAGGTCCCTTTCTTAGAGCGTATACTGTGATGGATGACCCTTCTCTTTGAGCGTATGTCGCGTTGAATGACCACTCTCTTCGAGCGTATTTCATAATGAACGGTCCCTTTCTTAGAGCGTATACCGTGATGGACGACACCTCTCTTTGAGCATGTGACGTAGTGAATGACCCCTCTCTTCGAGCGTATGTCATAATGAACGGTCCCTCTCTTTGAGTGTATGCCGTGATGGACGACCCCTATCTTCGACCTATGTCACGATGAATAAAAACCCCTCTATTCGAGTGCATGTCATGGTGAGCCGTCCCTCTCTTTGGGAATATATCGTGATGGATGATCCCACTCTTTGAGAGTATGTCACGATGAATGACACCTCTCTTTGAGTGCATGTCATAATCAACAGTCCCTCTCTTTGCGCGTATACCATGATCGATGACCCTCTCTTTGAGCGTATGTTGCGATGAATGATTCCTCTCTTCGAGTGAATTTCATGGTGAACGGTCCCTCTCTTTGAGTGTATACTGTGATGGACGACCCCTCTCTTTGAGCGAATGTCGCAATGAATGACCCCACTTCGAGGGCATGTCATAATGAAGGGCTCTTTGAGCGTATACCATGACCGAGACCCCTCTTTTTGAGCGTATAACATGACCGAGACCCCTCTTTTTGAGCGTATGTCGCGATGGATGACCACTCCCTTCGAGTGCCTGTCATGGTGAAAGATCTCTCTCTTTGAGCGAATACCGTGATGGACGACCCATCTCTTTGAGCGTATGGGACGATGAATGAACTCTCTTTTCGAGTTCATGCCATAATAAACGGTCTCTTTCTTAAACCGTATACCGTGATGGATAACCCCTCCCTTTGAGCGTATGTCGCGCTGAATGACCCCTCTCTTCGATTGCATGTCATAATGAACGATTCCTTTCTTAGAGAGTAAATCGTGATGGAAAACCCTTCTCTTTGAGCGTATATCGCGGTGAATGATCGCTCTATTCGAGCATATGTCATAAAGACCGCTCCCTCTCTTTGAGCGTATCACATGATGGATGATCCCTCTCTTTGAGCGTTTGTTATATAAGGGGTTCGTTGCTTCAAAAACAACGATCCTTGTTTGAAACAGATCTAGGATAATAGCAAGTGATTTTATTCATAAAATGTCTAACCTTTTATCATTACAAAATACACATATATATAAGCAAGTACAAAATGTCTAACCTTTGAGCATATACTATGATGGACGACCCTCTCTTTGAGCGTATGTCGTGATGAATGACTCTTCGAGTGCATGTCACAGTGAACGATCCCTTTCTTAGAGCGTGATAGACGATCCTTCTTTTTGAGCGTATGTCGCTGTGAATGACCCCTCTCTTCGAGTGCATGTCATGCTGAACGGCCCCCCTCTTTGAGTGCATGTTATAATAAACAGTCCCTTTCTTTGAGCGTATATCATGATGGACAACCCTTCCCGTTGAGCATATGTCACGATGAATGACCCTTCTATTTGAGTGCATCTCATAATGAACAATCCATTTCCTAGAGCGTATACCGTGATGGATGTCACCTCTCTTTGAGTGTATATCACCGTGAAAGACCCCTCTCTCCGAGCGTATAATGAATGGGTCCCTCTCTTTGACCGTGTACCGTGATGGACGACCCCTCTCTTTTATCAAATGTCACGGTGAATGACCCCTCACCACGAGAGTATGTCATAATGAACGGCCCTTCCCTTTGAGCATATGCCGTGATGGACGACCCCTCTCTTTGAGCGTATGTCGCGATGAATAAAACCTCTCTTCGAGTGTATGTCATGGTGAACGGTCCCTCTCTTTGAGCGTATGTCGCGATGAATGACCCCTCTCTTCGAGTGCATGTCATAATGAACGACCACTTTCTAAGAGCGTATACCGTGATGGACGGCTCCTCTCTTTGAGCGTATGTCGTGGTGAATGACCCCTCTCTTCGAGAGTATGTCATAATGAACAGTTCCTCTCTTTAAGCGTATGCCGTGACGGACGAACCCTCTCTTTGAGTGTATGTCGATGAATGACCCCTCTCTTCGAGTGCATGACATGGTAAATGATCCCTCTCCTTTAGCGTATATCGTGATGGACGACCCCTCTCTTTTAGCGTATGTCGCGATGAATGACCCCTCTCTTCGATTGCATGTCATAATGAACGACCACTTTCTAAGAGCGTATACCGTGATGGACGTCTCCTCTCTTTGAGCGTATGTCGTGGTGAATGACCCCTCTCTTCGAGAGTATGTCATAATGAACAGTTCCTCTCTTCAAGCGTATGCCGTGACGGACAAACCCTCTCTTTGAGCTTATGTCGCGATGAATGACCCCTCTCTTCGAGTGCATGACATGGTGAATGATCCCTCTCCTTCAGCGTATACCGTGATGGATGACCGCTCTCTTTGAGCGTGTTGCGGTGAATGACCCCTCTCTTCAAGAGGTTGTCGTAATGACTGGTCCCTCTCTTTGAGCGTTTTCTGTGATGGACGATCCCTATCTTTGAGCATATATCGTGATGAATGACCCATCTCTCTTAGTGTATATCATGGTGAACGGTCACTCTCATGGAGCGTATACCGTGATGGACGACCCCTCTCTTTGAGTGCAGGTCATAATTAACTGTCCCTTTCTTAGTGCATATACCGTGATGGACGACCCTTCTCTTTTAGAGTATGTCGCGATAAATGACCCCTCTCTTCGAGTGCATGTCATAATGAACGGTCCCTTCATTTAAGGCGTTTACCGTGATGAATGATCCTACTCTTTGAGTGCATGTCGCGGTGAGTGACTCCTCTCTTCAAGCATATTTCATAATGAACGGTCCCTTTCTTAGAGCATATACTGTGATGGATGACCCCTCTCTTTGAGCGTATGTCGTAGTGAGTGATCCCTCTCTTCGAGCGTATTTCTTATTGAACGATCTCTCTCTCCCTTTGAGCGTATGCCGTGATGGATAACCGCTCTCTTTGAGAATATATCGCTATGAATGACCCCTCTCTTTAAGCGTATGTCGTGGTGAATGACCCCTCTGTTCGAGCGTATTTCATAATGAATGTTCTCTCTCTTTGAGCGTATGCCATGATGGATGACCCCTTCCTTTGAGTGTATGTCGCATTGAATGACCCTTGTATTCGAGTGCTTGTCATAATGAACAGTCTCTTTCTTAGAGAGTATACCATGATGAAAGACCCTTCTCATTGTGCATAAGTCGCGATGATTGACCCTTCTCTTTTCATTCTTGTTAAATTTTCAAGTCTACTTCTCTTCCATGGTACTTTAATATTTGATGAACTTCCTCCAATCATCAGTTTAGATTCGAGGGCGAATCTTTTTGAGGAGTGGGGGAATGATACATGATTGAGAGGGCTAAAGTAATGCATATTGAGCATAAATATGAATATGTTTGTAAAGTCTGGAAAGCCAGCCAACTTGCCTTGACTTTTTGGATGAGTTCCATGCATTTATGGGCAGAGTTGTCTTCTAAGAAATTGACCGTCATTTAATTACCTTTTCAACGCATCTTGAAACGCATCAATTGGATATCGGGAGCTCATGATATACTTGATTTACCGAAGATTGCGCCAGAAAACTGGATACATGATTATTATGAGATTTTGTAAAATTCATCTCAAGAGCTAATATATAAAGTTTTTGGATGAATTAGACCTTAAATAAATTAATTCAAAGTTGAATTATAAAGCTTTGACCATTATTATTAGTATTTTATTTTATTACTTAGGATTCCTTTTAGTTAGCTATTCATATGCTGATTTTAGGGGATTTATTTTATCAAGATATCAATATGCTGATATTTAGGGATTGATTAGCTATCTATTAAGCAATTCTAAGGTCTCCTCTAGACTATGAAAGGGGACAATTATTTTCTTGTAAATACATGAATAATATGAATTTCTAAGTTATAAAAACTCTTGGCCTTGGGCCATTTTATTTCCAAGGTTTTCACCTTGCTATTTTTCTTATCAGAAGTCTTCTTCAACATAACTACTTCAAGTTTTTATGAGGGAGAATATCTTCACACTCTCGCTTGCCTAAGCAATCGCGTTTAGGAGGGTGAGTTAGAGCCGATTATGGTGTTTGTCTATCTAATTACGGATAGGAGGGTGCCTAGGACAACGACATATCATCAATTCGTTGGAGAGATTCGTTTTGTTTGCAAGTCTTTGTTTATTCAATTGCGATTAGTAGTGTGCCAAGGACAAATCTATCCAACATCATACCACCACCACCATCTATCCTACTGTATTTTAAATCATTTGGTATAAGATTCAATTCGATTCCTTGGGATTCAGTTTGTTTGTTTGTTTTTCTTTTTTTATTCTTGTTAAATTTTCAAGTCTACTTCTCTTCCATGGTTTGATGAACTTCCTCCATTCATCAGTTTAGATTCGAGGGCGAATCTTTTTGAGTAGTGGGGGAATGATACATGCATGAGAGGGCTAAAGTAATGCACATTGAGCATAAATATGAATCTGTTGGTAAAGTCTGGAAAGCCAGACAACTTGCCTTGACTTTTTTGATGGGTTCCGTACATTTATGGGTAGAGTTGTCTTCTAAGAAATTGACCTCCATTCAGTTACCTTTTTAACGCATCTTGAAACGCATCAATTGGATATCAGGAGCTCATGATATGCTTGTTTTACCGAAGATTGCGAGTGTAGAAAACTGGATTTAGGATTATTATGAGATTTTGCAAAATTCATCTCAAAAGCTTATATGTAAAGTTTTTGGATGAATTAGACATTAAATATATTAATTCAAAGTTAAATTATAGAGCTTTGACCATTTTTATTAGTATTTTATTTTATTACTTAGGATTCCTTTTAATTAGCTATTCATATGCCGATTTTAGGGGATTTATTTTATCAAGATATCAATATGTTGATATTTAAGGATTGATTAGCTATCTATTAGGCAATTCTAAGGTCTCCTCTAGACTATAAAAGGGGACAATTATTTTCTTGTAAACACATGAATAATATGAATTTTTGAGTTTTAAAAACTCTTGGCCTTGGGCCATTTTATTTGCAAGGTTGTTACCTTGCTATTTTTCTTATCAGAAGTCGTCTTCAACATAATTACTTCAAGTTTTTATGAGGGAGATTATCTTCACACTCTCGCTTGCCTAAGCAATCGCGTTTAGGATGGTTAGTTAGAGCCGATTATAGTTTTTGCCTATATAATTATGGATAGGAGGGTGCCTAGGACAACAACATATCATCAATTCACCGGAGAGATTCGTTTCGTTTGCAGGTGTTTGCCTATTCAATTGCGATTAGGAGGGTGCCAAGGACAAATCTATCCAACATCATACCACCACCACCATCTATCCCGCTGTATATTTTATATCAATGATTATATGCAAACTCAACATGTGGCAAACAATCTTCCCAAGTCCTAATGTTCTTTTTAACGATGGAACGCAACAAAGTAGATAAAACACGATTAACAACCTTAGTTTATCCATCATTTTGGGGATGATAAGTTGTAGAAAACATGAATTTTGTACCAATTTTGCTCCAAAGAGTCCTCTAGAAATGACTCAGAAACTTAACATCCCTGTCAGAAACAATTTACCTAGGAATACCATGTAATTGAACAATCTCCCTAAAGAACAAGTTAGCAAATTAACAGTATCATCAGTCTTATGGCATGCAATGAAATGTGCCATCTTAGAGAATCTATCAACCACAACAAAGACATTATCTCTACCATTTCTAGTTCGAGGCAATCCCAAAACAAAATCCATTGAAATATCAGACCAAGGGGAATCATGAATAGTTAGAGGTAAGTACATACCATGTGGTGAAACCTTCGATTTCGCTTTCCTACATGTCACACAACGTTCACAATACCTTTCGACATATCTATGCATCTTTGGACAAAACAGATTCTCCTTCAATGTGTGTAACGTCTTAGTGACACCAAATTGACCTATCAATCCACCTTCATGTGCCTCACGAAGCAGAATATCACGCATTGAACCCTGGGCAATGCATATCCTATTTTCTTTGAAAAGATAGCCATCATGCCTGTAAAACTTTCCATTTGTGCCTTTCTCACAAGCATTAAACTTATCTCTAAAATCAGGATCATCAGGGTATAAATCACGAATATACGCAAAACCAATCAAATGTGAATCAAGATAACACAACAATGCATATCTACATGATAAAGCATCAGCAACTACATTTTCTTTCCCTTTTCTATAACGAATGACATAAGGAAAAGATTCTAAGAATTCAACCCACTTAGCATGTCGTTTATTCAACTTATGCTGACCTGTTACGTAACATAAGGCCTCGTGGTTGGTATGGATCACAAACTCCTTAGCCAACAAGTAATGCTGCCACGTCTTCAAAGCCCGAATTAGTGCATACACCTCTTTGTCATAAAACAGATAATTCAATGTAACACCACTCAATTTCTCACTGAAATAGGCAACGGGTCTCTTTTCCTGCATCAAAACAGCACCTATACCAATTCTAGAAGCATCAATTTCAATTTCAAATGTTTTATCAAAATCAGGTAATGCTAGCACAGGTGCTCGAGTCAAATAGTCTTTTATTTTGAGAAAGGCATCTTCTTGTTCCTTACCCCAAAAGAAGCTAGAATTCTTCTTAATAATCCTAGTTAAGGGGAAGTAATAGAACTGAAGTTAGGAATAAATCGTCGATAAAAACTCGCTAAACCATAAAACGGTCTAACTTGAGTAATCGATGTCGGTTGTGGCCATTCCTGAATTGCCTTTATTTTCTCAGGATCAAATTCAACTCCTTGAGAACCGACAATGTAACCAAGAAATGTGAGTTTGTTTGTACAAAATACACATTTCTCCATGTTACCAAACAATCTTTCTTCTTGCAAAACCTGCAAAATAGCTCGTAAATGTTCTACGTGATCCTATAAAGACATGCTACAAATCAAGATATCATCAAAGTAGACAACACAAAATTTACAAGTAAATGATCGTAGAACATGGTTCATCAATCGCATAAAAGTACAAGGTGCATTTGTTAATCCAAAAGGCATCACTAACCATTCATACAAACCTAGCTTCGTCTTGAAGGCTGTCTTCCACTCATCACCTTCTCTCATGCGAATCTGATGATAACCACTTTTAAAATCAATTTTGGAGAAGATGACGGTTCCGCAAAGCTCATCCAACATGTCATCAAGTCGTGGAATGGGATGACGATACTTAATTGTAATTTGATTCATAGCTCTACAATCTATGCACATCCTCCAAGATCCATCTTTCTTCGGTACTAATAGCACCGAAATAGCACACAGACTCAAACTTTCTCGAATGTAACCCATGTCCATTAACTCAATAACTTGGCGTTGAAGCTCCTTAGTTTCTTCGGGGTTAGATCGGTAAGCTGGTCGGTTTGGGATAGTAGCAACTGGAATAAAGTCAATCTTATGCTCAATGCCACGAAGAGGTGGCAATCCCTTTGGTGTTTCATCCGGAAACACGTCCTCAAATTCCTGCAAAAGTGACAAAATCGGTGCAGGTAGATCAATAGGAAAATCTGCCAACAAACAATAATCTTTAAACATCAAAATAAGAATATGATATGTGTCGGTCTTGCAGATGATGTTGAACGGTACTCTTTGATTGTAGGACCTAGGAAGGAAGGAAGTCTCTCACAAGAAGTGGCTGCAAAATAGAGAATTAAAGATAAGGAATGAAAGGAATAGTTTAGGGACTGATATGGAAGCGGAAGGATGTGTGGTGTTGATAAGGGTGAACGGATGTTTAGGACACTTTGTGGGGATGAAAAAGGATTAATAATGATGAATGGAATAGAGAGGATATATAAGGAATGGTGAAATGAAAATAGTATCTTAAAGATACCGTTATGGACAACCCCTCTCGTTGAGCGTATGTCATGATGAATGACCCCTCTTTTTGAGTTCATATCATAATTAACGGTCCCTTTCATAGAGCGTATACCGAGATGGATAACCCCTCTCTTTAAGCGTACGTCGCGGTGAATTACCGCTCTATTCGAGCGTATGTCATAATGACCGATCCCACTCTTGTAGCGTATCCCGTGAAGGAAGACCCCTGTCTTTGAGCGTTTGTCGTGATGAATGACTCCTCTCTTCGAGTGCATGTCATGGTGAACGGTCCCTCTCTTTGAGCGTATCCTGTGATGGAAGACCCCTCTCTTTGAGCATTTGTCATGATGAATGGCCCCTCTCTTTGAGTGCATGTCATGGTGAATGGTCCCTCTCTTTAAGCGTATACCATGATGGACAACCTCTCTCTTTGAGTGTATGTCGCGGTGAATGATCCCTCTCTTCGAGTGTATGTCATAATGAACGGTCCCTCTCTTTGAGCGTATACCGTGATGGATGACCCCTCTCTTTGAGCGTATATCACGTTGAATGACCCCTCTATTCTACTACATGTCATGGTGAACGGTCCCTCTCTTTGAGCAGATACCGTGATGGAAGACCCCTCTCTTCGAGTGCATGTCATAATGAACGGTCTTTTTCTTAGAACGTATACCATGATGGATGACCCCTCTCTTTCTGCGTATGTCGCTGTGAATGACTTCTTTCCTTGAGTGCATGTCATGCTGAACGGTCCCTCTCTTTGAGCATATGTCGCGATGAGAGTGCATGTCATGGTGAATGATTCATCTCTTTGAGCGTATGTCGCAATGAATAACCCCTCTCTTCAAGTACATGTCATAATCAACGGTCCCTCTCTTTAAGCGTATACTGTGATTGATGACCTTCTCTTTGAGCGTACGTTGCATTGAATGACCCCTCTCTTCGAGTGCATTTCATGGTGAATAGTTCCCATCTTTGAGCATATGCTGTGATGGATGACCCCTTTCTTTGAGCATATGTCGCAATGAATGACCCCTCTCTTCGAGGGCATATCATAATAAATGGTCCCTCTCTTTGAGCGAATACCGTGATCGAAACTCCTCTTTTGAGTGTATGTCGCGTTGAATGACCCCTCTCTTCGAGTACATGTCTTGGTGAAAGTTCCCTTTCTTTGAGCGAATACCATGATGGACGATCCCTTTCTTTTAGTGTATGTCGCGATGAATAACCCTTCTCTTCGAGTGCATGTCATAATGGTCGGTCCCTTTCTTAGAGTGTATACCGTAATGGATGACCCCTCTCTTTGAACATATTTCCCGATGAATGACCCCCTCTTTTCGAGTGCATGTCATAATGAACGGTCCCTTTCTTAGAGCGTATACCGTGATGGATGACCCCTCTCTTTAAGCGTATGTAGCTATGAATGACCCCTCTCTTCAAGCGTATTTCATAATGAACGGTTCCTCTCTTTGAGCGTATGACATGATGTACGACCCCTCTCTTCGAGTGCATGTGATATGTGCACGACCAACTTTAAATTCTGCCCATACCCTAAGTCACACAAGTCCAATTAGGGAGTTCTTCTTAATCCTCTTTATTTATTCAATTCATGTGCTACATTCGCTTGCTATCTCATATTATATAACTATAATGTTTATTTCCTTATATTACTATTGATTACATTGTAATTGGTCAGCTTTGTTATTTCCTTATATTACTATTGATTACTT
The DNA here is from genome assembly GCA_035048815.1 of Abelmoschus esculentus. NCBI lineage: Eukaryota > Viridiplantae > Streptophyta > Magnoliopsida > Malvales > Malvaceae > Abelmoschus > Abelmoschus esculentus. Next base: position 11,554,763 of record JAUCBN010000036.1, read on the forward strand.
ATTAGTTTAAGTTGTTTTTTGTAGGTTATGTTAAACACAGCTTAATGGACTATTGGCCAACTCTGTTTTAGCTCAAATGCACCATTTGAGCTCAAAACAAAGAATCGTTGTTTGAGGCACTTACCAGCTTCCGATCAGCAATAAAATGTACCAAATACTCCTAGGCAGCGCAATGAAGTGGATGCTAGCTTCATTCCAGTTCACGAATTCAGAATGAGCTCAAAACGACAAATGATGAATTTCCATTCATATGGGATTCAGATCAGCTCCTACACACTCTTATGGATTGAGGAGAGTATTATGGCCCTAAGGATAAGTTCACTCAGCTAGGGGGTTAGCCGTTCAGCTCAAATCATCACTCAAAGATGGTGAACTTTCAGTTAGCTAAATCAGCTAGCTAGCCAGCTCAACCTTAGCTCATCCAGCTCATCTTAGTTCACCCTACAACCTTCAGCTAAAACATGGAAAGACATGTTCCCTCCCCAAGAGACACAACCGACCAACATGAAGGGAAACATGATTTGGGCGCCAAAACAAAGAGATGGCACTCTTCATTGGACAGATTCATGATGGTCCAGTTGTGTGCCGATTTCAGGAAGGATACGAGTAGAATTGGACTTTGGTGTCTTCATGTAAGTTGTTCCTATGTCTCGTATCTTTCTAGAGCATGTTGAATCTCATCCCGGTATCGGGAACTCGAGATATGTCCAATTTGCTGAAAACTGTGCAAGCTGGAATTTTAAACCGAAAAGTTACAACAATTATTGGGAGGAGACACGATTCAATCGAACATTTAAAGAGGGAGACACCACCAATTGAACAGACACCAAGGCCACAATTCGGCCACCCTTTCAAAGGGAAATGTCCCTTGTCCACACCCTTTCATTTCCTATAAATATGTAGTCATTTTGGCATTTCAATCACAACTTTGAATCAGATTATTTAGTTTGTGAGTTAATCTCTCATTCTTGTTCTTTTTAGAACTCAACTTATCAAATCATCTCTTTAATTTGTGGCATCACCCTCCATCCTTTATACTTTAGGTTTCTGGAATTACATTTCCAAGAGGTCTAAGTGCATCTACCACCCTCAGAGTTGCAACTAGATTGGGTTTATGTTCTTATAACATAAGTTCGACCTTTTCCCCTTTGAATACTATCATTTCAACACCCCATAATCACCATCCATCTTCCATTTTCTTCCCCCATTCTTCACCAACCCTTTACATATCCTTTCTTATCATTTACATCACTTAAACACCTCTATTTCCTTCCTTAATCAATCATCAACATCCCCTATACTATAACCCGTTCTTGAATCATCCTTATCTTATTTCCAGCTTCTTTTAACATTCTTTTGTTTAGGAAGCAAGCGTGATACAAGGCTTGCTTGCATTCTAAGGTCCGGGCAATCAAATCTTCTCTCTACAAGAATCTTTGGAGAGTTGGAGCGTATTAGCTTGTCATAATAAACGGTCCCTTTCTTAGAGTGTAAATCGTGATGGACGACCCCTCTCTTTGAGCGTATATCGCGGTGATTGACCGCACTATTCGAGCATATGTCATAATGACCGGTCCCTCTCTTTTGAGCGTATCCCGTGATGGACGACCCCTCTCATTTAGCGTTTGTTGTGATGAATGACCCCTCTCTTCGAGTGCATGTCATGGTGAACGGCCCCTCTCTTTGAGCGTATCTCGTGATGGACGACCCCTCTCTTTGAGCATATGTCGCGATGAATGACCCCTTTCTTTGAGTGCATGTCAAGGTGATGGACGACCCTTCTCTTTGAGCGTATGTCAGGATGATTGATCCCTCTCTTTGAGTGCTTGTCATAATGAATGGTCTCTTTCTTACAGCGTATACCGTGATAGATGACCCCCTCTTTGATCGTATGACGCGGTGAATGACCCATCTCTTCGATCGTAAGTCATAATGAACGGTTCCTCTCTTTGAGCGTATGCCATGATGGACGACCCCTCTCTTTGAGTGTACGTCGTGATGAATAAAAACCCTCTATTTAAGTGTATGTCATGGTGACCGATCCCTCTCTTTGGGAGTATACCGTGATGGACGACCCCTCTCTTTGAGCGTATGCCGCGGCGAATGACCGCTCTATTCGAGCGTATGTCATAATGACCGGTCCCTCTCTTGTTGCGTATCCCGTGATGGATGACCCCTCTCTTTGAACGTTTGTCATGATGAATGACCCCTCTCTTTGAGTGCACGTCATGGTGAACGGTCCCTCTCTTGAAGCGTATACCGTGATGGACGACCCCTCTCTTTGAGTGTATGTCGCGGTGAATGACCCCTCTCTTCGAGTGCATGTCATAATGAACGGTCCCTCTCTTGGAGCGTATGTCGCGATGAATGTACCATCTATTCTAGTGCATGTCATGGTGAACGGTCCCCCTCTTTGAGCGGATACTATGATAGACGACTCCTCTCTTAGAGCGTAGATCATGATGAATGACCCATCTCTTCGAGTGCATGTCATAATGAACGACGTATATTGTGATTGATGACCCCTTTTTCTGAGCGTATGTCAATGTGAATGACCCTTTTCTTTGACTGCATGTCATAATGAACGGTCCCCTTCTTAGAACATATAACGTTATGGATGACCCCTCTCTTTTTGCGTATGTCGCTGTGAATGACCCCTTTCTTTGAGTGCATGTCATGCTGAACGATCCCACTCTTTGAGTGTATTCCTTGATGGATGACCCATATCTTTGAGTGTATGTCACGATGAATGACCCTTATCTTTGAGCGTATACCGTGATGGACGACCCCTCTCTTTCTACGTATGTCGCGATGATTGACCACTCTCTTTGAATACATGTCATAATAAATTCTCCCTTTCTTAGAGCGTATACCGTGATGGACGATCCTTCTCTTTGAGCATATGTCGCGATGGATGACCCCTCTCTTTGAGTGCATGTCATAATGAACGGTCCCTTTCTTAGAGCATATAACGTGATGGTCGACACCTCCCTTGAAGCGTATGTCCCGGTGAATGACCCCTCTCGTCGAGTGTATGTCTTAATAAATTGTCCCTCTCTTTGAGTGTATACCGTTATGGATGACCCCACTCCATGAGCGTATGTCGCCGTGAATGACCCCTCTTTTAGAGAGTATGTCGTAATGAGTGGTCCATCTCTTTGAGCGTATGCCGTGATGAACGTCCCCTCTCTTTGAGTGTATGTCACGTTGAATGACCCCTCTCTTCAAGCGTATGTCGTCATGAACGGTCCCTCTCTTCGAGCATATGCCAAGATGCACAACCTTTCTCTTTGAGCATATGTCGCGATAAATGACTCCGCTCTTTGAATGCATGTCATAATAAACAGTCCCTTTCTTAGAGCGTATACCGTGATGAACGACCCTTCTCTTTGAGCATATGTCACGATGAATGACCCCCCTCTTCGAGTGCATGTCATAATTAACGATCCCTTTCTTAAAGCGTATAACGTGATGGTCAACACGTCCCTTGAAGCGTATGTCGAAGTGAATGACCCCTCTCTTCGAGTGTATGTAATAATAAACAGTCTCTCTTTGAACGTATACCGTGATGGACGACCACACTCCATGAGCATATGTCGCGGCGAATGACCCCTCTCTCCGAGAGTATGTCATAATCAATGGCCCTTTCTTTGAGTGCATGTCGTGACGGATGACCCCTCTCTTTGTGTGTATGGCGTGTTGAATGAACCCTCTCTTCTAGTGCACGTTATGGATGACCCCTCTCTATCAACGTATGTCGTGATGAATGACCCCTCTCTTTGAGTGCATGTAATAATAAATGGTACCTCTCTTTGAGCATATACCATGTTGGACGACCCTCTCTTTGTGCGTATGTCGCATTGAATAACCCCCCTCTCTTCGAGTGTATGTCATGGTGAACTGTCCCTCTCTTTGAGCGTATATCGTTAAAGACAATCTCTCTCTTTGAGCGTATGTCTTGATGAATGACCCCACTTTTTGAGTGCCTGTCATAATAAACGGTCCCTCTCTTTGAGCGTATACCGTGATGGACGACCCCTCTCCTTGAGCGTAGGTTGCGGTGAATGACCCCTCTCTTTGAGTGCATGTCATAATAAACGGTCCCGCTCTTTGAGCGTATACCGTGATGGACGATCTCTCTTTTTGACCGTATGTCACGATGAATGACCCCTCTCTTTGAGTGCATGTCATAGTCAACGATCCCACTCTTTCAGCGTATAACATGGTGGACGACCCCTCACTTTGAGTGCATGTCATAATAAAAGGTCCCTCTCTTTGAGCTTATACCGTGATGGATGACCCCTCTCCTAGAGCGTATGTCGCGATGAATGACCCCTCTCTTCGTGAGTATGTCATAATGAATGGTCTCTCTTTGAGCGTATGTCGTGATCGACGACCCCTCTCTTGGAGCGTATGTCGCGTTAAATTGACCCTCTCATTGAGTGCATGTCATGAGGAACGGTGTCTCTCTTTGAGCGTATACCGTGATGGACGACCCTGTCTTTGCGCACATGTCGCGATGAATGACCCTCGTCTTCGAATGCATGTCATAATGAATGGTCCCTCTCTTTCAGCGTATGTCGCGTTAAATGAATCCTCTCTTTGAGTGCATCATGGGGAATGGTCCCTCTCTTTGAGCGTATATCGTGATGGACGACCCCTCTCTTTGAGCATATACCGAGATGAATGACCCCTCTCTTCGAGCGTATGTCATAATGAATGGTCCTTCTCTTTGAGCGTATGCCGTGATGGGCGACTCCTCTCTTTGAGCGTATGTCGTGTTAAATGAACCCTCTCTTTGAGCGTATGTCGTGTTAAATGAACCCTCTCTTTGAGCGTATGTCGTGTTAAATGAACCCTCTCTTTGAGCGTATGTCGTGTTAAATGAACCCTCTCTTTGAGTGCATATCATGGGGAACGATCCCTCTCTTTGAGCGTATACCGTGAAGGACAACCCCCGTCTTTGAGCATATGTCGCGATGAATTACCCATCTCTTGGAGCGTTTGTCGCGACGAATGACCTCTCTCTTCGAGTACATATCATGGTGAGTGGTCCCTCTCTTTGAGCGTATACCATGATGGATGACCTCTCTCTTTGAGCTTATGTTGCGATTATTTACCCCTCTCTTTGAGAGTATACCGTGTAGGACAACCCCTCTCTTTTTGCGTATGTCGCGATGATTGACCCCTCTCTTCAAATGCATGTCATAATAACTAGTCCCTTTCTTAGAGCGTATACCATGATGGACGTCCTTTTCTTTGAGCATATGTCGCGATGAATGACCCCTCTCTTTGAGTACATGTCATAATGAACGGTCCCTTTCTTAGAGCGTATAACGTGATGGTCAACACCTCCCTTTAAGCGTATGTTGTGATGATTGACCACTCTCTTTGAATGCACGTCATAATAAATACTCCCTTTCTTAGAGCGTATACCATGATGGACGATCCTTCTCTTTGAGCATATGTCGCGATGGATGACCCCTCTCTTTGAGTGCATGTCATAATGAACGGTCCCTTTCTTAGAGCATATAACGTGATGGTCGACACCTCCCTTGAAGCGTATGTCGCGGTGAATGACCACTCTCTTCAAGTGTATGTCATAACAAACTGTCCCTCTCTTTCAGTGTATACCGTTATGAACGACCCCACTCCTTGAGCTTATGTCGCCGTGAATGACCCCTCTTTTAGTGAGTATGTCATAATGAATGGTCCCTCTCTTTGAGCGTATGCCGTTATGGACGTCCCCTCTCTTTGAGTGTATATCGCGTTGAATAACGCCTCTCTTCAAGCGTATGCCGTAATGAACGGTCCCCCTCTTCAAGCATATGCTGAGATGCACAACCCTTCTCTTTGAGCATATGTCGCGATAAATGACTTCGCTCTTCGAATGCATGTCATAATAAACAGTCCTTTTCTTAGAGCGTATACCTTTGATGGACGATCCTTCTCTTTGAGCATATGTCACGATGAATGACCCCTCTCTTCGAGTGCATGTCATAATGAACGATCCCTTTCTTAAAGCATATAACCTGATGGTCGACACCTCCCTTGAAGTGTATGTCGCGGTGAAGACCCCTCTCTTCGAGTGCATGTAATAATAAACGGTCCCTCTCTTTGAACGTATACCGTGATGGACGACCCCACTCCTTGAGCGTATGTCGCGGCGAATGACCCCTCTCTTCGAAAGATGTCATAATCAATGGTCCCTTTCTTTGAGCGTATGTCGTGATGGACGACCCCTCTCTTTGTGTGTATGGCACGTTGAATGAACCCTCTCTACTAATGCATGTTTTGGACAAACCCCTCTCTTTTAGCGTATGTTGTGATGAATGACCCCTCTCTTTGAGTGCATGTAATAATAAATGGTACCTCTCTTTGAGCGTATACCGTGTTGGATGACCCCTCTCTTTGTGTGTATGTCGCGTTGAATGACCCCTCTCTTCGAGTGCATGTCATGGTGAACTGTCCCTCTCTTTGAGCGTATATCATGATGGACAACCCCTATCTTTAAGCGTATGTCGTGATGAATGACCCCTCTCTTTGAGTGCATGTCATAATAAACGGTCCCTCTCTTTGAGCGTATACCGTGATGGACGATCCCTCTCCTTGAGCGTATGTTGCGGTGAATGAACCCTCTCTTTGAGTGCATGTCATAATAAACGGTCCAGCTCTTTGAGCGTATACCGTGATGGACGACCTCTCTGTTTGAGTGTATGTCGCGGTGAATGATCCCTATCTTCGAGTGCATGTCATAATAAACGGTCCCTCTCTTTGAGCGTATATCGTGATGGATGACTCCTCTCCTTGAGCGTATGTTGCGGTGAATGACCCCTCTCTTTGAGTTCATTTCATAATAAATGGTCCCTCTCTTTGAGCGTATACAGTGATGGACGACCCCTCTCTTTGAGCGTATATCACGATGAGTGACCCCTCTATTCTACTGCATGTCATGGTGAACGGTCCCTCTCTTTGAGCAGATACCGTGATGGAACACCCCTCTCTTCGAGTGCATGTCATAATGAACAGTCTCTTTCTTAGAACGTATACCATGATGGATGACCCCTCTCTTTCTGCGTATGTCGCTGTGAATGACCCCTCTCTTTGAATGCATGTCATAATAAATGGTCCCGCTCTTTGAGCGTATACTGTGATGGACGACCCCTCTTTTTGAGCATATGTCACGATTAATGACCCTTCTTTGAGTGCATGTCATAATCAATGGTCCCTCTCTTTGAGCGTATAACGTGATGGACGACCCTTCTCTTTGAGTGCATGTCATAATAAACGGTCCCTCTCTTTGAGCTTAAACAGTGATGGACGACCCCTCTCCTTCAGCGTATGTCGCAGTGAATGACCCCTCTCTTCGTGAGTATGTCATAATGATTGGTCCCTCTCTTTGAGCGTATGTCGTGATCAACGAACCCTCTCTTGGAGTGCATGTCATGAGGAACGGTCCCTCTCTTAGAGAGTATACCGTGATGGACAACCCTTCTCTTTGAGCGTATGTCACGAAGAATGACCCCTCTTCGAGTGCATGTCATAATAAAAGGTTCCTTTCTTAGAGCGTATACCGTGATGGATGACCCTTGATATGATCACAACCAACAATGATTCAAAAGAATTTCCTATTGGACCTATGACGCGTGCTAAAGCCAAGAAATTCCAATAGGCCATGGGAAATGTATTTATTCAATGCTGAAAATTAGATAATGCAACATCAACTTTGTTGGAACAATACAGCCTCCTACTTGTGCATGAGTTTGCATGAGTTCTTTCTTAAGTTTTTAAATTTAATTTCAGCATGTGTGCATGAATAAATAATGCTTGATGTTCATTTAAGCATGTTAGTTCAATAAAGTTCATTAGCTTATTCAATGCATGATAGTTCACTTAAAGCATGTTAGTTTTCTTATGTTTATAATAAGTTCATTTAGTGTGTGAGTTATATAATTAGATAAACTAGATCATTCAATGAAACTTGTTTCATTAATTAAACTAACTCATTAAATCTGTTTCAAACATTCACTTTATTTTTATTGAATAAAGTTGTTATCTAATGGTTGCTTGATATTGGGGATTCGTTGCTTCAAAAACAACGCTCCTTGTTCGAAATGGATCAAGGATAATAGCAAGCAAGTCTCTGCAATAAACACAACATTATGGATGTTAGAATGATGTTAAAACGATAAGAAAACAAAGAAAAAAAAACTAAAACAAAGAAAGAAAAGGGATGAAGAAATTCTGGCAGTTTTTGGAGGTTAATGAAGATGAAATGCTCCGAGGGCTTTCATGGTAGCATTAAAACGTCCAAATTGGCAGATTTGGATGTTTAAGTTGCTGGAAAATAACAACGACGTTGAACTCGAAAGAACCCGGACAATATACTGAGCGGACCCAAATCGAATATGTTCTTCGTCAACGGACTTGGACCCTCTAGATAGCGATCTAGGAACCCGAAGTATCAAGGATTTGATACATTCAAACAAAGTCTGAATTTGTCAAGAAAAGTTCAATGAAGAACTAAAATTGAGAGAAAATCTCACAAGTGATTTTATTCATAAATTATCTAACCTGGTCTTTACAAAATTAAGTAAATATATAGGAATAAAGGAGAAGTTGGCCAAATTTGAATTTGTGGCCTTAATTCAAAGGAAAATTAAAATTTAAATCTCAAATAACTTCTCCTAGGCTCCTAATATCCTTAGCCACATGTTTTGACACTTAAAACACATTAAACATGTGTTTAATGTTTGAATTTGAATAAGAAACCACTCATTCTTATCCAATGTTGCTGATTGATCTTCAAAGCAAGGGCCTTGTTTGGCTTACTTGCTTTTGGACGCCCAAACTTGTGGAAAAGGGTGCTATATGGGCCCCACATGCATGGCACATGCGTAGGACACCTGCTCTTTGTGTACGATAGGTTTCAGCTGCTGTAGGTCACTTCAACTTGAGTTGAGTTGAGCTAGAAATGGAGATGAGCTGAAACGAACTAGCTAAGAGTGTTAGGAGCTAAATGGAGCTGGGAGCTAAGCCTCTGAGCTGCCCCGAGCTAAGGTGAGCTGCGTGCACACCATTGAGCTTCTTTTGAGCGGAATATAATCCACTTGAGCTAGTATTGAACTGCATACGCTCTCCTGAGCTGGAGATGAGCTGAGTATGCCCACTTGAGCTAAGGTTCTCCTAAGTACCTATATTTGAACAAGGCAAACACATCTAAAAAGCCTTGTAGTCTTATTTTAACTACACAAACACACTTAAAACCAAATGCAAACATAATTAACATAGTATATACATAAGTAAACACACATACTAATATGTATACCTAAATATGTCACATATCAGCATGCAACACATTACAAACAACATATTCTAAGGCATGAACATTCTCAAATGAATCTGAAATGTTAGAACAAGTAAGGAAAAGAGCTTCCCTGTATTTCTTTGCCTTAGAACATGTGATAGGTCCTGATGGTAAGACCTCCGGATCAACCTGTTGAACTTGACATGATGTGCTCACATCATTGCTTATATATTATTTCATTTAGGATATTCTTTTGGAGAGATGGTTGATCATATTCTCAGGAATGACAAGGCATTTACATCAATTAAAGTCCTTTGAAGACCCATCAAGGCTGATTGGTTACAATGCAATTCAATGGAGCAATTACACCACTTTAATGTTGTTATTTCCAGCCATGGTTTTATGGTTTTTAAGAGAGTCTTTACATCACATTAAGGCTGTCAATTTCAGCAAGAAAGAAAGAGAATACATGCAATGAAAGCCTTCATTATCGCCATTTAAGGGAGAATAAAGGCAGGAGTTATAACAACACTTAAGGAAGGAATTCAAGGAATATCAGCCAACTTGTTCTCCATTTTTGGAATAGATACGAGCATATTTGAGTCTTGAGGTCTTGTTCAAACTTCCTCCCCTATTCCTTACCTTTCCAACGCATTTTGAATCACCTCAATCCGATATCAGGAGCTTAAGATATAAGATTAAATTATTGAAGACAGTACATACTGGAAATTCAATAGGGAATAGTTACAAGATGCTTCTTCCAAAAATTCAAGAGACCATTTAATTGCTGAATTCAATGTTTCATCAACAGCCCATTAAAGGAAGATTAATGAAAACTTAATCAAGCATCAACCCAAGCATTTCTACATGTGGATGATATGTATGTCAACATTCATTCTAAGAATGTCCACATTCATCCTTCTATATCAAACTTTTGGATGGCAATTGGAGATGGGATAACCTACAAATTAATAGGCCTTTAACACTAGAATAATTAGTCTTTAATCTTTGTCTAGGTCAATCAATTTGTTGTTGTCTTACACCTATAAATAGGCACTCATTCCATTGTAAAAGATACAACTTTTGACATATATTATAACTTGAGAGTGTTTCTCTTTTATAGTTCTTTAAGAACTTTTTCAGATTGCAAGATTGTTCTTGTGGCATTCATCCCTATTTATTTTTTTGTATTGCTGGTTCCTAGTTCTTAAAATTAGAGGGTCACAATCCCTTAACCTTTTACCCAAGTCACGGTTTAAAAACTCTTAAGGAATGGGTTTTCACTTTTTAGTGTTGGTTCCATCTTTGTTTGCACCGCACCATCAATTACATTCCATATTTTCACTTCCATTATCCATACATCCATATTTTCCGTACTTCATCCTAAACACAACAACCATCTTATCATCATTTAATTTCACCAATCCATCCATTTCATATTATCTTATAAGTTTTATTCCAAAATTCTTATTTTCCATTTCAGTTACTTACTAGAATCACGATCAGGCAATCACAAAAACAAATTAGTATATTCAGCAACCGGATTCGTACCAACCCTTCTCTTTGAGCGTATGCCAAGATGAATGATCACTCTCTTTCAGTGCATGTCATAATATACACTTCCTCTCTTTGAGCTATACCATGAGTGATGACACCTCTCTTTGAGCGTATGTCACGATGAATTACCCCTCTCTTCAAGTGCAAATCATGGTGAAAGGTCCTTCTCATTAAGAGTATACCGTAATTGATGACCCCTCCCTTCGACTGCATGTCATAATGAATGGATACTTTCTTAGAGCGTATATCGTGATGGATGACACCTCTCTTTGAGCATATGTCGCCGTGAATGACCCCTCTTCGGCAGTATGTCATAATGAATGGTCCCTCTCTTTGAGCGTATGCCGTGATGGACGACCCCTCTTTTTGAGCATATGTCGGGTTGAATGACCCCTCTCTTCGAGTGCATGTTTTGGTGAACGGTCCCTCCCTTTAAGCGTATAACGAGATGGACGACCACTCTTTTTTAACGTATGTCGCGATGAATGACCCTTCTCTTCGAGTGCATGTCATAATGAATAGTCCCTTTCTTAGAGCATATACCGTAATGGACGCCCCTTCTCTTGGAGCATAAGTCGCGGTGAATAACCACTCTTTTCGAGTGCATGTCATAATAGACGGTCCCTCTCTTTGACCGTATACTGTGATCGATGACTCTCTCTTTGAGCGTATGTCGCGATAAATGACCCGTCTATTCGAGTGCATGTCAAGGTGAACGATCCCTCCCTTTGAGAGGATACCGTGATGGACGACCCCTCTCATTGAGAGTATATAACGATTAATGACCTCTCTCTTCGAGTGCATGTCATAATGAACGGTTCCTCTCTTTGAGCGTATACCGTGATTAATGACCCTCTCTTTGAGCGTATGTCGCGATGATTGACCGGTCTATTTGAGTGCATGTCGTGGTGAACGGTCCATCCCTTTGAGTGGATACCGTGATGGACGACCCCTCTATTTGAGCGTATATCGCGATGACTGACCCCTCTCTTCGAGTGCATGTCATATATCAATGGTCCCTTTCTTAGAGCGTATACCGTGTTGGACGACACCTCTCTTTGAGCGTATGTCGTGGTGAATGACCCCTCTTTTTCAGAGCATCTCATAAGGAAAGGTCCCTTTCTTAGAGCGTATACCGTGATGGATGACCCTTCTCTTTGACCGAATGTCAAGATGAATGACCCCTCTCTTTCAGTGCATGTCATAATAAACGGTCCCTCTCTTTGAGCATATACTGTGATCGATGACACATCTCTTTGAGCGTATGTCACGATGAAAGACCCCTCTCTTCGAGTGCAAGTCATGGTGAATGGTCTCTTTGACCGTGATCAATGATCCTCTTTTTGAGCGTATGTTGCGATGAATGACCCCTCTCTTCGAGTGCATGTCATAATGAACGGTTCCTTTCTTAGACCGAATAGTGTGAGGGACGAGTTCTCTTTTTGAGCGTATGTCGCGATGAATGCACATCTCTTCGAGTGCATGTCATAATGAATGGTCCCTTTCTTATAACGTATATCGTGATGGACGACCCTTGTCTTCAAGCGTATGTCGCTGTGAATGAACCCTTTCTTTGAGTGCATATCATGTTGAACGGTCCCTCTTTTTGAGCGTATACCATGATGGACGACCCCTCTCTTTGAGCGTGTGTCGCGATGAATGGCGCCTCTCTTCGAGTGCATGACATGGTGAACGGTCCCTCTCTTTGAGCGTATATGGTGATGGAAAATCCCTCTCTTTGAGGGTATGTCACGATGAATGCCCCTCTCTTTCAGTGCATGTCATAATAAACGGCACCTCTCTTAGAGCGTATACCATGATCGATGACACCTCTCTTTGAGCGTATGTCGCGATGAAAGACACCTCTCTTCGTGTGCAAGTTAAGGTGAAAGTTAATTCTCTTTGAAAGTATACCGTGATGGATGAACCCTATCTTTGAGCGAATGTCGTGATGAATGACCCCTCTCTTCGACTGCATGTCATAATGAATGGTGCCTTTCTTAGAGCAAAACCGTGATGGACGACACCTCTCTTTGAGCGTATGTCGTGGTGAATGACCCCTCTCGCTGAGTGCATGTCAAGGTGAATGGTCCCTCTCTTTGAGAGTATACCGTGATGGACGACCTATTTTTTTGAACGTATGTCACGATATAATAATCAGTCCTTTTCTTAGAGCATATAATGTGATGGACGACCCATCTCTTTGAGCGTTTGTTGTGATGAATGACCCCTCTCTTCGAGTGCATGTCATAATGAACGGTCCCATTCTTAGAGAGTATATTGTGATGGACGACACCTCTCTTTGAGTGTATGACACAGACAATAACCCCTCTCTTCGAGCGTATGTCATAATGAACAGACCATCTCTTTTAGCGTATAATATAATGGACAACCCTATCTTCGAGCGTATGTCGTGATGAATGACCCCTCTATTCGAATGCATGTCATGGTGAGTGGTCCCTCTCTTTGGGAGTATACCGTGATGGACGACCCTTCTCTTTGAGAATATTTCTCAATGAATGACCCCCCCTCTCTTTGAGTGCATCTCATAATCAACGGTCGCTCTCTTTGAGCATATACCATGATCTATGATGCTCTCTTTGAGATATGTCGCGATGAATGACCCCCCTACTTAAGTGCATGTCATAATAAACGGTCCCTTTCTTAGAGCTATACCGTGATGGACGACCGGTCCCTTTCTTAGAGTCTACACCGTGATGGATGTCACCCCTTTTTGAGCGTATGTCATGGTGAATGACCCCTCTCTTCAAGCGTATGTTATAATGGATGGTCCTTCTGTTTGAGCGTATACCGTGGTGGATGACCTCTCTCTTTTAGCATATGTCGTGGTAAATGAACCCTCTCTTCGATAATATGTCATAATGAATGGTCCCTCTCTTTGAGCATATGTCTCGACGAATGACCCCATTCTTCGAGTGCATGTCATGGTGAATGGTCCCTATTTTTGAGCGTATACTGTGATGGACGACTCCTCTCTTTGAGCATATGTCGCAATGAATGACCCTCTCATCGATTACATGTCATAATGAATGGTCCCTTTCTTAAAGCTTATACCGTTGTGACGACCCTTCTCTTTGAGCGTATGTCGCGGTGAATGACCCCTCTCTTCGAGTGCATGTCATGATGAAAGGTCCCTTTCTTATAGCGTATACCGTGATGACGATGCCTCTCCTTGAGCGTATGTTGCGACGCATGACCCCTCTCTTCGAGTGTATGACATGGTGAATAGTGCTTCTCTTTGAGTGTATACCGTGATGGACGACCTCTCTATGAGCGTATGTCGCGATGAGTGACCTCTCTTATTGAGTGCATGTAATAATAAACGACTACTCTCATTGAGCGTATACCGTGATCGATGACTCTCTCTTTGAGCATATGTTGCGATAAATGACCCGTCTATTCAAGTGCATGTCAAGGTGAACGATCCCTCCCTATGAGAGGATACCGTGATGGACGACCCCTCTCATTGAGCGTATATAACGATTAATGACCTCTCTCTTCGAGTGCATGTCATAATGAACGGTCTCTCTCTTTGAGCGTATACCGTGATCAATGACCCTCTCTTTGAGCGTATGTCGCGATGAATGACCGGTCTATTCGAGTGCATGTCATGGTGAACGGTCCATCCGTTTGCGTGGATACCGTGATGGACGACCCCTCTATTTGAGCGTATATCGCGATGAATGGTCCCTCCCTTCGAGTGCATGTCATAATCAATGTTCCCTTTCTTAGAGCGTATACCGTGATGGACGACACCTCTCTTTGAGCGTATGTCGCGGTGAATGACCCCACTCCTCGATAGTACGTCATAATGAATGGTCCCACTCTTTGAGTGTATGCCGTGATTGACGACCCCTCTCTTTGAGCATATGTCGTGTTGAATGACCCCTCTAATCGAGTGCATGTTTTAGTGAACGATACCTCTCTTTGAGCCTATAACGAGACGGATGACCCCTTTTTTTTAGGTTATGTCGCGATGAATGACCCCTCTCTTCTAGTGCGTGTCATAATAAATGGTCCATTTCTTAGAGCATATACCGTGATGGACGACCCTTCTTTTTGAGCATATGACGCGGTGAATGACCACTCTCTTTGAGTGCATGTCATAATGGTCGGTCCCTCTCTTTGAGCGTATACCGTGATAGACGACCTATTTTTTTGAACGTATGTCGCGATATAATAATCAGTCCCTTTCTTAGAGCATATAACGTGATGGACGACCCCTCTCATTGAACATATATAACGATTAATGACCTCTCTCTTCAAGTGCATGACATAATGTACGGTCTCTCTCTTTGAGCATATACCGTGATCGATGACCCTCTCTTTGAGCGTATGTCGCGATGAATGACCGGTCTATTCGAGTGCATGTCATGGTGAACTGTCCATCCGTTTGAGTGGATACCGTGATGGACGACCCCTCCATTTGGGCGTATATCGCGATGAATGATCCCTCTCTTCGACTACATGTCATAATGAATGGTCCATTTCTTAGAGCATATACCGTGATGGACGACACCTCTCTTTGAGCGTATGTCGCGGTGAATGACCCCACTCCTCGATAGTACGTCATAATGAATGGTCCCACTCTTTGAGCGTATGCCGTGATGGACGACCCCTCTCTTTGAGCATATGTCGTGTTGAATGACCCCTCTATTCGAGTGCATGTTTTAGTGAACGATACCTCTCTTTGAGCCTATAACGAGATGGATGACCCCTTTTTTTTAGGTTATGTCGCGATGAATGACCCCTCTCTTCTAGTGCGTGTCATAATAAATGGTCCATTTCTTAGAGCATATACCGTGAGGGACGACCCTTCTTTTTGAGCATATGACGCGGTGAATGACCACTCTCTTTGAGTGCATGTCATAATGGTCGGTCCCTCTTTTTGAGCGTATACCGTGATCAATGATCCTCTTTTTGAGCGTATGTTGCGATGAATGACCCCTCTCTTCGAGTGCATGTCATAATGAACGGTTCCTTTCTTAGACCGTATACTGTGAGGGACGAGTTCTCTTTTTGAGCGTATGTCGTGATGAATGCACCTCTCTTCGAGTGCATGTCATAATGAATTGTCCCTTTCTTAGAACGTATATCATGATGGAAGACCCTTGTCTCCAAGCGTATGTCGCTATGAATGACCCCTTTCTTTGAGTGCATGTCATGTTGAACGGTCCCTCTCTTTGAGCGTATACCATGATGGACGATCCCTCTCTTTGAGCGTGTGTCGCGATGAATGTCGCCTCAATTCGAGTGCATGACATGGTGAACGGTCCCTCTCTTTGAGCGTATACGGTGATGGAAAATCCCTATCTTTGAGGGTATGTCACGATGAATGACCCCTCTCTTTCAGTGCGTGTCATAATAAACGGCCCCTCTCTTAGAGCGTATATCGTGATCGATAACACCTCTCTTTGAGCGGATGTCGCGATGAAAGACACCTCTCTTCGTGTGCAAGTTAAGGTGAAAGTTAATTCTCTTTGAAAGTATACCGTGATGGATGAATCCTCTCTTTGAGCGAATGTCGTGATTAATGACCCCTCTCTTCGACTGCATGTCATAATGAATGGTCTCTTTCTTAGAGCGAAAACCGTGATGGACGACACCTCTCCTTGAGCGTATGTCATGGTGAATGACCCCTCTCATTGAGTGCATGTCAAGGTGAATGGTCCCTCTCTTTGAGCGTATACCGTGATGGACTACCTATTTTTTTGAACGTATGTCGCGATATAATAATCAGTCCCTTTCTTAGAGCATATAACATGATGGACGACCCATCTCTTTGAGCGTTTGTCGCGATGAATGACCCCTCTCTTTGAGTGCATGTCATAATGAACGGTCCCATTCTTAGAGAGTATATTGTGATGGACGACACCTCTCTTTGAGCGTTTGACGCGCAATAACCCCTCTCTTCGAGCGTATGTCATAATGAACAGACCATCTCTTTTAGCGTATAACATAATGGACAACCCCATCTTCGAGCGTATGTCGTGATGAATGACCCCTCTATTCTAGTGCATGTCATGGTGAGTGGTACCTCTCTTTGGGCGTATACCGTGATGGACGACCCTTCTCTTTGAGAATATTTCTCAATGAATGACCCCTCTCTTTGAGTGCATCTCATAATCAATGGTCGCTCTCTTTGAGCGTATACCGTGATCGATGACCCTCTCTTTGAGATATGTCGCGATGAATGACCCCTCTACTCGAGTGCATGTCATAATAAACGGTCCCTTTCTTAGAGCTATACCGTGATGGACGACCCGACCCTTCTCTTAGAGCGTATGTCAAGATGAATGACCCTTAATTTCGAGTGCAGGTCATAATGACCGGTCCCTTTCTTAGAGTGTATACCGTGATGGACGTCACCTCTCTATGAGCGTATGTCACGGCGAATGACCCCTCTCTTCAAGCGTATGTTATAATGAATAATCCTTCTATTTGAGCGTATACCGTGGTGGATGACCCCTCCCTTTTAGCGTATGTCATGGTAAATGACCCCTCTCTCGATAGTATGTCATAATGAACGGTCCCTCTCTTTGAGCATACGTCTCGATGAATGACCCCATTCTTCGAGTGCATATCATGGTGAATGGTCCCTATTTTTGAGCGTATATTGTGATGGACGACTCCTCTCTTTGAGCGTATGTCGCGATGAATGACCCCTTTCATCGAGTACATGTCATAATGATGGTCCCTTTCTTAAAGCGTATACCGTTGGGATGACCCTTCTCTTTGAGCGTATGTCGCGGTGAATGTATACCGTGATCGATGACCCCTCTCTTTGAGCATTTGTCGTGATGGATGGTCCCTCTCCTTAAGCATATGTCGCGATGAAAGACCCCTCTCTTCGAGTGCATGTCATGGTGAAAGGACCTTCTCTTTGAGAGTATACCGTGATTAATGATCCTTCTCTTTGAGCGAATGTCGCGATGAACGGTCCCTTTCTTATATCATATACCGTGATGGACGACCCTTCCTATTGAGCATATGTCACGATGAATAACCCCTCTCTTCTAGTGCGTTATGGTGAATGATCCCTCTCTTTGTCCGTATACCTTGTTGGACGACCCCTCTCTTTGAGCGTATGTCGCGACGAACGACCCCTCTCTTCGAGTGTATATCATACTAAACAATCCCTCTCTTTGAGTGTATACGGTGATGGATAAGCCCTCTCTTTGAGTGTATGTCGCGAAGAATGACCCCTCTTTTCGAGTGCATGACATTGTGAACGGTCCCTCTCTTTGAGTGTATACGGTGATGGTAACCCCTCTCTTTGAGCGTATTTCACGATGAATTACCCCTCTCTTTTGGTGCATGTCATAATAAACGGTCCCTCTCTTTGAGCGTATACCATGATCGATGACCCCTCTCTTTGAGCGTATGTTGTGATGATAACCACTCTCTTCGGCTGTATGTCATAACGAATGGTCCCTCTCTTTGAGCGTATACCATGATGGACGACCCCTCACTTTGAGCGTATGTCTTAGTGAATGACCTCTCTCTTCAATCATATGTCATAATGAACGGTCCCCCTCTTTGAGCGTATCCCGTGATGGATGACCCCTGTCTTTGAGCGTATGTCGTGATGAACGACCCCTCTCTTTGAGTGCATGTCATGGTGAATGGTCCTTTTTCTTGAGCGTATACCATGATGGACGACCCCTCTCTTTGAGCTTATATCGCGATGAATGACCCTTCTCTTGGAGTGCATAACATGGTGAACGGTCCCTCTATCTGAGCGTATACCAGGATGGACAACCCTTCTCTTTGAGCGTATGTCATGATGAATGACCCATCTCTTTGAGCGTACATTGCGAGGAATGACCCTTCTATTCGAGTGTACGTCATAATGAACGGTCTCTCTCTTTGAGCATATACCATGATGGACGACCCTTCTCTTTGAGCGTATATCGCGATTAAAGACCCCTCTCTTCGAGTGCATGTCACAATGAACGGTCCCTTTCTTAGAGCGTTTACCGCGATAGATGACCCCTCTCCTTGAGCGTATGTCACGGTGAATGGTCCCTTTCTTTGATTGTTTAGCATATTGGACGACCGCTCTCTTTGAGCGTATGCCGCGACAAATGACCCTCTCTTCGAGTGTATGTCATAATGAGCGATCCCTCACTTTGAGCGTTTACCGTGATGGACGACTCAACTCTTTGAGCGTCTGTCGGGATGAATAACACCTCTCTTTGAGTGCATGTCATAATGAACGGTCTCTCTCTTTGAGCGTACACTGTGATCGATGACCCCTCTCTTTGAGTGTATGTTGCGATGAATGACTTTCTCTTCGAGTGCATGTCATGGTTGAATAGTTCCTCTCTTTGAGCGTATGTCGCAGTGAATGAACCCTCTCTTCGAGAGTATATAATAGTGAACGGTCCCTCTCTTTGAGCCTATGCCGTGATGGACGACCCCTCTCTTTGAGAGTATGTCGCCACGAATGACCACTCTCTTCGAGTGCATGTCATGGTTAACAGTCCCTCTCTTTGAGCGTATACTGTTATGGACAACCCCTCTCTTTGAGCGTATACTGTTATGGACAACCCCTCTCTTTGAGCGTATACTGTTATGGACAACCCCTCTCTTTGAGCATATGTCGCGATGAATGACTCTTCGAGTGCATGTCATAATGAACGGTCCCTTTCTTAGAGCATGATAGACGACCCTTCACTTTGAGCGTATGTCGCTATGAATGACCACTCTCTTTGAGTGCTTGTCATGCCGAACGGCCCCTCTCTTTGAGCGTATACCGTGATGGACGACTCCTCTCTTTGAGCGCATATCGTGATGAATGACCCTTGTCTTTGAGTGCATGTCATAATACACAGTGCCTTAGAGCATATACCGTGATGGACGACCCTTCCCAATGAGCGTATATCGCGATGAATGACCCTTCTCTTCGAGTGCATCTCATAATGAACAATCCCTTTCCTGGAGCGTATACCATGATGGATGTCACCTCTCTTTGAGCGTATGTCGCAGTGACAGACCCTTCTCTTCGAGCGTATGTCATAATTAACAGGTCCCTCTCTTTGAGCGTACACCGTGATTGATGACCCCTCTCTTTTAGCATATGTCGCGGTGAATGACCCCTCATTACTAGAGTATGTTATAATGAACGACCCCTCTTTTTGAGCATATGCCGTGATGGACAACCCCTCTCCTTGAGCGTAGGTCGAGATGAATGACCCCTCTATTCAAGTGCTTTTCATAATGAACGGTCACAATCCAAGAGCGTATAACATGATAGACGACTTCTCTCTTTGAGTGTATGTCGTGGTGAATGAACCCTTTCTTCGAGAGTATGTCATAATGAACGGTCCCTTTGTTTGAGCATATGCCGTGATGAACGACCCCTCTCTTTGAGCGTATGTCGCGATGAATGACCCCTCTCTTTGAGTGCATGACAAGGTGAATGATCCCTCTCTTTGAGCGTATACCGTGATGGACGACACCTCTCTTTCACACTATGTCGCGATGAATGACCCCTCTCTTTCACACTATGTCATAATGAACGGTCCCTTTCCTATAGCATTTGACGTGATGTATGTCCCTTCTCTTTGAGCGTATGTCACGGTGAATGATCCCTCTTTTCGAGCGTAGCTCATAATGAACGGAGCCTTTCTTAGTGCGTCTACCGTGATGGATGACCCCTCTCTTTGAGCGTATGTCGCGGTGAATGACCCCTCTCTTCGAGCGTATTTCATAATGAAAGGTCCCTTCTTAGAGCATATACCGTGATGGACGACCCTTCTCATTGTGCATATGTCGTGACGAATGACCCCTCTCTTCGAGTGCATGTTGTAATAAACAGTCCTTTTCATAAAGCATAGACCTTGATAGACGACTCTTCTCTTTGAGCATATGTTGCGGTGAATGACCCCTCCCTTTGAGCGTATGTCATGATGAACGATCCCTCTCTTTGAGCGTTTGTCGAGATGGATGACCACTCTCTTTCAACGTATGTCGCAATGAATATCCCCACTCTTCGAGTGCTTATCATATTAAACAGTCCCTTTCTTAGAGTCTACGTACACCGTGATGGACGACCCTTCTCTTTGAGCGTATGACGCGATGATTGAACCCTCTCTTCGAGTGCATGTCGTAATGAACGGTCCATTTATTTCTTAGAGCGTATACCGTGATGGATGACATCTTTGTTTGAGCGTATACCCCTCTCTTCGAGTGCATGTCATAATGAACGGTCCCTTTCTTTGAGTGTATACCGTGATAGACGACCTCTCTCTTTGAGTGTATGTCGCGGCGAACAACCCCTCTCTTCGAGAGTATGCCGTAATGATCGGACCCTCTCTTTGACCGTATACAGTGCTGGACGACCCCTCTCTTTGAATGTATGTCGCGACGAATGACCCTTCTCTTCGGGTGCATGTCATAATAAACAGTTCATTTCTTAGAGCGTATAACCCCTCTCTTCGAGTGAATGTCATAAAAAAAGTCCCTTTCTTAAGGCGTATACCGTGATGGATGACACCTCTCTTTGAGCGTATAACCCTTTCATTGAGCGTATATCGTGATGGACAATCCCACTCTTTGAGAGTATGATGCGGTGAGTGACCCCTCTCTTTGAGAGTATGTCGTAATGACCGGTCCTTGTCTATGAGCGTATTCCGTGATGGAATGACCTCTCTCTTTGAGTGCATGTCATTGTGAACGATCGCTCTCCTTCAGCGTATACCGTGATAGACGACCCCTATCTTTGAATTTATGTCGCGATGTTTGACCCCTTTCTTTGAGTGCATGTCATAATAAATAGTACCTTTCTTAGAGCGTATCCCGTGATGGACGACCCCTCTCTTTGAGCATATGTCACGATGAATGACCCCACTCTTTGAGTGGTTGTCAAGGTGAACGGTCCCCCTCTTTGAGCGTAAACCGTGATGGACGACCCTCTCTTTGAGTGTATGTCGCGATGAATGACCCATTTCTTCGAGTTAATGTCATAATGAACGATCCCTTTCTTAGAGCGTATGTTGTGATGGACGACTGTAATCACCATTTTTATACGGGTCTAACTCGTCACTTTTATGATTAAAATAATGGGCTTGGACGCTTTAATTTTTGTACGGGTATTATATTATGGGCATATATTTTACATTGATATTGCATGTTTGTACGTGTGTTTATTATAATAATATGTGTACTACGCATGTTAATATTCTACCTTACTATTTGTTTAAGTTTTATCGGTGAGTGTATACATATAATATGTACTTGTGGATATTATGAAATCATCGAATGTGATAAGTTATGTTGCATAACTATGTATTAATGATGTATGTAATCGAATATATATGTATATATGCATATTTATATGCATCGTTAGTTATGTATACAAGCGTCCTTGTTTTATTTAATTTATTCCTAAGCATGTCATTTTGTTGTTTCCTTTATATATATATATATATATATATATATATATATATATATATATATATATATATATATATATATATATATATATATTACATGGTCTTTAAATCAAAATCAATTGTTGCTTGCATGTGTATTTATTTATGTTTAATTCTTCATATTGAGGTAGAATAATAATGATATTTTATTTCTAGAATTTGTCTCGCCAAATGCATGCGCTTAGTCATTCGATTACTTACCTTTGGATTCATATCACCAGACTATAATCATTCACATAATTTAGTATTATTTATTTAGGTCAATTTCTATTTATTTAATTGATTAGATTCTAAGATAAGAGGTGATCATTAGTTTTTATGCTCGTGTCATAACGGTCTGAATCATCGGATGTTGACCGAAATATTAAAATTATTTTTCACCATCTCTAGGTAATTAAAATTAAAAACCGACAAGATCATGATATCATTTCTTTTTATGTTGTATCATTCATAAAGGTGACCTGCAGGATCTGAACCCTAAACTAACGCGACGAAGAACATTATTTGACGTCGATTTAGTCTTTGGTTCGGTGTATCGTCAACCTTATTAATTAAATGCTTTATTGATTTGAATTCACCAATTAAATTAAACACATTTAATTAAGGTCAACTTTGAATTTAGAAAACGATTTAAAATTAAAATAAAGTTGAAACATGATTTTTAAAGAAAATATTTTTGGTACCGATTTTAGAGAGTGATGGGGGTACTAATCCTTCCCCACACATAACCAACTCCAAAACCTTTTTCAAAATAAATCTTTGGTTTTCCTTTTCAGGTGTCCGGTCTACATTAGTGACCGGTGGCGGCTCCAAATTTATTTTTCCAAAAGAATTTATATTTTTAAACAATATTTTTGAAGGGATTAAATAAATACCACCAAAGACCTTGTACTCCTTAATACTTTTCAAATTAATTTCCAGTTTTCCATCTTTCAAACTGAAAAAGGTCGCTACAACGACCTTTCTCATTGTGCGTATGTCGCGATGAATGTCCCCTCTCATCGAGTGCATGTCATAATGAACGATCCCTTTCTTTGAGCGTATACCATGATGGACGACCCCTCTCTTTGAGCGTATATCGCGGTGAATGACCCCTCTCTTCGAGAGTGTGCCTTTGTGACCGGTCCCTCTCTTTGAGCGTATCCCGTTGATGTGCGTGGTATAAGCGCTTTTTGAGTGCAAGTGTACACGTCGTCAAGTAATAAAATGATAAGTATATCGTGTATCGTCTCCACAGGGATTGATATACTTAATATGTCTTCCTTCGTTCCCTTGCTCCTGAAAATAAAGTAAAAACACAAATAAGATGATTTGTTTTATCTAACTAAATATTTAAATAATAAAACATAAAATAAAAAGGGTTGAGAACGATTATAGTGAAAGTGGGTAGGATCCAGTTGCGTCAATTAGCGGATTCAATTGATCTTCTCCTTGTCCAATGCAATCACACAACACTGCTTCGATAGTACTGCAGATACTGCCTCGATAACGCTAGTGCTCCTCTGCCGTGGTAATCTCTTGCTCTTGGGCAGAGGTATCAAAGTTCAGCAAAGTGTCCGTAAGTGAATCCGCTCATCTCTGAGTCAAAGTGCTGTTGATGCTCAATCCTTGACGATACCTCTCGGCGTAAATCAAAGATAACCCCACCAACCAATCCAACACTTCTTTTAGCTGCTGAAACTCTTAACCTACCCCTTAGTGCCTCCACAAGAGTATAGGCCGAGTTAGTGTCTACAACACCGTAATTATCCCTTTTGTGAATCTACACCTCTCGATGCTAGATAAATAGATTACTTGCAAACTTCCCTCTCGGGCTTGGATACAAGAACAAAGAATGACAATAGGATAAGCAAACTTTGATTTTATTGCATAAGAACAAAGATACAAGAATCAATCTCCTCTCACTAATATCGACAACCTTCACCTATCCCTAAGAAGTTTAGAACATATTATCGTGTAAGTACAATTCTTAGGGAGGAAGGCTTTTCTCTACAAATCGGCTCTCCTAGACAATGTGTCTGGCTAGAGTATTTATAGTCTTAACCTAGGGCAAATCTTTCCTAAATAAACTTCAACTTGGAGTAGGGAACAAGTCTTCTTCAAGGATTCTGATATTTCCAAGTTTGCCGCCTTCTAGAATGGTTTTCCCGCTTGGTCTTTGAATTGGGCTTTCAGCACGCTAGCCTGGTCCAATTGATACGTTGTATCTTTCAAAATGTTCTCTATATTTTTATATTTTAATGCTCCTCCATTGTTGGTGCTGCCACACTAGATTCTGCCGCGGCCATGCTTCTGCCTCGGCCTCAACATTGCTTTTCTACCGCTTCGGCTTTGGATATTCCTGCATGTACAAAAATTGTATTAATATCAACATTCTCTATAAATATTAACTTTGTAAGTGATGATAACGGAATATCCAATATTTGAGCAAATAGTCTATATTTCGGTTCAAGTTGGTGTAGAATAGATGCTTAAAGTACCATGAGAAGGGTAGTAAATAACTGTCTTTTAGGCACTCATCATCCGTGATGAACAACCTCTCTCTTTGAGCGTATGTCGCGATGAATGACCCCTCTCTTTGAGTGCATATCATGGTGAACGGTCACTCTCTTTGAGCGTATACCGTGATGGACGACCCCTCTCCTTGAACGTATGTCGCGATGAATGACCCCTCTCTTTGAGTGCATGTCATAATTAACAGTCCCTTTCTTAGTGCGTATACCATGATGGACGACCCTTCTCTTTGAGCGTATGTCGCGATGAAAGACCCCTCTCTTTGAGTGCATGTCATAATGAACGATCCCTTTCTTAAAGCGTATACCGTGATGGATGAACCTACTCTTTGAGCGTATGTCGCGGTGAAGGACCCCTCTCTTTGAGTGTATTTCATAATGAACGGTCTCTTTCCTAGACCGTATACTATGATGGATGACCCTCCTCTTTGAGCGTATGTCATAGTGAATGATCCCTCTCTTCGAGCGTATTTCGTAATGAACGGTCCCTCTCTTTGAGCGTATGACGTGATGGATGACCCTATCTTTGAGCATATGTAGTTATGAATAACCCCTCTCTTCGAGCGTATTTCGTAATGAACGACACCTTTCTTAGAGCGTATGTTGCAGTGATTGGCCCCTCTCTTCGAGCGTATTTCTTAATGAACGGTCCCTCTCTAAGAGCGTGTGCTATGATGAATGACACCTCTCTATGAGCGTGTGCTATGATGAATGACACCTCTCTATGAGCGTTTGTCGCGCTGAGTGACCCCTCTCTTCGAATGCATTTCATGGTGAACGGTACCTCTCTTTGAGCATATACCGTAATGGACGACCACTCTCTTTCAACGTATGTCACGATGAATGACCCCTCTCTTCGAGTGCATGTCATGGTAAACGATCCCCCTCTTTGATTGTATACCGTGATGGACAATCCCTCTCATCGAGTGCATGTCATAATGAACGGTTCCTTTCATAAAGCGTATACCGTGATGGACGACCCCTCTCTTTGACAGTATGTCGCGGTGATTGACCCCTCACTTCGAGAGTATGACGTAATGATTTGTCACTCTCTTTGAGCGTATCCCGTGATGGACAACCCCTCACATTGAGCATATGCCACAATGAAAGAGCCCTC
The DNA here is from genome assembly GCA_035048815.1 of Abelmoschus esculentus. NCBI lineage: Eukaryota > Viridiplantae > Streptophyta > Magnoliopsida > Malvales > Malvaceae > Abelmoschus > Abelmoschus esculentus. The sequence goes on from JAUCBN010000036.1 coordinate 11,580,716, forward strand.
TATTTTAGTGCATGTCATGGTGAACGGTCCCTCTCTTTGATCATATTTCGCGGTGAATGACCCCTCTCTTTGAGTGTATGTCATAATTAATGGTCTCTCTCCTAGTGAATGACCCCTCTCTTTGAGTGCATGTCATGGTGATGGTTCCTCTCTTTGAGCATATTTCGTGTTAGACGACACTTCTCTTTGAATGATCCCTCTCTTCGAGTGCATGTCATAATGAACGACCCCTTTCTTAGAGCGTATACCGTGATGGATGAACCTTCTCTTTGAGCGTATGTCGTAGTGAATGACCCTTCTCGCTGAGCGTATGTCACGGTAAACTAACCTTCTCTTCGAGAGAATTTCATAATGAACGGTCCTTTTCTTTGAGCGTATATCGTGATGGATGACCCCTCTCTTTGAGTGTATATCATGGTGAATGACCCTCTCTTCGAGCGTATTTCATAATGAACATTTCCTCTCTTTGAGCTTATGTCGTGATGGATGACCCCTCTCTTTAAGTGTATGTCGCGTTGAATGACCCCTCTCTTCGAGTGCATGTCATAATGAACGATCTCTTTCTTAGAGCGTATACCGTGACTGACGACCATTCTCATTGTGCATATGTCGCGATGAATGACCCTTCTCTTCGAGTGCATGTCATAGTGAACGGTACCATACTTTGAGCGTATGTCGCGGTGAATGACCCCTCTCTTCGATAGTTTACCGTAATGATTGGTCCCTCTCTTTGATTGTATCCCGTGATGGACGACCCCTTTCTCTGAGCGTATGTCACGATGAATGACCCCTCTCTTTTAGTGCATGTCATGGTGAACGATACCTCTCTTTGAGCGTATACCATGATGGACGACCCTTCTCTTTGAATGTTCATCATGATGAATGAACCCTCTCTTCGAGTGCAGGTCATAATAAACAGTCCCTTTCTTAGAGCGTATACCCTGATGGATGACCCTTCTCTTTGAGCGTCTGTCGCGATGATTGACCCCTCTCTTTGAGTGCATGTCAGGATGAACGGTCCACCTCTTTGAGCGTAAACCGTGATGGACGACCTCTCTCTTTGAGAGTATGCCGCGAAGATTGACATGTCTCTTTGAGTTCATGTAATAATCAACAGTCCCTCTCTTTGAGCGTATACCTCGATCGATGACCCTCTCTTTGAGCATACGTTGTGATGAATGACTCCTCTCTTCGAGTGCATTTCATGGAGAACAAACCCTCTCTTTGAGTGTATACTGTGATGGACGACCCCTCACTTTAAGTGTATGTCGCTATGAATGACCCCTCTTCAAGGGCATGTCATAATTAAGGTCTCTTTGAGCGTATACCGTGATCGAGACCCCCCTTTTTGAGTGTATTTCAGTGATTTTTCAAAATTTTTCTATGTCCACCACCTTACATAAATTTTTTGTCCATACTTTTGCACTGCTTTTCAGTAGTATTGCCTTAGTTTATTCTTTTAGGGCAATAGAAATCTTTCTCCTTACCATGGTTAGATCCTATTTAGAGGACTTAACTCTAGAATACTTAAGGAAGACAACTAGAAGCTTGCTATAAGGTTGATCTCAAAAATACTTTTGGGACTTGTTTGACTATAAGAATTCTTTTAATAAACTTAGGTGATAAAGACTTAGATTTTTGAAATTATGACTAGAGGTGCCTATCACCGGCTCTAGGAAGTACTCTTCTTCATGTTAGAGGTGCCCGAAATTGGCTTTAATGTGCTTAAAAGAATAGCAAAAGAAATAAGAAAATATTAAGGAGAAAACACAATCCTTGAGGTGCCCGAAATTGGCTCAAGAAATTGGTGTTTTTAAAGAAGAGAACATTAAATCCAAGTCTATTTGTCTTGAACTTAGAGTTTGTCTAAGAAGGCCTTTAATCAAACTTGTCCACAAAAACGCACACACTCACAAAATCTTATAGTTAGTTTTCTAGGTAAACCCTTGGGTAACCAAAAGGTTAAGTCTAAAGAAGAGTCATAGTTATGGTGGGGAGAATAGATGAAAACATAAGACCAAGAAAGAATAAGATTTGACAATTTGATGGTTTGTTTTGCTTGAGGACAAGCAATAGTTCGAGTTTGGGGGTGTGATAAGTGCTCAACTCACTATCACTTTTTACACCTTTTGCGGGAATTAATCACCAAATCTACACCTACTTAGACAAATGCATGTACTTAATGTGAGATATTTAGAGGTTATTTTACAGAAAAAGCAAGTTTTACTGTATTTTTTGTATCTTTGTAGGAAAAGGTATTGCCACGGCAACAAATGAGGAGGAGGCAGGACCTGATGCCAAGGCAGCAGATAGGGACAAGTAGCGATATTGTAGGCAAGCTGATGAGAAAAATGAGGAGAACGTTGTTGTGCGATTGCATTGGACAGAAAAAAATCAATTGAATCCACTATACAACACAACTGCATCGTAACCACTTCCTCTTTTTGATTTTTCTATTATTATTTAGCGTTCGTTATTTAGTTTAATCACACCCAAAACTACTTGTGCTTTTATTTTATTTTATAGAGCAAGAAGACAAAAGAAGGCATATTAAGCATAACAATCCGTGTGGAGACGATACACGACTTTCTCATCATTTTTTTACTTGCGACGTATTCACTTGCACTAATTACGCATATTTGACATGAATGACCCCTTTTTCTAGCGTATGTCGCAATGAATGACCCCTCTCTTCGAGTACATGTCACAATGAATGGTCCCTTAGAGCATATACCGTGATGGGCGACCCTTCTCTTTGAGCATATGCCGCGGTGAATAACCCCTCTATCCGTGATCATGTTATGGTGAACGGTCCCTCTCTTTGAGCGTATACCATGATGAATGACCCCTCTCTTTGAGCGTATGCCGCATTGAATGACCCCTCTCTTCGAGTGCACGACATGGTGAATGGTCCCTCTCTTTGAGCGTATACGGTGATGGAAAACCCCTCTCTTTGAGCATATGTCACGATGAATGACTGCTCTCTTTCAATGAATGTCATAATAAATGGTCCCTCTGTTTGAGCGTATGCCGTGATAGATGACCCCTCTCTTCGAGTGTAAGTCATGGTGAAAGGTCCTTCTCTTTAAGAGTATACCGTGATGGATGACCCCTCTCTTTGAGCAAATGTCGCGATGAATGACCCCTCTCTTTGACTGTATGTCATAATCAATGGTCCCTTTCTTAGAGCATATACCGTGATGGATGACACCTCTCTTTGAGCGTATGTCGTGGTGAATGACCCCTCTCTTCGAGAGTATGTCATAATGAGTGGTCCCACTCTTTGAGTGTATGCCATGATGGACGACCCTCTCTTCGAGTGTATGTTATGCTGAACGATCCCTCTCTTTGAGCGTATAACGACATGGACGACCCCTCTTTTTTAGCGTATGACATGATGAAAGACCCCTCTCTTCGAGTGCATGTCATAATGAATGGTTCTTTTCTTAGAGCATATACCATGATGGACGACCCTTCTCTTTGAGCATATGTCACGGTGAATGACCCCTCTATATGAGTGCATGTCACAATGGACGGTCCCTCTCTTTGAGCGTATGTCGCGATAAATGACCCGTCTATACGAGTGCATGTCATGGTGAACGATCCTTCCCTTTGAGCGGATACCGTGGTGGACGACCACTCCCATTGAGCATATATCGCGATGAATGACCTCTCTCTTCGATTGCATGTCATAATGAACGGTTCCTCTCTTTGAGCGTATGTCGCGTTGAATGACCTGTCTGTTCGAGTGCATGTAATGATGAACGGTCCCTCCCTTTGAGCGGATACCCTGATGGACGACCCCTCTCTTTGAGCGTATATCGTGATGAATGACGCCTCTCTTCGAGTGCATGTCATAATGAATGCTCCCTATCTTAGGCGTATACCGTGATGGACAACCCTTCTCTTTGAGCATATATCGCGATGAATGACCCCTCTCTTCGAGTGCATGTCATAATGAAAGGTTCCTTTCTTAGAGCGTATACCGTGATAGATGACCCTTGATATGATCACAACCAACAATGATTCGAAAGAATTTCCTATTGGACCTATGACACCTATAAATAGGCACTCATTCCATTGTAAAAGATACAACATTTGACATATATTACAACTTGAGAGTGTTTCTCTTTTATAGTTCTTTTTGAACTTTATCGGATTGCAAGATTGTTCTTGTGGCATTATCCCTATTTATTTTTTTATATTGATGGTTCCTAGTTCTTATAACTAGAGGGTCACAACCCCTTAACCTTTCACCCAACTCACGGTTTAAAAACTCTTAAGGAACGAGTCTTCACTTTTTAGTGTTGGTTCCTCCTTTGTTTACACCGCACCATCAATTACATTCCTTATTTTCACTTCCATCATCCATACATCCATATTTTCCATACTTCATCTTAAACACAACAACAATCTTATCATCATTCCATATCACCATACTATTCATCCATTTCATATCATCTTGTAAGTTTTATTTCAAAATTCCTCTTTTTCATTTCAGTTACTTATTAGAATCACGATCGGGCAATCACAAATACAAATTCGGATATTCTACAACGGGATTCATATCAACCATCTTTTTCAGTGCATGTCATAATAAACGATCCCTCTCTTTGAGCGTATACCGTGATCGATGACCCCTCTCTTTGAGCGTATGTCGCGATGAAAGACCCCTCTCTTCGAATGCAAGTTGTGGTGAAAGGTCCTCTTTAAGAGTATACCGTAATGGATGACCCATCTCTTTGAGCGAATGTCGCGTTGAATGACCCCTCTCTTCGACTACATGTCATAATGGATGGTCCCTTTCTTAGAGCGTATATCGTGATGGACGACACCTCTCTTTGAGTGTATATCGCGGTGATTGATCTTTCTTCGAGACTATGTCATAATGAATGGTCCCTCTCTTTGAGCTTATGCCGTGATGGACGATCCATCTCTTTGAGAATATGTCGCGTTGAATGACCCCTCTCTTCGAGTGAATGATTTGGTGAACGATCCCTCTCTTTAAGCGTATAACGAGATGGACGACCCCTCTTTTTTAGCGTATGTCGCAATGAATGACCCGTCTCTTCGAGTGCAGGTCATAATGAATGGTCCCTTTCTTAGAGCATATACAGTAATGGACGACCCTTCTCTTGGAGCATATGTTGCAGTGAATGACTCGTCTATTCGAGTGCATGTCCAGGTGAACGGTTCCTCTGTTTGAGCGTATGCCGTGAAGGACGACCCCTCTCTTTGAGCGTATGTCGCGATGAATGACCCCTCTCTGCGAGTGCATGACATGGTGAATGATCTCTCTCTTTGAGCGTATACCGTGATGGACGACCCAGCTCTTTCACCGTATGTCGCGATGAATGACCCCTCTCTTCGAGTGCAGGTCATAATGAATGACCCCTCTCTTTGAGTGCATGTCATGGTGAACAACCCCTCTCTTTGAGCGTAAATCATGATGAATGACCCCTCTCCTCGTGTGTATGTCATAAGGAATGGTCCCTTTCCTAGAGCGTATACTGTGATGGACGACCCATCTCTTTGAGCGTATGTCGCGATGAATGACCCCTCTTCTTTAGTGTATCTCATAATGAAAGGTCCATTTCTTAGAGCGTATACCGTGATGGATGACCCTTCTCTTTGACCGTATGTCAAGATGAATGACCCCTCTCTTTCAGTGCATATCATAATATACGGTCCCTCTCTTTGAGCGTATACCATAATTGATGTCCCATCTCTTTGAGCGTATGTCACGATGAAAGACCCCTCTCTTCGAGTGCAAGTCATGGTGAAAGGATGACCCCTCTCTTTGAGTGAATGTCGCGATGAATGACCCCTCTATTCGACTACATGTCATAATGAATGGTCCCTTTCTTAGAGCGTATACCGTGATGGACGACACCTCTTTTTGAGCGTATGTCACGGTGAATGACCCCTCTCCTCGATAGTATGTCGTAATGAATGGTCCTCTCTTTGAGCGTATGCTATGATGAACGACCGCTCTCTTTGAGCGTATGTCGCGTTGAATGACTCCTCCCTTCGAGTTCATGTTTTAGTGAACGGTCCCTCTCTTTGAGCGTATAACGACATGGACGACCCCTCTTTTTTAGCGTATGTCGCGATGAATGACCCCTCTCTTTGAGTGCATGTCATAATGAATAGTCCCTTTCTTAGAGCATATACCATGATCGACGACCCTTCTCTTTGAGCATATGTCGCTATGAATGACCCCTCCCTTCGAGTGCATGTCAAAATGGACGAACCCTCTCTTTGAGTGTATTCCGTGATCGATGACCCTCTTTTTGAGTGTATGTCGCGATGAATGACCCCTGTCTTCGAGTGCATGTCATAATGAACGGTCCCTTTCTTAGACCGTATACTGTGAGGGACGAGTTCAATTTTTAAGCGTATGTCGCGGTGAATGCCCCTCTCTTCGTGTGCATGTCATAATGAATGGTACCCTTCTTGGAAGGTATAACGTGATGGACGACCCCTGTCTTCAAGCGCATGTTGCTGTGAATGACCCCTATCTTTGAGTGCATGTCATGCTGAACGGTCTCTCTCTTTGAGCGTATACCATGATGGTTGACCCCTCTCTTTGTGCGTATGTCGCGATGAATGACGCCTCTCATCGAGTGTATGACATGGTGAACGGTCCCTCTCTTTGAGCGTATACGGTGATGGAAAATCCCTCTCTTTGAGTGTATGTCATAATGAATTGTCCCTCTCTCTCAGCGTATGTCGCGTTGAATGACCCCTCTTTTTTAGCGTATGTCGCAGTGAACGAGCCCTCTTTTTTAGCGTATGTCGCGTTGAATGACCCCTCTCTTCGAGTGCATGTCATAATTAACGGTCCCATTCTTAGATCGTATACTGTGATGGACAACCCTTCTCAGTGAGCGTATGTCGCGATGAATGACCCCTCTCTTCGAGTGCGTGTCATAATGAATGGTCCCATTCTTAGAGAGTATACCGTGATGGATGACCCATCTCTTTGAGCGTATGTAGCGGTGAATGACCCCTCTCTTCGAGAGTATATCGTAATAACTGGTCCCTCTTTTTAAGAGTCTCCCGTGATGGACGACCCATCTCTTTGAGAGTATGTCGCAATGAATGACCCCTCTCTTTGAGTGCATGTCATGGTAAATGGTCCCTCTCTTTGAGCGTATACCGTGATGGACGACTCCTCTCTTTGAACGTATGTCGCGATATATTAAACAGTCCCTTTCTTAGAGTGTATACCGTGATGGACGACCCATCTCTTTGAGCGTTTGTCACGATGAATGACCCCTCTCTTCGAGTGCATGTCATAATGAACGGTCCCATTCTTAGAGAGTATATTGTGATTGACGAGACCTCTCTTTGACCATATGACGCAGTCAATGACCCCTCTCTTCGAGCATATGTCATAATGAACGGACCATCTCTCTGAGCGTATGCCATAATGCACGACCCCTATCTTCGAGCGTATGTCGCGATGAATGACCCCTCTATTCGAGTGCATGTCATGGTGGGTGGTCCCTCTCTTTGGGCGTATACCGTAATGGACGACCCCTCCCTTTGAGCATATGTCGCAATGAATGACCCCTCTCTTTGAGTGCATGTCATAATCAACGGTCGATCTCTTTGAGAGTATACCGTGATGGACGATCCATCTCTTTGAGCATATGTCACGATGAATGACCCCTCTCTTCGAGTGTATGTCTTATTGGACGATCCCTCTCTTTTAGCGTATACCATGGTGGATGACCCCTCTCTTTGAGCGTATGTCGCGATGAATGACCCTTCTTTGTGAGTGCATTGCATGGTGAACGGTCCCTCTATCTAAGCGTATACAAGGATGGGCGATCCATCTCTCTGAGCGTACGTCATGATGAATGACCCCTCTCTTCGAGTGCATGTCATGGTGAACGGTTCCTCGCTTTGAGTATATACCGTGATAAACGACCCGTCTTTTAAGATATCTCGCGATGAATGACCCCTCTCTTCGAGTGTATGTCTTAATGGACGGTTCCTCTCTTTTAGCGTATACTATGATGGATTACCCCTCTCTTTGAGAATATGTCGCGATGAATGACCATTCTCTTGGAGTGCGTGACATGGTGAACGGTCCGTCTATCTGAGCGTATGCCAGTATGGGATGACCCCTTTCTTTGAGCGTATGTCGTGATGAATGACCCCTCTGTTTGAGCGTACGTCGCGAGGAATGATCCTTCTATTCGAGTGTACATCATAATGAACGGTCTCTCTCTTTGAGTGCATGTCATAATGAACGGTCCCTCTCTTTGAGCGTATACCGTGATCGATGACCCGTCTCTTTGAGTGTATGTTACGACGAATGACCTTCTCTTCAAGTGCATGTCATGGTGAACGGTTCTTCTCTTTGAGTGTATGTCGCAGTGAATGAACCCTCTCTTCGAGAGTATATAATTATGAACGGTCCCTCTCTTTGAGCGTATGCCGTGATGGACCACCCCTCTCTTTGAGCGTATGTCGCCACGAATGACCACTCTCTTCGAGTGCATGTCAAGGTGAACGGTCCCTCTCTTTGAGCGTATACTGTTATGGACAACACCTCTCTTTGAGCTTATGTCACGATGAATGACTCTTCAAGTGCATGTCATAATGAACGGTCCCTTTCTTAGAGTGTGACGGATGACCATTCTCTTTGAGCGTATGTCGTCAGAATGACCGCTCTCTTTGAGTGCATGTCATGCTAAACGACCCCTCTCTTTGAGCGTATACCGTGATAGAGGACCCCTCTCTTTGAGCGTATATCGTAATGAATGACCCTTCTCTTTGAGTGCATGTCATGCTGAACAACCCCTCTCTTTAAGCGCATACTGTGATGGATGACCTTTCCCTTTGAGCGTATGTCACGATCAATGACCCTTCTGTTCGAGTGCATCTCATAATGAACAATCCCTTTCCTCGAGCGTATACCGTGATGGACATCACCTTTCCTTGAGCGTATGTCACAGTGATAGACCCCTCTCTTCGAGCATATGTCATAATTAATGGGTCCCTCTCTTTGAGCGTATACCGTGATGGACGACACCTCTCTTTTAGCGTATGTCGCGGTGAATGACCCCTCACTACTAGAGTATGTCATAATGAATGGCCCCTCTTTTTGAGCATATGCCGTGATGGACGAGCCCTCTCTTTGAGCGTATGTCGCGATGAATGACCCCTCTCTTCGAGTGCATATCTTAATGAATGATCACATTGTAAGAGCGTATACCGTGATAGACGACTCCTCTCGTTGAGTGTATGTCGTGGTGAATTACCCCTCTCTTCTAGAGTATGTCATAATGAACGGTTCCTCTGTTTGAGCATATGCCGTGAAGGACGACCCCTCTCTTTGAGCGTATGTCGCGATGAATGACCCCTCTCTCTGAGTGCATGACATGGTGAATGATCTCTCTCTTTGAGCGTATACCGTGATGGACGACCTAACTCTTTCACCGAATGTCGTGATGAATGACCCCTCTCTTCGAGTATAGGTCATAATGAAAGGTCCCTTTCCTATAGCGTATAACGTGATGGATGTACTTCTCTTTGAGCGTATGTCGCGGTGAATGACCCCTGTCTTCGAGGGTAGTTCATAATTAACGAACCCTTTCTTAGTGCATCTACCAGATGGATGAGCCCTCTCTTTGAGCGTATGGCGTGGTTAATGACCCCTCTCTTCAAGCGTATTTCATAATGAACGATCCCTATCTTAGAGCGTATACCGTGACGACCCTTCTCATTGTGCATATGTCACGACGAATGACCCCTCTCTTCGAGTGTACCTCATAATGAAATGTTCCTTTCTTAGTGCGTATACCATGATGGACGACCCTTCTCTTTGAGCGTATGTCGCGATGAAAGACCCCTCTCTTTGAGTGCATGTCATAATGAACGATCCCTTTCTTAAAGCGTATACCGTGATGGATGAACCTACTCTTTGAGCGTATGTCGCGGTGAAGGACCCCTCTCTTTGAGTGTATTTCATAATGAACGGTCCCTTTCCTAGACCGTATACTATGATGGATGACCCTCCTCTTTGAGCGTATGTCATAGTGAATGATCCCTCTCTTCGAGCGTATTTCGTAATGAACGGTCCCTCTCTTTGAGCGTATGACGTGATGGATGACCCTATCTTTGAGCATATGTAGTTATGAATAACCCCTCTCTTCGAGCGTATTTCGTAATGAACGACACCTTTCTTAGAGCGTATGTTGCAGTGATTGGCCCCTCTCTTCGAGCGTATTTCTTAATGAACGGTCCCTCTCTAAGAGCGTGTGCTATGATGAATGACACCTCTCTATGAGCGTGTGCTATGATGAATGACACCTCTCTATGAGCGTTTGTCGCGCTGAGTGACCCCTCTCTTCGAATGCATTTCATGGTGAACGGTACCTCTCTTTGAGCATATACCGTAATGGACGACCACTCTCTTTCAACGTATGTCACGATGAATGACCCCTCTCTTCGAGTGCATGTCATGGTAAACGATCCCCCTCTTTGATGGTATACCGTGATGGACAATCCCTCTCATCGAGTGCATGTCATAATGAACGGTTCCTTTCATAAAGCGTATACCGTGATGGACGACCCCTCTCTTTGACAGTATGTCGCGGTGATTGACCCCTCACTTCGAGAGTATGACGTAATGATTTGTCACTCTCTTTGAGCGTATCCCGTGATGGACAACCCCTCACATTGAGCATATGCCACAATGAAAGAGCCCTCTATTTTAGTGCATGTCATGGTGAACGGTCCCTCTCTTTGATCATATTTCGCGGTGAATGACCCCTCTCTTTGAGTGTATGTCATAATTAATGGTCTCTCTCCTAGTGAATGACCCCTCTCTTTGAGTGCATGTCATGGTGATGGTTCCTCTCTTTGAGCATATTTCGTGTTAGACGACACTTCTCTTTGAATGATCCCTCTCTTCGAGTGCATGTCATAATGAACGACCCCTTTCTTAGAGCGTATACCGTGATGGATGAACCTTCTCTTTGAGCGTATGTCGTAGTGAATGACCCTTCTCGCTGAGCGTATGTCACGGTAAACTAACCTTCTCTTCGAGAGAATTTCATAATGAACGGTCCTTTTCTTTGAGCGTATATCGTGATGGATGACCCCTCTCTTTGAGTGTATATCATGGTGAATGACCCTCTCTTCGAGCGTATTTCATAATGAACATTTCCTCTCTTTGAGCTTATGTCGTGATGGATGACCCCTCTCTTTAAGTGTATGTCGCGTTGAATGACCCCTCTCTTCGAGTGCATGTCATAATGAACGATCTCTTTCTTAGAGCGTATACCGTGACTGACGACCATTCTCATTGTGCATATGTCGCGATGAATGACCCTTCTCTTCGAGTGCATGTCATAGTGAACGGTACCATACTTTGAGCGTATGTCGCGGTGAATGACCCCTCTCTTCGATAGTTTACCGTAATGATTGGTCCCTCTCTTTGATTGTATCCCGTGATGGACGACCCCTTTCTCTGAGCGTATGTCACGATGAATGACCCCTCTCTTTTAGTGCATGTCATGGTGAACGATACCTCTCTTTGAGCGTATACCATGATGGACGACCCTTCTCTTTGAATGTTCATCATGATGAATGAACCCTCTCTTCGAGTGCAGGTCATAATAAACAGTCCCTTTCTTAGAGCGTATACCCTGATGGATGACCCTTCTCTTTGAGCGTCTGTCGCGATGATTGACCCCTCTCTTTGAGTGCATGTCAGGATGAACGGTCCACCTCTTTGAGCGTAAACCGTGATGGACGACCTCTCTCTTTGAGAGTATGCCGCGAAGATTGACATGTCTCTTTGAGTTCATGTAATAATCAACAGTCCCTCTCTTTGAGCGTATACCTCGATCGATGACCCTCTCTTTGAGCATACGTTGTGATGAATGACTCCTCTCTTCGAGTGCATTTCATGGAGAACAAACCCTCTCTTTGAGTGTATACTGTGATGGACGACCCCTCACTTTAAGTGTATGTCGCTATGAATGACCCCTCTTCAAGGGCATGTCATAATTAAGGTCTCTTTGAGCGTATACCGTGATCGAGACCCCCCTTTTTGAGTGTATTTCAGTGATTTTTCAAAATTTTTCTATGTCCACCACCTTACATAAATTTTTTGTCCATACTTTTGCACTGCTTTTCAGTAGTATTGCCTTAGTTTATTCTTTTAGGGCAATAGAAATCTTTCTCCTTACCATGGTTAGATCCTATTTAGAGGACTTAACTCTAGAATACTTAAGGAAGACAACTAGAAGCTTGCTATAAGGTTGATCTCAAAAATACTTTTGGGACTTGTTTGACTATAAGAATTCTTTTAATAAACTTAGGTGATAAAGACTTAGATTTTTGAAATTATGACTAGAGGTGCCTATCACCGGCTCTAGGAAGTACTCTTCTTCATGTTAGAGGTGCCCGAAATTGGCTTTAATGTGCTTAAAAGAATAGCAAAAGAAATAAGAAAATATTAAGGAGAAAACACAATCCTTGAGGTGCCCGAAATTGGCTCAAGAAATTGGTGTTTTTAAAGAAGAGAACATTAAATCCAAGTCTATTTGTCTTGAACTTAGAGTTTGTCTAAGAAGGCCTTTAATCAAACTTGTCCACAAAAACGCACACACTCACAAAATCTTATAGTTAGTTTTCTAGGTAAACCCTTGGGTAACCAAAAGGTTAAGTCTAAAGAAGAGTCATAGTTATGGTGGGGAGAATAGATGAAAACATAAGACCAAGAAAGAATAAGATTTGACAATTTGATGGTTTGTTTTGCTTGAGGACAAGCAATAGTTCGAGTTTGGGGGTGTGATAAGTGCTCAACTCACTATCACTTTTTACACCTTTTGCGGGAATTAATCACCAAATCTACACCTACTTAGACAAATGCATGTACTTAATGTGAGATATTTAGAGGTTATTTTACAGAAAAAGCAAGTTTTACTGTATTTTTTGTATCTTTGTAGGAAAAGGTATTGCCACGGCAACAAATGAGGAGGAGGCAGGACCTGATGCCAAGGCAGCAGATAGGGACAAGTAGCGATATTGTAGGCAAGCTGATGAGAAAAATGAGGAGAACGTTGTTGTGCGATTGCATTGGACAGAAAAAAATCAATTGAATCCACTATACAACACAACTGCATCGTAACCACTTCCTCTTTTTGATTTTTCTATTATTATTTAGCGTTCGTTATTTAGTTTAATCACACCCAAAACTACTTGTGCTTTTATTTTATTTTATAGAGCAAGAAGACAAAAGAAGGCATATTAAGCATAACAATCCGTGTGGAGACGATACACGACTTTCTCATCATTTTTTTACTTGCGACGTATTCACTTGCACTAATTACGCATATTTGACATGAATGACCCCTTTTTCTAGCGTATGTCGCAATGAATGACCCCTCTCTTCGAGTACATGTCACAATGAATGGTCCCTTAGAGCATATACCGTGATGGGCGACCCTTCTCTTTGAGCATATGCCGCGGTGAATAACCCCTCTATCCGTGATCATGTTATGGTGAACGGTCCCTCTCTTTGAGCGTATACCATGATGAATGACCCCTCTCTTTGAGCGTATGCCGCATTGAATGACCCCTCTCTTCGAGTGCACGACATGGTGAATGGTCCCTCTCTTTGAGCGTATACGGTGATGGAAAACCCCTCTCTTTGAGCATATGTCACAATGAATGACTGCTCTCTTTCAATGAATGTCATAATAAATGGTCCCTCTGTTTGAGCGTATGCCGTGATAGATGACCCCTCTCTTCGAGTGTAAGTCATGGTGAAAGGTCCTTCTCTTTAAGAGTATACCGTGATGGATGACCCCTCTCTTTGAGCAAATGTCGCGATGAATGACCCCTCTCTTTGACTGTATGTCATAATCAATGGTCCCTTTCTTAGAGCATATACCGTGATGGATGACACCTCTCTTTGAGCGTATGTCGTGGTGAATGACCCCTCTCTTCGAGAGTATGTCATAATGAGTGGTCCCACTCTTTGAGTGTATGCCATGATGGACGACCCTCTCTTCGAGTGTATGTTATGCTGAACGATCCCTCTCTTTGAGCGTATAACGACATGGACGACCCCTCTTTTTTAGCGTATGACATGATGAAAGACCCCTCTCTTCGAGTGCATGTCATAATGAATGGTTCTTTTCTTAGAGCATATACCATGATGGACGACCCTTCTCTTTGAGCATATGTCACGGTGAATGACCCCTCTATATGAGTGCATGTCACAATGGACGGTCCCTCTCTTTGAGCGTATGTCGCGATAAATGACCCGTCTATACGAGTGCATGTCATGGTGAACGATCCTTCCCTTTGAGCGGATACCGTGGTGGACGACCACTCCCATTGAGCATATATCGCGATGAATGACCTCTCTCTTCGATTGCATGTCATAATGAACGGTTCCTCTCTTTGAGCGTATGTCGCGTTGAATGACCTGTCTGTTCGAGTGCATGTAATGATGAACGGTCCCTCCCTTTGAGCGGATACCCTGATGGACGACCCCTCTCTTTGAGCGTATATCGTGATGAATGACGCCTCTCTTCGAGTGCATGTCATAATGAATGCTCCCTATCTTAGGCGTATACCGTGATGGACAACCCTTCTCTTTGAGCATATATCGCGATGAATGACCCCTCTCTTCGAGTGCATGTCATAATGAAAGGTTCCTTTCTTAGAGCGTATACCGTGATAGATGACCCTTGATATGATCACAACCAACAATGATTCGAAAGAATTTCCTATTGGACCTATGACACCTATAAATAGGCACTCATTCCATTGTAAAAGATACAACATTTGACATATATTACAACTTGAGAGTGTTTCTCTTTTATAGTTCTTTTTGAACTTTATCGGATTGCAAGATTGTTCTTGTGGCATTATCCCTATTTATTTTTTTATATTGATGGTTCCTAGTTCTTATAACTAGAGGGTCACAACCCCTTAACCTTTCACCCAACTCACGGTTTAAAAACTCTTAAGGAACGAGTCTTCACTTTTTAGTGTTGGTTCCTCCTTTGTTTACACCGCACCATCAATTACATTCCTTATTTTCACTTCCATCATCCATACATCCATATTTTCCATACTTCATCTTAAACACAACAACAATCTTATCATCATTCCATATCACCATACTATTCATCCATTTCATATCATCTTGTAAGTTTTATTTCAAAATTCCTCTTTTTCATTTCAGTTACTTATTAGAATCACGATCGGGCAATCACAAATACAAATTCGGATATTCTACAACGGGATTCATATCAACCATCTTTTTCAGTGCATGTCATAATAAACGATCCCTCTCTTTGAGCGTATACCGTGATCGATGACCCCTCTCTTTGAGCGTATGTCGCGATGAAAGACCCCTCTCTTCGAATGCAAGTTGTGGTGAAAGGTCCTCTTTAAGAGTATACCGTAATGGATGACCCATCTCTTTGAGCGAATGTCGCGTTGAATGACCCCTCTCTTCGACTACATGTCATAATGGATGGTCCCTTTCTTAGAGCGTATATCGTGATGGACGACACCTCTCTTTGAGTGTATATCGCGGTGATTGATCTTTCTTCGAGACTATGTCATAATGAATGGTCCCTCTCTTTGAGCTTATGCCGTGATGGACGATCCATCTCTTTGAGAATATGTCGCGTTGAATGACCCCTCTCTTCGAGTGAATGTTTTGGTGAACGATCCCTCTCTTTAAGCGTATAACGAGATGGACGACCCCTCTTTTTTAGCGTATGTCGCAATGAATGACCCGTCTCTTCGAGTGCAGGTCATAATGAATGGTCCCTTTCTTAGAGCATATACAGTAATGGACGACCCTTCTCTTGGAGCATATGTTGCAGTGAATGACTCGTCTATTCGAGTGCATGTCCAGGTGAACGGTTCCTCTGTTTGAGCGTATGCCGTGAAGGACGACCCCTCTCTTTGAGCGTATGTCGCGATGAATGACCCCTCTCTGCGAGTGCATGACATGGTGAATGATCTCTCTCTTTGAGCGTATACCGTGATGGACGACCCAGCTCTTTCACCGTATGTCGCGATGAATGACCCCTCTCTTTGAGTGCATGTCATGGTGAACAACCCCTCTCTTTGAGCGTAAATCATGATGAATGACCCCTCTCCTCGTGTGTATGTCATAAGGAATGGTCCCTTTCCTAGAGCGTATACTGTGATGGACGACCCATCTCTTTGAGCGTATGTCGCGATGAATGACCCCTCTTCTTTAGTGTATCTCATAATGAAAGGTCCATTTCTTAGAGCGTATACCGTGATGGATGACCCTTCTCTTTGACCGTATGTCAAGATGAATGACCCCTCTCTTTCAGTGCATATCATAATATACGGTCCCTCTCTTTGAGCGTATACCATAATTGATGTCCCATCTCTTTGAGCGTATGTCACGATGAAAGACCCCTCTCTTCGAGTGCAAGTCATGGTGAAAGGATGACCCCTCTCTTTGAGTGAATGTCGCGATGAATGACCCCTCTATTCGACTACATGTCATAATGAATGGTCCCTTTCTTAGAGCGTATACCGTGATGGACGACACCTCTTTTTGAGCGTATGTCACGGTGAATGACCCCTCTCCTCGATAGTATGTCGTAATGAATGGTCCTCTCTTTGAGCGTATGCTGTGATGAACGACCGCTCTCTTTGAGCGTATGTCGCGTTGAATGACTCCTCCCTTCGAGTTCATGTTTTAGTGAACGGTCCCTCTCTTTGAGCGTATAACGACATGGACGACCCCTCTTTTTTAGCGTATGTCGCGATGAATGACCCCTCTCTTTGAGTGCATGTCATAATGAATAGTCCCTTTCTTAGAGCATATACCATGATCGACGACCCTTCTCTTTGAGCATATGTCGCTATGAATGACCCCTCCCTTCGAGTGCATGTCAAAATGGACGAACCCTCTCTTTGAGTGTATTCCGTGATCGATGACCCTCTTTTTGAGTGTATGTCGCGATGAATGACCCCTGTCTTCGAGTGCATGTCATAATGAACGGTCCCTTTCTTAGACCGTATACTGTGAGGGACGAGTTCAATTTTTAAGCGTATGTCGCGGTGAATGCCCCTCTCTTCGTGTGCATGTCATAATGAATGGTACCCTTCTTGGAAGGTATAACGTGATGGACGACCCCTGTCTTCAAGCGCATGTTGCTGTGAATGACCCCTATCTTTGAGTGCATGTCATGCTGAACGGTCTCTCTCTTTGAGCGTATACCATGATGGTTGACCCCTCTCTTTGTGCGTATGTCGCGATGAATGACGCCTCTCATCGAGTGTATGACATGGTGAACGGTCCCTCTCTTTGAGCGTATACGGTGATGGAAAATCCCTCTCTTTGAGTGTATGTCATAATGAATTGTCCCTCTCTCTCAGCGTATGTCGCGTTGAATGACCCCTCTTTTTTAGCGTATGTCGCAGTGAACGAGCCCTCTTTTTTAGCGTATGTCGCGTTGAATGACCCCTCTCTTCGAGTGCATGTCATAATTAACGGTCCCATTCTTAGATCGTATACTGTGATGGACAACCCTTCTCAGTGAGCGTATGTCGCGATGAATGACCCCTCTCTTCGAGTGCGTGTCATAATGAATGGTCCCATTCTTAGAGAGTATACCGTGATGGATGACCCATCTCTTTGAGCGTATGTAGCGGTGAATGACCCCTCTCTTCGAGAGTATATCGTAATAACTGGTCCCTCTTTTTAAGAGTCTCCCGTGATGGACGACCCATCTCTTTGAGAGTATGTCGCAATGAATGACCCCTCTCTTTGAGTGCATGTCATGGTAAATGGTCCCTCTCTTTGAGCGTATACCGTGATGGACGACTCCTCTCTTTGAACGTATGTCGCGATATATTAAACAGTCCCTTTCTTAGAGTGTATACCGTGATGGACGACCCATCTCTTTGAGCGTTTGTCACGATGAATGACCCCTCTCTTCGAGTGCATGTCATAATGAACGGTCCCATTCTTAGAGAGTATATTGTGATTGACGAGACCTCTCTTTGACCATATGACGCAGTCAATGACCCCTCTCTTCGAGCATATGTCAAATGAACGGACCATCTCTCTGAGCATATGTCAAATGCACGACCCCTATCTTCGAGCGTATGTCGCGATGAATGACCCCTCTATTCGAGTGCATGTCATGGTGGGTGGTCCCTCTCTTTGGGCGTATACCGTAATGGACGACCCCTCCCTTTGAGCATATGTCGCAATGAATGACCCCTCTCTTTGAGTGCATGTCATAATCAACGGTCGATCTCTTTGAGAGTATACCGTGATGGACGATCCATCTCTTTGAGCATATGTCACGATGAATGACCCCTCTCTTCGAGTGTATGTCTTATTGGACGATCCCTCTCTTTTAGCGTATACCATGGTGGATGACCCCTCTCTTTGAGCGTATGTCGCGATGAATGACCCTTCTTTGTGAGTGCATTGCATGGTGAACGGTCCCTCTATCTAAGCGTATACAAGGATGGGCGATCCATCTCTCTGAGCGTACGTCATGATGAATGACCCCTCTCTTCGAGTGCATGTCATGGTGAACGGTTCCTCGCTTTGAGTATATACCGTGATAAACGACCCGTCTTTTAAGATATCTCGCGATGAATGACCCCTCTCTTCGAGTGTATGTCTTAATGGACGGTTCCTCTCTTTTAGCGTATACTATGATGGATTACCCCTCTCTTTGAGAATATGTCGCGATGAATGACCATTCTCTTGGAGTGCGTGACATGGTGAACGGTCCGTCTATCTGAGCGTATGCCAGTATGGGATGACCCCTTTCTTTGAGCGTATGTCGTGATGAATGACCCCTCTGTTTGAGCGTACGTCGCGAGGAATGATCCTTCTATTCGAGTGTACATCATAATGAACGGTCTCTCTCTTTGAGTGCATGTCATAATGAACGGTCCCTCTCTTTGAGCGTATACCGTGATCGATGACCCGTCTCTTTGAGTGTATGTTACGACGAATGACCTTCTCTTCAAGTGCATGTCATGGTGAACGGTTCTTCTCTTTGAGCGTATGTCGCAGTGAATGAACCCTCTCTTCGAGAGTATATAATTATGAACGGTCCCTCTCTTTGAGCGTATGCCGTGATGGACCACCCCTCTCTTTGAGCGTATGTCGCCACGAATGACCACTCTCTTCGAGTGCATGTCAAGGTGAACGGTCCCTCTCTTTGAGCGTATACTGTTATGGACAACACCTCTCTTTGAGCTTATGTCACGATGAATGACTCTTCAAGTGCATGTCATAATGAACGGTCCCTTTCTTAGAGTGTGACGGATGACCCTTCTCTTTGAGCGTATGTCGTCAGAATGACCGCTCTCTTTGAGTGCATGTCATGCTAAACGACCCCTCTCTTTGAGCGTATACCGTGATAGAGGACCCCTCTCTTTGAGCGTATATCGTAATGAATGACCCTTCTCTTTGAGTGCATGTCATGCTGAACAACCCCTCTCTTTAAGCGCATACTGTGATGGATGACCTTTCCCTTTGAGCGTATGTCACGATCAATGACCCTTCTGTTCGAGTGCATCTCATAATGAACAATCCCTTTCCTCGAGCGTATACCGTGATGGACATCACCTTTCCTTGAGCGTATGTCACAGTGATAGACCCCTCTCTTCGAGCATATGTCATAATTAATGGGTCCCTCTCTTTGAGCGTATACCGTGATGGACGACACCTCTCTTTTAGCATATGTCGCGGTGAATGACCCCTCACTACTAGAGTATGTCATAATGAATGGCCCCTCTTTTTGAGCATATGCCGTGATGGACGAGCCCTCTCTTTGAGCGTATGTCGCGATGAATGACCCCTCTCTTCGAGTGCATATCTTAATGAATGATCACATTGTAAGAGCGTATACCGTGATAGACGACTCCTCTCGTTGAGTGTATGTCGTGGTGAATTACCCCTCTTTTCTAGAGTATGTCATAATGAACGGTTCCTCTGTTTGAGCGTATGCCGTGAAGGACGACCCCTCTCTTTGAGCGTATGTCGCGATGAATGACCCCTCTCTCTGAGTGCATGACATGGTGAATGATCTCTCTCTTTGAGCGTATACCGTGATGGACGACCTAACTCTTTCACCGAATGTCGTGATGAATGACCCCTCTCTTCGAGTGTAGGTCATAATGAAAGGTCCCTTTCCTATAGCGTATAACGTGATGGATGTACTTCTCTTTGAGCGTATGTCGCGGTGAATGACCCCTGTCTTCGAGGGTAGTTCATAATTAACGAACCCTTTCTTAGTGCATCTACCAGATGGATGAGCCCTCTCTTTGAGCGTATGGCGTGGTTAATGACCCCTCTCTTCAAGCGTATTTCATAATGAACGATCCCTATCTTAGAGCGTATACCGTGACGACCCTTCTCATTGTGCATATGTCACGACGAATGACCCCTCTCTTCGAGTGTACCTCATAATGAAATGTTCCTTTCTTAGAGCGTATATCGTGATGGACGACCCCTCTCTTTGAGCGTATCTTGCGGTGAATGACCCCTCTCTTCGAGAGTATGTCGTAATGATCGGTCCCTCTCTCTGAGCGTATCCCGTGATGGACGACCCCTCTCTTTGGGCATATGTCGCGATGAATGACCCTCTCTTTTTGTGCATGTCATTGTGAACGGTCCCACTCTTTGAGTGTGTACCGTGATGGATGACCCCTCTCTTTGAGCGTATACAGTGATGGACGACCTCTCTCTTTGAGCGTATACAGTGATGGACGACCCCTCTCTTCGAGCATATGTCGCGATGAATGACCCCTCTCTTCGAGTGGTTGCCATATTAAACACTCCCTTTCTTAGAGCGTACATCGTGATGGACGACCCTTCTCTTTGAGCGTATGACGCGATGATCGAATCCTCTCTTCGAGTGCATGTCGTACCGAACGGTCCATTTCTTAGAGGTAATACCGTGATGGAAGACACCTCTCTTTGAGCGTATTCCCCTCTCTTCGAGTGCATGTCATAATGAACGGTCCCTTTCTTTGAGCGTGTACCGTGATAGACGACCTCTCTCTTTGAGCGTATGTCGCGGCGAACGACCCCTCTCTTCGAGAGTATGCCGTAATGATCGGTCCCTCTCTTTGAGCGTATACCGTGATGGATAACCCCTCTCTTTGAATGTATGTCGCGATGAATGACCCCTCTCTTCGGGTGCATGTCATAATAAACATCCATTTCTTAGAGCGTATCCCGTGATGGACGATCCTTCTCTTTGAGCGTATGTCGCGATGATTGACCCCTCTCTTCGAGTGAATATCATAATAAACGGTCCCTTTCTTAAAGCGTATACCGTGATGGACGATACCTCTCTTTGAGCGTAAAACCCTTTCTTAGAGCGTATATCGTGATGGACGACCCCTCTCTTTGAGAGTATGACGTGGTGAGTGACCCCTCTCTTCGAGAGTATGTCGTAATGACCAGTCCTTGTCTATGAGCGTATTCCGTGATGGAATAACCCCTCTCTTTAAATATATGTCGCGATGAATGACCCCTTTCTTCGAGTACATGTCATAATAAATAGTCCCTTTCTTAAAGCATATCCTGTGATGGACGACCCCTCTCTTTGAGCATATCTCGCAACGAAAGAACCCTCTCTTTGAGTACATGTCAGGATGAACGGTCCCCCTCTTTGAGCGTATGTCGTGATGGATGACCCCGCCATGACCCATCTCTTCGGGTTAATGTCATAATGAATGGTCCATTTCTTAGAGCGTATACCGTGATGGATGACCCTTCTCTTTGAGCTTATGTCGCGATGAATGACTGCACACTTCGAGTGCATGTCATAATGAACGGTCCCTCTCTTATAGTGTATACCATGATGGATGATCCCTTTCTTTAAGCGTATGCCGCGGTGAATGACGCCTCTCTTCGAGAGTACGCCAAAATGAAAGGTCCCTCTCTTTGTGCATACGCCGTGATGGTCGACCCCTCTCTTCGAGTGCATGTCATGGTGAACGGTCCCTCTCTTTGAGTGTATACCATGATGTACGACCCCTCTCATTGAGCATAGGTCGCGATGGATGACCCCTCTCTTCATGGGCATGTCATACCGAACGGTTCCTCTCTTTGAGCCTACATCATGGTCGATGACCCCTCTTTTTGAGCGTATGTTGCAATGAATGACCCCTCTCATCGAGTTCAAGTCATGGTGAATAGTCCCTCTTTTTAAGCGTATACCGTGATGGATGACCCCTCTCTTTGAGCGTATGTCGCGTTGGATGACCCCTCTCTTCTAGTGCATGTCATAATGAACGGTCCCTTTCTTTGAGCATATACCGTGATGGACGACCCTTTTCTTTGAGCGTATGTCGCGATGAATGACCCCTCTCTTCGAGTGCATGTCATAATGAATGGTCCCTTTCTTATAGCGTATACCATGATTGACGACCCTTTTCTTTGAGCGTATGTCGCGATGAATGACCCCTCTCTTCGAGTGCATGTCATAATGAAAGGTCCCTTTCTTAGAGCGTATACCATGATGGATGACCCTTATCTTTCAGCGTATTTCACAATGAACGATCTCTTTCTTAGAGCGTACCTGTGATGGATGACCTTTTTCTTTCAGCGTATGTCGCGGTGAATGACCCCTCTCTTCGAGCGTATTTCATAATAAATGGTCCCTCTCATTGAGCGTATGCCGTGATGGATGACCCCTCTCTTTGAGCATATGATGCGTTGAATGGCCCCTCTCTTTGAGTGCATGTCATAATGAATGGTCCCTTTCTTAGAGCGTATACCATGATGGACGACTGTAATCACCACTTTATCTGGGTCTAACTCGTCACTTTTATGTTTAAAATAATGGGCTTGGACGCTTTAATTTCTCTACGGGTATTAATATTATGGTCATATATTTTACATTAATATTGCATTTTTGTATGTGTGTTTATTATAATAATATGTGTACTACGCATGTTAATATTCTACCTTACTATTTGTTTAAGTTTTATCGGTGTGTGTATATATATAATATGTACTTGTGGATATTATGAAATCATCAAATGTGATATATTATGTTGCATAACTATGTATTAATAATGTACGTAATCAAATATATATGTATATATCGTTAGTTATGTATACAGGCGTCCTTGTTTTATTTAATTTATTCCTAAGCATGTCATTTTGTTTCATCCTTTATATATATATATATTATATATATATTATATATATATTACATGGTCTTTAAATCAAAATCAATTGTTACTCGCATGTATTTATTTATGTTTAATTCTTCATATTGAGGTAGAATAATAATGATATTGTATTTCTAGAATTTGTCTCACCAAATGCATGCGCTGAATCATTCGATTTTTTACCTTTGGATTCGTATCACTAGACTATAATCATTCACATAATTTAGTATTATTTATTTAGGTCAGTTTCTATTTATTTAATTGATTAGATTCTAAGAAAAGAGGTGATCATTAGTTTTTATGTTGCATCATTCATAAGGTGACGTGCGGGATCTGAACCCTAAACTAACACGACAAACAATATTATTTGACGTTGATTTAGTCTTTGGTCCGGTGTATCGTCAACCTTATTAATTAAATGCTTTATTGATTTGAATTCACCAATTAAAATAAACAAATTTAATTAAGGTCAATTTTGAATTTAGAAAAGGATTTAAAATTAAATTAAAGTTGAAACATGTTTTTTAAA
Source organism: Abelmoschus esculentus (assembly GCA_035048815.1). Taxonomy (NCBI): domain Eukaryota; kingdom Viridiplantae; phylum Streptophyta; class Magnoliopsida; order Malvales; family Malvaceae; genus Abelmoschus; species Abelmoschus esculentus. Next base: position 11,604,450 of record JAUCBN010000036.1, read on the forward strand.
GAAAATATTTTTGGTACCGATTTTAGAGAGTGATGGGGTTGCTAATCCTTCCCCATGCATAAACAACTCAAAAACAATTTTTCAAAATAAATCTTTGATTTTCCTTTTAAGGTGTCCGGTCTACCTTGGTAACCGATGGCGGCTCCAAATTTATTTTTCCAAAAGAATTTAAATTTTTTAAATAACATTTTCGAAGGGCATTAAATCAATACCACCAAAGATCTTGTCTCCTTAATACTTTTCAAACTATTTTTCCCTTTTCCATCTTTCAACATGAAAAAGGTCGCTTAAACGACCTTTCTCATTGTGTGTATGTCGCGATGAATGTCCCCTCTCATGGAGTGCATGTCATAATGAACGATCCCTTTCTTTGAGCGTATACCGTGACGGACGACCCTTCTCTTTGAGCGTATGTCGCGGTGAATGACCCCACTCTTCGAGAGTGTGTCGTAGTGACCGGTCCCTCTCTTTGAGCGCATCTAGTAATGGATGATCTCTCTCTTTGAGCCTATGTCGCGGTGAATGATCCCTCTCTTCGAGCGTATTTCATAATGAACAGTCTCTCTCTTTGAGCGTATGACGTGATGGATGACCCTCTCTTTAAGCATATGTGGATATGAATGACCCCTCTCTTCCAGCGTATTTTGTAATGAACGATACCTTTCTTAGAGCGTATACCGTGATGGTTGACCCCTCTCTTTGAGTGTATTTCACAATGAACGGTTCCTCTCTTTGAGCGTATGCTGTGATGGATGAACCCTCTCTTTGAGCGTATGTCGCGTTGAATGACCCCTCTCTTCGAGTGCATTTCATGCTGAACGGTACCTCTCTTTGAGCGTATACCATGATGGATGACCACTCACTTTTAGCGTATGTCATGATGAATGACCCCTCTATTCGAGTGCATGTCATGGTAAATGATCCCCGTCTTTGATCGTATACCGTGATGGACGATCCCTCTCTTTGAGTGTATGTCGCGATGAATGGACCCCTCTCATCGAGTGCATGTCATAATGACCAGTCCCTTTTATAGAGCGTATACCGCGATGGACGACCCCTCTCTTTGAGAGTATGTCGTGGTGAATGACCCCTCACTTCTAGAGTATGTTGTAATGACCTGTCCCTCTCTTTGAGCGTATCCCATGATGGACGATCCCTCTCTTTGAGCATATGTCGCGATGAAAAACCCCTCTCTTTGAGTGCATTTCATGGTGAACGGTCCCTCTCTTTGAGCATATGTCACGGTGAATGACCCCTCTCTTTAAGTGTATGTCATAATTAATGGTCCCTTTCTTAGTGCGTATACCGTGACGGACGACCATACTCTTTGAGCGTATGTCGCGATGAATGACTCCACTCTTCGAGTGCATGTCATAATGAACGACCCCTTTCTTAGAGCGTATACCGTGATGGATGAACCTTCTCTTTGAGTGTATGTCATAGTGACTAACCCCTCTCTTCGAGCGTATTTCGTTATGAACGGTCCCTTTCTTAGAGCGTATACCGTGATGGATGACCCCTCTCGCAGAGCGTATGTCGCGGTAAATGACCCCTATCTTCGAAAGAATTTCATAATGAATGGTCCTTTTCTTTGAGCATATTCCGTGATGGATGACCCCTCTCTTTGAGCATATGTCACAGTGAATGACCCCTCTCTTCGAGCGTATTTCATAATGAACATTCGCTCTCTTTGAGCGTATGTCGTGATGGATGACCCCTCTCTTTGAGTGTATGTCGCGTTGAATGACCACTCTCTTCGAGTGCTTGTAATAATGAACGATCTCTTTCTTAGAGTGTATACCATGATGGATTCCCCTTCTCATTGTGCATACGTCGCGATGAATGACCCTTCTCTTCGAGTGCATATCATAATGAACAATACCATACTTTGAGCGTATATCGCGACGTACGACCCCTCTCTTTAAGGGTATGTTGCGGTGAATGACCCCTCCCATCCAGAGTTTGTCGTAATAATCGATCTCTCTCTATGATTTTATCCCGTGATGGACGACCCCTTTCTTTGAGCATATGTCTCGATGTGAATGACCCCTCTCTTTTAGTGCATGTCATGGTGAACGATCCCTCTCTTCGAGCGTATACCATGATGGACGAACCCTCTCTTTGAACGTACGTCGTGATGAATGACCCCTCCAAGTGCATGTCGTAATAAATAGTCCCTTTCTTAGAGCGTATACCCTGATGGACGACCATTCTCTTTGAGCGTATGTCGCGATGATTAACCCCTCTCTTTGAGTGCTTGTCATAATGAACAATCCCTTTCTTAGAGCGTATACCATGATGGACGACACCTCTCTTTGAGCGTATGACGCGGTGAATGATCCCTCTCTTCTAGCATATGTCATAATGAATGTTCCCTCTCTTTGAGCGTATACTGTGATGGACGACCCCTCTCTTTGACCGTATGTCGAGATGAATAAAACCCCCTCTATTCGAGTGCATGTCATGGTGAGCAGTCCCACTCTTTGGGCGTATATCGTGATGGACTCATTTAGCGTATGTCGCGATGAATAAAGACCCCTCTCTTTGAGCGTATGCCACGGTACATGACCCCTCTCTTCGAGTGCATGTCAAAATGAATGGTCCTCTTTATGAGCGGATACCGTGATGGACGACCCTTCTCTTTGAGCATATGTCACGTTGAATGACCCCTCTCATCGAGAGTAGGTCATAATGAATGGTCCCTTTCTTAGAGCGTATATCGAGATGGACGACCCATCTCTTTGAACGTATGTCACGGTGAATGACCCCTCTCTTCGAGTGCTGGTCGCAATGAACGATCCCTCTCTTTGAGCGTATATTGTGATGGATGACCCCTCTCATTGAGTGTATGCCACGTTGAATGACCCCTCTCTTCGAGTGCATGTCATAATGAATGGTCCCTCTTTGTGAGTAGATACCGTGATGGACGATCCTTCTCTTTGATCGTTTGTCGCAATGAATGACCCCTCTCTTTGAGTGCATGTATTGATCCCTTTCTTAGAGTGTATACGGTGATGGACGACCCATCTCTTTGAGCGTATGTCGCGATGAATGAGCCCTCTATTCGAGTTCATGTTACAATGAAAGGTCCCTTTCTTTGAGCATATACCGTGATGGACGACCCCTCTCTTTGATCGTATATCAAGATGAATGACCCCTCTCTTCGAGTGCATGTCATAATGAATGGTCTCTTTCTTAGAGCGTATACCGTGATGGACGACTCCTCTCGCTGAGCGTATGTCGCGGTAAATGACCTCTCTCTTTCAGAGAATTTCATAATGAACGGTCCTTTTCTTTGAGCGTATACCGTGATGGATGACTCCTCTCTTTGAGCGTATGTCATAGTGAATGACTCCTCTCTTCAAGTGTATTTCATAATGAATGGTCTCTCTCTTTGAGCGTATGACGCGATGATTGACCCCTCTCTTCTAGCATACGTCATAATGAATGGTCCCTCTCTTTGAGCATATACCATGGTGGACGACCCCTCTATTTGACCGTATGTCGCGATGAATAAAAACCCCTCTATTCGACTGCATGTCATGGTGAGCAGTCCCACTCTTTGGGCGTATATCGTGATGGACTCTCTGAGAGTATGTCGCGATGAATGACATGTCTCTTTGAGTGCATGTCATAATCAACGGTCCCTCTCTTTGAGCATATACCGTGATCGATGGCCCTCTCTTTGAGCGTACATTGCGATGAATGACTCCTCTCTTCGAGTGCGTTTCATGGTGAACAGTACCTCTCTTTGAGTGTAAACTGTGATGGACGACCCCTCCCTTTGAGCATAGGTCGCAATGAATGACCCCTCTTCGAGGGCATGTCATAATGAAGGTTCCCTCTCCTTAAGCAAATATCGTGATCGAGACCCACTTTTTGAGCGTACATTGCGATGAATGACCCCTCTCTTTGAGCGTACATTGCGATGAATGACCCCTCTCTTTGAGCGTACATTGCGATGAATGACCCCTCTTTGAGCGTATATCATGATCGAGACCCACTTTTTGAGCGTATATCGCGATGGATGACCCCTCTCTTCAAGTGCATGTCATGGTGAAAGTTCCCTCTCCTTAAGCGAAAACCGTGATGGACGACCCCCCTCTTTGAGCGTATGTCGCGATGAATGACCCCTCTTTTCGAGTTCATGTCATAATGAATCGTCCCTTTCTTAGAGCGTATACCGTGATGGATGACCCCTCTCTTTGAGTGTATGACACGGTGAATGACCCCTCTCTTCGAGTCAATGTCATAATGAACGGTTCCTTTCTAAAAGCATAAATCGTGCTGGACGACCCCTCTCTTTTGCGTATGTCGTGGTATAGCGTATCCCGTGATGGACATCCCCTCTTTTTGAGTGTTTTTCGTAATGAATAACCCCTCTCTTTGAGTTCATATCATGGTAAACGGTCCCTCTCCTTGAGCGTATACCATGATTTACGACCCCTTGTGTTTGAGCATATATCGCGGTGAATGACTCCTCTTTTTGAGTGCATGTCATAATGAATGGTTCCTCTCTTTGAGAAGTATTTTTGATGGACGACCCCTCCCTTTGAGCGTATGCCACGGTGAATGACCCCTTTCTTCGAGTGCATGCCATAATGAACGGTCCCTCTTTGTGAGCAGATATTGTGATGGACGACCCTTCTCTTTGAGCGTTTGTCGCGATGAATGACCCTTCTCCTTGAGTGCATGTAATGATCCCTTTCTTAGAGTGTATACTGTGATGGACTACCCATCTCTTTGAGCGTATGTCGCGATGAATCCGCCCTCTCCTCGAGTGCATGTTAAAATGAAAGGTCCCTATCTTTGGGCGTATACCATGATGGACGATCCCTCTCTTTGAGCGTATATCACGATGAATGACCCCTCTCTTCGAGTGTATGTCGTAATGAACGATTCCTTTCTTAGAGAGTAAATCGTGATGGACAACCCCTCTCATTGAGCGTATGTCGTGGGGAATGACCGCTCTATTCGAGTGTAGGTCATAATGACCGGTCCCTCTCTTTGAGTGTATCTCGTGTTGGACAACACCACTCTTTGAGCATTTGTCATGATGAATGACCCCTTTATTCGAGTGCATGTCATGGTGAATTGTCCCTCTCTTTGAGCGTATACCATGATGGACGACCACTCTCTTTGGGCGTATGTCGCGAATGGCCACTATCTTTGAGTGCAATCATGGTGAACGGTCCCTCTCTTTGAGTGCAATCATGGTGAACGATCCCTCTCTTTGAGCGTATCCGTGACGGACGACCCCTCTCATTGAGCGTATGTTGCGGTGAATGACCCCTCTCTTCGAGTGCATGTCATAATGAACGGTCCCCTTCTTAGAACATATACCGTGATCAACGACCCCTCTCTTTGTGCGTACGTAGTTGTGAATGACCCCTCTCCTTGAGCGTATGTGGCGATGAATGACTCTTCTCTTTGAGTGCATGTCGTAATAAATAGTCCCTTTCTTAGAGCGTATACCGTGATGGATGACCCCTCACTTTGAGAGTATGTCGCGATGAATGACACCTCTCTTTGAGTGCATTTCATGGTGAACAGTCCATCTCTTTTTAGCATATACTGTGTCTCCAGACCCCTCTCTTTGAGCATATGTCGCAATGAATTACCCTCTCTTCGAGGGAATGTAATAATAAATGGTCCCTCTCTTTGAGAGAATACCGTGATCGAGACACCTCTTTTTAAGCGTATGTCGCGATGAATGACCCCTCTCTTCGAGTGCATGTCATGGTGAAAGATCCCTCTCTTTGAGTGAATACCGTGATGGACGACCCCTCGCTTTTAGTGTATGTCGCTATGAATGACCTCTCTCTTCGAGTGCATGTCATAATGATCGGTCCCTTTCTTAAAGCGTATACCGTGATGGATGACCCCTCTCTATGAGCGTATACCGTGATGAATGACCCCTTTCTTCAAACATACTCCATAATGAACGTTCCCTCTCTTTGAGCGTATGGCGTGATGGACGACCCCTCTCTTTGAGCGTATGTCGCGTTGAATGACCACTCTCTTCCAGTGCATGTCGTAACGAATGGTTCCTTTCTTAGAGCGTATGTCATACCGACTAGTCCCTCTCTTTGAGCGTATCTCATGATGGACGACCGCTCTCTTTTAGCGTTTGTCATGATGAATGACCCCATTCTTCGAGTGCATGTCATGATGAATTGTCCCGCTCTTTGAGCGTATACCATGATGGACGACCCCTCTCTTTGAGCGTATGTCACGAAAATGGCCCCTATCTTTGAGTGTAATTCATGGTGAACGGTCCCTCTCTTTGAGCGTATACTGTGATGGACGACCCATCTCTTTGAGCATATGTCGCGGTGAATCAGCCCTCTCCTCGAGTGCATGTTAAAATGAAAGGTCCCTCTCTTTGAGCGTATACCGTGATGGACGACCCCTCTCTTTGAGCGCATATCGCGATGAATGACCCATCTCTTCGAGTGTATGTCATAATGAATGGTGCCTTTCTTAGTGCATATATAGTGATTGACGACCTTTCTCAATGTGCGTATGTCGCAATGAATAACACCTCTCTTCGAGTGCATGTCATGGTGAATGGTTCCTCTCGTTGTGCGTCTACCGTGATAGACGTCCCTCTCTTGGAGCGTATGTCGTGATGAATGGCCCCTCTCTTTGAGTGCATGTCATGGTGAACGGTCCCTCTCCTTGATCATATACCATGATATAGGACCCCTTGTGTTTGAGCATATGTCGCGGTGAATGACTCCTCTCTTCGAGTGCATGTCATAATGAACGGTTACTCTCTTTGAGCGTATTTTGTGATGGACAACCCCTCTCTTTGAGCGTATGCCGCGGTGAATGACCCCTTTCTTTGAGTGCATGCCATAATGAACGATCCCTCTTTGTGAGCAGATACCGTGATGGACGACCCTTCTCTTTGAGCGTATCCCGTGATGGACATCCACACTCTTTGAGTGTTTTTCGTAATGAATGACCCCTCTCTTCCACTACATGTCATGGTGAACGGTCCCTCTCTATGAGCGTATCCCGTGATCGACGACTCCTCTCTTTGAGCATATGTCGCGATGAATGACCCCTCTCTTCGAGTGTATGTCATAATGAATCGTCCCTTTCTTAGAGCGTATATAGTGATGGACGACCTTCATCAATGTGCGTATGTCGCGATGAATAACACCTCTCCTCGAGTGCATGTCATGGTGAATGGTTCCTCTCTTTGTGCGTCTACCGTGATGGACGTCCCCTCTCTTTGAGCGTATGTCGCGTATGATGACCTCTTTCTTCGATTGCATGTCATAATGAACGTTCACTTTCATAGGGCGTATACCATGATGGACGACCCCTCTCTCTGAGCGTATGCCGTTACAGACAAACCCTCCCTTTGAGACTACGTCGCGATGAATGACCCCTCTCTTTGAGCATGACATTGTGAACGATTCCTCTCATTGAGCATAAACCTTGGACGACCCCTCCATTTGGTCGTACGTCGCGATGAATGATCCCTCTCTTTGAGTGCATGTCATAATGAACAGTCCCTTTCTTAGAGTGTATACCATGATGGATGACCCTTCTCTTTGGCGTACATCGCAATGAATGACCCCTCTCTTTGAGGGTTTGTCATAATGAAAGACCCTTCTCTATAAGCGTATACCGTGATCGATGACCCCTCTTTTGAGTGTATGCCGCAATGAAGGACCCCTCTCTTCGAGTCCATGTCATGGTGAGCAATCCCTCTCTTTGAGCATATAACGTAATGGACGACCCTTCTCTTTGAGTGTATCTCGCGATGAAGAATCCCTCTCTTCGAGTGCATATCATAATGAACATTAACTTTGTTAGAGTGTATACCGTGATGCATGACTCCTATCTTTTAGCGTATGTCACGGTGAATGACACCTTTGTTCGAGAGTATTTCCTAATGATCGGTCCCTCTCTTTGAGCGTATGTTGTGATGGACGACCCCTCTCCTTGAGCCTATGTCGTGTTGGACGACCACTCTCTTTGAGCATATGTCGTGTTAGACGACCACTCTCTTTGAGCGTATGTCGTGTTGGACGACCACTCTCTTTGAGCGTATGTCGTGCTGGATGACCACTCTCTTTGAGCGCAAGTCGCGATGAATGATTCTTGTCTTCGACTCTATGTTCTGGTGAACAGTCCTTCTCTTCGAGTGCATGTCATAATTAACAGTCCCTTTCTTAGAGAATATACCGTGATGGATGACCCTTCTCATTAAGCGTATGTCGCGGTATGCCGTGATGAACGACCCCTCTCTTTAAGCGTATATCGTGATGAATGACCCCTCTTTTAGAGTGCATGTCACGTTGAACCATCCCTCTTTTTGAGCATATGTCGTGATGGACGACCCCTCTCTTTGAGCATATGTCGCGATGTGTAACCCCTCTCTTCGAGTGCATGTCCTGTTGAACGATCCCTCTATTCGAACGTATGCGGTGATGGATGACCTCTCTCTTTAAGTGTATGTCGCATTGAATGACCCCTCTAGTTGAGTGCATGTCATTATGAACGATCCCTTTCTTAGAGTATATACCATGATGGACGACCCTCTCTTTGAATGTATGTCGCGATGAATGACCACTCTCTTTGAGTGCATGTCCTAATGAACGATCCCTCTCTTTGAGAGTATACTGTGATGGAAAATACCTCTCTTTGAGCGTATTGCACGATGAATGACCCCTCTCTTTTAGTGTATATCATAATGAACAATCCCTCTCTTAGAGCGTATACCGTGATGGACAACCCCTCTCTTTGAGCGTATGTCGCGATGAATGTCCCCTCTATTCGAGTGCATATCATAATGAACGGTCCCTTTCTTATAGCATATACCGTTATGGACGATCCATCTCTTTGAGCGTATGTCGCGGTGAATGACCCCTTTCTTTGAAGGTATGTTGTAGTGACCGGGTCCCCCTCTTTGAGCGTATCCCGTGATGGACGACCCCTGTCTTTGAGCGTATGTCGTGATGAACGACCCCTCTCTTTGAGTGCATGTCATGGTGAACGGTCCTTCTTTTTGAGCATATCCCGTGATGGACATCCCCTCTCTTTAAGTGTTTTTCGTAATGAATGACCCCTCTCTTCGAGTGCATGTCATGGTGAACGGTCCCTCTCTATGAGCGTATCCCGTGATGGACGACTCCTCTCTTTGAGCGTATCCCGTGATGGACGACTCCTCTCTTTGAGCGTATGTCGCGATGAATGGCTCCTCTCTTTGAGTGCATAACATGGTGAACAGTCCCTCTCTTTGAGTGTATGTCGCGGTTAATGGCCCCTATCTTTAAGTGCAATTCATGGTGAATCGTCCCTCTGTTTGAGCGTATACCATGATGGACGACCCCTCTCTTTGAGCGTATATCGCGTTGAATGACCCATTTCTTCGAGTGTATGTCATAATGAACGGCTCCTCTCTTTGAGTGTATATCGTGATGGACGACCGCACTCTTTGAGCGTATGTCGCGATGAATGACCCCTATCTTTGAGTGCAATTCATGTTGAACGGTCCCTTTGAGTGTATACCGTGATGGACGACCACTCTCTTTGTGCGTATGTCGTTGTGAATGACCCCTCTATTTGAGCGTATGTCACGATGAATGACCCCTCTTTGAGTCCATGTCGTAATAAATAGTCCCTTTCTTAGAGTGTATACCGTGATGGATGACCCCTTTCTTTGAGAGTATGTCACGATGAATGACTCCTCTCTTTGAGTGCATGCCATAATCAACGATCCCTCTCTTTGAGCATATACCATGATCGATGATCATCTCTTTGAGCGTACGTTGCGATGAATGACCCCTCTCTTTGAGTGCATTTCATGATGAACAGTCCCTCACTTTTAGTGTATACTGTGATGGACGACCCCTATCTTTGAGCGTATGTCGCAATGAATTACCCCTCTTTTCGAGGGAATGTCATAAAAAATAGTCCCTCTCTGTGAGCGAATACCGTGATCGAGACACCTCTCTTTAAGCATATGCCGCGATGAATGACCCCTCTCTTCGAGTGCATGTCATGGTGAAAGATCCCTCTCTTTGAGTGAATACCGTGATGGACGACCCCTCGCTTTTAGCGTATGTCGCGATGAATGACCCCTCCCTTCGAGTTCATGTCATAATGATCGGTGCCTTTCTTAGAGCGTATACCGTGATGGATGACCTCTCTCTTTGAGCATATTTCGCGATGAATGACCCCTCTTTTTGGGTGCATTTCATAATGAACAGTCCCTTTCTTAGAGCGTATACCGTGATGGATGACCCCTCTCTCTAAGCGTATAACGCGATGAATGAGCCCTCTTTTCAAGCATATACCGTAATGAATGGTCCCTCACTTTGAAGCGTATGGCGTGATGGACGACCCCTCTCTTTAACCGTATACCGTGATGGACAACCCCTCTCTTCCAGTGCATGTCATAATGAACGGTACCTTTCGTAGAGCGTAAATCATGATGGACAACACCTCTCATTAGGCGTATGTCGCGGTGAATGACAGCTCTATTCGAGCGTATGTCATAATGACCGGTCCCTCTCTTTTGAGCGTATCTCGTGATGGACGACCGCTCTCTTTGAGCATTTGTCGTGATGAATGACCCCTTTCTTCGAGTGCATGTCATGGTGAATTGTCCCTCTCTTTGAGCATATACCGTGATGGACGACACCTCTCTTTGAGCGTATGTCGCAATGAATGGCCCTTATCTTTGAGTGCAATTCATGTTGAACGGTCCCTCTCTTTGAGCGTATACCATGATGGATGACCCCTCACTTTGAGCGTATATCGCGTTGAATGACCCATTTCTTCGAGTGTATGTCATAATGAGCGGCTCCTCTCTTTGAGCGTATATCGTGATGGACGACCCCTCTCTTTGAGCGTATGTCGCTATGAATGACCCCTCTATTCTAGTGAATGTCATGGTGAACGATCCCAATATTTGAGTGGATACCGTGATGGATGATCCCTCTCTTTGAGCTTATATTGCGATGAATGACCCCTCTCTACGAATGCATATATTAATGAACGGTCCCTTTCTTAGAGAGCATAGTATGATCGACGACCCCTCTCTTTGAGCGTATGTCGCGGTGAATGATCTCTCTCTTCGAGTGCATGTCATACTGAACGGTCCCCTTCTTAGAACATATACCGTGATGGATGACCCATCTCTTTGAGAGTATGTCGCGATGAATGAAACCTCCCCTTGAGTGCGTATCATAATCAATGGTCCCTCTCTTTGAGTGTATACCGTGATCGATGACCCTATCTTTGAGCGTACGCTGCGATGAATGACCCCACTCTTCGAGTACATTTCGTGGTGAACAGTCCCTCTTTGAGCGTATACTGTGATGGACGACCCTACTCTTTGAGCGTATATCTTGACGGACAAACCCTCCCATTGAGACTATGTCGCGATGAATAACCCAACTCTTTGAGCACATTGTGAACGATTCCTCTCTTTAAGCGTAAACCATGATGGACGACCCCTCCATTTGATTGTACGTCGCGATAAATGACCCTTCTCTTCGAGTGTATGTCATAATGAACGGTCCCTTTCTTAGAGCGTATACCGTGATGGATGACCCTTCTCTTTGCCATATATCGCAATGAATGACCCCTCTCTTTGAGGTTTTGTCATAATGAAAGACCCTTTTCTTTAAGCGTATACCGTGATCGATGACCCCTCTTTTTGAGTGTATGTCGCAATGAAGGACCCCTCTCTTCGAGTGCATGTCACGGTGAACAATCCCTCTCTTTGAGCATATACCGTAAAGGACGACCCTTGTCTTTGATTGTATCTCGTGATGAATAACCCCTCTCTTCGAGTGCATATCGTAATGAATATTCCCTATCTTAGAACGTATACCGTGATACACGACTCTTCTCTTTTAGCGTATGTCACAGTGAATGCACCTATGTTCGAGAGTATTTCATAATGATCGGTCCCTCTCTTTGAGTGTATGTCGTGATGGACGACCCCTCTCTTTGAGCGTATGTCGTGTTGGGTGACCACTCTCTTTCAGCGTAAGTCGCGATGAATGATTCTTGTTTTCGACTATATGTCCTGTGAAAAGTCCTTTTCTAGTGCATGTCATAATTAACAGTACCTTTCTTAGAGCATATACTGCGATGGGCGACCTTTCTCTTTGAGCATATGTGGCGGTGAATGACCCCTCTCATCGAGAGTAGGTCATAACGAATGGTCCCTTTCTTAGAGCGTATACCGTGTTGGACGACCCTTCTCTTAAAGCTTATGTCACGGTGAATAACCCCTCTCTTCGAGTGTTGGTCGTAATGAACGGTCCCTCTCTTTGAGCGTATTTTGTGATGGACGACCCCTCTCTTTGAGCGTATGCCACGGTGAATGAAAACTCTCTTCGAGTGCATGTCATAATGAACGGTCCCTCTTTATGAGCGGATACCGTGATGGACGACCCTTCTCTTCGAGCGTTTGTAGCGATGAATGACCCCTCTCTTTGAGTGCATGTAATGATCCCTTTTCTAGAGTATATACTGTGATAGACGACCCATCTCTTTTAGCGTATGTCGCGATGAATGAGCCTTTTCTACAAGTGCATTTTACAATGAGAGGTCCCTCTCTTTGAGCGTATAACGTGATGGAAGACCCCTCTCTTTGAGCGTATATCGCGATGAATGACCCCTCTCTTTGAGTGCATGTTATAATGAACGATCCCTTTCTTAGAGCGTATATCGTGATGGACGACCTTTCTCAATGTGCGTATGTTGCGATGAATAACACCTCTCTTCGAGTGCATGTCATGGTGAATGGTTCCTCTCATTGTGCGTCTACCGTGATGGATGTAGCCTCTCTTTGAGCGTATGTCTCGATTGATCACCCTTTTCTTCGAGTGCATGTCATAATGAACGTTCACTTTCATAGAGCGTACACCGTGATGGACGACCCCTCTCTTAGAGCGTATGTCGCGGTGAATAACCCCTCTCTTCGAGAGTATGTCATAATGAACGGTCACTCTCTTTGAGCGTATGCCGTGATAGACAAACCCTCCCTTTGAGACTATGTCGCGATGAATGACCCCTCTCTTCGAGTGCATGACATGGTGAACGATTCCTCTCTTTGAGCATAAACCATGATGGGCGACCCTTCCATTTGATCGTACGTCGCGATGAATGACCCCTCTCTTCGAGTGCATGTCATAATGGATGGTTCCTTTCTTAGAGCGTAAACCGTGATGGATGACCCTTCTCTTTGAGCTTATATCGCGATGAATGACCCCTATCTTTCAGGGTTTCTCATAATGAAAGATCCTTCTCTTTAAGCGTATATCCTGACCGATGACCCCTCTTTTTGAGTGTTTGTCGCAATGAAGGACCCTCTCTTCCAGTGCTTTTCATGGTGAACAATCCATCTCTTTGAGCGTATACCGTAATGGACGACCTTTATCTTTGAGTGTATCTCGCGATGAATAACCACTCTCTTCGAGTGCATATCATAATGAACATTCCCTTTCTTAGAGCGTATACAGTGATGCACGACTCCTCTCTTTTAGCGTATGTTGCGGTGAATGACCCTTCTGTTCGAGAGTATTTCATAATGGTCGGTCCCTCTCTTTTAGCGTATGATGTGATCGACGACCATTCTCTTTGAGCGTATATCGTGTTGGACGACCACTCTCTTTGAGTGTAAGTCACGATGAATGATCCTTGTCTTAGACTGTATGTCCTGGTGAACAATCCCTCCTAGTGCATGTCATAATTAACGGTCCCTTTTTTAGAGCGTATACCGTGATGGACGACCCCTCTCTTTGAGCGTATGTCGCGGTGAGTGACCCCTCTCTTCGAGAGTATGTCATAATTAATGGTCCTTCTCTTTAAGCGTATGCCGCGAAGGATGACCCCTCTCTTTGAGCGTATATTGCGATGAAAGACCCCTCTCTTCGAGTGCATGTCATGGTGAACAATCACTCTCTTTGAGTGTATGCTGTTATATAAGATCCTCTCCTTAAGCGTATATCACGATGAATAACACCTCTCTTCGAGTGCAGGACGTGGTGAACGGTCCCTCTCTTTGAGCGTATGTCATAACGGACGACCCCTCTCTTTGAACGTATATGGCGATGAATGACCCCTTTCTTAGAGCGTATACCGTGATGGATGACCCCTCTCTTTGAGCTTTTGCTGTGATGGATGACGCCTCTATTTGAGCATATGTGGCGTTGGATGACCCCTTTCTTCGAGTTTATTTGAAATGAATGATCCATTTCTTAGAGCGTATACCGTGATCAATGATCCTCTTTTTGAGCGTATGTTGCGATGAATGACCCCTCTCTTCGAGTGCATGTCATAATGAACGGTTCCTTTCTTAGACCGTATACTGTTAGGGACGAGTTCTCTTTTTTAGCGTATGTCGCAATGAATGCACCTCTCTTCTAGTGCATGTCATAATCAATGGTCCTTTCTTAGAACGCATATCGTGATGGACGACCCTTGTCTCCAAGCGTATGTCGCTATGAATGACCCCTTTCTTTGAGTGCATGTCATGTTGAACGGTCCCTCTCTTTGAGCGTATACCATGATGGACGATCCCTCTCTTTGAGCGTGTGTCGCGATGAATGTCACCTCTCTTCGAGTGCATGACATGGTGAACGGTCCCTCTCTTTGAGCGTATATGGTGATGGAAAATCCCTCTCTTTGAGGGTATGTCACGATGAATGACCCCTCTCTTTCAGTGCGTGTCATAATAAACGGCCCCTCTCTTAGAGCGTATACCGTGATCGATAACACCTCTCTTTGAACGTATGTCGCGATGAAAGACACCTCTCTTCGTGTGCAAGTTAAGGTGAAAGTTAATTCTCTTTGAAAGTATACCGTGATGGATGAACCCTCTCTTTGAGCGAATGTCGTGATGAATGACCCCTCTTTTCAACTACATGTCATATTGAATGGTCCCTTTCTTAGAGCGAAAACCGTGATGGACGACACCTCTCTTTGAGTGTATGTCGTGGTGAATGACCCCTCTCGTTGAGTGCATGTCAAGGTGAATGGTCCCTCTCTTTGAGCGTATACCGTGATGGACGACCTATTTTTTTGAACGTATGTCGCGATATAATAATAAGTCCCTTTCTTAGAGCATATAACGTGATGGACGACCCATCTCTTTCAGCGTTTGTCGCAATGAATGACCCCTCTCTTCGAGTGCATGTCATAATGAACGGTCCCATTCTTAGAGAGTATATTGTGATGGATGACACATCTCTTTGAGCGTATGACGCGGACAATAACCCCTCTCTTCGAGCGTATGTCATAATGAACAGACCATCTTTTTTAGCGTATAACATAATGGACAACCCTATCTTCGAGCGTATGTCGTGATGAATGACCCCTCTATTCGAGTGCATGTTATAGTGAATGGTACCTCTCTTTGGGCGTATACCGTGATGGACGACCCTTCTCTTTGAGAAAATTTCTCAATGAATGACCCGTCTCTTTGAGTGCATCTCATAATCAACGGTCGCTCTCTTTGAGCGTATACCGTGATCGATGACCCTCTCTTTGAGATATGTCGCGATGAATGACCCCTCCACTCGAGTGCATGTCATAATAAACGGTCCCTTTCTTAGAGTGTATACCGTGACGGACGACCCGACCCTTCTCTTAGAGCGTATGTCGAGATGAATTACCCTTCATTTCGAGTACAGGTCATAATGACCAGTTCCTTTCTTAGAGCGTATACCGTGATGGACGTCACCTCTCTTTGAGCGTATGTCATGGTGAATGACCCCTCTCTTCAAGCGTATGTTATAATGAACGGTTCTTATGTTTGAGCATATACCGTGGTGGATGACCCCTCTCTTCGATAGTATATCATAATGAACGGTCCCTCTCTTTGAACATATGTCACGATGAATGACCCCATTCTTTGAGTGCATGTCATGGTGAATGGTCCCTATTTTTGGGCGTATACTGTGATGGACGACTCCTCTCTTTGAGCGTATGTCGCGATGAATGACCCCTCTCATCGAGGGCATGTAATAATGAATGGTCTCTTTCTTAAAGCGTATACCGTTGGGACGACCCTTCTCTTTGAGCGTATGTCGCGGTGAATGACCCCTCTCTTCGAGTGCATGTCATGATGAAAGGTCCCTTTCTTATAGCGTATACCGTGATGACGATCCCTCTGCTTGAGCGTATGTCGCGACGAATGACCTCTCTATTCAAGTGCATGATATGGTGAATAGTGCCTCTCTTTGAGCGTATACCGTGATGGACGACCTCTCTATGAGCCTATGTCGTGATGAGTGACCTCTCTCAGTGAGTGCATGTCATAATAAACGATTACTCTCTTTGAACATATACCGTGATCGATGACCCCTCTCTTTGAGCGTTTGTCGTGATGGATGATCCCTCTCCTTAAGCATATGTCGCGATGAAAGACCCCTCTCTTCGAGTGCATGTCATGGTGAAAGGTCCTCTTTGAGAGTATACCGTGATTAATGACCCTTCTCTTTGAGCGAATGTCGCGATGAACGGTCCCTTTCTTATATCATATACCGTGATGGACCACCCTTCCTGTTGAGCATATGTCACGATGAATAACCCCTCTCTTCTAGTGCGTCATGGTGAATGATCCCTCTCTTTGTCCGTATACCTTGATGGACGACCCCTCCCTTTGAGCGTATGTCGCGACGAACGACCCCTCTCTTCGAGTGTATATCATACTAAACAATCCCTCTCTTTGAGTGTATACGGTGATGGATAAGCCCTCTCTTTGAGTGTATGTCGCGAAGAATGACCCCTCTTTTCGAGTGCATGACATTATGAACGTTCCCTCTCTTTGAGCGTATACGGTGATGGTAACCCCTCTCTTTGAGCGTATGTCACGATGAATTACCCCTCTTTCAGTGCATGTCATAATAAATGGTCCCTCTCTTTGATCGTATACCATGATCGATGACCCCTCTCTTTGAGCGTATGTCGTGATGAATAACCACTGTCTTCGACTGTATGTCATAATAAACGGTCCCTCTCTTTGAGCGTATATCATGATGGACGACCCCTAACTTTGAGCGTATGTCTTGGTGAATGACCTCTCTCTTCAATCATATGTCATAATGAACGGTCCCCCTCTTTGAGCGTATCACGTGATGGACGACCCCTGTCTTTGAGCTTATGTCGTGATGAACGACCCCTCTCTATGAGTGCATGCCATGGTGAATGGTCCTTCTTCTTGAGCGTATACCATGATGGACGACCCCTCTCTTTGAGCGTATATCGCGATGAATGACCCTTCTCTTGGAGTGCATAACATGGTGAACGGTCCCTCTATCTGAGCGTACACCAGGATGGACGACCCTTTCTCTTTGAGCGTATGTCATGATGAATGACCCATCTCTTTGAGCATACATTGTGATGAATGACCCTTCTATTCGAGTGTACGTCATAATGAACGGTCTCTCTCTTTGAGCATATACCGTGATGGACGACCCTTCTCTTTGAGCGTATATCGCGATTAAAGACCCCTCTCTTCGAGTGCATGTCATAATGAACGGTCCCTTTCTTAGAGCGTTTACCATGATAGACGACCCCTCTCCTTGAGCGTATGTAGCGGTGAAATGTCCCTTTCTTTGAGTGTTTACCGTATTGGACGACTGCTCTCTTTGAGCGTATGCCGCGATAAATGACCCTCTCTTCGAGTGTATGTCATAATGAGCGATCCCTCTCTTTGAGCGTTTACCGTGACGGACGACCCAACTCTTTGAGCGTCTGTCGCGATGAATAACACCTCTCTTTGAGTGCATGTCATAATGAACGGTCCCTCTCTTTGAGCATATACCGTGATCGATGACCCCTCTCTTTGAGTGTATGTTGCGATGAATGACTTTCTCTTCGAGTGCATGTCATGGTGAACGGTTCCTCTCTTTGAGCGTATGTCGTGGTGAATGAACCCTCTCTTCGAGAGTATATAATAATGAACGGTCCCTCTCTTTGAGCCTATACCGTGATGGACGACCCCTCTCTTTGAGCGTATGTCGCCATGAATGACCACTCTCTTCGAGTGCATGTCATGGTGAACAGTCCCTCTCTTTGAGCGTATACTGTTATGGACAACCCCTCTCTTTGAGCGTATGTCGCGATGAATGACTCTTCGAGTGCATGTCAGAATGAACGGTCCCTTTCTTAGAGCATGATAGACGACCCTTCACTTTGAGCTTATGTCGCTGTGAGTGACTACTCTCTTTGAGTGCATATAATTCGAACGGCCCCTCTCTTTGAGCGTATACCGTGATGGACGAATCCTCTCTTTGAGCGCATATCGTGATTAATGATCCTTCTCTTTGAGTGCATGTCATAATACACAGGGCCTTATAGCATATACCGTGATGGAAGACCCTTCCCTATGAGCGTATGTCGCGATGAATGACCCTTCTCTTCGAGTGCATCTCATAATGAACAATCCCTTTCCTAGAGCGTATACCATGATGGATGTAACCTCTCTTTGAGCGTATGTCGTAGTGACAGACCCCTCTCTTCGAGCGTATGTCATAATTAACAGGTCCCTCTCTTTGAGCGTACACCGTGATTGACAACCCCTCTCTTTTAGCATATGTCGCGGTAAATGACCCCTCACTACTAGAGTATGTTATAATGAACGACCCCTCTTTTTGAGCATATGCCGTGATGGACGACCCCTCTCCTTGAGTGTAGGTATAGATGAATTACCCCTCTATTTGAGTGCTTTTCATAATGAACGGTCACAATTTAAGAGCGTATAACATGATAGACGACTCCTCTCTTTGAGTGTATGTTGTGGTGAATGAACCCTTTCTTCGAGAGTATGTCATAATGAAGGGTCCCTTTGATTGAGCATATGTCGTGACGGACGACCCCTCTCTTTGAGCGTATGTCGCGATGAATGACCCCTTTATTCGAGTTCATGTCATAATGAACAGTCCCTTTCTTAGAGCGTATACCGTGATGGATGACCCCTCTCTTTGAGTGTATGTCGCGGTGAATGACCCCTCTGTTCATGTTAATGTCATAATATCCATTCTAAGAGCGTAAATCGTGATGGACGACCCCTCTCTTTGCGCGTATGTTGCGGTGAATGACCGCTCTATTCGAGCGTATGTCATAATGATTGGTCCCTCACTTTGAGCGTATCCTGTGATGGTCGTCCCCTCTCTTTGAGCGTTTTTCGTGATGAATGATCCCTCTCTTCGAGTGCATGTCATGGTGAACGGTCCCTCTCTATGAGCGTACCCTGTGATGGATGACCCCTCTCTTTGAGCGTATGTCGCGAAGAATGGCCCCTCTCTTTGAGTTCATGTCATGGTGAACGGTCTCTCTCTTTGAGCGTATACCATGATATATGAACCCTTCTCTTTGAGCATATGTTGCGGTGAATGACCCCTCTCTTCAAGTGCATGTCATAATGAACGGTCCCTCTCTTTGAGCGTATACCGTGATGGACGACCACTCTCTTTAAACGTATGTCGCGATGAATAACCCCTCTATTCTAGTACATGTAATGGTGAACGGTCCCTCTCTTTGAGCGGATACCTTGATGAACGACAACTCTTTTTGATGGACGACCCCTCTTCGAGTGCATGTCATAACAAAGGGTCCCTTTCTTAGAGCGTATATTATGATTGATGACCCCTCTTTTTGAGCGTATGTCACGGTGAATGGCCCCTCTCATCGAGTGCATGTCACAATGACCCCTCTCTTTGTGTATATGTCATTGTGAATGAACCCTCTCTATGAGCGTATGTCGTGATGAATGGTACCTCCCTTTGAGTGCATGTCATAATCAACGGTCCTTCTCTTTGAGCATATATCGTAATCGAGGATCCTCTCTTTGAGCGTACGTTGCGATGAATGACCCCTCTCTTCGAGTGTATTTCATGGTGAACAGTCCCTCTCTTTGATCGTATACTATGATGGTCGACCCCAATCTTTGAGCGTATACTATGATGGTCGACCCCTGTCTTTGAGCGTATGTCACAATGAATGACCCCTTTCTTTGAGGGCAGGTCATAGTAAATGGTCCCTCTCTTTGTGCGAATACCGTGATCGAGACACCTCTTTTTGAGCGTATGTCGCGATGAATGACCACTCTCTTCGAGTGAATGTCATGGTGAAAGATCCCTCTCTTTGAGTGAATACCATGATGGAGGACCCCTCTCTTCGAGTGAATCTCATGGTGAAAGATCCCTCTCTTTGAGTGAATACCGTGATAGACAACCCCTCGCTTTTAGTGTATGTCGCGTTGAATGACCCCTCTCTTCGAGTGCATGTCATAATGATCAGTCCCTTTCTTAGAGCGTATACCGTGATGGATGACCTCTCTCTTTGAGCATATTTCGCGATGAATGACCCTCTTTGAGCGTATGTCACGTTGATTGACCCCTCTCTTCTAGTGCATGTCATAATGAACGGCTCCATTCTTAGAGCGTAAATCGTGATGGACAACCCCTCTCATTATGCGTATGTCGCGGTGAATGACCTCTCTATTCGAGCGTATGTCATAACGACCGGTCCCTCTCTTTGAGCGTATCTCGTGATGGACAACCCCTCTGTTTTAGCATTTGTCATGATGAATGACCCCTTTCTTCGACTGCATGTCATGGTGAATTGTTCCTCTCTTTGACCGTATACCGTAATGGACGACCTCTCTCTTGGAGTGTATGTCGTGATGAATGGCCTCTATCTTTGAATGCTTGTCATGGTGAATGGTCTCTCTCTTTGAGCGTATGTCGCGGTCAATGACCCCTTTCTTCGAGTGCATGTCATAATGAACGGTTCCTCTCTTTGAGCGTATACCGTGATGGACGAACCCTCTCTTGAAGCATGACCCCTCTATTCTAGTACATGTCATGGTGAACGGTCCCCCTCTTAAAGCGTATATTGCGATTGACGACCCCTCTTTTTTTGCGTATGTCGCGGTGAATGCCCCCTCTCTTCGAGTGCATGTCATAATGAATGGTCTCCTTCTTAGAACATAAACCGTGATCGACGACCCCTCTCTTTGCGCGTATGTCATTGTGAGTGACCCCTATCTTTGAGCGTGTGTCGCGATGAATGACCCCTCTCTTCGAGTGCATGTCGTAATAAATAGTCCCTTTCTTAGAGTATATACCGTGATGGAAAACCCCTCTCTTTGAGAGTATATCGCGATGAATGACACCTCTTTTTGAGTGCATGTCATAATCAACGGTCCCTCTCTTTGAGCATATACTGTGATCGATGACCTCTCTTTGAGTGTACGTTGCGATGAATGACCCCTCTCTTTGAGTGCATTTCATGGTGAATAGTCCCTCTCTTTGAGCGTATATCGCAATAAATAACATGCCTGACACTGCCCACACCACTATCGTAGCAGACCCATGCTAGGAGATATTGTAGAGGATGGCAGCTATGGATCTTAGGCGACAACAATACATGGAGTATCAGAGGGACTTTAACAACACACTTGCCCAAATGATGCCCCTTAACTTTCCCAACCAAGGGGTGCAGTTTTTAGAGTTCACAACTAATATGTTCGTAACGGCTGCACCCTACACAGAGACCACTCTAGCTCTAGGAGGACCGAGGCCATTCTTCCCCACTGACCCTCAATAACAATTTCATGCTGCTAGCCCATTTAAGGCAACAGATTCTGTCTCGGCATCATCTGCCAACAAACGGCCATCCAAAAGAAGGGCAGTCTTCAACAAACCACCACGATCCCCATCATCATGGGTAGTCTATCTGATGAGATAGATGCCTATGTACATCAAACGTTCAACCGCTGCTGGACCAAGCATCCACCAAGCCTGGGCAGATACAGAAAATGATGGAGGAACAAATGTCATGATCACCGAGGAAGTTGCTAAAGATGAAGAAGGAGAAGAAGTGGACGCTTCCGTGCAACGGATACCACCAACAAGAGTCCAGCCACCACGACAACCAAATACTCAGCCATTGCCATCACCAAAGATGAAGCAATCAACAATAAGGCCTAGAAAATTGATTGTCGACAATAGCTCTTCGGACTCCATTTAATTATTTTTTTAATGCTGCTTTTATATAATTACTTGTTTCCTTTTCATATTTTGTTGCCTACTATGTGCCCCTATAAGCATTGAGGGCAATGCTTGGTTTGAGTTTGGGGGTGTAGAGCGACTGCCAAGGCATTCTACTGCCACGGCCTTGCCATAAAAAGGGAGTATTTCAGTGATTTTTTAAAATTTTTCTATGTCCACCACCTTACATAAATTTTTTGCCCATACTTTTGCACTGTTTTTCAGTAGTATTGCCTTAGTTTATTCTTTTAAGGCAATAGAAATCTTTCTCCTTACCATGGTTAGATCCTATTTAGAGAACTTAACTCTAGAATACTTAAGGAAGACAACTAGAAGCTTGCTATAAGGTTGATCTTAAAAATACTTTTCGGACTTGTTTGACTATAGGAATTCTTTTAATAAACTTAGGTGATAAAGACTTAGAATTTTGAAATTATGACTAGCGGTGCCTATAACCGGCTCTAGGAAGTACTCTTCTTCATGTTAGAGGTGCCCGAAATTGGCTTTAATGTGCTTAAAAGAATAGCAAAAGAAATAAGAAAATATTAAGGAGAAAACACAATCCTTGAGGTGCCCGAAATTGGCTCAAGAAATTGGTGTTTTTAAAGAAGAGAACATTAAATCCAAGTCTATTTGTCTTGAACTTAGAGTTTGTCTAAGAAGGCCTTTAATCAAACTTGTCCACAAAAACGCACACACTCACAAAATCTTATTGTTTGTTTTCTAGGTAAACCCTTGGGTAACCAAAAGGTTAAGTCTAAAGAAGAGTCATAGTTATGGTGGGGAGACTAGATGAAAACATAAGACCAAGAAAGAATAAGATTTGACAATTTGATGGTTTGCTTTGCTTGAGGACAAGCAATAGTTCGAGTTTGGGGGTGTGATAAGTGCTCAACTTACTATCACTTTTTACACCTTTTGCGGGAATTAATCACCAAATCTACACCTACTTAGACAAATGCATGTACTTAATGTGAGATATTTAGAGGTTATACTGTTAAAGATGATATTTATAGAAAAAGCAAGTTTTACTGTATTTTTGTATCTTTGCAGGAAAAGCTATTGCCACGGTAACAAATGAGGAGGAGGCAGGACCTGATGCCGAGGTAGCAGATAGGGACAAGTAGCGATATTGTAGGCAAGCTGATGAGAAGAATGAGAAGAACGTTGTTGTGCGATTGCATTGGACATAAACAAGTCAATTGCATTCACTATACAACACAACTGCATCCTAACCACTTTCTCTTTTTGATTTTTCTATTATTATTTAGCGTTCGTTATTTAGTTTAATCACACCCAAAACTACATGTGCTTTTATTTTATTTTATAGAGCAAGAAGAAAAAAGAAGGCATATTAAGTATAACAATCCGTGCGGAGACGATACATGACTTTCTCATCATTTTATTACTTGCGACGTATTCACTTGCACTAATTATGCATATTTGACATGAATGACCCCTTTTTTTTAGCGTATGTCGCAATGAATGATCCCTCTCTTCGAGTACATGTCACAATGAATGGTCCCTTAGAGCATATACCGTGATGGACGACCCTTCTCTTTGAGCATATGCCGCGGTGAATAACCCCTCGATTCGTGATCATGTTATGGTGAACGGTCCCTCTCTTTGAGCGTATGCCGCAATGAATGACCCCTCTCTTCGAGTGCACGACATGGTGAATGGTCCCTCTCTTTGAGCGTATACGGTGATGGAAAACCCCTCTCTTTGAGCATATGTCACGATGAATGACCCCTCTCTTTCAATGCATGTCATAATAAATGGTCCTCTCTTTGAGCGTATGCCGTGATAGATGACCCCTCTCTTCGAGTGTAAGTCATGGTGAAAGGTTCTTCTCTTTAAGAGTATACCATGATGGATGACCCCTCTCTTTGAGAAAATGTCGCGATGAATGACCCCTCTCTTCGACTTCATGTCATAATCAATGGTCCCTTTCTTAGAGCATATACCGTGATGGACGACACCTCTCTTTAAGCGTATGTCGTGGTGAATGACCCCTCTCTTCGAGAGTATGTCATAATGAATGGTCCCACTCTTTGTGCGTATGCCATGATGGATGACCCTCTCTTCGAGTGTATGTTATGCTGAACAGTCCCTCTCTTTGAGCGTATAACGACATGGACGACCCCTCTTTTTTAGCGTATGACATGATGAAAGACCCCTCTCTTCGAGTGCATGTCATAATGAATGGTCCCTTTCTTAGAGCATATACCATGATGGACGACCCTTCTCTTTGAGCATATGTCACGGTGAATGACCCCTCTCTATGAGTGCATGTCACAATGGACGGTCCCTCTCTTTGAGCGTATGTCGCAATAAATGACCCGTCTATACGAGTGCATGTCATGGTGAACTATCCTTCCCTTTGAGCGGATACCGTGGTGGACGACCACTCTCATTGAGCATATATCGCGATGAATGACCTCTCTCTTCAATTGCATGTCATAATAAACGGTCCCTCTCTTTGAGCGTATGCCGCGTTGAATGACCCTTCTGTTCGAGTGCATGTAATGATGAATGGTCCCTCCCTTTGAGCGGATACCTTGATGGACGATCCCTCTCTTTGAGCGTATATCGTGATGAATGACGCCTCTCTTCGAGTGCATGTCATAATGAATGCTCCCTTTCTTAGAGCGTATACCGTGATGGACAACCCTTCTCTTTGAGCGTATGTCGCGACGAATGACCCCTCTTTTCAAGCGCATGTTATAATGAAAGGTTCCTTTCTTAGAGCGTATACCGTGATGGATGACCCTTGATATGATCACAACCAACAATGATTCAAAAGAATTTCCTATTGAACCTATGACGCGTGCTAAAACCAAGAAATTCCAAGAGGCCATGGGAAATCTATTTATTCAAGTCTGAAAATTAGAGAATGCAACATCAACTTTGTTGGAACAATGCCTCCTACTTGTGCATGAGTTTGCATGAGTTCTTTCTTAAGTTTTTAAATTTAATTTCAGCATGTGTGCATGAATAAATAATGCTTGATGTTCATTTAATTATGTTAGTTCAATAAAGTTCATTAGCTCAATTAATGCATGATAGTTCACTTAAAGCATGTTAGTTTTCTTTATGTTTATAAGTTCATTTAGTGTGTGCGTTATATAATTAATTAAACTAGATCATTCAATGAAACTAGTTTCATTAATTAAACTAACTCATTAAATTTGTTTCATGCATTCCATTTTATTTTTATTTAATAAAGTTGTTATTTAATGGTTGCATATATATTATTTCATCTAGGATATTCTTTTGGAGAAATGGTTGATCATATTCTAAGGAATGACAAGGCATTTACATCAATTAAAGTCCCTTGAAAGCCCATCAAGGCTGATTGGTTACAATGCAATTCAATGGAGCAATTACACCACTTTAATGTTTTTATTTCCAGCCATGATTTTAATGTTTTCAAGAGAGTCTTTACATCACTTTAAGGCTGTTAGTTTCAGCAAGAAAGAAAGAGATGACATGCAATGAAAGCCTTCATTATCACCATTTAAGGGAGAGTAAAGGCAGAAGTTATAACAACACTCAAGGAGGGAATTCAAGGAATATCAGTCAACTTGTTCGGCATTTTTTTGATTAGATACGAGCATATTTGAGTCTTGAGGACTTGTTCAAACTTCTTCTTGTATTCCTTAGCTTTCCAACGCATTTTGAATCACCTCAATCCGATATCCGGAGCTTAAGATATGATTAAATTATTGAAGATAGTACATGCTGGAAATTCAATACGGGAATAGTTACAAGATGCTTCTTCCAAAAATTCAAGAGATCATTCAATTACTGAATTCAATGTTTCATCAACAGCCAGCCCATTAAAGGAGGATGAATGACAACTTAATCAAGCATCAGCCCAAGGGTTCCTACATGTGGATGATATGTATGTCAACATTCATTCTAAGAATGACCACATTCATCCTTCTATATCAAACTTTTGGCAGTCAATTAGAGATGGGATAACCTACAAATTAATAGGCCTTTAACACTAGAATAATGAGTCTTTAATCTTTGTCTAGGTCAATCAATTTGTTGTTGTCTTACACCTATAAATATGCACTCATTCCATTGTAAAAGATACAACATTTGACATATATTACAACTTGAGAGTGTTTCTCTTTTATAGTTCTTTTTGAATTTTATCGGATTGCAAGATTGTTCTTGTGGCATTATCCCTATTTATTTTTTTATATTGATGGTTCCTAGTTCTTATAACTAGAGGGTCACAATCCCTTAACCTTTCACCCAAGTCACGGTTTAAAAACTCTTAAGGAACGAGTCTTCACTTTTTAGTGTTGGTTCCTCCTTTGTTTACACCAAACCATCAATTACATTCCTTATTTTCACTTCCATCATCCATACATCCATATTTTCCATACTTCATCTTAAACACAACAACCATCTTATCATGATTCCATATCACCATACTATTCATCCATTTCATATCATCTTGTAAGTTTTATTTCAAAATTCCTCTTTTTCATTTCAGTTACTTACTAGAATCACGATCGGGCAATCACAAATATAAATTCGGATATTCTACAACAGGATTCAAATCAACCTTCTTTTTCAGTGCATGTCATAATAAACGATCCCTCTCTTTGAGCGTATACCGTGATCGATGACCCCTCTCTTTAAGCGTATGTCGCGATGAAAGACCCCTCTCTTCGAGTGCAAGTCGTGGTGAAAGGTCCTCTTTAAGAGTATACCGTAATGGATGACCCATCTCTTTGAGCAAATGTCGCGTTGAATGACCCCTCTCTTCGACTGCATGTCATAATGGATGGTCCCTTTCTTAGAGCGTATATCGTGATGGACGACACCTCTCTTTGAGCGTATGTCGCGGTGATTGATCTCTCTTAGAGACTATGTCATAATGAATGGTCCCTCTCTTTGAGCTTATGCCGTGATGGACGATCCATCTTTTTGAGCATATGTTGCATTGAATGACCCCTCTCTTCGAGTGCATGTTTTGGTGAACGGTCCCTCTCTTTAAGTGTATAACGAGATGGACGACCCCTCTTTTTTAGCGTATGTCGCAATGAATGACCCGTCTCTTCGAGTGCAAGTCATAATGAATGGTCCCTTTCTTAGAGCATATACCGTAATGGACGACCCTACTCTTGGAGCATATGTTGCAGTGAATGACTCGTCTATTCGAGTGCATGTCCAGGTGAACGGTTACTCTGTTTGAGCATATGCCGTGACGGACGACCCCTCTCTTTGAGCGTATGTAACGATGAATGACCCCTCTCTCCGAGTGCATGACATGGTGAATGATCTCTCTCTTTGAGCGAATACCGTGATGGACGACCCAACTCTTTCACCGTATGTCGCGATGAATGACCCTTCTCTTCGAGTGCAGGTCATAATGAATGACCCCTCTCTTTGAGTGCATGTCATGGTGAACGACCCCTCTCTTTGAGCGTAAATCGCGATGAACGACCCCTCTCCTCGTGTGTATGTCATAACGAATGGTCCCTTTCCTAGAGCATATACTGTGATGGACGATCCATCTCTTTGAGCGTATGTCGCGATGAATGACCCCTCTCTTTTAATGTATCTCATAATGAAAGGTCCATTTCTTAGAGCGTATACCGTGATGGATGACCCTTCTCTTTGACCGTATGTCAAGATGAATGACCCCTCTCTTTCAGTGCATATCATAATAAACGGTCCCTCTCTTTGAGCGTATACCGTAATCGATGTCCCATCTCTTTGAGCGTATGTCACGATGAAAGACCCCTCTCTTCGAGTGCAAGTCATGGTGAAAGGATGACCCCTCTCTTTGAGCGAATGTCGCGATGAATGACCCCTCTCCTTGAGCGAATGTCGCGATGAATGACCCCTCTCCTTGAGCGAATGTCGCGATGAATGACCCCTCTATTCGACTACATGTCATAATGAATGGTCCATTTCTTAGAGCGTATACCATGATGGACGACACCTCTTTTTGAGCGTATGTCACGGTGAATGACCCCTCTCCTCGATAGTATGTCATAATGAATGGTCCTCTCTTTAAGCGTATGCCGTGATGAACACCCCCTCTCTTTGAGCGTATGTCGCGTTGAATGACTCCTCCCTTCGAGTTCATGTTTTAGTGAACGGTCCCTCTCTTTGAGCGTATAACGACATGGACGACCCCTCTTTTTTAGCGTATGTAGCGATGAATGACCCCACTCTTTGAGTGCATATCATAATGAATAGTCCCTTCTCTTTGAGCATATGTGGCTGTGAATGACCCCTCCCTTCGAGTGCATGTCATAATGGACGAACCCTCTCTTTGAGTGTATACCGTGATCGATGACCCTCTTTTTGAGTGTATGTCACGATGAATGACCCCTGTCTTCAAGTGCATGTCATAATGAATGGTCCCTTTCTTAGACCGTATACTGTGAGGGACGAGTTCACTTTTTGAGCGTATGTCGCGGTGAATGCCCCTCTCTTCGAGTGCACGTCATAATGAATGGTACCCTTCTTGGAACGTATAACGTGATGGACGACCCCTGTCTTCAAGCGCATGTCGCTGTGAATGACCCCTATCTTTGAGTGCATGTCATGCTGAACGGTCTCTCTCTTTGAGCGTATACCATGATGGTTGACCCCTCTCTTTGTGCGTATGTCGCGATGAATGACGCCTCTCATCGAGTGGATGACATGGTGAACGGTTCCTCTCTTTGAGCGTATACGGTGATGGAAAATCCCTCTCTTTGAGCGTTTGTCATAATGATTGGTCCCCCTCTCTCAGCGTATGTCGCGTTGAATGACCCCTCTTTTTTAGCGTATGTCGCAGTGAACGACCCCTCTCTTTGAGTGCATGTTATGGTGAACGGTCCCTCTCTTTGAGCGTATAACGAGATGGACGACCCCTTTTTTTTAGCGTATTTTGTGTTGAATAACCCCTCTCTTCAAGTGCATGTCATAATTAACAGTCCCATTCTTAGATCGTATACTGTGATGGACAACCCTTCTCAGTGAGCGTATGTCGCGATGAATGACCCCTCTCTTCGAGTGCGTGTCATAATGAACGGTCTCATTCTTAAAGAGTATACCGTGATGGACGACCCATCTCTTTGAGCGTATGTAGCGGTGAATGACCCCTCTCTTCGAGAGTATATCGTAATAACCGGTCCCTCAGTTTGAGAGTCTCCTGTGATGGACGACCCATCTCTTTGAGCGTATGTCGCGATGAATGACCCCTCTCTTTGAGTGCATGTCATGGTAAATGGTCCCTCTCTTTGAGCGAATACCGTGATGGACGACTCCTCTCTTTGAACGTATGTCGCGATATAATAAACAGTCCCTTTCTTGGAGCGTATACCGTGATGGACGACCCATCTCTTTGACCGTTTGTCACGATGAATGACCCCTCTCTTTGAGTGCATGTCATGGTGAACGATCCCTCTCTTTGAGCGTATACCGTGATGGATGACCCCTCTCTTTCACCGTATGTCGCGATGAATGACCCGTCTCTTCGAGTGCTTGCCATACTAAAAACTCCCTTTCTTAGAGCGTACATCGTGATGGACGACCCTTCTATTTGAGCGTATGACGCGATGATTGAATCCTCTCATCGAGTGCATGTCGTAACGAACGGTCCATTTCTTAGAGGTAATACCGTGATGGACGACACCTCTCTTTGAGCGTACTCCCCTCTCTTCGAGTGCATGTCATAATGAATGATCCCTTTATTTGAGCGTGTACCATGATAGACGACCTCTCTCTTTGAGCGTATGTCGCGGCGAACGACCCCTCTCTTCGAGAGTATGCCGTAATGATTGGTCCCTCTCTTTGAGCCTATACCGTGATGGACGACCCCTCTCTTTGAATGTATGTCACGATGAATGACCCCTCTCTTCGGGTGCATGTCATAATAAACAGTCCATTTCTTAGAGCGTATCCCGTGATGGACGATCCTTCTCTTTGAGCGTATGTCGCGATGATTGAACCCTCTCTTCAAGTGAATGTCATAATAAACGGTCCCTTTTCTTTGAGCGTATACCGTGATGGACGACACCTCTCTTTGAGCGTAAAACCCTTTCTTTGAGCGTATACCGTGATGGACGACCCTTTTCTCTGTGCGTATGTCGCGATGAATGACCCCTCTCTTCGAGTGCATGTCATAATGAATGGTCCCTTTCTTATAGCTTATACCATGATTGACGAACCTTTTCTTTGAGCGTATGTCGCGATGAATGACCCCTCTCTTCGAGTGCATGTCATAATGAAAGGTCCCTTTCTTAGAGCGTATACCGTGATGGATGACCCTTATCTTTCAGCGTATTTCACAATGAACGATCTCTTTCTTAGAGCGTACCTGTGATGGATGACCTTTTTCTTTGAGCGTATGTCGCGGTGAATGACCCCTCTCTTCGAGCGTATTTCATAATAAATGGTCCCCCTCATTGAGCGTATGCCGTGATGGATGACCCCTCTCTTTGAGCATATGATGCGTTGAATGGCCCCTCTCTTTGAGTGCATGTCATAATGAATGGTCCCTTTCTTAGAGCGTATACCATGATGGACGACTGTAATCACCATTTTATCTGGGTCTAACTCGTCACTTTTATGTTTAAAACAATGGGCTTGGACGCTTTAATTTCTCTACGGGTATTAATATTATGGTCATATATTTTACATTAATATTGCATGTTTGTACGTGTGTTTATTATAATAATATGTGTACTACGCATGTTAATATTCTACCTTACTATTTGTTTAAGTTTTATCGGTATATATAATATGTACTTGTGGATATTATGAAATCATCAAATGTGATATATTATGTTGCATAACTATGTATTTATAATATATGTAATCAAATATATATGTATATATCGTTAGTTATGTATACAGGCGTCCTTGTTTTATTTAATTTATTCCTAAGCATGTCATTTTGTTTTATCCCTTATATATATATATATATATATTATATATATTACATGGTTTTTAAATCAAAATCAATTGTTACTTGCATGTGTATTTATTTAAGTTTAATTCTTCATATTGAGGTAGAATAATAATGATATTTTATTTCTAGAATTTGTCTCACCAAATGCATGCTCTGAATCATTCGATTTTTTACCTTTGGATTCGTATCACTAGACTATAATCATTCACATAATTTAGTATTATTTATTTAGGTCAGTTTCTATTTATTTAATTGATTAGATTTTAAGAAAAGTGGTGATCATTAGTTTTTATGCTCGTGTCATAACGGTCCGAATCATCAGACGTTGAGCGAAATATTAAAATTATTTTTCACCATCTCTAGGTAATTAAAATTAAAAGCCGACAAGATTATGACGTCATTTCTTTTTATGTTGCATCATTAATAAGGTGACGTGCGGGATCTGAACCCTAAACTAACGCGACGAACAATATTATTTGACGTTGATTTAGTCTTTGGTCCAGTGTATCGTCAACCTTATTAATTAAATGCTTTATTGATTTGAATTCACCAATTAAATTAAACAAATTTAATTAAGGTCAATTTTGAATTTAGAAAAGGATTTAAAATTAAATTAAAGTTGAAACATGATTTTTAAAGAAAATATTTTTGGTACCGATTTCAGAGAGTGATGGGGTTGCTAATCCTTCCCCATGCATAACCAACTCCAAAACCCTTTTTCAAAACAAATCTTTGATTTTCCTTTTAAGGTGTCCGGTCTACCTTAGTGACCGATGGCGGCTCCAAATTTATTTTTCCAAAAGAATTTATATTTTTTAAATAACATTTTCGAAGGGAATTAAATCAATACCACCAATGATCTTGTCTCCTTAATACTTTTCAAACTAATTTCCCGTTTTCCATCTTTCAACCTGAAAAAGGTCGCTTCAACGACCTTTCTCATTGTGTGTATGTCACGATGAATGTCCCCTCTCATGGAGTGCATGTCATAATGAACGTTCCCTTTCTTTGAGCGTATACCGTGACGGACGACCCTTCTCTTTGAGCGTATGTCACGGTGAATGACCCCTCTCTTCGAGAGTGTGTCGTAGTGACCGGTCCCTCTCTTTGAGCGCATCCAGTGATGGATGATCCCTCTCTTTGAGCGTATGTCGCGATGAATGCCCCCTCTCTTTGAGTGCATATTATGGTGAACGGTCATTCTCTTTGAGCGTATACCGTGACGGACGACCCCTCTTTCTGAACGTATGTCACGATGAATGACCTCCTCTCTTTGAGTGCATGTCATAATTAAAAGTCCTTTTCTTAGTGCGTATACCGTGATGGACGACCCTTATCTTTGAGCGTATGTCGCGATGAATGACCCCTCTCTTCGAGTGCATGTCATAATGGACGAACCCTCTCTTTGAGTGTATACCGTGATCGACGACCCTCTTTTTGAGTGTATGTCACGATGAATGACCCATGTCTTCGAGTGCATGTCATAATGAACGGTCCCTTTCTTAGACCGTATACTGTGAGGGACGAGTTGACTTTTTGAGCGTATGTCGCGGTGAATGCCCCTCTCATCGAGTGCATGTCATAATGAATGGTACCCTTCTTGGAACGTATAACGTGATGGACGACCCCTGTCTTCAAGCGCATGTCGCTGTGAATGACCCCTATCTTTGAGTGCATGTCATGCTGAACGGTCTCTCTCTTTGAGCGTATACCATGATGGTTGACCCCTCTCTTTGTGCGTATGTCGC
This sequence comes from Abelmoschus esculentus, assembly GCA_035048815.1. NCBI lineage: Eukaryota > Viridiplantae > Streptophyta > Magnoliopsida > Malvales > Malvaceae > Abelmoschus > Abelmoschus esculentus. The sequence continues at coordinate 11,637,173 of JAUCBN010000036.1, forward strand.
GATGAATGATGCCTCTCATCGAGTGGATGACATGGTGAACGGTTCCTCTCTTTGAGCGTATACGGTGATGGAAAATCCCTCTCTTTGAGCGTTTGTCATAATGGTTGGTCCCCCTCTCTCAGCGTATGTCGCGTTGAATGACCCCTCTTTTTTAGCGTATGTCGCAGTGAACGACCCCTCTCTTCGAGTGCATGTTATGGTGAACGGTCCCTCTCTTTGAGCGTATAACGAGATGGACGACCCCTTTTTTTTAGCGTATGTTGCATTGAATAACCCCTCTCTTCGAGTGCATGTCATAATTAACAGTCCCATTCTTAGATCGTATACTGTGATGGACAACCCTTCTCAGTGAGCGTATGTCGCGATGAATGACCCCTCTCTTCGAGTGCGTTTCATAATGAACGGTCCCATTCTTAAAGAGTATACCGTGATGGACGACCCATCTCTTTGAGCGTATGTAGCGGTGAATGACCCCTCTCTTCGAGAGTATATCGTAATAACCGGTCCCTCAATTTGAGAGTCTCCTGTGATGGACGACCCATCTCTTTGAGCGTATGTCGCGATGAATGACCCCTCTCTTTGAGTGCATGTCATGGTAAATGGTCCCTCTCTTTGAGCGTATACCGTGATGGACGACTCCTCTCTTTGAACGTATGTCGCGATATAATAAACAGTCCCTTTCTTAGAGCGTATACCGTGATGGACGACCCATCTCTTTGACCGTTTGTCACGATGAATGACCCCTCTCTTCGAGTGCATGTCATAATGAACGGTCCCATTCTTAGAGAGTATATTGTGATGGACGAGACCTCTTTTTGACCGTATGACGCGGTCAATGACCCCTCTGTTCGAGCATATGTCATAATGAATGGACCATCTCTCTGAGCGTATGCCATAATGCCCGACCCTTATCTTCAAGCATATGTCGCGATGAATGACTCCTCTATTCGAGTGCATGTCATGGTGGGTGGTCCCTCTCTTTGGGCGTATACCGTAAGACGACCCCTCCCTTTGAGCATGTCTCAATGAATGACACCTCTCTTTGAGTGCATGTCATAATCAACGGTCGATCTCTTTGAGAGTATACCGTGATGGACAATCCATCTCTTTGAGCATATGTCGCGATGAATGACCCCTCTCTTCGAGTGTATGTCTTAGTGGACGATCCCTCTCTTTTAGCGTATACCATGGTGGATGACCCCTCTCTTTGAGCGTATGTCGCGATGAATGACCCTTCTTTGTGAGTGCATTACATGGTGAACGGTCCCTCTATCTGAGCGTATACTAGGATGGACGATCCATCTCTCTGAGCGTATGTCATGATGAATGACCCCTCTCTTCGAGTGCATGTCATGGTGAACGGTTTCTCGCTTTGAGTATATACCGTGATAAACGATCCGTCTTTTAAGATATGTCGCGATGAATGGCCCCTCTCTTCGAGTGTATGTCTTAATGGACGGTTCCTCTCTTTTAGCGTATACCATGATGGATGACCCCTCTCTTTGAGCATATGTTGCGATGATTGACCATTCTCTTGGAGTGCATGACATGGTGAACGGTCTGTCTATCTGAGCGTATGCCAGTATGGACGACCCCTTTCTTTGAGCGTATGTCGTGATGAAATGACCCCTCTCTTTGAGCATACGTCACGAGGAATGATACTTCTATTCAAGTGTACGTCATAATGAACGGTCTCTCTCTTTGAGTGCATGTCATAATTAACGGTCCCTCTCTTTGAGCGTATACCGTGACCGATGACCCGTCTCTTTGAGTGTATGTTGCGATGAATGACCTTCTCTTTAAGTGCATGTCATGGTGAACGGTTCTTCTCTTTGAGCGTATGTCGCAGTGAATGAACCCTGTCTTCGAGAGTATATAATAATGAAGGGTCCCTCTCTTTGAGCTTATACCGTGATGGACCACCCATCTCTTTGAGCGTATGTCGCCACGAATGACCACTCTCTTCGAGTGCATGTCAAGGTGAACGGTCCCTCTCTTTGAGCGTATACTGTGATGGACAACACCTCTCTTTGAGCTTATGTCACGGTGAATGACTCTTCGAGTGCATGTCATAATGAACGGTCCCTTTCTTAGAGCGTGACGGATGACCCTTCTCTTTGAGCGTATGTCGCTCAGAATGACCGCTCTCTTTGAGTGCATGTCATGCTACACGACCCCTCTCTTTGAGCGTATACCGTCATGGACGACCCCTCTCTTTTAGCGTATGTCGCGGTGAATTACCCCTCACTACTAGAGTATGTCATAATGAACGGCCCCTCTTTTTGAGCATATGCCATGATGGACGAGCCCTCTCTTTGAGCGTATGTCGCGATGAATGACCCCTCTCTTCGAGTGCATATCATAATGAATGATCACATTTTAAGAGCGTATACCGTGATAGTCGACTCCTCTCGTTGAGTGTATGTCGTGGTGAATTACCCCTCTCTTCTAGAGTATGTCATAATGAACGGTTCCTCTGTATGAGCGTATGCCGTGAAGGACGACCCCTCTTTGAGCGTATGTCGCGATGAATGACCCCTCTCTCGGAGTGCATGACATGGTGAATGATCTCTCTCTTTGAGCGTATACCGTGATGGACGACCCAACTCTTTCACCGAATGTCGCGATGAATGACCCCTCTCTTCGAGTGCAGGTAATAATGAACGGTCCCTTTCCTATAGCGTATAACGTGATGGATGTCCTTCTCTTTGAGCGTATGTCACGGTGAATGACCCCTGTCTTTGAGGGTAGTTCATAATTAACAAACCCTTTCTTAGTGCATCTACCATGATGGATGCCCTTCTCTTTGAGCGTATGTCGCGGTTATGACCCCTCTCTTCAAGCGTATTTCATAATGAACGATCCCTATCTTAGAGCGTATACCGTGACGACCCTTCTCATTGTGCATATGTCACGATGAATGACCCCTCTCTTCGAGTGCACGTCATAATAAAATGTTCCTTTCTTAGAGCGTATATCGTGATGGACGACCCCTCTCTTTGAACGTATCTTGCAGTGAATGACCCCTCTCTTCAAGAGTATATCGTAATGATCGGTCCCTCTCTTTGAGCGTATCCCGTGTTGGACGACCCCTCTCTTTGGGCATATGTCGCGATGAATGACCCCTCTCTTTTAGGGCATGTCATGGTGAACGGTCCCTCTCTTTGAGTGTGTACCGTGATGAACGACCCCTCTCTTTGAGCGTATACAGTGATGGACGACCCCTCTCTTCTAGCATATGTCGCGATGAATGACCCCTCTCTTTGAGTGCATGTCATGGTGAACGATCCCTCTCTTTGAGCGTATACCGTGATGGATGACCCCTCTCTTTCACCGTATGTCGCGATGAATGACCCGTCTCTTCGAGTGCTTGCCATAATAAAAACTCCCTTTCTTAGAGCGTACATCGTGATGGACGACCCTCCTATTTGAGCGTATGACGCGATGATTGAATCCTCTCATCGAGTGCATGTCGTAACGAACGGTCCATTTCTTAGAGGTAATACCGTGATGGATGACACCTCTCTTTGAGCGTATTCCCCTCTCTTCGAGTGCATGTCATAATGAACGGTCCCTTTATTTGAGCGTGTACCATGATAGACGACCTCTCCCTTTGAGCGTATGTCGCGGCGAACGACCCCTCTCTTCGAGAGTATGCCGTAATGATTGGTCCCTCTCTTTGAGCCTATACCGTGATGGACGACCCCTCTCTTTGAATGTATGTCACGATGAATGACCCCTCTCTTCGGGTGCATGTCATAATAAACAGTCCATTTCTTAGAGCGTATCCCGTGATGGACGATCCTTCTCTTTGAGCGTATGTCGCGATGATTGACCCCTCTCTTCGAGTGAATGTCATAATAAACGGTCCCTTTCTTAAAGCGTATACCGTGATAGACGACACCTCTCTTTGAGCGTAAAACCCTTTCTTAGAGCGTATATCGTGATGGACGACCCCTCTCTTTGAGCGTATGATGTGGTGAGTGACCCCTCCCCTCGAGAGTATGTCGTAATGACCAGTCCTTGTCTATGAGCGTATTCCGTGATCGAATGACCCCTCTCTTCAAATATATGTCGCGATGAACGACCCTTTTCTTCGAGTATATGTCATAATAAATAGTCCCTTTCTTAAAGCGTATCCTGTGATGGACGACCCCTCTCTTTGAGCATATGTCGCGACGAAAGAACCCTCTCTTTGAGTACATGTCAGGATGAACGGTCCCCCACTTTGAGCGTATGTCGTGATGGATGACCCCGCCATGACTCATCTCTTCGGGTTAATGTCATAATGAATGGTCCATTTCTTAGAGCGTATACCGTGATGGACGACCCTTCCTTTGAGCTTATGTCGCAATGAATGACTGCACACTTTGAGTGCATGTCATAATGAACGGTCCCTTTCTTATAGTGTATACCATGATGGACGATCCCTCTCTTTAAGCGTATGTTGCGGTGAATGACGCCTCTCTTCGAGAGTACGCCAAAATGAAAGGTCCCTCTCTTTGTGCATACGTCGTGATGGACGACCCCTCTCTTCGAGTGCAATTCATGGTGAACGGTCCCTCTCTTTGAGCGTATACCGTGATGTACGACCTCTCTCATTGAGCGTAGGTCGCGATGGATGACCCCTCTCTTCAAGGGCATGTCATACCGAACGGTTCCTCTCTTTGAGCCTACATCGTGATCGATGACCCCTGTTTTTAAGCGTATGTTGCGATGAATGACCCCTCTCATCGAGTTCAAGTCATGGTGAATAATCCCTCTCTTTAAGCGTATACCGTGATGGATGACCCCTCTCTTTGAGCGTATGTCGCGTTGGATGACCCCTCTCTTCTAGTGCATGTCATAATGAACAGTCCCTTTCTTTGAGCGTATACCGTGATGGACGACCCTTTTCTTTGAGCGTTTGTCGCGATGAATGACCCCTCTCTTCGAGTGCATGTCATAATGAACGGTCCCTTTCTTAGACCGTATACTGTGAGGGACGAGTTGACTTTTTGAGCGTATGTCGCGGTGAATGCCCCTCTCATCGAGTGCATGTCATACAGGCGTCCTTGTTTTATTTAATTTATTCCTAAGCATGTCATTTTGTTTTATCCTTTATATATATATATATAATATATATATATATATTACATGGTTTTTAAATCAAAATCAATTGTTACTTGCATGTGTATTTATTTAAGTTTAATTCTTCATATTGAGGTAGAATAATAATGATATTTTATTTCTAGAATTTGTCTCACCAAATGCATGCTCTGAATCATTCGATTTTTTACCTTTGGATTCGTATCACTAGACTATAATCATTCACATAATTTAGTATTATTTATTTAGGTCAGTTTCTATTTATTTAATTGATTAGATTCTAAGAAAAGAGGCGATCATTAGTTTTTATGCTCTTGTCATAATGGTCCGAATCATCAGACGTTGAGCGAAATATTAAAATTATTTTTCACCATCTCTAGGTAATTAAAATTAAAAGCCGACAAGATTATGACGTCATTCTTTTTATGTTGCATCATTAATAAGTTGACGTACGGGATCTGAACCCTAAACTAACGCGACGAACAATATTATTTGACGTTGATTTGGTCTTTGGTCCGGTGTATCGTCAACCTTATTAATTAAATGCTTTATTGATTTGAATTCACCAATTAAATTAAACAAATTTAATTAAGGTCAATTTTGAATTTAGAAAAGGATTTAAAATTAAATTAAAGTTGAAACATGATTTTTAAAGAAAATATTTTTGGTACCGATTTCAGAGAGTGATGGGGTTGCTAATCCTTCCCCATGCATAACCAACTCCAAAACCCTTTTTCAAAACAAATCTTTGATTTTCCTTTTAAGGTGTCCGGTCTACCTTAGTGACCGATGGCGGCTCCAAATTTATTTTTCCAAAAGAATTTATATTTTTTAAATAACATTTTCGAAGGGAATTAAATCAATACCACCAATGATCTTGTCTCCTTAATACTTTTCAAACTAATTTTCCGTTTTCCTTCTTTCAACCTGAAAAAGGTCGCTTCAACGACCTTTCTCATTGTGTGTATGTCACGATGAATGTCCCCTCTCATGGAGTGCATGTCATAATGAAAGATCCCTTTCTTTGAGCGTATACCGTGACGGACGACCCTTCTCTTTGAGCGTATGTCACGGTGAATGACCCCTCTCTTCGAGAGTGTGTCGTAGTGATCGGTCCCTCTCTTTGAGCGCATCCAGTGATGGATGATCTCTCTCTTTGAGCGTATGTCGCGATGAATGCCCCCTCTCTTTGAGTGCATATCATGATGAACGGTCATTCTCTTTGAGCGTATACCGTGATGGACGACCCCTCTTCCTGAACGTATGTCACGATGAATGACCCCCTCTCTTTGAGTGCATGTCATAATTAACAGTCCCTTTCTTAGTGCGTATACCGTGATGGACGACCCTTATCTTTGAGCGTATGTCGCGATGAATGACCCCTCTCTTCGAGTGCATGTCATAATGAACGGTCCCTTTCTTAAAGCGTATAACGTGATGCATGAACCTACTCTTTGAGTGTATGTCGCGGTGAATGACCCCTCTCTTTTAGTGCATGTAATGGTGAACGATCCCTCTCTTTGAGCGTATACCATGATGGACGACCCATCTCTTTGAACGTACGTCGTGATGAATGACCCCTCTCTTCAAGTTCATGTCATAATAAACAGTCCCTTTCTTAGAGCGTATACCCTGAGGGACGACCATTCTCTTTGAGCGTATGTCGCGATGATTGACCCCTCTCTTTGAGTGCTTGTCATAATGAACAATCCCTTTCTTAGAGCGTATACCATGATGGACGACACCTCTCTTTGAGCGTATGACGTGGTGAATGACCCCTCTCTTCTAGCATATATCATGAATGTTCCCTCTCTTTGAGTGTATACTGTGATGGACAACCCCTCTCTTTGACCGTATGTCGCGATGAATAAAACCCCCTTATTCGAGTGCATGTCATGGTGAGCAGTCCCACTCTTTGGGCGTATATCGTGATGGACTCTTTGAGAGTATGTTGCGATGAATAAATACCCCTCTCTTTGAGCGTTTGCCACGGTAAATGACCCCTCTCTTCGAGTGCATGTCAAAATGAACGGTCCCTCTTTATGAGCGGATACCGTGATGCACGACCCTTCTCTTTCAGCATATGTCACGTTGAATGACCCCTCTCATCGAGAGTAGGTCATAATGAATGGTCCCTTTCTTAGATCGTATATCGAGATTGACGACCCATCTCTTTGAACGTATGTCGCGGTGAATGACCCATCTTTTTGAGCGTATATTGTGATGGATGACCCCTCTCATTGAGCGTATGCCACGTTGGATGACCCCTCTCTTCGAGTGGGTCATAATGAACGGTCCCTCTTTGTGAGTAGATACCGTGATGGACGATCCTTCTCTTTGATCGGTTGTCGCGATGAATGACCCCTCTCTTTGAGTGCATGTATTGATCCCTTTCTTAGAGTGTATACGGTGATGGACGACCCATCTCTTTGAGCATATGTCACGATGAATGAGACCTTTGTTCGAGTGCATGTTACAATGAAAGGTCCCTCTCTTTGAGCATATACCGTGATGGACGACCCCTCTCTTTGAGCGTATATCGCGATGAATGATCCCTCTCTTCGAGTGCATGTCATAATGAATGGTCTCTTTCTTAGAGCGTATACCGTGATGGACGACTCCTCTCGCTGAGCGTATGTCGCGGTAAATGACCTCTCTCTTCGAGAGAATTTCATAATGAACGGTCCTTTTTTTGAGCATATACCGTGATGGATGACTCCTCTCTTTGAGCGTATGTCACAGTGAATGACCCCTCTCTTCGAGCGTTTTTTATAATGAACGTTCCCTCTCTTTGAGTGTATGTCGTGATGGTTGACCCCTCTCTTTGAGTGTATGTCGCGTTGAATGACCCCTCTCTTCGAGTGTATGTCATAATAAACGGTCTCTTTCTTAGAGCGTATACCATGATGGACGACCGTTCTCATTGTGCATATGTTGCGATGAATGACTCTTTTCTTCGAGTGCGTGTCATAATGAACGGTACCATACTTTGAGCGTATATTGCGATGTACGATCCCTCTCTTTGAGGGTTTGTTGCGGTGAATGACCCTCCCTTCGAGAGTTTGTCGTAATCATCGGTCCCTCTCTTTGATTATATCCCGTGATGGACGACACTTTCTTTGAGCATATATCTTGATGTGAATGACCCCTCTCTTTTAGTGCATGTCACGGTGAACGATCCCTCTCTTTGAGCGTATACCATGATGGACGACCCCTCTCTTTGAACGTACATCGTGATGAATGACCCATCTCTTCAAGTGCATGCCATAATAAACAGTCCCTTTCTTTGAGCGTATGTTGCGATGATTGACCCCTCTCTTTGAGTGCTTGTCATAATGAACCATCCCTTTCTTAGAGCGTATACCGTGTTGGACGACACCACTCTTTGAGCGTATGACGCGGTGATTGACCCCTCTCTTCTAGCATATGTCATAATGAATGGTCCCTCTCTTTGAGCGTATGACGCGGTGATTGACCCCTCTCTTCTAGCATACGTCATAATGAATGGTCCCTCTCTTTGAGCGTATACCATGATGGACGATCCCTCTATTTGACCGTATGTCGCGATGAATAAAAACCCCTCTATTCGACTGCATGTCATGGTGAGCAGTCCCACTCTTTGGTAGTATATCGTGATGGACTCTCTGAGAGTATGTCGCGATGAATGACACGTCTCTTTGAGTGCATGTCATAATCAACGGTCCCTCTCTTTGAGCATATACCGTGATCGATGGCCCTCTCTTTGAGTATACATTGCGATGAATGACTCCTCTCTTCGAGTGCATTTCATGGTGAACAGTACCTCTCTTTGAGTGTATACTGTGATGGACGACCCCTCTCTTTGAGCGTAGGTCGCAATGAATGACCCCTCTTCGAGGGCATGTCATAATGAAGGTTCCCTCTCCTTAAGCAAATATCGTGATCGAGACCCACTTTTTGAGCGTACGTTGCGATGAATGACCCCTCTCTTTGAGCGTACGTTGCGATGAATGACCCCTCTTTGAGCGTATATCGTGATCGAGACCCACTTTTTGAGCGCATACCGCGATGGATGACCCCTCTCTTCAAGTGCATGTCATGGTGAAAGTTCCCTCTCCTTAAGCGAAAACCGTGATGGACGACCCCCCTCTTTGAGCGTATGTCGTGATGAATGACCACTCTTTTCGAGTTCATGTCATAACGAACTGTCCCTTTCTTAGAGCGTATACCGTGATGGATAACCACTCTCTTTGAGTGTATGACACGGTGAATGACCCCTCTCTTCGTGTCAATGTCATAATGAACGGTTCCTTTCTAAAAGCGTAAATCGTGATGGACGACCCCTCTCTTTTGCATATGTCGCGGTGAAGCGTATCCCGTGATGGACATCCCCTCTTTTTGAGTGTTTTTCGTAATGAATGACCCCTCTATTTGAGTTCATGTCATGGTAAACGGTCCCTCTCCTTGAGCGTATACCATGATATATGACTCCTCTTTTTGAGAGTATTTTTTGATGGACGACCCCTCTCTTTGAGCGTATGCCACGGTGAATGACTCCTTTCTTCGAGTGCATAACATAATAAACGGTCCCTCTTTGTGAGCAGATACTGTGATGGACGACCCTTCTCTTTGAGCGTTTGTCGCGATGAATGACCCTTCTCCTTGAGTGCATGTAATGATCCCTTTCTTAGAGTGTATACTGTGATGGACTGCCCATCTCTTTGAGCGTATTGTCGCGATGAATCAGCACTCTCCTCGAGTGCATGTTAAAATGAAAGGTCCCTATCTTTGAGCGTATACCGTGATGGACGATCCCTCTCTTTCAGCGTATATCACGATGAATGACCCCTCTCTTCGAGTGTATGTCGTAATGAACGGTTCCTTTCTTAGAGAGTAAATCGTGATGGACAACCCCTCTCATTGAGCGTATGTCGCGGGGAATGACCGCTCTATTCGAGCGTAGGTCATAATGATCGGTCCCTCTCTTTGAGTGTATCTCGTGTTGGACGACACCACTCTTTGAGCATTTGTCATGATGAATGACCCCTTTATTCGAGTGCATGTCATGGTGAATTGTCCCTCTCTTTGAGCGTATACCGTGATGGACGACCCCTCTCTTTGAGCGTATGTCGTGAATGGCCACTATCTTTGAGTGCAATCATGGTGAACGGTCCCTCTCTTTGAGCGTATCCGTGACGGACGACCCCTCTCATTGAGCGTATGTTGCGGTGAATGACCCCTTTCTTCGAGTGCATATCATAATGAACGGTTCCTCCCTTTTGAGCGTATGTCGCGGTGAATGACCCCTGTCTTCGAGTGCATGTCATAATGAACGGTCCCCTCCTTAGAACATATACCGTGATCGATGACCCCTCTCTTTGTGCGTACGTAGTTGTGAATGACCCCTCTCCTTGAGCGTATGTCGCGAGGAATGACCCCTCTCTTCGAGTGCAAGTCGTAATAAATAGTCCCTTTCTTAGAGCGTATACCGTGATGGATGACCCCTCTCTTTGAGAGTATGTCGCGATGAATGACACCTCTCTTTGAGTGCATTTCATGGTGAACAGTCCATCTCTTTTAGCGTATACTGTGTCTCCAGACCCCTCTCTTTGAGCATATGTCGCAATGAATTACCCTCTCTTCGACGGAATGTAATAATAAATGGTCCCTCTCTTTGAGAGAATACCATGATCGAGACACCTCTTTTTGAGCGTATGTCTCTTGAATGACCCCTCTCTTCGAGTGCATGTCATGGTGAAAGATCCCTCTCTTTGAGTGAATACCGTGATGGACGACCCCTCGCTTTTAGTGCATGTCGCTATGAATGACCCCTCTCTTGGAGTGCATGTCATAATGATCGGTCCCTTTCTTAAAGCGTATATCGTGATGGATGACCCCTCTCTCTGAGCGTATACCGCGATGAATGACCCCTCTCTTCAAACGTACTCCATAATGAACGTTCCCTCTCTTTGAGCGTATGGCGTGATGGACGACCCCTCTCTTTGAGCGTATGTCGCGTTGATTGACCACTCTCTTCCAGTGCATGTCGTAACGAATGGTTCCTTTCTTAGAGCGTATGTCATAATGATTGGTCCCTCTCTTTGAGCGTATCTCATGATGGACGACCGCTCTCTTTTAGCGTTTGTCATGATGAACGACCCCATTCTTCGAGTGCATGTCATGGTGAATTGTCCCGCTCTTTGAGCTTATACCATGACGGGCGACCCCTCTCTTTGAGCGTATGTCACGAAGAATGGCCCCTATCTTTGAGTGTAATTCATGGTGAACGGTCCCTCTCTTTGAGCGTATACCGTGATGGACGGCCCCTCTCTTTGAGCGTATATCACGGTGAATGACCCATTTCTTCGAGTGCATGTCATAATGAACGGTTCCTCTCTTTGAGCGTATACTGTGATGGACGACCCCTCTCTTTGAGCGTATGTCACGATGAATGACCCCTCTATTCTAGTGCATGTCATGGTGAATGATCCCTATCTTTGAGCAGATACCGAGATGGATGATCCCTCTCTTTGAGCGTATATCACGATTAATGACACCTCTCTACGAATGCATGTAATAATGAACGGTCCCTTTCTTAGAGCACATACTGTGATGGACGACCCCTCTTTTTGATCGTATGTCGCGGTGAATGATCCCTCTCTTCGAGTGCGTGTCATATTGAACGGTCTCCTTCTTAGAACATATACCGTGATGGATGACCACTCTCTTCGAGAGTATGTCTCGATGAACGACACCTCTCCTTGAGTGCATATCATAATCAACGGTCCCTCTCTTTGAGCGTATACCATGGTCGATGACCATATCTTTGAGCTACGCTGCGATGAATGACCCTCTCTTCTAGTACATTTCATGATGAACAGTCCCTCTTTGAGCGTATACTTTGATGGATGACCCCACTCCTTGAGCGTATGTCGTGATGGACAAACCCTCTTTTTGAGCGTATGTCGCGGTGAATGACCCCTCTCTTTGAGCGTATGCCGTTACAGACAAACCCTCCCTTTGAGACTACGTCGCGATGAATGACCCCTCTCTTTGAGCATGACATTGTGAATGATTCCTCTCTTAGAGCGTAAACCTTGGATGACCCCTCCATTTGATCGTACGTCGCGATGAATGACCCCTCTCTTTGAGTGTATGTCATAATGAACGGTCCCTTTCTTAGAGCGTATACAATGATGGATGACCCTTCTCTTTGGCGTATATCGCGATGAATGACCCCTCTCTTTGAGGGTTTGTCATAATGAAAGACCCTTCTCTTTAAGCGTATACCGTGATCGATGACCCCTCTTTTGAGTGTATGAAGCAATGAAGGACCCCTCTCTTCGAGTCCATATCATGGTGAACAATCCCTCTCTTTGAGCATATAACGTAATGGACGACCCTTCTCTTTGAGTGTATCTCGCAATGAATAATCCCTCTCTTCGAGTGCATATCATAATGAACATTCACTTTGTTAGAGCGTATACCGTGATGCATGACTCCTATCTTTTAGCGTATATCACGGTGAATGACACCTTTGTTCGAGAGTATTTTATAATGATCGGTCCCTCTCTTTGAGCGTATGTCGTGATGGACGACCCCTCTCTTTGAGCGTATGTCATGTTGGACGACCACTCTCTTTGAGCATATGTCGTGTTAGACGACCACTCTCTTTGAGCGTATGTCATGTTGGACGACCACTCTCTTTGAGCGCAAGTCGCGATGAATGATTCTTGTCTTCGACTGTATGTCCTGGTGAACAATCCTTCTCTTCTAGTGCATCTCATAATTAACAGTCCCTTTCTTAGAGCATATACCATGATGGATGACCCTTCTCATTAAGCGTATGTCGCGGTATGCCATAATGAATGGTCCATCTCTTTGATTATATGCCGTGATGAACGACCCCTCTCTTTAAGCGTATATCGTGATGAATGACCCCTCTCTTAGAGTGCATGTCACGTTGAACAATCCCTCTTTTTGAGCATATGTCATGATGGACGACCCCGCTCTTTGAGCATATGTCGCGATGTGTAACCCTTCTCTTTGAGTGCATGTCCTGTTGAACGATCCCTCTGTTCGAGCGTACGCGGTGATTGATAACCTCTCTCTTTAAGTGTATGTCGCTTTGAATGACCCCCTCTAGTTGAGTGCATGTCATTATGAACGATCCCTTTCTTAGAGTGTATACCGTGATGGACGACCCTCTCTTTGAATGTATGTCGCGATGAATGACCCCTCTCTTCGAGTGCATGTCATAATGAACGATCCCTCTCTTTGAGAGTATACCGTGATGGAAAATCCCTCTCTTTGAGCGTATTGCGCAATGAATGACCCTCTCTTTGAGCGTATTGCGCAATGAATGACCCTCTCTTTGAGTGTATGTCATAATGAACAATCCCTCTCTTAGAGCGTATACGTGATGGACAACCCCTCTTTGAGCGTATGTCGCGATGAATGTCCCCTCTATTCGAGTGCATATCATAATGAACGGTCCCTTTCTTATAGCGTATACCGTTATGGACGACCCATCTCTTTGAGCGTATGTCGCGGTGAATGACCCCTTACTTTGAAGGTATGTTGTAGTGACCTGTCCCCCTCTTTGAGTGTATCCCGTGATGGACGACCCCTGTCTTTGAGCCTATGTCGTAATGAACGACCCCTCTCTTTGAGTGCATGTCATGGTGAACGGTCCTTCTTTTTGAGCATATCCCGTGATGGACATCCCCTCTCTCTAAGTGTTTTTCCTAATGAATGAACCCTCTCTTCGAGTGCATGTCATGGTGAACGGTCCCTCTCTATGAGCGTATCCCGTGAAGGACGACTCCTCTCTTGGAGCGTATGTCGCGATGAATGGCTCCTCTCTTTGAGTGCATGTCATGGTGAACAGTCCCTCTCCTTGAGCGTATACCATGATGTACGAACCTTGTCATTGAGCGTATGCCACGGTGAACGACCCCTCTTCGAGTGCATGTCATAATGAACGGTCCCTCTTTGTGAGAAGATACCGTGACGGACGACCCTTCTCTTTGAGCGTTTGTCGCGATGAATGACCCCTCTCTTCGAGTGCATGTAATGAGCCCTTCCTTAGAGCGTATACCGTGAAGGACAAAACCTCTCTTTGAGCGTATATCGCGATGAATGACCCCTTTCTTTGAGTGCATACCGTGATGGACGTCCCTTCTCTTTGAGTGTTTGTCGCTATGAATGACCCCTCTTCGAGTGCATGTAATGATCCCTTTCTTAGAGCGTATACCGTGATGGACAAACACTCTCTTTGAGCGTATATCGCGATGAATGACCCCTCTCTTCGACTTCAGTTCATAATGTACGGTTCCTTTCTCAGAGAGTAAATCGTGATGGACAACCCCTCTCATTGAGCATATATCGCAATGAATGACCGCTTTATTCTAGCGTATGTCATAATGAACGGTTCCTTTCTCAGAGAGTAAATCGTGATGGACAACCCCTCTCATTGAGCGTATGTCGCGGTGAATGACCGCTCTATTCGAGCGTATGTCATAATCACCGGTCCCTCTCTTTGAGCGTATCTCGTGATTGATGACACCTCTCTTTGAGCATTTGTTATGATGAATGACCTCTTTCTTCGAGTGCATGTCATGGTGAATTGCCCCTCTCTTTGAGCGTATACCGTGATAGACGACCCCTCTCTTTGAGCATATGTCGCGATGAATGACCCCAATCTTTGAGTGCAATTCATGTTGAACGGTCCCTCTCTTTGAGTGTATGTCGCGATGAATGGCCCTTATCTTTGAGTGCAATTCATGGTGAACGGTCACTCTCTTTGAGCGTATACCATGATGGACGACCCCTCTCTTTGAGCGTATATCGCGTTGAATGACCCATTTCTTCGAGTGTATGTCATAATGAACGACTCCTTTCTTTGAGCGTATATCGTGATGGACTACCCCACTCTTTGAGCGTAAGTTGCGATGAATGAAACCTATCTTTGAGTGCAATTCATGTTGAACGGTCCCTCTCTTTGAGTGTATATCGTGATGGACGACCACTCTCTTTGAGCGTATATCGCGGTAAATGACCCCTTTCTTCTAGTGCATGTCATAATGAACGGTTCCTCCCTTTTTGAGCGTATGTCGCAGTGAATGACCCCTCTGTTCGAGTGCATATCATAATGAACGGTTCCCTACTTAGAACATATACCGTGATCGACGACCTCTCTCTTTGTGCGTATGTTGTTGTGAATGACCCCTCTCTTTGAGCGTATGTCACGATGAATGACCCCTCTTCGAGTGCATGTCGTAATAAATAGTCCCTTTCTTAGAGCGTATACCGTGACGGATGAGCCCTCTCTTTGAGAGTATGTCACGATGAATGACTCCTCTCTTTGAGTGCATGTCATAATCAACGATCCCTCTCTTTGAGCATATACCGTGATCGATGATCATCTCTTTGAGCGTACATTGTGATGAATGACCCCTCTCTTTGGGTGCATTTCATGGTGAACAGTCCCTCACTTTTAGCGTATACTGTGATGGACGACCCCTATCTTTGAGCGTATGTCACAATGAATTACCCCTCTCTTCGAGGGAATGACATAAAAAATAGTCCCTCTCTATGAGCGAATACCGTGATCGAGACACCTCTCTTTAAGCATATGTCGCGATGAATGACCCTCTCTTCGAGTGCATGTCATGGTGAAAGATCCCTCTCTTTGAGTGAATGCCGTGAAGGACGACCCCTCGCTTTTAGCGTATGTCGCGATGAATGACCCCTCCCTTCGAGTTCATGTCATAATGATCGGTCCCTTTCTTAGAGCGTATACCATGATGGATGACCTCTCTCTTTGAGCATATTTCGCGAAGAATGACCCCTCTTTTTGGGTGTATTTAATAATGAACAGTCCCTTTCTTAGAGCGTATACCGTGATGGATGGCCCCGCTCTCTGAGCGTATACCGCGATGAATGAGCCCTCTCTTCAAGCGTATTCCATAATGAACGGTCCCTCTCTTTGAGCGTGTGGCATGATGGAAAACCCCTCTCTTTGACCGTATACCGTGATGGACAACCCCTCTCTTTGAGCGTATGCCGCGTTGAATGACCCCTCTCTTCCAGTGCATGTCACAATGAATGGTTCCTTTCTTAGAGCGTAAATCGTGATGGACAACCCCTCTCATTATGCGTATGTCGCGGTGAATGACCGCTCTATTCGAGCGTATGCCATAATGACCGGTCCCTCTCTTTGAGCGTATCTCGTGATGGACGACCGCTCTCTTTGAGCATTTGTCATGATGAATGACCCCTTTCTTCGAGTGCATGTCATGGTGAATTGTCCCTCTCTTTGAGCATATACCGTGATGGACGACCCCTCTCTTTGAGCGTATATCGCGATGAATGACCCCTATCTTTGAGTGCAATTCATGGTGAACGGTCCCTCTCTTTGAGCGTATACCCTGATGGACGACCCCTCTCTTTAAGCGTATATCCCGTTGAATGACCCATTTCTTTGAGTGTATGTCATAATGAACGGCTCCTCACTTTGAGCATATATCGTGATGGACGACCCCTCTCTTTGAGTGTATGTCGCTATGAATGACCCCTTTATTCTAGTGCATGTCATGGTGAACGATCCCAATATTTGAGCGGATACCGTGATGGATGATCCCTCTCTTTGAGCTTATA
The DNA here is from genome assembly GCA_035048815.1 of Abelmoschus esculentus. Lineage (NCBI taxonomy): Eukaryota > Viridiplantae > Streptophyta > Magnoliopsida > Malvales > Malvaceae > Abelmoschus > Abelmoschus esculentus. The sequence continues at coordinate 11,653,901 of JAUCBN010000036.1, forward strand.
TTGCGATGAATGACCCCTCTCTACGAATGCATGTATTAATGAATGGTCCCTTTCTTAGAGAGCATACTGTGATGGACGACCCCTCTTTGAGCGTATGTCGCGGTGAATGATCTATCTCTTCGAGTGCATGTCATACTGAACGGTCCCCTTCTTAGAACATATACCGTGATGGATGACCCATCTCTTTGAGAGTATGTCGCGATGAATGAAACCTCCCCTTGAGTGCGTATCATAATTAATGATCCCACTCTTTGAGCGTATACCGTGATCGATGACCCTATCTTAGAGCGTATGCTGCGATGAATGACCCCACTCTTCGAGTACATTTCGTGGTGAATAGTCCCTCTTTGAGCGTATACTGTGATGGACGACCCTACTCTTTAAGCGTATATCGTGACGGAAAAACCTTCCCATTGAGACTATGTCGCGATGAATGACCCCACTCTTTGAGCATTACATTGTGAACGATTCCTCTCTTTAAGCGTAAACCATGATGGACGACCCCTCTATTTGATTGTACGTCGCGATAAATGACCCCCCTCTCTTCGAGTGTATGTCATAATGAACGGTCCCTTTCTTAGAGAGTATACCGTGATGGATGACCCTTCTCTTTGGCATATATCGCAATGAATGACCCCTCTCTTTGAGGTTTTGTCATAATGAAAGACCCTTTTGTTTAAGCGTATACCGTGAACGATGACCCCTCTTTTTGAGTGTATGTCGCAATGAAGGTCCCCTCTCTTCGAGTGCATGTCATGGTGAACAATCCCTCTCTTTGAGCATATACCGTAAAGGACGACCCTTTTCTTTGAGTGTATCTCGTGATGAATAACCCATCTCTTCGAGTGCATATCGTAATCAATATTCCCTATCTTAGAGCGTATACCGTGATACACGACTCTTCTCTTTTAGCGTATGTCACAGTGAATGCACCTCTATTCGAGAGTATTTCATAATGATCAGTCCCTCTCTTTGAGAGTATGTCGTGATGGACGACCCCTCTCTTTGAGCGTATGTCGTGTTGCACGACCACTCTCTTTCAGCGTAAGTCGCGATGAATGATTCCTGCCTTCGACTGTATGTCCTGTGAAAAGTCCTTTTCTAGTGCATGTCATAATTAACAGTACCTTTCTTAGAGCATATACTGCGATGGGCGACCTTTCTCTTTGAGCTTATGTCGCAGTGAATGACCCCTCTCATCGAGAGTAGGTCATAATGAATGGTCCCTTTCTTAGAGCGTATACCGTGATGGATGACGCTTCTCTTAAAGCTTATGTCATGGTGAATGACACCTCTATTCGAGTGCTAGTCGTAATGAACGGTCCCTCTCTTTGAGCGTATTTTGTGATGGACGACCCCTCTCTTTGAGCGTATGCCACGGTGAATGAAACCTCTCTTCGAGTGCATGTCATAATGAACGGTCCCTCTTTATGAGCAGATACCGTGATGGATGACCCTTCTCTTTGAGCATTTGTAGCGATGAATGACCCCTCTCTTTGAGTGCATGTAATGATCCCTTTCCTAGAGTGTATACTGTGATGGACGACCCATCTCTTTGAGCGTACGTCGCGAGGAATGAGACCTTTCTACAAGTGCATGTTACAATGAGTGGTCCCTCTCTTTGAGCGTATAACGTGATGGAAGACCCCTCTTTGAACGTATATCGCGATGAATGACCCCTCTCTTTGAGTGCATATTATAATGAACGGTCCCTTTCTTAGAGCGTACACCGTGATGGACGACCCCTCTCTTTGAGCGTATGTCGCGGTGGATAACCCCTCTCTTCGAGAGTATGTCATAATGAACGGTCACTCTCTTTGAGCGTATGCCGTGACAGACAAACCCTCTCTCTGAGACTATGTCGCGATGAATGATCCCTCTCTTCGAGTGCATGACATGGTGAACGATTCCTCTCTTTGAGCATAAACCATGATGGGCGACCCTTCCATTTGATCGTACGTCGCGATGAATGACCCCTCTCTTCGAGTGCATGTCATAATGGATGGTCCCTTTCTTAGAGCGTAAACCGTGATGGATTACCCTTCTCTTTGAGCTTATATCGCGATGAATGACCCCTCTCTTTGAGGGTTTGTCATAATGGAAGATCCTTCTCTTTAAGCGTATATCCTGATCGATGACCCCTCTTTTTGAGTGTTTATCGCAATGAAGGACCCTCTCTTCCAGTGCTTTTCATGGTGAACAATCCATCTCTTTGAGCGTATACCGTAACGGACGACCCTTCTCTTTGAGTGTATCTCGCGATGAATAACCACTCTCTTCGAGTGCATATCATAATGAACATTCCCTTTCTTAGAGCGTATACCGTGATGCACGACTCCTCTCTTTTAGCGTAGCGGTGAATGACCCCTCTGTTCGAGAGTATTTCATAATGGTCGGTCCCTCTCTTTGAGCGTATGCTGTGATGGACGACCATTCTCTTTGAGCGTATGTCGTGTTGGAAGACCACTCTCTTTGAGTGTAAGTCACGATGAATGATCCTTGTCTTAGACTGTATGTCTTGGTGAACAATCCCTCCCTTCTAGTGCATGTCATAATTAACGGTCCCTTTTTTAGAGCGTATACCGTGATGGACGACCCCTCTCTTTGAGCGTATGTCGTGGTGAGTGACCCCTCTCTTCGAGAGTATGTCATAATTAATGGTCCCTCTCTTTAAGCATATGCCGCGAAGGATGACCCCTCTCTTTGAGCGTATATTGCAATGAAAGACCCCTCTCTTCGAGTGCATGTCATGGTGAATAATCACTCTCTCTGAGTGTATGCTGTTATATAAGATCCTCCTCTCCTTAAGCGTATATCACGATGAATAACATCTCTCTTCAAGTGCAGGACGTGGTGAACGGTCCCTCTCTTTGGGCATATACCGTGATGGACGAGCCTCTCTTGCAGGATATGGTGAACGGTCCTTCTCTTCGATAGTATGTCAAAATGAACGGTCCCTCTCTTTGAGCATATGTCATAACGGACGACCCCTCTCTTTGAACGTATATGGCGATGAATGACCCCTTTCTTAGAGAGTATACTGTGATGGATGACCCCTCTCTTTGAGCGTATGTCGTGATGAATGACCTCTCTCTACGAGTGCATGAAATAATGAATGGTCCCTTTCTTAGAGGGTATACCGTGATAGACGACACCTATCTTCGATTGTATATCGCGAAGAATTACCCATCTCTTCGACCGTATATCATAATGACCAGTCCCTCTCTTTGAGCGTATCACATGATGGACGACCCCTCTCTTTAAGCGTATGTCGCGATGAAAGACCGCTCACTTCAAGTGCTTTTCATAAAGAATGGTCCCTTTCTTATAGCGTATGTCATGATGGATGACCCCTCCTTTGAGCATATATCGAGATGAATGATCCCTCTCTTCGAGTGCAAGTGATAATGATCGGTCCCTCTCTTTAAGCGTATACCGTGATCGATGACCACTCTCTTTAAGCGTATACATGTGATAATGACCCCTCTGTTTGAACGTATGTCGCGATGAATGACCCCTCTCTCCGAGTGCATGTCATAATGAATGGTCCCTTTCTTAGAGTGTATACCGTGATGGACAACCCTTCTATTTGAACATTTGTCACGATGAATGACCCATCTGTTCGAGTGCTTGTCAAATGAATGGTGTCATTCTTAGAGCGTATGTCGTGATGAATACCACACCCTTTGAGCATTTGTCACGATGAATGACCCATCTGTTCGAGTGCATGTCATAGTGAATGGTCCCATTCTTAGAGCGTATGCCGTGATGAATACCACTCTCTTTGAGCGTATGTCGCGATGAATGACCCCTCTCTTCAAGTGCATGTCATAATGATCGATCCCTCTCTTTGAGCGTATATCGTGATCGATGACCACTCTTTTTTAGCGTATATCACGATGAATGACCCCTCTCTTCGAGTACATGTCATGGTGAACTATCCCACTCTTTGAGCGTATACCAGGTTGAATGAAACCTCTTTTTGAACGTATGTTGCAATGAATGACCCCTCTCTTCTAGTGCATGTCATAATGAACGGTCCCTTTCTTAGAGCATATACCGTGATGGACGACCCTTCTCTTTGAGCGTATGTCACGATGAATGACCCCACTCTTCATGTTATGTCATAATAAATGGTCACTTTCTTAGAGCGTATACCGTGATGGACGACCCCTCTCATTAAGCGTATGTCGCGGTGAATGACCCCTTTCTTCGAGAGTATGCCATAATGAATGGTCCATCTCTTTAAGTGTATGCCGTGATGAACTACCCCTATCTTTAAGCGTATATCGTGATGAATGACCCCTCTCTTAGAGTGCATGTCACGTTGAACAATTCCTCTTTTTGAGCATATGTCGTGATGGACGACCCCGCTCTTAGAGCATATGTCGCGATGTATAACCCCTCTCTTCGAGTGCATGTCCTATTGAACGATCCCTCTGTTCAGCGTATGCGATGATGGATGACCTCTCTAATTAAGTGTATGTCGCATTGAATGACCCCTCTAGTTGAGTGCATGCCATTATGAAAGATCCCTTTCTTAGAATGTATACCGTGATGGACGACCCTCTCTTTGAACGTATATCGCGATGAATGACCCCCTCTTCGAGTGCATGTCATAATGAAAGGTCCCTCTCTTTATGTGTATACCGTGATGGAAAATCTCTCTCTTTGAGCATATTGCACGGTGAATGACCCCTCTCTTTGAGTGTATGTCATAATGAACAATCCCTCTCTTAGAGCGTTTACCGTGATGGACAACCACTCTCTTTGAGCGTGTGTCGCGATGAATGTCCCCTCTCTTTGAGTGCATATCATAATGAACGGTCCCTTTCTTATAGCGTATAGCGTTATGGACGACCCATCTCTTTGAGCGTATGTCGCAGTGAATGACCCCTTTCTTTGATGGTATATTGTAGTGATCGGTCCCCCTCTTTGAGCGTATGTCGTGATGAACGACCCCTCTCTTTGACTGCATGTCATGGTGAACAGTCCTCTTTTTGAGCGTATACCGTGATGGACGACCCCTCTCTTTGAGCGCATGTCACGATGAATGACCTCTCTCTTTGAGTGCATATCATAATAAATATTTCCTTTCTTAGAACGTATACCGTGATGGACGACCCCTCTCTTTGAGCGTATGTCACGATGAATAACCTCTCTCTTCGAGTTCATGTCATAATGATCGTTCCCTCTCTTAGAGCGTATACCGTGTTCGATGAGCCCTCTTTTTGAGCATATGTCGCATTGAATGACCACTCTCTTCGAGTGCATGTCATGCTGAACAATCCCTCTCTTTGAGCGTATACCGTGATGGACGACCCCTCTCTTTGAGCGTATGTCACGATGAATAACCCCTCTCTTCAGTGCATATCATAATGAACATTCACTTTCATAGAGCGTATACCGTGATGCACGACTCCTATCTTTTAGCGTATGTCACGGTGAATGACACCTTTGTTCGAGAGTATTTCATAATGATCGGTCCCTCTTTTTGAGCGTAAGTCATGTTAGACGACCACGCTCTTTGAGCGTATGTCGTGTTGAACGACCACTCTCTTATAGCGTATGTCGTGTTGGACGACCACTCTCTTTGAGCGTATGTCGTGTTAGACGACCACTCTCTTTGAGCGTATGTCGTGTTCGACGACCACTCTCTTTGAGCGTATGTCGTGTTGGACGACCACTCTCTTTGAGCATATGTCCTGGTGAACAGTCCTTCTCTTCTAGTGCATATCATAATTAACAGTCCCTTTCTTAGAGCATATATCGTGATGGATGAACCTTCTATTTGAGCATATGTCGCGGTGAATGACCCCTCTCATCGATAGTAGGTCATAATGAATGGTCCCTTTCTTAGAGCGTATACCATGATGGACGACCCTTCTCTTTGAGCGTATGTCACAGTGAATGACCCCTCTCTTCGACTGCTGGTCGTAATGAACGATCCCTCTCTTTGAGCGTATATTATGATGGACGACCCCTCTTTGTGAGCGTATGCCACGGTGAATGACCCCTCTCTTCGAGTGCATGTCATAATGAATGGCCGCTCTTTATGAACGGATACCGTGATGGACGACCCTTCTCTTTGAGCGTTTGTCACGATGAATGACCCCTCTCTTTGAGTGCATGTAATGATCCCTTTCTTAGAGTGTATACTGTGATAGACGACCCATCTCTTTGAGCATATGTCGCGATGAATGAGCCCTCTCTTCGAGTGCATGTTACAATGAAAGGTCCCTCTCTTTGAGCATTTACCGTGAAAGACGACCCCTCTCTTTGAGCGTATATCGCGACGAATGACCCCTCTCTTCGAGTGCATGTCATAATCAACGGTCCCTTTCTTAGAGCGCTACCATGATGGACGACCCCTCTCGCTCAGCCTATGTCATGGAAAATGACCCCTCTCTTCGAGAGAATTTCAAAATGAACGGTCATTTTCTTTGAGCGTATACCGTGATGGATGACCCCTCTCTTTTAGCGTATGTCACAGTGAATAACCCCTCTCTTTGAGCGTATTTCGTAATGAACGTTCCCTCACTTTGAGCGTATGTCATGATGGATGACCCCTCTCTTTGAGTGTATGTCGCGTTGAATGACCACTCTCTTCGAGTTCTTATCATAATGAACAGTCTCTTTTTGAGAGCGTATATCGTGATGGACGATCCTTCTCATTGTGCATATGTCGCGACGAATGACCCTTCTCTTTGAGTGCATGTCATAATGAACGGTACCATACTTTGAGCGTATATCGCGAAGTACGACCCATGTCTTAAAGGGTATGTTGCAGTGAATGACCCCTCCCTTCAAGAGTTTGTCATAATAATCGGTCCCTCTCTTTGATTGTATCCCATGATGAAGGACCCCTTTCTATGAATATGTCTCGATCTGAATGATCCTTGTCTTTTAGTGCATGTCATTGTGAACGATCCCTCTATTTGAGCGTATACCATGCTGGACGACACCTCTCTTTGAACGTACCTCGTGATGAATGACCCCTCTCTTCATGTGCATGTCATAATAAACAGTCCCTTTCTTAGAGCGTATACCCTGATAGATAACCCTTCTCTTCGAGTGTATGTCGCGATGATTGACCCATCTCTTTGAGTTCTTGTCATAATGAACAATCCCTTTTTTACAGCGTATACCGTGACGGACGACACCTCTCTTTGAGCGTATGTTGCGATGAATGACCCCTCTTTTTGAGTTCATGTCATAATGAACTGTCCCTTTCTCAGAGCGTATACCGTGATGGATGACCCCTCTCTTTGAGTGTATGCCGCGGTGAATGACCCCTCTCTTCGTGTCAATGTCATAAAGAACGGTTCCTTTCTAGGAGCGTAAATCATGATGGACGACACCTCTGTTTTGTGTATGTCGCGGTGAATGACAGCTCTATACGAGCGTATGTCATAATGACCGGTCCCTCTCTTTGAGCATATCCCGTGATGGACATCCCCTCTCTTCGAGTGCATGTCATGGTGAACGGTCTCTCTCTATGAGCGTATCCCGTGATGGACGACTACTCTCTATGAGAGTATGTCGCGATGAATGGCTCCTCTCTTTGAGTGCATGTCATGGTGAACGGTCCCTCTCCTTGAGCGTATACCATGATGTACGAACCTTGTCTTTGAGCGTATGCCATGGTGAACGACCCCTCTTCGAGTGCATGTCATAATGAACAGTCCCTCTTTGTGAGAAGATACCGTGACGGACGACCCTTATCTTTGAGCGTTTGTTGCGATGAATGACCCCTCTCTTCGAGTGCATGTAATGATCCCTTTCTTAGAGCGTATACCGTGATGGACAAACCCTCTCTTTGAGCGTATTTCGCGATGAATGACCCCTCTCTTCGAGTGTATGTCATAATGAACGGTTCCTTTCTCAGAGAGTAAATCGTGATGGACAACCCCTCTCATTGAGCATATATCGCAATGAATGACCGCTCTATTCTAGCGTACGTCATAATGAACGGTTCCTTTCTCAGAGAGTAAATCGTGATGGACAACCCCTCTCATTGAGTGTATGTCGCGGTGAATGACTGCTCTATTCGAGCGTATGTCACAATCACCGGTCCCTCTCTTTGAGCGTATCTCGTGATGGATGACACCTATCTTTGAGCATTTGTGATGATGAACGACCTCTTTCTTCGAGTGCATGTCATGGTGAATTGCCCCTCTCATTGAGCGTATACCGTGATAGACGACCCCTCTCTTTAAGCGTATGTCGCGATGAATGACCCTTATCTTTGAGTGCAATTCATGTTGAACGGTCCCTTTCTTTGAGTGTATGTCGCGGTGAATGGCCCCTATCATTGAGTGCAATTCATGGTGAACGGTCCCTCTCTTTGAGCGTATACCATGATGGACGACCCCTCTCTTTGAGCGTATATCGCGTTGAATGACCCATTTCTTCGAGTGTATGTCATAATGAACGGCTCCTCTCTTTGAGCGTATATCGTGATGGACGACCCCTCTCTTTGAGCGTATGTCGCGATGAATGACCCCTATCTTTGAGTGCAATTCATGTTGAACGGTCCCTCTCTTAGAGTGTATACCGTGATGGACGACCACTCTCTTTGAGCGTATGTCACGGTAAATGACCCCTTTCTTCGAGTGCATGTCATAATGAATGGTTCCTTCCTTTTTGAGCGTATGTCGCGGTGAATGACCCCTCTGTTCGAGTGCATGTCATAATGAACGGTTCCCTTCTTAGAACATATACCGTGATCGACGACCCCTCTCTTTGTGCGTATGTCGTTGTGAATGACCCCTCTCTTTGAGCGTATGTCACGATGGACGACCCCTCGCTTCTAGCGTATGTCGCGATGAATGACCCCTCCCTTGGAGTTCATGTCATAATGATCGGTCCCTTTCTTAGAGCGTATACCGTGATTGATGACCCCTCTTTTTGAGCATATTTCGCGATGGATGACCCCTCTTTTTGGGTGCATTTCATAATGAACAGTCCCTTTCTTAGAGCGTATACCGTGATGGATGACCCCTCTCTCTGAGCGTATACCGCGATGAATGAGCCCTCTCTTCAAGCGTATTCCATAATGAACGGTCCCTCTCTTTGAGCGTGTGGCGTGATGTACGACCTCTCTCTTTGAGCGTATATCGTGATGGAGAAATCCTCCCATTGAGACTATGTCGTAATGAATGACTCCACTCTTTGAGCACTACATTGTGAACGATTCCTCTCTTTAAGCGTAAACCATGATGGACCACCCCTCCATTTGATTGTACGTCGTGATAAATGACCCCTCTCTTCGAGTGTATGTCATAATGAACGGTCCATTTCTTAGTGTGTATACCATGATGGATGACCCTTCTCTTTGGCATATATCGCAATGAATGACCCCTGTCTTTGAGGTTGTCATAATGAAAGACCCTTTTCTTTAACCGTATACCGTGATCGATGGCCCCTCTTTTTGAGTGTATGTCGCAATGAAGGACCCCTCTCTTCGAGTGCATGTTATGGTGAACCATCCCTCTCTTTGAGCATATACCGTAAAAGATGACCGTTGTCTTTGAGTGTATCTCGTGATGAATAACCCATCTCTTCGAGCGTATACCGTGATACACGACTCTTCTCCTTTAGCGTATGTCACAGTGAATGCACCTCTGTTCGAGAGTATTTCATAATGATCGGTCCCTCTCTTTGAGAGTATATCGTGATGGATGACCCCTCTCTTTGAGCGTATATCGTGTTGGACGACCACTCTCTTTCAGCGTAAGTCGCGATGAATGATTCCCGTCTTCGACTGTATGTCCTGTGAAAAGTCCTTCTTTTATAGTGCATGTCATAATTAATAGTACCTTTCTTAGAGCATATACTGCGATGGGTGACATTTCTCTTTAAGCATATGTCGCGGTGAATGACCCCTCTCATCGAGAGTAGGTCATAACGAATGGTCCCTTTCTTAGAGCGTATACCGTGATGGACGACCCTTCTCTTTAAGCTTATGTCACGGTGAATGACCCCTCTCTTCGAGTGCTGGTCGTAGTGAATGGTCTCTCTCTTTGAGCGTATATTGTGATGGACGACCCCTCTCTTTGAGCGTATGCCACGGTGAATGAACCCTCTCTTCGCGTGCATGTCATAATGAACGGTCCCTCTTTATGAGCGGATACCGTGATGGAGGACCCTTCTATTTGATCGTTTGTAGCAATGAATGACCCTTCTCTTTGAGTGCATGTAATGATCCCTTTCCTAGAGTGTATACTGTGATGGACGACCCATCTCTTTGAGCGTATGTCGCGATGAATGAGCCCTTTCTTCGAGTGCATGTTACAAAGAAAGGTCCCTCTCTTTGAGCGTATAACGTGATGGAAGACCCCTCTCTTTGAGCGTATATCGCGATGAATGACCCCTCTCTTTGAGTGCATGTTATGATGAACGGTCCCTTTCTTAGAGCGTATATCGTGATGGACGACCTTTCTCAATGTGCGTATGTCGCAATGAATAACACCTCTCTTCGAGTTCATGTCATGGTGAATGGTTCCTCTCATTGTGCGTCTACCGTGATGGACGTAGCCTCTCTTTGAGCGTATGTCTCGATTGATCACCCGTTTCTTCGAGTGCATGTCATAATGAACATTCACTTTCATAGAGCGTACATCGTGATGGACGACCCCTCTCTTCGAGCGTATGTCATGGTGAATAACCCCTCTCTTCGAGAGTATGTCATAATGAACGGTCACTCTCTTTGAGCGTATGCCGTGACAGACAAACCCTCCCTTTGAGACTGTGTCGCGATGAATGACCCATCTCTTCGAGTGCATGACATGGTGAACGATTCCTCTCTTTGAACATAAACCATGATGGGCGACCCTTCCATTTGATCGTACGTCGCGATGAATGACCCCTCTCTTCGAGTGCATGTCATAATGGACGGTTCCTTTCTTAGAGCGTAAACCGTGATGGATGACCCTTCTCTTTGAGCTTATATCGCGATGAATGACCCCACTCTTTGAGGGTTTGTCATAATGAAAGATCCTTCTCTTTAAGCGTATGTCCTGACCGATGACCCCTCTTTTTGAGTGTTTGTTGCAATGAAGGACCCTCTCTTCCAGTGCTTGTCATGGTGAACAATCCATCTCTTTGAGCGTATACCGTAATGGACGATCCTTCTCTTTGCGTGTATCTCGCGATAAATAACCACTCTCTTCGAGTGCATATCATAATGAACATTCCCTTCCTTAGAGCGTATATCGTGATGCACAACTCCTCTCTTTTAGCGTATGTTGCGGTGAATGACCCCTCTGTTCGAGAGTATTTCATAATGGTCGGTCCCTCTCTTTGAGCGTATGCTGTGATGGACGACCACTCTCTTTGAGCGTATGTCGTGTTGGACGACCACTCTCTTTGAGTGTAAGTCACGATGAATGATCCTTGTCTTAGACTGTATGTCCTGGTGAACAATCCCTCCCTTCTAGTGCATGTCATAATTAACGGTCCTTTTTTAGAGCGTATACCGTGATGGACGACCCCTCTCTTTGAGCGTATGTCACGGTGAATGATCCCTCTCTTCGAGAGTATGTCATAATTAATGGTCCCTCTCTTTAAGCGTATGCCACGAAGGATGACCCCTCTCTTTGAGCGTATATTGCGATGAAAGACCCCTCTCTTCGAGTGCATGTCATGGTGAACAATCACTCTCTCTGAGTGTATGCTGTTATATAAGATCTTCCTCTCCTTAAGCGTGTATCACGATGAATAACATCTCTCTTCAAGTGCAGGACGTGGTGAACGGTCCCTCTCTTTAGGCATATACCATGATGGACGAGCCTCTCTTGTAGGATATGGTGAACGGTCCATCTCTTCGATACTTTGTCAGAATGAACGGTCCCTCTCTTTGAGTGTAGGTCATAACGGACGACCCCACCCTTTGAACGTATATGGCGATGAATGACCCCTTTCTTAGAGAGTATACCGTGGTGGATGACCCCTCTCTTTGAGCGTTTGCTGTGATGGATGACGCCTCTGTTTGAGCATATGTGTCGTTGGATGACCCCTTTCTTCGAGTTTATTTGAAATGAATGATCCATTTCTTAGAGCGTATCCCGTGATGGATGACCCCTCTCTTTGAGCGTATGTCGTGATGAATGACCTCTCTCTACGAGTGCATGTCATAATGAACGGTCCCTTTCTTAGAGGGTATACCGTGATAGACGATACCTCTCTTTGATTGTATATCGCGAAGAATTACCCATCTCTTCGACCGTATATCATAATGACTGGTCCCTCTCTTTGAGCGTATCACATGATGGACGACCCCTCTCTTTAAGCGTATGTCGCGATGAATGTCCGCTCTCTTCGAGTGCTTGTCATAAAGAATGGTCCCTTTCTTATAGCGTATACCGTGATGGATGACCCCTCCTTTGAGCGTATATCGAGATGAATGACCCCTCTCTTCGAATGCATGTCATAATGATCGGTCCCTCTCTTTAAGCGTAAACCGTAATCGATGACCACTCTTTTGAGGGTATGTTGCATTGAATGATCCTTTTCTTCTAGTTTTTGTCGTAATGAACGGTATATTTCTCAGAGCATGTCCCGTGATGGATGACCATTCTCTTTGAGCGTATGCCGCAATGAATGACCCCTCTCTACGAGGGCATGTCATAATGAACGATCCCATTCTTATAGGGTATACCGTGATGAACGACCTCTCTCTTTGAGGGTATATCGGGAGAATGACCCATCTCTTCGAGCGTATATCATAATGATCGGTCCCTCTATTTTAGCGTATCACGTGATGGACGACCCCTCTCTTTGAGCTTATGTCGCGATGAATGACCCCACTCTTTCGAGTGCATATTATGGTCAACGATCCCCCTCTTTGAGCTTAGTCGTGATAGACGACCACTCTCTACGAGTGCATGTCATAATGAACAGTCCCTTTCTTTGAGCGTATACCGTGATGGACGACCCCACTCTTTAAGTGTATGTCGCAGTGAATGACCCCTGTCTTCGAGTGCATGTCATGGTGAACGCTCCTTCTGTTTGAACGTATGTCGCGATGAATGACCCCTCTCTCCGAGTGCATGTCATAATGAATGATCCCTTTCTGAGAGTGTATACCGTGATGGATGACCCTTCTATTTGAGCATTTGTCACGATGAATGACCCATCTGTTCGAGTGCTTGTCATAATGAATGGTGCCATTCTTAGAGCGTATGCCGTGATGAGTACAACTCTCTTTGAGCATTTGTCACGATGAATGACCCATCTGTTCGAGTGCATGTCATAATGAATGGTCCCATTCTTAGAGCGTATGCCGTGATGAATACCACTCTCTTTGAGCGTATGTCGCGATGAATGACCCCTCTCTTTGAGTGCATGTCATAATGATCGATCTCTCTCTTTGAGCGTATATCATGATCGATGACCACTCTTTTTTAGCGTATATCACGATGAATGACCCCTCTCTTCGAGTACATGTCATGGTGAACTATCCCTCTCTTTAACCGTATACCATGTTGAACGAAACCTCTTGTTGAACGTATGTTGCAATGAATGACCCCTCTCTTCTAGTGCATGTCATAATGAACGGTCCCTTTCTTAGAGCATATACCGTGATGGACGACCCTTCTCTTTGAGTGTATGTCACGATGAATGACCCCACTCTTCGAGGTTATGTCATAATAAATGGTCACTTTCATAGATTGTACACCGTGATGGACGACCCCTCTCATTAAGCGTATGTCGCGGTGAATGACCCCTCTCTTCGAGAGTATGCCATAATGAATGGTCCATCTCTTTGAGTGTATGCCGTGATGAACGACCCCTCTCTTAGAGTGCATGTCACGTTGAACAATCCCTCTTTTTGAGCATATGTCGTGATGGACGACCCCGCTCTTTGAGCATATGTCGCGATGTATAACCCCTCTCTTCGAGTGCATGTCTTGTTGAACGATCCCTCTGTTCGAGCGTATGCGGTGATGGATGACCTCTCTCTTTAAGTGTATGTCTCATTGAATTACCCCTCTAGGTGAGTGCATGTCATTATGAATGATCCCTTTCTTAGAGTGTATACCGTGATGGACGACCCTCTCTTTGAACGTATGTCGCGATGAATGACCCCTCTCTTCGAGTGCATGTCATAATGAACGGTCCCTCTCTTTGAGAGTATACCGTGATGGAAAATCCCTCTCTTTGAGCGTATTGTGCGATGAATGACCCCTCTCTTTGAGTGTATGTCATAATGAACAATCCCTCTCTTAGAGTGTATACCGTGATGGACAACCCCTCTCTTTGATCGCATGTCACGATGAATGTCCCCTCTCTTCGAGTGCATATCATAATGAACGGTCCCTTTCTTATAGCGTATACCATTATGAACGACCCATCTCTTTGAGCATATGTCGCAGTGAATGACCCCTTGCTTTGAAGGTATGTTGTAGTGACCGGTCCCCCTCTTTGAGCGTATCCCGTGATGGACGACCCCTGTCTTTGAGCGTATGTCGTGATGAACGACCCCTCTCTTTGAGTGCATGTCATAGTGAATGGTTCTTCTTCTTGAGCGTATACCGTGATGGACGACCCCTCTCTTTGAGCGTATGCCACGATGAATGACCTCTCTCTTTGAGTGCATATCATAATAAATATTTCCTTTCTTAGAACGTATACCGTGATGGATAATACTAATCTTTGAGCGTATGTCACGATGAATAACCCCTCTCTTCGAGTTCATGTCATAATGATCGTTCCCTCTCTTTGAGCGTATATCATGATCGATGACCCCTCTTTTAGAGCATATGTCGCGTTGAATGACCACTCTCTTCGAGTGCATGTCATGCTGAACGATCCCTCTCTTTGAGCGTATACCGTGATGGACGACCCCTCTCTTTGAGCGTATGTCACGATGAATAACCCCTCTCTTCGAGTGCATATCATAATGAACATTCACTTTCATAGAGCGTATACCGTGATGCACGACTCCTATCTTTTAGCGTATGTCACGGTGAATGACACCTTTGTTCGAGAGTATTTCAGTCCCTCTCTTTGAGCGTATGTCGTGTTGGACGACCACTCTCTTTGAGCGTATGTCGTGTTAGACGACCTCTCTCTTTGAGCGTAAGTCGCGATGAATGATTCCTGTCTTCGACTGTATGTCCTGGTGAATGTCCTTCTCTTCTAGTGCATGTCATAAATAACAGTCCCTTTCTTAGAGCATATACTGTCATGGATGACCCTTCTCTTTGAGCATATGTCGCGGTGAATGACCCCTCTCATCGAGAGTAGGTCATAATGAATGGTCCCTTTCTTAGAGCGTATACCGTGATGGACAACCCTTCTCTTTGAGCGTATGCCAAAGTGAATGACCCCTCTCTTCGAGTGCTGGTCGTAATGAACGGTCCCTCTCTTTGAGCGTATATTGTGATGGACGACCCCTCTCTGTGAGCGTATGCCACGGTGAATGAACCCTCTCTTCGAGTGCATGTCATAATGAATGATCTCTCTTTATGAACGGATACCGTGATGGACCACCCTTCTCTTTGAGCGTTTGTCGCGATGAATGACCCCTCTCTTTGAGTGCATGTAATGATCCCTTTCTTAGAGTGTATACTGCGATAGAGGACCCATCTCTTTGAGCGTATGTCGCGATGAATGAGCCCTCTCTTCGAGTGCATGTTACAATGAAAGGTCCCTTTCTTTGAGCATTTACCGTGAAGGACGACCCCTCTCTTTGAGCGTATATCACGATGAATGACCCCTCTCTTCGAGTGCATGTCATAATGGTCCCTTTCTTAGAGCGTTACCGTGATGGACGACCCCTCTGGCTGAGCGTATGTCGTGGAAAATGACCCCTCTCTTCGAGAGAATTTCATAATGAACGGTCCTTTTCTTTGAGCATATACCGTGATGGATGAACCCTCTCTTTGAGCGTTTGTCACAGTGAATGACCCCTCTCTTCGAGCGTATGTCGTGATGGATGACCCCTCTCTTTGAGTGTATGTCGCGTTGAATGACCACTCTCTTTGAGTGCTTATCATAATGAACGGTCTCTTTCTGAGAGTGTATATCGTGATGGACGACCCTTCTCATTGTGCATATGTCGCGACGAATGACCCTTCTCTTTGAGTGCATGTCACAATGAACAGTACCATACTTTGAGCGTATATCGCGAAGTACGACCCATGTCTTTGAGGGTATGTTGCGGTGAATGACCCCTCCCTTCAAGAGTTTGTCATAATAATCGGTCCCTCTCTTTGATTGTATCCCGTGATGAACGACCCCTTTCTATGAATATGTCTCGACCTGAATGATCCCTGTCTTTTAGTGCATGTCATTGTGAACGATCCCTCTATTTGAGCGTATACCATGCTGGACAACCCCTCTCTTTGAACGTACGTCGTGATGAATGACCCCTCTCTTCATGTGCATGTCATAATAAACAATCCCTTTCTTAGAGCGTATACCCTGATAGACAACCCTTCTCATCGAGTGTATGTCGCGATGATTGACCCCTCTCTTCGAGTTCATGTCATAATGAACTGTCCCTTTCTCAGAGCGTATACCGTGATGGATGACCCCTCTCTTTGAGTGTATGCCGCGGTGAATAAGCCCTCTCTTCGTGTCAATGTCATAATGAACGGTTCCTTTCTAAGAGCGTAAATCGTGATGGACGAGACCTCTCTTTGTGTATGTCGCGGTGAATGACTGCTCTATACGAGCGTATGTCATAATGACCGGTCCCTCTCTTTGAGCGTTAAGTGTTTTTCGTAATGAATGACGCCTCTCTTCGAGTGCATGTCATGGTGAACAGTCCCTCTCTATGAGCATATCCCGTGATGGACGACTCCTCACTTTGAGCGTATGTCGCGATGAATGGCTCCTCTCTTTGAGTGCATGTCATGGTGAACGGTCCCTCTCCTTAAGCGTATACCATGATGTACGAACCTTGTCTTTGAGCGTATGCCACGGTGAACAACCCCTCTTCGAGTTCATGTCATAATGAACGGACCCTCTTTGTGTGAAGATACCGTGATGGACGACCCTTCTCTTTGAGCGTTTGTCGCGATGAATGACCCCTCTCTTCGAGTGCATGTAATGTTCCCTTTCTTAGAGCGTATACCGTGATGGACAAACCCTCTTTTTGAGCGTATATCGTGATGAATGACCCCTCTCTTCGAGTGTATGTCATAATGAACGGTTCCTTTCTCAGAGAGTAAATCGTGATGGACAACCCCTCTCATTGAGCATACATCGCAATGAATGACCGCTCTATTCTAGCGTATGTCATAATGAACGGTTCCTTTCTCAGAGAGTAAATCGTGATGGACAACCCCTCTCATTGAGCGTATGTCGCGGTGAATGACCGCTCTATTCGAGCGTATGTCATAATCACCGGTCCCTCTCTTTGATCGTATCTCATGATGGATGACACCTCTCTTTGAGCATTTGTTATGATGAATGACTTCTTTCTTCGAGTGCATGTCATGGTGAATTGCCCCTCTCTTTGAGCGTATACCGTGATAGACGACCCCTCTCTTTGAGCGTATGTCGTGATGAATGACCTCAATCTTTGAGTGCAATTCATGTTGAACGGTCCCTCTCTTTGAGTGTATGCCGCGGTGAATGGCCCCTATCTTTGAGTGCAATTCATGGTGAACGGTCCCTCTCTTTGAGCGTATATCGCGTTGAATGACCCATTTCTTCGAGTGTATGTCATAATGAACGGCTCCTCTCTTTGAGCGTATATCGTGATGGACGACCCCTCTCTTTGAGCGTATGTCGCGATGAATGACCCCTATCTTTGAGTGCAATTCATGTTGAACGGTCCCTCTCTTTGAGTGTATACCGTGATGGACGACCACTCTCTTTGAGCGTATGTCACGGTAAATGACCCCTTTCTTCGAGTGCATGTCATAATGAACGGTTCCTTCCTTTTTGAGCGTATGTCGCGGTGAATGACCCCTCTGTTCGAGTGCATGTCATAATGAACGGTTCCCTTCTTAGAACATATACCGTGATCGACGACCCCTCTCTTTGTGCGTATGTTGTTGTGAATGACCCCTCTCTTTGAGCGTATGTCACGATGAATGACCCCTCTTCGAGTGCATGTCATAATAAATAGTCCCTTTCTTAGAGCGTATACCGTGATGGATGACCCCTTTCTTTGAGAGTATGTCACGATGAATGACTCCTCTCTTTGAGTGCATGTAATAGTCAACGATCCCTCTCTTTGAGCATATACCGTGATCGATGATCATCTCTTTGAGCTTACGTTGTGATGAATGACCCCTCTCTTTGGGTGCATTTCATGGTGAACAGTCCCTCACTTTTAGCGTATACTGTGATGGACGACCCCTATCTTTGAGCGTATGTCACAATGAATTACCCCTCTCTTCGAGGGAATGTCATAAAAAATAGTCTCTCTCTGTGAGCGAATACCGTGATCGAGACACCTCTCTTTAAGCATATGTCGCGATGAATGAACCCTCTCTTCGAGTGCTTGTCGTGGTGAAAGATCCCTCTCTTTGAGTGAATACCGTGATGGATGACCCCTCGCTTTTAGCGTATGTCGCGATGAATGACCCCTCCCTTCGAGTTCATGTCATAATGATCGGTCCCTTTCTTAGAGCGTATACCGTGATGGATGACCCCTCTCTTTGAGCATATTTCGCGATGAATGACCCCTCTTTTTGGGTGCATTTCATAATGAACAGTCCCTTTCTTAGAGCGTATACCGTGATGGATGACCCCTCTCTCTGAGCGTATACCGCGATGAATGAGCCCTCTCTTCAAGCATATTCCATAATGAATGGTCCCTCTCTTTGAGCGTGTGGCGTGATGGACGACCCCTCTCTTTGAGCGTATACCGTGATAGATAACCCCTCTCTTTGAGAGTATGTCGCGTTGAATAACCCCTCTCTTCCAGTGCATGTCATAATGAACGGTTCCTATCTTAGAGCGTAAATCGTGATGGACAACCCCTCTCATTAGGCGTATGTCACGGTAAATGACCGCTCTATTCGAGTGTATGTCATAATGACCGGTCCCTCTCTTTGAGCGTATCTCGTGATGGACGACCGCTCTCTTTGAGCATTTGTCATGATGAATGACCCCTTTCTTCGAGTACATGTCATGGTGAATTGTACCTCTCTTTGAGCGTATACCGTGATGGACGACCCCTCTCTTTGACCGTATGTCGCGATGAATGACCCCTCTATTCTAGTGCATGTCATGGTGAACGATCCCAATCTTTGAGAGGATACCGTGATGGATGATCCCTCTCTTTGAGCTTATATTGCGATGAATGACCCCTCTCTACGAATGCATGTAATAATGAACGGTCCCTTTCTTAGGGAGCATACTGTGATGGACGACCCCTCTCTTTGAGCGTATGTCGCGGTGAATGATCCCTCTCTTCGAGTGCATGTCATACTGAAGGGTCCCCTTCTTAGAACATATACCGTGATGGATGACCCATCTCTTTGAGAGTATGTCGTGATGTATGAAACCTCCCCTTGAGTGCGTATCATAATCAATGGTCCCTCTCTTTGAGCGTATACCGTGATCGATGACCCTATCTTTGAGCGTACGTTGCGACGAATGACCCCTCTCTTCGAGTACATTTCGTGATGAACAGTCCCTCTTTGAGCATATACTGTGATGGGCGACCCCACTCTTTGAGCGTATATCGTGACGGACAAACCCTCCCATTGAGACTATGTCGCGATGAATGACCCCACTCTTTGAGCATTAGATTGTGAACGATTCCTGTCTTTAAGCATAAACCATGATGGACGACCCCTCCATTTGATTGTACGTCGCGATAAATGACCCCTCTCTTCGAGTGTATGCCATAATGAACGGTCCCTTTCTTAGAGCGTATACCGTGATGGATGACCCTTCTCTTTGGCTTATATCGCAATGAATGACCCCTCTCATTGAGGTTTTGTCGTAATGAAAGACCCTTTTCTTTTAGCGTATACCGTGATCGATGACCCTCTTTTTGAGTGTATGTCGCAATGAAGGACCCCTCTCTTCGAGTGCATGTAATGGTGAACAATCCCTCTCTTTGAGCATATACCGTAAAGGACGACCCTTGTCTTTGAGTGTGTCTCGTGATGAATAACCCCTCTCTTCGAGTGCATATCATAATGAATTTTCTCTATCTTAGAGCGTATACCGTGATACACGACACTTCTCTTTTAGCGTATGTCATAGTGAATGCACCTCTGTTCGAGAGTATTTCATAATGATCGGTCCCTCTCTTTGAGAGTATGTCGTAATGGATGACCCCTCTCTTTGAGCGTATGTCGTGTTGGGTGACCACTCTCTTTCAGCGTAAGTCGCGATGAATGATTCCTGTTTTTGACTATATGTCTTGTGAAAAGTCCTTTTCTAGTGCATGTCATAATTAACAGTACCTTTCTTAGAGCATATACAGCGATGGGCGACCTTTCTCTTTGAGCATATGTCGCGGTGAATGACCCCTCTCATCGAGAGTAGGTCATAACGAATGGTCCCTTTCTTAGAGTGTATACCGTGATGGACGACCCTTCTCTTTAAGCTTATGTCACGGTGAATGACAACTCTCTTTGAGTGCTGGTCGTAATGAACGGTCCCTCTCTTTAAGAGTATATTGTGATGGACGACCCCTCTCTTTGAGCGTATGCCACGGTAAATGACCCCTCTCTTTGAGTGCATGTCATAATGAACGGTCCCTCTTTATGAGCGGATACCGTGATGGACGACCCTTCACTTTGAGCGTTTGTAGCGATGAATGACCCCTCTCTTTGAGTGCATGTAATGATCCCTTTCCTAGAGTGTATACTGTGATGGACGACCCATCTCTTTGAGCGTATGTCGATGAATGAGCCCTTTCTTCGAGTGCATGTTACAATGAAAGGTCCCTCTCTTTGAGCATATAACGTGATGGAAGACCCCTCTCTTTGAGCGTATATCGCGATGAATGACACCTCTCGTTGAGTGCATGTTATAATGAACGGTGCCTTTCTTAGAGCGTATATCGTGATGGACGACCTTTCTCAATGTGCGTATGTCGCGATGAATAACACCTCTCTTCGAGTGCATGTCATGGTGATTGGTTCCTCTCATTGTGCGTCTACCGTAATGGACGTAGCCTCTCTTTGAGCGTATGTCTCGATTGATCACACGTTTCTTCGAGTGCATGTCATAATGAACGTTCACTTTCATAGAGCGTACACCGTGATGGACGACCCCTCTCTTTGAGCGTATGTCGTGGTGAATAACCCCTCTCTTCGAGAGTATGTCATAATGAACGGTCACTCTCTTTGAGTGTATGTCGTGACAGACAAACCCTCCCTTTGAGACTATGTCGCGATGAATGACCCATCTCTTCGAGTGCATGACATGGTGAACGATTCCTCTCTTTGAACATAAACCATGATGGGCGACCCTTCCATTTGATCGTACGTCGTGATGAATGACCCCTCTCTTCGAGTGCATGTCATAATGGACGGTCCCTTTCTTAGAGCGTAAACCGTGATGGATGACCCTTCTCTTTGAGCTTATATCGCGATGAATGACCCCACTCTTTGAGGGTTTGTCATAATGAAAGATCCTTCTCTTTAAGCGTATATCCTGACCGATGACCCCTCTTTTTGAGTGTTTGTCGCAATGAAGGACCCTCTCTTCCAGTGCTTGTCATGGTGAACAATCCATCTCTTTGAGCGTATACCGTAATGGACCACCCTTCTCTTTGGGTGTATCTCGCGATGACTAACCACTCTCTTCGAGTGCATATCATAATGAACATTCCCTTCCTTAGAGCGTATACACGACTCCTCTCTTTTAGTGCATGTTGCGGTGAATGACCCCTCTGTTCGAGAGTATTTCATAATGGTCGGTCCCTCTCTTTGAGCGTATGTCGTGTTGGACGACCACTCTCTTTGAGTGTAAGTCACGATGAATGATCCTTGTCTTAGATTGTATGTCCTGGTGAACAATCCCTCCCTTCTAGTGCATGTCATTATTAACGATCCTTTTTTTAGAGCGTATACCGTGATGGACGACCCCTCTCTTTGATCGTATGTCGCGGTGAATGACCCCTCTCTTCGAGAATATGTCATAATTAATGGTCCCTCTCTTTAAGCGTATGCCGTGAAGGATGACCCCTCTCTTTGAGCGTATATTGCGATGAAAGACCCCTCTCTTCGAGTGCATGTCATGGTGAACAGTCACTCTCTTGGCATGAGGTAATTCAAAGTGCGTTGGAAAGCTAAGAAATAGAGGAATAAGTTTGAAGAAGATCTCAAGACTCAAATATGCTCGTATTCAATCCAAAAATGGCGAACAAGTTAACTAGTATTCCTTTAACTCCCTCCTTAAGTGTTGCTTTAATTCTTGCCTTTACTCTCCCTTAAGTGCTGATAATGAAGGCTTTCATTGCATGTCTTCTCTGTTAAAAACTGATAAGCTTTATGGAGGATTAAGTAGCTCTTAAGTAGTCTTTAAGTGCCTCTTTAAGTGGTGTATTTAGGAGCTCTTCAATGCATTGTTTTCTTGCTGAAACTGAAACCTTTAAGTGGTGTGTAAATCTCCCTTGAATGTCTTGAAACTGATCAGCCATCATGGTGTCTTCAAGTGTCTTTAATTGGTAGTAAATGACTTGTCATTCTTGTAGAAAATGATCAGCCATTTGATCCCAAATGAATACCCTAGATGAAAATATAAGCAACCATTAGATAACAACTTTATTCAATAAAATAAAAGTGAATGCATGAAACATATTTAATGAGCTAGTTTAATTAATGAAACTAGTTACATTGAATGATCTAGTTTAATTAATTAATCCACACACTAAATGAACTCATAAACATAAGAAAACTAATATGCTTTAAGTGAACTATCATGCATTAATTAAACTAATGAACTTAATTGAAATAACATGCTTAAATGAATATCAAGCATTATTCATTCATGCAAACATGCTGAAATTAAATTTAAAAACTTAAGAAAGAACTCATGCAAACTCATGCACAAGTAGGAGGCTGTATTGTTCCAACATAGTTGGTGTTTCATTCTCTAATTTCCAGCCTTGAATAAATAGATTTTCCATGGCCTCTTGAAATTTCTTGGTTTTAGCACGAGTCATAGGTCCAATAGGAAATTCTTCTGATTCATTGTTGATTGTGATCATATCATTCCCTCCCTCTTGAAAGAGATTTGACCCCAAACCGTCACCTACATGAAATGGAGATAAATCAGCCACATTGAATGTTGCACTGACATTAAACTCACCTGGGAGGTCTAATTGATAGGCATTATCATTGACACGCTTGATCACTTGAAAAGGACCATCCCCTCTAGGCATCAATTTTGATTTGCGTTGGGCTGAAAATCTTTCTTTTCTCATGTGCAGCCAAACCCAATCTCCCGGCTCGAATGTAATTCGTTTACGTCCCTTGTTAGCTTGTTGCTCATATTGCATAGTTCTCTTTTCAATATTGTCCCGCACTTGTTGATGGAGTTTTTTGACAAATCCAGACTTGTTTCTCCCATCTTTATTCACAATTTGATCAGCGGGCAAAGGTAATAAATCCAATGGAGTTCAGGGATTGAAACTATACACTATTTCAAATGGTGACATTTTAGTGGCGGAATGAATGGATCGGTTGTAAGCAAACTCCACACGTGACAAGCTTTCCTCCCAAGTCCTCAAATTCTTTTTGATGATTATCCTCAACAACATGAATAACACCCGGTTCACCACTTCAGTTTGACCATCTGTTTGTGGATGGCAAGTTATGGAAAATAACAACTTAATCTTGCTCCATAATGTTCTCCAAAAATGTCTTAAGAACTTCTCGATCAGATACGATAGTTCTTGGAACACCATGCAATCTCATGATTTTATTACAAGGAATAAAATGAACCATTTTAGAGAATCGATCCACAACTACAAAGATGGAATCTTTGTTATTCTTTGTACGTGGCAGCCCAAGTACAAAATCCATGGATATGTCTACCCAAGGTACATTAGGAATAGGTAGTGGAGTATATAGGCCATGGGGCATGACTTTTGACTTGGCCTTTCTACATGTGATACAACGCTCTCATAGCCTCTCAACATCTCGTTTCATCTTTGGCCAATACAAGTGCTCTTGAAGCATGTTCAACATCTTCGCTACTCCAAAATGTCCCATTAGTCCTCCCCCATGTGCTTCCTTGAGGAGCAACTCTCGAATGGATCCTTGTGGGATGCAAAGCTTCCCTTCCTTGAATAGGTATCCATCATCTCTATAAAACTTATCATGTGCACCTTTCTCACAAATTTTGTACACTTCACCAAAATCATGGTTAGACTCGTATAATTCCTTAATGAAAGCAAAACCTAACAATTTAGAGTCTAAGGTGTTAAGAAGGGCATACCTACGTGACAGTGCATCAGCAACAATGTTTTCCTTACCCTTTTTATACATGATCACATAAGGGAAGGCTTCAAGAAACTCAACTCATTTGGCATGTCTCTTGTTTAGCTTATGCTGACCCTTGATGTGCTTTAATGCCTCGTGGTCTGTATGGATGATGAATTCCTTAGACCATAGGTAATGCTGCCAAGTTTCCAAGGCCCGAATTAGTGCATACATTTCCTTATCATAGGTCGGATAATTGAGTGTAGCTCCACTCAATTTCTCACTAAAGTAGGCTATGGGGTGTCCTTCTTGATATAAAACTGCTCCAATTCCCAAACCTGAAGCATCACATTCAACCTCAAAAACTTTGTTAAAATCAGGTAAAGTTAATAATGGTGCATTAATTAAACAATCCTTAATCAGGTTAAAGGATTTCTCTTGTTCTTCACCCCAAAAGAAGTTGGAATTCTTTTTAATGACCCCGGTTAAAGGAGCAGCTAAGGTGCTGAAATTGGGTACAAACCGACGATAGAAGCTTGCTAAACCATGGAAGCTTCTAACTTGGCTAATGCTTGTTGGTCTAGTCCATTCCTCAATTGCCTTAACCTTCTCTCTATCAACTTCTAATCCATCTGCACTCACAACAAAACCTAGGAAAACAACCTTGTTAATGCAAAATATGCATTTTTGTAGATTAGCATAAAGTCTTTCATTTCTCAAAACATCTAATACTGGCCTTGGATGTTGAACATGTTCACTCAAACTCTTGCTATATATAAGAATATCATCAAAATACACTACACAAAACTTACCCAAGAATTGTCTAAGGATGTGATTCATTAATCTCATGAAAGTGCTTGGTGCATTAGTTAGACCGAACGACATAACCAACCACTCATATAATCCTTGTTTAGTCTTGAATGCAGTTTTCACTAATCCTCTTCTCGCATTCGAATTTGGTGGTAACCACTTTTAAGATCAATCTTAGAGAAAACCTTAGAACCACTAAGCTCATCTAACATATCATCTAAACGTGGAATAGGATGACGACACTTTACCGTTATTTTGTTAACCGCATGACAGTCCACACACATGTGTCATGTACCATCTTTCTTAGGCACAAGTAGAACAGGTACTGCACAAGGACTAAGGCTCTCTCTAATATAACCCTTTTCCATCAAATCTGAAACTTGCCTTTGTAACTCCTTAGTTTCCTCGGGGTTACATCGATAAGCTGGTCGGTTAGGAATGATAGCACCAGGAACAAAGTCAATTTGATACTCTATTCCACGAATTAGAGGTAGTCCACTTGGAATCTCTTCTGGAAATAGGTCTTCATATTCCTGCAACAATGAAACAATAAAAGATGGCAGATTTGGGTCAAGATTATTAGTGCTTAAATAACTCTCCTTGTACATAAGTACAAGAACCATCCTTTCTGAAAACAAATTCTTTCTTATCTCTTTTTCTATAGCAAAAATGCTCTCTCTTTTTCTTCTTTTTCTCTGTCCTTTTTCTGCTCGGATGTTACCTCACTCTCCTTGACTCTTCTCTCAATTTTGATATCACTCTCTTTGGCTTTTTCAAAGCTTTCTCTTAAATGAAGTTGATCTTTGTGAACTTGCTTTGGTGAAAGTGGGGCTCGAGTGATCTTCCTTGCTTCATGGGTGAAGGTATACCGATTGGTATAACCATCATGTATGACTCTCCTATCGAACTGCCATGGTCTTCCTAACAAGAGATGACCGGCGTGCATTGGCACAACATCACATAACACCTCGTCTTTGTATTTGCCAATGGAAAAAGGCACAATAACTTGTTTGATCACTTTAAGTTCTCCTCCATCATTAAGCCACTGCAACTTGTAGGGATGTGGATGCTTGGTCATTTCTAGGCCAAGTTTATCTACCATTAAAGTACTAGCAACGTTAGTGCAACTACCACCATCGATAATGACAAAGCATACCTTTCCATTAATATGGCAGCGAGTATGGAAAATGTTCTCGCGTTGCTGATCCCCATCAATTGCTTGCATGCTTAGGCTCCTTTTAACAACAAGGACCTCTCCATCTGCGATATGTTCCAACTCTTCTTCTTCTTCAAATTCTTTATCCTCCTCCTCCTCCTCCTCTTGGTCAGTTTCAATCTCTCCATCATCACGGATGAACATAGTGTTGCGGTTAGGGTATTGGCTAGCAATGTGACCTCTCCCCAAACACTTGAAGCATTGTACATCACGGGATCGATTTGGCATGGCTGGACTCTTTCCCTTGTTGGTTTCAGCGATGGGTTTGATATTCTTTGATGGTCCGGCTCGGTCATTAGGAGTAAAGGATGGATTCTTTTTTACGTTACTTTGCCTCCATTTAGAAGTAGAACCTTCAAAGACTCGGGGTGCACCTTTCCTTTTGAGTTGCTTCTCCACCTTCATGGCCATATGAATCATGTTTTCTGTTTCCATGTAATGTTGCAACTCAACAATGACTACAATGTTAGGATCAAGACCAGATAGAAACCTTGCCATAGTGGCTTCTCGATCCTCATCAATGTTGGCTCGGATCATGGCTACTTTCATGTCTTTATAATAATCCTCAACACTACGATTGCCTTGTGTAAGGTTTTGAATCTTGTTAAACAACTCTCTATGGTAGTGAGCTGGAATGAATCTTCTACGCATCACAGCTTTCATCTCATTCCAAGTAGAAATAGGATGTTCACCATTACGTCTCCTGCTAGATGTCAACTGATCCCACCATATAAGTGCATAATTCGTAAACTCAATGGCTGCGAGTTTTACCTTTTTAAGCTCTAAATAGTTATGGCACTCAAAGATGTGTTCAACCTTCTTTTCCCATGCGAGGTATGCTTCTGGATCCGTTCTTCCTTGAAAAGGAGGAATGGTAATTTTGATGTTGCTGAGATTATCATCCACTCTTGGACGTGCTCTTTGGCCTTGTTGTGCCATACTATGTTGGGATGATTGATCAAGTTCATGCATATCATCATTCCCTTCAGGATGATACTCCTCATTACCATGATAAGCTTGTGAAATTTCAAGTTGATCAATTCGTTCTAATAAGGGCTCCAATTGCTGTTGAATCATCTTTGCCATTGCTTGTAGCAATGCTTGATTTTGCAAATTGGGAACTCCTTCACCACTGTGACCAGATCTTTGTGACATGATTAGATAAAAAAAATTTAAACCTTACCAACACAAATCCTCACCTTTCCACTCCAAAGAAAATGCACTCACACCCGTGTTTCTCTCGGGATAGGCTTTTCCCCTTAATGCACACTCTTGCCTTTTACCACTCTTGCTCTCTTTTCTAAGTCCTTAGAGAACTTAGTCAAGGCTTAACAAGCTTTTTTTGTGGAATTCGGCTAAAACAAAATTGTTAGGAAAAGAAAACAAGAAATAGGTAGCAAACGGATGGTAAAAAAAATAAAATAGGAATCTGAAGAAAATGTGATAAAAATACAACCCAAACCTTTTTCACTTTTAAGATATGATCCCTCCCTCTTGAACCTTTTTTTTGAGATTTTGAATTTTTTTCAATTATTATTATTTTTTTTTGCAATTTTTTTGACTTTTTTTTCCTAACCCGAGATAGAGAAAAAAACAAAATGCTTACTGAATCGCCAATACTCTGATACCAATTGATATGAATCCGGTTGCGGAATATCCGAATTTGTATATATAATTCCCCGATCGTGATTCTAGTAAGTAATTGATATGATTACAAGATGATACGATAATGGAATGATGATAAGTTGATTGTTGTGTTTAGGATGAAGTACGGAAAATATGGATGTATGGTTGATGGAAATGAAAAGATGAAATATAATTGATGGTGCGGTGTAAACAAAGGAGGAACCAACACTAAAAAGTGAAGATTCGTTCCTTAAGAGTTTTTAAACCGTGACTTAGGTGAAAGGCTAATGGATTGCGACCCTCTAGTTATATGAACTAGGAACCAAAAATATAAAAAAATGAAAAGGGATTAATGCCACAAGAACAATCTTGCAAGCCGATAAAGTTCAAAAAGAACTATAAAAGAGAACACTCTCAAAGTTTAATATATGCCAAAAGTTGTTCCTTTTACAATGAAATGAGTGTCTATTTATAGGTGTAAGACAACAACAAATTGATTAGCCTAGACAAAGATTAAAGACTCATTATTCTGGTGTTAAAGGCCTATTAATTTGTAGGTTATCCTATCTCCAATTGACAGCCAAAAAGGTTTGATCTAACAAGAATGATTGTGGACATTCGTAAGATGAATGTAGACATACATATCATCCACATGGAGAAACTCTTGGGATAATGAACTTGATTAAGTTGTCATTCATCCTCCTTTAATGGGTTGTTGATAAAGCATTGAATTCAGCAATTGAATGGCCTCTTGAATTTGTTGAACAAGCATCTTGTGACTATTCCCGTACTGAATTTTCAGCATGCACTGTCTTCACTAATTTAATCATATCTTAAGCTCCTGA
This sequence comes from Abelmoschus esculentus, assembly GCA_035048815.1. Lineage (NCBI taxonomy): Eukaryota > Viridiplantae > Streptophyta > Magnoliopsida > Malvales > Malvaceae > Abelmoschus > Abelmoschus esculentus. The sequence continues at coordinate 11,682,757 of JAUCBN010000036.1, forward strand.
TATCGGAATGATGTAATTCAAAGTGCGTTGGAAAGCTAAGAAAAAGAGGAATAAGTTTGAAGAAGATCTCAAGACTCAAATATGCTCGTATCCAATCCAAAAATGGCGAACAAGTTGACTGATATTCCTTTAACTCCCTCCTTAAGTGTCGCTTTAATTCTTGCCTTTACTCTCCCTTAAGTGCTGATAATGAAGGCTTTCATTGCATGTCTTCTCTGTTAAAAACTGATAAGCTTTATGAAGGATTAAGTAGCTCTTAAGTAGTCTTTAAGTGCCTCTTTAAGTGGTGTATTTAGGAGCTCTTCAATGCATTGTTTTCTTGCTGAAACTGAAACCTTTAAGCGGTGTGTAAATCTTCCTTGAATGTCTTCAAACTGATCAGTCATCATGGTGTCTTCAAGTGTCTTTAATTGGTAGTAAATGACTTGTCATTCTTGTAGAAAATGATCAGCCCTTTGATCCCAAATGAATACCCTAGATGAAAATATAAGCAACCATTAGATAACAACTTTATTCAATAAAATAAAAGTGAATGCATGAAACATATTTAATGAGCTAGTTTAATTAATGAAACTAGTTACATTGAATGATCTAGTTTAATTAATTAATCCACACACTAAATGAACTCATAAACATAAGAAAACTAACATGCTTTAAGTGAACTATCATGCATTAATTAAACTAATGAACTTAATTGAACTAACATGCTTAAATGAATATTAAGCATTATTTATTCATGCACACATGCTGAAATTAAATTTAAAAACTTAAGAAAGAACTCATGCACAAGTAGGAGGCTTTATTGTTCCAACATAGTTGGTGTTGCATTCTCTAATTTCCAACCTTGAATAAATAGATTTCCTATGGCCTCTTAAAATTTCTTGGTTTTAGCACGAGTCATAGGTCCAATAGGAAATTCTTCTGATTCATTGTTGGTTGTGATCGTATCATCGTTTGTCGCGGTGAATGACCCCTCTCTTCTAGTGTATGTCATAATGAATGGTTCCTCTCTTTGAGCATTTGCCATGATGGACGACACCTCTCTTTGAGCGTATGTTACGATGAATGACCCCTCTTCGAGTGCATGTCATAATGAACAGTCTCTTTCTTAGACCATATATTGTGATGGACTACCCCTCTATTTGAGCGTATGTCCCGGTGAATGACCCCTCTCTTCGAGTGCATGTCATAATGAACAGTCCCTTTCTTAGAGCGTATATCGTAATAGACGACCCCTCTCTTTGAGCGTATGTCGCGGTGAATGACCCTTCTCTTTGAGTGTATGTAACAATAGTTAGTCCCTTTCTGAGAACGTCTACCGTGATGGACAATCCTCCTCTTTGAGCGTATGTCTCTATGAATGACCTATAACACCCAACCCGGATGTCACACTGGGCCTCCGACCCAAAACCCGTATTTTAAATTTTCCTTTAGAAGTCCAATAATAAAATCATATAGAGATCAAAACCAATTTCCATAAAATCCACTTAAATTAAAACAAGCCCAAAATAGTTTAAAGAAATTCGGAGCTCCAAAATTATTATAGACCCGTTAAAACATTCGACCCAAATTTAATAAACAGAGTTATAATTACATATAGGGCTCAACATAGTACTATGCCCACTACATCTATAAGTGTACTCTGACAACTCGGTCGATGCCGAAATCTGAACCTTGATGGTGCTCCACGGAACCCGCTTCACCTAACTTACGCACGAAAATAGATTTCGAATTCTAAGCCACACAAGCTTAGTGGATACGCCAAACTCGGCCAACATCATGCATATCAAATCAGTAAAGCGTGGCATATAAATCACATGCATGGTATGATGGTCTAGCATACTTGCCTAACACATGGCATAAATGAGATGTATATTATCGCACACAGCATATACAGTCAGCAAAACACACAAGGTAGTAAGACCCGCGTCCACACAACATCGGGAACCTACACTATGAGTAGGGCCCACGTCCACACAACATTGAGATCCCCTACTCAAGGATGAGGCCCACGTTCACACAGCATCAGGATCCTACATCCGGGATTGAGGCCCGCATCCACATAGCATCAGGATCCTCTAAATCCCATACTCGGAATGCCACATCGAGTATCTTCGAATGAGGCAAGCGTCCACACAACATCAGATGGCCAACAAAATGAAAACCGAATATTATTAAATTGAATTTTATGAGTTCAAATAGTTGAATATGGGTTTTTGAACAAAATTATACAGATTAATCTAAAATTTTTACCTTTTTACTCGGTTAAAATTCGAACGGATTCTCTACAAAGCCTTTTTAGATATGCACATTTTAATCCCAACAAAACGAAAACCAGATTTTATTAAATTAAATTTTATGAGTTCAAATATTTAATTTTGAGCTTTTGAACAAAATTATACAGATTAATCTAAAAATTTCAGCTTTTTACTCGGTTAAAATTTGAACGAATTCTTTATAAAGCCTTTTTATATATGCACGTTTTAATCCCAACAAAACGAAAAGCAGATGTTATTAAATCAAATTTTACGAGTTCAAATAGTTAATTATGGTCTTTCGAACAAAATTATACAGATTAATCTAAAATTTTTAGCTTTTTACTCGGTTAAAATTTGAACGGGTCCTCTATAAAGCCTCTTTAGACGTTGACGTTTTAATCCGAACAAAACAAAAACCAGATGTTATTAAATGAAATTTTATGAGTTCAAATATTTAAATTTGAGCTTTCGAACAAAATTATACAGATTAATCTAAAATTTTCATCTTTTTATTCTGTTAAAATTCGAATAGATTCTCTATAAAGCCTTTTTAGATATGCACGTTTTAATCCCAACAATACAAAAACCAGATGTTATTAAATTAAATTTTATGAGTTCAAATAGTTAATTATGGGCTTTTGAACAAAATTATACAGATTAATCTAAAATTTTCAGCTTTTTACTCGGTTAAAATTCGAACGAATTCTCTATAAAGCAATTTTAGACAAGAGAGTTTTAGTCCCAACAAAACAAAATTAAATGTTATTAAATCAAATTTTATGAGTTCAAATAGTTGAACATGGGCTTTAGAATAAAATTATACAGATTAATCTAAAATTTTTAGCTTTTTAATCGGTTAAAATTCAAACAGATTCTCTAAAAAGCCATTTTAGACATGCACATTTTTATCCCAACAAAACAAAAACCAGATTTTATTAAATTAAATTTTATGAGTTCAAATATTTAAATTTGAGCTTTCGAACAAAATTATACAGATTAATCTAAAATTTTCATCTTTTTACTCTGTTAAAGTTCGAATAGATTCTCTATAAAGCCTTTTTAGATATGCACGTTTTAATCTCAACAATACAAAAATCAGATGTTATTAAATTAAATTTTATGAGTTCAAATAGTTAATTATGGGCTTTTGAACAAAATTATACAGATTAATCTAAAATTTTTAGCTTTTTACTCGGTTAAAATTTAAACGGATTCTCTATAAAGCCTTTTTAGACATGGATGTTTTAATCCGAAAAAATAAAAAAAATGTTATTAAATTAAATTTTATGAGTTCAAATAGTTAATTATGGGATTTTGAACAAAATTATACAGATAAATCTAAAATTTTCAGCTTTTTACTCAGTTAAAATTCGAACGGATTCTCTATAATGCAATTTTAGACAAGCAAGTTTTAATCCCAACAAAACAAAAACCGGATGTTATTAAATCGAATTTTATGATTTCAAATAGTTGAATATGAGCTTTTGAATAATATTATACAGATTAATCAAAAATTTTCAACTTTTTACTCGATTAAAATTCGAAAAGATTCTCTATAAAGCCTTTTTAGACATACAAGTTCTAATACGAACAAATTAAAAACTAGATGTTATTAAATCAAATTTTTTGAGTTCAAATAATTAATTATGGGATTTTGAACAAAATTATAAAGATTAATCTAAAATTTTCAGCTCTTGACTCGGTTAAAATTCGAACGGATTCTTTATAAAGCCTTTTTAGATATGCACATTTTAATCCCAACAAAACGAAAATCAGATATTATTAAATAAAATTTTTTGAGTTCAAATAGTTATTTATGGTCTTTGAAAAAAATTATACAGATTAATCTAAAATTTTCAATATTTTACTCGGTTAAAATTTCAAGAGATTCTCTATAAAGCCTTTTTAGACATGCACGTTTTAATCCGAACAAAACAAAAACCAGATGTTATTAAATCAAAATTTTTGAGTTCAAATAATTAATTATGAGCTTTTGAACAAAATTATACAAATTAATCTAAAATTTTCAACTTTTTACTCGGTTAAAATTTGAACGGATTCTCTATAAAGCCTTTTTAAACATGCACGTTTTAATCCGAGCAAAACAAAAACCAGATGTTATTAAATAAAATTTTATGAGTTCAAATAGTTAATTAATGGGATTTTTAACAAAATTAAACAGATAAATCTAAAATTTTCAGCTTTTTACTCGGTTAAAATTCGAACGGATTCTCTATAAAGCAAATTTAGACAAGCAAGTCTTAATCCCTACAAAACGAAATCAAATTTTATGAGTTCAAATAGTTGAATATGGGATTTTGAACAAAATTATACAGATTAATCTAAAATTTTTACTTTTTACTCGGTTAAAATACAAACGGATTCTCTACAAAGCCTTTTTGGAAATGCACGTTTTAAACCCAACAAAACGAAAACCAGATGTTATTAAATCAAATTTTATGAGTTCAAATAGTTAATTATGGGCTTTTGAACAAAATTATACAGATTAATCTAAAATTTTCAACTTTTTACTCGGTTAAAATTCGAACAGAATCTCTATAAAGCCTTTTAAACATGCACGTTTTCATCCGAACAAAATGATAACTAGATGTTATTAAATTAAATATTTTGAGTTCAAATAATTAATTATGAGCTTTTGAACAAAATTATACAGATTAATCTAAAATTTTCAGCTTTTTACTCAGTTAAAATTTGAAAGGATTCTTTATAAAGCCTTTTTAGACATTCACGTTTTAATCCGAACAAAACAAAATAAAAATGTTATTAAATAAAATTTTATGAGTTCAAATAGTTAATTATGGGATTTTTAACAAAATTATACAGATGGATCTAAAATTTTTAGCTTTTTACTCGGTTAACATTCGAACGGATTCTCTATAAAGCAATTTTAGACATGCAAGTTTTAATCCCACCAAAACGAAAACCAGATGTTATTAAATAAAATTTTATGAGTTCAAATAGTTGAATATGGTCTTTTAAATAAAATTATACAGATTAATCAAAAAGTTTTAGCTTTTTACTCGGTTAAAATTCGAACAAATTCTCTACAAAGCCTTTTTAGACATGCACATTTTAATCCCAACAAAACGAAAACAAGATTTTATTAAATGAAATTTTATGAGTTCAAATATTTAATTTTAAGCTTTTGAACAAAATTATACAGATTAATCTAAAATTTTCAGCTTTTTACTCGGTTAAAATTCGAACGGATTCTCAATAAAGTCTTTTTAGACATGCACATTTTAATTCCAACAAAACGAAAATCAGATGTTATTAAATCAAATTTTACGAGTTCAAATAGTTTATTATGGGCTTTTGAACAAAATTATACAGATTAATCTAAAATTTTCAACTTTTTACTCGGTCAAAATTCGAACGGATTCTTTATAAAGCCTTTTTATATATGCACGTTTTAATCCCAACAAAACGAAAAGCAGATGTTATTAAATCAAATTTTACGAGTTCAAATAGTTAATTATGGTCTTTCGAACAAAATTATACAGATTAATCTAAAATTTTTAGCTTTTTACTCGGTTAAAATTTGAACGGGTCCTCTATAAAGCGTTTTTAGACGTTGACGTTTTAATCCGAACAAAACAAAAACCAGATGTTATTAAATGAAATTTTATGAGTTCAAATATTTAAATTTGAGCTTTCGAACAAAATTAGACAGATTAATCTAAAATTTTCATCTTTTTACTCTGTTAAAATTCGAATAGATTCTCTATAAAGCCTTTTTAGATATGCACGTTTTAATCCCAACAATACAAAAACCAGATGTTATTAAATTAATTTTTATGAGTTCAAATAGTTAATTATGGGCTTTTGAACAAAATTATATAGATTAATCTAAAATTTTCAGCTTTTTACTCGGTTAAAATTCGAACGAATTCTCTATAAAGCAATTTTAGACAAGAGAGTTTTAGTCCCAACAAAACAAAATTAGATGTTCTTAAATCAAATTTTATGAGTTCAAATAGTTGAACATGGGCTTTAGAATAAATTTATACAAATTAATCTAAAATTTTTAGCATTTTAATCGGTTAAAATTCAAACAGATTCTCTAAAAAGCCATTTTAGACATGCACATTTTTATTCCAACAAAACAAAAACCAGATTTTATTAAATTAAATTTTATGAGTTCTAATATTTAAATTTGAGCTTTCGAACAAAATTATACAGATTAATCTAAAATTTTCATCTTTTTACTCTGTTAAAGTTCGAATAGATTCTCTATAAAGCCTTTTTAGATATGCATGTTTTAAACTCAACAATACAAAAACCAGATGTTATTAAATTAAATTTTATGAGTTCAAATAGTTAATTATGGGCTTTTGAACAAAATTATACAGATTAATCTAAAATTTTTAGCTTTTTACTCGGTTAAAATTTAAACGGATTCTCTATAAAGCCTTTTTAGACATGGACGTTTTAATCCGAAAAAACAAAAACAAAATGTTATTAAATTAAATTTTATGAGTTCAAATAGTTAATTATGGGATTTTGAACAAAATTATACAGATAAATCTAAAATTTTCAGCTTTTTACTCAGTTAAAATTCGAACGGATTCTCTATAATGCAATTTTAGACAAGCAAGTTTTAACCCCAACAAAACAAAAACCGAATGTTATTAAATCGAATTTTATGATTTCAAATAGTTGAATATGAGCTTTTGAATAATATTATACAGATTAATCAAAAATTTTCAACTTTTTACTCGATTAAAATTCGAAAAGATTCTCTATAAAGCCTTTTTAGACATACAAGTTCTAATACGAACAAATTAATAACTAGATGTTATTAAATCAAATTTTTTGAGTTTAAATAATTAATTATAGGATTTTGAACAAAATTATAAAGATTAATCTAAAATTTTCAGCTTTTGACTCGGTTAAAGTTCGAACGGATTCTCTATAAAGACTTTTTAGACATGCACGTTTTTATCCCAACAAAAAACGAAAATCATATGTTATTAAATCAAATTTTACGAGTTCAAATAGATAATTATGGGCTTTTGAACAAAATTATACAGATTAATCTAAAATTTTCAACTTTTTACTCGGTTAAAATTCGAAAGGATTCTCTATAAACCCTTTTTAGACATACACGTTTTAATCCGATCAAAACGATAACTAGATGTTATTAAATCAAATTTTTTGAGTTCAAATAATAAATTATGGGATTTTGAACAAAATTATAAAGATTAATCTAAAATTTTCAGCTTTTGACTCGGTTAAAATTCGAACGGATTCTTTATAAAGCCTTTTTAGATATGCACATTTCAATCCCAACAAAACGAAAATCAGATATTATTAAATAAAATTTTTTGAGTTCAAATAGTTATTTATGGTCTTTGAAAAAAATTATACAGATTAATCTAAAATTTTCAATATTTTACTCGGTTAAAATTTCAAGAGATTCTCTATAAAGCCTTTTTAGACATGCACGTTTTAATCCGAACAAAACAAAAACCAGATGTTATTAAATCAAAATTTTTGAGTTCAAATAATTAATTATGAGCTTTTGAACAAAATTATACAAATTAATCTAAAATTTTCAACTTTTTACTCGGTTAAAATTCGAACGGATTCTCTATAGTCTTTTTAGACGTGGACGTTTTAATCTGAACAAAACAAAAACCAGATGTTATTAAATGAAATTTTATGAGTTCAAATAATTAATTATAGGATTTTGAAAAAAATTATACAGATAGATCTAAAATTTTCAGCTTTTTACTCGATTAAAATTCGAACGGATTCTCTATAAAGCAAATTTAGACAAGCAAGTCTTAATCCCTACAAAACGAAATCAAATTTTATGAGTTCAAATAGTTGAATATGGGATTTTGAACAAAATTATACAGATTAATCTAAAATTTTTACTTTTTACTCGGTTAAAATACAAACGGATTCTCTACAAAGCCTTTTTGGAAATGCACGTTTTAAACCCAACAAAACGAAAACCAGATGTTATTAAATCAAATTTTATGAGTTCAAATAGTTAATTATGGGCTTTTGAACAAAATTATACAGATTAATCTAAAATTTTCAACTTTTTACTCGGTTAAAATTCGAACAGAATCTCTATAAAGCCTTTTAAACATGCACGTTTTCATCCGAACAAAATGATAACTAGATGTTATTAAATTAAATATTTTGAGTTCAAATAATTAATTATGAGCTTTTGAACAAAATTATACAGATTAATCTAAAATTTTCAGCTTTTTACTCAGTTAAAATTTGAAAGGATTCTTTATAAAGCCTTTTTAGACATGCACGTTTTAATCCGAACAAAACAAAATACAGATGTTATTAAATAAAATTTTATGAGTTCAAATAGTTAATTATGGGATTTTTAACAAAATTATACAGATGGATCTAAAATTTTTAGCTTTTTACTAGGTTTAAATTCGAACGGATTCTCTATAAAGCAATTTTAGACATGCAAGTTTTAATCCCACCAAAACGAAAACCAGATGTTATTAAATAAAATTTTATGAGTTCAAATAGTTGAATATGGTCTTTTAAACAAAATTATACAGATTAATCAATAAGTTTTAGCTTTTTACCCGGTTAAAATTCGAACAAATTCTCTACAAAGCCTTTTTAGACATGCACATTTTAATCCCAACAAAACGAAAACAAGATTTTATTAAATGAAATTTTATGAGTTCAAATATTTAATTTTAAGCTTTTGAACAAAATTATACAGATTAATCTAAAATTTTCAGCTTTTTACTCGGTTAAAATTCGAACAGATTCTCAATAAAGTCTTTTTAGACATGCACATTTTAATTCCAACAAAAAGAAAATCAGATGTTATTAAATCAAATTTTACGAGTTCAAATAGTTAATTATGGGCTTTTGAACAAAATTATACAGATTAATCTAAAATTTTCAACTTTTTAATCGGTTAAAATTCGAACGTATTCTCTATAAATCCTTTTTATATATGCACGTTTTAATCCCAACAAAACGAAAAGCAGATGTTATTAAATCAAATTTTACGAGTTCAAATAGTTAATTATGGTCTTTCGAACAAAATTATACAGATTAATCTAAAATTTTTAGCTTTTTACTCGGTTAAAATTTGAACGGGTCCTCTATAAAGCGTTTTTAGACGTTGACGTTTTAATCCGAACAAAACAAAAACCAGATGTTATTAAATGAAATTTTATGAGTTCAAATATTTAAATTTGAGCTTTCGAACAAAATTACACAGATTAATCTAAAATTTTCATCTTTTTACTCTGTTAAAATTCGAATAGATTCTCTATAAAGCCTTTTTAGATATGCACGTTTTAATCCCAACAATACAAAAACCAGATGTTATTAAATTAATTTTTATGAGTTCAAATAGTTAATTATGGGCTTTTGAACAAAATTATATAGATTAATCTAAAATTTTCAGCTTTGTACTCGGTTAAAATTCGAACGAATTCTCTATAAAGCAATTTTAGACAAGAGAGTTTTAGTCCCAACAAAACAAAATTAGATGTTATTAAATCAAATTTTATGAGTTCAAATAGTTGAACATGGGCTTTAGAATAAAATTATACAAATTAATCTAAAATTTTTAGCATTTTAATCGGTTAAAATTCAAACAGATTCTCTAAAAAGCCATTTTAGACATGCACATTTTTATCCCAACAAAACAAAAACCAGATTTTATTAAATTAAATTTTATGAGTTCAAATATTTAAATTTGAGCTTTCGAACAAAATTATACAGATTAATCTAAAATTTTCATCTTTTTACTCTGTTAAAGTTCGAATAGATTCTCTATAAAGCCTTTTTAGATATGCACGTTTTAATCTCAACAATACAAAAACAAGATGTTATTAAATTAAATTTTATGAGTTCAAATAGTTAATTATGGGCTTTTGAACAAAATTATACAGATTAATCTAAAATTTTTAGCTTTTTACTCGGTTAAAATTTAAACGGATTCTCTATAAAGCCTTTTTAGACATGGACGTTTTAATCCGAAAAAACAAAAACAAAATGTTATTAAAAATTTTATGAGTTCAAATAGTTAATTATGGGATTTTGAACAAAATTATACAGATAAATCTATAATTTTCAGCTTTTTACTCAGTTAAAATTCGAACGGATTCTCTATAATGCAATTTTAGACAAGCAAGTTTTAATCCCAACAAAACAAAAACCGGATGTTATTAAATCGAATTTTATGATTTCAAATAGTTGAATATGAGCTTTTGAATAATATTATACAGATTAATCAAAAATTTTCAACTTTTTACTCGATTAAAATTCGAAAAGATTCTCTATAAAGCCTTTTTAGACATACAAGTTCTAATACGAACAAATTAAAAACTAGATTTATTAAATCAAATTTTTTGAGTTCAAATAATTAATTATGGGATTTTGAACAAAATTATAAAGATTAATCTAAAATTTTCAGCTTTTGACTCGGTTAAAATTCGAACGGATTCTTTATAAAGCCTTTTTAGATATGCACATTTTAATCCCAACAAAACGAAAATCAGATATTATTAAATAAAATTTTTTGAGTTCAAATAGTTATTTATGGTCTTTGAAAAAAATTATACAGATTAATCTAAAATTTTCAATATTTTACTCGGTTAAAATTTCAAGAGATTCTCTATAAAGCCTTTTTAGACATGCACGTTTTAATCCGGACAAAACAAAAACCAGATGTTATTAAATCAAAATTTTTGAGTTCAAATAATTAATTATGAGCTTTTGAACAAAATTATACAAATTAATCTAAAATTTTCAACTTTTTACTCGGTTAAAATTCGAACGGATTCTCTATAGTCTTTTTAGACGTGGACGTTTTAATCTGAACAAAACAAAAACCAGATGTTATTAAATGAAATTTTATGAGTTCAAATAATTAATTATAGGATTTTGAAAAAAATTATACAGATAGATCTAAAATTTTCAGCTTTTTACTCGATTAAAATTCGAACGGATTCTCTATAAAGCAAATTTAGACAAGCAAGTCTTAATCCCTACAAAACGAAATCAAATTTTATGAGTTCAAATAGTTGAATATGGGATTTTGAACAAAATTATACAGATTAATCTAAAATTTTTACTTTTTACTCGGTTAAAATACAAACGGATTCTCTACAAAGCCTTTTTGGAAATGCACGTTTTAAACCCAACAAAACGAAAACCAGATGTTATTAAATCAAATTTTACGAGTTCAAATAGTTAATTATGGGCTTTTGAACAAAATTATACAGATTAATCTAAAATTTTCAACTTTTTACTCGGTTAAAATTCGAACAGAATCTCTATAAAGCCTTTTAAACATGCACGTTTTCATCCGAACAAAATGATAACTAGATGTTATTAAATAAAATTTTTTGAGTTCAAATAATTAATTATGGGCTTTTGAATTATACGGATTAATCTAAAATTTTCAACTTTTTACTCGGTTAAATAAAATTTTAGACATGCACGTTTTAGACATGCACGTTTTAATCCGAACAAAACGATATCGAGATGTTATTAAATCAAATTTTTTGTGTTCAAATAATTAATTATGGGGTTTTGAACAAAATTATACAGATTAATTTAAAATTTTCAGCTTTTTACCCAGTTAAAATTTGAACGGGTTCTCTATAAAGCCTTTTTAGACGTGGACGTTTTAATCCGAACAAAACAAAAATCAGATGATATTAAATGAAATTTTATGAGTTCAAATAGTTAATTACGGGATTTTGAACAAAATTATACAAATAAATCTAAAATTTTTAGCTTTTTACTCGTGTAAAATTCGAACGGATTCTCTATAAAGCTATTTTAGACATGCATGTTTTAATCCCACCAAAACGAAAACCAGATGTTATTAAATCAAATTTTATGAGTTCAAATAGTTGAATATGGTCTTTTAAACAAAATTATATAGATTAATCTAAAAGTTTTAGCTTTTAACTCGGCTATAATTCAAACGAATTCTCTACAAATGCTTTTTAGACATGCACATTTTAATCCCCACAAAACGAAAACAAGATTTTATTAAATGAAATTTTATGAGTTCAAATATTTAATTTTGAGCTTTTAAAAAAAATTATACAGATTAATCTAAAATTTTCGGCTTTTTACTCAGTTAAAATTCGAACGGATTCTCTATAAAGTCTTTTTAGACATGCACATTTTAATCCTAACAAAACGAAAATCAGATGTTATTAAATCAAATTTTACGAGTTCAAATAGTTAATTATGGGCTTTTGAACAAAATTATACAGATTAATCTAAAATTTTCACCTTTTTACTCGGTTAAAATTTGAAAGGATTCTTTATAGTGCCTTTTTAGACATGCACGTTTTAATCCGAACAAAACAAAAACCAAATGTTATTAAAAAAAATTTTATGAGGTCAAATAGTTAATTATGGGATTTTTAACAAAATTATGCAGATAGATCTAAAATTTTCAGCTTTCTACTCGGTTAAAATTCGAACAGATTCTCTATAAAGCTATTTTAGACATGGAAGTTTTAATCCCACCAAAACGAAAACCAGATGTTATTAAATCAAATTTTATGAGTTCAAATAGTTGAATATGGTCTTTTAAACAAAATTATACAGATTAATCTAAATGTTTTAGCTTTTTACTCGGTTAAAATTCGAACGAATGCTCTACAAAGCCTTTTTAGACATGCACATTTTAATCCCAATAAAACGAAAACAAGATTTTATTAAATGAAATTTTATGAGTTCAAATATTTAATTTTGAGCTTTTGAACAAAATTATACAGATTAATCTAAAATTTTCGGCTTTTTACTCGGTTAAAATTCGAACGGATTCTCTATAAAGTCTTTTTAGACATGCACGTTTTAATCCCAACAAAACGAAAATCAGATGTTATTAAATCAAATTTTACGAGTTCAAATAGTTTATTATGGGATTTTGAACAAAATTATACAGATTAATCTAAAATTTTCAGCTTTTACTCGGTTAAAATTTGAACGAGTTCTCTATAAAACCTTTTTAGACATGAACTTTTTAATCCGAACAAAACAAAAACAAGATATTATTAAATGAAATTTTATGAGTTCAAATAGTTAATTATTATATTTTGAACAAAATTATACAAATTAATCTAAAATTTTTAGCTTTTTACTCGGTTAAAATTTAAACGGGTTCTCTATAAAGCCTTTTTAGACGTGGACGTTTTAGTCTGTACAAAACAAAAACAAGATGTTATCAAATAAAATTTTATGAGTTCAAATAGTTAATTATTGGTTTTTGAACAAAATTATACAAATAGATCTAAAATTTTCCGCTTTTTACTCGGTTAAAATTCGAACAGATTCTCTATAAAGCAATTTTAGACAAGCAAGTTTTAGTCCCAACAAAACGAAAATTAGATGTTATTAAATCAAATTTTACGAGTTCAAATAGTTAATTATGGGCTTTTGAACAAAATTATACAGATTAATCTAAAATTTTCAACTTTTTACTCGGTTAAAATTCGAACGGATTCTCTATAAAGCCTTTTTTTAGACATGCACGTTTTAATCCGAACAAAACGATAACTAGATGTTATTAAATCAAATTTTTTGAGTTCAAATAATTAATTATGGGCTTTTTTGAACGGGTTCTCTATAAATCCTTTTTAGACGTGGACGTTTTAATCCGAACAAAACAAGAACCAAATGTTATTAAATGAAATTTTATGAGTTCAAATAGTTAATTATGGGATTTTTGAACAAAATTATACAAAGAAATCTAAAATTTTCAGCTTTTTACTTGCTTAAAATTCGAACGGATTCTCTATAAAGCAATTTTAGACAAGCAAGTTTTAGTCCTATCAAAACGAAAATTAGATGTTATTAAATCAAATTTTACGAGTTCAAATAGTTAATTATGTGCTTTTGAACAAAATTATACAGATTAATCTAAAATTTTCACCTTTTTACTCGGTTAAAATTTGAAAGGATTCTTAATAGATCCTTTTTAGACATTCACGTTTTAATCCGATCAAAACGATAACTAGATGTTATTAAATCAATTTTTTGAGTTCAAATAATTAATTATGGGATTTTGAATAAAATTATACAGATTAATCTAAAATTTTCAGCTTTTTACTCGGTTAAAATTTGAACGGATTCTCTATAAAGCCTTTTTAGACGTGGACGTTTTAATCCGAACAAAACAAAAACCAGATATTATTAAATAAAATTTAGATGTGCACGTTTTAATCCCCAAAAAACAACAACCATATGTTATTAAATCAAATTTTATGAGTTCAAATAGTTAAATTATGGGCTTTTGAAAAAAATTATACAGATTAATCTAAAATTTTCAACATTTTACTCAATTAAAATTCGAATAGATTCTCTATAAAGCAATTTTAGACATGCAAGTTTTAATCCCACCAAAACGAAAACCAGATGTTATTAAATCAAATTTTATGAGTTCAAATAGTTAATTATGGTCTTTTGAACAAAATTATACATATTAACCTAAAATTTTTAACTTTTTACTCGGTTAAAATTTGAACGGGTTCTCTATAAAGCCTTTTTAGACGTGGACGTTTTAATCTGAACAAAGCAAAAACCAGATGTTATTAAATGAAATTTTATGAGTTTAAATAGTTAATTATAAGATTTTGAACAAAATTATACAAATAAATCTAAAATTTTCAGCTTTTTACTCGGTTAAAATTCGAACGTATTCTCTATAAAGCAATTTTTGACAAGCAACTTTTGGTCCCAACAAAACGAAAATTAGATGTTATTAAATCAAATTTTACGAGTTCAAATAGTTAATTATGGGGTTTTGAACAAAATTATACAGATTAATCTGATATTTTTAACTTTTTATCGGTTAAAATTTGAACGGATTCTCTATAAAGTAATTTTAGACATGCAAGTTTTAATCACACCAAAATGAAAACCAGATGTTATTAAATCAAATTTTATGAGTTTAAATAGTTAATTATGGTCTTTTGAACAAAATTATACAGATTAACCTAAAATTTTTAGCCTTTTACTCGGTTAAAATTTGAACGGGTTCTCTATAAATCCTTTTTAGACGTGGACGTTTTAATATGAACAAAGCAAAAACCAGATGTTATTAAATGAAATTTTATGAGTTCAAATAGTTAATTATAAGATTTTGAACAAAATTATACATATAGATATAAAATTTTCAGCATTTTACTCGGTTAAAATTCGAACGAATTCTTTATAAAGCAATTTTAGACAAGCAAGTTTTAATCCCTACAAAACGAAATCAAATTTTATGTGTTCAAATAGTTGAATATGGGCTTTTGAAAAAAATTATACAGATTAATCCAAAATTTTTAGCTTTTAACTCGATTAAAATACGAACGGATTCTGTACAAAGCCTTTTTGGACATGCACGTTTTAATCCTACCAAAACAAAAACCAGATGTTATTAAATCAAATTTTGTGATTTCAAATAGTTAATTATGGGCTTTTGAACAAAATTATACAGATTAATCTAAAATTTTCAACTTTTTACTCGGTTAAAATTCGAACAGATTCTCTATAAAGCCTTTTTAGACATGCACGTTTTAATCCGGAAAAAACGATAACTAGATGTTATTAAATCAAACTTTTTGAGTTCAAATAATTAATTATGGGCTTTTGAACAAAATTATACAGATAGATCAAAAATTTTCAGCTTTTTACTCGGTTAAAATTTGAAAGGATTCTTTATAAAGCCTTTTTAGACATGCACGTTTTAATCCGAACAAAACAAAAACCAGATGTTGTTAAATAAAATTTTATGAGATCAAATAGTTAATTATGGGATTTTTAACAAAATTATACAGATAGATCTAAAATTTTCAGTGTTTTACTCGGTTAAAATTAGAACGGATTCTATATAAAGCAATTTTAGACATGCAAGTTTTAATCCCACCAAAACGAAAACCAGATGTTATTAAATAAAATTTTATGAGTTCAAATAGTTGAATATGGTCTTTTAAACAAAATTATACAGATTAATCTATAATTTTTAGCTTTTTGCTCGGTTAAAATTCGGACAAATTCTCTACAAAGCCTTTTTTGACATGTACATTTTAATCCCAACAAAACGAAAACAAGATTTTATTAAATGATATTTTATGAGTTCAAATATTTAATTTTGAGCTTTTGAACAAAATTATATAGATTAATCTAAAATTTTTAGCTTTTTACTCGTTTAAAGTTCGAACGGATTCTCTATAAAGACTTTTTAGACATGCACGTTTTAATCCCAACAAAATGAAAACCAGATGTTATTAAATCAAATTTTACGAGTTCAAATAGTTAATTATGGGCTTTTGTACAAAATTATTCAGATTAACCAAAAATTTTCAACTTTTTACTCGGTTGAAATTCGAATGGATTCTCTATAAAGCCTTTTTAGACATGCACATTTTAATCCGAACAAAACGATAACTAAATGTTATCAAATCAAATTTTTTAAGCTCAAATAATTAATTATAGGGTTTTGAACAAAATTATACAGATTAATCTAAAATTTTCAGCTTTTTACTAGGTTAAAATTTGAACGGATTCTCTATAAAGCCTTTTTAGACGTGGACGTTTTAATCCGAACAAAACAAAAACTAGATGTTATTAAATGAAATTTTATGAGTTCAAATAGTTAATTATGGGATTTTGAACAAAATTATACAGATAAATCTAAAATTTTCAGCTTTTTACTCTGTTAAAATTCGAACGGATTCTCTATAAAGTCTTTTTAGACATGCACGTTTTAGTCCCAGCAAAACGAAAATCAGATGTTATTAAATCAAATTTTAC
Source organism: Abelmoschus esculentus (assembly GCA_035048815.1). Taxonomy (NCBI): domain Eukaryota; kingdom Viridiplantae; phylum Streptophyta; class Magnoliopsida; order Malvales; family Malvaceae; genus Abelmoschus; species Abelmoschus esculentus. The sequence goes on from JAUCBN010000036.1 coordinate 11,699,814, forward strand.
GAGTTCAAATAGTTAATTATGGGCTTTTGAACAAAATTATACAGATTAATCTAAAATTTTCAACTTTTTACTCGGTTAAAATTTGAACGGATTCTCTATAAACCCTTTTTAGACATACACGTTTTAATCCGATCAAAACGATAACTAGATGTTATTAAATCAAATTTTTCTAGTTCAAATAATTAATTATGGGGTTTGAATAAAATTATACAGATTAATCTAAAATTTTCAGCTTTTTACTCGGTTAAAGTTCGAACGGATTCTCTATAAAGACTTTTTAGACATGCACGTTTTAATCCCAACAAAAAACGAAAATCAGATATTATTAAATCAAATTTTACGAGTTCAAATAGTTAATTATGGGCTTTTGAATAAAATTATACAGATTAATCTAAAATATTCAACTTTTTACTCTGTTAAAATTCGAATGGATTCTCTATAAAGCCTTTCTAGAAATGCACGTTTTAATCCGAACAAAACGATAACTAGATGTTATTAAATCAAATTTTTTGAGTTCAAATAATTAATTATGGGCTTTTGAACAAAATTATACAGATTAATCTAAAATTTTCAGCTTTTTACTCGGTTAAAATTTGAAAGGATTCTGTATAAAGCCTTTTTAGACATACACGTTTTAATCCGAACAAAACAAAAACCAGATGTTATTAAATAAAATTTTATGAGTTCAAATAGTTAATTATGGGATTTTTAACATAATTGTATAGATAGAACTAAAATTTCCAGCTTTTTACTCGGTTAAAATTCGAACGGATTCTCTATAAAGCAATTTTAGACATGCAAGTTTTAATCCCACCAAATTGAAAACCAGATGTTATTAAATTAAATTTTATGAGTTCAAATAGTTGAATATGGTCTTTTAAACAAAATTATACAGATTAATCTAAAATTTTTAGCTTTTTACTCGGTTAAAATTCGAACGAATTCTCTACAAAGCCTTTTTAGACATGCACATTTTAATCCCAAAAAAACGAAAACAAGATTTTATTAAATGAAATTTTATGAGTTCAAATATTTAATTTTCAGCTTTTGAACAAAATTATACAGATTAATCTAAAATTTTCAGCTTTTTACTCGGTTATAATTCGAACGGATTCTCTATAAAGTCTTTTTAGACATGCACATTTTAATCCCAAAAAAACGAAAATCAGATGTTATTAAATCAAATTTTACGAGTTCAAATAGTTATTTATGGTGTTTTGAACAAAATTATACAGATTAATCTAAAATTTTCAACTTTTTACTCGGTTAAAATTCGAACGGATTCTCTATAAACCCTTTTTAGACATAAACGTTTTAATCCGATCAAAATGATAACTAGATGTTATTAAATCAAATTTTTTGAGTTCAAATAATTAATTATGGGGTTTTGAACAAAATTATATAGATTAATCTAAAATTTTCAGCTTTTTACTCGGTTGAAGTTCGAACGGATTCTCTATAAAGACTTTTTAGACATGCACGTTTTTATCCCAACAAAAAACGAAAATCATATGTTATTAAATCAAATTTTACGAGTTCAAATAGTTAATTATGGGCTTTTGAAAAAAATTATACAGATTAATCTAAAATTTTCAACTTTTTACTCGGTTAAAATTCGAAAGGATTCTCTATAAACCCTTTTTAGACATACACGTTTTAATCCGATCAAAACGATAACTAGATGTTATTAAATCAAATTTTTTCAGTTCAAATAATTAATTATGGGGTTTTGAACAAAATTATGTAGATTAATCTAAAATTTTCAGCTTTTTACTCGGTTAAAGTTCGAATGGATTCTCTATAAAGACTTTTTAGACATGCACGTTTTTATCCCAACAAAAAACGAAAATCATATGTTATTAAATCAAATTTTACGAGTTCAAATAGTTAATTACGGGCTTTTGAACAAAATTATACAGATTAATCTAAAATTTTCAACTTTTTACTCGGTTAAAATTCGAACGGATTCTCTATAAAGCCTTTTTTTAGACATGCACGTTTTAATCCGAACAAAACGAAAAGCAGATGTTATTAAATCAAATTTTACGAGTTCAAATAGTTAATTATGGGCTTTTGAACAAAATTATACAAATTAATCTAAAATTTTCAGCTTTTTACTCTGTTAAAATTTGAAAGGATTCTTTATAAAGCCTTTTTAGACATGCACGTTTTAATCCGAACAAAACAAAAACCAGATGTTATTAAATAAAATTTTATGAGTTCAAATAGTTAATTATAGGATTTTTAACAAAATTATACAGATAGATCTAAAATTTTCAGCTTTTTACTTGGTTAAAATTCGAACGGATTCTCTATAAAGCAATTTTAGACTTGCAAGTTTTAATCCCACCAAAACGAAAACTAGATGTTATTAAATCAAATTTTATGTGTTCAAATAGTTGAATATGGTCTTTTAAACAAAATTATACAGATTAATCTAAAATTTTTAGCTTTTTACTCGGTTAAAATTTGAACGAATTCTCTACAAAAGCTTTTTAGACATGCACATTTTAATCCCAACAAAACGAAAACAAGATTTTATTAAATGAAATTTTATGAGTTCAAATATTTAATTTTGAGCTTTTGAACAAAATTATACAGATTAATCTAAAATTTTTAGCTTTTTACTCGGTTAAAATTCGAACGGATTCTCTATAAAGTCTTTTTAGACATGCACGTTTTAATCCCAACAAAACGAAAATCAGATGTTATTAAATCAAATTTTATGAGTTCAAATAGTTAATTATGGGCTTTTGAACAAAATTATACAGATTAATCTAAAATTTTCATCTTTTTACTCGGATAAAATTCTAACGGATTCTCTATAAAGCAATATTTGACATGCAAGTTTTAATCCCACCAAAACGAAAACCAGATGTTATTAAATCAAAATTTATGAGTTCAAATAGTTGAATATGGTCTTTTAAATAAAATTATAAAGATAAATCTAAAATTTTATGCTTTTTACTCGGTTAAAATTCAAACGGATTCTCTATAAAGCCTTTTTAGACATACACGTTTTAATCCGAACAAAACAATAACTAGATGTTATTAAATCAATTTTTTTGAGTTCAAATAATTAATTATGGGGTTTTGAACAAAATTATACAGATTTAATCTAAATTTTTTAGCTTTTTACTCGGTTAAAATTTGAACGGGTTTTCTATAAAGCCTTTTCAGACGTGGACGTTTTAATCCGAACAAAACAAAAACCAGATGTTATTAAATAAAATTTTATGAGTTCAAATAGTTAATTATTGGATTTTGAACAAAATTATATAAATAAATCTAAAATTTTCAGCTTTTTACTCGGTCAAAATTCGAACGGATTCTCTATAAAGCCTTTTTAGACATACACGTTTTAATCCGAACAAAACGATATCTAGATGTTATTAAATCAAACTTTTTGAGTTCAAATAATTAATTATGGGCTTTTGAACAAAATTATAAAGATAGATCTAAAATTTTCAGCTTTTTACTCGGTTAAAATTTGAAAGGATTCTTTATAAAGCCTTTTTAGACATGCACGTTTTAATCCTAATAAAACAGAAACCAGATGTTATTAAATAAAATTTTATGAGTTCAAATAGTTAATTATGGGATTTTTAGCAAAATTATACAGATAGATCTAAATTTTTCAACTTTTTACTCGGTAAAAATTCGAACGGATTCTCTATAAAGCAATTTTAGACATGCAAGTTTTAATCCCACCAAAACGAAAACCAGATGTTCTTAAATCGAATTTTATGAGTTCAAATAGTTGAACATGTTCTTTTAATCAAAATTATACAGATTAATCTAAAATTTTTAGCTTTTTACTCGGTTAAAATTCGAACGAATTCTCTACAAAACCTTTTTAGACATGCATATTTTAATCCCAACAAAAAGAAAATAAGATTTTAGAAAATAAGATTTTATTAAATAAAATTTTATGAGTTCAAATATTTAATTTTAAGCTTTTGAACAAAATTATACAAATTAATCTAAAATTTTCAGCTTTTAACTCGGTTAAAATTCGAACGGATTCTCTAGAAAGTCTTTTTAGACATGCACATCTTAATCCCAACAAAACAAAAATCAGATGTTATTAAATCAAATATTACGAGTTCAAATAGTTATTTATGGTGTTTTGAACAAAATTATACAGATTAATCTAAAATTTTCAACTTTTTACTCGGTTAAAATTCGAACGGATTCTCTATAAACCCTTTTTAGACATAAACGTTTTAATCCGATCAAAATGATAACTAGATGTTATTAAATCAAATTTTTTGAGTTCAAATAATTAATTATGGGGTTTTGAACAAAATTATACAGATTAATCTAAAATTTTCAGCTTTTTACTCGGTTAAAGTTCGAACGGATTCTCTATAAAGACTTTTTAGACATGCACGTTTTTATCCCAACAAAAAACGAAAATCATATGTTATTAAATCTAAAATTTTCAACTTTTTACTCGGTTAAAATTCGAACGGATTCTCTATAAAGCAATTTTAGACATGCAAGTTTTAATCCCACCAAAACGAAAACCAGATGTTATTAAATCAAATTTTATGTGTTCAAATAGTTGAATATGGTCTTTAAAACAAAATTATACAGATTAATCTAAAATTTTTAGCTTTTTACTCGGTTAAAATTCGAACGAATTCTCTACAAAACCTTTTTAGACGTGCACATTTTAATGCCAACAAAACGAAAACAAGATTTTATTAAATGAAATTTTATGAGTTCAAATATTTAATTTTGAGTATTTGAACAAAATTATATAGATTGATCTAAAATTTTCAGCTTTTAACTCGGTTAAAATTCGAACGGATTCTCTATAAAGTCTTTTTAGACATGTACGTTTTAATCCCAACAAAACGAAAATCAGATGTTATTAAATCAAATTTTATGAGTTCATATAGTTAATTATGGGATTTTGAACAAAATTATACAGATTAATCTAAAATTTTCAACTTTTTACTTGGTTAAAATTCGAACGAATTCTCTATAAAGCCTTTTTAGACATGCACGATTTAATCCGAACAAAACGATAACTAGATGTTATTAAATCAAGTTTTTTGAGTTCAAATAATTAATTATGGGGTTTTGAACAAAATTATACAGATTAATCTAAAATTTTTAGCTTTTTACTCGGTTTAAATTTGAACGGGTTCTCTATAAAGCCTTTTTAGACGTGGACGTTTTAATCCGAACAAAACAAAAACCAGATGTTATTAAATAAAATTTAGGTGTGCAAGTTTTAATCCCCAAAAAACAACAACCATATGTTATTAAATCAAATTTTATGAGTTTAAATAGTTAATTAAGTGATTTTGAACAAAATTATACAGATAAATCTAAAATTTTCAGCTTTTTAGTCGGTTAAAATTCGAATGGATTCTCTATAAAGCAAATTTAGACAAGCAAGTTTTAATCTCAACAAATCGAAAACCGAATATTATTAAATTGAATTTTATGAGTTCAAATAGTTGAATATAGGCTTTTAAACAAAATTATATAGATTAATCTAAAAATTTTAGCTTTTTACTCGGTTAAAATTCGAATGGATTCTCTACAAAGCCTTTTTAGACATGCACATTTTAATCCTAACAAAACGAAAACCAGATTTTATTAAATGAAATTTTATGAGTTGAAATATTTAATTTGAGCTTTTGAAGAAAATTATACAGCTAAATCTAAATTTTAAGCTTTTTACTCGGTTAAAATTTGAACGAATTCTCTATAAAATTAGATGTTATTAAATAAAATTTTATGAGTTCAAATAGTTAATTATGGGATTTTGAACAAAATTATACAGATAAATCTAAAATTTTCACTTTTTACTCGGTTAAAATTCGAACGGATTCTCTATAAAGCAATTTTAGACAAGCAAGTTTTAATCCCAACAAAATAAAAATTAGATGCTATTAAGTCAAATTTTATGAGTTCAAATAGTTGAATATGGACTTTACAACAAAATTATATAGATTAATCTAAAATTTTTAGCTTTTTACTCGATTAAAATTGGAACGGATTCTCTACAAAGCCTTTTTAGACATGCACATTTTAATCTCAACAAAACGAAAACCAGATTTTATTAAATGAAATTTTATGAGTTCAAATATTTAATTTTGAGGTTTTGAATAAAATTATACAGATTAATCTAAAATTTTCAGCTTTTTACTCGGTTAAAATTCGAACGGATTCTCTATAAAGCCTTTTTAGACATGCACGTTTTAATCGAAATAAAACAAAAACCAGACGTTATTAAATCAAATTTTATGAGTTCATATAGTTAATTATGGGTTTTTGAACAGAATTATATAGATAAATCTAAAATTTTAAACTTTTTAGGTGGTTAAAATTCTAATAGATTCTCTATAAAGCCTTTTTAGACATGCACGTTTTAATCCGAACACAACGATAACTAGATGTTATTAAATCAAATTTCTTGAGTTCAAATAATTAATTATGGGCTTTTGAATAAAATTAAACAGATTAATCTAAAATTTTCAGCTTTTTACTCGGTTAAGATTTGAACGGATTCTCTATAAAGCCTTTTTAGACATGCACGTTTTAATCCGAATAAAATAAAAACTAGATGTTATTAAATAAAATTTTATGAGTTCAATTAGTTAATTATGGGATTTTGAATAATACTATACAAATAAATCTAAAATTATAGCTTTTTACTTGGTAAAAATTCGAATGGATTCTCTATAAAGCAATTTTAGAAATGCACGTGTTAATCCCAAAAAAACGAAAACCAGATGTTATTAAATCAAATTTTACGAGTTCAAATAGTTGAATATGGTCTTTTGAACAAAATTATACAGATTAATCTAAAATTTTTAGCTTTTTCCTCGGTTAAAATTCGAACGGATTCTCTATAAAGCTTTTTTAGACATGCACGTTTTAATCCCAGAAAAAACGAAAACCAGATGTTATTAAATCAAATTTTATGAGTTCAAATAGTTAATTATGTGCTTTTGAACAAAATTATACAAATTAATCTAAAATTTTCAACTTTTTACTCGATTAAAAATCGAACAGATTCTCTATAAATCCTTTTTAGACAAGCACGTTTTAATCCGGAAAAAAGATAACTAGATATTATTAAATCAACTTTTTTGAGTTCAAATAATTAATTATGGGCCTTTGAACAAAATTATACAAATTAATCTAAAATTTTCAACTTTTTACTCGGTTAAAATTCAAATAGATTCTCTATAAAGCCTTTTTAGATATGCACGTATTAAACCGAACAAAACGATAAGTAGATGTTATTAAATCAAATTTTTTGAGTTCAAATAATTAATTATGGGATTTTGAACAAAATTATACAAATTAATCTAAAAGTTTCAGCCATTTACTCGGTTAAAATTTGAACGGATTCTCTATAAAGCCTTTTTAGACATGCTCGTTTTAATCCGAGCAAACAAAAAACCAGATGTTATTAAATAAGAATTTTTGAGTTCAAATAGTTAATTATTGGATTTTGAACAAAATTATAGAGGTAAATCTAAAATTTTCAAATTTTTACTCGGTTAAAATTTGAACGAGTTCTCTATAAAGCAATTTTAGTCATGCAAGTTTTAATCCCACCAAAATGAAAACCAGATGTTATTAAATCAAATTTTATGAAGTCAAATAGTTGAATATGGTCTTTTAAACAAAATTATACAGATTAATCTAAAATTTTTATCTTTTTACTCGGTTAAAATTCGAACAAATTCTCTATAAAGCCTTTTTAGAAATGCACGTTTTAATCCCAATAAAACGAAATCAAGATTTTATTAAATGAATTTTATGAGTTCAAATATTTAATTTTGAGCTTTTGAACAAAATTATACAGATTAATCTAAAATTTTAAGCTTTTTACTCGGTTAAAATTCGAACAGATTCTCTATAAAGCCTTTTTAGATATGCACGTTTTAATCCCAAAAAAACGAAAATCAGATGTTATTAATATCAAATTTTACGAGTTCAAATACTTAATTATGGTCTTTTGAACAAAATTATACATATTAATCTAAAATTTTTAGCTTTTTACTCGTTTAAAATTTGAACGAATTCTCTATAAACCCTTTTTAGACGTGGACATTTTAGCCCGAACAAAACAAAACCAAATGTTATTAAATCAAATTTTAAGAGTTTAAATAGTTAATTATGTGATTTTGAACAAAATTATACAGATAAATCTAAAATTTTCAGCATTTTACTAGGTTAAAATTCGAACAGATTCTCCATATAGGAATTTTAGACAAGCAAGTTTTAATCCCAATAAAACAAAAATTAGATGTTATTAAATCAAATTTTATGAGTTCAAATAGTTGAATATGGGATTTTGAACAAAATTATATAGATGAATCTAAAATTTTTAGCTTTTTACTCGGTTAAAATTCAAACGGATTCTCTATAAAGCCTTTTTAGACATGCACGTTTTAATCCCAACAAAATAAAAATCAGATGTTATTAAATCAAATTTATGAGTTCAAATAGCTAATTAAGGGCTTTTGAACAAAGTTATACAGATTAATCTAAAATTTTCAGCTTTTTACTCGGTTAAAATTTGAACGGATTCTCTATAAAGCCTTTTTAGACATGCACGTTTTAATCTGAACAAAAAGATAACTAGATGTTATTAAATCAACTTTTTTGAGTTCAAATAATTAATTATGGGCTTCTGAACAAAATTATATAAATTAATCTAAAATTTTCAACTTTTTACTCGGTTAAAATTCGAACAGATTCTCTATAAAGCCTTTTTAGACATGCATGTATTAAACCGAACAAAACGATAAGTAGATGTTATTAAATCAAATTTTTTGAGTTCAAATAATTAATTATGGGCTTTTGAACAAAATTATACAAATTGATCTAAAAGTTTCAGTTTTTTACTCGGTTAAAATTCGAACGGATTCTCTATAAGACCTTTTAAGACATGCATATTTTAATCCGAACAAAACAAAATCCATATGTTATTAAATAAAATTTTATGATTTCAAATAGTTAATTATGGGATTTTGAACAAAATTATACAGATAAATCTAAAATTTTTAGCTTTTTACTCAGTTAAAATTCGAAGGAGTTTTCCATAAAGCAATTTTAGACATGCAAGTTTTAATCCCACCAAAACGAAAACCAGATGTTTTTAAATAACTTTTATGAGTTCAAATAGTTGAATATGGGCTTTTGAACAAAATTATACAGATTAATCTAAAGTTTTTAGCTTTTTACTCGGTTAAAATTCGAACGGATTCTCCATAAAGCAATTTTAGACATGCAAGTTTTAATCCCACCAAAACGAAAACCAGATGTTATTAAATCAAATTTTATGAGTTCAAATAGTTGAATATGGTCTTCTAAATAAAATTATACAGATTAATAAAAAAAATTTAGCTTTTTACTCGGTTAAAATTCGAACGAGTTCTCTATAAAGCCTTTTTAGAAATGCATATTTTAATCCCAACAAAACGAAAACAAGATTTTATAAAATGAAATTTTATGAGTTCAAATATTTAATTTTGAGCTTTTGAACAAAATTATACAGATTAATTTAGAATTTTAAGCTTTTTACTCGGTTAAAATTCGAACGGATTCTCTATAAAGCCTTTTTAGACATACACGTTTTAATCCCAACAAAACGAAAATCAGATGTTATTAATATCAAATTTTACGAGTTCAAATAGTTAATTATGGTCTTTTGAACAAACTTATACATATTAATCTAAAATTTTTAGCTTTTTACTCGTTTAAAATTTGAACGGATTCTCTATAAAGCCTTTTTAGATGTGGACGTTTTAGTCCGAACAAAACAAAACCAGATGTTATTAAATCAAATTTTAAGAGTTTAAATAGTTAATTATGAGATTTTGAACAAAATTATACAGATAATGTAACAACCCAAAAATTAAAGTCAAAATTCCCCAAATCAAGTCAAAATCCCTAACTGAAACCCTAAAAATTTTGGGATTAAAATTTCTGAAATTAATGACTTAATTGAAAAATTCTGAAACTATAAGGGTCACATTGTAAATTTTGAAAAGTTCAAACCCTTGAAGGGTAATTAAACCAAATTTTTGAAGAAATGTTTTCTTCCTCCTCTTTAACCTAAGCTTTAAAGGAAATTTAATTCAAGGTCCTTAATTCAGTTTATAATCGAATTAATTATCAGAGTAAGTCTGGATTCAAACATTCAAATCATTATTTTACCTTTGTTTTTCTGTCAACTTCATCCTAGGAGTGTTCTTCATCTTGATTCGTATTCTGAAAATTTTCCAGATTTTCGGAACCAAACAGGGTGTAAACCGGCCCAGAAAAAACAACCCAGAACCCGTCCCAGGAGAACCGGCCCAGAACCGAACTGGTCCAAGCCCAGAACCGGCCAGACCAAACCGTCGAACCCAGACCCGACGCGACCCGACCCACGACCCGACCCGATCTCCGACCTGTTTCTCAACCCGGCTGACGTCATTGCAGACATCATCTGCTGACGTCAGCGTTGACTAATGACGTCACTACTGATGTCAGCGTTGACCAATGCTGACGTTAGTAGTTGACTTTTTTGACCCAAGCCCACTTTATGTTTTTCGACGTCCTGAATCCAATGGCGCTGTCCGTTTTTCGAAATTCAATCCCGAAGTATCGTTTTGAGGGGTTTTAAGTTCGATAAGTTATCTAGAAATTATCTATAAAAGGTTCTGAATCAATTTTTGTTTGCTTCAGGTGACGAGGATTCTAACCCCGAGCAGATACCTCCTCCTCCTCCTGTATGAGGTCCGATACATCAGCATTCGAGACCTTCACGTGAGTAACGTATTAATTCTGTTTAGTTTATTTTTCGATATTGTGGCATAGTAGGATGTCTAATGTAATTTTGTTAATTGTAGACTCTACTCCTTCTCAGCCTGGTGGTAGAGCCGAGTCCAGTAGATGTTAGGGTCGTCGTTGAGTCTTCTGATACAGGTGTGTTCTCTCCCGTTCATCCTGTAAATTTTGTTGTTCTGTATATTCGATTCTGTTATCCGTATGATCATACATCATTCTGTTATATCATATCTGATTTTGTTATCTGTCATGCTTGCCTCCTGTTAGAATATAAGGCATGCATTCTGATTCTGTATCTGCATTTAACATGGCATCTGGGATTATCTGTGTACGGGGAAGTTAGTGATTTTATCACTTCTGTTCAGTGGCTCCACCTTCGGGTCGAGATACCACTTCTGTTGGTGTGATGGTGTTAGAGTGGTCTGGGGACCAACTCTTCTGTGGTGTTCGGAGATGGGTGCATATCATGCATACTCTGTCTATTCTGTCTATTCTGTTTTGTATTCCGTTTATCTGTTTTAGAGACACAGTAGGCTCCCTAGCTTACACCCTCTCAGATTTCTGTTTAAGATCTCAGTCTTAGGCTCGGTGCGGTACTTGGAGGTTCATGATTTATATTCTGATTTATAGTATGTATTCAGTTTCGGATTTTGGATTATTTATAGTATTTGAACAATATTTCTGTAATTAAATGTTTATCGGTTTTTGCGACATTTACTGTTTATAAATTTATGGGTTGAACTTTGTTACTTAAATGTTTAATTTTATTACTATTATTTTAATTTATTAATTACTCAATGATTATCCAAATATTTTATTTATTTTCGTAAAAACCCTAACTTGGGAAACAAGTTTTCAAGCCGTAAACCCTAACTTGTAATCTAAGAAATTAGGTTAATTTTAGGGGTTACATTTAGTGGTATCAGAGCTCGGTTCAACCCACAGACTGTGAAGTCCAAAATGATTTTTGATCTGAAAATATTTTGTCAAAGTATTTGAAACTCCGGATTTCTGTTTTGACTCGAATTTTGAAAATTCCTGAATTATTTCGAATATTACTCCAAGTACCGACTCTAATAGGATTATGTTTGTCTTTCTGTAGATATTCTACTATGCCACCGTATCGAAGTACCCGTTTAGCGACCGGTAGAGGTCGTGGCCGAGGTCGATCTATTGCATCCTCCAGTGATGTCCCGCCTCATGTGGACCCGCCACAAGCTCAGAGTCTAACACAGAACTTAGGAGGAGAGGCTCAGCCCGAGATACAGATCGAGGCTTAGCAAGCTGAGGTTGATTAGCCGGTCAAGAGTGAGGGACCATATGTGCCTGAGGATAGGGAGACTGTCAGTTTGGACTCAGTGACCGTACAGAGGGAGTTACTCAGATTTTTGCGACAGAATGAGGGTTCCAAGAAACCCAACTCTACTGAGCTTCTAGCAGCTGGGATGACTATGTTTGACGGCAAGACCGGTACTGACCCAGCCGATGCAGAGTACTGGCTGAAGAAACTTCAACGTCTATTTGTCGAGATGGAATACCCCTCTGCCAGGAAATTGAGGACAGCGATATCATTGCTACAGGGAGAGGCCCGAAACTGGTGGGAGGCAGAAGAAAAGGTTACTGCTTCTGAAAGGATCAACTGGAGTTCTTCCGACAGAGTTTTGAGGATCGTTATGTGGGCCCAGAGTACTTGGCTAATTGCCGAGAGGACTTCCTGAATCTGCAGCAGAACGACATGTCTGTCAAGGATTACGAGATTGAGTTTCTAAGACTACTACAGTATGCCCTTGGTATTGTGACGACCGAGAAGTAAAAGTGTGATCACTTTTTGAAGGGACTCCAGATAGCACTGAAGATTGCAGTTGCTACACATCACGATACGAAGTACAAGATGATCACTCGGCATGCCAGGACAACTGAGCGTAATGAGGTTCTGAGGGTTCAGATGGAATCCCAAGGTCAGGATAGAGTTAGACGACAGCCTGCCTCATTTGCTCAGTACAGTCAGGGTTTTCAGTCCTAGAAGAGAGGCCGCGATGAGTATGAGCCACAGAATTCGACACGGTCTAGACCTGCAGTATCAGTTGTCCCTGCTGCTAGTGGAGCTGGATCCACTAGTACCCGAGCTGTACCTCAGTGTACTTTCTGTAAGAAATGGCACCCCCGACAGTGTCGCATGAGGAGTGGAGCTTGTTTCCGAAGTGGTTCCCTTGATCACCGTCTCAGAGACTGTCCAGTGGCACCACAGTCTGGCTACGCTCCGGGCCAGTCACAGGCTTAAGTTCAGACCCCAGCAGGGGGTAGAGGACAGGGTAGACCCGCCGCATCTGGTACTGGTAGTAGAGGCAGACCCAGTCAGTTCAGAGGAGCTGCCAGATCAGGAGGATCTCAGTATGGTATGGTATATGCTACGAGGAGACAGGAGGACCGAGATGAGTCAGACGTTATTGTTGGTACATTTTCTGTACATACTGTTCCCTTCTTCGCACTATTAGATAATGGGTCAACGCATTCATATGTCTCTAGTTCTGTAGTGGGGTATCTGAAAATCTTAGAGGAGGATACGGGTAGTTCCGTTTCAGTTTTTAGCCCTGTAGGCCACCAGATAGAGATTTCCAAAGTTTACAGAGATTGTCCCCTTGAGCTTCACGAGGAAATCTTTCCTGCAAATCTGATGAAATTACCATTTGTGGACTTCTATTTGATTCTAGGGATAGACTGGTTATCTGCTCACCGAGTGATTCTGGACTGCGAACGTAAGAGGGCAATTCTGAGAACTTCTGATGGCCGCGAGGTAACTCTCATCGGTGAGCGAAGAGGATATCTGTCCAATCTGATTTCAGCCATGAAAGCTGAAAAGATGATTAAGAATGGGTGTATAGCCTATCTTGCCTACATCCTTGACCGGAGGCAACCTGGTTCTAGAATGGATAAGATTCGAGTGGTCTGTGAATTTCCAGATGTTTTTCCGGAAGAGCTATCGGGTGTACCCCTAAGCGTGAGAAGGTGGAGTTCAGTATTGAGTTGTACCCTGGGACTACTCCAGTATCTATGCCACCTTATCGAATGGCTCCGAAAGAGCTCAAGGAGCTTAAGATTTAGCTACAGGAACTTCTGGATAGAGGTTTCATACAACACAGTGTCTTACCGTGGGGAGCCCCCGTCCTATTCGTTAAAAAGAAAGATGGCTCTTTACGCTTGTGTATTGATTACCGGAAGCTGAACAAGTTGACTGTGAAGAACAAGTACCCCCTTCCCCGCATTTATGATCTGTTTGATCAGTTCCGAGGAGTTTCGGTTTTCTCTAAAATAGACCTGAGATCTGGTTATTACCAACTCAAGGTTAAGGATTCTGACGTTTCCAAGACAGCTTTCAGAACTCGTTATGGTCACTACGAGTTTCTGGTAATGCCCTTCGGTCTTACGAATGCCCCTACAGCATTCATGGACATGATGAATAGAGTGTTTCGACCCAATCTAGATCAGTTTGTAGTGGTTTTCATTGATGATATACTGGTCTACTCCAAGTCTGAGGATGAGCATGAGCAGCATCTTCAGATTGTTCTTCAGACTCTGAGGGAGAAACATTTGTATGCAAAGTTCAGCAAGTGCGAGTTCTTGCTTTCTGAAGTTGTCTTTCTAGGACACGTGGTATCAGCTAAAGGTATTCAGGTGGATCTGAACAAAATTGAGGCTATTATGAGTTGGCAGCGGCCCAAGAATGTAGCAGAGATCCGCAGTTTTCTGGGACTAGCGGGTTATTATCGGAGATTTGTGGAGGGCTTTTCTTCCATAGCCGCTCCCTTAACTAAGCTTCTGAGGAAGGATATTCCGTTTATCTAGTTTGAGGCTCAGTAGTAGAGTTTTGATAAACTGAAGTCCGTTCTGACTCAATCACCAGTTCTGATACAGCCAGAGTCGGGAAACCCTATACTGTTTATAGTGATGCCTCATACACTGGTCTGGGTTGTGTTCTGATGCAGGATGGGAAGGTAGTGGCTTATGCGTCCCGACAGTTGAAACCGCATGAGTGTAACTACCCTACCCACAATCTGGAGTTGGCAGCAGTGATCTTTGCTCTGAAAATCTGGAGACACTATCTCTATGGAGAGAAGTGTTATATTTTCACTGATCATAAGAGTCTTAAGTATCTTCTCACCCAGAAGGAACTTAATCTGAGACAGCGTCGCTGGCTAGAGCTTCTGAAGGACTATGATTGTGAGATAGAACATCATCCTGGTAAGGCTAATGTCGTTGCAGATGCTCTGAGTCGTAACGCCATTTCTGATCTGAGAGCTCTGTTTGCTCGGATGAGTCTGTTAGAGGATGGCAGTTTACTGGCAGTGCTTCGGGTGGTTCCTACACTGATTTCTGAGATTCAGGCTGAACAACCTAATGATCCGTATTTGGCTCACCGTATTGCGGAAGTTCAGGAGGGGACTTCTCAGGATTTTTCTCTGAACCAAGATGGAGTTCTGTACTTCCGGGGTCGACTCTGTGTTCCGAGGAATTCTGAATTAAAACAGGTTATTCTGCGAGAGGCTCATGATAGTCCATACTCTATGCCCCTTGGAGGTGACAAAATGTATAAGAATCTCCGAGAAAAGTACTGGTGGAAAGGTCTCAAGCGAGACGTGGTCAGTTTTGTATCCAAGTGCTTGACTTGCCAGAAAGTCAAAGCAGTGCATCAGCGACCATCTGGATTACTTCAGCATATCGAGATTCCTCAGTGGAAATGGGAGCGTGTGACCATGGATTTTGTCAGTGATTTACCTTTGACTCTGTCAAAGAAGGATTCTGTCTAGGTCATCGTTGATCATTTGACCAAGTCTGCCCATTTCATTCCGGTCAAGACCACCTATACTCTGAGTAGGTTGGCCCGGTTATACATCTCCGAGATTATCCGGCTACATGGAGTACCTTTGTCTATTATATCTGATCGGGATCCGAGATTTACGTCTAAGTTCTGAGGATCCCTACATACTGCTTTGGGTACTCGTCTGAACTTTAGCACTGCTTATCACCCTCAGACAGATGGTCAATCTGAGCGTGTAATTCAGATCCTCGAGGACATATTGAGAGGATGTATTCTGGATTTCAAAGGTAGCTGGGAGGATTTCCTACCTTTGGCAGAGTTCGCGTACAACAACAGTTATCAGGCCAGCATTAAGATGACACCCTATGAGGCTCTGTACGGGCATAAGTGTCGTACCCCGATTGGTTGGACTGAGCTCACTGAGCACCGATTATTGGGTCCAGATATTGTACATGAGGCTGAGGAGACTGTTAGATTGATTCGGGATCGACTCAAAGCCGCTTTTGACAGACAGAAATCTTACGCTGATCTGAGGTGTAAAGATCTTGAGTTTGAGGTTGGTGACGAGGTTTTTCTGAAAGTATCTTCGTGGAGGAAGGTACTACGATTTGGCCGTAAGGGCAAGCTCAGTCCCAGATATATTGGACCCTACCGGATTATCAGACGCATCAGACCTGTAGCTTATCAGCTTGAGTTGCCACCTGAACTCAAGCGGATCCATGATGTATTCCATGTTTTTGTACTGAGACGTTATCGAGCTGATCCATCTCATGTTCTGTCTGTGGAGGATTTCAAGATTTTGCCTGATCTGTGTTATGAGGAGGAGCCCGTAGAGATCATTGATCGGGACCAGAGAGTTCTTCGGAGGAAAACCATTAAGATGGTTAAGGTTCTCTGGCGTAACCGAGGTCTGGATGAGGCTACGTGGGAGCCCAAGTCTGTCATCAAAGCCCAGTATTCGCATCTCTTTGATCCAGGTAAATTTCGAGGACGAAATTTTCTGTAAGGGGGGAGAGTTGTAACAACCCAAAAATTAAAGTCAAAATTCCCCAAATCAAGTCAAAATCCCTAACTGAAACCCTAAAAATTTTGGGATTAAAATTTCTGAAATTAATGACTTAATTGAAAAATTCTGAAACTATAAGGGTCACATTGTAAATTTTGAAAAGTTCAAACCCTTGAAGGGTAATTAAACCAAATTTTTGAAGAAAAGTTTTCTTCTTCCTCTGTAACCGAAGCTTTAAAGGAAATTTAATTCAAGGTCCTTAATTCAGTTTATAATCGAATTAATTATCAGAGTAAGTCTGGATTTAAACATTCAAATCATTATTTTGCCTTTGTTTTTCTGTCAACTTCATCCTAGGAGTGTTCTTCGTCTTGATTCGTATTGAGGTAAGAAACTTTGAATTTTCCTCGTTTTATCTTTGATTTATTATAAGTTTAATAGTATTTAATTCGAATGGTTGTTGGTGTAGATTTGGTGTAGTTTAAAACCTGTTCTTTTGGTTAGAAAACAATCGAAAAGTTTAAAGGGTTCATGGGTTTGAGGTTACTGTTTTTAGTCGAATAAAGGTGTGAGGAAGTTGTTTTAATCGGTTAAAAAGTGGGCTTTGGTGTTGAATCGAGTGAGGAATTATTGTAGAAGTGTTTTGAATCGAATTAGAATTAAAATCGAATCGAATTGGGGGTTATTATGAGTTTTAAAGCCTGTTTGGGGAGGAGGAAAATTTTGGAAATTTTCCAGATTTTCGGAACCAAACAGGGTGTAAACCGGCCCAGAAAAACCAAACGAGAACCCGGCCCAGACCAACCGGCCCAGGAGAACCGGCCCAGAACCAAACCGGTCCAAGCCCAGAACCGGCCAGACCGAACCACCGAACCCAGACCCGACTCGACCCGAACCGTGACCCGACCCGACCGCCCGACCCGACCCGATCACCGACCCGTTTCCCGACCCGGCTGACGTCACTGCTGACGTTAGCATTGACCAATGCTGACGTCAGTAGTTGACTTTTTTTTGACCCGAGCCCACTTTATGTTTTTCGACGTCCTGAATCCAATGACACTGTCTGTTTTTCGAAATTCGATCCCGAAGTGTCGTTTTGGGGGGTTTTAAGTTCGATAAGTTATCTAGAAATTATCTATAAAAGGTTTTGAATCAATTTTTGTTTGCTTCAGGTGACGAGGATTCCGATCCCGAGCAGTTACCTCTTCCTCCTCCTGTACGAGGTCCGATACATCAGCATTCGGGACCTTCACGTGAGTAACGTATTAATTCTGTTTAGTTTATTTTTCGATATTGTGTCATAGTAGGATGTCTAACGTAATTCTGTTAATTGTAGACTCTACTCCTGCTCAGCCTGGTGGTAGAGCCGAGTCCAATAGACGTCAGGGTCGTCATTGAGTCTTCTGATACAGGTGTGTTCTCTCCCGTTCATCCTGTAAATTTTGTTGTTCTGTATATTCGATTCTGTTATCCGTATGATCATACATCATTCTGTTATATCATATCTGATTCTGTTATCTGTCATGCTTGCCTCCTGTTAGAATATAAGGCATACATTCTGATTCTGTATCTGCATTTAACATGGCATCTGGGATTACCTGTGTATGGGGAAGTTAGTGATTTTATCACTTCTGTTCAGTGGCTCCACCTTCGGGTCGAGATACCACTTCTGTTGGTGTGATGGTGTTAGAGTGGTCTGGGGACCAACTCTTCTATGGTGTTCGGAGATGGGTGCATATCATGCATACTCTGTCTATTCTGTCTATTATGTTCTGTATTCCGTTTATTTGTTTTAGAGACACACTAGGCTCCCTAGCTTACACCCTCTCAGATTTCTGTTTCAGATCTCAGTCTTAGGCTCAGTGCGGTACTTGGAGGTTCCTGATTTATATTCTGATTTGTAGTATGTATTCAGTTTCGGATTTCGGATTATTTATAGTATTTGAACAATATTTCTGTAATTAAATGTTTATCGGTTTTTGCGACGTTTACTGTTTATAAATTTATGGGTTGAACTTTGTTACTTAAATGTTTAATTTTATTATTATTATTTTAATTTATTAATTACTCAATGATTATCGGAATATTTTATTTATTTTCTTAAAAACCCTAACTTGGGAAACAAGTTTTCAAGCTATAAACCCTAACTTGTAATCTAAGAAATTAGGTTAATTTTAGGGGTTACATTTAGTGGTATCAGAGCTCGGTTCAACCCACAGACTGTGAAGTCCAAAATGATTTTTGATCTAAAAATATTTTGTCAAAGTATTTGAAACTCCGGATTTCTGTTTTGACTCGAATTTTGAAAATTCCTAAATTATTTCGAATACTACTCCAAGTACCGACTCTAATAGGATTCTGTCTGTCTTTCTGTAGATATTCTACTATGCCAGCGCGTCGAAGTACCCGTTTAGCGACCGGTAGAGGCCGTGGTCGAGGTCGATCTGTTGCATCCTCTAATGATGTTCCGCCACCTATGGACCCGCCACAAACTCAGAGTCTAACACAGAACTTAGGAGGAGAGGCTCAGCCCGAGATAAAGACCGAGGCTCAACAAGCCGAAGTTGATCAGCCGGTCCAGAGTGAGGGACCATATATGCCTGAGGACAGGGAGACTGTCGGTTTGGACTCAGTGACCGTACAGAGGGAGTTACTCAGATTTTTACGACAGAATGAGGGTTCTAGGAAACCCATATCTACTGAGCTTCTAGCAGCTGGGATGACTATGTTTGACGGCAAGACCGGTACTAACCCAGCCGATGCAGAGTACAGGCTGAAGAAACTTCAACGTCTATTTGTCGAGATGGAATACCCCTCTGACAGGAAATTGAGGGCAGCGATATCATTGCTACAGGGAGAGGCCCTGAACTGGTGGGAGGCAGAAGAAAAGGTTACTGCTTCTGAAAGAATCAACTGGAGTTCTTCTGACAAAGTTTTGAGGATCGTTATGTGGGCCTAGAGTACTTGGCTAAATACCGAGAGGACTTCCTGAATCTGCAGCAGAACGATATGTCTGTCAAGGATTACGAGATTGAGTTTCTGAGACTACTACAGTATGCCCCTGGTATTGTGACGACCGAGAAGCAAAAGTGTGATCACTTTCTGAAGGGACTCCGGATACCACTGAAGATTGCAGTTGCTACACATCACGATACGAAGTACAAGATGATCACTCGGCATGCTAGGACAGCCGAGCGTAATGAGGTTCTGAGGGTTCAGATGGAATCCCAAGGTCAGGATAGAGTTAGACGACAACTTGCCTCATTTGCTCAGTACAGTCAGGGTTTTCAGTCCCGTAAGAGAGGCCGCGATGAGTATGAGCCAAAGAGTTCGACACGGTCTAGACCTGCAGTATCAGCTGTCCTTGCTGCTAGTGGAGCTAGATCCACTAGTACCCGAGCTGTACCTCAGTGTACTTTCTGTAAGAAATGGCACCCCCGACAGTGTCGCATGAGGAGTGGAGCTTGTTTCCGAAGTGGTTCCCTTGATCACCGTCTCAGAGACTGTCCAGTGGCACCACAGTCTGGCTATGCTCCGGGCCAGTCACAGGCTTAAGTTCAGACCCCAGCACGGGGTAGAGGACAGGGTAGACCCGCCGCATCTGGTACTGGTAGTAGAGGCAGACCCAGTCAGTTCAGAGGAGCTGCCAGATCAGGAGGATCTCAGTATGGTATGGTATATGCTACGAGGAGACAGGAGGACCGAGATGAGCCAGACGTTATTGTTGGTACATTTTTTGTACATACTGTTCCCTTCTTTGCACTATTAGATAATGGGTCAACGTATTCATATGTCTCTAGTTCTGTAGCGGGGTATCTAAAAATTTTAGAGGAGGATACGGGTAGTTCCGTTTCAGTTTTTAGCCCTATAGGCCACCAGATGGAGATTTCCAAAGTTTACAGAGATTGTCCCCTTGAGCTTCACGGGGAAATCTTTCCTGCAAATCTGATGAAATTACCATTTGTGGACTTCGATTTGATTCTAGGGATGGACTGGTTATCTGCTCACCGAGTGACTCTGGACTACGAACGTAAGAGGGCAATTCTGAGAACTTTTGATGGTCGCGAGGTAACTCTCATCGGTGAGCGAAGAGGATATCTGTCCAATCTGATTTCAGCCATGAAAGCTGGAAAGATGATTAAGAAGGGGTGTATAGCCTATCTTGCCTATATCCTTGACCGGAGACAACCTGATTCTGGAATGGATAAGATTCGAGTGGTCTGTGAATTTCCAGATGTTTTTCCGGAAGAGCTACTGGGTGTACCCCTAAGCGTGAGGAGGTGGAGTTTAGTATTGAGTTGTACCCTGGGACTACTCTAGTATCTATGCCACCTTATCAGATGGCTCTGAAAGAGCTCAAGGAGCTTAAGATTCAGCTACAGGAACTTCTGGATAGAGGTTTCATACAACACAGTGTCTCACCGTGGGGAGCCCCCGTCCTGTTCGTTAAAAAGAAAGATGGCTCTTTACGCTTGTGTATTGATTACAGGAAGCTGAACAAGTTGACTGTCAAGAACAAGTACCCCCTTCCCCACATTGATGATCTGTTTGATCAGTTCTGAGAAGCTTCGGTTTTCTCTAAGATAGACCTGAGATCTGGTTATTACCAACTCAAGGTTAAGGATTTTGACGTTTCCAAGACAGCTTTCAGAACTCGTTATGGTCACTACGAGTTTCTGGTAATGCCCTTCGGTCTTACGAATGCCCCTGTAGCATTCATGGACATGATGAATAGGGTGTTTCGACCCTATCTAGATCAGTTTGTAGTGGTTTTCATTGATGACATACTGGTCTACTCCAAGTCTGAGGATAAGCATGAGCAGCATCTTCGGATTGTTCTTCAGACTCTGAGGGAGAAACAGTTGTATGCAAAGTTCAACAAGTGCGAGTTTTGGCTTTCTGAAGTTGTGTTTCTAGGACACATGGTATCAGCTAAAGGTATTCAGGTGGATCCGAACAAAATTGAGGCTATTATGAGTTGGCAGCGGCCCAAGAATGTAGTAGAGATCCGCAGTTTTCTAGGACTAGCGGGTTATTATCGGAGATTTGTGGAGGGCTTTTCTTCTATAGCCGCTCCCTTAACTAAGCTTCTTAGGAAGGATATTCCGTTTATCTGGTTTGAGGCTCAGCAACAGAGTTTTGATAAACTAAAGTCTGTTCTGACTCAATCACCAGTTCTGATACAGCCAGAGTCGGGGAAACCCTATACTGTTTATAGTGATGCCTCATACACTGGTCTGGGTTGTGTTCTGATGCAGGATGGGAAGGTAGTGGCTTATGTGTCCCGACAGTTGAAACCGCATGAGTGTAACTACCCTACCCACGATGTGGAGTTGGCAGCAGTGATCTTTGCTCTGAAAATCTGGAGACACTATCTCTATGGAGAGAAGTGTTATATTTTCACTGATCATAAGAGTCTTAAGTATCTTCTCACCCAGAAGGAACTTAATCTGAGGCAGCGTCGCTGGCTAGAGCTTCTGAAGGACTATGATTGTGAGATAGAATATCATCCTAGTAAGGCTAATGTCGTTGCAGATGCTCTGAGTCGTAACGCCATTTCTGATCTGAGAGCTCTGTTTGCTCGGATGAGTCTGTTAGAGGATGACAATTTATTGGCAGAGCTTCGGGTGGTTCCTACACTGATTTCTGAGATTCAGGCTGAACAATCTAATGATCCGTATTTGCCTCACCGTATTGCGGAAGTTCAGGAGGGGACTTCTCAGGATTTTTCTTTGAACCAGGATGGAGTTCTGTACTTTCGGGGTCGATTCTGTGTTCCGAGGAATTCTGAATTGAAACAGGTAATTCTGCGAGAGGCTCATGATAGTCCGTACTCTATGCACCCTGAAGGTGACAAAATGTATAAGAATCTCCGAGAAAAGTACTAGTGGAAAGGTCTCAAGCGAGACGTGGTCAGTTTTGTATCCAAGTGCTTGACTTGCCAGAAAGTCAAAGCAGAGCATCAGCGACCATCTAAAATCCTGAGAACAAAATTCGAACGGATTAATCTAAAATTTTTAGCTTTTTACTCGGTTAAAATTCGAACGGATTCTCTACAAAGCCTTTTTAGACATGCACATTTTAATCTCAACAAAGCAAAAACCAAATTTTATTAAATGAAATTTTATGAGTTCAAATATTTAATTTTGAGCTTTTGAATAAAATTTACATATTAATCTAAAATTTCTAGCTTTTTACTCGGTTAAAATTCGAACGGATTCTCTATAAAGCCTTTATAAACATGCACGTTTTAATCCCAACAAAACGAAAACCAGATGTTATTAAATCAAATTTTATGAGTTCAAATAGTTAATTATGGGCTTTTGAACAAAATTATACAGATTAATCTAAAATTTTCAACTTTTTAGTCCGTTAAAATTCGAACGGATTCCTTTTAAAGCCTCTTTAGATATGCACATTTTAATCCGAATAAAATGATAACTAGATGTTATTAAATAAAATTTTTTGAGTTAAAATAATTAATTATGGGCTTTTGAACAACTTATATAGATTAATCTAAAATTTTTAGCTTTTTACTCGGTTAATATTCGAACGAATTCTCTATAAAGCCTTTTTAGACGTAGACGTTTTAATCCGAACAAAACAAAAACCAAATGTTATTAAATCAAATTTTTTTAGTTCAAATAATTAATTATGTGATTTTGAACAAAATTATACAAATTAATCTAAAATTTTCAACTTTTTACTCGGTTAAAATTCGAACAAATTCTCTATAAATCCTTTTTAGACATGCATGTTTTAATCCGAACAAAACGATAACTTGATGTTATTAAATCAAATTTTTTGAGTTCAAATAATTAATTATGGGCTTTTGAACAAAATTATACAGATTAATCTAAAATTTTTAGCTTTTTACTCGTTTAAAATTTGAACGGATTCTCTATAAAGCCTTTTTAGACATGAACGTTTTAATCCGAACAAAAAAACCCCAGACGTTATTAAATCAAATTTGATGAGTTCAAATAGTTAATTATGAGATTTTGAACAAAATTATAAAGATAAATCCAAAATTTTCATCTTTTTACTCGGTTAAAATTCAAACAGATTCTCTATAAAGCCTTTTTAGACATGCACGTTTCAATCCGAACAACATAAAAACCGGATGTTATTAAATCAAATTTTACGAGTTCAAATAGTTAATTATGGGATTTTGAAAAAAATTATATAGATAAATCTAAAATTTTCAGCATTTTACTCGGTTAAAATTTGAACGGATTCTCTATAAAATCAAATTTTACTCGGTTAAAATTTTCAGCATTTTACTCGGTTTTAATCCTACCAAAACGAAAACCAGATGTTATTAAATCAAATTATATGACTTCAAATAGTAGAATATGGTCTTTTAAACAAAATTATATTGATTAACCTAAAATTTTTAGCTTTTTACTCTATAAAGCCTTTTTAGACGTAGACGTTTTAATCCGAACAAAATAAAAACCAGATGTTATTAAATAAAATTTTACGAGTTCAAATAGTTAATAATGGGCTTTTGAACAAAATTATACAGATTAATCTAAAATTTTCAGCTTTTTACTCAATTAAAATTAGAACGGATACTCTAGAAAGCCATTTTAGACATGGACGTTTTAATCCGAACAAAATGATAACTATATGTTATTAAATCAAATTTTTTGAGTTCAAATAATTTATCATGGGCTTTTGAACAAAGTTATACAGATTAATCTAAAATTTTCATCTTTTTACTCGTTTAAAATTTGAACGGATTCTCTAGAAAGCCTTTTTAGACGTGGACGTTTTAATCAGAACAAAACAAAACCAGATTTTATTAAATCAAATTTGATGAGTTCAAATAGTTAATTATGATATTTTGAAAAAAATTATACAGATAAATCTAAAATTTTCATCTTTTTACTCGGTTAAAATTCAAACGGATTCTCTATAAAGCCTTTTTAAACATGCACGTTTTAATCCGAACAAAACAATAACTAGATGTTATTAAATCAAATTTTTTGAGTTCAAATAATTAATTATGGGCTTTTGAACAAAATTATCTAGATTAATCTAACATTTTTGGCTTTTTACTAGGTTAAAATTCAAACGGATTCTCTATCAAGCCTTTTTAGACATGCACGTTTTAATCCCAACAAAACGAAAACTAGATTTTATTAAATGAAATTTTATGAGTTCAAATACTTAATTTTGAGCTTTTGAATAAAATTATACGGATTAATCTAAAATTTTTAGCTTTTTACTCGGTTAAAATTCGAACGGATTCTCTATAAAGCCTTTATAGACATGCACGTTTTAATCCTAATAAAACGAAAACCATATGTTATTAAATCAAATTTTATGAGTACAAATAGTTAATTATGGGCTTTTAAACAAAATTATACAGATTAATCTAAAATTTTCAACTTTTTAGTCGGTTAAAATTCGAAGGGATTCTCTATAAAGCCTTATTAGACATGCACGTTTTAATCCAAACAAAATGATAACTAGATGTTATTAAATTAAATTTTTTGAGTTCAAATAATTAATTATGGGCATTTGAACAAAATTATATAGATTAATCTAAAATTTTCAGCTTTTTACTCGGTTAAAATTTGAACGGATTCTCTATAAAGCCTTTTTAGACATGCAAGTCTTAATCCGAACAAAAGAAAAACCAGATGTTATTAAATAAAATTTTACGAGTTCAAATAGTGAATTATGGGCTTTTGAACAAAATTATACAGATTAATCTAAAATTTTCAGCTTTTTACCCAGTTAAAATTTGAACGAGTACTCTATAAAGCCTTTTTAGATATGCACGTTTTAATCCGAACAAGATGATAACTATATGTTATTAAATCAAATTTTTTGATTTCAAATAATTTATTATGGGCTTTTGAACAAAGTTATACAGATTAATCTAAAATTTTCATCTTTTTACTCGTTTAAAATATGAACGGATTCTCTATAAAGCCCTTTTAGACATACACGTTTTGATCCCAACAAAACGAAAATCAGATGTTATTAATATAAAATTTTACGAGTTCAGATAGTTAATTATGGTCTTTTGAACAAAATTATACATATTAATCTAAAATTTTCAGCTTTTTACTCGTTTAAAATTTGAACGGATTCTCTATAAAGCTTTTTTAGACGTGGACGTTTTAATCCGAACAAAACAAAACCAGATGATATTAAATCAAATTTTATGAGTTCAAATAGTTTATTATGAGACTTTGAACAAAATTATACAGATAAATCTAAAATTTTCAGCTTTTTACTCGGTTAAAATTTGAACGGATTCTCTATAAAGCCTTTTTAGACATGCACGTTTTAATCCGAATAAAATGATAACTAGATGTTATTAAATCAAATTTTACAAGTTCAAATAGTTAATTACTGGATTTTGAACAAAATTATACAGATAAATCTAAAATTTTCAACTTTTTACTCGGTTAAAATTCGAACGGATTCTCAATAAAGCAATTTTAGACATACACGTTTTAATCCGAACAAAACGATAACTAGATGTTATTAAATCAAATTTGATGAGTTCAAATAATTAATTATGGGCTTTTGAACAAAATTATGTAGATTAATCTAAAATTTTCAGCTTTTTACTCGGTTAAAATTCAAACGGATTCTCAATAAGGACATTTTAGACATGCACATTTTAATCTCAACAAAATGAAAACCAAATTTTTTTAAATGAAATTTTATGAGTTCAAATATTTAATTTTTAGCTTTTGAATAAAATTATATAGATTAATCTAAAATTTTTAGCTTTTTACTTTGTTAAAATTCGATCAGATTCTCTATAAAGCCTTTTTAGACATGCACGTTTTATCCGAACAAAATGATAACTAGATGTTATTAAATCAAATTTTACAAGTTCAAATAGTTAATTATGGTATTTTGAACAAAATTATACAGATTAATCCAAAATTTTCAACTTTTTAGTCGATTAAAATTTGAACAGATTCTCTATGAAGCCTTTTTAGACATGCACGTTTTAATCTGAACAAAATAATAAGTAGATGTTATTAAATCAAATTTTATGAGTTCAAATAGTTAATTATGGGATTTTGAACAAAATTATACAGATAAATCTAAAATTTTTAGCTTTTTACTCGGTTAAAATTCGAACGTATTCTCTATAAAGCCTTTTTAGACACGCACGTTTTAATCCGAACAAAATGATAACTAGATGTTATTAAATAAAATTTTTTGAGTTAAAATAATTAATTATGGGCTTTTGGACAAGTTATATAGATTCATCTAAAATTTTTAGCTTTTTACTTGTTTAAAATTTGAATGGATTCTCTATAAAGCCTTTTTAGACGTGGACGTTTTAATCCGAACAAAATAATACCAGATATTATTAAATCAAATTTGATGAGTTCAAATAGTTAATTAAGGGCTTTTGAACAAAATTATACTGATTAATCTAAAATTTTTAGCTTTTTACTCGGTTAAAATTAAAACGGATTCTCCATAAAGCCTTTTTAGACATGCACGTTTTACTCCGAATAAAACAATAACTAGATGTTATTAAATCAAATTTTTTGATTTCAAATAATTAATTATGGACTTTTGAACAAAATTATGAAGATTAATCTAAAATTTTCAGCTTTTTACTCGGTTAAAATTCGAACAGATTCTCTTTAAAGCCCATTTACACATGCACGTTTTAATCCCAACAAAACGAAAACCAGATTTTATTAAATGAAATTTTATGAGTTCAAATAGTTAATTTTCAGCTTTTTACTCGGTTAAAATTTCAACGGATTCTCTATCAAGCCTTTTTAGACATGCACGTTTTAATCCCAACAAAACGAAAATCAGATGTTATTAAATCAAATTTTATCAGTTCAAATAGTTAATTAAGATCTTTTGAACAAAATTATACAGATTAATTTAAAATTTTTCAGCCTTTTACTCGGTTAAAATTCAAACGAATTCTCCATAAAGCCTTTTTAGACATGCAGGTTTTAATCCGAACAAAACGGTAACTAGATGTTATTAAATCAAATTTTTTGAGTTCAAATAATTAATTATGGGCTTTTGAACAAAATAATAATTAATTATGACCTTTTGAACAAAATTATGCAGATTAATCTATAATTTTCAGCTTTTTGCTCGGTTAAAATTTAAACGGGTTCCCTATCAAGCCTTTTTAGACGTGGACGTTTTAATCCGAACAAAACGATAACTAGATGTTATTAAATCAAATTTTTTGAGCTCAAATAATTAATTATGGGCTTTTGAACAAAATTATGCAGATTAATGTAAAATTTTCAGCTTTTTACTCGGTTAAAATTCAAACGGATTCTCTATAAAACCCTTTTAGACATACACGTTTTGATCCCAACAAAACGAAAATCAGATGTTATTAATATCAAATTTTACGAGTACAAATAGTTAATTATGGTCTTTTGAACAAAATTATACATATTAATCTAAAATTTTCAGCTTTTCATTTGTTTAAAATTTGAACGGATTCTCTATAAAGCCTTTTTAGACGTGGACGTTTTAATCCGAACAAAACAAAACCAGATGATATTAAATCAAATTTTATGATTTCAAATAGTTTATTATGAGATTTTGAACAAAATTATACAGATAAATCTAAAATTTTCAGCTTTTTACTCGGTTAAAATTCGAACGGATTCTCTATAAAGCCTATTTAGACATGCACGTTTTAATTCGAACAAAACAAAAACCAGATGTTATTAAATCAAATTTTATGAGTTCAAATAGTTAATTATGGGATTTTGAACAAAATTATACAGATAAATATAAAATTTTTAGCTTTTTACTCGATTAAAATTCGAACGGATTCTCTATAAAGCCTTTTTAGACATGTACGTTTTAATCCGAAGAAAATGATAACTAAATGTTATTAAATTAAATTTTATGAGTTCAAATAGTTAAATATGGGAATTTGAACAAAATTATACAGATAAATTTAAAATTTTCAGCTTTTTACTTGGTTAAAATTCGAACAGATTCTCAATAAAGCAATTTTAGAAATGCACGTTTTAATCCGAACAAAACGATAACTAGATGTTATTAAATCAAATTTGATGAGTTCAAATAATTAATTATGGGCTTTTGAACAAAATTATGTAGATTAATCAAAAATTTTTTAGCTTTTTACTCGGTTAAAATTCAAACTGATTCCCTATAAAACCTTTTTAGACATGCACATTTTAATCTCAACAAAATGAAAACCAAATTTTTTTAAATGAAATTTTATGAGTTCAAATATTTAATTTTGAGCTTTTGAATAAAATTATATAGATTAATCTAAAATTTTTAGCTTTTTACTCTATTAAAATTCGAACGGATTCTCTATAAAGCCTTTTTAGACATGCACGTTTTAATTCGAACAAAACCAAAACCAGATGTTATTAAATCAAATTTTATTAGTTTAAATACTTAATTAAGGGCTTTTAAACAAAATTATACAGATTAGACTAAAATTTTCAACTTTTTAGTCGATGAATATTCGAACAGATTCTCTATGAAGCCTTTTTAGACATGCACGTTTTAATCTGAACAAAATGATAAGTAGATGTTATTAAATCAAATTTTTTGATTTCAAATAATTAATTATGGGCTTTTAAACAAAATTATACAGATTAATCTAAAAGTTTTAGCTTTTTACTCTTTTAAAATTTGAACAGATTCTCTATAAAGCCTTTTTAGATGTGAACGTTTTAATCCGAACAAAACAAAAGTAGATGTTATTAAATCAAATTTGATGAGTTCAAAAAGTTAATTATGATTTTTTGAACAAAATTATACAGATAAATCTAAAATTTTCAGCTTTTTACTCGGTTAAAATTCAAACGGATTCTCTATAATGCCTTTTTAGACATGCACGTTTTAACCCGAACAAAACGATAACTAGATGTTATTAAATCAAATTTTTTGAGTTCAAATAATTAATTTTGTGCTTTTTAACAAAATTATACAAATTAATCTAAAATTTTCAGCTTTTTACTTGGTTAAAATTTGAACGAGTTCTCTATAAAGACTTTTTAAACATGAACGTTTTAAATCAAAACAAAACAAAAACCAGATGTTATTAAATAAAATTTTATGAGTTCAAATAGTTAATTATGGGCTTTTGAACAAAATTATGTAGATTAATAAAAAATTTTAATCTTTTTACTCGGTTAAAATACGAACGGATTCTCTTCAAAGCCTTTTTAGACATGCACATTTTAATCTCAACAAAACGGAAACCAGATTTTATTGAATGACATTTTATGAGTTCAAATATTTAATTTTGAGCTTTTGAATAAAATTATACAGATTAATCTAAAATTTTTAGCTTTTTACTCGGTTAAAATTCGAACCGGATTCGCTATAAAGCGTTTATAGACATGCACGTTTTAATCCCAACAAAATGAAAACCAGATGTTATTAAATCAAATTTTATGAGTTCAAATAGTTAATTACAGGTTTTTTAACAAAATTATACAGATTAATCTAAAATTTTCAACTTTTTAGTCGGTTAAAATTCGAACAGATTCTCTATACAGCCTTTTCAGACATGCATATTTTAATCCGAACAAAACAATTACTAGATGTTATTAAATCAAACTTTTTGAGTTCAAAAAATTAATTATGGGCCTTTGAACAAAATTATACAGATTAATCTAAAATTTTCAGCTTTTTACTCGGTTAAAATTTGAACGGATTCTCTATAAAGCCTTTTTAGACATGTACGTTTTAATCCGAACAAAACCAAAACCAGATGTTATTAAATCAAATTTTATGAGTTCAAATAGTTAATTAAGAGCTTTTGAACAAAATTATACAGATTAATCTAAAATTTTTAGCTTTTTCCTCGGTTAAAATTAAAAAGGATTCTCCATAAAGCCTTTTTAGACATGTACGTTTTAATCCGAATAAAATGATAACTACATGTTATTAAATCAAATTTTTTGATTTCAAATAATTAAATATGGGCTTTTGAACAAAATTATGCAGTTAATCTAAAATTTTTAGCTTTTTACTCGGTTAAAATTCGAACAAATTCTCTTTAAAGCCCAGTTACACATGCACGTTTTAATCCCAACAAAACGAAAACCAGATTTTATTAAATGAAATTTTATGAGCTCAAATATTTAATTTTGAGCTTTTGAATAAAATTATACAGATTAATCTAAAATTTTCAGCTTTTTCCTCGTTTAAAATTCCAACGGATTCTCTATCAAGCCTTTTTAGACATGCACGTTTTAATCCCAACAAAACGAAAATCAGATGTTATTAAATCAAATTTTATCAGTTCAAATAGTTAATTAAGGGCTTTTGAACAAAATTATACAGATTAATCTAAAATTTTCAGTCTTTTAGTCAGTTAAAATTCAAACGGATTCTCTATAAAGCCTTTTTAGACATGCACGTTTTAATCCGAACAAAACGATAACTAGATGTTATTAAATCAAATTTTTTGAGTTTAAGTAATTAATTATGGGCTTTTGAACAAAATTATACAGATTAATCTAAAATTTTCAGCTTTTTACTCGGTTAATATTCGAACGGATTCTCTATAAAGCCTATTTAGACATGAATGTTTTATTCTGAACAAAATGATAAGTAGATGTTATTAAATCAAATTTTTTAAGTTCAAATAATTAATTATGAGCTTTTAAACAAAATTATACAGATTAATCTAAAATTTTCAGCTTTTTATTCGGTTAAAATTCGAACATATTCTCTATAAAGCCTTTTTAGACATGAACGTTTTAATCTGAACAAAATGATAAGTAGATGTTATTAAATCAAATTTTATGAGTTCAAATAGTTAATTATGGTCTTTTAAACAAAATTATACAGATTAATCTAAAATTTTCAACTTTTTAGTCGGTTAAAATTCGAAGGGATTCTCTATAAAGTCTTATTAGACATGCACGTTTTAATCCGAATAAAATGATAACTAGATGATATTAAATCAAATTTTTTGAGTTCAAATAATTAATTATGGGCTGTTGAACAAAATTATATAGATTAATCTAAAATTTTCAGCTTTTTACTCGGTTAAAATTTGAACGGATTCTCTATAAAGACTTTTTAGACACGCAAGTCTTAATCCGAACAAAACAAAAACCAGATGTTATTAAATAAAATTTTACGAGTTCAAATAGTTAATTATGGGCTTTTGAAAAAAATTATACAGATTAATCTAAAATTTTCAGCTTTTTAGTCGGTTAAAATTCGAAGGGATACTCTATAAAGCCTTTTTAGATATGCACGTTTTAATCCGAACAAAATGATAACTATATGTTATTAAATCAAATTTTTTAATTTCAAATAATTTATTATGGGCTTTTGAACGAAGTTATACAGATTAATCTAAAATTTTTATCTTTTTACTCGTTTAAAATTTGAACGGGTTCTCTAGAAAGCCTTTTTAGACGTGGACGTTTTAATCCGAACAAAACAAAACCAGATGTTATTAAATCAAATTTGATGAGTTCAAATAGTTAATTATGAGATTTTGAACAAAATTATACAGATAAATCTAAAATTTTTAGCTTTTTACTCAGTTAAAATTCAAACGGATTCTCTATAAAGCCTTTTTAGACATACACGTTTTACTCTGAACAAAACAAAAACCAGATGTTATTAAATCAAATTTTATGAGTTCAAATAGTTAATTATGGGATTTTGAACAAAATTATACAGATAAATCTAAAATTTTTAGCGTTTTACTCGGTCAAAATTCGAACGGGTTCTCTATAATGTCTTTTTAGACATGCACGTTTTAATCCGAACAAAATGATAACTAGATGTTCTTATATCAAATTTTTTGAGTTCAAATAATTAATTATGGGCTTTTGAACAAAATTATCAAGATTAATCTAAAATTTTTAGCTTTTTACCAGGTTAAAATTCTAACGGATTCTCTATCAAGCCATTTTAGACCTGCACGTTTTAATCCCAACAAAACGAAAACCAGATTTTATTAAATGAAATTTTATGAGTTCAAATATTTAATTTTGAGCTTTTGAATAAAATTATAGAGATTAATCAAAAGTTTTAACTTTTTCCTCAGTTAAAATTCGAACGGATTCTCTATAAAGCCTTTATAGACATGCACGTTTTAATCCCACCAAAACGAAAACCATATGTTATTAAATCAAATTTTATGAGTTCAAATAGTTAATTATGGGCTTTTAAACAAAATTATACAGATTAATCTAAAATTTTCAACTTTTTATTCGGTTAAAATTCGAACGGATTCTCTATAAAGCCTTTTTAGATATGCACGTTTTAATCCGAATAAAACGATAACTAGACGTTATTAAATCAAATTATTTGATTTCAAATAATTAATTATAGGCTTTTGAATAAAATTATGCAGATTAATCTAAAATTTTCAGCTTTTAACTCGGTTTAAATTCGAACAAATTCTCTTTAAAGCTTATTTACACATGCACGTTTTAATCCCAACAAAACGAAAACCAGATTTTATTGAATGAAATTTTATGAGCTCAAATAGTTAATTTTTAGCTTTTGAGCTTTTGGACAAAATTATACAGATTAATCTAAAATTTTCAGATTTTTACTCTGTTAAAATTCGAACGGATTCTCTATGAATCTCATTTAGACATGCAAGTTTTAATCCCAAAAAACAACAACCATATGTTATTAAATCAAATTTTATGAGTTCAAATAGTTAATTATGGTATTTTGAACAAAATTATATAGATAAATCTAAAATTTTCAGCTTTTTAGTCGGTTAAAGTTCGAACGGATTCTCTATAAAGCAATTTTAGACAAGCAAGTTTTAATCCCAACAAAACGGAAACCGAATATTATTAAATTGAATTTTATGAGTTCAAATAGTTGAATATGGGCTTTTGAAAAAAACTATACGTATTAATATAAAATTTTTACCTTTTTACTTGGTTAAAATTCGAACGGATTCTCAACAAAGCTTTTTTAGACATGCACATTTTAATTCCAACAAAATGAAAGCCAGATTTTATTAAATGAATTTTTATGAGTTCAAATATTTAACTTTGAGCTTTTGAACAAAATTATACACATTAATCTAAAATTTTTAGCTTTTTACTCGGTTAAAATTCAAACGGATTCTCCATAAAGCCTTTTTAGACATGCACGTTTTAATCCGAAAAAAACGATAACTAGACGTTATTAAATCAAATTATTTGATTTCAAATAATTAATTATGGGCTTTTAAACAAAATTATGTAGATTAATCTAAAATTTTCAGCTTTTTACTCGGTTAAAATTCGAACAGATTCTCTTTAAAGCCCATTTACACATGCACATTTTAATCCCAATAAAATGAAAACCAGATTTTATTGAATGAAATTTTATGAGTTCAAATAGTTAATTTTGAGGTTTTGAACAAAATTATACAGATTAATCTAAAATTTGCAGCTTTTTACTCTGTTAAAATTCGAACGGATTCTCTATAAATCTCATTTCGACATGCACGTTTTAATCCAAAAAAAAAACAATCATATATTATTAAATCAAATTTTATGAGTTCAAATAGTTAATTATAGGATTTTGAACAAAATTATACAGATAAATCTAAAATTTTCAGCTTTTTAATCGGTTAAAATTCGAACGGATTTTCTATAAAGCAATTTTAGACAAGAAAGTTTTAATCCCAACAAAACGAATACTGAATATTATTAAATCTCATTTTATGAGTTCAAATAGTTGAATATGAGATTTTGAACAAAATTATACAGATTAATCTAAAAATTTTAGCTCGGTTAAAATTCGAATGGATTCTCTACAAAGCCTTTTTAGACATGCACATTTTAATCCCAACAAAACGAAAACAACATTTTATTAAATGAAATTTTATGAGTTCAAATATTTAATTTTGAGCTTTTGAACAAAATTGTACAGCTTAATCTAAAATTTTCAGCTTTTTACTCGGTTAAAATTTGAACGGATTCTCTATAAAGCCTTTTTAGACATGCACGTCTTAATCCCAACAAAACAAAAACAAGATGTTATTAAATCAAATTTTATGATTTTAAATAGTTAATTATGTGCTTTTGAATAAAATTATACAAATTAATCTAAAATTTTCAACTTTTTACTCGATAAAAATTCGAACAAATTCTCTATAAAACCTTTTCAGACATGCACGTTTTAATCCGAACAAAACGATAACTAGATTTTATTAAATCAAATTTTTTGAGTTCAAATAATTAATTATGGGTTTTTAAACAAAATTATAAAGATTAATCTAAAATTTTTAGCTTTTTACTCGGTTAAAATTTGAATGGATTCTCTATAAAGTCTTTTTAGATATGCACGTTTTAATCCGAACAAAACGATAACTAGATGTTATTAAATCAAATTTTTTGAGTTCAAATAATTAATTTTGGGCTTTTGAACAAAATTATACAAATTAATCTAAAATTTTCAGCTTTTTGCTCGATTAAAATTTGAACGGATTCTCTATAAAGCTTTTTTACAAATGCACGTTTTAATACGAACAAAACAAAAACCAGATGTTATTAAATAAAATTTTATGCGTTCAAATAGTTAATTATGGGATTTTTAACAAAATTATACAGATAAATCTAAAATTTTCAGCTTTTTACTCGGTTAAAATTCGAACGATTCTCTATAAAGAAATTTTAGACATGCAAGTTTTAATCCCACCAAAACGAAAAGTAGATGTTATTCAATCAAATTTTATGAGTTCAAATAGTTGAATATGGTCTTCTAAACAAAATTATACATATTAATCTAAAATTTTTACCTTTTTAATCGGTTAAAATTCGAACGAATTCTCTACAAAGCCTTTTTAGACATGCACATTTTAATCCTAACAAAACGAAAACAAGATTTTATTAAATGAAACTTTATGAGTTTAAATATTTAATTTTGAGTTTTTGAACAAAATTATATAGATTAATCTAAAATTTTTAGCTTTTTACTCGGTTAAAATTTAAACGGATTCTCTATAAAGCCTTTTTAGACATGCACGTTTTAATCCCAACAAAACCAAGATCAGATGTTATTAAATCAAATTTTACGATTTCAAA
Source organism: Abelmoschus esculentus (assembly GCA_035048815.1). Classification (NCBI taxonomy): domain Eukaryota; kingdom Viridiplantae; phylum Streptophyta; class Magnoliopsida; order Malvales; family Malvaceae; genus Abelmoschus; species Abelmoschus esculentus. The sequence continues at coordinate 11,735,488 of JAUCBN010000036.1, forward strand.
TAATTAATTATGGGCTTTTGAAGAAAATTATACAAATTAATCTAAATTTTTTAGCTTTTTACTCAGTTAAAATTTGAACGGATTCTCTATAAAGCCTTTTTAGTAGTGGACGTTTTAATCCGAACAAAACAAAAAATAGATGTTATTAGATCAAATTTTATGAGTTCAAATAGTTAATTATGGGATTTCGAACTAAATTATACAGATAAATCTAAAATTTTTAACTTTTTACTCCGTTAAAATTCGAACGGAGTCTCTATAAAACAATTTTAGACAAGCAAGTATTAGTCCCAATAAATCGAAAATTAGATGTTATTAAATCAAACTTTATGAGTTCAAATAGTTGAAAATGGGCTTTTGAAAAAAATTATAAAGATTAATCTAAAATTTTCAGCTTTTTACTCGGTTAAAATTCGAATGAATTCTCTATAAAGCCTTTTTAGACATGCAAGTTTTAATCCGAACAAAACAAAAACCAAATGTTTTTAAATAAAATTTTATGAGTTCAAATAGTTAATTATGGGATTTTGAACAAAATTATACAGATAAATCTAAAATTTTCACTTTTTACTCGGTTAAAATTCGAACGGATTCTCTATAAAGCAATCTTAGACAAAGCAAGTTTTAATCCCAACAAAACTAAAATTAGATGTTATTAAATCAAATTTTATGAGTTCAAATAGTTGAATATGAGCTTTTCAATAAAATTATAAAGATTAATCTAAAATTTTTAGCTTTTTACTCGATTAAAATTCGATCGGATTCTCTGCAAAGCCTTTTTTGATATGCACATTTTAATCTCAACAAAACGAAAACTAGATTTTATTAAATAAAATTTTATGAGTTCAAATATTTAATTTTGAGCTATTGAATAAAATTATACAGATTAATCTAAAATTTTTAGCTTTTTACTCGGTTAAAATTCGAACGAATTCTCTATAAAGCCTTTTTAGACATGCAAGTTTTAATCCCAATAAAAGGAAAACCAGATGTTATTAAATCAAATTTTATGAATTCTAATAGTTAATTATGGGTTTCTGAATAAAATTATACAGATTAATCTAAAATTTTAAATTTTTTACTCGATTAAAATTCGAACAGATTCTCTATAAAGCCTTTTTAGACATGCACGTTTTAATCCGAACAAAACGATAACTAGATTTCATTAAATCAAATTTTTTGAGTTTAAATAATTAATTATAGGCTTTTGAACAAAATTATAAAGATTAATCTAAAATTTTTAGCTTTTTTCTCGATTAAAATTTGAACGGATTCTCTATAAAGCCTTTTTAGATATGCACATTTTAATCCGAACAAATTGATAACTAGATGTTATTAAATCAAATTTTTTTAGTTCAAATAATTAATTTTGGGCTTTTGAACAAGATTGTACAAATTAATCTAATATTTTCAGCTTTTTACTCGATTAAAACTTATACTGATTCTCTATAAAGCAATTTTAGATATGCAAGTTTTAATCCCACCAAAACGAAAATCAGATGTTATTAAATCAAATTTTATGAGTTCAAATAGTTGAATATGGTCTTTTAAACAAAATTATATAGATTAATCTAATATTTTTAGTTTTTTAGACATGCACATTTTTATCCCAACAAAACGAAAACAAGATTTTATTAAATGAAATTTTATGAGTTCAAATATTTAATTTTGAGCTTTTGAACAAAATTATAGAGATTAATCTAAAATTTTCAGCTTTTTACACGGTTAAAATTCGAACAAATTCTCTATAAAGCCTTTTTAGACATGCATGTCTTAATCCCAACAAAACAAAAACAAGATGCTATTAAATCAAATTTTATGATTTTAAATAGTTAATTATGTGCTTTTGAACAAAATTATATAAATTAATTTAAAATTTTCAACTTTTTACTCGATTAAAATTCGAACAGATTCTCTATAAAGACTTTTTAGACATGCACGTTTTAATCTGAACAAAACGATAAATCTAAAATTTTTAGCTTTTTACTCTATTAAAATTTGAACGGATTCTCTATAAAGCCTTTTTAGATATGCACATTTTTATCCGAAAAAAACGATAACTAGATGTTATTAAATCAAATTTTTTGACTTCAAATAATTAATTTTGGGCTTTTGAACAAAATTATACAAATTAATCTAAAATTTTCAGCTTTTTACTCAATTAAAATTTGAACGGATTCTCTATAAAGCCTTTTTACACATGCACGTTTTAATACGAACAAAACAAAAAGTAGATGTTATTAAATAAAATTTTTTGCGTTCAAATTATTAATTATGGGAGTTTTAACAAAATTATACAGATAAAACTAAAGTTTTCAGCTTTTTACTCGGTTAAAATTCGAACGGATTCTCTATATAGCAATTTTAGACATGCAAGTTTTAATCCCACCAAAACGAAAAGTAGATGTTATTAAATCAAATTTTATGAGATCAAATAGTTGGATATGGTCTTCTAAACAAAATTATACATATTAATCTAAAATTTTTAGCTTTTTACTCGGTTAAAATTCGAACGAATTCTCTACAAAGCCTTTTTAGACATGCACATTTTAATCCCAACAAAACGAAAACAAGATTCTATTAAATAAAATTTTATGAGTTCAAATAGTTAATTATGGCCTTTTGAACAAAATTATACAGATTAATCTAAAATTTTCAACCTTTTACTCGGTTAAAATTCGAACAGATTCTCTATAAAGCCTTTTTAGACATGCACATTTTAATCCGAACAAAACGATAACTAGATGTTATTAAATCAAATTTTACGAGTTTAAATAGTTAATTATGGTATTTTGAACAAAATTATACAGATTAGTCCAAAATTTTCAACTTTTTAGTCGATTAAAATTCAAACAGATTCTCTATGAAGCCTTTTTAGACATGCACGTTTTAATCTGAACAAAATAATAAGTAGATGGATATTAAATCAAATTTTTTGATTTCAAATAATTAATTATGGAATTCTGAACAAAATTATACAGATTAATCTAAAATTTTCAACTTTTTACTCGATTAAAACTTCTACGGGTTCTTTATAAAGCAATTTTAGACATGCAAGTTTTAATCCCACCAAAACGAAAACCATATGTTATTAAATCAAATTTTATGAGTTTAAATAGTTGAATATGGTCTTTTAAACAAAATTATATAGATTAATCTAATATTTTTAGCTTTTTACTCGGTTAAAATTCAAACAAATTCTCTACAAACCCTTTTTAGACATGCATATTTTAATATCAACAAAACGAAAACAAGATTTTATTAATTTTATGAGTTCAAATATTTAATTTTGAGCTTTTGAACAAAATTATACAAATTAATCTAAAATTTTCAGCTTTTTACACGGTTAAAATTCGAACAGATTCTCTATAAAGCCTTTTTAGACATGCACGTCTTAATCCCAACAAAACAAAAACAAGATGTTATTAAATCAAATTTTATGATTTTAAATAGTTAATTATGTGCTTTTGAACAAAATTATATAAATTAATTTAAAATTTTAAAATTTTTACTCGATTAAAATTCGAACAGATTCTCTATACAACCTTTTTAGACATGCACGTTTTAATCCGAACAAAACGATAAATCTAAAATTTTTAGCTTTTTACTCGGTTAAAATTTGAACGGCTTCACTATAATGCCTTTTTAGATATGCACGTTTTAATCCGAACAAAACGATAACTAGATGTTATTAAATCAAATTTTTTGACTTCAAATAATTAATTTTGGGCTTTTGAACAAAATTATACAAATTAATCTAAAATTTTCAGCTTTTTACTCGGTTAAAATTAGAACAGATTCTCTATAAAGCAATTTTAGACATGCAAGTTTTAATCCCACCAAAACGAAAACTAGATGTTATTAAATCAAATTTTATGAGATCAAATAGTTTGATATGGTCTTCTAAACAAAATTATACAGATAAATCTAAAATTTTTAGCTTTTTACTCGGTTAAAATTCGAACGAATTCTCTACAAAGCCTTTTTAGATATGCACATTTTAATCCCAACAAAACGAAAGCAAGATTTTATTAAAATAAATTTTATGAGTTCAAATATTTAATTTTGAGATTTTGAACAAAATTATACAGATTAATCTAAAATTTTCAGCTTTTTCCTCGGTTAAAATTTGAACAGGTTCTCTGTAAAGCCTTTTTAGACGGGGACGTTTTAATCCGAACAAAAACAAAACCAGATGTTATTAAATAAAATTTAGATGTACACGTTTTAATCCCCAAAAAACAACAACCATATGTACGTTTTTAGACATGCACGTTTTAATCCGAACAAAAGGATAAATCTAAAATTTTTAGCTTTTTACTCGATTAAAGTTTGAACGGATTCTCTATAAAGCCTTTTTAGATATGCACATTTTAATACGAACAAAATGATAACTAGATATTATTAAATCAAATTTTTTGACTTCAAATAATTAATTTTGGTCTTTCGAATAAAATTATACAAATTAATCTAAAATTTTCAGCTTTTTACTCGATTAAAATTTGAACGGATTCTCTATAAAGCCTTTTTACACATGCACGTTTTAATACGAACAAAACAAAAAGTAGATGTTATTAAATAAAATTTTTTGCGTTCAAATAGTTAATTATGAGATTTTTAACAAAATTAAACAGATAAATCTAAAATTTTCAACTTTTTACTCGGTTAAAATTCGAGCGTATTCTCTATAAAGCAATTTTAGACTTGCAAGTTTTAATCCCACCAAAACGAAAACTAGATGTTATTAAATCAAATTTTATGAGTTCAAATTGTTGGATATGGTCTTCTAAACAAAATTATACATATTAATCTAAAATTTTTAGCTTTTTACTCGGTTAAAATTTGAATAAATTCTCTACAAAGCCTTTTTAGACATGCACATTTTAATCCCAACAAAACAAAAAGAAGATTTTATTAAATGAAATTTTATGAGTTTAAATATTTAATTTTGAGCTTTTGAACAAAATTATATAGATTAATCTAAAATTTTCAGCTTTTTACTCGGTTAAAATTTGAACGGATTCTCTATAAAGCCTTTTTAGACAAGCACGTTTTAATCCCAACAAAACCAAGATCAGATGTTATTAAATCAAATTTTTTGAGTTCAAATAATTAATTATGGGCTTTTGAACAAAATTATAAAGATTAATCTAAAATTTTTAGCTTTTTACTCGGTTAAAATTTGAACGGATTCTCTATAAAGCCTTTTTAAGCATGCTCGTTTTAATCCGAACAAAATGATAACTAGATGTTATTAAATCAAATTTTACGAGTTCAAATAATTAATTATGGGATTTTGAACAAAATTATACAGATTAATCTAAACTTTTCAACTTTTTACTCGATTAAAACTTGTACGGATTCTCTATAAAGCAATTTTAGACATGCAAGTTTTAATCCCACCAAAACGAAAACCAGATGTTATTAAATCAAATTTTATGAGTTCAAATAGTTGAATATGGTCTTTTAAACAAAATTATATAGATTAATCTAATATTTTTAACTTTTTTCTCGGTTAAAATTCAAACGAATTCTCTACAAAGCCTTTTTAGACATGCACAGTTTAATCCCAACAAAACGAAAACAAGATTTTATTAAATGAAATTTTATGAGTTCAAATATTTAATTTTGAGCTTTTGAATAAAATTATACAGATTAATCTAAAATTTTCAGCTTTTTACACGGTTAAAATTCGAATAGATTCTCTATAAAGCCTTTTTAGACATGTACGTCTTAATCCTAACAATACACAAACAAGATGTTATTAAATCAAATTTTATGATTTTAAATAGTTAATTATGTGCTTTTGAACAAAATTATACAAATTAATCTAAAATTTTCAACTTGTTACTCGACTAAAATTCGAACAGATTCTCTATAAAGCCTTTTTAGACATGCACATTTTAATCCGAACAAAACGATAACTAGATTTAATTAAATCAAATTTTTTGAGTTTAAATAATTAATTATGGGCTTTTGAACAAAATTATGAAGGTTAATCTAAAATTTTTAGCTTTTTACTCGGTTAAAATTTGAACGGATTCTCTATAAAGCCTTTTTAGATATGCACGTTTTAATCCGAACAAATCGATAACTAGATATTATTAAATCAAATTTTTTGAGTTCAAATAATTAATTTTGGGATTTTGAACAAAATTATACAAATTAATCTAAAATTTTCAGCTTTTTACTCGATTAAAATTTGAACAGATTCTCTATAAAGCCTTTTTACACATGCATGTTTTAATACGAACAAAACAAAAACCAGATGTTATTAAATAAAATTTTTGGCGTTCAAATAGTTAATTATGGGATTTTTAACAAAATTATAAAGATAAATCTAAAATTTTCAGTTTTTTACTCGGTTAGAATTCGAACGGATTCTCTATAAAGCAATTTTAGACATGCAAGTTTTAATCCCACCAAAACGAAAACTAGATGTTATTAAATCGAATTTTATAAGTTCAAATAGTTGAATATGGTCTTCTAAACAAAATTATACATATCAATCTAAAATTTTTAGCTTTTTACTCGGTTAAAATTCGAATGAATTCTCTACAAAGCCTTTTTAGACATGCACATTTTAATCCCAACAAAACGAAAACAAGAATTTATTAAATGAAATTTTATGAGTTCAAATATTTAATTTTGAGCTTTTGAACAAAATTATATAGATTAATCTAAAATTTTCAGCTTTTTACTCGGTTAAAATTTGAACGATTCTCTATAAAGCCTTTTTAGACATACACGTTTTAATCCCAATAAAACCAAGATCAGATGTTATTAAATCAAATTTTACGGTTTCAAATAATTAATTATGGGCTTTTGAACAAAATTATATAGATTAATCTAAATTTTTTAGCTTTTTACTCGGTTAAAATTTGAACGGATTCTCTATAAAGCCTTTTTAGTAGTGGACGTTTTAATCCGAACAAAACAAAACACAAATGTTATTAAATTATATTTTATGAGTTCAAATATTTAATTGTGGGATTTTGAACAAAATTATACAGATAAATCTAAAATTTTCAAATTTTTACTCCGTTAAAATTCGAACGGAGTCTCTATAAAACAATTTTAGACAAGCAAGTATTAGTCCCAATAAATCGAAAATTAGATGTTATTAAATCAAATTTTATGAGTTCAAATAGTTGAATACGGGCTTTTGAACAAAATTATAAAGATTAATATAAAATTTTCAGCTTTTTACTCGGTTAAAATTCGAACGAATTCTCTATAAAGCCTTTTATACATGCAAGTTTTAATCCGAACAAAACAAAAACCAAATGTTTTTAAATAAAATTTTATGAGTTCAAATAGTTAATTATAGGATTTTGATCAAAATTATAATGATAAATCTAAAATTTTCACTTTTTACTCGGTTAAAATTCGAACGGATTCTCTAGGATTCTCTATAAAGCAATTTTAGACAAGTAAGTTTTAATCCCAACAAAACGAAAATTAGATGTTATTAAATAAAATTTTATGAGTTCAAATAGTTGAATATGGGCTTTTCAACAAAATTATACAAATTAATCTAAAATTTTTAGCTTTTTACTCGATTAAAATTCGAACGGATTCTCTACAAATCCTTTTTAGATATGCACATTTTAATCTCAACAAAACGAAAACAAGATTTTATTAAATGAAATTTTATGAGTTCAAATATTTAATTTTGAGCTTTTGAATAAAATTATACAGATTAATCTAAAATTTTTAGCTTTTTACTCGGTTAAAATTTGAATGAATTCTCTATAAGGCCTTTTCAGACATGCACGTTTTAATCCCAATAAGACAAAAACCAGATGTTATTAAATTTTATGAGATCAAATAGTTAATTATGGATTTCTGAACAAAATTATACAGATTAATCTAAAATTTTCAACTTTTTACTCGATTAAAATTCGAACAGATTCTCTATAAAGCCTTTTTAGACATGCACGTTTTAATCCGAACAAAACGATAACTAGATTTTATTAAATCAAATTTTTTGAGTTCAAATAATTAATTATAGGCTTTTGAAAAAAAGTATAAAGATTAATCTAAAATTTTTAGCTTTTTACTCGGTTAAAATTTGAACAGATTCTCTATAAAGCCTTTTTAGATATGCACATTTTAATCCAAACAAATCGATAACTAGATGTTATTAAATCAAATTTTTTGAGTTCAAATAATTAATTTTAGGCTTTTGAACAAAATTATACAAATTAATCTAAAATTTTCAGCTTTTTACTCAATTAAAACTTGTACTGATTCTCTATAAAGCAATTTTAGACATGCAAGTTTTAATCCCACCAAAACGAAAACCAGATGTTATTAAATCTAATTTTATGAGTTCAAATAGTTGAATATGGTCTTTTAAACAAAATTATATTTATTAATCTAATATTTTTAGCTTTTTACTAGGTTAAAATTCAAACGAATTCTCTACAAAGCCTTTTTAGACATGCACATTTTAATCCCAACAAAACGAAAACAAGATTTTATCAAATGAAATTTTATGAGTTCAAATATTTAATTCTGAGCTTTTGAATAAAATTATACAGATTAATCTAAAATTTTCAGCTTTTTACACTGTTAAAATTCGAACGGATTCTCTATAAAGCCTTTTTAAACATGCACGTTTTAATCGAAATAAAACAAAAACCAGATGTTATTAAATCAAATTTTATGAGTTCATATAGTTAATTATGGGCTTTTTAACAAAATTATATAGATTAATCTAAAATTCTCAACTTTTTAGTCGGTTAAAATTCGAACAGATTGTCTATAAAGCCTTTTTAGACGTGCACATTTTAATCCGAACAAAACAAAAACCAGATGTTATTAAATCAAATTTTATGTGTTCAAATAATTAATTATGGTCTTTTGAACAAAATTATACAGATTAATCTAAAATTTTCAGCTTTTTACTCGGTTAAAATTTGAACGATTCTCTATAAAGCCTTTTTAGACGTAGATGTTTTAATTCAAACAAAACAAAACCAGATGTTATTAAATCAAATTTTATGAGTTCAAATCGTTAATTATGGGCTTTTGAACAAAATTCTACAGATTAATCTAAAATTTTCAACTTTTTACTCCGTTAAAATTCGAACGGATTGGAATGTTTATGCCCACCTCTTTGAGTCTGTTACTGATTCTAATGGCTCCCGACTGTTTTTTTCTCTCTTTTCTCTCTACTACTTCCATAGTGGTCCCTTTTCTTTTGCCGCTCTTTATACCAACTAATCCTTATGGATTTGTATTTCTACTCGGTTTCTACCCACCGTTGTGTACGGAATCTTGTTTCCAGGGCTCTTCTTGGCCTCGGTTTCTTCCGATGTTGCTTCTTGGATTAAAGAATCTTTATTCACCTAACCTCGAGATGATTATGAGGTTTAAGCCTGGGATAGAGTTTCAACTTCAGGAGGTGTCCTACTCAAAGTCAAAGTTCCAGGTTTTTCAGTCTCTTTTCTCTTTAGATCGGCCTACTATTGTTTTCTTGCGGATTAGCGGTTCTCTCCCACCTACACGTTTGAGAGTTGCTGTAGATCTCGCTGCTTCCACTCTAACGAGGTCCCTTCGTGACCTTCGTCTCTCTCCTTTTCGAATACAGACTTGGGATCGACGCGCGCTACTGCTTCGCACTCTCTCACATCTACCACCTTTACATTTGCGGGAGGAGACTCGAGGAGGATCGTTCCCCTATCACCGGCATGAACATCCTACTATCCTCGATCTTTTTACTGTTCGATATTTTTTCGATTCTTTGACTTTGGGTGCCGCTGGCTTTCCTGTTTTTGTTCCCGTTTGCTACCATATCTTTTCTTTTACTGACATGATATGTTCTCTTTTTCTTTGTTTCACTCATCTTTCTTTGTGTCTTTCTTTTTTGGCCATGGTCTGGTATTTGTTTGTGTTTATTTCTGGTTTTAGATCTGTGTTGTTCTGGTTATGTCTTCTTTGTTTCTTTGTTAGCTTAATTTTGTTTCTTTGTTTCTCTTGTGGTCTTTTGCTATTTGTTTTGTCGCGCTACTTGTTGGTTTCTTCCATAGTCTACTGTTCTCCTGGCGTTCTAGTAGTGTGTCATGCTCAATCATCTTTCATGAGCTGCAGCCGGTCTACCATGCACGTTGGCATGCACGTTGACTCTCGCTTGTGCATTAGGGCACATGCTGGTCACATCATATATTGGTTGTTGGCTAGGCTTGGTCCTCGTTACAATTTTATTCATATACCACCCTTTGATAGGGATTTATCCAACACCCTTAACGGTGTCCTATCTTCGCTAACCTTTCTACGGTCATACACTGCTATATCTTTTAGTTTACTTCTCTACAAGTTTCTTTGGATTTATACTTGTTCAAAACAATACCTTTTTTATATATTTTTCCAACAATATTCTATTGAAGCTTGTACTCTTAAAGAGGTTTTTATATTTTATTTTTACATTCCTTTTCCATACCAAACTCCTTTTTCTTCTCCTTTTCCTAAGTTTTCTCTTTTCATAAGTGATAAGCTATTTTTGCCTATCTATTCTCCAATTTTTTACATTATTTTATTTTCCATTCCTACTATTATCTACCTCTTCTATTTATTTTATCCTTCTTACTTTTTAAACTGTAATTCTATTTTATGTCAAACTCTTTCCTTCTTATATAAACCTGGCTTTCGTCTTCACATATTCTCATCCACACGCCATATTTTTTTTTCTCTTTGGCCTTCTCTTTTGAGTTTTACAATCTCTCTTCAATGGATTCTAAGTCGTTTCTCCAGCAACTTGGCAATATTCAATTTACCGCTGATGAGCAGGCAACCATCTGCCAACCTAGTATCTCCTGGGTGTACCAGAAGCAGAAACACAATCCTCTCTTCTTGGGAAACTTATTTCTTCAAAAGAGATTGATGATCAGGTGATTGTCAAAGCTTTTACTGGCATCTGGACTGCAGGCAAACTTGTTTCTATGCCTATATTGAAACCACGTCTGTTCCTCATCCGTTTCAAGGAGGAGAAGATTAAGGATGATATTTTATCTAGGGGACCTTGGACTTATAAAGATGAGTGACTTGCTCTTACTTCATACAATCCCTCTATCACACCTGATGAACATTCTTTTTCTACGATGAATATTTGGGTGCACATCTACAACATCCCACACATCTTTTTGGCTACGGAGGATTCTGCTAATGATATTGGCAAGTCCTTAGGGACCATAATTGGGATAGTCACAAAAATTGATACAAGGAAAATTGATTCAAATATGGTCGACTACCTGCGGGTGGTCTTATCGATTGACAGTACACAGCCTGTTCGGCGCTGCGTTGCTCTTGGGGGAGGGCCCTCCACAAGATTCTGTCTGCTCTAATATGAATGTCTTCCTACTTTTTGCCACTGCTGTGGCCGGATCGGTCATTCTTTAGACAAGTGTTCGATCCCGTTGGATGCACGGCCTGACCAACTACCTTCTGGTGACTGGCTAAGATACTTTCCTAAAAAAAGGGATCCACAACCGAATCAACGTGGTCGTATTTGTTATATTACCAATAATACCAATGGCCAACAAATGTCTACGTCATCCCAAACCTCCGACAACAATGTTGATAATGGGAAAGATAAAGGTCCGTTGACATCCGTTCCGACCAGTGGTCATGAGTCTGCTCCTAGCAATGAACCTCCACCTTCTATTCCCAAGGGTCCCAGGCTCTTCCCTACGGTACCTAGTAAACTTTCTGCACAACGCTACCTTATGCAGCCTCTGCAAATGGTTTTTCCTGACCAATACTCGAATATTACTTCTAGGCAACAGCCCAACCCCAACACAGGGGAGGTGAGTCTTCTCGATCCTGATCTCCAGGACTTGGAAGCTGATCTAACCAATGACCTTGATTTCTAGGAGGCAGCTGATTGGCTCGATTTTGCATCAACTCCTAAGAGAACTGTCCGCCCAACCCCAAGTCGAGGTGCGAAGAGAACTCCTCCCTTAGACGAAAATGCTAGGGTTAAGCACCCAAGAGCTGGCACAACACCTACTGAGAAAGCTGGGATGAGCAGCGTCAAAAACTCTGCAGCGGAGGTTGACCTTGATCAACTTCGCCAAGCAAAATGATAGGTTTCTACCGGAATTGTCTGGGCTTTGGCATCGCCCTGGCAGTTCCTGTCTTACAACATGCTATCCTTATGCATGATGCCCTTATCCCTTTTGATTTTACTTCCACTTTTGTCATTTTTTTTACCTTTCTTTCTTTTTTTATTAGGACCATTTGGCTTAGGCCTGGTTTTTAAGGTTTCTATCTTGTTGTTTCCTTTTTTATGGAATAATACTATCTTTACTGTTTTCTTTTTTTATTCTTTTTGTTCTTTTGTTTCACATCTTTTAGTTTCTTTAAGTTACTTTTGTGAGATATACTTAGCTCTTCCTTCTATGACTCTCTGTAATGACTACTACCTCTCTCTTCCACGGGTCTTTCTCGCTCTAACTATACCACCCTTTCAAAGGGATTATTCCAACATCTTTTATGATGTCCCTTTTTTGCGATTGTGTCTTCCTATTATGGCTTCTTGTCTTTATTTACAGTCTCACTTAAGTACTTTCTATATGCCTCACTCACGATGCTTTACTGCTACTAATTTGATATTTAGTCCTAAATTTCATCTCTTCACGCCTCTTGGTAAGAGATCGCATCTTTCGTCTAAGGACAGAGCTTATTTTGCTGGGATGAGCAGCGCAAAAAACTCTTCGGCGGAGGTTGACGGTGATCAACCCCGCCGAGGAAAGTGAAACTCTTATGTTGGAACTGCCAGGGTCTTGGCAACTCTCAGGCAGTTCTCGCATTACAACGTGCGACTACCAAGCATGATGTCGATTGCCTTTTTCTTTGTGAGACTAGATTGAACTCCAAAAATATGGATCAAATTAAGCACAAGCTTGACATGCATGGGTGTATTGCCATTGATTCCAGGCCTCCTTGTACAGGGCTCGCCATTATTTAGAATAACAAAACTTCTATTGATTTGCTTTCCTATTCAGATTGTCATATTGACGTCATTATTTCTTTTGAACGAATACGATTCCATTTTTCCGGTTTACATGGCTTTCCTGAAACTGCAAACAAATATAAAACTTGGCAGCTAATAGATACTCTTCAATCTACTTCAACTCTTCCCTGGCTTTTAAGGGGGATTTTAACGAAATTCTTTATGATAATGAAAAACAAGGTGGTTCACACCGAGCGCGATCACAAATCAATAGCTTTAGAGATTGTCTTGATAAGAATGATCTTTTTGATTGTAAACCAACTTCTGGATAGTTCACTTGGACTAGATCGGGCCGTTCTACGGAGACCATTATGGAACGAATTGACCGATTCCTTGGCAACTCCGCATGGTTCAACTCTTTTCCTAACTGCCAAGCTTTCTCCTTCTTTCAGGCGCGTTCTGACCACTGCCCTATCCTAATGGACACTAACCCTTCATGAACTATCCGAACTAATCTTTATCATACCCCTTTCTGTTACGAGAATTGTTGGGTTGATGACCCAGACGTGCTCTCCCGAATCACGGAGATTTGGTCTAACCAAACTTGCTCGAATCTTAAGAAGCTTCAAGATGTTGGACTTTTCTTAGCTAAATGGCAAACTAATAAACGTATTAAGTCTAATGAGCGTATCAATCAGCTGCACAACTTTCTTAATAGATGTCTCACACGCCAGCTTACGAATACGGAAACTCACGAATTTCTTTCTGCTAAAAGTGAGCTTGACAGCTTGCTAAACGCGAAAGAAATTCATTGGGCTCAACGAGCTAGAACACACTGGTTGAAGCATGGTGACAAAAACACTTCCTTTTTCTATGCCAGGGCAAATAGCCGACGGTGGAAGAATCATATTGCCAGACTTCTTAACACCCAGAATATATGGCAAACTTCTACGGCTGACATCATGTCTACTGCTATTGCTTACTTTCAAAACCTTTTTACCTCCTCTTCTCCCTCTATCGCGTCTTCTATTTTGGATAACATTCCTCCTATTGTTACTGATTCGATGAACAATGATCTTAACAAGGACTTTACCGCAGATGAAGTCTCAGTTGCCTTTCGCGATATCGACCCACGAAAAGCCCCAGGTGTTGATGGCTTTCCGAGTGGTTTCTTCAAAAAGCATTGGAATATCATTGGTCATGATTTTACGAACCTCTGTCTCGGGCTCCTGCGAGGGTCTGTTGATATGGAGGAAGTCAATCGATCCATCATTGTTCCTATTCCTAAACTTAGCAATCCTACCACGATGCGACACCTCCGTCCTATAAGTCTTTGCACAGTCATTTATAAAACTGTGTCTAAAGTGTTGGTTAATCGTCTCAAATCTATTATACCTCTATGTATTAGTGGTAACCAAGCTGCCTTCGTCCGAGGAAGGAATATCACTCACAATATTCTTATTACCCATGAGCTTATTCATACTCTTAATACTGATGCAACCTCCCTGGCTAAAGGGGCCAGTTTAAAGTTGGATATGGAAAAAGCCTTCGACCGTGTTGAATGGCCCTTTATCGAACAAATTATGACTCATCTTGGTTTCAATTCTAACTGGGTATCCCTTATTATGATGTGTGTCTCCTCTGTATCTTTCTAAGTACGTATCAATGACTCCCTCTCACAACCTTTTAAGCCCACTAGAAGTCTACCACAAGGGGATCCTCTCTCCCCTTTCCTGTTTCTTTTCTGTACTCAAGGACTTTCAGCCTTGCTCAATACTGAGCAAGCTAATGGTTACCTCCCTGGGCTCTGTGCCAGCAAGAATGGACCTCGTATCAACCACCTTCTCTTTGCAGATGATTGTGTCGTTTTCATTAAAAATAGTACAACTGAAGCTCAACGCCTTAAGGATGCTCTGCTCACATATTCCACTTCGTCTGGGTAGGCGGTAAACTTTGAGAAGTCTACTATCTTTTTTTCCCGGAAAACTCCCACTTCGCTCCGGGCTGATATTAACAATATTCTTCATGTACGTGAAGTGGATGACCCTGGGATTTACCTGGGGGTCCCTCTCCTCATCAGGAAGAACAAAACTGCGGCTTTGGGCTTCATCAGGGATAATATGAATGCTCGTCTGTGTACTTGGGAGAAACATCTCCTTTCCTTTAGCGGTAGAGAAGTTTTCATTAAGTCTGTTATACAATCTATGCCTCAATATGTCATGTCTTGTTATCTTTTACCACAAAATATTATTGATGACATGACCACTTCGATATGTTGATATTGGTGGTCTGGGAAAGCTGCCAAACGGGGATGGCATATGCTTCCTTGGGACACTATTTGTCTTCCGAAAGCAGCTGGAGGTGTTTCGGGATCTTTACCACTTTAATATCGCATTGCTAGGCAAACAAATCTGGCATTTGATTTGCGAGCCTGATAACCTTCTTAGTCAGGTCTATAAATGCAAGTACTATCCTACGGGCTCAGTCCTTGATTCTGATTACAATTGGAGTTCTTCCTTTGCTTGGAAGGATCTTAGTATTGCTATTTCTAAGCTTCGCAATGGCTTTTTCAAGCGCCCTGGCTTGACTAGTAACGTTTCTATTCATTTTGACAAATGGGGTGGTACTCAGCATGTACACCTTTATGGTGATTAAAAGGTGAATGACGAAGTCCTTCTTCGAGCGGGTTCTTTTATGGTGCATAACTTACCCTGTTGGGATGAATCCAAAGTGAGAGCTTGTTTTTCTCATGAAGATACTAATACCATACTTAATGTTCTTATTATTAATGATATTAAAGATACCATTCTCTGGGGTAACCATGATACTGGTACTTATACAGTACGCTCTGGTCACCATTTTTTGCAGTTGCAGCCTGGGCCTGTTCTTAGGCCCTCTAAACTCTGGAAGGTTTTATCAAAATTGCCTACTCTTCCCAAAGTTCGTTCCTTTGGTTGGCGTTTATGTCATGATGCACTACCCTCTGGCCAGAAAATCCTTCAAGCCAATCTTGGTCCTGGGGCCTGCCCTATTTGTAATATGGCTATTGAATCCTCTCTCCATGCTATGAGGGATTGTCCTAGTGCCAAGGAGGTGCTCCTTTTGGCTGGACTCCCCTCTCGAGTTCTGACCAGTACTTATACTACCGCCCATCAATGGCTCTCTGATGCTGCTAGTTTTCCCTCCTTGCATTAATTCTCGCTGCTCATTACGGTCTTATGGAACTTATGGAATCGCCATAATGATTTTGTCCACAACAACCATCTCCAACCAGTTTGGTTAACTGTTTCCAATTCACAACAACTTTTCACTGATTATACATCATCCACTTATGTGTCCCACCAGCTTTCTCGGCTAGTTGAGCCCACTTTTGCTCAGGCTAGATGGACGAAACCGGCTTCTGGTTTCATCAAAATTAACACGGATGGGGCGTTTGACCCTGTCTTAAGGGGGCTACCGCTGGCGTCATTACTCGAGACTCTTCTGGCTCTGTTCTCAGTGGCTGTTCTATGCCTCTTATTTGCCCGGATCCTGCTTCTGCCGAGGCCCTCACCATCCTGGAAGGTTTACGATTTACCGTTGCTAATGGTTGGTCTAATATGATTATTGAAACTGATTCTGCTTCCATTGCCAACAAAGTCAACAACGTTCTTTGTCAAGATCTTTCCATAATGCAGCACCTAGTGGCTCGCATCCGCTCCACTCTTGGTACTTTTCCAAATTGTAAGATTTGTTATGTGCCTAGAGCTGCTAACGTTGTAGCCCATATTTTGGCTACCAGGGCTTTACGTTCCTTTACTTCTTGCTCCTTTGACTGTTTCTTTCCCGATTTTATCCGGGCTTCTGCAAACTTGGAGAGATTTTCCTCTCCTTCACAATAATAATTTCGGTACTCTTTTCCCCATAGGGGCCTTCTCACCTCTCGGGGTGACTGGCTATAGGGAGTTTTTAATGACGCCCTTTCTTTCAAAAAAAATTCGAACGGATTCTCTATAAAGCCTTTTTAGACATGCACGTTTTAATACCAACAAAATAAAAATCAGATGTTATTAAATCAAATTTTATAAGTTCAAATAGTTAATTATGTGCTTTTGAACAAAATTATACAAATTAATCTAAAATTTTCAACTTTTTACTCAATTAAAATTCGAACAGATTCTCTATGAAGCCTTTTTAGACATGCACGTTTTAATCCGAACAAAAAGATAACTAGATGTTATTAAATCAACTTTTTTGAGTTCAAATAATTAATTATGGGCTTTTCAGCAAAATTATACAAATTAATCTAAAATTTTCAACTTTTTACTCGGTTAAAATTCGAACAGATTCTCTATAAAGCCTTTTTAGATATGCACGTATTAAACCGAACAAAATGATAAGTAGATGTTATTAAATCAAATTTTTTGAGTTCAAATAATTAATTATGGGATTTTGAACAAAATTATACAAATTAATCTAAAAGTTTCAGCTTTTTACTCGGTTAAAATTTGAACGGATTCTCTATAAAGCCTTATTAGACATGCACGTTTTAATCCGAACAAAACAAAAACCAGATGTTATTAAATAAAATTTTATGAGTTCAAATAGTTAATTATGAGATTTTTAACAAAATTAGACAGATAAATCTAAAATTTTCAGCTTTTTACTCGGTTAAAATTCGAACGGGTTCTCTATAATGCAATTTTAGACATGCAAGTTTTAGTCCCACCAAAACGGAAACCAGATGTTATTAAATCAAATTTCATGAGTTCAAATAGTTGTATATGGTCTTTTAAACAAAATTATATAGATTAATATAAAACTTTTAGCTTTTTACTCGGTTAAAATTCGAACGAATTCTCTACAAAGCCTTTTTAGACATGCACGTTTTTATCCCAACAAAACGAAAACAAGATTTTATTAAATGAATTTTTTGAGTTCAAATATTTAATTTTGAGCTTTTGAACAAAATTATACAGATTAATCTAAAATTTTAAGCTTTTTACTAGGTTAAAATTCGAACAGATTCTCTATAAAGCCTTTTTAGACATGTACGTTTTAATCCAACAAAACGAAAATCAGATGTTATTAATATCAAATTTTACGAGTTCAAAAAGTTAATTATGGTCTTTTGAACAAAATTATACATATTAATCTAAAATTTTTAGCTTTTTACTCGTTGAAAATTTGAACGGATTCTCTATAAAGCCTTTTTAGACGTGGACGTTTTAGTCCGAACAAAAGGATAACTACATGTTATTAAATCAACTTTTAAGAGTTTAAATAGTTAATTATGAGATTTTGAACAAAATTATACAGATAAATCTAAAATTTTCAGCTTTTTACTTGGTTAAAATTCGAACGGATTCTCTATAAAGCAATTTTAGACAAGCAAGTTTTAATCCCAACAAAACAAAAATTAGATGTTATTAAATCAAATTTTATGAGTTCAAATAGTTGAATATTGGCTTTTGAACAAAATTATATAGATTAATCAAAAATTTTTAGGTTTTTACTTGGTTAAAATTCGAACGGATTCTCTATAAAGCCTTATTAGACATGCACGTTTTAATCCCAACAAAATGAAAATCTGATGTTATTAAATCAAATTTTACGAGTTCAAATAGTTAATTATGGTCTTTTGAACAAAATTATACATATTAATCTAAAATTTTCAGTTTTTTACTCGTTTAAAATTTGAACGAATTCTCAATAAAGCCTTTTTAGACGTGGACGTTTTCGTCCGAACAAAACAAAACCAGATGTTACTAAATCAAATTTTAAGAGTTTAAATAGTCAATTATGAGATTTTGAACAAAATTATACAGATAAATCTAAAATTTTCAGCTTTTTACTTGGTTAAAATTCGAACGGATTCTCTATAAAGCAAGTTTTAATCCCAACAAAACAAAAATTAGATGTTATTAAATCAAATTTTATGATTTTAAATAGTTTAATATGGGCTTTTGAACAAAATTATATAGATTAATCTAAAATTTTCATCTTTTTACTCGGTTAAAAATTAAATAGATTTTCTATAAAGCCTTTTTAGACGTGAACGTTTTAATCCGAACAAAACGATAACTAGATTTTATTAAATCAAATTTTTTGAGTTCAAATAATTAATTATGGGCTTTTGAACAAAATTATGTAGATTAATCTAAAATTTTCAGCTTTTTACTCGGTTAAAATTTGAACGGATTCTCTATAAAGCCTTTTTAGACATGCACGTTTTAATCCGAATAAAACGATAACTAGATATTATTAAATCAAATTTTTTGATTTCAAATAATTAATTATGGGCTTTTGAACAAATTATACAGATTAATCTAAAATTTTTAGCTTTTTACTCGGTTAAAATTTGAACAGATTCTCTATAAAGCCTTTTTAGACGTGGACATTTTAATCCGAACAAAACAAAACCAGATGTTATTAAATCAAATTTGATGAGTTCAAATAGTTAATTATGAGATTTTGAACAAAATTATAAAGATAAATCTAAAATTTTCAGCTTTTTACTCCGTTAAAATTCGAACGGATTCTCTATAAAGCCTTTTTAGACATGCACGTTTTAATCAGAACAAAACAAACACCAGATGTTATTAATTCAAATTTTATGAGTTCAAATAGTTAATTATGAGATTTTTAACAAAATTATACAGATAAATCTAACATTTTCTGGTTTTACTCGGTAAAATTTGAACGGATTCTCTATAAAGCCTTTTCAGACATGCACGTTTTAATCCGAACAAAATGATAACTAGATGTTATTAAATCACTTTTTTTGAGTTCAAATAATTAATTATGGGCTTTTGAACAAATTTATACAGATTAATCTAAAATGTTCAGCTTTTTACTCGTTTAAAATTTGAACGAATTCTCTATAAAGTCTTTTTAGATGTGGACATTTTATTCCGAACAAAACAAAACAAGATGTTATTAAGTAAAATTGGATGAGTTCAAATAGTTAATTATGAGATTTTGAACAAAATTATACAGATAAATGTAAAATAGTTACATATGGGCTTTTGAATAAAATTATAAAGATAAATCTAAAATTGTTACATATGGGCTTTTGATCAAAATTATACAGATTAATCTAAAATTTTCAGCTTTTTACTCGGTTAAAATTCAAACGGATTCTCCATAAAGCAATTTTAGACATGCACGTTTTAATCCCAACAAAACGAAAACAAGATTTTATTAAATGAAATTTTATGAGTTGAAATATTTAATTTTCAGCTTTTAAACAAAATTATGCAGATTAATCTAAAATTTTCATCTTTTTACTCAGTTAAAATTCGAACAAATTCTCTTTAAAGCCCATTTACACATGCACGTTTTAATCCCAACAAAACGAAAACTAGATTTTATAAAATGACATTTTTATGTGTTCAAATAGTTAATTTTTAGCTGTTGAACAAAATTATACTTATCAATCTAAAATTTCCAGCTTTTTACTCGGTTAAAATTCAAACGGATTCTCTATAAAGCCTTTTTAGACATGCACGTTTTAATCCGAACAAAACGATAACTAGATGTTATTAAATAAAATATTTTGAGTTCAAATAATTAATTATGGGCTTTTGAACAAAATTATACAGATTAATCTAAAATTTTTAGCTTTTTACTTGTTTAAAATTTGAACGGATTCTCTATAAAGCCTTTTTAGACATGCACATTTTAATCAGAACAAAACAAAAACCAAATGTTATTAATTCAAATTTTATGAGTTCAAATAGTTAATTATGAGATTTTGATCAAAATTATACAGATAAATCTAACATTTTCTGGTTTTTACTTAGTAAAATTTGAACGGATTCTCTATAAAGCCTTTTTAGACATACACGTTTTAATCTGAACAAAATGATAACTAGATGTTATTATATCAATTTTTTTGAGTTCAAATAATTAATTATGGGCTTTTAAACAAATTTATACAGATTAATCTAAAATGTTCTGCTTTTTACTCATTTAAAATTTGAACGAATTCTCTATAAAACCTTTTTAGATGTGGACATTTTATTCCGAACAAAACAAAACAAGATGTTATTAAATAAAATTTGATGAGTTCAAATAGTTAATTATGAGACTTTGAACAAAATTATACAGATAAATGTAAAATAGTTACATATCGGCTTTTGAACAAAATTATACAGATAAATCTAAAATTGTTACATATGGGCTTTTGAACAAAATTATACAGATTAATCTAAAATTTTCAGCTTTTTACTCGGTTAAAATTCAAACGGATTCTCCATAAAGCAATTTTAGACATGCACGTTTTAATCCCAACAAAACGAAAACAAGACTTTATTAAATGAAATTTAATGAGTTAAAATATTTAATTTTCAGCTTTTAAACAAAATTACGCAGATTAATCAAAAATTTTCATCTTTTTACTCGGTTAAAATTCGAACAAATTCTCTTTAAAGCCCATTTATACATGCACGTTTTAATCCCAACAAAACAAAAACTAGATTTTATTAAATGAAATTTTTATGAGTTCAAATAGTTAATTTTTAGCTGTTGAACAAAATTATACTTATCAATCTAAAATTTTCAGCTTTTTACTCGGTTAAAATTCCAACGAATTCTCTATCAAGCCTTTTTAGACATGCACGTTTTAATTCCAACAAAACGAAAATCAGATGTTATTAAATCAAATTTTATCAGTTCAAATAGTTAATTAAGGGCTTTTGAACAAAATTATACAGATTAATCTAAAATTTCCAGCTTTTTACTCGGTTAAAATTCAAACGGATTCTCTATAAAGCCTTTTTAGACATGCACGTTTTAATCCGAACAAAAAGATAACTAGATGTTATTAAATAAAATTTTTTGAGTTCAAATAATTAATTATGGGCTTTTGAACAAAATTATATAGATTAATCTAAAATTTTTAGCTTTTTACTCGGTTAAAATTTGAACGGATTCTCTATAAAGCCTTTTTAGACGTGGACGCTTTATACGAATAAAACGATAACTAGATGTTATTAAATAGAATTTTTTGAGTTCAAATAATTAATTATGGGCTTTTGAACAAAATTATACAGATTAATCTAAAATTTTTAGCTTTTTACTCGGTTAAAATTTGAACGGATTCTCTATAAAGCCTTTTTAGACGTGGACGCTTTATACGAATAAAACGATAACTAGATGTTATTAAATAGAATTTTTTGAGTTCAAATAATTAATTATGGGCTTCTAAACAAAATTATACAGATAAAACTAAAATTTTCAGCTTTTTACTCTGTTAAAATTCGAACGGATTCTCTATAAAGCCTTTTTAGATATGCACGTTTTAATCTGAACAAAATGATAACTAGATGTTATTAAATCCATTTTTTTTGAGTTCAAATAATTAATTATGGGCTTTTGAACAAATTTATACAGATTAATCTAAAATGTTCAGCTTTTTACTCGTTTAAAATTTGAACGGATTCTCTATAAAGCCTTTTTAGATGTGGACGTTTTATTCCAAACAAAACAAAACGAGATGTTATTAAATAAAATTTGATGAGTTCAAATAGTTAATTATGAGATTTTGAACAAAATTATACAGATAAATCTAAAATAGTTACATATGGGCTTTTGAACAAAATTATATAGATAAATCTAAAATTGTTACATATGGGCTTTTGAACAAAATTATACAGATTAATCTAAAATTTTCAGCTTTTTACTCGGTTAAAATTTAAACGGATTCTCCATAAAGCAATTTTAGACAGGCACGTTTTAATTCCAACAAAACGTAAACAAAATTTTATTATATGAAATTTTATAAGTTGAAATATTTAATTTTCAGCTTTTAAACAAAATTATGTAGATTAATCTAAAATTTTCATCTTTTTACTCGATTAAAATTCGAACAAATTTTCTTTAAAGCCCATTTACACATGCACGTTTTAATCCCAACAAAACGAAAACTAGATTTTATTAAATGCAATTTTTATGAGTTCAAATAGTTAATTTTTAGCTGTTGAACAAAATTATACTTATCAATCTAAAATTTTCAGCTTTTTACTCGGTTAAAATTCCAACGAATTCTCTATCAAGCCTTTTTAGACATGCACGTTTTAATTCCAACAAAACGAAAATCAGATATTATTAAATCAAATTTTATCAGTTTAAATAGTTAATTAAGTGCTTTTGAACAAAATTATACAGATTAATCTAAAATTTTCAGCTTTTTACTTGGTTAAAATTCAAACGGATTCTCTATAAAGCCTTTTTAGACATGTACGTTTTAATCCGAACAAAATGATAACTAGATGTTATTAAATCAATTTTTTTGAGTTCAAATAATTAATTATGGGCTTTTGAACAAATTTATACAGATTAATCTAAAATGTTCAGCTTTTTACTCGTTTAAAATTTGAACGAATTCTCTATAAAGCCTTTTTAGATGTGGACATTTTATTCTGAACAAAACAAACCAAGATGTTATTAAATAAAATTTGATGAGTTCAAATAGTTAATTATGAGATTTTGAACAAAATTATACAGATAAATGTAAAATAGTTAAATATGGGCTTCTGAACAAAATTATACAGATAAATCTAAAATTGTTACATATGGGCTTTTGATCAAAATTATACAGATTAATCTAAAATTTTCAGCTTTTTACTCGGTTAAAATTCAAACGGATTCTCCATAAAGCAATTTTAGACATGCACGTTTTAATCCCAACAAAACGAAAACAAGATTTTATTAAATGAAATTTTATGAGTTGAAATATTTAATTTTCAGCTTTTAAACAAAATTATGCAGATTAATCTAAAATTTTCATCTTTTTACTCAGTTAAAATTCGAACAAATTCTCTTTAAAGCCCATTTACACATGCACGTTTTAATCCCAACAAAACGAAAACTAGATTTTATAAAATGACATTTTTATGTGTTCAAATAGTTAATTTTTAGCTGTTGAACAAAATTATACTTATCAATCTAAAATTTCCAGCTTTTTACTCGGTTAAAATTCAAACGGATTCTCTATAAAGCCTTTTTAGACATGCACGTTTTAATCCGAACAAAACGATAACTAGATGTTATTAAATAAAATATTTTGAGTTCAAATAATTAATTATGGGCTTTTGAACAAAATTATACAGATTAATCTAAAATTTTTAGCTTTTTACTTGTTTAAAATTTGAACGGATTCTCTATAAAGCCTTTTTAGACATGCACATTTTAATCAGAACAAAACAAAAACCAAATGTTATTAATTCAAATTTTATGAGTTCAAATAGTTAATTATGAGATTTTGATCAAAATTATACAGATAAATCTAACATTTTCTGGTTTTTACTTAGTAAAATTTGAACGGATTCTCTATAAAGCCTTTTTAGACATACACGTTTTAATCTGAACAAAATGATAACTAGATGTTATTATATCAATTTTTTTGAGTTCAAATAATTAATTATGGGCTTTTAAACAAATTTATACAGATTAATCTAAAATGTTCTGCTTTTTACTCATTTAAAATTTGAACGAATTCTCTATAAAACCTTTTTAGATGTGGACATTTTATTCCGAACAAAACAAAACAAGATGTTATTAAATAAAATTTGATGAGTTCAAATAGTTAATTATGAGACTTTGAACAAAATTATACAGATAAATGTAAAATAGTTACATATCGGCTTTTGAACAAAATTATACAGATAAATCTAAAATTGTTACATATGGGCTTTTGAACAAAATTATACAGATTAATCTAAAATTTTCAGCTTTTTACTCGGTTAAAATTCAAACGGATTCTCCATAAAGCAATTTTAGACATGCACGTTTTAATCCCAACAAAACGAAAACAAGACTTTATTAAATGAAATTTAATGAGTTAAAATATTTAATTTTCAGCTTTTAAACAAAATTACGCAGATTAATCAAAAATTTTCATCTTTTTACTCGGTTAAAATTCGAACAAATTCTCTTTAAAGCCCATTTATACATGCACGTTTTAATCCCAACAAAACAAAAACTAGATTTTATTAAATGAAATTTTTATGAGTTCAAATAGTTAATTTTTAGCTGTTGAACAAAATTATACTTATCAATCTAAAATTTTCAGCTTTTTACTCGGTTAAAATTCCAACGAATTCTCTATCAAGCCTTTTTAGACATGCACGTTTTAATTCCAACAAAACGAAAATCAGATGTTATTAAATCAAATTTTATCAGTTCAAATAGTTAATTAAGGGCTTTTGAACAAAATTATACAGATTAATCTAAAATTTCCAGCTTTTTACTCGGTTAAAATTCAAACGGATTCTCTATAAAGCCTTTTTAGACATGCACGTTTTAATCCGAACAAAAAGATAACTAGATGTTATTAAATAAAATTTTTTGAGTTCAAATAATTAATTATGGGCTTTTGAACAAAATTATATAGATTAATCTAAAATTTTTAGCTTTTTACTCGGTTAAAATTTGAACGGATTCTCTATAAAGCCTTTTTAGACGTGGACGCTTTATACGAATAAAACGATAACTAGATGTTATTAAATAGAATTTTTTGAGTTCAAATAATTAATTATGGGCTTTTGAACAAAATTATACAGATTAATCTAAAATTTTTAGCTTTTTACTCGGTTAAAATTTGAACGGATTCTCTATAAAGCCTTTTTAGACGTGGACGCTTTATACGAATAAAACGATAACTAGATGTTATTAAATAGAATTTTTTGAGTTCAAATAATTAATTATGGGCTTCTAAACAAAATTATACAGATAAAACTAAAATTTTCAGCTTTTTACTCTGTTAAAATTCGAACGGATTCTCTATAAAGCCTTTTTAGATATGCACGTTTTAATCTGAACAAAATGATAACTAGATGTTATTAAATCCATTTTTTTTGAGTTCAAATAATTAATTATGGGCTTTTGAACAAATTTATACAGATTAATCTAAAATGTTCAGCTTTTTACTCGTTTAAAATTTGAACGGATTCTCTATAAAGCCTTTTTAGATGTGGACGTTTTATTCCAAACAAAACAAAACGAGATGTTATTAAATAAAATTTGATGAGTTCAAATAGTTAATTATGAGATTTTGAACAAAATTATACAGATAAATCTAAAATAGTTACATATGGGCTTTTGAACAAAATTATATAGATAAATCTAAAATTGTTACATATGGGCTTTTGAACAAAATTATACAGATTAATCTAAAATTTTCAGCTTTTTACTCGGTTAAAATTTAAACGGATTCTCCATAAAGCAATTTTAGACAGGCACGTTTTAATTCCAACAAAACGTAAACAAAATTTTATTATATGAAATTTTATAAGTTGAAATATTTAATTTTCAGCTTTTAAACAAAATTATGTAGATTAATCTAAAATTTTCATCTTTTTACTCGATTAAAATTCGAACAAATTTTCTTTAAAGCCCATTTACACATGCACGTTTTAATCCCAACAAAACGAAAACTAGATTTTATTAAATGCAATTTTTATGAGTTCAAATAGTTAATTTTTAGCTGTTGAACAAAATTATACTTATCAATCTAAAATTTTCAGCTTTTTACTCGGTTAAAATTCCAACGAATTCTCTATCAAGCCTTTTTAGACATGCACGTTTTAATTCCAACAAAACGAAAATCAGATATTATTAAATCAAATTTTATCAGTTTAAATAGTTAATTAAGTGCTTTTGAACAAAATTATACAGATTAATCTAAAATTTTCAGCTTTTTACTTGGTTAAAATTCAAACGGATTCTCTATAAAGCCTTTTTAGACATGTACGTTTTAATCCGAACAAAATGATAACTAGATGTTATTAAATCAATTTTTTTGAGTTCAAATAATTAATTATGGGCTTTTGAACAAATTTATACAGATTAATCTAAAATGTTCAGCTTTTTACTCGTTTAAAATTTGAACGAATTCTCTATAAAGCCTTTTTAGATGTGGACATTTTATTCTGAACAAAACAAACCAAGATGTTATTAAATAAAATTTGATGAGTTCAAATAGTTAATTATGAGATTTTGAACAAAATTATACAGATAAATGTAAAATAGTTAAATATGGGCTTCTGAACAAAATTATACAGATAAATCTAAAATTGTTACATATGGGCTTTTGAACAAAATTATACAGATTAATCTAAAATTTTCAGCTTTTTACTCGGTTAAAATTCAAACGGATTCTCCATAAAACAATTTTAGACATGCACGTTTTAATCCCAACAAAACGAAAACAAGATTTTATTAAATGAAATTTTATGAGTTGAAATATTTAATTTTCAGCTTTTAAACAAAATTATGCAGATTAATCTAAAATTTTCATCTTTTTACTCGGTTAAAATTCGAACAAATTCTCTTTAAAGCCCATTTACACTTGCACGTTTTAATCCCAACAAAACGAAAACTAGATTTTATAAAATGACATTTTTATGAGTTCAAATAGTTAATTTTTAGCTGTTGAACAAAATTATACAGATAAATCTAAAATTTTCAGCTTTTTACTCTGTTAAAATTCCAACGAATTCTCTATCAAGCCTTTTTAGACATGCACGTTTTAATTCCAACAAAACGAAAATCAGATGTTATTAAATTAAATTTTATCAGTTCAAATAGTTAATTAAGGGCTTTTGAACAAAATTATACAGATTAATCTAAAATTTCCAGCTTTTTACTCGGTTAAAATTCAAACGGATTCTCTATAAAGCCTTTTTAGACATGCACGTTTTAATCCGAACAAAAAGATAACTAGATGTTATTAAATAAAATTTTTTGAGTTCAAATAATTAATTATGGGCTTTTGAACAAAATTATACAGATTAATCTAAAATTTTTAGCTTTTTACTCGGTTAAAATTTGAACGGATTCTCTATAAAGCCTTTTTAGACGTGGACGCTTTATACGAATAAAACGATAACTAGATGTTATTAAATAGAATTTTTTGAGTTCAAATAATTAATTATGGGCTTCTAAACAAAATTATACAGATAAAACTAAAATTTTCAGCTTTTTACTCTGTTAAAATTCGAACGGATTCTCTATAAAGCCTTTTTAGATATGCACGTTTTAATCTGAACAAAATGATAACTAGATGTTATTAAATCCATTTTTTTTTGAGTTCAAATAATTAATTATGGGCTTTTGAACAAATTTATACAGATTAATCTAAAATGTTCAGCTTTTTACTCGTTTAAAATTTGAACGGATTCTCTATAAAGCCTTTTTAGATGTGGACGTTTTATTCCAAACAAAACAAAACGAGATGTTATTAAATAAAATTTGATGAGTTCAAATAGTTAATTATGAGATTTTGAACAAAATTATACAGATAAATCTAAAATAGTTACATATGGGCTTTTGAACAAAATTATATAGATAAATCTAAAATTGTTACATATGGGCTTTTGAACAAAATTATACAGATTAATCTAAAATTTTCAGCTTTTTACTCGGTTAAAATTTAAACGGATTCTCCATAAAGCAATTTTAGACAGGCACGTTTTAATTCCAACAAAACGAAAACAAAATTTTATTATATGAAATTTTATAAGTTGAAATATTTAATTTTCAGCTTTTAAACAAAATTATGTAGATTAATCTAAAATTTTCATCTTTTTACTCGATTAAAATTCGAACAAATTTTCTTTAAAGCCCATTTACACATGCACGTTTTAATCCCAACAAAACGAAAATTAGATTTTATTAAATGAAATTTTTATGAGTTCAAATAGTTAATTTTTAGCTGTTGAACAAAATTATACTTATCAATCTAAAATTTTCAGCTTTTTACTCGGTTAAAATTCCAACGAATTCTCTATCAAGCCTTTTTAGACATGCACGTTTTAATTCCAACAAAACGAAAATCAGATGTTATTAAATCAAATTTTATCAGTTTAAATAGTTAATTAAGTGCTTTTGAACAAAATTATACAGATTAATCTAAAATTTTCAGCTTTTTACTTGGTTAAAATTCAAACGGATTCTCTATAAAGCCTTTTTAGACATGTACGTTTTAATCCGAACAAAATGATAACTAGATGTTATTAAATCAATTTTTTTGAGTTCAAATAATTAATTATGGGCTTTTGAACAAATTTATACAGATTAATCTAAAATGTTCAGCTTTTTACTCGTTTAAAATTTGAACGAATTCTCTATAAAGCCTTTTTAGATGTGGACATTTTATTCTGAACAAAACAAACCAAGATGTTATTAAATAAAATTTGATGAGTTCAAATAGTTAATTATGAGATTTTGAACAAAATTATACAGATAAATGTAAAATAGTTACATATGGGCTTCTGAACAAAATTATACAGATAAATCTAAAATTGTTACATATGGGCTTTTGAACAAAATTATACAGATTAATCTAAAATTTTCAGCTTTTTACTCGGTTAAAATTCAAACGGATTCTCCATAAAACAATTTTAGACATGCACGTTTTAATCCCAACAAAACGAAAACAAGATTTTATTAAATGAAATTTTATGAGTTGAAATATTTAATTTTCAGCTTTTAAACAAAATTATGCAGATTAATCTAAAATTTTCATCTTTTTACTCGGTTAAAATTCGAACAAATTCTCTTTAAAGCCCATTTACACTTGCACGTTTTAATCCCAACAAAACGAAAACTAGATTTTATAAAATGACATTTTTATGAGTTCAAATAGTTAATTTTTAGCTGTTGAACAAAATTATACAGATAAATCTAAAATTTTCAGCTTTTTACTCTGTTAAAATTCCAACGAAAGCCTTTTTAGACATGCACGTTTTAATTCCAACAAAACGAAAATCAGATGTTATTAAATTAAATTTTATCAGTTCAAATAGTTAATTAAGGGCTTTTGAACAAAATTATACAGATTAATCTAAAATTTCCAGCTTTTTACTCGGTTAAAATTCAAACGGATTCTCTATAAAGCCTTTTTAGACATGCACGTTTTAATCCGAACAAAACGATAACTAGATGTTATTAAATAAAATTTTTTGAGTTCAAATAATTAATTATGGGCTTTTGAACAAAATTTTACAGATTAATCTAAAATTTTTAGCTTTTTACTCGGTTAAAATTTGAACGAATTCTCTATAAAGCCTTTTTAGACGTGGACGCTTTAATCCGAATAAAACGATAACTAGATGTTATTAAATAAATTTTTTTGAGTTCAAATAATTAATTATGGGCTTTTGAACAAAATTATACAGATAAATCTAAAATTTTCTGCTTTTTACTCGGTTAAAATTTGAACGGATTCTCTATAAAGCAATTTTAGACATGCACGTTTTACTCCGAACAAAAAACAAAAACTAGATGTTATTAAATCAAATTTTATGAGTTTAAATAGTTAATTATGGGCTTTTGAACAAATTTATACAGATAAATCTAAAATTTTCAGCTTTTTACACGGTTAAAATTCGAACAGATTTTTTATAAAGCCTTTTAAGATATGCACGTTTTAATCCGAACAAAATGATAACTAGATGTTATTAAATCAAATTTTTTGAGTTAAAATAATTAATTATGGGCTTTTAAAAAAAATTATACAGATAAACTAAAATTTTTAGTTTTTTACTTGTTTAAAATTTGAACGGATTCTCTATAAAGTCTTTTTAGAAATAGACGTTTTAATCCGAACAAAACAAAACCAGATGATATTAAATCAAATTTTATGAGTTCAAATTGTTAATTATCAGATTTTAAACAAAATTATACAGATAAATCTAAAATTTTCTACTTTTTACTCGGCTAAAATTCAAACGGATTCTCTATAAACTCTTTTTGGACATGCACGTTTTACTCCGAAAAAAACAAAAACCAGATGTTATTAAATCAAATTTTATGGGTTCAAATAGTTAATTATGGAATTTTGAACAAAATTATACAGATAAATCTAAAATTTTTGCGTTTTACTCGGTTAAAATTCGAACGAATTCTCTATAAAGCCTTTTAAGACATGTACGTTTTAATCCGAACCAAATGATAACTAGATGTTGTTATACAAAATTTTTTGAGTTCAAATAATTAATTATGGGCTTTTGAACAAAATTATACACATTAATCTAAAATTTTTAGCTTTTTACTCGTTTAAAACTTGAACGGATTCTCTATAAAGCCTTTTTAGACGTGGACGTTTTAATCCGAACAAAACAAAAACAAATGTTATTAAATCAAATTTTATGAGTTCAAATATTTAATTATGAGATTTGGAACAAAATTATACAGATTAATCTAAAATTTTCAGCTTTTTACTCGGTTAAAATTCGAACGGATTCTCTATAAAGCCTTTTCCGTCATGCACGTTTTAATTCGAACAAAACAAAAACCAGATGTTATTAAATCAAATTTTATGAGTTCAAATAGTTAATTATGGGATTTTTGAACAAAATTATACAGATAAATCTAAAATTTTCAGGTTTTTACTCGGTTAAATTCGAACGGATTCTCTACAAAACCTTTTTAGACATGCACGTTTTAATCAGAACAAAATGATAACTAGATATTATTAAATCAAATTTTTAGAGTTCAAATAAATAATTATGGGCTTTTGAATAAAATTATATAGATTAATCTAAAATTTTCAGCATTTTACTCGTTTAAAATTTGAACGGATTCTCTATAAAGCCTTTTTCGACGTGGACGTTTTAATCCGAACAAAACAAAACCAGATGTTATTAAATCAAATTTTATGAGTTCAAATATTTAATTAGGAGATTTGGAACAAAATTATACAGATTAATCTAAAATTTTCAGGTTTTTACTCGGTTAAAATTCGAACGGATTCTCCATAAAGCCTTTTTAGTCATGCACGTTTTAATCCGAACAAAACAAAAACCAGATGTTATTAAATCAAATTTTATTAGTTAAAATAGTTAATTATGGGATTTTGAACAAAATTATACAGATAAATCTAAAATTTTCAGGTTTTTACTCGGTTAAATTCGAACGTATTCTCTATAAAGCATTTTTAGACATGCACGTTTTAATCCGAACAAAATGATAACTAGATGTTATTAAATCAAATTTTTTGAGTTGAAATAATTAATTATGGGCTTTTGAACAAAATTATATAGATTAATCTAAAATTTTCAGCTTTTTACTCGTTTAAAATTTGAACGGATTCTCTATAAAGCCTTTTTAGACGTGGATGTTTTAATCCGAACAAAACAAAAACAGATGTTATTGAATCAAATTTTATGAGTGCAAATTGCTAATTATGAGATTTTGAACAAAATTATACACAATAATCTAAAATTTTCAGCTTTTTACTCGGTTAAAATTCAAACGGATTCTCTATAAAGCAATTTTAGACATACAAGTTTTAGTCCTACCAAAACGAAAACCAGATGTTAATAAATCAAATTTTATTATTTCAAAGAGTTGAATATGGTCTTTTAAACAAAATTATACAGATTAATCTAAAATTTTTAGCTTTTTACTCAGTTAATATTCGAACGGATTCTCTATAAGTCCTTTGTAGATGTAGACATTTTAATCCGAACAAAACAAAAACCAGATGTTATTAAATCAAATTTTTTAAGTTCAAATAATTAACTACGGGCTTTTGAACAAAATTATACAAATTAGTCTAAAATTTTCAGCTTTTTACTCGATTAAAATTCGAACGGATTCTCTATAAAGCCTTTTTAGATATGCACGTTTTAATCCGAACAAAACAAAAACCAGAAGTTATTAAATCAAATTTTATGAGTTCAAATAGTTAATTAAGGGATTTTGAACAAAATTATATAAATGAATCTAAAATTTTCAGGTTTTTACTAGGTTAAATTCGAAAGGATACTCTATAAAGCCTTTTTAAACATGCACCTTTTAATCCGAACAAAATGATAACTAGATGTTATTAAATCAATTTTTTTGAGTTCAAATAATTAATTATGGGCTTTTGAACAAAATTATACAGATTAATCTAAAATTTTCAGCTTTTTACTCGTTTAAAATTTCAACGGATTTTCTATAAAGCCTTTTTAGACGTAGACGTTTTAATCCGAACAAAACAAAAACAATATGATATTAAATCAAATTTTTTGAGTTCAAATAATTAATTATGAGATTTTGAACAAAATTATACAAATTAATCTAAAATTTTCAACTTTTTACTCGGTTAAAATTCGAACAAATTCTCTATAAAGCCTTTTTAGACATGCACGTTTTAATCCGAACAAATCTATAACTAGATGTCATTAAATCAAATTTTTTGAGTTCAAATAATTAATTATGGTCTTTTGAACAAAATTATACAGATTAATCTAAAATTTTTAGCTTTTTACTCGTTTAAAATTGAACGGATTCTCTATAAAGTCTTTCTAGACGTGGACGTTTTAATCCGAACAAAACAAGATGTTATTAAATTAAATTTTATGAGTTCAAAAAGTTAATTATGAGATTTTGAACAAAATTATACAGATAAATCTAAAATTTTCAACTTTTTACTCGGTTAAAATTCGAACGGATTCTCTATAAAGCCATTTTAGACGTGCACGTTTTAATCCGAACAAAACAAAAACCAGATGTTATTAAATCAAATTTTATGAGTTCAAATAGTTAATTATGGGATTTTGAACAAAATTATACAAATAAATCTAAAATTTTCAGATTTTTACTCAATTAAATTCAAACGGATTCTCTATAAAGCCTTTTTAGACATGCACGTTTTAATCCGAACAAAATGATAACTAGATGTTATTAAATCAATTTTTTAAGTTCAAATATTTATTTATGGGCTTTTGAAAAAAATTATACAGATTAATCTAAAATTTTCAGCTTTTTACTCGTTTAAAATTTGAACGAATTCTCTATAAAGCCTTTTTAGACGTGGACGTTTTAATCCGAACAAAACAAAACCAGATGTTATTAAATCAAATTTGATGAGTTCAAATAGTTAATTATGAGATTTTGAACAAAATTATAAAGACAAATCTAAAATTTTTAGCTTTTTACTCGCTTAAAATTGGAACAGATTCTCTATAAAGCCTTTTTAGACATGTACGTTTCAATCCGAACAAAACAAAAACCAGCTGTTATTAAATCAAAATTTACGAGTTCAAATAGTTAATTATGGGATTTTGAACAAAATTATACAGATAAATCTAAAATTTTCTGCTTTATACTCGGTTAAAATTCGAACGGATTTTCTATAAAGCAATTTTAGACATGCAAGTTTTAATCCACCAAAACGAAAACCAGATGTTATTAAATCAAATTTTATGAGTACAAATAGTTGAATATGGTCTATTAAACAAAATTATACAGATTAATCTAAAATTTTAAGATTTTTACTCGGTTAATATTCGAACGGATTCTCTGTAAAGCCTTTTTAGACATAGATATTTTAATCCGAACAAAAAAAAACAAATGTTATTAAATCAAATTTTTTGAGTTAAAATAATTAATTATGGGATTTTGAACAAAATTATACAAATTAATCTAAAATTGTTATCTTTTCACTCGGTTAAAATTCAAACGGATTCTATATAAAGCCATTTTAGATATGTACGTTTTATTCCGAACAAGACGATAACTAGATGTTATTAAATCAAATTTTTTTAGTTCAAATAGTTAATTATGGGATTTTGAAAAAAATTATACAGATAAATCTAAAATTTTCAGCTTTTTATTCGGTTAAAATTTGAACGGATTCTCTATAAAGTAATTTTTGACATGTAAGTTTTAATCCTACCAAAACGAAAACTAGATTTTATTAAATCAAATGTTATGAGTTCAAATAGTTGAATATAGTCTTTTAAACAAAATTATACAGATTAACCTAAAATTTTTAGCTTTTTACTCAGTTAAAATTAGAAAGGATACTCTATAAAGCCTTTTTAGACATGCACGTTTTAATCCAAACAAAATGATAACTATATGTTATTAAATCAAATTTTTTGAGTTCAAATAATTATTTATGGGCTTTTGAACAAAGTTATACAAATTAATCTAAAATTTTCATCTTTTTACTCGTTTAAAATTTAAACAGATAATGGGTTTTTGAACAAAATGAACTCATCAAATTTGATTTAATAACATATAGTTAATTATGGGTTTTTGAACAAAATTATGTAGATTAATCTAAAATTCAAACAGATTCTCTATCAAGCCTTTTTAGACTTGCACGTTTTAATCCCAACAAAACGAAAACCAGATTTTATTGAATGAAATTTTATGAGTTCAAATATTTAATTTTGAGCTTTTGAATAAAATTATACAGATTAATCTAAAATTTTTAGCTTTTACTCGGTTAAAATTCGAACGGATTATCTATAAAGCCTTTTTAGACATGCACGTTTTAATCCGAACAAAATGATAACTAGATGTTATTAAATCAATTTTTTTGAGTTCAAATAATTAATTATGGGCTTTTGAAAAAAATTATATAGATTAATCTAAAATTTTCAGGTTTTTACTCGTTTAAAATTTGAACGGATTCTCTATAAAGCCTTTTTAGACGTGGACGTATTAATCCGAACAAAATGATAAGTAGATGTTATTAAATCATATTTTTTGAGTTCAAATAATTAATTATGGGATTTTAAACAAAATTATACAGATTAATCTAAAATTTTCAGCTTTTTACTCATTTAAAATTTGAACGGATTCTCCATAAAGCCTTTTTAGTTGTGGACGTTTTAATCCGAACAAAACAAAATCAAATGATAGTAAATCAAATTTTATGAGTTCAAATAGTTAATTCTGGGATTTTGAACAAAATTGTACAGATAAATCTAAAATTTTTAGCGTTTTACTCGGTTAAAATTCGAATGGATTCTCTATAAAGCCTTTTTAGACATGCACGTTTTAATCAGAACAAAAACATAACTAGATGTTATTGTATCAAATTTTTTGAGTTCAAATAATTAATTATGTGCTTTTGAACAAAATTATACAGATTAATCTAAATTTTTTAGCATTTTACTGGTTTAAAATTTGATCGGATTCTCTATAAAGCCTTTTTAGAAGTGGACATTTTAATCCGAACAAAACAAAACCAGATGTTATTAAATCAAATTTTATGAGTTCAAATAGTTAATTATAAGATTTGGAACAAAATTATACAGATTAATCTAAAATTTTTAGCTTTTTACTCGGTTAAAATTCGAAAGGATTCTCTATAAATCCTTTTTAGTCATGCACGTTTTAATCTGAACAAAACAAAAACCAGATGTTATTAAATCAAATTTTATGAGTTCAAATTGTTAATTATGGGATTTTAAACAAAATTATACAAAAAAATCTAAAATTTTTAGGTTTTTACTCGGTTAAAATTCGAACGGATTCTCTATAAAGCCTTTTTAGACATGCACGTTTTAATCCGAACAAAATGATAAATAGATGTTATTAAATCAAATTTTTTTAGTTCAAATAATTAATTATGGGCTTTTGAACAAAATTATATAGATTAATCTAAAATTTTTAGCTTTTTACTCGTTTAAAATTTGAACGTATTCTCTTTAAAGCCTTTTTAGACGTGGACGTTTTAGTCCCACCAAAATAAAACCAGATGTTATTAAATCAAATTTTATTATTTCAAATAGTTAATTATGATATTTGGAACAAAATTATACAGATAAATCTAAAATTTTCAGCTTTTTACTCAGTTAAAATTCGAACCGATTCTCTATAAAGCCATTTTAGACATGTACATTTTAATCCGAACAAAACAAAAACCAGATGCTATTAAATAAAATTTTACGAGTTCAAATAGTTAATTATGGGATTTTGAACAAAATTATACAGATAAATCTAAAATTTTCAGCTTTTTACTCTTTTAAAATTCGAATGGATTCTCTATAAAGCAATTTTAGACATGCAAGTTTTAATCCCACCAAAACGAAAACCAGATGTTATTAAATCAAATTTTATGAGTTCAAATAGATGAGTATGGTCTTTTAAACAAAATTATACAGATTAATATAAAATTTTTAGCTTTTTACTCGGTTAAAATTCGAAAGGGTTCTCTATAAAGCAATCTTAGACATGCAAGGTTTAATTCCACCAAAACGAAAACCAGATATTACTAAATCAAATTTTATGAGTTCAAATAGTTGAATATGGTCTTTTAAATCAAATTTTAGCTTTTTACTCGGTTAATATTCGAACTGATTCTCTATAAAGCCTTCTTAGATGTAGACGTTTTAATCCGAACAAAACAAAAACCAGATGTTATTAAATCAAATTTTTTGAGTTCAAATAATTAATTATGGGCTTTTAAGCAAAATTATACAAATTAATCTAAAATTTTCAACTTTTCACTCGGTTAAAATTCAAACAGATTCTCTATAAAGCCTTTTTAGACATGCTCGTTTTAATCCGAACAAAATGATAACCAGATGTTATTAAATCAAATTTTTTTAGTTCAAATAATTAATTATGGCTTTTGAACAAAATTATACAGATTAATCTAAAACTTTCAGCTTTTTACTCGTTTAAAATTTGAACGGATTCTCTAGAAAGCCTTTTTAGACGTGGACATTTTAATCCAAACAAAACAAAACCAAATGTTATTAAATCAAATTTTATAAGTTCAAATAATTAATTATGAGATTTTGAACAAAATTATACAGATAAATCGAAATTTTTTATTTTTTTACTCGGTTAAAATTCGAAAGGATTCTCTATAAAGCAATTTTGGACAAGCAAGTTTTAATTCAACAAAACAAAAATTAGATGTTATTAAATCAAATTTTTTGAGTTCAAATAGCTGAATAAGAGCTTTTGAACAAAATTATTCAGATTAATCTAAAATTTTTAGCTTTTTACTCGGTTAAAATTCGAACGGATTCTCTACAATGCCTTTTTAGACATGCACATTTTAATTTCAACAAAATGAAAACCATATTTTATTAAATGAAATTTTATGAGTTCAAATATTTAATTTTGAGCTTTTGAATAGAATTATACAGATTAATCTAAAATTTTTGGCTTTTTACTCTGTTAAAATTCGAACGTATTCTCTATAAACCCTTTATAGACATGCACATTTTAATCCCAATAAAACGAAAACCAGATGTTATTCTCTATCCCGGTGCTGCGACCTACCTCTCATCTGAGGGAAACGGCAGCCTTCACTGTCTCATTATTATACACACCAACAATTCCTTTCAGAATTGTTTTCTGCTTTTCGACCATTTTATATGGATTATTCAGAAGTACTCGACTGGAATCTTCACTATCTTCTTAGTAACAGAGATCATATGTTGTTTTTCTGTTCTCTTATTTTT
The DNA here is from genome assembly GCA_035048815.1 of Abelmoschus esculentus. NCBI lineage: Eukaryota > Viridiplantae > Streptophyta > Magnoliopsida > Malvales > Malvaceae > Abelmoschus > Abelmoschus esculentus. Next base: position 11,773,636 of record JAUCBN010000036.1, read on the forward strand.
CTCGATGGTGGGCGACTCAGTCTGGGTTTCTTTCTTTCCGCCGTTACGGCAGTCTGTTTGCCAACCTTTGAGGCTCGTGTGTTTCTTCCTCTTCCTTTTTTCTCTCCCGACTTGGTGGATCTGATAAAGGTCTACAAAACTCCAGGCTTTCTCCTTGGCGTCAAAGTCTTGGACTGTTCTTGGAAGCCTGTTTTTTTTCTTCTTTTTCTACTGACGAACGTTTGTCTCGCTTTGCTTGAACATCGGGGCTCTTAGATAGGTTTGGGAGATGGCCTTGAGACTGGTTTGGAGTTAGACTTCGACTGGGATAGGGCTTGTCCTTTCTTTGTTTTAAACCGGATTCGATGTTTCAGGATCCTCTACCGATCGGTCTTTGAGTTCTTAATCGGCCGATCGCCACCATCTTCAGGACAGGAAGAAGCATTACCATCATCGGTCTCCAGGTACAACGTTTCTTTCCTTGTTTCTTTCTCGCTATTTTTCCGTTTTGGTTACTATCTATCGTGTTTCTTCTTGTTTGCCGTCATGTTCATGGTTTTTTCCGATCTGCTTTGGCTACTTTGTGTTGTGGGATGTTTAGATCTCATGATCTGCCCAGGATCTTTTGCCAACATAGTCTCTTGTAGTTTAGTTGTGATCTACTGTTTCCAACCCTTCCTAGGGTCCTTCACCAACACAGAAATCTGTGGTTTATTAGTTCTCCTTCTTCTTTTCCTTGTTACTAGAGGGTGCGGTTGCCCCGGCAGTGTTCTGATCAGGGTTGTTTACAACTCTTTTCTTTCTCGCCAACATAAGCGATGGTGGCCATCGCCGTTGTCTTTACTACGTCCCTTGTTGTTTCCTCCCCTAGCTCGGTTTATTGGTTGCGCATTGGCTACGCGGTTCTTTAGGCTTTTGCAGCACCAGCTCTTAGTGGCCACTCTTTCTGGCGACCTCCATGAGGGCTCTTCTTAGAGCTGGCTTTGTCGGTTCTGCGTTCGGATTGTTGACATCTCTTGGTCTTGGCCACTCCCACGATCCGTTTCCACTCTTGATCTTTTCTGAAGTTCTGGCGAATGGATATGGTTTATGTGTGTGTGGGTTTTCTCCTGTTCCTTCATGCAGTCTGGTCCTTCGGCTGCCTGCTGGTTCTTGCCTCCGAGCCGTCTGCTTTGGAGGATCGGCGTTCGCTACACTTCGATGGTGGTGGAGTCCGCTCGTCGGCATTACTGGTTGACGTGTTTGGCCTGCCACTCTCTGAGTCTTTCGTTTCTAATCTGGCCAGGTTTGGGGCTCGGTGCGTTCGCTACCTGCCCGGTCGTGGTCCTTCTTCGTTGCATGAAGTGGGGCTGGGTCCCTCGTCTGCATGCATATAGTGGTGGACGTGCGGAATCGGCAGGTTGTGTGGACTCGAACTATCATGTTAGATACGATATATCTCCAAATTATCGAATGTTCTCATTATGGTTACGGTATAAAGTGTCTTTGGTTCATCAAATTACATGTTGCTATGCTATTTATCGTTATTTTGTTTACCTATCTTTTTTTGCGGTTGTTGTTTTCGTTTTTATTTTTACTTTATTGTATATACTAATGTGTTTTTTAGTGCTTTTGTGGTTTTTTCTCATACTTTATGACTACTTCATTTTCTCTTGTTGTTCACCAACCTTATATAAGGTTTATACCAACACCTTACATGGTGTCCTTTTCAAACTATGGTCTGACTATCAGACTTTTATACCAACTACTACTTTGTGTCTCATCTTCTATGTTATCTTAACTTTTTTCAATTTTGGACTCTTTCTCTTTTTAATTAAAAATTCAATATTTATTCTTTTTCTAACTCCTATACTTTCTTTAATAGTTTTTTGGTCTCTTTTTTCCAACTATCTTATCTTCTTTTTTAAAAGAAGTTCTATTCCTTTTCAAACTCTTCCACTCTATTCTACTCCTAGTGAAATTATTATTTCCTACATTCATATGGACTTTTCATCTATATATATGATCATATATTCCACTAATGATTTATTCTCTCTCAAATTTTCCTCCTCTTGCCGCCCTTACTCTCTTCTTTCTTTTCTGATGAATTCCAAATCTCTTCTACAACACCTCGGGAATATTCAATTTACTAAGGAAGAGCAATCCACTATCTTTCAAACAAACCTTCCCTGGGACTCTGCTGATGTTGATTCACATACAACTTTGCTAGGGAACATGATCACCTCGAAGGACATTGATGATCAAATTATCATTAAAGCATTCACCGGTATTTGGACCCCGGCTAAATTATCTTCTATGCGCGCATTGCGACCACGGCTGTTCCTAATCTGCTTCAAGGATGAAAAGATTAAAGAGGATATTCTGTCCAGGGGGCCATGGACCTATAAGGATGAGTGGCTTTCCCTCACTCAATATGATCCTGCTCTTAGCCTTGATGATCACTCCTTTATGATAATGAATGTGTGGGTACGAATTTATAATATTCCACCTATCCTTCTTGCCTCGGAGGAATCTGCTAACAATACTGGTGAGTCACTCGGAGCTTTCATTGGAACTGTTACAAAGATTGACACGAGGAAAATGGATCTCAATATGGTTGACTATCTTCGGGTAGGAGTATCTCTAGATGCCTCTAAACCAGTTCGATGTTGTGTTGCTATTGGTGGGGGATCTTCTACCCGGTTTTGTCCTCTACAATATGAACGCCTTCCCACTCTCTGCCACTGTTGTGGTCGTGTTGGCCACTCTCTTGATTTTTGCACTATCCCGGTCGAGCAGAGGCCTGGACAACTTCAATATGGCGACTGGCTCCGCTATCTTCCTAAGAAGAAGATTTCTCAACCTCTGCAGAGAGGACGCATCCGTTACATTACGCAAAGCTCTCAAGCATCTCCTTCCACGGGTTCTAATGATAAAGGCAAGGCTCCGGTGACAGATCTGTCCGCCCAGGAGAACGCCCCTCCTTCTGAGTCTTTGCCTGTCTTCTCACAGGGCCCTCGCACTCTTCCAACTGTCCCAAGTAAACTATCTGCTCGGCGTGGCCCTACTCAGCTCTTGCAAACGGTTTTTCCGGATTTGGAATCCAATATAACTACTCGGTCTAAGATTCTCGATGGTGATGCTGATGATAGCCTGTCGGTGCCAGAACTCCAAGATCTGGAGCTTGATCTTGCCAATGATGCCGCTTTCCAGAAAGCTGCTGACTGGATTGAACATGCGCCACCAACTAAGAGAATTGCTCGTGCAGTTGCTACTAGGGGATCTAAGAGAACTCCACCATCTGATGAGGGCTCTCGACCTAAACGCCCTTGGCCACCTCCTAAAGGTTCTGCAGAAAAAGCTGGGATGAGCAGCACAAACAACTCTCCGGCGGAGGTTGACAGTGGTCAACCCCGCCGAGCCAAATGATCGATCGTTTTTGGAACTGTCATGGCTTTTATACCACGGCAGTTCTACCTTTCGTCTTTTTCTTTCTTTTTTTCGTTGTTTTTAGTTTTTTGAGTTTATTAGGACAGTGTTTTTCTTTTGTCTCTCTTTTTAGGTTTGTTTTAAGGTTTAATAATACTTCTTTTTCTTTGTTTTTTTACTTTGGTTCTTTCTCTACTCTTCCTCTCTTTTACTCTCCTTTTTTCTTTTCTTTTTACTTTGGTTCTTTTTTCTTTCGTACATATGCTTTTCTATGTTTACATATACCACCCTTTGAAAGGGATCTTTCCAACGTCTTTTTTGACGTATCTTTACCTACGGAGAGGAATTGCTTTCCTCCTCTACTTCACGTCACTTTACATTATTGGCTAGCTGGGATGAGTAGCTTTAACAACTCTCCGGCGGTGGTTGACGATGATCAACCCCGTCGAGAGAAATAAAAATCTTATGTTGGAACTGTCAGGGCCTTGGCAACGCCCAGGCAGTTCTTGCGTTACAACGTGCTGTCTCCTTCTTCCAGGCGCGTTCTGACCACTGTCCTATTTTAATGGATACTAGGCCTGTACTGGGTCCCCCAATTGTGCGGACCAACACCTTGTTCTGCTATGAGAACTGCTGGGCTGATAGTCCTGAGGTTCTTTTGCGTATTAAAGACCTTTGGTCTACTCCATCTCGATCGACTTTAAGTAAACTACACGACATTAGACACTTCCTTGCTACTTGGCAATCTAACAAACGACTGAAATCCAATAAGCGTATCTCCCAGTTGAATGATTTCATTAACCTATGTCTCACGCGACATCTCTCTGACTCTGAAATCAATGGCCTTCTCTCTGCTAAACGCGAGCTCGATAGTTTACTTAATGCGAAGGAGATCTATTGGGCTCAACGTGCTCGAACTCTCTGGCTAGAGCACGGTGACAAAAACACTTCCTTCTTTCATGCCAGAGCGACTAGCCGACGGAGGAAAAACCAGATTGTTGGTCTCTTCGATGATCAAAATACTTGGCACACTAATTCTAATGATATTATGACTACCGTTGTTATATACTTTCAAACTCTTTTTTCGTCATCCTCTCCTATTATAGATCCATCAATTTTGAACAATATTCCCATAGTTGTTACTGATTCAATGAATACTGCACTTAATAAGGATTTCACTCCAGATGAAATTCATACTGCTTTTCGTGATATCAATCCGAGGAAGGCCCCGGGGGTTGATGGTTTCCCAAGCAGTTTCTTCTGGAAGCACTGGGATATCCTTGGCCATGAATTTATATCTCTATGCCTCGGGCTCCTTCGAGGGTCCATTAATATGGAAGAAGTCAATCGTACCATTATTGTGCTTATCCCTAAAATTGATGAACCTACTACAATGCGTCATCTTAGACCTATTAGTCTCTGTACAGTTATTTATAAAACTGTCTCGAAAGTTCTTGTTAATCGGCTAAAATCTATCATACCTATTTGTATTAGTGGCAACCAAGCTGCTTTTGTTCACGGCAGGAATATTACGGATAATATTCTTATAGCTCATGAACTCATCCATACCCTTAATACTGATGCTACATCCCTTGCGAAAGGGGCTAGTTTAAAGCTAGATATGGAAAAGGCATTCGACCGTGTTGAATGGACTTTTTTAGAACATATTATGATTCGTCTAGGCTTTAACTCCAACTGGGTGTCCCTTATTATGAGGTGTGTATCCTCAGTTACCTTTCAAGTTCGAGTGAATGATTCTCTTTCTCGGCCTTTTAAGCCCTTTAGAGGTTTACGGCAAGGGGACCCTCTCTCCCCCTTTTTGTTTCTTTTCTGTACACAGGGTCTTTCGGCCTTACTTAATGCTGCGCAATCCTCTGGTGACCTCCCGGGGCTTTGCGCTAGCAGAAATGGACCACGTGTCAATCATCTTCTTTTTGCAGATGACTGTGTTGTTTTTATCCGGACCAAAATGGCAGAAGTGCAGCGCCTTTGGGATGTTCTGCACATTTATGCCACTTCGTCTGGGCAAGCAGTGAACTTTGAGAAATCTACTATTTTCTATTCTCGGAAAACCCCTTTGTCACTTCGTACAGCCATCAATGACATACTGCATGTTAGGGAGGTGAATGATCCTGGGCTTTACTTAGGAGTCTCTCTTCTCATTGGGAAAAATAAAACTGCTGCTCTGGGTTTTACCAGAGATAAAATGACTGCTAGAATGAACAGCTGGGACAAACATCTCCTCTCTTTTAGTGGGAGAGAAGTCTTCATCAAATCTGTTCTTCAATCTATGCCTCAATATGTGATGTCTTGCTACCTTCTGCCACTCAATATTATTGATGACATGACTACTTCTATACGCCGCTACTGGTGGTCTGGGAAAGCTGGCAAAAAAGGATGGCACATGCTTCCCTGGGATACTGTCTGTCTCCAGAAAGCGGCTGGGGGAGTCGGCTTTCGTGATTTACACCATTTTAATATTGCTTTACTTGGTAAGCAGATTTGGCGCCTTGTGTGTGCTCCTGGGAGCCTTCTTAATCAAATTTACAAATGCAAGTACTACCCGACTGGTTCTTTACTAGACTCTGTTTCTTCACGGAGTTCCTCCTTTGCTTGGAAAGGGCTCAGTGTAGCTATTTCTAAACTTCGTGATGGATTTTTTATACGTCCAGACATGAATAGTACTATCCAGATCTACTTTGACAACTGGGGTGGCTTTCAGCCTTTGCGCCTTTATGGTGATTATGAGATTAATGATGAAGTGCCTTTGCGCGCCGGCACTTTTATGATACCTAACTTACCCCGATGGGATGCATCCAAAGTTCGGAATTACTTTACATATGAGGATGCTAATACTATCCTTAATGTTCCGATTATTAATGATACACAGGACACCACCCTCTGGGGTAACCATGATTCTGGTATCTATTCTGTACGTTTGGGCTATCAATTTTTGAAGCTTCAGCCAGGTCCAGTTAATAGGCCCTCTAAACTTTGGAAAGTCCTTTCTAAATTACCCACTCTTCCCAAGGTACGTTCTTTTGCTTGGCGTTTGTGTCACGATGCACTTCCCTCTGGTCACAAAATCCTTCAGGCCAATCTAGGTTCGGGGATTTGCTCTATATGCAATTTGGCCATTGAAACTACCATCCATGCTATACGGGACTGCCCTTGCACTAGAGAGGCGTTCCAGTTGGCAGGACTCCCATCTCGACTTCTTTCTCCTGTTTATACCTCCCCTCATCAGTGGCTTTCTGCGGCAGCTGGCTTTCTTTCTCTTCAGCAATTTTCTTTATTTCTCACGATCTTATGGAATCTTTGGAACCGTCGCAATGACTTTGTCCATAATAACCATCTTCAACCGGTGTGGTTAACTGTTTCTAATGCTCTAAGTCTTTTACATGATTACACCTCAGCTAACAATGCCTCCCGTCTACATTCTCGGCTAGCTGAGCCCACTCTTGCTCTTGCTAGATGGACGAAGCCAGACCCTGGTTACGTCAAGATTAACACGGATGGTGCGTTCGACCCCGTGTTAAAAGGAGCAGCAGCTGGCGTCATTGTTAGGGATTCCTCTGGCATTGTCCTTGGCGGCTGTTCTTTGCCTCTCCTCTGTCCGGATCCTGCCTCTGCTGAAGCTCTTGCCCTCTTGGAAGGTCTGAAGCTTGCCTTTTTCAATGGCTGGACCCGTGTTGTCTTCGAGACCGACTCTGCTTCCATTGCTAACAAGGTCAACGACCCCCTTTACCAGGATCGTTCCTCGGTGCAACCTTTGGTGTCTCGTATTCGTTCCACTCTTGGTACTTTGCCTGACTGTAAGATTTGTTATGTACCTAGAGAGGCTAATGTTGTAGCCCATGTGTTAGCTACTAGGGCTTTGCGTTCCTTTTCTTCTTGCTTTTTCTCCTGTGACTTTCCCGATCTTATTCGGGCTTCTGTAAACTCGGAGAGGTTTTCCTCCCCTACTCAATAAGATCTTGGGTACTCTTTTCCCCATAGGGGCCTTCCTGCCCTCTGGGCGGTCGGCTATAGGGTTTTTTTAATGAGGCCCTTTCTCAAAAAAAATTTGAACGGATTCTCTATAAAGCCTTTTTAGACATGCACATTTTAATCCGAACAAAACAAAAAGCAGATGTTATTAAATCAAATTTTATGAGTTCAAATAGTTAATTAAGGGGTTTTGAACAAAATTATACAGATTAATCTAAAATTTTTAGCTCTTTACTCTGTTAAAATTCAAACGGATTCTCCATAAAGCCTTTTTAGACATGCATGTTTTAATCCGAACAAAATGATAACTAAATGTTATTAAATCAATTTTTTTGAGTTCAAATAATTAATTATGCAGATTAATCTAAAATTTTCAGCTTTTTATTCGGTTAAAATTCGAACAGATTCTCTTTAAAGCCCATTTACACATGCACATTTTAATCCCGACAAAACAAAAACCAGATTTTATTAAATGAAATTTTATGAGTTCAAATAGTTAATTTTAAGTTTTTGAATAAAATTATACTTATTAATCTAAATTTTTCAGCTTTTTACTCGGTTAAAATTCGAACGAATTCTCTATAAAGCCTTTTTAGACATGCACGTTTTAATCCCAACAAAACGAAAATTAGATATTATTAAATCAAATTTTATGAGTTTATATAGTTAATTAAGGGCTTTTAAACAAAATTATACAGATTAATCTAAAATTTTTAGCTTTTTACTCGTTTAAAATTTGAACGGATTCCCTATAAAGCCTTTTTAGACTTGGATGTTTTAATCTGAACAAAACAAAACCAGATGTTATTAAATCAAATTTTATGAGTTTAAATAGTTAATTATAGGCTTTTGAACAAAATTATATAAATTAATCTAAAATTTTTAGCTTTTTACTAGGTCAAAATTCGAACGGATTCTCTATAAAGCCTTTTTAGACATGCACATTTTAATCCCAACAAAATGACAACCAAATGTTTTTAAGTCAAATTTTATGAGTTCAAATAGTTAATTAAGGGCTTTTGAACAACATTATACAGATTAATCTAAAATTTTCATCTTTTTACTCGGTTAAAATTCAAACGGATTCTCTATAAAGACTTTTTAGACATACCCGTTTTAATCCGAACAAAACGATAACTAGATATTATTAAATCAAATTTTTTGAGTTCAAATAATTAATTATGGGGTTTTGAAAAAAATTATGCAGATTAATCTAAAATTTTCAGCATTTTACTCGGTTAAAATTCAAACAGATTCTCTTTCAAACCCATTTACACATGCACGTTTTAATCCCAACAAAACGAAAACCAGATTTTATTAAATCTAAATTTATGAGTTCAAATAGTTAATTATGGACTTTTGAATAAAATTATAGAAATTAATCTAAAATTTTCAGCTTTTTACTCTGTTAAAATTCAAACAGATTCTCTATAAAGTCATTCTGGACATGAACGTTTTAATCCCAACTAAATAAAAATCAGACGTTATTAAATCAAATTTTATGAGTTCAAATACTTAATAATGGGCTTTTGAACAAAATTATACAGATTAATCTAAAATTTTTAGCGTTTTTACTTGGTTAAAATTCAAACGGATTCTCTATAAAGCCTTTTTAGACATGCACGTTTTAATCCGAACAAAACGATAATTAGATGTTATTAAATTAAATTTTTTTGATTTCAAATAATTAATTATGGGATTTTGAACAAAATTATGTAGATTAATCTAAAATTTTTTAGCTATTTACTCGGTTAAAATTCGAATACATTCTCTATAAAGCCCATTCACACATGCACGTTTTAATCCCAACAAAACGAAAACCAAATTTTATTAAATCAAATTTTATGAGTTCCAATAGTTAATTATGGGCTTTTGAATAAAATTATTGAAATTAATCTAAAATTTTCAGCTTTTTACCCGGTTAAATTCGAACAGATTCTCTATAAACCTTTTTAGACTTGCACGTTTTAATCCCAACAAATCGAAAACCAGATGTTATTAAAACAAATTTTATAAGTTCAAATTGTTAATTATGGGCTTTTGAATAAAATTATACAGATTAATCTCAAATTTTTATCTTTTTACTCTGTTAAAATTAGAATGGATTCTCTATAAAGTATTTATAGACAAGCACGTTTTAATCCCAACAATATGACAACCAAATATTATTAAATCAAATTTTATGAGTTCAAATAGTTAACTATGGGCTTTTAAACAAAATTATATAATTTAATCTAAAATTTTTAGCTTTTTGCGCGGTTAAAATTGGAACGGATTCTTCATAAAGCAATTTTAGACATGCACGTTTCAATCTCAACAAAATGACAACCAAATATTATTATTTTATGATTTAAAATAGTTATTTATGGGCATTTGTAAAAAATTATATATTTTAATCTCAAATATTCAACTTTTTACTCAGTTAAATTGGAACGGATACTTTATAGAGCCCATTTAGACATGCACGTTTTAATCCCTAAAAAACGACAACCAGATGTTATTAAATAAAATTTTATGAGTTCAAATAGTTAATTATGGGATTTTGAACAAAATTATACAGATAAATCTAAAATTTTCAGCTTTTTACTCGGTTAAAATTCGAACGGATTCTCTATAAAGCAATTTTAGACAAGCAAGTTTTAATCCCAACAAAACGAAAATCGAATATTATTAAATTGAATTTTATGAGTTCAAATAGTTGAATATGAGATTTAGACATGCACGTTTTAATCCGAACAAAACAAAAATTATACAGCCTTTCTTTAGACATGCACGTTTTAATCCGAACAAAACAAAAATTAAATATTATTAAATCAAATTTTATGAGTTAAAATTGTTAATTATGGGATTTTAAACAAAATTATACAGATAAATCTAAAAATTTTAGCTTTTTACTCGATTAAAATTCAAACGGATTCTCTATAAATCAATTTTAGAAATGCAAGTTTTATGGTCTTTGGAACAAAATTCTACAGATTAATCTAAAATTTTCAGCTTTTTACTCAGTTAAAATTCTAACAGATTCTCTATAAAGCATTTTTTAGACATGTACACTTTAATCCCAACAAAACGAGAATCATATGTTATTAAATCAAATTTTATGAGTTCAAATAGTTAACTATGGGCTTTTGAAAAAAATTATACAGATTAATGTAAAATTTTCAACTTTTTACATGGTTAAAATTCGAACAGATTCTGTATAAAGCCTTTTTAGACATGCACGTTTTAATCCCAACAAAACGAAAAGCAGATGTTATTAAATCAAATTTTATGAGTTCAAATAGTTAACTATGAGCTTTGGAACAAAATTCTACAGATTAATCTAAAATTTTCAGCTTTTTACATGGTTAAAATTCGAACGGATTCTCTATAAAGCATTTTTAAACATGCACGTTTTAATCCCAATAAAACGAAAACCAAATGTTATTAAATCAAATTTTATGATTTTAACAGTTAACTGTGGGCTTTTGAACAAAATTTTGCAAATTAATCTAAAATTTTCAGATTTTTACCCGGTTAAATTCGAACAGATTCTCTATAAGCCTTTTTAGACATACACGTTTTAATCCCAACAAATCGAAAACCAGATGTTATTAAATCAAATTTTATGAGTTCAACAGCTAACTATGGGCTTTTGAACAAAATTATACAGATTAATCTAAAATTATCAGCTTTTTACACGGTTAAAATTCGAACGGATTCTCTATAAAGCCATTTTAGACATGCACAATTTAATCCAACAAAACAAAAACCAAAAGTTATTAAATCTAATTTTATGAGCTGAAATAGTTAATTACGGGCTTTTGAACAAAATTATACAGATTAATCTAAAATTTTATGCTTTTTACTCGGTTAAAATTCAAACACAATCTCTATAAAGCCTTTTTAGACATGCACATTTTAATCCCAACAAAATAACTACTAAATGTTATTAAATCAAGCTTTATGTGTTCAAATAGTTAAATATGGGCTTTTGAACAAAATTATACAGATTAATCTAAAATTTTCCACTTTTTACCCGGTTAAAATTCTAACGGATTCTCAATAAAGCCTTTTTAGACAAGCACATTTTAATCTCAACAACTCAAAAACCAGATGTTATTAAATCAAATTTTATGAGTTCAAATAGTTAACTATGGGCTTTGGAACAAAATTATATAGATTAATCTAAAATTTTCAGCTTTTTACACGGTTAAAATTCGAACGGATTCTCTATAAAGCCTTTTTAGACATGCACGATTTAATCCAACAAAACGAAAATCAAAAGTTATTAATTCTAATTATATGAGCTGAAATATTTAATTATGGGCTTTTGAACAAAATTATACAGATTAATCGAAAATTTTATGCTTTTTACTCGGTTAAAATTCAAACACAATCTCTATAAAGCCTTTTTAGACATGCATATTTTAATCCCAACAAAATGACTACCAAATGTTATTAAATCAAGCTTTATGTGTTCAAATAGTTAAATATGGGCTTTTGAACAAAATTATACAGATTAATCTAAAATTTTCAGCTTTTTACTTGGTTAAAATTCTAACGGATTCTCTATAAAGCCCTTTTAGACAAGCACGTTTTAATCTCAACAACTCAAAAATCGGATGTTATTAAATCAAATTTTATGAGTTCAAATTGTTAACTATGGGCTTTGGAACAAAATTATACAGATTAATCTAAAATTTTCAGCTTTTTACTCGGTTAAAATTCGAACGGATTCTCTAAAAAGCCTTTTTAGGCATGCACGTTTTAATCCCAACAAAACGAAAACCAGATGTTATTAAATCAAATTTTATGAGTTCAAATACTAAACTATGCGCTTTTGAATAAAATTATATAGATTAATCTAAAATTTTCAGCTTTTTACTCGGTTAAAATTCTAATAGATTCTCTATAAAGCGTTTTTAGACATGCACGTTTTAATCCCAACTAAACGAAAACCATATGTTGTTAAATCAAATTTAATGATTTGAAATAGTTAACTATGGGCTTTTAAACAAAATTATACAGAATAATCGAAAATTTTCAGATTTTTACACGGTTAAAATTCAAACGGGTTCTCTATAAAGCCTTTTTAGACATGGACGTTTTAATCCAACCAAAACGAAAACCAGATGTTATTAAATCAAATTTTATGAGTTCAACAGATAACCATGGGCTTTTGAACAAAATTATACAGATTAATCTAAAATTTTCAGCTTTTTACTCAGTTAAAATTTGAACGGATTTTCTATAAAGCCTTTTAAGACATGCACGTTTTAATCCAACAAAACGAAAACCAAAAGTTATTAAATCAAATTTTATGAGTTGAAATAGTTAATTATGGGCTTTTGAACAAAATTATACAGATTAATCTAAAATTTTATGCTTTTTACTCGGTTAAAATTCGAACGAAACCTCTATAAAGCCTTTTTAGACATGCACGTTTTAATCCCAACAAAATAACAACCAAATGTTATTAAATCAAATTTTATGAATTCAAATAGTTAACTGTGGGCTTTTGAACAAAATTATACAGATTAATCTATTTTTTTATTTTTACTCGGTTAAAAGTTGAACGAATTCTCTATAATGCCTTTTTAGACATACACGTTTTAATCCCAACATAACAAAAACCAAATGTTATTAAATCAAATTTTATGAGTTGGAAGAGTTAATTATGGGCTTTTGAAAAAATTATACAGATTAATCTAAAATTTCAACTTTTTACTCTGTTAAAATTCGAATGGATTCTCTATAAAGCCTTTTTAGACATGCACGTTTTAATCCCAACAAAATGAAAAAAAGATGTTATTAGATTAAATTTTATGAGTTTAAATAGTTAAATAAGGGCTTTTGATAAAAATTATACAAATTAATCTAAATTTTTCAGCTTTTTACTCGGTTATAATTTGAACGGATTCTCTATAAAGCCTTTTTAGACATGCACGTTTTAATCCAACAAAACGAAAACCATATGTTATTAAATCAAATTTTATGAGTTCAAGTAGTTAACTATGGGCTTTTGAACAAAATTCTACAGATTAATCTAAAATTTTCAGCTTTTTTTTTCTCTCTTTCACTCTCTCACTTCAATCTTTTGCTTTTCTCCTTCGTTCTTGGTTTGGAGGCCGAGTTTGGTGTTTTTCCTATGATTATTGTCTTACCAGCATCCACAACTTCCACCGTCTCAGGAGAGAAGGGATCCAGAAGCCACTATTCTCTGCCACCCAAGTTAGGATGTGATTTTTATCTTTTTTTCTTCTTTTCCGAATCTTTTATCTTCTTTTGATTCTTTCCACTATAAGGTTTAATCTTTTTTTGCCTTTCTTGTCTTTCTCTTTGATCTTAATTCAAAGAAGTCTAGGTTTGTTGCATATATATACAAGCAGCTTCGACTGTGAACTGCATCCAATATTGTTTTTCTCTTTGTCTTTGATTAAGAGAAGTCCAGGATTGATCCATATGTTTACAAACAGGTTTGTCTGCGACCTACTCCTCATATTGTCTTCTGTCCATCCGATCAGGATTGCTCCAACATCATCTGCTCTTGCAACGAAGTTTCTTCTTACCACCCTTTATGAGGGACCTTTTCAACACCGGTATTGGTGGTCTATCATCAAATCGCTTTGTTATAACGATTTACTTATTAAGACATTGTCAAACAAAACCGTTGGGGCTATGAGGTATAATTCTGGCGATCTGTATTCGTCTATGATTTGCTTTTCTCTTCTCATGGATGTTACCCTCTGGCGGCATACTCTAAGTTGTTGCGCTCCGTTTGATAACCTTGGTTTTCAAGTTTTCATGCTCACAATATCACGTTCTTTAATTACTTTCCCACCTTACTTTTGTGTTATCTTTTCTACATAGACTAGCAGTTTTCCCTACTCTCTTCAGTTTCTGAACCCCTATTATTTCCACTCTCTGATTACTTGTAATGAATGTACATTGCTTTTTGGTTTGACCATACGAACTCCATACAATACTACAATTCTTATCAGGTCTGTCTTCTTTTTAACACCCTTTTGGTTACCCTTAGCAATAAAACTCCTTTTCATGAGGTTCACAAGGTCTCTTCTTCTCCGAATCCTAATATGGTTTGAACTATTTTTTCTTTATTTTTTATTTTTTTTTCCGAGTCGTTCTCTGGCTAAACAATGTGATTCCATGAACATTAAAGATTTGGCAGAGGCTCATATGTTTCTTCATGGCTATCCACGATAACAGTTAGTCTAATTCTATGGCCTCCCTTTTCTAAGTCCCACTGATCTTCCACTATGCCTTCCTCGTTGTCTCCCTGGTGATTATAATGATTGGGGGAACACAACTCGCTTAAGCATTGGGATATCCTTGGCCAAGACTTTACCAACCTCTGCCTTGGGCTTCTGTAAGGGTCGGTTAATATGGAAGAGGTTAATCGCACAATCATTGTTCTTATCCCAAAAATCAGCGACCCCACTACAATGCATCACCTCAGACCTATTAGCCTTTGCACAGTCATCTACAAAACTGTTTCGAAAGTACTTGTCAACCGTCAAAAATCTATCATACCCTTGTGTATTAGCGGTAATCAAGCTGCTTTTATTCAAGGAAGGAATATTGCTGACAACATCTTTATTGCCCATGAGCTCATCCATACATTAAATACTGATGCAACTTCCCTGGTAAAAGGTGCTAGCTTAAAGCTAGATATGGAAAAGGCCTTCGACCGAGTTGAATGGCCTTTTATAGAACAAAATATGATTCGACTAGGCTTCAACCCCAGCAGGGTATCCCTCATTATGAGGTGTGTGTCTTCCGTATCCTTCTAAGTGCATATCAATGACTCCCTCTCACGACCTTTCAAACCTAATAGAGGATTACGGCAAGAGGACCCTCTTTCCCCTTTTCTTTTCCTTTTCTGTACTCAAGGTCTCTCAGCATTGCTCAGTGCTGAGCAAACAAATGGTAACCTCCCTGGACTTTGTGCCAGTAGGAATGAACCACGTGTTAACCACCTCCTTTTTACAGATGACTGTGTTGTTTTCATTAAGAACACGACTACATAAGCTCAACGGCTTAAGGACATTCTACTTACTTATACTGCTTCGTCTGGGCAGGCGGTAAACTTTGAAAAACTACTATTTTCTTTTCACGGAAAACCTCTACATCGCTACGTTCGGAAATCAATAATATCCTCTATGTTAGAGAAGTGGATGATCCAGGAATTTATCTTGGAGTCCCTCTCCTAATAGGGAAGAATAAGACAATGGCTTTGGGGTTTACCAGGGATCATATGAATGCTCGACTAAGTAAATGGGACAAACACCTTCTTTCCTTCAGTGGAAGAGAAATCTTTATCAAATCTGTCATACAATCTATGCCTCAATACGTTATGTCTTGCTACCTTCTACCTCAGAACATTATTGATGATATGACCACTTCGATACGCCGTTATTGGTGGTCTGAAAAAGCTGACAAACGAGGTTGGCATATACTCCCTTGGGATACTGTCTGTCTACCGAAAGTTGCAGGTGATTTTAGATTTCGTGATCTTCACCACTTTAATATTGCATTGCTAGGTAAAAAAATCTGGCGATTCATCTGTGAACCTGATAACCTTCTTAGCCAGGTTTACAAATGCAAATACTACCCAACGAGCTTGATCCTTGATTCTGATTACACTCGAAGCTCTTCCTTTGCCTGGAAAGGTCTCAGCATAGCTATCTCAAAACTTCACAATGGTTTCTTCAAACACCCTGATATATCCAGTAACGTTCAGATCCACTTTGACAATTGGGATCGCTCTCAGCCTATACTCCTCTGTGGTGATTATAAGGTGAATGAAGAAATCCCTCTACGTGCAGGTACCTTCATGGAACCTAACCTACCCCGCTGGGACGAATCAAAATTACGAGATTACTTCTCCTATGAGGATGCTAACTCCATACTTACTATACCCATTCTTAATGACACAAAAGACACCACACTTTGGGGTCACCATGACTTTGGCATCTATACAGTACGCTCTGGTTATCAATTTCTGCAGTTGCAGCCTGGACTTGTTAATAGGCCCTTGAAACTTTGGAAAATCTTATCCAAATTGCCTACTCTACCTAAGGTTTGCTCCTTTGGATGGCGATTGTGTCATGATGCCCTACCCTCTGGCTACAAAATTCTTCAAGCCAATCTCGGTACGGGGGTCTGCCCTATATGCAACATAGCCATTGAGTCCACCATACATGTTATGAGGGACTGTCCTAGTGCTTCGGAGGCGCTCCTTTTGGCAGGTCTCCCCACTCGAATCCTTTCCAATACCTATAACTCCCCCCACCAATGGCTCTCTGATGCTGTTGGTTTTCTCTCTTTGCATCAATTCTTGTTCCTTATTACGGTCTTATGAAATTTATGGAACCGCCGTAATAACTTTGTCCATAACAATCATCTCTAACCGACTTGGTTGATTGTCTCCAATGCAAAAAACTTCTCTCCGACTATACGTCAGCTAATGACACCTTTCACCTACGTTCCCAACTAGCTGATCCCACCCTCGCTCTAGTTAGATGGACGAAACCGGCCCCTAGTTTCGTTAAAGTTAATACGGATGGAGCCTTTGACCTTGTGCTTAGGGGTGCAGTTGCAGGTGTCACTGCTCGAGACTCCTCTGGCTTTGTACTCGGTGGCTGCTCTATGCCTCTTGTTTGCCCAGATCCAGCTTCTGCCGAGGCTCTTGCTATTCTAGAAGGCTTACGACTTGTTAATGCCAATGGCTGGACTAAAGTGATCATTGAAAAAGATTTTGCTTCCATTGCCAACAAAGTAAACAACACTCAACACCAAGATCTTTCCACAGTGCAACATCTGGTGTCTCGCATCCGCTCCACTTTGGGCACTTTGCTTGATTGTAAGATTTTTTATATGCCTAGAGACGCAAATGTTGTAGCCCATGTTTTAGCTATTAGGGCTTTACGTTCCTTTTCCTCTTGCTCCTTTGGTTGTATCGTTCTCGACTTTATTCGGGTCTCTATAAACTCGGAGAGGTTCTCTTCTTCTTCTCAATAATACCTTGGGTACTCTTTTCCCCCACAGGGGCCTACTCACCTCTCGGGGTGACTGGCTATAGGGGTTTATTAATGAGTCCCTTTCCTTCAAAAAAAAATTCGAACGAAATCTCTATAAAGCCTGTTTAGACATGCACATTTTAATCCAACAAAATTACAACCAAATGCTATTAAATAAAATTTTATGAGTTCAAATAGTTAACTGTGGGATATTGAATAAAATTATACAGATTAGTCTATTTTTTTTATTTTTACTTGGTTGAAATTTGAACGGATTCTCTATAAATATAAAGCCTTTTTAGACATTCGCATTTTAATCCCAACATAACGAAAACCAGATGTTATTAAAATAAATTTTATGAGTTCAAATAGTTAAATATGGGCTGTTGAACAAAATTATACAAATTAATCTAAAATTTTCAGCTTTTTACTAGGTTAAAATTTAAACTGATTCTTTATAAATCCTTTTTAGACATGCACGTTTTAATCCCAACAAAACGAAAATCATATGTTATTAAATCAAATTTTATGAGTTCAAATAGTTAATTATGGGCTTTTGAACAAAATTATACAAATTAATATAAAATTGTCAGCTTTTTACTCGGTTAGAATTCCAACAAATTCTGTATAAAGCGTTTTTAGACATGCACGTTTTAATCCCAACAAAACGAAAAACTTATGTTATTAAATTAAATTTATGAGTTCAAAAGTTAGCTATGGGCTTTTGAACAAAATTATACATATTAATCTAACATTTTAGCTTTTTACACGGTTAAAATTCGAACAAATTCTCTACATAGCCTTTTTAGACATTCATGTTTTAATCCCAACAAAACGGAAACCAGATGTTATTAAATCAAATTTTATGAGTTCAATAGTTAACTATGGGCTTTTGAACAAAATTAAACAGATTAACCTAAAATTTTCAGCTTTTTATTCGGTTAAAATTTGAACGGATTCTCTATAAAGCCTTTCCAAACATGCACATTTTAATCCCAACAAAACGAATATAAGATGTTATTAAATCAAATTTTATGAGTTCAAATAGTTAAATATGGGCTTTTGAACAAAATTATATAAATTAATCTAAATTTTTCAGCTTTTTACTCGGATAAAATTTAAATGGATTCTATGTAAAGCCTTTTTAGACATGCACGTTTTAATCCCAACAAAAAGAAAATCATATGTTATTAAATAATATTTTATGAGTTGAAATAGTTATATATGGGCTTTTGAACAAAGTTAAACAAATTAATCTAAAATTTTTAGCTCTTTACTCGGTTAAAATTCGAATGGATTCTCTATAAAGCCTTTTTAAACATTCACGTTTTAATCCCAATAAAACAAAAACCATATGTTATTAAATCAAATTTTATAAGTTCAAATAGTTAACTATGGGCTTTTGAACAAAATTATACAGATTAATCTAAAATTTTCAGCTTTTTACTCAGTTAAAATTCGAACGGATTCTTTATAAAGCCTTTTTAGACATGCATGTTTTAATCCAACAAAACGAATATAAGATGTTATTAAATCAAATTTTATGAGTTCAAATAGTTAAAAATGAGCTTTTGAATAAAATTATACAAATTAATCTAAATTTTTCAGCTTTTTACTCGGTTAAAATTTAAACGGATTCTCTATGCAGTCTTTTAAGGCATGCACGTTTTAATCCAACAAAACGAAAACAAGATGTTATTAAATAAAATTTACGAGTTCAAATAGTTAAATATGGGCTTATGAGCAAAATTATACAAACTATTCTAAATTTTCAGCTTTTTACTCGGTTAAAATTTAAACGGATTCTCTATAAATCCTTTTTAGACATGCATATTTTAATCCCAACAAAACGGAAATTATATGTTATTAAATCAAATTTTATGTTTTCAAATAGTTAACTATAGGTTTTCGAACAAAATTCTATAGATTAATCTAAAATTTTATGCTTTTTACACGGTCAAAATTCGAACGGATTCTCTATAAAGCCTTTTTAAACATGCACGTTTTAACCCCAACAAAACGAAAACCTGATGTTATTAAATCAAATTTTATGAGTTCAAATAGTTAATTGTGGGCTTTTGAACTAAACTATACAAAATAATGTAAAATTTTTAGCTTTTTATAGGATTAAAATTCGAACGGATTCTCTATAAAGCCTTTTTAGACATGCACGTTTTAATTCCATCAAAAAGAAAATCAGATGTTATTAAATCAAATTTTATGAGTTCAAATTGTTAACTATAGGCTTTTGAAAAAAATTAAACAGATTAATTTAAAATTTTCAGCTTTTTAATCGGTTAAAATTCAAACGGATTCTTTATAATGTCTTTTTAGACATGCACGTTTTAATCCCAACAAAACGAATATAAGATGTTATTAAATCAAATTTTATGAGTTCAAATAGTTAAATATAGGCTTTTGAACAAAATTATACTTATTAATCTAAATTTTTCAGCTTTTTATTCGGTTAAAATTTAAACGGATTCTCTATAAAGCCTTTTTAGACATGCACGTTTTAATCCTAACAAAACGAAAATCATATGTTATTAAATAAAATTTTATGAGTTGAAACAGTTAAATATGGGTTTTTGAACAAAATTATACAAATTAATCTAAAATTGTCAGCTCTTTACTCGGTTAAAATTCGAATGGATTCTCTATAAAGCCTTTTTAGTCATGCACGTTTTAATCCCAACAACACGAAAACTAAATGTTATTAAATCAAATTTTATGGGTTCAAAGAGTTAACTATGGGCTTTTGAACAAAACTATACAGATTAATCTAAAATTTTCAACTTTTGACAGAATTAAAATTCGAACGGATTCTCTCTAAAGCCTTTTTAGACATGCGCGTTTTAATCCTAACAAAACAAAAATCATATGTTATTAAATCAAATTTTATGAGTTGAAATAGTTAACTATGGGCTTTTGAACAAAATTATACAGAATAATTTAAAATTTTCAACTTTTTACTCGGTTAATATTCGAACGAATTCTCTATAAAGCCTTTTTAGTCATGCACGTTTTAATCCCAACAAAATAAAAACAAGATGTTATTAAATCAAACTTTATGAGTTCAAATAGTTAAATATGGTCTTTTGGGCAAAATTATACAAATTAATCTATAATTTTTAGCTTTTTACTCGGTTAAAATTTAAACGGATTCTCTATAAATCCTTTTTAGATATGCACATTTTAATCCCAACTAAACGAAAACCATATGTTATTAATTCAAATTTTATGAGTTCAAATAGTTAACTATGGTCTTTTGAACAAAATTATACAGATTAATCTAAAATTTTTAGTTCTTTACTCAGTTAAAATTTGAACGGATTCTCTATAAAGCCTTTATAGATATGCACGTTTTAATCCCAACAAAACGAAAACCAAATGTTATTAAATCAAATTTTATGAGTTAAAATAGTTAATTATGGTCTTTTGAACAAAATTATACAGATTAGTATAAAATTTTAAGCTTTTTACTCGGTTAAAATTCGAACGAAATCTCTATAAACCCTTTTTAGACATGCAGGTTTTAATCCAACAAATGAAAACCAAATGATATTAAATCAAATTTTATGATTTCAAATAGTTAACTATAGGCTTTTGAATAAAATTATACATATTAATCTAAAATATTTTTATTTTTACTCGGTTAAAATTCAATCGGATTCTCTATAAAACCTTTTTAGACATGCACATTTTAATCCAAACAAAACGAAAACCAGATGTTATTAAATTGAATTTTATGAGTTCAAATAGTTAATTATGTACTTTTGAACAAAATTATATTGATTAATCTCAAGTTTTCAGCTTTTTATTCGGTTAAAATTTGAAAGGATCCTCTATAAAGCCTTTTTAGACATGCACGTTTTAATCCCAATAAAACGAAAACAAGATGTTTTTAAATCAAATTTTATGAGTTCAAATAGTTAAATATGAGCTTTTGAACAAAATTATACAGATTAAGCTAAAATTTTTATCTTTTTACTCGGTTAAAATTCGAACGGATTCTCTATAAAGCCTTTTTAGTCATGCACATTTTAATCCCAACAAAACAAAAACTAGATGTTATTTAATTAAATTTTATGAGTTCAAATAGTTAACTATGGCCTTTTGAAAAATATTTGAACCCAAATTTCGTCTGGCTTAGGTATATAATAGTAATAATACTAATAAATAACAAATAAAAAATAGAAAAATAATAATAAAATTTAAATTGAAGAGATAAGAGATATGGGAGAGATTTTCGGGGAGGAGGTGTCAGAGAGGTGTTTGTTCCAGCTTTCGTGGCAGAATACTCAAAGGTCATCAATTTGCTTCTTCAATGTCGGGAGTGCAACGAAGTTGAAGCTCTATTATTTACTGAGATCCTTGATGAAACCGAAGGAGGAAAAGCTACCGGCACTAGAAACCAATTCCATGACTTCAACATTGACGTTGTCTCTCTCTCTTACACCGATACCCATAAAACTCGCGCATCCAACTATTGAAGTTTCTCAAATTTTCTTCATCTCTAAAATCTCTCCTCAAAACCACCAAGTGTCCGTTTCTATTCGAGGATCAACATGACTTTTATTAACCGTAAAACCGAAGCGGTAGAACCGGAGAAGTTTGTACTTATTGCAATCAGCGGAAGAAGTATACAAGGGAGGATTGGTTACCAAAATTATTGGAGCCGATGGTAGTTTCTAAAAAACAACTCCATTCCGTTTTCATGGGGAGAGATCCTTGTCCTTGCCTTTCTGATGGCTACTCTTGGACTGCAAACAATCTCGAAGTCCATATGAACCATGGTTCCAAATGAGGATGAATTCAACTTAATGAAAGATCAAGAGATGTGGGTGTCGAGATTATGCTTGGAGTGACATTGGATTTTACATGCTACGATCTATGAAGTTAATACTTACTGGAGCTGGAAACTTCTTTGGAAAGCTTACGCAACATGTTCAAGAGGCTATTCATATTGGCCAAGGTACGTCAATTTCTCCAATTGCATGGCAGTGGTCTCATGTTTGGTTCCAATCCTTTGACATTGGATTTTTAGATCCATTGGCATGTTTGGTTCTAATTGCATGGGATCATTTAATTTGGACCTTGTCTTTTATTTATTTATTTTATTTGTATGCATATTTTAAAAG
The DNA here is from genome assembly GCA_035048815.1 of Abelmoschus esculentus. Lineage (NCBI taxonomy): Eukaryota > Viridiplantae > Streptophyta > Magnoliopsida > Malvales > Malvaceae > Abelmoschus > Abelmoschus esculentus. The sequence goes on from JAUCBN010000036.1 coordinate 11,796,176, forward strand.
TATATAGTATATATGTCTAGGTAATCATCTAATTTACACGTAATTAATTAAATTAGAACTTTTTTAGGATAGTCACTTTAAATAATTAATTTATAGGGAGATAATTGTAGTAACGGTGACGTTCTAATCATATATCTCGGATATACTAAGTGGTTAGTGTTTTGAAATAACATTATGTTGGCCAATAGTGTACTTAGTATCATATTCGATGTGTCATCAAAATATAGAAAATGGTAAATAATTTAGGGTTAGAATTTAATAAAATTAATTAGACAAAACTAGTATTATTAATTTTGTTCGGTGTCAAAATGGTAGTGTCCGAGCATTCGGATGTTACCATAATACACTTGGTGAAATTAATAATTTAATAGGGTTTAAATATTTAATTAATGGAGCCTTTTTAGGTTAGAACTTAAAATGAACCAGATAATAACCGGACAAACATTTAAAACCTTTTGGGGCAGAACTTATATTTCTTTAAATATGAGTTAAGGTTTCCTATCTAGAGGATGCCTTACTCAAATTCGTGTTTAAAAGAAATATATTTTATTATCCAAAAGGATATTCTCATTCAAATAATATTTATTTGACAATGATGGATTAAATTAATATTATTATTCGAAATGCCGAAATGCCATGTGTAATTAATAAGTTACCGATTTTGAGCGCTCGTAAGGGTTGTCCTTACGCGTAATCGACTACCAAACCCAAATATTTTTAAAATGAATCTCTGATTTATTTTATGATGTCTGGCCTACCAAAGTGGCCAGTGGCGACTCCAAATAATTTTTAAAATTAAATAATACATGTTTTTATTAATGCTTCGATTTTTGTGTTTAATGATTAAAACCAGTAAAAATTCAATTTTTAAAAATTCATCCTCCAGGCTATTTTACACACTTTTCGGTTTTAAAACGGCAGCGATAAAATTATACAGATTAATCTAAAATTTTTAGCCTTTTACTCAGTTAAAATTAGAACGAATTCTCTATAAAGACTTTTTAGACATGCACATTTTAATCCAACAAAACGAAATTCATGTTATTAAATAAAATTTTGTGAGTTCAAATAGTTAACTATGGGCTTTTGAATAAAATTATAAAAATTAATCTAAAATTTTCAGCTTTTTACTCGATTAAAATTTGAATAGATTCACTATAAAGCCTTTTTAGACATGCACGTTTCAATCCCAACAAAACGAAAACAAGATGTTATTAAATCAAATTTTATGAGTTCCAATAGTTAATTGTGGGCTTTTGAATAAAATTATATAGAGTAATCTAAAATTTTCAACTTTTTACTCGGTTAAAATTCAAACGAATTCTCTATAAATACTTTTTAGACATGCATGTTTTAATCCGAACAAAACGATAACTAGATGTTACTAAATCAAATTTTTTGAGTTCAAATAATTAATTATGGGCTTTTGAAAAAAATTATACAGATTAATCTAAAAGTTTCAGCTTTTTACTCGGTTAAAATTTGAATAGATTCTCTATAAAGTCTTTTTAGACATGCACGTTTTAATCCGACCAAAACAAAAACTAGATGTTATTAAATAAAATTTTATGATTTCAAATAGTTAATTATGGGATTTTGAAAAAAATTATATAAATCTAAAATTTTCAGCTTTTTACTCGGTTAAAAATTGAACAGATTCTCTATAAAGCAATTTTTGACATGCAAGTTTTAATCCTACCAAAACGAAAACCAGATGTTATTAAATCAAATTTTATGACTTCAAATAGTTGAATATGGTCTTTTAAACAAAATTATACTGATTAACCTAAAATTTTTAGCTTTTTACTCGGTTAATATTCGAACGGAATCTCTATAAAGCCTTTTTAGACGTAGACGTTTTAATCCGAACAAAACAAAAACCAGATGTTATTAAATAAAATTTTAAGAGTTCAAATAGTTAATTATGGACTTTTGAATAAAATTATACAGATTAATCTAAAATTTTTACCTTTTTACTCGGTTAAAATTAGAACGGATACTCTATAAAGCCTTTTTAGACATACACGTTTTAATCCGAACAAAATGATAACTATATGTTATTAAATCAAATTTTTTGAGTTCAAATAATTTATTATGGGCTTTTGAACAAAGTTATACAGATTAATCTAAAATTTTCATCTTTTTACTCGTTTAAAATTTGAACGGATTCTTTAGAAAGTCTTTTTAGACGTGGACGTTTTAATCCGAACAAAACAAAATCAGATGTTATTAAAACAAATTTGATGAGTTCAAATAGTTAATTATGACATTTTGAAAAAAATTTTATAGATAAATCTAAAATTTTCAGCTTTATACTCGGTTAAAATTCAAATGGATTCTCTATAAAGCCTTTTTAGACATGCACGTTTTAATCCGAACAAAACGATAACTAGATGTTATTAAATCAAATTTTTTGAGTTCAAATAATTAATTATGGGCTTTTGAACAGAATTATCTAGATTAATCTAAAATTTTTAGCTTTTTACTAGGTTAAAATTCAAACGGATTCTCTATCAAGCCTTTTTAGACATGCACATTTTAATCCCAATAAAACGAAAACCAGATTTTATTAAATGAAATTTTATGAGTTCAAATATTTAATTTTGAGCTTTTGAATAAAATTATACAGATTAATCTAAAATTTTTAGCTTTTTACTCGGTTAAAATTCGAACGAATTCTCTATAAAGCCTTTATAGATATGCACGTTTTAATCCCAACAAAATGAAAACCATATGTTCTTAAATCAAATTTTATGAGTTCAAATTGTTAATTATTGGGTTTTAAACAAAATTATACAGATTAATCTAAAATTTTCAACTTTTTAGTCTGTTAAAATTCGAACGGATTCTCTATAAAGCCTTTTTAGACATGCACATTTTAATCCGAAAAAAATGATAACTAGATGTTATTAAATCAAATTTTTTGATTACAAATAATTAATTATGGGCTTTTGAACAAAATTATATAGATTAGTCTAAAATTTTCAGCATTTTACTCGGTTAAAATTTGAACGGAAAGCCTTTTTAGACATGCACGTTTTAATCCGACCAAAAAAAACCCAGACGTTATTAAATGAAATTTTATGAGTTCAAATAGTTAATTAAGGGCTTTTGAACAAAATTATACAGATTAATCTAAAATTTTCAGCCTTTTTAGAAATGCACGTTTTAATCCGAATAAAACGATAACTAGACGTTATTAAATAAAATTATTTGATTTCAAATAATTAATTATGGTCTTTTGAACAAAATTATGCAGATTAATCTAAAATTTTCAGCTTTTTACTCGGTTAAAATTCGAACAGATTCTCTTTAAAGCCCATTTACACATGCACGTTTTAATCCCAACAAAATGAAAACCAGATTTTATTAAATGAAATTTTATGAGTTAAAATAGTTAATTTTGAGCTTTTGAGCTTTTGAACAAAATTATACAGATTTATCTAAAAATTTTAGCTTTTTACTCGGTTAAAATTCGAACGGATTCTCTATAAATCTCATTTAGACATGCACGTTTTAATCCCAAAAAACAACAACCACATGTTATTAAATCAAATTTTATGAGTTAAAATAGTTAGTTATGAGATTTTGAACAAAATTATATAGATAAATCTAAAATTTTTAGCTTTTTAGTCAGTTAAAATTCGAACGGATTCTCTATAAAGCAATTTTAGACAAGCAAGTTTTAATACCAACAAAACGAAAACCGAATATTATTAAATTGAATTTTATTAGTTCAAATAGTTGAATATGGGCTTTTGAAAAAAATTATACGGATTAATATAAAATTTTTTCCTTTTTACCCGGTTAAAATTCGAACGGATTCTCAACAAAGACTTTTTAGACATGCACATTTTAATTCCAACAAAATGAAAACCATATTTTATTAAATGAATTTTTATAAGTTCAAATATTTAATTTTGAGCTTTTGAAAAAAATTATTCACATTAATCTAAAATTTTCAGCTTTTTACTCGGTTAAAATTCAAACGGATTCTCCATAAAGACTTTTTAGATATGCACGTTTTAATCCGAATAAAACGATAACTAGACGTTATTAAATTAAATTATTTGATTTCAAATAATTAATTATGGGCTTTTGAACAAAATTATGCAGATTAATCTAAAATTTTCAGCTTTTTACTCGGTTAAAATTCGAATAGATTCTCTTTAAAGCCCATTTACACATGCACGTTTTAATCCCAACAAAATGAAAACCAGATTTTATTGAATGAAATTTTATGAGTTCAAATAGTTAATTTTGAGCTTTTGAACAAAATTATACAGATTAATCTAAAATTTTCAGCATTTTACTCAGTTAAAATTCGAACGGATTCTCTATAAATCTCATTTAGACATGCACGTTTTAATCCCAAACAACAACAACCATATGTTACTAAATCAAATTTTATGAGTTCAAATAGTTAATTATGGGATTTTAAACAAAATTATACAGATAAATCTAAAATTTTCAGCTTTTTAGTCGGTTAAAATTCGAACGGATTCTCTATAAAGCAATTTTAGACAAGCAAGTTTTAATCCCAACAAAACAAAAACCGAATATTATTAAATTGAATTTTATGAGTTCAAATAGTTGAATATGAGATTTTGAATAAAATTATACAGATTAATATAAAATTTTTACATTTTTACTCGGTTAAAATTCGAGCGGATTCTCAACAAAGCCTTTCTAGACATGCACATTTTAATTCCAACAAAATGAAAACCAGATTTTATTAAATGAAATTTTATGAGTTCAAATATTTAATTTTAAGATTTTGAACAAAATTATACAGATTAATCTAAAATTTTTAGCTTTTTACTCGGTTAAAATTCGAACGGATTTTTTATAAAGCCCTTTTAGATATGCACGTTTTAATCCCAACAAAACGAAAATCAAATATTATTAAATCAAATTTTACGAGTTCAAATAGTTAATTATGGTATTTTGAACAAAATAATACAGATTAATCTGAAATTTTCAATATTTTACTCGGTTAAAATTTGAACGAATTCTCTATAAAGCCTTTTTAGACATGCACATTTTAATCCGAACAAAACGATAACTAGATGTTATTAAATCAAATTTTTTGAGTTCAAATAATTAATTATGGCCTTTCGAAAAAAATTATACAGATTAATCTAAAATTTTCAGCTTTTTACTCGGTAAAATTTGAACGGATTCTCTATAAAGACTTTTTAGACATGCACGTTTCGATCCCAACAAAACGAAAACAAGATGTTATTAAATCAAATTTTATGAGTTCCAATAGTTAATTATGGGCTTTTGAACAAAATTATACAGATAGATCTAAAATTTTCAGCATTTTACTCTGTTAAAATTCAAATTGATTCTCTATAAAGCAATTTTAGACAAGCAAGTTTTAATCCCTACAAAACGAAATCAAATTTTATGAGTTCAAATAGTTGAATATGGGCTTTTGAACAAAATTATATAGATTAATCTAAAATTTTTAGCTTTTTATTCGGTAAAAATACGAACGGATTCTCTACAAAGCCATTTTAGACATGCAAGTTTTAATCCAAACAAAACAAAAACCAGACGTTATTAAATAAAATTTTATGAGTTCAAATAGTTAATTATGGGATTTTTAACAAAATTATACAGATAGATCTAAAATTTTCAGCTTTTTACTCGGTTAAAATTCGAACGGATTCTCTATAAAGCAATTTTAGACATGCAAGTTTTAATCCCACCAAAATGAAAACCAGATGTTATTAAATCAAATTTAATGAGTTCAAATAGTTGAATATGGTCTTCTAAACAAAATTATACAGATTAATCTAAATTTTTTAGCTTTTTACTCGGTTAAAATTCGAACGAATTCTCTACAAAGCCTTTTTCGACATGCACATTTTAATCCTAACAAAACGAAAACAAGATTTTATTAAATGAAATTTTATAAGTTAAAATATTTAATTTTGAGTTTTTGAACAAAATTATATAGATTAATCTAAAATTTTCAGCTTTTTACTCGGTTAAAGTTCGAACGGATTCTCTATAAAGACTTTTTAGACATGCACATTTTAATCCCAACAAAATGAATCTCAGATGTTATTGAATCAAATTTTACGAGTTCAAATAGTTAATTATAGGCTTTTGAACAAAACTATATAGATTAATCTAAAATTTTCAGCTTTTTACTCGATTAAAATTCGAACGGATTCTCTATAAAACAATTTTAGACATGCAAGTTTTAATCCCACCAAAACGAAAACCAGATGTTATTAAATCAAATTTTATGAGATCAAATAGTTAAATATGGTCTTTTAAACAAAATTATACAGATTAATCTAAAATTCTTAGCTTTTTTCTCGGATAAAATTCGAACGAATTCTCTACAAAGCCTTTTTCGATATGCACATTTTAATCCCAACAAAACGAAAATAAGATTTTATTAAATGAAATTTTATGATTTAAAATATTTAATTTTTAGCTTTTGAACAAAATTATACAGATTAATCTAAAATTTTCAGCTTTTTACTCGGTTAAAATTCGAACGAAATCTCTATAAACCCTTTTTAGACAAGCACGTTCTAATCCGAAAAAAACGAAAACTAGATGTTATCAAATCAAATTTTTTGAGTTCAAATAATTAATTATGGGGTTTTGAACAAAATTATCCAGATTAATCTAAAATTTTCAGCTTTTTACTCGGTTAAAATTCTAACAGATTCGCTATAAAGCAACTTTAGACAAGCAAGTTTTAGTCCCAATAAGACAAAAATTAGATGTTATTAAATCAAATTTTACGAGTTCAAATAGTTAATTATAGGATTTTTAACAAAATTATGCAGATTAATCTAAAGCCTTTTTAGACGTGGACGTTTTAATCCGAACAAAACAAAAACTATATGTTATTAAATGAAATTTTATGAGTTCAAATAGTTAATTATGAGATTTTTAACAAAATTATACAGATAAATATAAAATATTCAGCTTTATATTCGGTTAAAATTCTAACAGATTCGCTATAAAGCAATTTTAGACAAGAAAGTTTTAGTCCCAATAAGACAAAAATTAGATGTTATTAAATCAAATTTTACGAGTTCAAATAGTTAATTATAGGCTTTTGAAGAAAATTATGCAGATTAATCTAAAATTTTCAACTTTTTACTCGGTTAAAATTCGAACGGATTCTCTATAAAGCCCTTTTAGACATGCACGTTTTAATCCGAACAAAACAAAAAACAGATGTTATTAAATAAAATTTTATGCGTTCAAATAGTTAATTATGGGATTTTTAACAAAATTAAACAGATAAATCTAAAATCTTCAGCATTTTACTAGATTAAAATTCGAACGAATTCTCTATAAAGCAATTTTAGACATGCAAGTTTTAATCCCACCAAAACAAAAACCAGATGCTATTAAATCAAATTTTATGAGTTCAAATAGTTGAATATGGTCTTTTAAACAAAATTATACAAATTAATCTAAAATTTTTAGCTTTTTACTCGGTTAAAATTCGAACGAATTCTTTACAAAGCCTTTTTAGATATGCACATTTTAATCCCAACAAAACGAATATAAGATTTTATTAAATTAAATTTTATGAGTTCAAATATTTAATTTTGAGCTTTTGAACAAAATTATACAGATTAATCTAAAATTTTTCAGCTTCTTACTTGGTTAAAATTCGAACGGATTCTCTATAAATCTCATTTAGACATGCACGTTTTAATCCCCAAAAAACTACAACCATATGTTATTAAATCAAATTTTATGAGTTTAAATAGTTAATTATGTAATTTTGAACAAAATTATACAGATAGATCTAAAATTTTCAGCTTTTTACTCGGTTAAAATTCGAACGGATTCTCTATAAAGCAATTTTAGACATGCAAGTTTTAATCCCACCAAAATGAAAACCAGATGTTATTAAATCAAATTTTATGAGTTCAAATAGTTGAATATGGTCTTCTAAACAAAATTATACAGATTAATCTAAATTTTTTAGCTTTTTGCTCGATTAAAATTCGAACGAATTCTCTACAAAGCCTTTTTCGACATGCACATTTTAATCCCAACAAAACAAAAACAAGATTTTATTAAATGAAATTTTATAAGTTAAAATATTTAATTTTGAGTTTTTGAACAAAATTATATAGATTAATCTAAAATATTTAGCTTTTTACTCGATTAAAATTCGAACAGATTCTCTATAAAGCCTTTTTAGACATGCACGTTTTAATCTGAACAAAATGATAACTAGATTTTATTAAATCAAATTTTTTGAGTTCAAATAATTAATTTTGGGCTTTTGAACAAAATTATACAAATTAATCTAAAATTTTCAGCTTTTTACTCGATTAAAATTTGAACAGATTCTCTATAAAGCCTTTTTACACATGTACGTTTTAATACGAACAAAACAAAAACCAGATATTATTAAATAAAATTTTATGCGTTCAAATAGTTAATTATGGGATTTTTAACAAAATTATACAGATAAATCTAAAATTTTCAGCTTTTTACTCGGTTAAAATTCGAACGGATTCTCTATAAAGCAATTTTAGACATGCAAGTTTTAATCCCACCAAAACGAAAAGTAGATGTTATTAAATTGAATTTTATGAGTTCAAATAGTTGAATATGGTCTTCTAAACAAAATTAAACATATTAATCTGAAATTTTTAGCTTTTTACTCGGTTAAAATTCGAACGAATTCTCTACAAAGCCTTTTTAGACATGCACATTTTAATCGCAACAAAACGAAAACATGATTTTATTAAATGAAATTTTATGAGTTCAAATATTTAATTTCGAGCTTCTGAACAAAATTATATAGATTAATCTAAAATTTTTAGCTTTTTACTCGGTTAAAATTCGAACGGATTCTCTATAAAGACTTTTTAGACATGCACGTTTTAATCCCAACAAAACCAAGATTAGATGTTATTAAATCAAATTTTACGATTTCAAATAATTAATTATGGGCTTTTGAACAAAATTATACAGATTAATCTAAATTTTTTAGCTTTTTACTCGGTTAAAATTTGAACGGATTCTCTATAAAGCCTTTTTAGACGTGGACGTTTTAATTCGAACAAAACAAAAAACAGATGTTAGTAAATCAAATTTTATGAGTTCAAATAGTTAATTATGGAATTTTGAACAAAATTATACAGATAAATCGAAAATTTTCAACTTTTTACTCCGTTAAAATTCTACCGAGTCTCTATAAAGTAATTTTAGACAAGCAAGTATTAGTCCCAATAAAATGAAAATTAGATGCTATTAAATCAAATTTTATGAGTTCAAATAGTTGAATATGGGCTTTTGAACAAAATTAAAAAGATTAATCTAAAATTTTCAGCTTTTTACTCGGTTAAAATTCGAACGAATTTTCTAAAAGCCTTTTTAGACATGCCTCTTTTAATACCAACAAAACGAAAACAAGATGTTATTAAATCAAAGTTTATGATTTCAAAAAATTATGGGCTTTTAAACAAAATTCTACAGATTAATTTAAAATTTTCAGCTTTTTACTCGGTTAAAATTCGAACGGATTCACTATATAGCCTTTTTATATATACAATTTTTAATCCCTACAAAACGAAAACCAAATGTAATTAAATCAAATTTTATGAGTTCAAATAGTTAACTATAGGCTTTTGAATTAAATTATACAGATTAATCTAAAATTTTCAGCTTTTTACACGGTTAAAATTCGAACGGATTCTCTATAAAGCCTTTCTAGACATGCACATTTTAATCCCAACAAAATGAAAACCAGATGTTATTAAATCAAATTTTATGAGTTAAAATAGTTAATTATGGGTTTTTGAATAAAATTATATAGATTAATCTAAATTTTTTAGCTTTTTGATAGTTTAAAATTCGAACGGATTCTCTATAAAGCCTTGTTAGACAAGCACGTTTTAATCCCAACAAAACGATAATCATATGTTATTAAATCGAATTTTATGAGTTCAATTGGTGAAATATGGGCTTTTGAACAAAATTATACAAATGAATCTAAAATTTTCTATTTTTTTACTCGGTTAAAATTCAAATAGATTCTCTATAAAGCCTTTTTAGACATGCACGTTTTAGTACCGAAAAAACGAAAACCATATGTTATTAAATGAAATTTTATGAGTTCAAATAGTTAAATATGGTCTTTTGAACAAAATTATACAAATTAATCTAAATTTTCAGCTTTATATTCGATTAAAATTCGAACGAATTCAGTATAAAGCCTTTTTAGACATGCACATTTTAATACCAAAAAAATGAAAACTAGATGTTATTAAATCAAATTTTATGATTTCAAAAAATTATAGGCTTTTAAACAAAATTCTACAGATTAATCTAAAATTTTCAGCTTTTTACTCGTTAAAATTCGAACGGATTCACTATATAGCCTTTTTAGATATACAAGTTTTAATCCCAACAAAACGAAAACCAAATGTAATTAAATCAAATTTTATGAGTTCAAATAGTTAACTATAGGCTTTGGAATTAAATTATACAGATTAATCTAAAATTTTTAGCTTTTTACACAGCTAAAATTCGAACGGATTCTCTATAAAGCCTTTAGACACGCACGTTTTAATCCCAACAAAATGAAAACCATATCTTTTTAAATCAAATTTTATGAGTTCAAATAGTGAAATATGGGCTTTTGAACAAAATTATACAAATGAATCTAAAATTTTCTACTTTTTACTCGGTTAAAATTCGAACGGATTCTCTGTAAAGCCTTTTTAGACATGTACATTTTAATCCCGACAAAATGAAAACAAGATGTTATTAAATAAAATTTATAAGTTCAAATAGTTAACTATGCCTTTTGCACAAAATTATACAGAGTAATCTAAAATTTCAAGCTTTTTACTCGGTTAATATTCCAATGGATTCTCTACAAAGCCTTTTAAGACATGCACATTTTAATCCTAATAAAACGAAAACCAGATGTTATTAAATTAAATTTTATAAGTTCAAATAGTTAACTATGGGCTTTGGAACAAAATTATACAGATTAATCTAAAATTTTCAGCTTTTTACTCGGTTAAAATTCAAACGGATTCTTTATATAGCGTTTTTAGACATGCACGTTTTAATCCCAAAAAAACGAAAATCAAATTTTATTAAATCAAATTTTATGAGTTCAAAGAGTTAATTATGGGCTTTTAAACTAAATTATATAGATTAATTTAAAATTTTTAACTTTTTCTCGGTTAAAATTTGAACGAATTCACTATATAGCCTTTTTAGACATGCCCGTTTTAATCCCAACAAAACAAAAACCCGATATTTTTAAATCAAATTTTATGAGTTCAAATAGTTAACTATGGGCTTTTGAACAAAATTATATAGATTAATCTAAAAATTTTAGCTTTTTACTCAATTAAAGTTCGAACGTATTCTCTATAAACCCTTTTTAGACATGCACGTTTTAATCTCAACAAAACGAAAACCATATGCTATTAAATGAAATTTTATGAGTTCAAATAGTTAAATATGGGCTTCTGAACCAAATTATAAAAATTAATCTAAATTTTTCAGCTTTTTATTATTTGAAAATTCGAACGGATTCACTATAAAGCCTTTTTAGACATGAACGTTTTAATCATGACAAAAGAAAAACCAAATGTTGTTAAATCAAATTTCATGAGTTCAAATAGTTAAATATGTGCTTTGGAACAAAATTATACAGATTAATCTAAAATTTTCAGCTTTTTACTCGGTTAAAATTCGAACGGATTCACTATATACCTTTTTGGACATACACGTTTTAATCCCAAAAAAATAAAAACCAAATGTAATTAAATCAAATTTTATGAGTTCAAATATTTGACTATGGGTTTTTAAACAAAATTATATAGATTAATCTATGATTTTCAGTTTTTTACTCGGTTAAAATTCGACCGGATTCACTATAAAGCCTTTTTAGACATGCCCGTTTTAATACCAACAAAAAAAAAACAAATGTTATTGAATAAAATATTATGATTTCAAAAAATAGTTAATTATGGGTTTTTGAACAAAATTATAAAGATTAATCTATAATTTTCAGCTTTTTACTCGGTTAAAATTCGAATAGAATCACTATAAAGCCTTTTTAGACATGTACGTTTTAATACCAAAAAACAAAAACCAGATGTTATTAAATCAAATTTTATGATTTCAAAAAATTATGGGCTTTTGAACAAATTTCTACAGATGAATCTAAAATTTTTAGCTTTTTACTCGGTTAAAATTTGAACGGATTCACTATATAGCCTTTTTAGACATACAAGTTTTAATCCCGAAAAAGAAAACCATATGTTATTAAATCAAATTTTATGAGTTCAAATAATTAACGATAGGCTTTTGAATTAAATTATACAGATTAATCTAAAATTTTATGAGTTCAAATAGTTAATTATGGGTTTTTGAACAAAATTATACAGATTAATCTATAATTTTGAGCTTTTTACTTGGTTAAAATTGGAACGGAATCACTATAAAGCCTTTTTAGACATGCACGTTTTAATACCAACAAAACAAAAACCAGATGTTATTAAATAAAATTTTATGATTTCAAAAAATTATGGGCTTTTGAACAAAATTCTACAGATGAATCTAAAATTTTTAGCTTTTTACTAGGTTAAAATTCGAACGGATTCACTATATAGCTTTTTTAGATATACAAATTTTAATCCCAACAAAACGACAACCAAATGTAATTAAATCAAATTTTATGAGTTCAAATAATTAAGTATAGGCTTTTGAATTAAATTATACAGATTAATCTAAAATTTTCAGCTTTTTATACGGTTAAAATTTGAACGGATTCTCTATAAAGCATTTTTAGACATGCACGTTTTAATCCCAACAAAACAAAAATCATATATTTTTAAATCAAATTTTATGAGTTCAAATAGTGAAATATGGGCTTTTGAACAAAATTATACAAATGAATCTAAAATTTTCAACTTTTTACTCGGTTAAAACTCGAACGGATTCTCTATAGAGCCTTTTTAGACATGCACGTTTTAATCCCGACCAAATGAAAACATGATGTTATTAAATAAAATTTTATAAGTTGAAATAGTTAACTATGGCTTTTGTACAAAATTATACAGATTAATCTAAATTTTCCAGCTTTTTACTCGGTTAAAATTCCAACGGATTCTCTACAAAGCCTTTTAAGATATGCAAATTTTAATCCTAAAAAACGAAAACCAGATTTTATTAAATCAAATTTTATGAGTTCAAATAGTTAACTATGGGCTTTGGAACAAAATTATACAGATTAATCTAAAATTTTCATCTTTTTACTCGGTTAAAATTCTAACGGATTCTCTATTAAGTGTTTTTAGACATGCACGTTTTAATCCCAACAAAACGAAAATCAGATTTTATTAAATCAAATTTTATAAGTTGGAATACTTAATTATTGGCTTTTGAACAAAATTATACAGATTCTCTATGCAGTCTTTTAAGGCATGCACGTTTTAATCCAACAAAACGAAAACAAGATGTTATTAAATAAAATTTACGAGTTCAAATAGTTAAATATGGGCTTATGAGCAAAATTATACAAACTATTCTAAATTTTCAGCTTTTTACTCGGTTAAAATTTAAACGGATTCTCTATAAATCCTTTTTAGACATGCATATTTTAATCCCAACAAAACGGAAATTATATGTTATTAAATCAAATTTTATGTTTTCAAATAGTTAACTATAGGTTTTCGAACAAAATTCTATAGATTAATCTAAAATTTTATGCTTTTTACACGGTCAAAATTCGAACGGATTCTCTATAAAGCCTTTTTAAACATGCACGTTTTAACCCCAACAAAACGAAAACCTGATGTTATTAAATCAAATTTTATGAGTTCAAATAGTTAATTATGGGTTTTTGAACAAAATTATACAGATTAATCTATAATCTTGAGCTTTTTACTCGGTTAAAATTGGAACGAAATCACTATAAAGCCTTTTTAGACATGCACGTTTTAATACCAACAAAACGAAAACCAGATGTTATTAAATAAAATTTTATGATTTCAAAAAATTATGGGCTTTTGAACAAAATTCTACTGATGAATCTAAAATTTTTAGCTTTTTACTAGGTTAAAATTCGAACGTATTCACTATATAGCTTTTTTAGATATACAAGTTTTAATCCCAACACAACGACAACCAAATGTAATTAAATCAAATTTTATGAGTTGAAATAATTAACTACAGGCTTTTGAATTAAATTATACAGATTAATCTAAAATTTTCAGCTTTTTATACGGTTAAAATTCGAACGGATTCTCTATAAAGCTTTTTTAGAAATGCACGTTTTAATCCCAACAAAACGAAAACCATATATTTTTAAATCAAATTTTATGAGTTCAAATAGTGAAATATGGGCTTTTGAACAAAATTATACAAATGAATCTAAAATTTTCTACAATTTACTTGGTTAAAATTCGAACAGATTCTCTATAAATTTAATTATGGCTTTTGCAAAAAATTATACAGAGTAATCTAAATTTTCTAGCTTTTTACTCGGTTAAAATTTCAATGGAATCTCTACAAAGACTTTTAAGACATGCACATTTTAATCCTAACAAAACGAAACCCAGATGTTATTAAATCAAATTTTATAAGTTCAAATAGTTAACTATGGGCTTTGGAACAAAATTATACAGATTAATCTAAAATTTTCAGCTTTTTACTCGGTTCAAATTTTAACGATATTCTCTATAAAGCGTTTTTAGACATGCACGTTTTAATCCCAACAAAACGAAAATCAGATTTTATTAAATCAAATTTTATGAGTTGGAATACTTAATTATTGGCTTTTGAACAAAATTATACAGATTAATCTAAAATTTTCAGCTTTTTACTCGGTTAAAATTCAAACGGATTCTTTATAAAGCGTTTTTAGACATGCACGTTTTAATCCTAACCAAACGAAAACAAAATGTTATTAAATCAAATTTTATGAGTTCAAAGAGTTAATTATATGCTTTTAAACTAAATTATATAGATTAATTTAAAATTTTCAGCTTTTTACTCGGTTAAAATTCGAACGGATTCACTATATAGCCTTTTTAGACATTCCCGTTGTAATCCCAACAAAACAAAAACAAGATATTATTAAATCAAATTTTATGAGTTCAAATAGTTAAGTATGGGCTTTTGAACAAAATTATAGAGATTAATCTAAAAATTTTAGCTTTTTACTCAGATAAAATTCGAACGGATTCTCTATAAACTCTTTTTAGATATGCACGTTTTAATCTCAACAAAATGAAAACCATATGTTATTAAATGAAATTTTATGAGTTCAAATAGTTAAATATGGGCTTTTGAATATAATTATACAAATTAATCTAAATTTTTCAGCTTTTAACTATGTGAAAATTCGAACAGATTCACTATAAAGCCTTTTTAGACATGCACGTTTTAATCCCGACAAAACGAAAACCAGATGTTATTAAATCAAATTTCATGAGTTCAAATAGTTAAATATGTGCTTTGGAACAAAATTATACAGATTAATCTAAAATTTTCAGCTTTTACTCGGTTAAAATTTTAACGATAATCTCTATAAAGCGTTTTTAGACATGTACGTTTTAATCCCATCAAAACGAAAATCAGATTTTATTAAATCCAATTTTATGAGTTGGAATACTTAATTATTGGCTTTTGAACAAAATTATACAGATTAAATCAAATTTAATGAGTTCAAAGAGTTAATTATAGGCTTCTAAACTAAATTATATAGATTAATTTAAAATTTTCAGCTTTTTACTCGGTTAAAATTCGAACGGATTCACTATATAGCCTTTTTAGACATTCCCGTTTTAATCCCAACAAAACAAAAACTAGATATTATTAATTCAAATTTTATGAGTTCAAATAGTTAACTATGGGCTTTTGAACAAAATTATATAGATTAATCTAAAAAATTTAGCTTTTTACTCAATTAAAATTTGAACGGATTGTACTCTTTTCCCCATAGGGGCCTATCTTCCTCTCGGGGTGGTTGGCTATAGGGGTTTTTAATGAGGCCCTTTCTTTCAAAAAAAATTCGAACGGATTCTCTATAAACCCTTTTTAGATATGCACATTTTAATCTCAACAAAACGAAAACCATATGTTTTTAAATGAAATTTTATGAGTTCAAAAAGTTAAATATGGGCTTTTGAACAAAATTATCCAAATTAATCTAAATATTTCATCTTTTTACTATGTGAAAATTCGAACAGATTCACTATAAAGCCTTTTTAGACATGCACGTTTTAATCCCAACAAAACCAAAACCAGATGTTGTTAAATCAAATTTCATGAGTTCAAATAGTTAAATATGTGCTTTGGAACAAAATTATACATATTAATCTAAATTTTTTAGCTTTTTACTCGGTTAAAATTCGAACGGATTCACTATATACCTTTTTAGACATACACGTTTTAATCCAACAAAATAAAAACCAAATGTAATTAAATCAAATTTTATGAGTTCAAATAGTTAATTATGGGTTCTTGAACAAAATTATACAGATTAATCTATGATTTTCAACTTTTTACTCGGTTAAAATTTGAACGGATTCACTATAAAGTGTTTTAGACATGCACGTTTTAATCCCAACGAAACGAATATCATATGTTATTAAATCAAATTTTATAATTTCAAAAAATTATGGGCATTTGAACAAAATTCTACAGATTAATCTAAAATTTTCAGCTTTTTACTCGGTTAAAATTCGAACGGATTCACTATATAGACTTTTTAAATATACAAGTTTTAATCCCAACAAAACGAAAACCAAATGTAATTAAATCAAATTTTATGAGTTTAAATAGTTAAATATAGCCTTTTGAATTAAATTCTACAGATTAATCTAAAATTTTCAACTTTTTATACGGTTAAAATTCGAACGGATTCTCTATAAAGCCTTTATAGACATGCACGTTTTAATCCCAACAAAACGAAAACTATATGTTTTTAAATCAAATTTCATGAGTTCAAATACTAAACTATGGGTTTTGAACAAAATTATACAGATTAATCTAAAATTTTCATCTTTTTACACGGTTAAAATTCGAACGGATTCTCTATAAAGCCTTTTTAGACATACACGTTTTAATCCCAACAAAATGAAAACCATATGTTATTAAATCAAATTTTATGAGTTCAAATAGTGAAATATGGGCTTTTGAACAAAATTATACAAATGAATCTAAAATTTTCTACTTTTTACTCGGTTAAAATTCGAACGGATTCTCTATAAAGCCATTTCAGACATGCACATTTTAATCCCGACAAAATGGGAACAAGATGTTATTAAATAAAATTTTATAAGTTCAAATAGTCAACTATGGCTTTTGCACAAACTTATACAGAGTAATCTAAAAT
This sequence comes from Abelmoschus esculentus, assembly GCA_035048815.1. NCBI lineage: Eukaryota > Viridiplantae > Streptophyta > Magnoliopsida > Malvales > Malvaceae > Abelmoschus > Abelmoschus esculentus. The sequence continues at coordinate 11,813,553 of JAUCBN010000036.1, forward strand.
TTCCAGCTTTTTACTCGGTTAAAATTTCAACGGATTCTCTACAAAGCCTTTTAAGACAAGCACATTTGAATCCTAACAAAACGAAAACCAGATGTTATTAAATCAAATTTTGAGTTCAAATAGTTAACTATGGGCTTTGGAACAAAATTATACAGATTAATCTAAAATTTTTAGCTTTTTACTCGATTAAAATTCTAACGGATTTTCTATAAAGCCTTTTTAGATATGCACGTTTTAATCCCAACAAAACGAAAACTAAATGCTATTAAATCAAATTTTATGAGTTCAAATAGTTAAATATGGGCTTTGGAACAAAATTATACAGACTAATCTAAAGTTTTTAGCTTTTTACACGGTTAAAATTCGAACGGATTCTCTATAAAACATTTTGGACATGCACATTTTAATCCAAAAAAATGAAAACTAGATGTTATTTAATCAAATTTTATGAGTTTAAATAGTGAACTATGGGTTTTCAACAAAATTATACAAATCAATATAAAATTTTCAGCGTTTCATAGGATTAAAATTCTAACCCTATAAAGCCTTTTTGGACATGCATGTTTTAATCCTAACAAAACGAAAACCAAATATAATTAAAACAAATTTTATGAGTCCAAATAGTTAACTATGAGCTTTTGAAAAAATATACAGATTAATCTAAAATTTTTAGCTTTTTACTCGGTTAAAATTCTAACGGATTCATTATATAGCCTTTTTAGATATGCACGTTTTATTCCCAACAAAATGAAAACAAAATTATACAGATTAATCTAAAATTTTTAGCTTTTTATACGGTTAAAATTCTAACGGATTCTCTATAAAGCCTTTTTAGAGATGCAGGTTTTAATCTCAACAAAACTTAAACCAGATGTTATTAAATCAAATTTAATGAGTTCAAATACTAAACCATGGGCTTTTGAACAAAATTATACAGATTAATCTAAAGTTTTCAGCTTTTTACTCAGTTAAAATTCAAACGGATTTTCTATAAAGCCTTTTTAGACATGCACGTTTTAATCCCAACAAAACGAAAACCATATATTATTAAATCAAATTTTATGAGTTCAAATAGTTAAATATGGGCTTTGGAACAAAATTATACAGATTAATCTAAAGTTTTCAGCTTTTTACAAGGTTAAAATTCGAACGGATTCTCTATAAAACCTTTTGGACATGCACATTTTAATCCAAAAAAACGAAAACTAGATGTTATTTAATCAAATTTTATGAGTTTAAATAGTAAACTATGGGTTTTTCAACAAAATTATACAAATCAATATAAAATTTTCAGCGTTTCACAGGATTAAAATTCTAACAGATTCCCTATAAAGCCTTTTTGGACATGCATGTTTTAATCCCAACAAAACGAAAACCAAATATTATTAAAACAAATTTTATGAGTTCAAATAGTTAACTATGGGCTTTTGAAAAAATATACAGATTAATCTAAAATTTTTAGCTTTTTACTTGGTTAAAATTCTAACGGATTCATTATATAGCCTTTTTAGATATGCGCGTTTTAATCCTAACAAAATGAAAACAAAATTATACAGATTAATCTAAATTTTTTAGCTTTTTACACAGTTAAAATTCGAATGGATTCTCTATAAAGCCTTTTTAGACATGCAGGTTTTAATCTCAACAAAACTTAAACCAGATGTTATTAAATCAAATTTAATGAGTTCAAATACTAAACTATGGGCTTTTGAACAAAATTATACAGATTAATCTAAAATTTTCAGCTTTTTACTCAGTTAAAATTCAAACGGATTCTCTATAAAGCCTTTTTAGACATGCACGTTTTAATCACAACAAAACGAAAACCATATATTATTAAATCAAGTTTTATGAGTTCAAATAGTTAACTATCGGCTTTTGAACAAAATTATACAGATTAATCTAAATTTTTTATCTTTTTACACGGTTAAAATTCGAACGAATTCTTTATAAAGACTTTTTGGACGTGCATGTTTTAATCACAACAAAACGAAAACCATATGTTATTAAATCAAATTTTATGAGTTCAAATGGTTATCTATGGGCTTTTGAACAAAATTAAACAGATTTATCTAAAATTTTCAGCTTTTTACTCGGTTAAAATTCGAACGGACTCTCTATAAAGCTTTTTTAGATATGCACATTGTAATCCTAACAAAACGAAAAGAAGTTGTTATTCAATCAAATTTTATGAGTTCAAATAGTTAAATATGGGCTTTTGATCAAAATTATACAAATTAATCTAATATTTTCAGCTTTTTACTCGGTTAAAATTTGAACGGATTCACTATAAAGCCTTTTTAGACATGCACGTTTTAATCCAACAAAATGAAAACAAGATGTTTTTAAATCAAATTTTATGAGTTCAAAGAGTTAACTATGGGATTTGGAAAAAAATTCTACATATTAATCTAAAATTTTCAGCATTTTACTCGGTTAAAATTCTAACGGATTCTCTATAAAGCGTTTTTAGACATGCACGTTTTAATCCAAAAAAACGAAAAAAATACGTTATTAAATCAAATTTTATGAGTTCAAATAGTTAACCATGGGCTTTTGAACAAAATTATACAGATTAATCAAAAAATTTTAGCTTTTTACAATGTTAAAATTCGAGCGAATTCACTATAAAGCCTTTTTAGACTTGCACGTTTTAATCCTGACAAAATGAAAACAAGATGTTATTAAATCAAATTTTATGAGTTCAAATAGTTTACTATGGCTTTTTCACAAAATTTTACAGATTAATCTAAAATTTCCAGCTTTTTACTCGGTTAAAATTCCAATAGATTCTCTACAAAGCCTTTTAATACATGCACGTTTTAATCCTAACAAAATGAAAATCAGATGTTATAAAATCAAATTTTATGAGTTCAAATAGTTAACTATGGGCTTTTGTAAAAAATTATACAAATTAATTTAAAATTTTCAGCTTTTTACTAGGTTAAAATTCGAACGAATTCTCTATAAAGCCTTTTTAGATATGCATGTTTTAATCCCAACAAAACGAAAGCCAAATGTTATTGAATAAAATTTTATGCGTTTAAACTGTTAACTATGGGCTTTTGAACAAAATTATACAGATTAATCTAAAATTTTCAGCTTTTTACTAGGTTAATATTCGAACGAATTCTCTATAAAGCCTTTTTAGACGTGCATGTTTTAATCCCAAAAAAACAAAAATCAGATGTTATTAAGTCAAATTTTATGAGTTCAAATAGTTAACTATGGTCTTTTGAACAAAATTAAACAGATTAAAATAAAAATTTTAGCTTTTTACACGGTTAAAATTCGAACGAATTCTCTATAATGCCTTTTTAGACATGCACGTTTTAATCCAATAAAACAAAAACAAGATGTTATTAAATAAAATTTTATGAGTTCAAATAGTTACATATGAGCTTTTGAACAAAATTCTACAAATTAATCTAAAATTTTTAGCTTTTTACTCGATTAAAATTCGAACGGATTCTTTATAAAGCCTTTTTAGACATGCACGTTTTAATCCAACAAAATGAAAACCAGATGTTATTAAATCAAATTTTATGAGTTCAAATAGTTAACTATGGGCTTTTGAACAAAATTATACAAATTAATCTAAAATTTTCAGCTTTTTACTCGGTTAAAATTCGAATGAAATCTCTATAAAGCCTTTCTAGACATGCACGTTTTAATCCCAACAAAATGACAACCAAATGTTATTAAATCAAATTTTATGATTTCAAATAGTTAACTATACGGTTTTGAATAAAATTATACTCATTAATCTAATTTTTTTTAATCGATTAAAATTCAAATGGATTCTCTATAAAGCCTTTTTAGACATGCACATTTAATCCCAAAAAAAGGAAAAAAAGATGTTAGTAAATGAAATTTTATGAGTTCAAATAGTTAATTATGGGCTTTTTAAAAAATTATACAGATTAATCTAAAATTTTCAGCTTTTTACTCGGTTTAAATTCGAATGGATTCTCTATAAAGCCTTTTTATACATGTACGTTTTAATCCCAATAAAACGAAAACAAGATGTTATTAAATCAAATTTTATAAGTTAAAAATAGTTAAATATGGGCTTTTGAACAAAATTATACTGATTAATCTCAAATTCTTAGATTTTTACTCGGTTAAAATTCGAACGGATTCTCTATAAAGCAATTTTAGATATGCACGTTTTAATCCCAACAAAATGAAAACCAGATGTTATTAAATCAAATTTTATGAGTTCAAATAGTTAACTATGGGCTTTGGAATAAAATTCTATAGATTAATCTAAAATTTTCAGCTTTTTACTATGTTAAAATTCGAACGGATTCACTATAAAGCCTTTTTAGACACGCACGTTTTAATCCCGACAAAACAAAAAGAAGATGTTATTAAATCAAATTTTATGAGTTCAAATAGTTAAATATGGGCTTTTGAAAAAAATACACAGATTAATCTAAAATTTTTAGCTTTTTACTCGGTTAAAATTCGAACGGTTTCACTATAAAGCCTTTTTATACATGTACGTTTTAATCCCAACAAAACGAAAACCATATAACATTTAATCAAATTTTAAGAGTTCAAATAGTTAACTATGGGCTTTTGAAAAAAACTATACACATTAATCTAAATTTTTAGCTTTTTACACGGTTAAATTTCGAACGGATTCTCTATAAAGCCTTTTAGACATGCATGATTTAATACCAACAAAACGAAAACCAGATTTTATTAAATCAAATTTTATGATTACAAATAGTTAACTATGGGATTTTGAACAAAATTATATAGATTAATCTAAAATTTTTATCTTTTTACTCGGTTAAAATTCGAGCGGATTCTCTATAAAACCTTTTTATACATGCACATTTTAATCCCAACAAAAGGAAAACCAAATGTTATTGAATCAAATTTTATGAGTTGAAATAGTTAATTATGGGCATTTTAACAAAATTATACTGATTAATCTAAAATTTTATACTTTTTAATCGGTTAAAATTCGAAAGAATTCTCTATAAAGCCTTTTAGGCATGCACGTTTTAATACCAACAAAACAAAAACTAGATTTTATTAAATCAACTTTTATGAGTTGAAATAGTTAACTATGAGCTTTTGAACAAAATTATACAAATTAATCTAAAATTTTCAGCTTTTTACTCGGTTCACATTTGAACGGATTCTCTATAAAGCTTTTTTAGACATTCACATTTTAATCCCAACAAAATAAAAACCAGATATTATTAAATTAAATTTTATGAGTTCAAATAGTTTACTATGAGCTTTGGAACAAAATTCTACAGATTAATCTAAAATTTTCAGCTTTTTACACGATTAAAATTCGAATGGATTCTCTATAAAGCGTTTTTAGACACGAACGTTTTAATCCCAATAAAATGAAAAAAAAATGTTATTAAATCAAATTTTATGGGTTCAAATAGTTAAATATGGGCTTTTGAACAAAATTCTACAGATTAATCTAAAATTTTCAGCTTTTTACTAGGTTAAAATTCTGACAGATTCACTATATAGCCTTTTTAGATATGCACGTTTTAATCCCGAAAAAACGAAAACAAAATACAATTAAATCAAATTTTATGAGTTCAAATAGTTAACTATGGGATTTTAAACAAAATTATACAGAGTAATCTAAAATTTTCAGCTTTTTACATGGTTAAAATTCGAACGAATTCTCTATAAAGTCTTTTTAGACATGCACATTTTAATCCCAACAAAACATAAACCAGATGTTATTAAATCAAATTTAATGAGTTCAAATACTAAACTATGGGATTTTCAACAAAATTATACAAATTAATTTAAAATTTTCAACTTTTTACTCGGTTAAAAATCTAACAGATTCTCTATAAAGCGTTTTTTAGACATGCACGTTTTATCCCAACAAAACGAAAACAAGATGTTATTAAATCAAATTTTATGAGTTCAAATAGTTTGAACAAAATTATACAAATTAATAAAAAATTTCAGCTTTTTACTCGGTTAAAATTCTAACGGATTCTCTATAAAGCCTTTTAGACATGCACGTTTTAATCCCAACAAAAAAAACAGATGTTATTAAATCAAATTTTATGAGTTTAAATAATTAATTTTGGCTTTTGAACAAAATTATATAGATTAATTCAAAATTTTTAGCTTTTTACTCGGTTAAAATTAGAACTGATTCTCTATAAAGACTTTTTAGACATGCAAGTTTTAAACCCAACAAAACGAAAGCCAGATATTATTAAATCAAATTTTATGAGTTCAAACAGTTAACAATGGGCTTTTGAGCTAAATTATACAAATTAACCTAAATTTTTTTTTCTTTTTACGTAGTTAAAATTGGAACGGATTCTTTATTAAACCTTTTTAGAGATACACGTTTTAATCCCAATAAAACGAAAACCAGTTGTTATTAATCTGAAATTTTCAACTATTTACTCGGTTAAAATTGGAACGGATCCTCTATAAAGCTCATTTAGACATGCACATTTTAATCAAACGACAACTAGATGTTATTAAATCATATTTATGAGTTAAAATAGTTAATTATGAGATTTTGTACAAAATTATACAAATTAATAAAAAAATTTCAGCTTTTTACTCGGTTAAAATTCTAACGGATTTTCTATAAAGTCTTTTTAGACTTGTATGTTTTAATTCCAACAAAACGAAAACCAGATATTATTAAATAATATTTTATTAGTTCAAATAGTTAATTATGGGCTTTTGATCAAAATTATACAGATTAATTTAAAATTTTCAACTTTTTACTCGGTTAAAATTCGAACAAATTCTCTATAAAGCCTTTTTAGACATGCACATTTTAATCCCAGGAAAACGAAAACCAGATATTATTAAATCATATTTTATGTGTTCAAATAGTTAATTATAGTCTTTTGAATAAAATTATATAGATTAATCTAATATTTTCAGCTTTTTACACGGTTAAAATTCGAACGGATTCACTGTAAGGCATTTTTAGACATGTACGTTTTAATCCCAACAAAACGAAAACCAAATGTTATTAAATCAAATTTTATGAGTTCAAATAATTAAATATGGGCTTTTGAACAAAATTATATAAATTAATCTAAAATTTTAAGCTTTTTACTCGGTTAAAATTCGAATAGATTCTCGATAATGCCTTTTTAGATATGCCCGTTTTAATCTCAACAAAACAAAAACCAGATATTATTAAATTAAACTTTATGAGTTTAAATAGTTAATTATGGGCTTTTGAACAAAATTATACAAATGAATCTAAAACTTTCAGGTTTTTACTCGTTTAAAATCCGAAAGAATTCTCTATAAAGCCTTTTAGACATGCACGTTTTAATCCCAACAAAACAAAAACTAGATGTTATTAAATAATATTTTATGAGTTCAAATAGTTAATTATGGGGTTTTGAACAAAATTATATAGATTAATCTAAGATTTTCAGCTTTTTACTCGGTTAAAATTCGAACTAATTATCTATAAAGCCTTTTTAGACATGTACGTTTTGATCCCCAAAAAATAACTACCAGATGTTATTAAATAAAATTTTCTGAGTTCAAATAGTTAATTATGGGCTTTTAAACAAAATTATAAATATTAATCTCAAATATTCATATTTTTACTCGGTTAAAATTCGAACAAATTCTTTATAAAACCTTTTTAGACAAGCACATTTTCATCCCAACAAAATGACAGCCAAGTGCTATTAAATCAAATTTTATGAGTTCAAATAGTTAACAACGGGCTTTTGAACAAAATTATACAAATTAATATAAAATTTTTAGCTTTTTACGCTGTTAAAATTGGAACGGATTCTTTATAAAGCCTTTTTAGACATAAACGTTTAAATCCCAATAAAATAAAACCAGATATTATTAAATCAAATTTTATGCTTTTAAATTATTAATTATAGGCTTTTGAACAAAATTATACAGATTAATCTAAAATTTTTAGCTTTTTACTAGGTTAAAATTCAAACGGATTCTCTATAAATTCTTCTTAGACATGCAAGTTTTAATTCCAACAAAACGAAAACCAGATGTTATTAAATCAAATTTTATGAGTTTAAATAGTTAATTATAGCTTTTGAACAAAATTATATAGATTAATCTAAAATTTTTAGCGTTTTACTCGGTTAAAATTTGAATAGATTCTCTATAAAGACTTTTTGGTCATGCAAGTTTTAATCCCAATAAAACAAAAACCAGATATTATTAAATCTAATTTTATGAGTTCAAACAGTTAACAATGGGCTTTTGAGATAAACTACACAAATTAATATAAAATTTTTAGCTTTTTACGCTGTTAAAATTGGAATGGGTTCTTTATAAAACCTTTTTAGACATGCACGTTCTAATCCAACAAAACGAAAACCAGATGTTATTAATCTTAAATTTTCAACTTTTTACTTAGTTAAAATTGGAACGGATCCTTTATAAGGCCCATTTAGACATGCACGTTTTAATCCAAAAAAAAACAACAATCAGATGTTATTAAATCATATTTTATGTGTTCAAATAGTTAATTATGGGCTTTTGAACAAAATTATAAAAATAAATAAAAAATTTCCAGCTTTTTACTCGGTTAAAATTCTAATGGATTCTCCGTAAAGACTTTTTAGACATGCACGTTTTAATCCCAACAAAACAAAACCAGATGTTATTAAATCAAATTTTATTAGTTCAAATAGTTAATTATGGGCTTTTGAACAAAATTATACAGATTAATCTAAAATCATCAACTTTTTACTCGGTTAAAATTCGAACGTATTCTCTATAAAGCCCTTTTAGAAATGCGCATTTTAATCCCAACAAAACAAAAATCAGATGTTATATTAAATCATATTTTATGAGTTCAAATATTTAATTATAGTCTTTTGAACAAAATTATATAGATTAATCTAAATTTTTCAGCTTTTTACTCGGTTAAAATTCGAACGGGTTCTCTATTAGGCATTTTTAGACATGGGCATTTGAATAAAATTATACAGATTAATCTAAGATTTTCAGGTTTTTACTCAGTTAAAATTCGAATGGGTTCTCTATAAAACTTTTTTAGACATGAACGTTTTAATCCCAACAAAATGAAAACAATATGTTATTAAATCAAATTTTATTGTTTAAAATTGTTAATTATGGGCTTTTTAAAAAAATTATATATATTAATCTAAAATTTTCAACTTTTTACTCGGTTAAAATTGGAACGGATCCTCTATAAAGCCCATTTAGACATGCACGTTTTAATTCCAAAAAATCGATAACCAGATATTATTAAATCAAATTTTATGATTTCAAATAGTTAAATATGGGCTTTTGAAAAAAATTATACAGATTAATCTGAAATTTTAAGCTTTTTACTCGGTTAAAATTCAAACGGATTCTCGATAAATCATTTTTAGGCAAACACGTTTTAATCCCAGGAAAACGAAAACCAGGTGTTATTAAATCAAATTTTATGAGTTCAAATAGTTAATTATGGGCTTTTTAATAAAATTATACAGATTAATCTAAGATTTTTAGTTTTTTACTCGGTTAAAATTCGAACAAATTATCTATAAATCCTTTTTAGACATGCACATTTTGATCCCCAAAAAATGACTATCAGATGTTATTAAATCAAATTTTATGAATTCAAATAGTTAACTATGAGCTTTTAAACAAAACTATACATATTAATTTCAAATTTTCAGATTTTTACTCGGTTAAAATTCGAACAAATTCTCTATAAAACCTTTTTAGACAAGCACATTTTCATCCCAACAAAATGACAATCAATTTCTATTAAATCAAATTTTATGAGTTCAAATAGTTAACAATGGGCTTTTGAACAAAATTATACAAATTAATCTAAAATTTTTAGCTTTTTACGCTGTTAAAATTGGAACGGATTCTTTATAAATCCTTTTTAGATATACACGTTTAAATCCCAACAAAATGAAAACCAGATGTTATTAAATAAAATTTTATGAGTTCGAATAGTTAATTATGGGCTTTTAAACAAAATTTTACAAATTAATCTAGAATTTTAAGGTTTTTACTCGGTTAAAATTCGAATAGATTCTCTATAAAGCCTTTTTAGACATGTACATTTTAATCCCAACAAAAAAAAACTAGATGTTATTAGTTTAAATAGTTAATTATGGCTTTTGAACAAAATTTTATAGATTAATTTAAAATTTTTAGCTTCTTACTCGTTTAAAATTCGAACGGATTCTTTGTAAAAACTTTTTAGACATGCAAGTTTTAATACCAACAAAATTAAAACATTTTCAAACCAAAAAAAGCTCGTTGGTCTAGATGTTGTTTTAATATATAGTGGGAGGAAGGATTTGCCTGCGGCAATTTTGATTTCCTATGAACACACTTAGTGGTGGTCTGGTAAGGAAAAATAAGATCGAATTCGATTCTCAACAAGACAACATAATCCAAGTCGGGCTTTTTCAGTACTTAATCTGGTTGTTTTAACGAAAATAGCTATGGTTAATCCACTCAAGAATCATCTTTCAAAGATAGGCTGGGAAGACCGGTTACAAGATTGAAACGCAAGTTACAATGGGTTGATCCTTGTAGACTGTAACCGACATGAATCCCGGAGTAAAAATCCTTTCCAATGATCGACAGAATTGAAACAAAGTTAGCTCGAGGTGATTTCTTTATTTTTCATTTTCAACTATTATTTCTTTCTCTCAATTGTTATTTTTACATTTTATTTGTTATTTTAGTTTCTTTATTTTTCATCACACTCATCAAACCCCCTTTTTAATTAATTGTTTGCAGCATCCTGGACTGAAATCAATACAGAATTACATCAGAAGTTCCAAATTCTCTGTGGATCGACCCTCTTTACTATACTATCTTTTACTTATTTAATTTAAAGAGGAATATTTTATTTTTGATGAGTAAAACAATGCTTGTCAAAATTGGCGCCGATGCCGGGGACTTTTCATCAAATTACTGATTAAATTTTATTTTGTTTTTATGACCAGGAGCAAACTGGGAAATTTTGTTGAACTTGACCCGGAAATCAAAGCAAGAGCTCGTAAAACTCATGGCCAAACACTTCGAAAGAAGAAACAACAACGAGAGCAAGACAAGCAATAAAATTCAGAATCCAATTCTGAATCATTATCTCAAACTCAATCTTACATAGAGTCAAATTCAGGCGCCCATCCGACTTCATAAAACACAATTCTTGAACCAAGTCTGATGGTCAACCAAACGATTAGAGAATTAAATGCAACCCCCGAGATACAACAATCACTTTGCATTACCTTTCCTAATGGTGAAACCCCGTTTCAAGTTAAGATGGGATTCATCCATCTCCTTCCTACCTATAACGGCTTGTCTAATGAAAGCCCACATAAACATCTCGCAGAATTTCATATGGTGTACAGCAACATGAAACCTCAAGGAGTTTTCGAGGATCAAATCAAACTGAGAGCCCTTTTTCTTTAGCAGGAACGACTAAGGAATGACTATTTTATTTACCGTCTAATTCAATTACTACTTGGGCTGAACTATCATGTGTTTTCCTTGACAGTTTTTTCCTAGTGGCAAAAGTAAGTGAGTTAAGGCAAAGTATTTCGGGAATTCAATAAAAAGAATGCGAAACTCTTTATGATTACTGGGAGAGGTTTAAAAAATTATGCGCCAGTTGTCCACAACATGGTCTTTCTGAGCAAACACTCCTTCAATACCTTTATGAAGGAATGCTTCCAGTTGATAGAAAAATGGTTGATGTCGCTAGTGGTGGTGCTCTTATTAACATGACAACCACGGCGACAAGAACGTTAATTTCTACTATGGCGACAAACTCACAATAATTTGGCTCGAGTGAACCTAGCCGACGGGTTCACGAGGTAAGTGTTGTTTCAATTGAAAGTAAATTAGATAAATTAACTGATATTGTTCCTTCGCTTGTTTCAGGAAAAATTGGAATAGCGAAAGCTTGTGGAGTTTGCACAATGACAAATCATCTGACAAACTATTGTCCATTACTACGAGATGTATACGAAGCATATGTTAATGTCGTAGGAAATTTTTTGGGACCCCTTCAAAGAGCATACAATCCGTATAGTAATACTTTCATTCAAGGATGAAGGGATCATCCAAACCTGAGTTACGGAAACAACCAAAATTATCAAGCGAGGGCTTCTACTTTTCAAGCTCAAATACCCTAAATATCATCCCTTGAAGCGATTGTTGAGAAATTGGCTATATCCCAAGAAAAATTCTAAACTCAAACACATGCCCATCTTCAAGAAATTGACAAACAAATCAGTCAATTAGCTCAAAAAGTTTGTCGCCTAGAATCTCAAGTCCGATTTACCATCACAAACCGAAATAAATCTTAGGGAAAATTTAAGTTCAATCACTCTCCGAAGTGGCACCATCATCTAACCTGAAGCTTCAAACAAGTCTGATAAACAAAAAGAATATGCATCGTCAAAGAAACAAGAAAAAGATCCTTCATCATCAAACATTTTTGGTAAATTTGCTTCCACTTCTTCTTTTTCTTCTCCTATGAAAATTTACCTTATTTTCCTTCTAGGCTTATGAAACACGACAAGACATCGGAAGAGAGAGAAATCCTCGACATCTTCAAGAAGGTAGAAATTAACATCCCTTTTCTTGATACAATCCGGAAAATACCCAAGTATGCAAAATTCTTGAAGGATCTTTGCACAAATCGAAGGCGATTGAATGGGAATGAAAAGGTGAACCTTGGCGAAAATATTTCAGCTATCTTTCAGAAAAGACTTCCACCAAAATACAAAGATCAAGGTATGTTCGCGATACCCTGCAAAATTGGTAATGTTGGAATCAAGCGTGCAATGTGCGACTTAGGCGCATCTATCAATGTGATTCCATTTTCCGTGTATAACAAAATTACCAATGAACCATTGAAAGAGACAAGGGTGACAGTACAACTCACTGATCGATCAATCATCTACCCCGAAGGAGTTCTAGAAAATGTTTTGGTAAAGGTAAACAATTTAATATTTCCTGCTGATTTTTATGTGATTGACATGGAAAATGATCGCAGTAATACTGGATCCGAAATACTTCTTGGACGACCCTTCCTAAGTATGATACAAACGAAAATTGATGTCCGAAGTGGCATCCTAACTATGGAATTCGACGGAGAAGTTGTTAAATTCGATGTATACAAAGCAATGAAATGCCCAGATAATATGGCGAGTTTAAATTTTGTAGACATTATTGATCCCTTGGCTAATGAATTTTTAGAATCTAATTTAATTCTTGATGTTTGCAGGGAAGCAGAAAAAGAGAAATTTAAAGATATGAAGTTTGAAGAAATTTTATCTACAATTTTTTCTACTTCTAATTTTCATTTAATACCTTCAAAAATTAAATCTTTTCCATCAATCTTGAAGGAATCAAAGATGGAGTTGAAATTACCACCGTATATATTGCATATTAAAGAAGACACTTTGTTAAAAAAGTTGAAGAAATGCCATGGTCGAAAATTTTTTTATAGAGAAATTCTCAGTAGGACAAAGTAAATGAATTGGAAAAAGAACTTCTCACTGAACCTGTAGTCTGAATCAGGTCGTCGAGCTAATGGCGTTAAAAGAATCGCTAAATGGGAGGCAATCCATTTTATTTCTTTTTTTTATTTTTATCTAATTTATTTTCAAATAAATTTGTACAGAATTTGTTTCAGATTCAAAAGGCTTGATCGTGCTAAAACATGAAAAAAGTAAATGAGGAGTTGCATCCCCCTTACAAAGCTCAACTTAGACACGGGGAGTATCTCTATTCCTTCTCTTGTACTTTAATTTTCATATTTAGACAATATGATTTAAGGGGGGGGGGTAAAGATTCAATCAAGTTCCATCTTACTTATTTTATCATTTGCTTGATTGAATGCCTTGATTGAATTGGTCGAATGCTCAGTTAAATTTCTTTCCTTTTCTTCATATATCTTAAGCATGCTATGATTATCTAAGCTCTTTTAATTGTTCTAGATTATGAACATTCTTGATAGTTGAATTGCATGAGTAGGAATTTAACTCGACTTCTTTATAACATACCATGATTTTGTCGATTAATTTTTCTCCTAGCTTGATTAATGAAACACACTTTGGTAAGGTATTGAGCCTTGAGCATGTTTCATCCATTTTTATGGTCATTTTCCTTATTTGAGTGTGTCGAATTAAATATTGGAAATCTAGACAAAGAATTGAAGCATATGAACGTTTCGTTCCACGAAAAATGAAAGAAAGAAGAAAAGAAAAAATACGAAAAAAAGATAGAAGGAAAGAAGAAAAGAAAAAATATGAAAAAAAGATAGAAAGAAAGAAGAAAAGAAAAAAATACGAAAAAGAAAAAAAAGAAGAAAAAGAGAAAAATCGAAAAAAACGGAAAAAAGTAAAAAAAAATAGTTTGCTTAATTTTGATTTTACTTTCACTGTAATATTCTTATTTTACTGTAAATATTCTTATTTGCTCGCGGACATTGGTTATGTTATTTAAGAATTTTTTGTCTTGATTACAAACCTCTGTTGTGACCTCTTAAAAAACGCGATTTTAGGTGGAAAGTAACTCGACGATTGATTTTTAAAAATCTAAATTATCAATTTTAATCTTGAAAAATCCAAATTTTAGAAAAAAAACATAATTTAATTTTGAAAAAATTGACTTGGAGTCGCCACCGGCCACTTAGGTAGGCCAAACACCATAAAATAAACTAGAGATTCGTTTTAAAAAATATTGGGTTCGGGAGTCGGTTACGTGTAAGGACGACCCTTACGAACACCCAAAAAATTGGTACCTTGAAAAACATTACGTGGCATTGGTACTTTGAAGATAGATATTAATTTAATTTTCCATTGTTAAATGAACATTATTTGAATTTTGGATATCCTTTTGATTTAGAAGTTATACCACCTTTAAACTTGAGTTGAATGAGACGTCCTCTAGATAGGAAACCTCACCCAAATTCAAAGGAATGTAACTTCCGCCTCAAAAGGCTAAAGCAAGATGCATGACCGTTTTATCTTGTTCATTTTAAGTTCTAATCCTAAAAAGGCTCCATTCCTTAATTGTTTAAAACCTAAGTTACTAGTGTTACTAGTTACTTACCTATCCATTTTATTTAATTCTAAGCCTAAGTTATTTTATCAAAATTCTAGGTTTTAATAACACATGAATTCGATGCCAAGGTACACTCTCTAGGTCAGCATCATGGTGCGTCAAAACACCAATTTCTTTACTGTATCCGAGACATAAGATTCACATGCTATGTTACTAAATTTTCTCCCTAATTAAATTAATTAATTTAAGCGACTAATCCTAAAAAGTCTCTAAATTAATTAACTTAAGTTTATTAAATGACCTTCCTAAAATATGTCATGCAAAAACATAATAAAATAAGAGAACAAGATAAAAGAAACTCATCAATTTTATTAGAATCATGGGTATAAAATTACATCAAAAATTCTCATCATGAAGGAGTACAAAAAGGGACTTGTATGAAAAAAAAGATTACAAGGGACTCGAGAACAAACATTGAAAGATTGATTAGATTTAATTAAGTGTGAAATTAAATTTTAAAGTTTTAGAAATTTTTAATTAAATTAAATTAATTAAATTTTCCTTAACTTCAAATTCGTTTAAAGCTTAATTAAAGTCTAACTTGGTGAAGTTTAAGTTCAAAGGTTTAATTTGGGTTGGGCTAAACTTAATTAAGTTAATTTTAAACCTTATCTTAGAAATTCTAAATTAATTAAGAGTTTTAATTAAGATAATTTCTAAGTTTTAAGCATTTAATTTAACCAAATTAAAGTTTATATTGGGTGAAATTAGGGTTAATTAGACCAAGTTTTAAATCTTATCTTTTTAAAAATTAATTAAAATTAATTAAATAATTAATTAAAATTATCTTCTAATTTTTGAGAATTTAAAAGGCCTAATTAAAGTCTAATTTGGGTGAATGTTTTAAGGTTTAAGGCTAACTAGACCTAATTAAGGAGTTCAACTTAAAAACTTTAGAAATTAATTAAAATTAATTAAAATAATTAATTAAAATTATTTTCCAATTTTTAAGAATTTAAAAACCTAATTAAAGTCTAATTTGGTGAGTGTTTTAAAGTTTAGGGCTAAACTAGACCTAATTTGGTTAATTTTTAAGCTTATTATTTTTTAGAAATTAAAATTAATTAAAATAATTAATTAAAATTATTTTCTAAAATTCAAGAATTAAATTAACCTAATTAGAGTCTAATTTCTAAGTTTTAAGATTAAATTAGTTTTATATTAGAGTTAAATTAGATTAAATTAATTTTAAAGTTTGTTAAAAATTAGATTAAATCTTAAATTAAGACTTAATTAATAATTTTAATCTTTAAAATTAATAACTTTTTAACCTAATTAAATCTAAAACTAACTAATTTTAACCTTAGAAGTCTAATTGGGGACCTAATTGGGTGGATTTTAAGGTTCTAGGGACCTATTTGCAAACCTAAGGGCCTGATTGTAAGAAACCTAGGGTTTAGGGGTCTAATATAAGGGTTCAGGGGGTAAATTGAATGACTATTAAATGTTTAGGGGGCTAAATGCAAGACTGCCTAAACTTGGGGGACTAAAGGGGAGATTAATCCTTTATCATTTAAAAGACGCGGATCCGGGTTGAATCCGGATACGGCTCACGACCCGGCTGCCAGAAACGGCGTCGTTTCACTCAGGGTCAAAACCCCCAAGTGCCGAGTTGGCTCGGTCATTTGCACCGAGACCAACTCGATCTGACTCGCCCAACACAGAAATCCTCTGGGACAAACACTCTAAAAACCAGAATAAGGAATAAAACGGATCAAAAGAGCACTTTAGGATGGTGTTCATCCGTGTTCATCATGAACGCGATGAACATGGATGAACACGGTTCTTGTCCGCCGTGGAGTCCGCCGCTGAATCCGTCCCGCCGCCGTCCAGCGCCGCTCCGGCGTGTTCGCCGACCACCACGAAACACGCCGGCCATCGCCCAGAAATTGCCAGCGGCCGTCCTTGATACCGGTGAGGTCATCGGAAGCTCAAAAACGTACAGGAAACCACTGAAACAACCCAAATTTCAAGTTCTAACCCCCTAAAAAACCAATCTAAATGCTTCCCCTAGCCAAAAATTCATAAATCTAACCCTAAACTAAAAAGAAACCCATCCCGAAATCAAACCAAGGCATTGATAACAGATGAAGCAACAAAAACGAATGCAACCTTACCTGATTCGAATCTTTTCTTCACCGATTCAACCCTCTGATTTCCGTTCCAATCTCCAGATCTCTAGCCACTGCCGATTCAATCTCCCCCTTAAACTTGATCGAACGAATCCATTTAAAGGGATTCACACCCCAAACTCCTCATCCTACTCAAATTCTTATCCCTCTAAACACTCAACAACCCAATCCAATCCAAAATTCCATGAAAACCGGCACTACCCACGTTTCCAGTTTCTTCTCTGTTCAAACTCTTTGTTTTTCGATTTTCTTCAGTTATATATATATATATTAATATTATTATTATTGTTTATATTAATTATTAAATATTATTATTTAGTTATATATTATTATTATTTATTATTATTATTTATTAAAAACGTGTTGACAGCTGCACCTCTTTGCTCAATGCTGCAGAGCAGGACTTAACATCATGCTCGGAGGACTTAATGATGACCCGGAGGATTTAGGATCGTATTGCCTCCTAGATTGTGCAAACGATATCATCACTCCTGAAGGTGATGACCTGGAGGACTTGACATCATGCCCGGAGGATTTACTGATGACTCGGAGGATTTAACATCATGCCCGGAGGACTTACTGATGACTCGGAGGATTTGATAGTGGAATATGGAGCTGTTCTTCTCAGTACGAAATTCTCCACCTCTACTACTTCTTTCTGGACTCACGCCAAAAGGCTGCCGATAAAAATTTAAAAACAGAGTCTGAAGTTGTTCTTCTCACTTAGAAATTCTTCAGACGTAAGTGATGAATCTTGAGGTTGTTCTTCTCACTTAAAAATTCCTCGCGTTACATCACTTCTTTCTAGACTCACGCCAAAAGGCTGCCGATAATATTTAATAATGGAGACTGAAGCTGTTCTTCTCACTTAGAAATTCTTCAGACGTAAGTGATGAATCTTGAGGCTGTTCTTCTCACATAGAAATTCCTCGCGTTATACCACTTCTTTCTGGACTCACGCCGAAAGGCTGCCGGTAAAACTCGTTATTGTTGATTCCTTTAATTCATGTTTAACAGTAATATCATGCATGTTTATCATGCTTCTAAATGCAAATATTCCTATTATGATGCATGAGTATGGCCTTGAAAGGCAAGTATTATCAGTCAGTTTGCCACTCTGAAGGGGCTGATCGACTCTTCTCCCTCTTTTCTGCATTCGAGGTTTTTCATTTCACATGGCGAGGACAACTCTTCATGATTATCCTCTTTATAAAACTGTTCTGAGGTGTTCTTTCAAGACAAATTTTGTCTGAATAACAGAACATGTTTGTTTATATCCCGTTATCTTAATCCGGAAAAACAAATCTTACCTGTAATCTTGAAACATAATAATGCCAAAAGATTTTCTGCATTACTTCATTCATGTTAATTCATTAGCATGATGTTTTGGGTAAAATTGAAGGCTCAAATAAAGGGAATGAATATCTTTATTAAAGCTTCTCATAGATTCAACATATAAAACAAACAAGGCAAAACAATTCAAAGGGAAAAGAAAGGAACAAAATGCAGGTTCTCAAACGCTCATCACATGCGTTTATCCAGGCCTTTCCCGAGTTATAGATTCAAAAACGAGCTACTCGTCTAGCCGTTCTTCAAATGAGGATCCAACTTTGCAAACGTGAAGACCCTTCCGTACTGCTTGGTAGCTGAGAGGCCCGAATCGTCGGATGCCTATTTTCATTCATCTGGGACGCCATTCCTGGTTTTCGACCCAAATCCTCCGTTGGTATTGAGACGCCCTTTACGGGTTTTCATCTCGACCCCTCCTTTCTTTTAATCATCCTTTTTCATGAAGCGCCCTTTCGGGTTTTCGCTTCATTTTTCTTTTTTCCCTTTCTTTTATTATTTTTTCATTTTTTCTTCTTCTTCTTTTTATCACTTTTTCTTTTTCTTCAGGCGTAATATCTCTTAACTGAATCGGAATTCACTGGCTTGCTTAACTCTTGTCCATCCATTTCAGTCAAGATTAATGCGCCTCCGGAGAAGGCCTTTTTGACAATGTAAGGCCCTTCCCAATTCAGCATCCATTTCCCTAGGAAATCTCGATGTATGGGCAAGATCTTTTTAAGCACTATATTCCCTTCTCGGAATACTCGTGGTCGAACTTTCTTGTCATAAGCTCGAATCATCCGCTTCTGATACATTTGGCTATGACAGATAGCTTTCAACCGCTTTTCTTTGACTAGATTCAACTGATCCAAACGAATCTGTATCCACTCTGCATCATTCAGCTTCACCTCTGATAATACCCGAAGAGATGGGATTTCAACTTCCAGAGGTAACACGGCTTTAGTACTGTATACTAGGGAATATGGTGTTGCCCCGGTAGAAGTTCTGATCGAAGTCCGGTATGCAAATAAGGCAAAAGGAAGCCTTTCATGCCAATCTTTGTAGGTTTCAGTCATCTTGGATATGATCTTCTTAATGTTCTTGTTTGTTGCCTCAACGGCTCCATTCATCTTTGGCCGGTATGCCACCGAGTTGTGATGTATTATTTTAAACTGCTCACAAGTTTCTGCTATCAATCTGTTGTTGAAGTTGGTAGCGTTATCCGTGATGATCCGCTCTGGTAGACCGTACGGGCAGATTATCTCTTTCTTCAAGAACTTGCAAACTATCGTTCTTGTGATGTTAGCGTAGGAGACAACTTCTATCCATTTAGTGAAGTAATCGATGGCCACTAATATAAAGCGATGCCCATTTGAAGCCTTGGGGTGAATCTGCCCGATTACATCTAATCCCCAAACAGCAAAAGGCCAGGGCGAATTCATTGTATGTAACGGTACTGGCGGAGAGTTAATCTTATCTGCATAGATCTGGCATTTGTAACATTTTTTGGCATATTCTATGCAATCCTCTTCCATAGTAGACCAATAATATCCGTATCTCATTATTTTCCGTGCCATCGAGAGACTATTGGCATATGTTCCGCAAATTCCGTCATGCACCTCTTGCAAGATACTTCTTGCCTCACTGACATTGACACATCTTAGCAACACTTGATCTCTCCTCTTTCTGTACAAGACGTTGCCATCCAGTTCGTATGCAGCAGCCAATCTTCTGATTGTTCTCTTTTCAACGTTGTTAGCTCCAAGCGGGTAAGCTTGGAATTTTACGTGTTGTAGAATGTCAAAATACCATGGATTGCCGTCCTCTTCTTCCAAGTTGCAGCAATGAGCATATGTTTCATAGCTCTGCATCCGAATTAACATCATATTCTCTGGTCTGTTTGCTTGGAAAACTGAGGCCAGTGTAGCTAAAGCATCTGCCATTTGGCTGTCTTCTCTAGGAAGGCAAACGAATGTTATCTCGTCAAATTCTTCAATTAATTCTAGTATCAACTTTCGATATTCTATCAACTTCGTGTCTTTGGTTTCCCATTCTCCACGTAGTTGATAAATAACTAAAGCTGAGTCTCTGTATACCTTCAAGGCTTTTACTTTTCGTTCTATGGCAGCCTTCAATCCCATGACACATGCTTCGTATTCAGCCATATTATTAGTGCACAAGAATTCCAACTTGCTCGTGAGAGGGTAATGTACTCCATCCGGGGATATCAGCACAGCTCCGATTCCTCTTCCGAGGGCATTGACTGCCCCATCGAAATATAATTTTCATTTTTCTATTTCCTTGTTTTCTTTAACGGAAATAGTCATCACATCCTCGTCAGGAAAATCGAAGCTTAGAGGCTCATAATCATCCAAGGCTCTACTCGTGAGAAAGTCCGCTATGACACTTCCTTTGATTGCCTTCTGGCTGACATATACTATGTCAAATTCGGACAACAACATTTGCCATCGGGCTAACCTCCCAGTCAATGCGGGTGCTTCTATTAGGAACTTCAAAGGGTCGAGTTTTGAGATCAATCACGTGGTGTGGTACAACAAATATTGCCTGAGTCGGCGAGTAACCCAAACGAGTGCACAATATATTTTTTGGATAAATGGGTATCGTGCCTCGCATTCAGTGAATTTCTTACTCAAGTAATAGATTGCTCTTTCTTTCTTTCCAGTATCATCATGTTGCCCCAGCACGCACCCCATGGAGTTCTCAAACACCGCTAGGTAGAGGATTAATGGTCTCCCAGGAACTGGTGCCACCAATATTGGCGCGTTGGACAAATATTATTTGATTTTGTCCAACGTTTCCTGACATTCATCATTCCATTCACCTGGGTTGTTCTTCCGAAGCAGTTTAAAAACGGGATCACACCTGTCGGTTAACTGAGAAATAAACCAAGACACATAGTTTAATCTCCCAAGGAAGCCCCGAACTTCTTTCTGTGTCTTTGGAGGTGGCAAATTCTGAATTGCCTTGACCTTATCGGGATCGATTTTGATGCCCCTTTGGCTGATTACGAACCCAAGTAGCTTGCCGGATATAACCCCAAACGTACATTTATTGGGGTTAAGCTTTAGTTGATACTTTCGCAGCCTTTGGAACAACTTTTTCAAATCCCGCACATGTCCATATTCTGTTTGGGATTTAGCTATCATATCGTCCACATAAACTTTGATTTCTTTGTGCATCATGTCATGAAACAGTGTCACCATAGCTCTCTGGTATGTGGCCCCGGCATTCTTCAACCCAAAAGGCATGACTTTATAGCAGAACGTGCCCCAGAGTGTGGTAAAAATTGTCTTCTCCATATCTTCCGGATTCATTTTGATTTGGTTATAACCCGAGAACCCATCCATGAAAGAAAACCATGAATGCCCAGAGGTATTATCCACTAGAACGTCGATATGGGGTAGAGGGAAATTGTAATATCTCAAAAATTATATCTAATTTTAGAAACCCTAATTTTAAAATCCCTAATTAAAAACCCTTTTTAGATTCCTAATTTCTGAAACCCTAATTTTTTTAAGGTTTTAAATTGATTTTCTATATTTAAGGGAAAATTTTTTAGATAAGATTATAAAGTTTTGAAAGTTTAAATGTGAATTTAAAGATTAAAAGTTAAAGTGATGTTTTAAAATTAGATGACTTTTTGGATAACTAATTTGCTTTTAAACTGAGATTAATTATTTTTTTTATTAAGAGTTTTTCTACAATCAATCATTTTATTAAAAATATTATTTTATTTAATTATTATTTTATTAAAACTCTTTGTTTAATATTATATATATTATATAAAGTCTCAGATAAAGATAAGAAGCTCATTTAAAATTATATAATCTTATTTTTTTTTATATTTATAATGTGATCTAATAGAATTTTAATTCTACTTAAGCTCAGTTATTTTTCTCACTATAAATACATATTGTGATCTAAGAGAAATCACTACATTATTTTTTTTCTCCATCAAGATTCTCTAAAAAACTTTGTTCTCACTCTTTATTTCTGTCCGAGATCAAAACAATGTTATGCAATAATTTGAGTCGCTTTGGCTAAGGTGTGTTCTCTTACTGGTGCTAGATGTGTTTATCTAAAATATATATTTTTCTGTGACATGTTTAATATTGTGATTTTAGAAATACATAAAACTTTCGGATTTTGAAATCCTACACTTTTGTGAGTAATTATGATTTGAAATCCTATGAATTTGTATTTTCGGATAAATTATGATTTTGAATTGGACTATGATTGAAGTATGTAGTTGTGATTTGTGTTTTGCGTACATCTTGTTTTGCATTGTTTTTCTAAAATATTACTCTTGAAAAATAATTTTATAAATCATGTTTTTTTTATATACCTCTTTGTGATACGCTAAGTTCTTTAGGTTACTTCATCTTAGTTTTCTCTTACAAATATGAGGGCTTTAAGCAATTCAATACCTAAAGAATCTTATATTTTATCTGGTTATTTTATTATTTAATATAAAACTAACTTCTAGTCATTATTATTATTTTTAGAAACTTTGATGCATTTGAGAATTATGGTTATTTCAGTATATATAAATATTTTTCTTATATTTGAATATTTTATTTGAACCATTTGACTATAATATTATTTTAATAAGTTTTGAGATAATGTATTTGGAGAATTTTAACTCTTTTCAAGTCATCAATTCTTAATTATAATTTTAATTTTTGGGTTTTAACGAATTATTAAGAATTTAAATATTTTGCAGTTATTATGAAATAATATAAATTAAATTAGTTTTGAGTTTAAAGCTTTTAACGTTAACTTCCTAAATTCGACTTGTTTCTTCTTATGCTAAATATATATTTCTTTATGTGTTATTATCGAATAAATTCAAATGTGTCTTTTTTTCTTGTGCTAAATGCATGTTCTTTTTTTTGTGTTAAATATGTGAGTTTCCACGTGCTATTGTTAATTGAATATAAATGTGTGTTTTCCCCTTGTGTTAAATGTGTGTTTCTTCTTTTGCTATTGTATAATGTATTTAAATGTGCATTCTCTTCATGTGTTAGATTTTCTGTGTATTGTACTTATCCGTTATTGAGACTTTACGGTATATCGATATACTATATGATATTGTGAATATTATGTTACACTATGAGAGTGAGATCAGATTTATTGAATTGTGTGATTCGTATACTATACGAATATCTGTGTTGTGACATGAGATCATTGACATTTATTGCATTACATGTGCATGGGATGGATTGTACGGAGGAAGGTGGTTTTACCACACTGTGTTTTGGCGAAATAAGGGGTGAGGGGTTCTGGGGAACTACCTTCACTGTGATCGGTTGGCTTTGCCACCACTGTGTTTGGCGTTCGGAGTATGGAACTGCATTCTCTGTGACATTGCATTTTCTGTGACATTGCATTCATCACTCTTTGTGTTTATTTACTATGGAAGTTATATTATAATTGTGATTGTGATTTGAGTGATATTGTGATTTTGTTTTACTGCACTTTAGAGACACACTGGGCTTTATAGCTTATTCTTTTAGATTATTTTTTTTTCAGATATTTGACCCTAAAAGTTGGTACTTGGAGATCTCTACCGGACAACATTTTCTTTCAGTACGGTTATTTACAACCATTTTTGTTTTAGTTATTTTGGGATTATCAGGGATCTAAGATGTTTTAAAACCTCATGCATAGAATTGTTTTACCATTTTAAATCATAATATTTACTTTTAATTATGTTTTTATCTTTTGGTTTACAAATTTGGTTTTGTATCACTTTTTAAAATCTCTTGACATAAAAGTTTTAAAAACAACAATTTTAACCTACCGTACTCTTTAAGTTAAAATTAAGGCGTTATATTTTTGGTATCAGAGCCGTGTTCAACACTCGGACTATGAGGTCCATTACAAGTATTTTATAAATTTTTGAAAAACATGCACGCATCAAATATTTTTGGGATATGGGATGTTTTGGAAAAAAAAATTATTCATGTGTTTTAAATCAGAGACTCCAGTACCAAATCTTACTTTAGGTTTGTTATTTATTTACACACTACTTTATATTATCATCTCTAGTAAATAAATTATTATGTCACCTTGCATGAGTTTTTGATTTGTGTATGTTTCATATAGATTCAGATCTAGCAAAATTGCGTATCCATTAGTTTGTGCTTACCACTCATGATATAGAATTTCTTTCTTTGTGACCTTGAAAGTAATGACTTTGAACCATGTGAATCTTTGAGTTATGTTTTTGAGTAACCTTTATAAGTCTTAACACAAGTTCTGCTTAAGAATCCAAACTTTAGTTATCGAGTAAAATATCGTAATTGTACCTATTCCTATGAATTTAGGATTAAAGCTTTTCTAAGAACTTTTTGTTGTTAATTGTTGCCTGAACCTATGTGCTCTTTTAGTTTTTCTCTAAACAACTGTGCTTTTGAAAATCTACCGTTAAGTCTGAAAAATTTTGAGGACAAAATTTCTTTTAAGGGTGGTAGAGTTGTAATATCCCAAAAATTATATCTAATTTTAGAAACCCTAATTTTAAAATCCCTAATTAAAAACCCTTTTTAGATTCCCAATTTCTGAAACCCTAATTTTTTTGAGGTTTTAAAATGATTTTCTATATTTAAGGGAAAATTTTTTAGATAAGATTATAAAGTTTTGAAAGTTTAAATGTGAATTTAAAGATTAAAAGTTAAAGTGATGTTTTAAAATTAGATGACTTTTTGGATAACTAATTTGCTTTTAAACTGAGATTAATTATTTTTTTTATTAAGAGTTTTTCTACCATCAATCTTTTTATTAAAAATATTATTTTATTTAATTATTATTTTATCAAAACTCTTTGTTTAATATTATATATATTATATAAAGTCTCAGATAAAGATAAGAAGCTCATTTAAAATTATACAATCTTATTTTTTTTATATTTATAATATGATCTAATAGAATTTTAATTCTACTTAAGCTCAGTTATTTTTCTCACTATAAATACATATTGTGATCTAAGAGAAATCACTACATTATTTTTTTTCTCCATCAAGATTCTCTAAAAAACTTTGTTCTCACTCTTTATTTCTGTCCGAGATCAAAACAATGTTAGGCAATAATTTGAGTCGCTTTGGCTAAGGTGTGTTCTCTTACTGGTGTTAGATGTGTTTATCTAAAATATATATTTTTCTGTGACATGTTTAATATTGTGATTTTAGAAATACATAAAACTTTCGGATTTTGAAATCCTACACTTTTGTGAGTAATTATGATTTGAAATCCTATGAATTTGTATTTTCGGATAAATTATGATTTTGGATTGGACTATGATTGAAGTATGTAGTTGTGATTTGTGTTTTGCGTACATCTTCTTTTGCATTGTTTTTCTAAAATATTACTCTTGAAAAATAATTTTATAAATCATGTTTTTTTTTGTTTTTATATACCTCTTTGTGATACGCTAAGTTCTTTAGGTTACTTCATCTTAGTTTTCTCTTACAAATATGAGGGCTTTAAGCAATTCAATACCTAAAGAATCTTATATTTTATCTGGTTATTTTATTATTTAATATAAAACTAACTTCTAGTCATTATTATTATTTTTAGAAACTTTGATACATTTGAGAATTATGGTTATTTCAGTATATATAAATATTTTTCTTACATTTGAATATTTTATTTGAACCATTTGACTATAATATTATTTTAATAAGTTTTGAGATAATGTATTTGGAGAATTTTAACTCTTTTCAAGTCATCAATTCTTAATTATAATTTTAATTTTTGGGTTTTAACGAATTATTAAGAATTTAAATATTTTGCAGTTATTATGAAATAATATAAATTAAATTAGTTTTGAGTTTAAAGCTTTTAACGTTAACTTCTTAAATTCGACTTGTTTCTTCTTGTGCTAAATATATATTTCTTTATGTGTTATTATCGAATAAATTCAAATGTGTCTTTTCTTCTTGTGCTAAATGCGTGTTCTTTTTTTTTGTGTTAAATATGTGAGTTTCCACGTGCTATTGTTAATTGAATATAAATGTGTGTTTTCCCCTTGTGTTAAATGTGTGTTTCTTCTTGTGCTATTGTATAATGTATTTAAATGTGGGTTCTCTTCATGTGCTAGATTTTCTGTGTATTGTACTTATCCGTTATTGAGACTTTATGGTATATCGATATACTATATGATATTGTGAATATTGTGTTACACTATGAGAGTGAGATCAGATTTATTGAATTGTGTGATTCGTATACTATACGGATATCTGTGTTGTGACATGAGATCATTGACATTTATTGCATTACATGTGCATGGGATGGATTGTACGGAGGAAGGTGGTTTTACCACACTGTGTTTTGGCGAAATAAGGGGTGAGGGGTTCTGGGGAACTACCTTCACTGTGATCGGTTGGCTTTGCCACCACTGTGTTTGGCGTTCGGAGTATGGAACTGCATTCTCTGTGACATTGTATTTTCTGTGACATTGCATTCATCACTCTTTGTGTTTATTTACTATGGAAGTTATATTATAATTGTGATTGTGATTTGAGTGATATTGTGATTTTGTTTTACTGCACTTTAGAGACACACTGGGCTTTATAGCTTATTCTTTTAGATTATTTTTTTTTCAGATATTTGACCCTAAGAGTTGGTACTTGGAGATCTCTACCGGACAACATTTTCTTTCAGTACGGCTATTTACAACCATTTTTGTTTTAGTTATTTTGGGATTATCAGGGATCTAAGATGTTTTAAAACCTCATGCATAGAATTGTTTTACCATTTTAAATCATAATATTTACTTTTAATTATGTTTTTATCTTTTGGTTTACAAATTTGGTTTTGTATCACTTTTTAAAATCTCTTGACATAAAAGTTTTAAAAACAACAATTTTAACCTACCGTACTCTTTAAGTTAAAATTAAGGCGTTACAGAAATTGTCTTTCGGGCTTGCCCTGTTCAAATCCCTATAATCCACACACATCCGAACTTTCCCATCCTTCTTCTGTACGGGGACTATGTTTGCTACCCATTCTGGGTATGCTGCCACCTATAAGAAGCCCGCATCGATCTGTTTCTGAACCTCTTCCTTAATCTTCAACAACATTTCCGGTCTTAACCGCCTGAGCTTCTGTTGTATGGGCTTGCAATCTGGTTTGATAGGCAACTTGTGGACCACGATGTCGGAATTCAAGTCCGGCATATCTTGATAGGACCATGCAAAAACATCCTTGAATTCTCGCAATAAGTCTATCAACTTCTGTTTTGCCCCTGGCGGGAATGCTGCTCCGATCATAACTTCCTTTTTCTCTTCTTCTGTGCCCAGATTCAGAGTTTCTATCTCTTCTTTGAGGGGCATGATTTGCTTATCCTCTTGCTCCACCAACCTTAACAATTCTTCAGGAATCTCGTAGTCTGCATTGTCTTCACACTCATTGATTTCCGTTAGACAAGAGATCCTTTTCAAATCTATTTCGGGTTTAGGCCCGGAATCATACATGTGACCATTGTTCGGGAACCTGCGAGGAAGAATTTGTATAGTTGGATGGGAATAATAGATGAATAAGGATGAAATGAATGAAGCAAAATGAAAGAAAAGAAGAATGTTTGCCATTGATGAAAGGGAAAAATCATCTTTATTTGCTAGTAAAAAAACATGAAAAAGCCCTTTACAGAAAATCTCCTACACTCGCGGGCAAAAGTATAGGGTGGTTTATGGCATTACTCTGTTTTATAAACTACAGGTAAATCCTCTATAGTCCAGTTATTCAGAGTCTCGCCAGGAAGGCACGGACGAATTTTATCCAGTAGATTCATCCTTGGATCTTCAGAAATTCCTCCTACCATTAGTCCTTCGAACGCTTCCCCAAAAATCTCTTCTTCTTGTAACCTGATAGCTTCCAAGAGATTTTTCTCCGCCTGTTCTGTGACATTCACATACCCGTGGGAGATGAAGTCGATTTTTGCACTCAAAGAAGTCGGCTTCTTCGCTGCGATCTTCCATGTTTATTCCAATATACCTCGATTGAGGAGCCTAACCCGGCTTGCCCTTTCTTCATGACCACGGGCTTCGGGCGTAAGCTCCCTTGTAGCCTTCTTCCTAGCCCTCTTCCAGCTTTGTCTCCTTTGCCAAGGGTCTGTTTGACAGTCATTTCAGTGCAGTTTGACAGCTTCGGACATGGGAATGTCGCACCTTCAGCGACGAATGCAGCGTTGATAAATTCCAAAGCCCTGAAAGAGCATTCTAGCACTTCCTCGTTTGCTTGCACATATGGTGTATCCGTAGAGACGGATGCAATGATGTCCTCCTCTGCCCCAACGCACACGAGCTTCCCATCTACCACATACTTCAGCTTCTGGTGAAGTGATGATGGTACTGCCCCGGCGGAATGGATCCAAGGTCTACCGAGCAAACAATTATAGGTAGTCTTAATGTCCATCACAACAAAATTAATGTTGTACACAGACGGCCCATTCAGCAATGGGACTTCGATCCTTCCCAACACATCCCTTGTGGTCCCATCGAAGTCTCTGACCATATTTTGATAGCTCTTCATGTGTGCGACATCAATGGGCAACCTTTGCAAAGTTGCCATGGGTAACACGTTCAAAGCTGAACCGTTATCAATTAAAACTCTCGGCACCACATGACCCTTGTAGTGGGTCGTGATGTTTAAGGCCTTAATGGACCCCATTCCACCATCAGGGATCTCATCATCGGTGAACGTTATGTAATTATTTGCGGTAATGTGATTAACGATTCGGTCCAACTTGTTCACCGATATGTCCTTCGGGACAAAAGTTTGGTTTAATACTTTCAAAAGGGCGTCACGGTGCCCTTCAGAGCTTAGCAGTAAGTCGAGGATAGAGATTTTAGCGGGCTATTTCTTCAACTGCTCCACTATACTGTACTCGTTGTGTTTTAGGAATCGCAGAAACTCATGCGCCTGCTCTTCGGTGACTGGCTCATTCACCTTTGGAGTTGGATCAACGAAAATCTTCTTCTTTTCCGCAGGCTTAATCTGGTCCTCTTCCTGAGCCGGTGAGTAACACCTCCCACTCCTCGTAAAATGACCTACCTCATTCACTGGTTCTGTCTCTACTTTCTCAACAGTTCCTGGTTTCTCTGACTGTAACTCCTCGACGGGCTTCGAACTACTCGGCCCGGCCATACTCGTGGCGTAATTCCACGGAACCCTTCGCGTATCCTTAAATAGGAAGGGTGTCGGAGGGGTAATTACTATGCGAGGAGCATTTGTTGAACCGACTGGGTTGTTGCCCCTTGGTCGGGCTGAAATAACTAGTGGCCTGCTTGCACTGTATTTCGGCCCGGTATTTTCTGACACACACGTCTATCATCTTTCGGCCACCTTCTTTGGTGAAGAATTCTACCTCTTTGTTGTCCATCATTCCTTGTAATAAGTTTCTGAAGTCATCACACTGTTGGACTGTATGCCCGTGCTCTTGGTGGAATTCGCAATACGGGCCTTCCTCGGTAGATTCTTTCACTTGCATCCCTTGACAGATGAGCCCGTTATCAAACAGTTGTTGAAAAACCCACTTTAGGGGTGATCGGATTTCTGCCACCCTCATTTTAACTTGTCTCGCTTGATCCTCTTCAATTGCATTCACACTCCGACCACCATGATTCGGGAGTGGATTTGTGGAGACACTGGGTTTATCAAATTTTAAAACCTCGGTATTTATCATGTTCTGGACAATCTTCTTAAAGGCCGTACGGTTCTCGATGCTATGTCCTTGAACGTTTGCATGATATACATACTGGGCCTTCGAGTCATACCAGTATGGGTAGGGGGTTTGAGCGGAACGATAAAGTATGGGCGAATCATATCGGCATCGTGTAGATGAGTGTACAACTCAACATACGTGACTGGGATCGGTGAGAAATTTGGCTTTTTCCACCTTGAGTCTTTCTTGTTCGGGCCCTGTGAGCCTCCTGCTCCTGACGTTGGTTTAGAAATTGTCATATTTTTCGGGGGTTCATATACGACAGTATTGTTTACTTCGTTGTCCTTCTTCTTGGAATTCTTCTTCGAGCTGTCAGATCCTTCGATCCTCCCACTTTTTATAGCTGCCTCCACCAACTCTTCGGTGGCAACTATTTGAGAGAAGCTTTGCATGGATGTGCTTGTGAACAGATGCTAATACATCAACCCCTTCAATGTCTCTACAAACATGTGAGTCATCTCCCGCTCGATTAACGGAGGCTGCACCTGAGAGGCCAGATCTCTCCACCTATGGGCATATTGTCGAAATGTTTCGTTGGACTTTCGCCCCATTTGCTGTAACATGACTCTAGTAGGCCCCATCTCCGTCACATGCTTGTAATTCTCCACAAAGGCGTGATAAAGGTCCTTCCATGATTTTATACTTTCCCGACTGAGTTGAGTATACCATCAGATAGCAGAACCCGTCAGACTATCCTGAAAGCAATGGATAAGCAGCTTCTCATCCTTGCTGAAAGTGGTCATCTTTCGATAATACATCGTCATATGGGCGCTTGGACACGACGTCCCGTCGTACTTTTCAAAGTCGGGCATTTTGAATTTTGGTGGCAGGACCAAATCAGAGACCAGGCTGAGCTTGAACGCATCAGTGCTTTTATCCACCGACCCTTGGACTTGAATTTGCTGGATCTTGGCTTCGAGAGCCCTGAAATGATTAGCATACTTCTTCTCCATTTCCTGTCGCATCTTCTCCACTTCGCTCATAAAGTTGAGATCTGGGACTTCATCAGTATTCGAAGAAAAATCTTCAACTTCCACTGGGTGACTCGTGGATGCCCCTACTGCATTAAACTGCACTCTCCCTGGGACTGAATGCACTTCCGGTTGCCCCCTAGTTACCGTGTCTACATGTCCTTTAGCTTTATCTCCCCCACCCATCGGTGCTTTACTTTTGTCATCCTGCCTCGGTCCTAACAGAGCAGTTATCTGACTGATAATATCTGTCTGAATTTTGGTGAAGCCATTTTCTATCGCATCTAAGTGATTTGCGAATATGGCTTGATGATCCTCTAATCTTTGTAGTCTTTCTTCCATCACTAGTCACTTGATGCGCGAACGCGTTGAATATGTGTATAGTATGTTTGCTATTTTTTAAAGTCACTGCCATAAAACCTTTGTTATTAAACTTTATTTTTAATTAATAATAATGCACATAATGTGTGAATGCATGAATGTATGAATGTAAGCGGGTATTAAATCTGAAAAACAATCTCTTAAAAACATCCGTCTGTGCAAAAAGGATTCATTACAACTTTAAAGATAATCTACAGAAAACTGTTGGCCCTAATCCCTAAGTTGGTTAACTCATAAAGTATGCGGACGATGGTTGCTCCATGTATTTCCTCGACGTTTGGCTGATCCAGAAGAGTTGTCGCTTCTCCTGACAATATTTGTACATACGATGCAATACTTCTGACTCGTCCCTTGAAGTGGACCAACTCACTATTCTGACTCTGGACCGTGCGTTGTGCTGTCTCGTACTTAGTCTTCCATGCTTCTCCGATATTCTGACTCAAAGCCCCCTCGAAGTCGGCTAACTTTTCTTGCAGCTCTTGTACTTGGCCCTCGAGCGAGATAATCTTTTGTTGAAGCTCCTCCTTCTCTTCTTCCATTTTGACCTTTTCTTCATTGTGATACTTAGCCACCAGCTCTTCTAACTGTGTTACTTGGGTTGTCAACTCACGGATCGTCGCTCGATCTTTGTCTGATGTCTTCTTGGCTTTGGAGCTTGCTTCTCTAGCTTCACGGTATTTCTTTTTGTAGAGCTTCTTATATTCCTCCTTTTCCTTTAAAGCCTTGTTCAAGCGGTTAGAACTGTCCCCGACACTTTCCCTTTTCCTTTTATGCCCCTCGGATATTGGTATTTTCTTGCGCTTCCCTCAAATCTTGACGTAGCCTCTCGATCTGAAGTGTCATATCCTTTTCTCTCCTCTCATGAGTCTGTACTTGGTACTTCGCAAGGTTCAACTCCTGTGTGAGTTCATAGATCTTCTTATCTTGCCTTTGAAAATCCATGTCCTGGTCCTCCTTGAGCTTTTCTAACGCTAACGGTGCTTCTAAGGTTACCTTGTGTCCCTCATCCCTTGGTACTCCTCGAAAAACTCCATCATTTACCCTTTGTTCTCTCCACTCGTCATACCGGGCCATGATCTCAAACTCTCGATAGGGCTGAACCCTCCTCGGTGAGTCCCAAGTCTTCACAATCTGGGCTAACTTGGATCTGTACCCCTCGCTCTGGTGTGAAAAACTAAAACTGGCCATCCCTGATGTGGCTAGAATAAATTGTCTCGAACCGAATTGCCTTGAGACTAATAGAGGGCAGTAAGCCGTTCCACCCCATATACCTGCTAATTGGATCCAATCGCAGTCTCCGCATCGATACTGAAAGGTCGTTCCTCTATTCAACCAACAGGCCTTCCAAACGATATCCAAATCTGTCAAATCTCGGAAAAGCTTGCTCCACTAGGCTTCGGTCTTCTTCTCCACAACACAGTTCTTTAAGTGTTCTTCAATAGGTGAGTAGGTAGTCCTGAACCTTAGGGCACTATACGGATAGCTCCAATGGTGGCCTCTGAACCAAACCTCCAAAAGCTGCGCACATCCCCAAAATCTTCCTTCACCGGCCCTCTTGCATACGGTGAGTGATCTATAGGTCCGGCTAGTATGGCTGGAACCGAATTTACTCCCTTGGACAACTTCTCGAACAAACCAACCGTGGATGGGTCTATGTGCTCGGGAGTTCTAGGAAATACCACTAACCCATATATGCAAAGGGCATACATCCTTCTCGCTTTAGTGGGCTCCTCGCTGCTCGAAGCTATCAAATCCTTGAAGACTTTCCAACTCACTCTCTGTCTCTCTTCGCTTGCATCCTCATGACCTGTTACCTTTCGATCCCAAAACTCTTTGTCCTTACCAGTGATCTGCATCAACTTTTTCTTAAAGCCCGAAGTGCTGTTGGGCTTAACATATATCCTATCATTCTTGATTACGGGGCAGTTGATTAGGACCTCGTATTCTTCTAGCGTAGGTGTCATGTCTATCTTCCCGAAGGTGAAACAATTGTAGGCAGGATTCCAGAATTGTATCATTGCCCTCATTAGGTGCCTATCAATGGGGACCTTCACTAACAATGTAATATCCCCAAACTCCCTCTTGAACTGGTCCTTCATGTCGTCACTCCACTGTTACCATACCTCTTGGACCTCGGAGAGACAAGGACTTTGATTGGTGCTCATTCTGACATACCCATTTAGTATAGAGACACTCCCTATCGGCAAACTGTCACCCTTCTCATGCTAAACTGATTCGGACCAAGTCCAGACTTCCGTATTTTCTTCGCCTATAATGATCCCTTCTAACATTATTGGACACTTCTAACTTTATTGTTTTCCAAATTAATACCCATGCAAATATGCCAAGTAAAATAAATGCATAAAGGACCAAAGAAAAACAAAAAGAAAAGTGTTAGTAGAATAAAGACAAAGATAAAACATAATGATAAAAGTGCCTAAAAACCATAGAGCAGTTACAAATGCAAATAAAGTTAACCAGAGAACAGGATAAAATGCGTAAAATAACCAGAGAGCATGCTAAATTGCATAAAAATAACCAGAGAGCATGCTAGAATACGCAAAATAACCAGAGAGCATGTTAACAGAGAAATCCTAAGTTTGGCGGCATTTCGGCAGCATAACGCCTTATCTTACGGTTCCTGTCTGGCTCTAGAAGGGGTTGGTTTCTACTCTATATGCGGGTTTTTGGTCTAGACACGGGGTTCCCAAACTATCGTTACGGTAAGACATCGATTCGATGGTATAGGTCCCTTACAACGGGGGTGAAGACCCCACGATGCGTAAGGTTAGTATACCGGAAGTAAATAAAAATCCGAAACTCGGAGCTGGAAAGCATCACATCAGATAATATCTAACTCCCACTTAAGGGTAAAAGTTCGGGTTGAAAGCTTATGCATGAATGACAAGATAAAAGTAAAAAGTTATCCTCATTCAAATAATGTTCACTTAACAATAAAAAGTTAAATTAATATCTAACTCCAAAATGCCAAAATGCCACGTAAAGTTTGAAAACATTAGGCCTGACACACAAAAAAATTATTTTAAGTCCCCAGCGGAGTCGTCAAGCTGTCGCGACCTCTTAAAAAAACGCGATTTTAGGTGGAAAGTAACTCGACGATTGATTTTTAAAAATCTGAATTATCAATTTTAATCTTGAAAAATCTAAATTTAAAAAAAAACATAATTTAATTTTGAAAAAATTGACTTAGAGTCACCATTGGCCACTTAGGTAGGCCAGACACCATAAAATAAACCAGAGATTCGTTTTAAAAAATATTGGGTTCGGGAGTCGGTTACG
Source organism: Abelmoschus esculentus (assembly GCA_035048815.1). Taxonomy (NCBI): domain Eukaryota; kingdom Viridiplantae; phylum Streptophyta; class Magnoliopsida; order Malvales; family Malvaceae; genus Abelmoschus; species Abelmoschus esculentus. Next base: position 11,848,508 of record JAUCBN010000036.1, read on the forward strand.
TGTAAGGACGGCCCTTACAAACGCCCAAAAAATTGGTACCTTGAAAAACATTACGTGGCATTGGTACTTTGAAGATAGATATTAATTTAATTTTCCATTGTTAAATGAACATTATTTGAATTTTGGATATCCTTTTGATTTAGAAGTTACACCACCTTTAAACTTGAGTTGAATGAGACGTCCTCTAGATAGGAAACCTCACCCAAATTCAAAGGAATGTAACTTCCGCCTCAAAAGGCTAAAGCAAGATGCATGACCGTTTTATCTTGTTCATTTTAAGTTCTAATCCTAAAAAGGCTCCATTGCTTAAGTGTTTAAAACCTAAGTTACTAGTGTTACTAGTTACTTACCTATCCATTTTATTTAATTCTAAGCCTAAGTTATTTTATCAAAATTCTAGGTTTTAATAACACATGAATTCGATGCCAAGGTACACTCTCTAGGTCAGCATCATGGTGCGTCAAAACACCAACCTCTTTAGTGTATCCGAGACATAAGATTCACATGCTATGTTACTAAATTTTCTCCCTAATTAAATTAATTAATTTAAGCGACAAGTCCTAAAAAGTCTCTAAATTAATTAACTTAAGTTTATTAAATGACCTTCCTAAAATATGTCATGCAAAAACATAATAAAATAAGAGAACAAGATAAAAGGAACTCATCAATTTTATTAGAATCATGGGTATAAAATTACATCAAAAATTCTCATCATGAAGGAGTACAAAAAGGGACTTGTATGAAAAAAAGAGATTACAAGGGACTCGAGAACAAACCTTGAAAGATTGATTAGATTTAATTAAGTGTGAAATTAAATTTTAAAGTTTTAGAAAATTTTAATTAAATTAAATTAATTAAATTTTCCTTAACTTCAAATTCGTTTAAAGCTTAATTAAAGTCTAACTTGGTGAATTTTAAGTTCAAAGGTTTAATTTGGGTTGGGCTAAACTTAATTAAGTTAATTTTTAAACCTTATCTTAGAAATTTTAAATTAATTAAGAGTTTTAATTAAGATAATTTCTAAATTTTAAGCATTTAATTTAACCAAATTAAGGTTTAGTTTGGGTGAAATTAGGGTTAATTAGACCAAATTTTAAATCTTATCTTTTTAGAAATTAATTAAAATTAATTAAATAATTAATTAAAATTATCTTAATTTTTAAGAATTTAAAAGGCCTAATTAAAGTCTAATTTGGGTGAATGTTTTAAGGTTTAAGGCTAACTAGACCTAATTAAGGAGTTCAACTTAAAAACTTTAGAAATTAATTAAAATTAATTAAAATAATTAATTAAAATTATTTTCCAATTTTTAAGAATTTAAAAACCTAATTAAAGTCTAATTTGGTGAGTGTTTTAAAGTTTAGGGCTAAACTAGACCTAATTTGGTTAATTTTTAAGCTTATTATTTTTTAGAAATTAAAATTAATTAAAATAATTAATTAAAATTATTTTCTAAAATTCAAGAATTAAATTAACCTAATTAGAGTCTAGTTTCTAAGTTTTAAGATCAAATTAGTTTTATATTAGAGTTAAATTAGATTAAATTAATTTTAAAGTTTGTTAAAAATTAGATTAAATCTTAAATTTAGACTTAATTAATAATTTTAATCTTTAAAATTAATAACTTTTTAACCTAATTAAATCTAAAACTAACTAATTTTAACCTTAGAAGTCTAATTGGGGACCTAATTGGGTGGATTTTAAGGTTCTAGGGACCTATTTGCAAACCTAAGGGCCTGATTGTAAGAAACCTAGGGTTTAGGGGTCTAATATAAGGGTTCAGGGGGTAAATTGAATGACTATTAAATGTTTAGGGGGCTAAATGCAAGACTGCCTAAACTTGGGGGACTAAAGGGGAGATTAATCCTTTATCATTTAAAAGACGCGGATCCGGGTTGAATCCGGATACGGTCCACGACCCGGCTGCCAGAAACGGCGTCGTTTCACTCAGGGTCAAAACCCCCAAGTGCCGAGTTGGCTCGGTCATTTGCACCGAGACCAACTCGATCTGACTCGCCCAACCCAGAAATCCTCTGGGACAAACACTCTAAAACCCAGAATAAGGAATAAAACGGATCAAAAGAGAACTTTAGGATGGTGTTCATCCGTGTTCATCATGAACGCGATGAACATGGATGAACACGGTTCTAGTCCGCCGTTGAATCCGTCCCGCCGCCGTCCAGCGCCGCTCCGGCGTGTTCGCCGACCACCACGAAACACGCCGGCCGTCGCCCAGAAATTGTCGGCGGCCGTCCCTGATACCGGTGAGGTCATCGGAAGCTCAAAAACGTACCGGAAACCACTAAAACAACCCAAATGTCAAGTTCTAACCCCCTAAAAAACCAATCTAAATGCTTCTCCTAGCCAAAAATTCATGAATCTAACCTTAAACTGAAAAGAAACCCATCCCGAAATCAAACCAAGGCATTGATAACAGATGAAGCAACAAAAACGAATGCAACCTTACCTGATTCGAATCTTTTCTTCACCGATTCAAGCCTCTGATTTCCGTTCCAATCTTCAGATCTCTAGCCACTGCCGATTCAATCTCCCCCTTAAACTTGATCGAACGAATCTATTTAAAGGGATTCACACCCTAAACTCCTCATCCAACTCAAATTCTTATCCCTCTAAACACTCAACAACCCAATCCAATCCAAAATTCCCTGAAAACCAGCACTACCCACGTTTCCAGTTTCTTCTCGGTTCAAACTCTTTTTTTTTTCGATTTTCTTCAGTTTTTTTATATATATTTATTATTATTATTTATATTAATTATTAAATCCCGATTCATGGATCTCTCAGTCCGAGAAATCAAAATAAGAGGATCGAACCATTTCTTCTGACTCTTTTTCAAATTCGATAAATGTTGGTTGATCGTATATTTCATTATAGTTCTATGATTCAGAGTATCATTTCCTATTTGATCCCTTTGAATTCCATATTCGAGGTTGCGATCGGATCGATTCATTAAAAAGAATCGATTCAATACATTTCTTATGTACCCATAGGTGCTATATTAGATTTGAATCAGATTTCGGATCAATCTATCTTGATTGACTGCCTCCATTATGTTGTTGCTAGCAAATACCACTATTTTTGGTTTTGGATCTTCCAAATCATTCCCGCAGGAGATCCGGACTCATTTTTTTCTGATCCTTCGATAAAAAGATTCATTTTCTACATAAAAAATAGGAGGTAGAACCGATAAAGATTTCTTTTTCGATTCATCCCTGGAGTTGAATACCTCATTCAAGAATTGTTTTTGATCCAATCCGTAGGAATCAATAGGAAAGGCAAATCCCTTATGATACACCAGATCCGGCTCGGTTATTGATAGAGTGAATAGATCTGCCATTTCTTGAAATCTCTCTTCTGATTCAAAATCGTGGTGTAACGTGTATCCCCCCTGTTCTGGTCATGGAATAGATGAAATAAATCAAAAAATTGATTTTTGTTCGGATATGATGAAATAGGATGAATTGAGACGGTATTTTGTAAATATGTAATTATCTTGAATATATTAACTATTTCTTTATTTTCCGATCGCCTGGAAGGGACAAAAGAAACATCTTGTTCTTTCTTCAACAATTTCTGATCTCTAGTGGACCTCTCGAATTGTTTAACTACATCTATCCCAATGAGCCGTTTATCGAATTGTTGCAATTGGTGTTCGATCCCGAAGAGAGGGAAGAGATCTTCGAAAAGTGGGTTTTTATGATCCGATAAATAATTAAACCTATTTAAATGTTCCCGCGATTCTCTATTTTCTTGAAAAAGGAGCTCAACCCACAGGAACTATTCATGATATTTTAAAGAAGGCGGGGTTTTTTACAGAACTTAGTCTTAATCAAACAAAATTCAATTAATGAAATACAAAAAAGAGGGTGTGGATGATTCATATCTAGCTTTGTATAAATTTTTCTTTATTATTTCCTCCCCCCTCTTTTGTTCTATTCATACTAATAAATTTATTATTCGTATTTCTTATTACTATGCTACTATAGAATATTGCTACTCTACTATAGAATATATTCTATAGAATACTGTGTTCTATAACAACAAAACCAGATTTTATGGAGCTAATTTTATTGATATAAAATATAGAGAAAAAAGATCAATTGAATAAATGAAGTAATTGCATTTTTTTAAATATGTTACTTTTTAAAATACCATAAAATAAGATAAAAAAAACAAATAAGATAAAATAACATATATAACATATAAAAATAGAAAATATTAATAATAATTAATAAAAAAAATTACTTAATATTATTTAGTTATATATTATTATTATTATTTATTATTATTTATTAAAATCGTGTTGACAACCTCATTTTAAGCCTTTTTCCCTACCTTTACCTAAGTCTCATTACACCCTTTTGAAAGACCCATTGATATTGTATCTTATTTCTTCTAAGTAGTGGAGAATTGATTATGTCACAAGGTTATGGAAATCCTTGTTTGATTGCGGCTTTGAGCGAAATTTTGCACCCGAAACATATTTTAGTTAATTGAGTAATACCTTGTGAGGAATTGAGCTAGGTTGAATTTTTGATTGATGAAGGATAGAAAGTTACAAGGATGTTTGATTTATTTTTACTTATGTTTATTCTCTTTGATCGATGTTTTGGATCAATTAGTCATTCATCCCTGTGAAAACGATACACGATTTTCTCATCACTTTATTACTTGCGACGTGTTCACTTGCACTAATTACATATATTTGACACGCATCAGACCCCTCTTTTTTAGCGTATGTCGCGATGAATGACCCCTCTCTTTGAGTACATGTCATAATGAATGGTCCCTTTCCTAGAGCATATACCGTGATGGACGACCCTTCTCTTTGAGCATATGCCACGGTGAATAACCCCTCTCTTCGTGATCATGTTATGGTGAACGGTCCCACTCTTTGAGCGCATACCATGATGACTGACCCCTCTCTTTGAGCGTATGTCGCGATGAATGACCCCTCTCTTCGAGTGCATGACATGGTGAATGGTCCCTCTCTTTGAGCGTATACGGTGATGGAAAACTCCTCTCTTTGAGCATATATCACGATGAATGACCCCTCTCTTTCAATTCATGTCATAATAAACGATCCCTCTCTTTGAGCGTATACCGTGATAGATGACCCCTCTCTTCGAGTGTAAGTCATGGTGAAAGATCCTTTTTTTTAAGAGTATACCGTGATGGATGACCCCTCTCTTTGAGCAAATGTCGCAATGAATGACCCCTCTCTTCGAATGTATGTCATAATCAATGGTCCCTTTCTTAGAGCGTATACCGTGATAGACGACACCTCTCTTTGAGCGATGTCGTGGTGAATGATCCCTCTCTTCGAGTGCATGTTATGCTGAACGGTCCCTCCTTTGAGCGTATAATGACATGGACGACCCCTCTTTTTTAGCGTATGTCATGATGAATGACCTCTCTCTTCGAGTGCATATCATAATGAATGGTCCCTTTCTTAAAACATATACCATGATGGACGACCCTTCTCTTTGAGCATATGTTGCGGTGAATGACCCCTCTCTTTGAGCGTATACCGTGACCGATGAGTCTCTCTTTGAGCGTATGTCGCAATAAATGACCCGTCTATTCGAGTGAATGTCATGGTGGACGATCCTTCCCTTGAGCAGATACCGTGGTGGACGTCCACTCTCATTGAGCGTATATCGCGATGAATGACCTCTCTCTTCGATTGCATGTCACAATGAACGGTCTCTCTTTGAGCGTATACCATGATCAATGACCCTCTCTTTGAGCGTATGTCGCGACGAATGACCCGTCTGTTCAAGTGCATGTAATGATGAACGGTCCCTCCCTTTGAGCGGATACCGTGATGGACGACCCCTCTCTTTGAGCGTATATCGTGATGAATGACCTCTCTCTTCGAGTGCATGTCATAATGAATGCTCCCTTTCTTAGAGTGTATACCGTGATGGAGAACCCTTCTCTTTGAGCGTATGTCACGATGAATGACCCCTCTCTTCGAGTGCATGTCATAATGAAAGGTTCTTTTTTAGAGCGTATACCGTGATGGATGACCCTTGATATGATCACAACCAATAATGACTCAAAAGAATTTTCTATTGGACCTAGGACGCGTGCTAAAACCAAGAAATTCCAAGAGGCCATGGGAAATCTATTTATTCAAGGCTGAAAATTAGAGAATGCAACATCAACTTTGTTGGAACAATACAGTCTCCTACTTATGCATGAGTTTGCATGAGTTCTTTCTTAAGTTTTTAAATTTAATTTCAGCATGTGTGCATGAATAAATAATGCTTGATGTTCATTTAAGCGTGTTAGTTCAATAAAGTTCATTAGCTTAATTAATGCATGATAGTTCACTTAAAGCATGTTAGTTTTCTTATGTTTATAAGTTCATTTAGTGTGTGAGTTATATAATTAATTAAACTAGATCATTCAATGAAATTAGTTTAATTAATTAAACTAACTCATTAAATTTGTTTCATGCATTCACTTTTATTTTTATTTAATAAAGTTGTTATCTAATGGTTGCTTATATATTATTTCATCTAGGATATTCTTTTGGAGAAATGGTTGATCATATTCTCAGGAATGACAAGGCATTTATATCAATTAAAGTCCCTTGAAGGCCCATCAAGGCTGATTAGTTACAATGCAATTCAATGGAGCAATTACACCACATTAATGTTGTTATTTCCAGCCATGGTTTTAATGTTTTCAAGAGAGTCTTTACATCACTTCAAGGCTGTTAGTTTCAGCAAGCAAGAAAGAGAAGACATGCAATGAAAGCCTTCATTATCACCATTTAAGGGAGAGTAAAGGCAGGGGTTATAACAACACTCAAGGAGGGAATTTAAGGAATATCAGTCAACTTGTTCGCCATTTTTGGATTTGATACGATCATATTTGAGTCTTGAGGACTTGTTCAAACTTCTTCCCGTATTCCTTAGCTTTCCAACGTATTTTGAATCACCTCAATCTGATATCAGGAGCTTAAGATATGATTAAATTATTGAAGATAGTACATGCTGGAAATTCAATACGGGAATAGTTACAAGATGCTTCTTCCAAAAATTCAAGAGATCATTCAATTGCTGAATTCAATGTTTCATCAACAGCCCATTAAAGGAGGATGAATGATAACTTAATCAAGCATCAGCCCAAGGGTTTCTACATGTGGATGATATGTATGTCAATATTCATTCTAAGAATATCCACATTCATCCTTCTATATCAAACTTTTTACAGTCAATTGAAGATGGGATAACCTACAAATTAATAGGCCTTTAACACTAGAATAATGAGTCTTTAATCTTTGTCTAGGTCAATCAATTTGTTGTTGTCTTACACCTATAAATAGGCACTCATTCCATTGTAAAAGATACAATATTTGACATATATTACAACTTGAGAGTGTTTCTCTTTTATAGTTCTTTTTTAACTTTATCAGATTGCAAGATTGTTCTTGTGGCATTCATCCCTATTTATTTTTTTTATATTGCTGGTTCCTAGTTCTTATAACTAGAGGGTCACAATCCCATAACCTTTCACCCAAGTCACAGTTTAAAAACTCTTAAGGAATGGGTCTTCACTTTTTAGTGCTGGTTCCTCCTTTGTTTACACCGCACCATCAATTACATTCCTTATTTTCACTTCCATCATCCATACATCCATATACTCCATACTTCATCCTAAACACAACAACCATCTTATCATCATTCCATTTCACCATACTATCCATCCATTTCATATCATCTTGTAAGTTTTATTTCAAAATTCCTATTTTTTATTTCAGTTACTTACTAGAATCACGATCGGGCAATCACAAATACAAATTCAGATATTCTACAATCGGATTCATATCAACCCTTCTTTTTCAGTGCCTGTCATAATAAACGGTCCCTCTCTTTGAGCGTATACCGTGATCGATGACCCCTCTCTTTGAGTGTATACCGTGATCGATGACCCCTCTCTTTGAGCGTATGTCGCGATGAAAGACCCCTCTCTTTGAGCGTATGTCGCGATGAAAGATCCCTCTCTTCGAGTGAAAGTCATGGTGAAAAGTCCTCTTTAAGAGTATACCATAATGGATGACCCTCTCATTGAGCGAATGTCGCGTTGAATGACCCCTCTCCTTGACTGCATGTCATAATGAATGGTCCCTTTCTTAGAGCGTATATCGTGATGGACGACACCTCTCTTTGAGCGTATGTCGCGGTGATTGATCTCTCTTCGAGAGTATGTCATAATGAATGGTCCCTCTCTTTGAGCGTATGCCGTGATGGACGACCCCTCTCTTTGAGCACATGTCGCGTTGAATGACCCCTCTCTTCGAGCGCATATTATGGTGAATGGTACCTCTCTTTAAGCGTATAACAAGATGGACGACCCCTCTTTTTTGGCGTATGTCGCAATGAATGACCCGTCTCTTCGACTGTAAGTCATAATGAATGCTCCCTTTCTTAGAGCATATACCGTAATGGACGACCCTTCTCTTGGAGCATATGTTGCAGTGAATGACCCGTCTATTCGAGTGCATGTCAAGGTGAACGATCCCTCCCTTTGAGCGGATACCATGATGGACGACCCCTCTCATTGAGCGGATATCACGATTAATGACCTCTCTCTTCGATTGCATGTCATAATGAACGGTCCCTCTCTTTGAGTGTATACCGTGATCGATGACCCTCTCTTTGAGCGTATGTCACGATGAATGACCTCTCTATTCGAGTGCATGTCATGGTGAACGATCCATCCCTTTGAGTGGATATCGTGATTGACGACCCCTCTATTTGAGCGTAAATCGCGATGAACGACCCCTCTCTTCGAGTGTATGTCATAATGAATGATCCCTTTCCTAGAGCGTATACCGTGATGGACGACCCATCTCTTTGAGCGTATGTCGCGATGAATGACGCCTCTCTTTCAGTGCATCTCATAATGAAAGGTCCATTTCTTAGAGCGTATACCGTGATGGATGACCCTTCTCTTTGACCGTATGTCAAGATGAATGACCCCTCTCTTTCAGTGCATATCATAATAAACGATCCCTCTCTTTGAGCGTATACCGTAATCGATGACCTATCTCTTTGGGCTATGTCGCGATGAAAGACCCCTCTTTGAGTGCAAGTCATGGTGAAAGAATGACCCTCTCTTTCAGCGAATATCGCGATGAATGACCCCTATATTCGACTACATGTCATAAAGAATGGTCCCTTTCTTAGAGCGTATACCGTGATGGACGAGACCTCTCTTTGAGCGTATGTCGCGGTGAATGACCCCACTCCTCGATAGTATGTCATAATGAATGGTCCTCTCTTTGAGCGTATGCCGTGATGAATGACCCCTCTCTTTGAGCGTATGTCGCGTCGAATGACCCCTCTCTTCGAGTTCATGATTTAGTGAATGGTCCCTCTCTTTGTGTGTATAACGAGATGGACGACCCCTCTTTTTTAGCGTATGTCGCGATGAATGACCCATCTCTTCAAGTGCATGTCATAATGAATGGTACCTTTCTTAGAGCATATATCGTGATGGACAACCCTTCTCTTTGAGCATATGTCGCGGTGAATGACCCCTCCCTTCGAGTGCATGTCATAATAGACGATCCCCCTCTTTGAGCGTATACCATGATCGATGACCCTCTTTTTGAGCGTATGTCACGATGAATGACTCCTCTCTTCGAGTGCATGTCATAATTTACGGTCCCTTTCTTAGACCGTATACTGTGAGAGACGAGTTCTCTTTTTAAGCGTACATCGCGGTGAATGCCCCTCTCTTCGAGTGCATGTCATAATGAATGGTCCCCTTCATGGAACGTATAACGTGATGGACGACCCCTATCTTCAAGCGTATGTCGCTGTGAATGACCCCTTTCTTTGAGTGCATGTCATGCTGAACGGTCTCTCTCTTTGAGCGTATACCATGATGGTCCTCCCCTCTCTTTGTGTGTATGTTGCGATGAATGACGCCTCTCTTCGAGTGCATGACATGGCGAACGGTCCCTCTCTTTGAGCGTATCTCAAGATGAATTACCCCTCTCTATCGGTGCATGTCATAATAAACGACCCCTCTCTTTGAGCTTATACTGTGATCGATGACCCCTCTCTTTGGGCGTATGTCGCGATGAAAGACCCCTCTCTTCGAGTGCAAGTTATGGTGAAAGGTCCTTCTCTTTGAGAGTATATCGTGATGGATGAACCCTCTCTTTGAGAGTATACCGTGATGGATGAACCCTCTCTTTGAGCGAATGTTGCGATGAATGACCCCTCTCTTCGACTGCATGTCATAATGAATGGTCCCTTTCTTAGAGTGTAAACCGTGATGGACGACACCTCTCTTTGAGTGTATGTCACCGTGAATGACCCCTCTATTCGAGAGTATGTAATAATGAATGGTCCCTCTCTCTGACCATAAGTTGCGTTGAATGACCCCTCTTTTTTAGCGTATGTCGCAGTGAACGACCCCTCTCCTCGAGTGCATGATATGGTGAACGGTCCCTCTCTTTGAGCGTATAACGAGATGGACGACCCCTCCTTTTTAGCGTAAGTCGCGTTGAATGATCCCTCTCTTCGAGTGCATGTCATAATTAATGGTCCCATTCTTAGATCGTATACTATGGTGGACAACCCTTCTCAGTGAGCGTATGTGGCGATGAATGTCCCCTCTCTTTGAGTGCGTGTCATAATGAACAGACCCATTCTTAGAGAGTATACTGTGATAGATGACCCCTCTCTTAGAGTGTATGTAGCGGTGAATGACCCCTCTCTTCGAAAGTATATCGTAATGACCGATCCCTCTTTCTGAGAGTCTCCCGTGATGGACAACCCATCTCTTTGAGCGTATGTCGCGATGAATGACCCCTCTCTTTGAGTGCATGTCATGGTAAATGGTCCCTCTCTTTGAGCGTATACCGTGATGGACGACTCCTCTCTTTGAACGTATGTCGCGATATAATAAATAGTCCCTTTCTTAGAGCGTATACCGTGGTAGACGACCCTTCTCTATGAGCATTTGTCGCGACAAATGACCCCTCTCTTCGAGTGCATGTCATAATGAACAGTCCCATTCTTAGAGAGTATATTGTGATGGACTACACCTCTCTTTGACTGTATGACGTGGTCAATGACCCCTCTCTTTGAGCATATGTCATAATGAACGGACCATCTCTTTGAGCGTGTGCCGTAATGCACGACCCCTAACTTCGAGCGTAAGTCGCGATGAATGACCCCTCTATTCGAGTGCATGTCATGTTGAGTGGTCCCTCTCTTTGGGCGTATACCGTAATGGACGACCCCTCTCTTTGAGCATATGTCTCAATGAATGACCCCTCTCTTTGAGAGCTTGTCATAATCATTGGTCGATCTCTTTGAGCGTATACTGTGATTGATGACCCTCTCTTTGAGCGTATGTCGCGATGAATGACCCCTCTCCTCGAGTGCATGTCATAATAAACGGTCCCTTTCTTAGAGCGTATACCGTGACGGACGACCCTTCTCTTTGAGCGTATGTCGAGATAAATGACCCTTCTTTTCGAGTGCAGGTCATTATGAACGATCCCTTTCCTAGAGCGTATATCGTGATGGACGTCACCTCTCTTTGAGCGTACGTCGCGGTGAATGACCCCTCTCCTCGAGTGCATGTCATAATGATCGATCACTTTCCTAAAGCGTATTCCGTGATGGACAACCTTATCTTTGAGCGTATGTCGCGATGAATGACCTCTCTCTTCGAGCGCATGTCATAATGAATGATCCCTTTCTTAGTGCGTATACCGTGATGGACGACCCTTCTCTTTGTGTGTATGTCACGATGAATGACCCCTATCTTCGAGTGCATGTCATAATGAATGATCCCTTTCTTAAGAGCGTATACCGTGATGGATGACCCTTCTCTTTGAGCGTCTGTAGCGGTGAATGACCCCTATCTATGAGCATATGCCATAATGGACGACCCCTCTCTTAGAGCGTATGTCGTGTCGAATGACTCCTCTCTTGGAGTGCATGTTATGGTGAACGGTCCCTCTCTTTTAGCGTATACCAAGATGGACAACCCCTCTTTTTTAGCGTGTGTCGAGATGAATGACCCCTCTCTTCGAGTGCATGTTATAATAAATGGTCAGAGCGTATACCATGATGGACAACCCTTCTCTTTGAGCGTATGTTGAGATGAATGAGCCTTCTTTTCGAGTGCATGTCATAATGATCGGTCCCTTTCTAAGAGCGTATACCGTGATGGATGTCACATTTCTTTGAGCGTATGTCGCGGTGAATGACCCCTCTCTTCAAGCGTATGTTATAATGAATGGTTCCTTTGTTTGAGCGTATACCGTGGTGGACGACCCCATTCTTTTAGTGTATGTCGTGGTAAATGACCCCTCTCTTCGATAGTATGTCATTATGACCCTATTCTTCGAGTGCATGTCATGGTGAATGGTCCCTATTTTTGAGCGTATACTGTGATGGACGACTCCTCTCTTTGAGCGTATGTCGCGATGAATGACTCCTCTCATCGAGGGCATGTCATAATGAATGGTTCCTTTCTTAAAGCGTATACCGTTCTGGACGACCCTTCTCTTTGAGTGTATGTCGCAGTGAATGACCCCTCTCTTTGAGTGCATGTCATAATGAAAGGTCCCTTTCTTATAGCGTATACCGTGATGGCGATCCCTCTCCTTGAGCGTATGTCGCGATGAATGACCCCTCTCTTCGAGTGCATGACATGGTGAATAGTGCCTCTCTTTGAGCGTATACCGTGATAGACGACCTCTCTATGAGCGTATATCGCGATGAGTGACCTCTCTCGTTGAGTGCATGTCATAATAAACGGTTACTCTCTTGGAGCGTATACCGTGATTGATGACCGCTCTCTTTGAGCGTTTGTCGTGATGGATGACCCCTCTCTTTGAGCATATGTCGCGATGAAAGACCCCTCTCTTCGAGTGCATGTCATGGTGAATGGTCCTTCTCTTTGAGAGTATACCGTGATGGACTACCCTTCTCTTTGAGCGAATGTCGCGATGAAAGACCCTTCTCTTTGACTACTTTTCATAATGAACAGTCCCTTTCTTATATAATATACCGTGATGGATGACCCTTCCCACTGAGCGCATGTCAAGATGAATGACCGCTCTCTTTTAGTGCGTCATGGTGAATGATCCCTCTCTTTGTGCGTATACCGTGATGGACGACCCCTCACTTTGAGCGTATGCCGCGACGAACGACCCCTCTCTTGGAGTGTATGTCATAATAAACAATCCCTCTCTTTGAGCGTATGTCGCGATGAATGACCTCTCTCTTCGAGTGCATGACATGGTGAACGGTCCCTCTCTTTGAGCGTATACGGTGATGGTAACCTCTCTCTTTGAGCGTATTTCACGATGAATGACCCCTCTCTTTCAGTGCATGTCATAATAAACGGTCCCTCTCTTCGAGCGTATACCGTGATCGGTGACCCCTCTCTTTGAGCGTATGTCGTGATGAATGACCCTTCTCTTCGACTTATGTCATAATGAATGGTCCCTCTCTTTGAGTGTATACCATGATGGACGACCCCTCACTTTGAGCGTATGTCATGGTGAATGACCCCTCTCTTCGAGCATATGTCATAATGAACGGTCCCTCTCTTTGAGCGTATCCCGTTATGGACGATCCATCTCTTTGAGCGTATGTCGCGATGAATGACCCCTCTCTTCGAGTGTATGTCTTAGTGGACGGTCCCTCTCTTTTAGCGTATACCATGGTGGATGAACCCTCTCTTTGAGCGTATGTCGCGATGAATGACCCGTCTCTTAGAGTGCATTACATGGTGAACGGTCCCTCTATCTGAGTGTATACTATGATGGACGATCCATCTCTCTGAGCGTATGTCGTGATGAATGACCCCTCTCTTCGAGTGCATGTCATGGTGAACGGTTCCTCACTTTGAGTATATACCGTGATAAACGACCCCTCTTTTAATATATGTCGCGATGAATGACCCCTCTCTTCGAGTGTATGTCTTAATGGACGGTTCCTGTCTTTTAGCGTATACCATGATGGATGACCCCTCTCTTTGAGCATATGTCACGATGAAAGACCATTCTCTTGGAGTGCATGACATGGTGAACGGTCCGTCTGTCTGAGCGTATACCAGGATGGACGACCCCTCTCTTTGAGCGTATGTCGTGATGAATGACCCCTCTCTTTGAGCGTACGTCGCGAGGAATGATCCTTTTATTCGAGTGGACATCATAATGAATGGTCTCTCTCTTTGAGCGTATACTGTGATGGACAACCCTTTTCTTTGAGCATATATCGCTATTAATGACCCCTCTCTTCGAGTGCATGTCATAATGAACGGTCCCTTTCATAGAGCGTATACCGTGATAGAGACCCCTCTCCTTTAGCGTATGTCGCGGTGAATAGTCCCTATCTCTAAGTTTTTACCGTATTGGACGACCGCTCTCATTGAGCGTATGGCGCGATAAAGGACCCTCTCTTCGAATGTATGTCATAATGAATGATCCCTCTATTTGAGCGTTTACCGTGATGGACGACCCCACTCTTTGAGCGTTTACCGTGATGGACGACCCCACTCTTTGAGCGTTTACCGTGATGGACGACCCCACTCTTTGAGCGTCTATAGCGATGAATAACCCCTCTCTTTGAGTGCATGTCATAATGAACGGTCCCTCTCTTTGAGCGTATACCGTGATCGATGACCCGTCTCTCTGAGTGTATGTTGCGATGAATGACGTTCTCTTCGAGTGCATGTCATGGTGAACGGTTCCTCTCTTTGAGCGTATGCCGTGATGGACCACCCCTCTCTTTGAGCGTATGTCGACACGAATGGCCACTCTCTTCGAGTGCATGTCAAGGTGAACGGTCCCTCTTTTTGAGCGTATACTGTGATGGACAACACCTCTCTTTGGGAGTGTCACGATGAATGACTCTTCGAGTGCATGTCATAATGAACGGTCCCTTTCTTAGAGCTTGATGGACGACCCTTCTCTTTGAGCGTATGTCGCTGTGAATGACCACTCTCTTTGAGTGCATGTCATGCTTAACGACCCCTATCTTTGAGCATATACCGTGATGGATGACCCCTCTCTTTGTGCGTATGTCGTGATGAATGACCCTCCTTCTCTTTGAGTGCATGTCATGCTGAACAGCCCCTCTCTTTGACCGCATACCGTGATGGATGACCCTTCCCGTTGAGTGTATGTCGCGATCAATGACCCTTCTATTCGAGTGCATCTCATAATGAACAATCCCTTTCCTAGAGCGTATACCGTGATGGACATCACCTTTCCTTGAGCGTATGCCGCTGTGACAGACCCCTCTCTTCGAGCGTATGTCATAATTAACGGGTCTCTCTCTTTGAGCATATACCGTGATGGACGACCCCTCTCATTTAGCGTATGTCGCGGTGAATAACCCCTCACTTCTAGAGTATGTCATAATGAACGACCCCTCTTTTTGAGCATATGCGCCATGATGGACGAGTCCTCTCTTTAAGCGTATGTCGCGATGAATGACCCCTTTCTTCGAGTGCATGTCATAATGAATGGTCCCTCTCTTAGAGCGTATACCATGATTGACGACCCTTTTCTTTGAGCGTATGTCGCGATGAATGACCCCTCTCTTCGAGTGCATGTCATAATGAAAAGTCTCTTTCTTAGAGCGTATACCATGGTGGATGACCCTTATTTTTGAGTGTATGTCGCATTTAATGACCCCTCTCTTCGATCGTATTTCACAATGAACGGTCTCTTTCTTAGAGCGTACCCGTGATGGATGACCCCTCTCTTTGAGCGTATGTCGCGGTGAATGACCCCTCTCTTCGAGCGTGTTTCATAATAAATGATCCCTCTCCATTGAGCGTATGCCGTGATGGATGACCCCTCTCCCTTTCTTAGAGCGTATACCATGATGGACGACTGTAATCACCATTTTTATCCGGGTCTAACTCGTCACTTTTATGTTTAAAATAATGGGCTTGGACGTTTTAATTTCTGTATGGGTATTAATATTATGGTCATACATTTTACATTAATATTGCATGTTTGTATGTGTTTTTATTATAATAATATGTGTAGTACGCATGTTAATATTCTACCTTACTATTTGTTTAAGTTTTATCGGTGTGTGTGTATATAATATGTACTTGTGGATATTATGAAATCATCAAATGTGATATATTATGTTGCATAACTATGTATTAATATTGTATGTAATCAAATATATATGTATATATCGTTAGTAATGTATACAGGCGTCCTTGTTTTATTTAATTTATTCCTAAGCATATCATTTTGTTTTATCCTTTATATATATATATATATATATTACATGGTCTTTAAATCAAAATCAATTGTTGCTTGCATGTGTATTTATTTATGTTTAATTCTTCATATTGTGGTAGAATAATAATGATATTTTATTTCTAGAATTTGTCTCACCAAATGCATGCGCTGAATCATTCGATTATTTACCTTTGGATTCGTATCACTAGACTATAATCATTCACATAATTTAGTATTATTTATTTAGGTCAGTTTCTATTTATTTAATTGATTAGATTCTAAGAAAAGAGGTGACCATTAGTTTTTATGCTCGTTTTATAACGGTCCGAATCATCGGACGTTGACCGAAATATTAAAATTATTTTTCACCATCTCTAGGTAATTAAAATTAAAAGCCGACAAGATCATGACATCATTTCTTTTTATGTTGCATCATTCATAAAGGTGACGTGCAGGATATGAACCCTAAACTAATGCGACGAACAATATTATTTGACGTTGATTTAGTCTTTGGTCCGGTGTATCGTCAACCTTATTAATTAAATGCTTTATTGATTTGAATTCACCAATTAAATTAAACCCGATTAAGGTCAATTTTGAATTTAGAAAATGATTTAAAATTAAGTTAAAGTTGAAACATGATTTTTAAAGAAAATATTTTTGGTACCGATTTTAGAGAGTGATGGGGGTGCTAATCCTTCCCCATGCATAACCAACTCCGAAAACCCTTTTCAAAATAAATCTTTGGTTTCCCTTTTAAGGTGTCCGGTCTACGTTAGTGACTCATGGCGACTCCAAATTTATTTTTCAAAAAGAATTTATATTTTTTAAATAACATTTTCGAAGGGGATTAAATCAATACCACCAAAGACCTTGTACTCCTTAATACTTTTTCAAACTAATTTCCCGTTTTTCATCTTTCAAACTAAAAAGGTCGCTACAATGACCTTTTTCCAGCTCAGGAGAGCGTGCAGTTCAATACCAGCTCAAGCGGATTAAATTCAGCTCAGAAGAAGCTTAATAGTGTGCACGCAGCTCAACGCAGCTCGAGGTAGCTCAGAGGCTTAGCTCCCAGTTCCGTTTAGCTCCTGACACTCTTAGCTAGTTCGTTTCAGCTCATCTCCATTTTCAGCTCAACTCAACTCAAGTTGAAGTGACCTACAGTAGCTGAAACCTGTCGTACACGAAGAGCAGGTGTCCTACGCATGTGCCATGCATGTGGGGCCCACATAGCACCCTTCTCCGCAAGTTTGGGCGTCCAAAAGCAAGCAAGCCAAACAAGGCCCTTGCTTTGTAGACCAATCAGCAGCATTTGATAAGAATGAGTGGTTTCTTATTCAAATTCAAACATTAAACGCATGTGTAATGTGTTTTAAGTGCCAAAACATGTGGCTAAGGATATTAGGAGCCTAGGAGAAGTTATTTGAGCATTTAAATTCTAATTTTCGTTTGAATTAAGGCCACAAATTCAAATTTGGCCAACTTCTCCTTTATTCCTATATATTTACTTGATTTTGTAAAGACAAGGTTAGGCAATTTTATGAAACAATATTTTTGTGAGAAATTCTCTCAATTTCAGTTCTTCATTGAACTTTTCTTGACATTTTCAGACCTTGTTTGAGTGTGTCAATTTCTTGATACTTCGGGTTCCTAGATCACTATTTAGAGGGTCCAAGTCCATTGACAGAGAACATATTCGATTCGGGTCTGCTCAGTATATTGTTCGAGTTCTTTCGAGTTCAACGTCGTTATTATTTTTTCAGCAACTTCAACAGTCAATTCTGCCATTTTGGATATTATAATGCAGCTATGAAAGCCCTTGAAGCATTTCATCTTCATTAAATCCTATAAGTGCAGAATTCCTTCATCTTTTTCTTTCTTTGTTATTTTTTTAATTTTCTTTGTTTTCTAGTAATTTTAACACCATTCTTACGTCTATAATCTTGTGTTTATTGCAGAGATATGCTTGCTACTATCCTAGATCCGTTTCAAACAAGGATGGTTGTTTTTGAAGCAACGTATCCGTTTATCACGATCCCTCTCTTTGAGCGTATACCATGATGGACGACCCCTCTCTTTGAACGTATGTCGTGATGAATGACCCCTCTCTTCAAGTGCATATCATAATAAATAGTCCCTTTCTTAGAGCGTATACCCTGATGGACGACCCTTCTCTTTGAGCGTATGTCGCGATGATTGACCCCTCTCTTTGAGTGCTTGACATAATGAACAATCCCTTTCTTAGAGCGTATACAGTGATGGACGACACCACTCTTTGAGCGTATGATGCGGTGAATGACCCCTCTATTCTAGCATATGTCATAATGAGTGTTCCCTCTCTTTGAGCGTATGCTGTGATGGACGACCCCTCTCTTTGACCGTATGTCATGATGAATAAACCCCCCTATTCGAGTGCAAGTCATGGTGAGCAGTCCCATTCTTTGGGCGTATACCGTGATGGACTCTTTGAGAATATGTCGCGATGAATAAAGACCCCTCTCTTTGAGCGTATGCCACGGTGAATGACCCCTCTCTTCGAGTGCATGCCATAATGAATGGTCCCCCTTTATGAGCGGATATCGTGATGGACGCCCGTTGTTTTTGAGCATATGTTGCATTGAATGACCCCTCTCATCGAAAGTAGGTCATAATGAATGGTCCCTTTCTTAGAGCATATACCGAGATGGACGACCCATCTCTTTGAGCGTATATTGCGGTGAATGTCCCCTCTCTTCGAGTGTTGGTCGTAATGAACGGTCCCTCTCTTTGTGCGTATATTGTGATGGACGCCCCCTCTGTTAGAGCGTATGCCACGCTGAATGACCCCTCTCTTCGAGTGCATGTCATATTGAATGGTCCCTCTTTGTGAGCAAATACAGTGATGGACGACCCTTCTCTTTGATCATTTGTCGCGATGAATGACCCATGTCTTTGAGTGCATGTATAGATCCCTTCCTTAGAGGGTATACTGTGATGGACGACTCAACTTTTTGAGCGTATGTCGCGATGAATGAGCCCTCTCTTCAAGTGCATGTTACAATGAAAGGTCCCTCTCTTTGAGCGTATACCGTGATGGATGACACCTCTCTTTGAGTGTATATCGAGATGAATGTCCCCTCTCATCGAGTGCATGTCATAATGAACGGTCCCTTTCTTTGAGCGTATCCCGTGATGGACGATCCTTCTCTTTGAGCGTGTACCGTGACGGACGATACCTCTATTTGAGTGTATGTCGCGATGAATGGACCCCTCTCTTGGAGTGCATGTCATAATGACGGTCCCTTTCATAGAGCGTATACCGTGATGGACGACCCCTCTCTTTGAGAGTATGTCGCGGTGAATGACCCCTCACTTCTAGAGTAAGCCGTAATGACCTGTCCCTCTCTTTGAGCGTATCCCATGATGGACGACCCTCTCTTTGAGCATATGTCGTGATGAAAGACCCTTCGCTTTAAGTGCATGTCGTGGTGAATGGTCCCTCTCTTTGAGCATATGTCACGATGAATGACCCCTCTCTTTGAGTGTATGTCATAATTAATGGTCCCTTTCTTAGTGCGTATACCGTGATGGATGACCCTACTCTTTAAGCGTATGTCGCGATGAATGACTCCACTCTTCGAGTGCATGTCATAATGAACAGCCCCTTTCTTAGAGCGTATACTGTGATGGATGAACCTTCTCTTTGAGCGTATGTCGTAGTGATTGACCCCTCTCTTCGAGCGTATTTCGTAACGAACGGTTCCTTTCTTAGAGCGCATACCGTGATGGATGACCCCTCTCGCTGAGCGTCTGTCGCGGTAAATGACCCCTCTCTTCGAGAGAATTTCATATTGAACGGTCCTTTTCTTTGAGCATATTCCGTGATGGATGACCCCTCTCTTTGAGCATATGTCACAGTGAATGACCCCTCTCTTCGAGCGTATTTCATAATGAACATTCCCTCTCCTTGAGCGTATGTCGTGATGGATGACCCCTCTCTTTGAATGTATGTCGCATTGAATAACCCCTCTCTTCGAGTGCATGTCATAATGAACGGTCTCTTTCTTAGAGTGTATACCGTGATGGATGACCCTTCTCATTGTGCAAACGTCGCGATGAATGACCCTTCTCCTCTAGTGCATGTCATAATGAACAGTACCATACTTTGAGCGTATATCGCGATGTACGACCCCTATCTTTGAGGGTATGTTGCGGTGAATGACCCGTCGCTTCGAGAGTTTGTCGTAATAATCGGTCCCTCTGTTTGATTGTATCCCATGATGGACGACCCCTTTCTTTGAGCATATGTTTCAATGTGAATGACCCCTCTCTTTTAGTGCATGTCATGGTGAACGATCTGATGTGAGCACATCATGTTAAGTTCAACAGGTTGATCCCGAGGTCTTGCCATTAGGACCTATCACACGTTCTAAGGCAAAGAAATACAGTGAAGCTCTTTTCCTTGTGCTAACATTTCAGATTCATTTTGAGAATGTTCATGCCTTAGAATATGTTGTTTATAATATGTTGCATGCTGATATGTGACATATTTAGGTATATATATTAGTATGTGTGTTAACTTATGTATATACTATGTTAATTATGTTTGCATTTGGTTTTAAGTGTGTTTGTATGGTTAAAATAAGACTACAAGGCTTTTTAGATGTGTTTGCCTTGTTCTAATATAGGTACTTAGGAGAACCTTAGCTCAAGTGGGCATACTCAGCTCATCTCCAGCTCAGGAGAGCGTGCAGTCCAATACCAGCTCAAGCGGATTAAATTCAGCTCAGAAGAAGCTCAATGGTGTGCACGCAGCTCAACGCAGCTCGAGGCAGCTCAGAGGCTTAGCTCCCAGTTTC
Organism: Abelmoschus esculentus; assembly: GCA_035048815.1. Taxonomy (NCBI): domain Eukaryota; kingdom Viridiplantae; phylum Streptophyta; class Magnoliopsida; order Malvales; family Malvaceae; genus Abelmoschus; species Abelmoschus esculentus. Next base: position 11,869,631 of record JAUCBN010000036.1, read on the forward strand.
GTTTAGTTCCTGACACTCTTAGCTAGTTCGTTTCAGCTCATCTCCATTTTCAGCTCAACTCAACTCAAGTTGAAGTGACCTACAGTAGCTGAAACCTGTCGTACACGAAGAGCAGGTGTCCTACGCATGTGCCATGCATGTGGGGCCCACATAGCACCCTTCTCCGCAAGTTTGGGCGTCCAAAAGCAAGCAAGCCAAACAAGGCCCTTGCTTTGTAGACCAATCAGCAGCATTTGATAAGAATGAGTGGTTTCTTATTCAAATTCAAACATTAAACGCATGTGTAATGTGTTTTAAGTGCCAAAACATGTGGCTAAGGATATTAGGAGCCTAGGAGAAGTTATTTGAGCATTTAAATTCTAATTTTCGTTTGAATTAAGGCCACAAATTCAAATTTGGCCAACTTCTCCTTTATTCCTATATATTTACCTTATTTTGTAAAGACAAGGTTAGGCAATTTTATGAAACAATATTTTTGTGAGAAATTCTCTCAATTTCAGTTCTTCATTGAACTTTTCTTGACATTTTCAGACCTTGTTTGAGTGTGTCAATTTCTTGATACTTCGGGTTCCTAGATCACTATTTAGAGGGTCCAAGTCCATTGACAGAGAACATATTCGATTCGGGTCTGCTCAGTATATTGTTCGAGTTCTTTCGAGTTCAACGTCGTTATTATTTTTTCAGCAACTTCAACAGTCAATTCTGCCATTTTGGATATTATAATGCAGCTATGAAAGCCCTTGAAGCATTTCATCTTCATTAAATCCTATAAGTGCAGAATTCCTTCATCTTTTTCTTTCTTTGTTATTTTTTTAATTTTCTTTGTTTTCTAGTAATTTTAACACCATTCTTACGTCTATAATCTTGTGTTTATTGCAGAGATATGCTTGCTACTATCCTAGATCCGTTTCAAACAAGGATGGTTGTTTTTGAAGCAACGTATCCGTTTATCACGATCCCTCTCTTTGAGCGTATACCATGATGGACGACCCCTCTCTTTGAACGTATGTCGTGATGAATGACCCCTCTCTTCAAGTGCATATCATAATAAATAGTCCCTTTCTTAGAGCGTATACCCTGATGGACGACCCTTCTCTTTGAGCGTATGTTGCGATGATTGACCCCTCTCTTTGAGTGCTTGTCATAATGAACAATCCCTTTCTTAGAGCGTATACAGTGATGGACGACACCTCTCTTTGAGCGTATGACGCGGTGAATGACCCCTCTATTCTAGCATATGTCATAATGAGTGTTCCCTCTCTTTAAGCGTATGCTGTGATGGACGACCCCTCTCTTTGACCGTATGTCACGATGAATAAAACCCCCCTATTCGAGTGCAAGTCATGGTGAGCAGTCCCATTCTTTGGGCATATACCGTGATGGACTCTTTGAGAATATGTCGCGATGAATAAAGACCCCTCTCTATGAGCGTATGCCACGGTGAATGACCCCTCTCTTCGAGTGCATGCCATAATGAATGGTCCCCCTATATGAGCGGATATCGTGATGGACGCCCGTTGTTTTTGAGCATATGTTGCAATGAATGACCCCTCTCATCGAGAGTAGGTCATAATGAATGGTCCCTTTCTTAGAGCATATACCGAGATGGACGACCCATCTCTTTGAGCGTATATCGCGGTGAATGTCCCCTCTCTTCTAGTGTTGGTCGTAATGAACGGTCCCTCTCTTTGTGCGTATATTGTGATGGACGACCCCTCTCTTAGAGCGCATGCCACGCTGAATGACCCCTCACTTCGAGTGCATGTCATATTGAACGGTCCCTCTTTGTGAGTAGATACCGTGATGGACGACCCTTCTCTTTGATCATTTGTCGCGAAATGACCCGTCTCTTTGAGTGCATGTATAGATCCCTTCCTTAGAGGGTATACTGTGATGGACGACTCAACTTTTTGAGCGTATGTCGCGATGAATGAGCCCTCTCTTCAAGTGCATGTTACAATGAAAGGTCCCTCTCTTTGAGCGTATACCGTGATGGATGACACCTCTCTTTGAGCGTATATCGCGATGAATGACTCCTCTCTTCGAGTGCATGTCATAATGAACAGTCCCTTTCATCGAGCGTATACCGTGATGGACGACCCCTCTCGCTGAGCGTATGTCGCGGTTAATGACCTCTCTCTCCGAGATAATTTCATAATGAACAGTCCTTTTCTTTGAGCGTATACCGTGATGGATAACCCCTCGTTTTGAGCGTATGTCACAGTGAATTACCCCTCTCTTCGAGCGTATTTCATAATGAATGATCCCTCTCTTTGAGCGTATGTCGTGATGGATGACCCCTCTCTTTGAGCGTATGTCATGATGAATGACCCCTCTCTTCGAGTGTGTGTCATAATGAACAGTCTCTTTGTTAGAGCGTATACCGTGATGGACGACCCTTCTCACTGTGCATATGTCGCGATGAATGACCCTTCTCTTCGAGTGCATGTCATAATGAACGGTACCATACTTTGAGCGTATATCGGGATGTACAACCCCTCTCTTTGAGGGTATGTTGCGGTGAATAACCCCTCCCTTCGAGAGTTTGTCGTAATAATTGGTCCCTGTCTTTGATTGTATCTCGTGATAGACGACCCCTTTCTTTGAGCATATATCTTAATGTGAATGGCCCCTCTCTTTTATTGCATGTCATGGTGAACGATCCCTCTCTTTGAGCGTATACCATGATGGACGACCCCTTTCTTTAAACGTACATCGTGATGAATGACCCCTTTCTTCAAGTGCATGTCATAATAAACAATCCCTTTCTTAGAGCGTATACCCTGATGGATGACCCTTCTCTTTGAGCGTATGTCGCGATGATTGATTCCTCTCTTTGAGTGCTTGACATAATGAACAATCCCTTTCTTAGAGCGTATACCGTGATGGACGACACCTCTCTTTGAGCGTATGACGCGGTGAATGACCCCTCTCTTCTAGCATATGTCATAATGAATGGTCCCTCTCTTTTGAGCGTATACCGTGATGGACGACCCCTCTCTTTGACCGTATGCCGCGATGAATAAAACCCCCTCTATTCGACTGCATGTCATGGTGAGCAGTCCCACTCTTTGGGCATATATCTTGATGGACACTTTGAGAGTATGTCGCGATCAATGACACATCTCTTTGAGTGCATGTCATAATCAACGATCCCTCTCTTTAAGCATATACCGTGATCGGTGATCCTCGCTTTGAGCGTACGTTACTATGACTCCTCTCTTCGAGTGTATTTCATGGTGAAGAGTCTCTCTCTTTGAGTATATACTGTGATGGACGACCCCTCTCTTTGAGCATAGGTTGCAATGAATGACCACTTTTCGAGTTCATGTCATAATGAAGGGTTTTTGAGTGTATACCGTGATCGAGACCCCTCTTTTTGAGTGTATGTCGCGCTGGATTGCCCCTCTCTTCAAGTACATGTCATGGTGAAAGATCCATCTCTTTGAGCGAATACCGTGATAGACGACCCCTCTCTTTGAGCGTATGTCGCGATGAATGACCCCACTTTTCGAGTTCATGTCATAATGAACTGTCCCTTTCTTAGAGCGTATACCGTGATGGATGACCCTTCTCTTTGAGTGTATGTCGCGGTGAATGACCCCTCTCTTCGAGTGTATGTCATAAATAACGGTTCCTTTCTAAAAGCGTAAATCGTGATGGACGATCCCTCTCTTTTGCTTATGTCGCGGTGAATGACCGCTCTATACGAGCGTATGTCATAATAACCGGTCCCTCTCTTTGAACATATCCCATGATGTACATCCCCTCTCTTTGAGTATTTTCCGTAAGGAATGACCCCTCTCCTTGAGTATTTTCCGTAAGGAATGACCCCTCTCTTTGAGTGCATGTCATGGTGAACGGTCCCTCTCTATGAGCGTATCCCGTGATGGACGATGCCTCTTTTTGAGCGTATGTCGCGATGAATGGCCCCTCTCTTTGAGTGCATGTCATGGTGAACGGTCCCTCTCCTTGAGTGTATACCATGATATACGACCCCTTGTGTTTATGCATATGTCGCGGTGAATGACTCCACTCTTCGAGTGCATGTAATAATGAATGGTTCCTCTCTTTGAGCGTATTTTGTGATGGACGACCCCTCTCTTTGAGCGTATGCCACGGTGAATGACCCCTTTCTTCGAATGCATGCCATAATGAACGGTCCCACTTTGTGAGCAGATACCGTGATGGTGAAAGATCCCTCTCTTTGAGTGAATACTGTGATGGACGACCCCTCGCTTTTAGTATATGTCGCTATGAATGACCCCTCTCTTCGAGTGCATATCATAATGATCGGTCCCTTTCTTAGAGCGTATACCTTGATGGATGACCCCTCTCTCTTACTGTATACCACGATGAATGACCCCTCTTTTTGGGTGCATGTCATAATGAACAGTGCCTTTCTTAGAGCGTATATCGTGATGGATGACCCCTCTCTCTGAGTGTATAGCGCGATGAATGACCCCTCTCTTCAAGTGTATTCCATAATGAACGTTCCCTCTCTTTGAGCGTATGGCGTTGAAAGACCGCTCTCTTCCAGTGCATGTCATAACGAATGTTTCCTTTCTTAGAGCGTAAATCGTGATGGACAACCCCTCTCATTGAGAGTATGTCGCGGTGAATGACCGCTCTATTTGTGCGTATGTCATAATGACCGGTCCCTCTCTTTGAGCGTATCTCGTGATGGACGACCGCTCTCTTTGAGCATTTGTCATGATGAATGACCCTATTCTTCGAGTGCATGTCATGGTGAATTGTCCCTCTCTTTGAGCGTATACCGTTATTGATGACCCCTCTCTTTAAGCGTATGTCGCGATGAATGGCTCCTATCTTTGAGTGCAATTCATGGTGAACGGTCCCTCTCTTTGAGCGTATCCATGATGGACGATCCCTCTCTTTGAGCGTATGTCGCAGTGAATGACCCCTCTTTTCCAGTGCATGTAATAACGAATGGTTCCTTTCTTAGAGCGTAAATCATGATGGACAACCCCTCTCATTGAGCGTATGTCGCGGTGAATGACCGCTCTATTCGTGCGTATGTCATAATGACCGGTCCCTCTCTTTGAGCGTATCTCGTAATGGACGACCGCTCTCTTTGAGCATTTGTCATGATGAATGACCCCATTCTTCGAGTGCATGTCATGGTGAATTATCCCTCTCTTTGAGCGTATACCGTGATGGACGACCCCTCTCTTTGAGCGTATGTCGCGATGAATAGCCCCTATCTTTTAGTGCAATTCATGGTGAACGGTCCCTCTCTTTGAGCGTATACCGTGATGGAGGACCCCTCTCTTGGAGCGTATGTCGTGATGGACGACCCCTCTCTTTGAGCGTATGTTGTGTTGGACAATCACTCTCTTTGAGCGTAAGTCGTGATGAATGATTCCTGTCTTCAACTTTATGTCCTGGTGAACAATCCTTCTCTTCTTGTGCATGTCATAATTAACAGTCCTTTTCTTAGAGCATATACCATGATGGATGACCTTTTTCATTGAGCATATGTCGCGGTGAATGACCCCTCTCATCGAGAGTAGAACATAATGAATGGTCCCTTTCTTAGTGCGTATACCGTGATGGACGACCCTTCTCTTTGAGCGTATATCACGGTGAATGACCCCTCTCTTCGAGTGCTGGTCGTAATGAATGGTCCCTCTCTTTAAGCGTATTTTGTGATGGATGACCCCTCTCTTTGAGCGTAAGCCACGGTGAATGACCCCTCTCTTCGAGTGCATGACATAATGAACGATCCCTCTTTGTGAGCAGATACCGTGATGGACGACCCTTCTCTTTGAGCGTTTGTCGCGATTAATGATCCCTCTCTTTGAGTGCATGTAAGGATCCCTTTCTTATAGTGTATACTGTGATGGACGATCCATCTCTTTGAGCGTATGTCGCGATGAATCAGCCCTCTCCTCGAGTGCAAGTTAAAATGAAAGGTCCCTCTCTTTGAGCGTATACCGTGATGGACGACCCCTTTCTTTGAGCGTATTATCGCAATGAATGACCCCTCTCTTCGAGTGCATGTCATAATGAACTGTCTCTTTCTTAGAGCGTATATAGTGATGGACGACCTTTCCAAATGTGCGTATGTCGCGATGAATAACACCTCTCTTCAAGTGCATGTCATGGTGAATGGTTCCTCTCTTTATGCGTCTACCGTGATGGATGTCCCCTCTCTTTGAGCGTATGTCGCGATGAATAGCTCCTCTCTTTGAGTGCATGTCATGGTGAACGGTCCCTCTCCTTGAGTGTATACCATGATATACGACCCCTTGCGTTTATGCATATGTCGCGGTGCATAACTCCTCTCTTCGAGTCTATGTCTTAATGAACGGTTCCTCTCTTTGATCATATTTTGTGATGGACAACCCCTCTCTTTGAGCTTATGCCACGGTGAATGATCCCTTTCTTCGAGCGCATGCCATAATGAACGGTCCCACTTTGTGAGCGGATACCGTTATGGACGACCCTTCTCTTTGACCGTTTGTCTCGATGAATGACCCCTCTCTTTGAGTGCATGTAATGATCCCTTTGTTAGAGTGTATACTATCATGGACGACCCCTCTCTTTGAGCGTATGTCGCGGTGAATCAGCCCTCTCCTCGAGTGCATGTTAAAATGAAAGGTCCCTATCTTTGAGCGTATACCGTGATGGACGACCCCTCTTTTTGAGCGTATATCGCAATGAATGACCCCTCTCTTCGAGTGTACGTCATAATGAATGGTTCCTTTCTTAGAGAGTAAATCGTGATGAACAACCCCTCTCATTGAGCGTATGTCGCGGTGAATGACCGCTCCATTCGAGCATATGTCATAATGACCGGTCCCTCTCTTTGAGCGTATCTCGTGATGGGCGACACCTCACTTTGAGCATTTGTCATGATGAATGACCCCTTTCTTCGAGTACATGTTATGGTGAATTGTCCCTCTCTTTGAGCGTATACCGTGATAGATGACCCCTCTCTTTGAGCGTATGTCGCGATGAATGGCCCCTATCTTTGAGTGCAATTCATGGTGAACGGTCCCTCTTTTTGAGCGTAACCGTCGTACACCTCTTTTTGAGCGTATGTCGCGGTGAATGACCCCTTTCTTTGAGTGCATGTCATAATGAACGGTTCCTCTCTTTTTGAGCGTATGTCGCGGTGAATGACCCCTCTCTTCGAGTGCATATCATACTGAACGGTCCCCAACTTAAAACATATACCATGATCGACGACCCCTCTCCTTTTGCGTATGTTGTTATGAATGACCCCTCTCTTTGAGCGTATGTCATGATGAATGACCCCTCTCTTCGAGTGCATGTCGTAATAAATAGTCCCTTTCTTAGAGCGTATACCGTGATAGATGATCCCTGTCATTGAGAGTATGCCGCGATGAATGAAACCTCTCTTTGAGTGCATGTCATAATCAATGATCCCTCTCTTTGATCATATACCGTGATCGACGATCCTCTCTTTGATCTTACGTTGCGATGAATGACCCCTCTCTTTGAATGCATTTCATGGTGAACAATCCCTCTCTTTTAGCGTATACTGTGATGGGCGACCCCTCTCTTTGAGCGCTGTCGCAATGAATTACTCCTCTCTTCGAGGGATTGTCATAATAAATGGTTGCACTCATTGACCGAATACCGTGATCGAGACACTTCTTTTTGCACGTATGTCGCGATGAATGACCCTCTCTTCGAGTGCATGTCATGGTGAAAGATCCCTCTCTTTGAGTGAATACCGTGATAGACGACCACTCGCTATTAGCATATGTCGCGATGAATGACCCCTCTCTTCGAGTGCATGTCATAATAATCGGTCCCTTTCTTAGAGCGTATCTCGTGATGGGTGACCCCTCTCTCTGAGCGTATACCGCGATGAATGACCCCTCTTTTTGGGTGCATGTCATAATGAACAGTCCCTTTCTTAGAGCGTATACCATGATGGATGATCCCTTTCTCTGAGCGTATACCGCGATGAATGACCCCTCTCTTCAAGCGTATTCCATAATGAACGTTCCCTCTCTTTGAGCTTATGGCGTGATGGACGACCCCTCTCTTTGAGCGTAAGTCGCGTTGAATGACCCCTCTCTTCCAGTGCATGCCATAACGAACGGTTCCTTTCTTTGGGCATAAATCGTGATGGACAACCCCTCTCAATGAGCATATGTCATGGTGAATGACTGCTCTATTCGAGCGTATGTCATAATGACCGGTCCCTCTCTTTGAGCGTATCTCGTGATGGACGACCGCTCTCTTTGAGCATTTGTCATGATAAATGACACCTATCTTCGAGTGCATGTCATGGTGAATTGTCCCTCTCTTTGAGCGTATACCGTGATGGACGACCCCTCTCTTTGAGCGTATGTCGTGATGAATGGCCCCTATCATTGACTGCAATTCATGGTGAACGGGCCCTATCTTTGAGCGTATACCGTGATGGACAACCCCTCTCTTTCAGCGTATCGCGGTGAAAGACCCATTTCTTCGATTGCATGTCATAATGAACGATTCCTCTCTTTGAGCGTATACCGTGATGGACGACCCCTCTCTTTGAGCGTATGTCGCGATGAATGACCCTTCTCTTTGAGTGCATGTCATGCTGAACAGCCCCTCTCTTTGAGCGCATACCGTGATGGATGACCCTTCCCGTTGAGCGTATGTCGCAATCAATGACACTTCTGTTCGAGTGCATCTCATAATGAACAATCCCTTTCCTAGAGCGTATACCGTGATCGACATCACCATTCCTTGAGCGTATGTCGCAGTGATAGACCCCTCTCTTCAAGCGTGTGTCATAATTAACGGGTCCCTCTCTTTGAGCGTATACCGTGATGGACGACTCCTCTCTTTTAGCGTATGTCGCGATGAATGACCCCTCACTTTTAGAGTATGTCATAATGAACGACCCCTCTTTTTGAGCATATGCACCATGATGGACGAGCCCTCACTTTAAGCGTATGTTGCGATGAATGACCCCTCTCTTCGAGTGCATATCATAATGAACGATCACAATGTAAGAGCGTATACCGTGATAGACGACTCCTCTCTTTGAGTGTATGTCGTGGTGAATGACCCCTCTCTTCGAGTGCATGTCATAATGAACGGTTCCTCTCTTTGAGCGTATACCGTGATGGACGACCCCTCTCTTTGAGCGTATGTTGCGATGAATGACCCCTCTATTATAGTGCATGTCATGGTGAACGATCCCTGCCTTTGAGTAGATACCGTGATGGATGTTCCTTCTCTTTGAGCGTATATCGCGATGAATGACCCCTCTCTACGAATGTATCACGGGGTCAGAGTTTTGGCGCTGGGACATCTACCCGTGCGGCACCTCAGGTCTCTCATATACCCATGGTTCAGCCTTTACGATCTCCGATGCTCACTGGTTTCGCCCTCCCATGGGCTCATCAGGGAAGCGGGGATAGCTCCCGACCAGTGTGGTGCGCGATCAGCATGCCCATCCTAAGATAGGATGACTGCTCGGCACGTACTATACTCTCAATGCTATCCCGCTCCCAAGCTTTAGGCACAACCAGAAGCATCTCGCTCGGTCCTGCGATGTCATGACCGTGTGAAAAAGAATAGGTCGTGACAAACTCCCCCACTTGATTCATGCACGCCCTCGTGCATGGTGAGGAACTCTTAACCTTCTCTTTAGATTCGCCAGGAACTAGTGTGCAATTCCCCCAAACTCGATCACTGATAGGGGTCGCACTGTTGGAGAACTTTCGCTATGGCTTCCTGCCTACCCGTCCTCGTCTATAGAGGACCTACTTGCGAACACCCTCTTCTTGGGGTGCGAGCTAACACGCTCGTCAACATGACTCGCTCCGCAGTAACGGAGCGCTTAGTAAACACACAGCTAGCACACAGCCTCGCTCTGATACCACTTGTCACGGGGTCAGAGTTTTGGCGCAAGGACATCTACCCATGCGGCACCTCAGGTCTCTCATATACCCAAGGTTCAGCCTTTACGATCTCCGATGCTCACTGGTTTCGCCCTCCCATGGGCTCATCAGGGAAGCGGGGATAGCTCCCGACCAGTGTGGTGCGCGATCAGCACGCCCATCCTAAGATAGGACGACTGTTCGGCACGTACTATACTGTCAATGCTATCCCGCTCCCAAGCTTTAAGCACAACCAGAAGCATCTCTCTCGGTCCTGCAATGTCACGACCGTGTCAAAAAGAACGGGTCGTGACAAATGCATGTAATAATGAACGGTCCCTTTCTTAGAGCGCATACTGTGATGGACGATCCCTCTTTTTGAGCGTATGTCGCGTTGAATGATGCCTCTCTTCGGTGAATGATCCCTCGCTTTGAGTGCATGTAATGATCGCTTTCTTAGAGTGTATACCGTGATGGACAACCCATCTCTTTGAGCGTATGTCGCGATGAATGTGCCCTCTCTTCGATTGCATGCTACAATGAAAGGTCCCTCTCTTTGAGAGCAGACCATGAGGGACGACCCCTCTCTTTGAGCGTATATCGCGACGAATGAACCCTCTCTTCGAGAGTAGGTCATAATGAATGGTCCCTTTCTTAAAGCGTATACTACGATGGACGACCCTTCTCTTCGAGCGTATGTCGCTGTGAATGACCCTAATCTTCGAGTGCTGGTCGTAATGAACGATCCCTCTCTTTGAGCGTATTTTGTGATGGACGACCCCTCTCTTTGAGCGTATTTTGTGATGGACGACCCCTCTCTTTGAGCTTATGCCACAGTGAATGACCTCTCTCTTCGACTGCATGTCATAATGAACGGTCCCTCTTTGTGAGCAGATACCGTGATGGACGGCCCTTCTCTTTGAGCGTTTGTCGCGATGAATGACCACTCTCTTTGAGTGCATGCAGTGATCCCATTCTTAGAGTGTATACTGTGATGGAAGACCCATCTCTTTGAGCGTATGTCGCGATGAATCAGCCGTCTCCTTGAGTGCATGTTAAAATGAAAGGTCCATCTCTTTGAGCGAATATTGTGATGGACGACCCCTCTCTTTGAGCGTATATCGCGATGAATGACCCCTCTCTTTGAGTGTATGTCATAATGAACGGTCCCTTTCTTAGAGCGTATATAGTGATGGATCACATTTCTGAATGTGCGTATGTCACAATGAAGAACACCTCTCCTCTCTTTGTACGTCTACCGCGATGGACGCCCCCTCTCTTTGAGCGTATATCACGATTGATGACCCCTTTCTTCGATTGCATGTCATAATGAACGTTCACTTTCGTAGAGCGTATACCGTGATGGACGACCCCTCTCTTTGAGCGTATATCGCGGTGAATGACCCCTGTCTTTGAGCGTATGTCGTTACAGATAAACCCACCCTTTAAGACTATGTCGCGATGAATGACCCCTCTCTTTGAGCATGACATTGTCAACGATTCCTCTCTTTGAGAGTAAACCATGGACAACCCCTCCATTTGATCATAGGTTTCGATGAATGACCCCTCTCTTTGGGTACATGTCATAATGAACGGTCCCTTTCTTAGAGCGTATACCGTGATGGATGACCCTTCTCTTTGGCGTATATCACGATGAATGACCCCTCTCTTTGAGGGTTTGTCATAATGAAAGGCCCTTCTCTTTAAGAGTATACCGTGATCGATGACCCCTCTTTTTGAGTGTATGTCGCAATGAAGGACCCCTCTCTTCGAGTCCATTTCATGGTGAACAATCCCTCTCTTTGAGCATATACTGTGATGGACGACCCCTCTATTTGAGCGTATATCGCGATGTGTGACCCCTCTCTTCGAGTGCATGTCATAATGAACGGTCCCTTCCTTGGAGCGTATACCATGATGGACGACCCCTCTCGCTGAGCGTATGTCGCGGTAAATGTCCCCTCTCTGCGAGAGAATTTCATAATGAACGGTCGTTTTCTTTGATAATATATCGTGATGGATAACCCCTCTCTTTGAGAGTATGTCACAGTGAATGACCCCTCTCTTCGAGCGTATTTCATAATGAGAGTTCCCTCTCTTTGAGCGTGTGTCGTGATGGATGACCCCTCCCTTTGAGCGTATGTCGCGTTGAATGACCAATCTCTTCGAGTGTTTGTAATAATGAACGGTCTCTTTCTTAGAGCGTATACAGTAATGGACGACCCTTCTCATTGTGCATATGTCGCGATGAATGACCCTTCTCTTCGAGTGTATGTCATAATGAACGGTACCATACTTTGAGCGCATATCGAGATGTATGATCCCTCTCTTTGAGGGTATCTTGCGGTGAATGACCCCTCCCTTCGAGAGTTTGTTGTAATAATCGGTCCCTCTCTTTGATTGTATCCCGTGATGAACGACCCCTTTCTTTGAGCATATGTCTCGATCTGAATGACCCCCGTCTTTTAGTGCATGTCCTGGTGAACGATCCCTCTCTTAGAGCGTATACCATGCTGGACGACCCCTCTCTTTGAACATACGTCGTGATGAATGACCCTTCTCTTCAAGTGCATGTCATAATATACAGTCCCTTTCTTAGAGAATATACCCTGATGGACGACCCTTCTCTTTGAGTGTATGTCGCGGTGATTGACCCCTCTCTTTGAGTGCTTGTCATAATGAACAATCCCTTCATTAGAGCGTATACCGTGATGGACGACACCTCTCTTTGAGCGTATGACGCTGTGAATGACCCCTCTCTTCTAGCATATGTCATAATGAATGGTCCCTCTCTTTGAGCGTATACCGTGATGGATGACCCCTCTCTTTGACCATATGTCGCGATGAATAAAAACCCCTCTATTCGAGTGCTTGTCATGGTGAGCAGTCCCACTCTTTGGGCGTATAACGTGCACTCTTTGAGAGTATGTCGTGATGAATGACACTTCTCTTTGAGTGCATGTCATAATCAACGGTCCTTCTCTTTGAGTGTATACCGTGATCTATGACCCTCTCTTTGAGCGTACGTTTCGATGAATGACTCCTATCTTCGAGTGCATTTCATGGTGAACAGTCCCTCTCTTTGAGTGTATACTGTGATGGACAACCCCTCTCTTTGAGAGTAGGTCGCAATGAATGACCCCTCTTCGAGGGCATGTCATAATGAAGGATCCCTCTATTTGAGCGTATGTCGCGATGGATGACCCCTCTCTTCAAGTGCATGTCATGGTGAAAGATCCCTCGCTTTGAGCGAATACCGTGATGGATGACCCCTCTCTTTGAGTGAATGTCGCGGTGAATGACCTCTCTCTTCGTGTTAATGTCAAAATGAACGGTTCCTTTCTAAGAGCGAAAATCGTGATGGACGACACCTTTCTTTTCTGTATGTCGCGGTGAAAGACCACTCTATATGAACGTATGTCATAATGACCGGTCCCTCTCTTTGAGCGTATCCCGTGATGGACAGCCCCTCTCTTTGAGTGTTTTTCGTAATGAATGACCCCTCTCATCGAGTGCTTGTCATGGTGAACGGTCCCTCTCTATGAACGTATCCCATGATGGACGACTCCTCTCTTTGAGCGTATGTCGTGATGAATGGCCCCTCTCTTTGAGTGCATGTCATGGTGAACGGTCCTTCTCCTTGAGCGTATACCATGATATACGGCCCTTGTCTTTGAGCATATGTCGTGGTGAATGACTCCTCTCTTTGAGTGCAAGTCATAATGAACAGTCCCTCTGTTTGAGTGTATTTTGTGATGGACGACACCTCTCTTTGAGCGTATTCCACGGTGAACGACCCCTTTCTTCGAGTGCATGTCATAATGAACGGTCCCTCTTTGTGAGCAGATACCATGATCGACGACCCTTCTCTTTGAGCGTTTGTCGCGATGAAAGACCCCTCTCTTCGAGTGCATGTAATGATCCCTTTCTTTGAGTGTATACTGTGATGGACGACCCATCTCTTGGAGCATAAGTCGCGATGAATCAGCCCTCTCCTCGAGTGCATGTTAAAATGTAAGGTCCCTCTCTTTGAGCGTATACCGTGATGGACGAACCCTCTCTTTGAGCGTACATCGCGATGAATGACCCCTCTCTTCATGTGTATGTCATAATGAACGGTTCCTTTCTCAGAGAGTAAATCATGATGGACAACCCCTCTCATTGAGCGTATGTCGCGGTGAATGACCGTTCTATTCGAGCATATGTCATAATGACCGGTCCCTCTCTTTGAGCGTATCTCGTGATGGATGACACCTCTCTTTGAGCATTTGTCATGATGAATGACCGCTTTCTTCGAGTGCATGTCATGCTGAATTGACCCTCTCTGTGAGCGTATACCGTGATGGACGACCCCTCTCTTTGAGCGTATGTCGCGATGAATGACCCCTATCTTTGAGTGCAATTCATGGTGAACGTTCCCTCTCTTTGAGTGTATACGGTGATGGACGACCCCTCTCTTTGAGCGTATGTCACGGTAATTGAACGGTTCCTCTCTTTAAGCGTAAATCATGATGGACGACCCCTCTCTTTGATCGTACGTCGCGATGAATGACCCCTCTCTTCGAGTGTATCTCATAATGAACGTTCCCTTTCTTAGAGCGTATACCGTATGGATGACCCTTCTCTTTGGCATATATCGCATTGAATGACCCCTCTCTTTAAGGGTTTGTCATAATGAAAGACCCTTCTCTTTAAACGTATACCGTGATCGATGACCCCTCATTTTGAGTGTTTGTCGCATTGAAGGACCCCTCTCTTTGAGTGCATGTCATGGTGAACAGTCCCTCTCTTTGAGCATATACCGTAATGGACGACCCTTGTCTTTGAGTGTATCTCGCGATGAATAACTCCTCTCTTCGAGTGCATATCATAATCAATATTCTCTTTCTTAGAGCGTATAGCGTAATGCACGACTCCTCCCTTTTAGCGTATGTCACGGTGAATGCACCTCTGTTCGAGAGTATTTCATAATGATCGGTCCCTCTCTTTGAGCGTATGTCGTGATGGACGACCCCTCTCTTTGAGCGTATATCGTGTTGGATGACCACTCTCTTTGAGCGTAAGTCACGATGAATGATTCCTGTCTTCGACTGTATGTCCTGTGAACAGTCCTTCTCTTCTAGTGCATGCCATAACTAACAATCTCTTTCTTAGAGCATATACCGCGATGGCCGACCTTTCTCTTTGAGCATATGTCGCGGTGAATGACCCCTCTCATCGAGAGTAGGTCACAACGAATGGTCCCTTTCTTAGAGCGTATACCGTGATGGACGACCCTTCTCTTTGAGCGTATGTCACGGTGAATGACCCCACTCTTCGAGTGTTGGTCGTAATGAACGGTCTCTCTCTTTGAGCGTATATTGTGTTGGAGGACTCCTCTCTTTGAGCGTATGTCACGGTGAATGACCCTCACTTCGAGTGCATGTCATAATCAACGGTCCCTTTTTATGAGCGGATACCGTGATGGACGACCCTTCTCTTTGAGCGTTTCTTGTGATGAATGACCCCTCTCTTCGATTGCATGTTACAATGAAAGGTCCCTCACTTGAAGCGTATACCATGATGGACGACCCTCTCTTTGAGCGTATATCACGATGAATGACCCCTCTCTTCTAGAGTAGGTCATAATGAATGGTCCCATTCTTAGAGCGTATACTGTGATGGACGACCCTTCTCTTTGAGCGTATGTCGAGGTGTATGACCCATCTCTTCGAGTGCTGGTCCTATTGAACATTCTCTCTCTATGAGCGTATTTTGTGATGGACGACCCCTCTCTTTGGTCGTATGCCACGATGAACGACTCTTCTCTTCGAGAGCATGTCATAATGAACGGTCTCTCTCTTTGAGCGTATTTTGTGATGGACTACCCTTCTTTTTGAGCGTATGCCACGGTAAATGACCCCTTTCTTCGAGTGCATGTCATAATGAATGGTCCCTCTTTGTGAGCAGATACCGTGATGGACGACCCTTCTCTTTGAGAGTTTATCGCGATGAATGACCCCTCTCTTTGAGTGCATGTAATGATCCCTTTGTTAGAGTGTATACTGTGACGGATGACCCATCTCTTTGAGCGTATGTCGCGATGAATCAGCCCTCTCCTCGAGTGCATGTTAAAATGAAAGGTCCCTCTCTTTGAGTGTATACCGTGATGAATAACCCCTCTCTTCGAGAGTATATCGCGATGAATAACCCCTCTCTTCGAGTGTATGTTATAATGAACTGTTCCTTTCTTAGAGAGTAAATCGTGATGGACAACCCCTCTCATTGAGCGTATGTCGCAGTGAATGACTGCTCTATTCGAGCGTAAGTTATAATGACCAGTCCCTCTCTTTGAGCGTATCTCGTGATGGACGACACCTCTCTTTGAGCATTTGTCATGATGAATGACCCCTTTCTTCGAGTGCATGTCAAAAATCTTGGACTGTTGAATGTATCTTGTCTTTTAGTTGCCATGATTTTGTTCTTGTCATCGGGCCATGTGGTAATGTAAGCCCATCAGATGTAAGGGTCTTAGTGCATGCATCAGACCCATTTCTTTGAGTGCATGTCATAATGAATGGTTCCTCTCTTTGAGCGTATACCGTGATGGACAACCCCTCTATTCTAGTGCATGTCATGGTGAACGATCCCTATCTTTGAGCGGATACCGTGATGGATGATCCCTCTCTTTGAGCGTATATTGCGATGAATGACCCCTCTCTAATGCATGTAATAATGAACGGTCCCTTTCTTAGAGCGCATACTGTGATGGACGACCCCTCTTTTTGAGCGTATATCGCGCTGAACGGTCCCTCTCTTCGAGTGCATGTCATATTGAACGGTCCCCTTCTTAGAACATATACCGTGATGGATGTCCCCTCTCTTTGAGAGTATGTCGTGATGAATGACACCTCTCCTTGAGTGCATATCATAATCGACGGTCCCTCTCTTTGAGCGTATACCGTGATCGACGACCCCTCTCTTTGAGCGTATGTCGTGTTGGACGACCCCACTCTTCGAGTGGTGGTCGTAATAAACAGTCCCTCTCTTTAAACTTATATTGTGATGGACGACCCCTCTCTTTGAGCGTATGCCACAGTGAATGACCCCTCTCTTCGAGTGCATGTCATAATGAACGGTCCCTCTTTATGAGTAGATATCGTGATGGACGACCCTTCTCTTTGAGCATTTGTCGCGATGAATGACCCCTCTCTTTGAGTGCATGTAATGATCCCTTTCTTAGAGTGCATACTGTGATGGACGACCCATTTCTTTGAGCGTATGTCGGGATGAATCAGCCCTCTCCTCGAGTGCATGTTAAAATGAAAGGTTGCTAGCTTTGAAAGTATACCGTGATGGACGTCCCCTCTCTTTGAGCGTATACCGCGATGAATAACCCCTCTCTTCGAGTGTATGTCATAATGAACGGTCCTTTTCTTAGAGCGTATATGGTGATGGACGACCTTTTTCAATGTGCGTATGTCACGGTGAATAACACCTCTCTTCGAGTGCATGTCATGGTGAATGGTTCCTCTCTTTGTGCGTCTACCGTGATGGATGTCCCCTCTCTTTGAGCGTATGTCGCGATTGATGACCCCTTTCTTTGATTGCATGTCAAAATGAACATTCATTTTCATAGAGCGTATACCGTGATGGACAACCCCTCTCTTTGAGCGTATGTCGCGGTGAATGACCCCTCTCTTTGAGCGTATGCCGTTACTAACAAACCCTCCCTTTGAGACTATGTAGCGATGAATGACCCCTCTCTTTGAGCATGACATAGTGAACGATTCCTCTCTTTGAGCGTAAACCGTGGACGACCCCTCCGTTTGATCATATGTCGCGATGAATGACCCCTCTCTTTGAGTGCATATCATAATGAACGGTCCTTTTCTTAGAACGTATACCGTGATGGATGACCCTTCTCTTTGGCGTATATCGCAATGAATGACCCTACTCTTTGAGGGTTTGTCAAAATGAAAGACCCTTCTTTTTAAGCGTATACCGTGATTGATGATCCCTCTTTTTGAGTGTATATCGCAATGAAGGACACCTCACTTCGAGTCATGTTATGGTGAACAATCCCTCTCTTTGAGCGTATATCGTAATGGACGACCCTTGTCTTTGATTATATCTAGCGATGAATAACCCCTCTCTTCGAGTGCATATCATAATGAACATTCTCTTTCTATACCGTGATGCACGACTCCTATCTTTTAGCGTATGTCACAGTGAATGACACCTCTGTTCGAGAGTATTTCATAATGATCGGTCCCTCTCTTTGAGCGGATGTCGTGTTGGACGACCACTCTCTTTGAGCGTAAGTCACGATGAATGATTCTTGTCTTCGACTGTATGTCCTGGTGACAGTCCTCTTCTAGTGCATGTCATAATTAATGGTCCCTTTCTTAGAGCATATACCATGATGGACGACCCTTCCCTTTGAGCATATGTCGCGGTGAATGACCCCTCTCATCGAGAGTAGGTCATAATGAATGGTCCCTTTCTTAGAGCGTATACCTAGATGGACTGATACATGCATGAGAGGGCTAAAGTAATGCACATTGAGCATAAATATAAATCTGTTGGTAATGTCTGGAAAGACAACCAACTTGCCTTGACGTTTTGGATGTGTTCCGTGCATTTATGGGCCGAGTTGTCTTCTAATAAATTGACCGTTATTCAGTTACCTTTTCAACGCATCAATTGGATATCGGGAGCTCAAGATATGTTTGTTTTACCGAAGATTGCGCGTGCAAAAAACTGGATACAGGATTATTATGAGATTTTGTAAAATTCATCTCAAAAGCTAATATATAAAGTTTTTGGATGAATTAGACATTAAATAAATTAATTCAAAGTTGAATTAGCTATTCATATGCTAATTTTAGGGGATTTATTTTATCAAGATATCAATATGCTGATGTTTAGTGATGATTAGCTATTTATTAGGCAATTCTAAGGTCTCCTCTAGACTATAAAAGGGGACAATTATTTTCTTGTAAACACATGAATAATATGAATTTCTGAGTTATAAAAACTCTTGGCCTTGGGCCATTTTATTTGCAAGGTTGTCACCTTGCTATTTTTCTTATTAGAAGTCTTTTTCAACATAACTACTTCAAGTTTTTATGAGAGAGAATATCTTCACACTCTCTCTTGCCTAAGCAATCGCGTTTAGGAGGGTGAGTTAGAGCCGATTATGATGTTTGCCTATCTAATTACGGGTAGGAGGGTGCCTAGGACAACGACATATCATCAATTCATTGGAGAGATTCGTTTCGTTTGCAGGTGTTTGCCTATTCAATTGCGATTAGGAGGGTACCAAGGACAAATCTATCCAACATCATACCACCACCACCATCTATCCTGTTGTATTTTAAATCACTCTTTAAGCGTATATCGTGACCGATGACCCCCCATTTTGAGTGTTTGTCGCAATGAAGGACCCTCTCTTCCAGTGCATGTCATGGTGAACAATCCACTCTTTGAGCATATACCGTAACTGACGACCCTTCTCTTTGAGTGTATCTCGCGATGAATAACCCCTCTCTTCGAGTGCATATCATAATGAACATTCCCTTTTTTAGAGCGTATACCGTGATGCACGACTGCTCTCTTTTAGCGTATGTCGCGGTGAATGACCCCTCTATTTGAGAGTATTTCATAATGGTCGGTCCCTCTCTTTGAGCGTATACCGTGATGGGCGACCATTCTTTTTGAGCGTATGTCGTGTTGGATGACCACTCTCTTTGAACGTAAGTCGCGATGAATGATCCCTGTCTTAAACTGTATGTCCTGGTGAACAGTCCCTCCCTTCTAATGCATTTCATAATTAACGATCCCTTTTTTAGAGCATATACCGTGATGGATGACTCCTCTCTTTGAGCGTATGTCACGGTGAATGACCCCTCTCTTCGAGAGTATGTCATAATTAATGGTCCCTCTCTTTAAGCGTATGCCGCGAAGGATGGCCCCTCTCTTTGAGCGTATATTGCGATGAAAGACCCCTTTCTTCGAGTGCATGACATGGTGAACAGTCACTCTCTTTGAGTGTATGTTGTTATATATAATCCTCTCTTTAAGCGTATGTCGCGATGAATAACATCTCTCTTCGAGTGCAGGACATGGTGAACAGTCCCTCTCTTTGAGCATATACCGTGATGGACGAACCTCTCTTGCAGGATATGGTAACGGTCCCTCTCTATGAGCGTATGTCGTAACGGACGACCCCTCACTTTGAGCGTATATCGCGATGAATGACCCCTTTATTAGAGAGTATACCGTGATGGATGACCCCTCTCTTTGAGCATTTGTTGTGATGGATGATGCCTCTGTTTGAGCGTATGAATGACCCCTTTCTTCCAGTTTATTTGAAATGAGCGGTCCATTTCTTAGAGCGTATCCCGTGAAGGACGACCCCTCTCTTGGAGCGTATGTCGCGATGAATGACCTCCTCTATCTACGAGTGTATGTCATAATGAACGGTCCCTTTCTTAGAGGGTATACCGTGATAGACGACACCTCCCTTTGATTGTATGTCGCGAAGAATTACCCATCTCTTCGACCATATATCATAATGACCGGTCCCTCTCTTTGAGCGTATCACATGATGGACGACCCCTCTCTTTAAGTGTATATCGCGATGAATAACCTCTCTCTTTGAGTGCTTGTTATAATGAACGGTCCCTTTCTTATAGCGTATGCCGTGATGGATGACCCCTCCTTTGAGTGTATGTCGAGATGATTGACCCCTCTCTTCGAGTGCATGTCATAATGATCGGTCCCTCTCTTTAAGCGTATACTGTGATCGATGACCACTCTCTTTGAGCGTATGTCGCGTTGAATGATCCCTTTCTTCGAGTTTTTGTCATAACGAACGGTCTATTTCTTAGAGCATGTCCCGTGATAGACGACCATTCTCTTTGAGCGTATGTCACGATGAATGAACCCTCTCTACGAGTGCATGCCATAATGAACGAACCCGTTCTTATAGGGTATACCGTGATGGACGACCTCTCTCTTTGAGTGTATGTCGGGAGAATGACCCATCTCTTCGAGCGTATATCATAATGACCGGTCCCTCTCTTTGAGCGTATCACATGATGGACGACCCCTCTCTTTGAGCTTATGTCGCGATGAATGACCCCACTCTTTCGAGTGCATGTCATGGTGAACGATCCCCCTCTTTGAGCTTAGTCGTGATAGACGACCACTCTCTACGAGTGCATGTCATAATGAACAGTCCCTTTCTTTGAGTGTATACCGTGATGCACGACCCCACTCTTTAAGTGTATGTTGCGGTGAATGACCCTTGTCTTCGAGTGCATGTCTTGGTGAACGTTCCCTCTCTTTGAACGTATGTCGTGATGAATGACCCCTATCTTCGAGTGCATGTCAAAATGAAAGGTCCCTTTCTTAGAGTGTATACCGTGATGGACGACTCTTCTATTTGAGCGTTTGTCACGATGAATGACCCATCTGTTCGAGTGCATGTCATAATGAATGGTCCCATTCTTAGAGCGTATACCGTGACGAATGACCCTTCTCTTTGAGCGTATGTCGCGATGAATGACCCCTCTCTTAGAGTGCATGTCATAATGATCGGTCCCTCTCTTTGAGCATATATCATGATCAATGACCACTCTTTTTGAGCGTATGTCGCGATGAATGACCCCTCTCTTTGAGTACATGTCATGGTGAACGATCCCTCTCTTTGAGCGTATACCTTGATGAACGAAACCTCTTTTTGAACGTATGTCGCAATGAATGACCGCTCTCTTCTAGTGCATGTCATAATGAACGGTCCCTTTCTTAGAGCGTATACCGTGATGGACGACCCTTCTCTTTGAGCGTTTGTCACGATGAATGACCCCACTATTTGAGTGCATGTCATAATGAATGGTCCAATTCTTAGAGCGTATACCGTGATGGACAACCCTTCTCTATGAGTGTATGTCGCGACGAAGGACCCGTCTCTTCAAGTGCATGTCAAAATGAACAGTCCCTTTCTTTTAGCGTATACCGTGATGGATGACCCTCCTCTTTGAGCGTGTGTCCCGATGAATGACCCCACTCTTCGAGTGTATGTCATAATGAACGGTCCCTTTCTTAGAGCATATACCGTGATGGACGACCCTACTCCTTAAGTGGATGTCACGGTGAATGATCCCTCTCTTTGAGAGTATACCATAATGAATGGTCCCTCTCTTTGAGCGTATGTCGTGATCAATAACCCCTCTCTTCGAGTGCATGTCCTGTTGAACGATCCCTCTGTTCGAGCGTATGGGTTGATGGATGACCTCTCTCTTTAAGTGTATGTCGCATTGAATGACCCCTCTAGTTGAGTGCATGTCATTATGAACGATCCCTTTCTTAAAGTGTATACCATGATGGACGACCCTCTCTTTGAATGTATGTCGCGATGAATGACCCCTATCTTCGAGTGCATGTCATAATGAACGATCCCTCTCTTTGAGAGTATACCGTGATGGACAATCCCTCTCTTTGAGCGTATTGCGCGATGAATGACCCCTCTTTGAGTTTATGTCATACGAACGATCCCTCTCTCTGAGCGTATACCGTGATGGACAACCCCTCTCTTTGAGCGTATGTCACGATGAATGTCCCCTCTCTTCGAGTGCATATCATAATGAACGGTCCCTTTCTTATAGCGTATACCGTTGTGGAAGGCCCATGTCTTTGAGCGTATGTTGCGGTGAATGACCCCTTTCTTTGAAGGTATGCTGTAGTGACCGGTCCCCCTCTTTGAGCGTATCCTGTGATGGACAACCCCTATCTTTGAGCGTATGTCGTGATGAATGACCCCTCTCTTTGAGTGCATATCATGGTGAACGGTCCCTCTTTTTGAGCGTATACCGTGATGGACGACACCTCTTTTTGAGCGTATGTCACGATGAATGACCTCTCTCTTTGAGAGCATATCATAATAAATATTTCCTTTCTAAGAGCGTATATCGTGATGAACGACCCCTCTCTTTAAGCGTATATCACGATGAATAACCCCTCTCTTCGAGTGCATGTCATAATTATCGTTCCCTCTCTTCGAGCATATACCGTGATCGATGACCCCTCTTTTGAGCATATGTTGCGTTGAATGACCCCTCTCTTCGAGTGCTTGTCATGCTGAATGAACCCTCTCATTGAGCGTATAGCGTGATGGACAATCCCTCTTTTTGACCGTATGTCGCAACGAATGACCCTTCTCTTCTAGTAAATGTCATAATGAACGGTCACTTTCTTAGAGTGTATACCGTGATGGACGACGATTCTCTTTGAGCGGAATGACCCCTCTTTTCGAGTGCATGATATAATGAATGGTCACTTTCTTAGAGAGTATATTGTGATGGACGACCGCTCTCTTTGAGTGTATGTCACCGTGAATGACCCCTCTCTTCGAGTACATGTAATAATGAACGGTCCTTTCTTAGAGCGTATATCGTGATGGACGACCCGTCTCTTTGAGCGGTGTCGGAGTGAATGACCCTTCTCTTCGAGTGTATATCATGGTGAACGGTCCCTCTTTTTGAGCGTATCACGTGATGGACGACACCTCTCTTTGAGCGTATGTCACGATGAGTGACCTCTCTCTTTGAGTGCATATCATAAAAATATTTCCTTTCTTAGAGCGTATACAGTGATGGACGACCCCTCTCTTTAAGCGTATGTCACTATGAATAACCCCTCTCTTCGAGTGCATGTCATAACGATCGGTCCCTCTCTTCGAGCGTATGAATCGATGAATAACCTTTCTCTTTGAGTGAATATCATAACGAACAGTCCCTTTCATAGAGCGTATACCGTGATGGACGAACCCTCTTGGAGTGTATGTCGCGGTGAATAACCCCTCTTCGAGAGTATGTGGTAATGAACAGTCCCTTTCTTTGAACGTATGTCGTGATGGACGACCCTCTCTTTGAGCGTATGTCACGACGAATGACCCCTGTCTTCGAGAGTATGTCATAATGAATGGTCCCTCTCTTTGAACGTATGCCGTGATGGAAGAACCCTCTTTGAGCGTATGTCACGATGAATGACCCCTTTCTTCGAGTGCATGTCATGGTGAACGGTCCATCTCTTTGAGCGTATACCGTGATGGATGACCCCTCTCGTTGAGCGTATGTCGCATTGAATGACCCCTGTCTTCGAGTGAAAGTCATAATGAATGATCTATATTTTGGAGCGTATACCGTTATGGACGACTCTTCTCTTTGAGCGTATGTCGCGATGAATGACCCCTCTCTTCGAGTACATGTCATGGTGAATGATCCCTCTCTTTGAGCGTATACCATGATGAACGAAACCTCTTTTTGAACGTATGTCGCAATGAATGACTCCTCTTTTCTGTACATGTCATAATGAACGGTCCCTTTCTTAGAGCGTATACCGTGATGGACGAACCTTCTCTTTGAGCGTTTTTCATGATGAATGACCCCTTTATTCGAGTGCATGTCATACTGAATGGTCCAATTCTTAGAGCGTATACAGTGATGGACAATCCTTCTCTTTGAGTGTATGTCGCGACGAAGGACCCGTCTCCTCTAGTGCATGTCATAATGAACAGTCCCTTTCTTTTAGCGTATGTCGTGGTGAATGACCCCACTCTTTGACTGTATCTCATAATGAACGGTCCCATTCTTAGAGCGTATACCGTGATGGACGACCCTTCTCCTTGAGCGTATCTCACGATGAATAATCCCGCTCTTCGAGTGTATGCCATAATGAACGATCCCTTTCTTAGAGCATATACTGTGATGAGCGACCCCACTCTTTAAGTGTATGTCGCGGTGAATGACCCCTCTCTTCGAGAGTATACCATAATGAATGGTCCCTCTCTTTGAGCATATGTCGTGGTGGATGACCCCTCTCTTTGAGCATATATCGCGATGAATGACCCTTCTCTTCGAGAGCATGTCATGCTGAATGGTCCCTCTCCTTAAGGGTATTCCATAATGGACGACCCCTCTCTTTGAGCGTATGTCGTGATGAATAACCCTTCTCTTCGAGTTCATGTCATGTTGAACGATCCCTCTCTTTGAGCTTATGTCGTGATGGATGACCCCTCTCTTTGTGTGTATGTCGCATTGAATGACCCCTCTCTTCGAGTTCATGTCATTATGAACAATCTGATTCTTAGAGTGTATACCGTGGTGGATGACCTCTCTCTTTTAGCGTATGTCGCGATGAATTTCCCCTCTCTTTGAGTGCATGTCATTGTGAATGGTCTCTCTCATCGTGCGTATACCATGATGGACGACCCCTCTCTTTGAGCGTATGTTGCAGTGAATAACCCATCTCTTCGAGTGCTTGTCATAACGAATGGTCCTTTTCTTAGAGCGTATACCGTGATGGATGACCCTTCTCTTTGAGCGTATGTCGCGATGAATGACCCCACTCTTCGAGGTTATGTCATAATGAATGGTCACTTTTTTAGAGCGTACACCGTGGTGGACGACCTCTCTTGTTAAGCGTATGTCATGGTGAATGATCCCTCTCTTCGAGAGTATGTCATAATGAATGGTCACTCTCTTTGAGTGTATGCCGTGATAGACGACCCCTCTCTATAAGCGCATATCGTGATGAATGACCCCTCTCTTAGAGTGCAGGTCACGGTGAACAGTCCCTCTTTTTGAGAGTATGTCGTGATGGACGACCCCACTCTTTGAGCATATGTCGCGATGTATAACCCCTCTCTTCGAGTACATGTCCTGTTGAACGATCCTTGATACATGCATTAGAGGGCTAAAGTAATGCACATTGAGCATAAATATGAATCTGTTAGTAAAGTCTGGAAAGCGAGCCAACTTGCCATGACTTTTTGGTTGTGTTCCGTGCATTTATGGGCAGAGTTGTCTTCTAATAAATTGACCGTTATTCAGTTACCTTTTGAATGCATCTTGAAATGCATCAATTGGATATCCAGAGCTCAAGATATGTTTGTTTTACCGAAGATTACGCGTACAGAAAACTAGATACGGGATTATTATGAGATTTTGTAAATTCATCTCAAAAGCTAATATATAAAGTTTTTGGATGAATTAGACATTAAATAAATTAATTCAAAGGTGGATTATAAATCTTTGACCATTATTATTAGTATTTTATTTTATTACTTAGGATTCCTTTTAATTAGCTATCATATGCTGATTTTAGGAGATTTATTTTATCAAGATATTAATATGTTGATATTTAGGGATTGATCAGCTATCTATTAGGCAATTCTAAGATCTCCTCTAGACTATAAAAGGGGACAACTCTTTTCTTGTAAACATATAAAGAGTATAAATTTCTGAGTTATAAAAACTCTTGGCCTCGGGCCATTTTATTTGCAAGGTTGCCACCTTGCTATTTTTCTTATCAGAAGTCTTCTTCAACATAAGTACTTCAAGTTTTTATGAGGGAGATTATCTTCACACTCTCGCTTGCC
Organism: Abelmoschus esculentus; assembly: GCA_035048815.1. Taxonomy (NCBI): domain Eukaryota; kingdom Viridiplantae; phylum Streptophyta; class Magnoliopsida; order Malvales; family Malvaceae; genus Abelmoschus; species Abelmoschus esculentus. The sequence goes on from JAUCBN010000036.1 coordinate 11,895,935, forward strand.
TAAGCAATCGCGTTTAGGAGGGTGAGTTAGAGCCGATTATGGTGTTTGCCTATTTAATTACGGATAGGGGGTGCCTAGGACAACAACATATCACCAATTCACCGAAGAGATTCGTTTCGTTTGCAGGTGTTTGCCTATTCAATTGCGATTAGGAGGGTGCCAAGGGCAAATCAATCCAACATCATACCACCACCACCACCATCTATACTACTGTATTTTATATCAATCCCTTTGTTTGAGCGTATGTCGTGATGGATGACCTCTCTCTCTTTAAGTGCATATCGCATTGATTGACCCCTCTTGTTGAGTGCATGTCATTATGAACGATCCCTTTCTTAGAGTTTATACCGTGATGGACAACCCTCTCTTTGAACGTAGGTCGCGATGAATGAGCCCTCTCTTCGAGTGCATGTCATAATGAACGATCGCTATCTTTGAGAGTATACCGTGATGGGCAACCCCTCTCTTTGAGCGTATTACGCGATGAATGACCCTCTCTTTGAGTGTATATCATAATGAACGATCCCTCTCTTTGAGCGTATACCGTGATGGACAACCCCTCTCTTTGAGCGTATGTCGCGATGAATGTCCCCTCTCTTCGAGTGCATATCATAATGAACGGTCCCTTTCTTATAGCGTATACCGTTATGGACGACCCATCTCTTTGAGCGTATGTCACGGTGAACGACCCCTTTCTTTGAAGGTATGTGGTAGTAACCGGTCCCCCTCTTTGAGCGTATCTTGTGATGGACGACCCCTGTCTTTGAGCGTATGTCGTGATGAATGACCCCTCTCTTCGAGTGCATGTCCTGTTGAACGATCCCTCTATTCGAGCGTATGTCGTGATGGATGACCTCTCTCTTTAAGTGCATATCGCATTGAATGACCCCTCTTGTTGAGTTCATGTCATTATGAACGATCCCTTTCTTAGAGTTTATACCGTGATGGACGACACTCTCTTTGAAAGTAGGTCGCGATGAATGAGCCCTCTCTTCGAGTGCATGTCATAATGAACGATCGCTATCTTTGAGAGTATACCGTGATGGGCAACCCCTCTCTTTGAGCGTATTGCGCAATGAATAACCCCTCACTTTGTGTGTATGTCATAATGAATGATCCCTCTCTTTAAGGGTATACCGTGATGGACAGCCCCTCTCTTCGAGTGCATATCATAATGAACGGTCTCTTTCTTATATCGTATATCGTTATGGACGACCCATCTCTTTGAGCGTATGTCGCGGTGAATGACCCCTTTCTTTGAAGGTATGTTGTAGTGACCGGTCCCCCTCTTTGAGCGTATCCTATGATGGACGACTCCTGTCTTTGACCGTATGTCGCAACGAAGGACCCTTCTCTTCTAGTAAATGTCATAATGAATGGTCACTTTCTTAGAGCGTATACCGTGATGGACGACCCTTCTCTTTAAGCGGAATGACCCCTCTTTCGAGTGCATGATATAATGAATGGTCATTTTCTTGGAGAGTATATTGTGATGGACGACCCCTCTCTTTGAGCGTATATCACTCTGAATGACCCCTCTCTTCGAGTACATGTCATAATGAACGGTCCTTTCTTAGAGCGTATATCATGATGGACGACACGTCTCTTTGAGCGATGTCGTGGTGAATGACCCTTCTCTTTGAGCGTATTTCATAATCACCGGTCTCTCTTTTAGCGTATCCCATGATGGATGACCCCTCACTTTGAGCGTATGTCTTTATGAATGACCCCTCTCTCCGACTGCATGTCATGGTAAACGGTCCCTCTCTTTGTGCGTATACCGTGATGACGTCCCCTCTTTTGGAGCGTAAGTCGCGATGAATGACCCCTCTCTTCGAGTGCATGTCATAATGAACGGTCTCTTTCTTAGAGAATATACCGTAATGGACAACCCTTTTCTTCGAGCGTATGTGTCGATGAATAACCCTTCTCTTTGAGTGCATATCATAATGAACAGTCCCTTAGAGAATATACCGTGATGGACGACCCCTCTCTGAGCGTATGTTGCGGTGAATAACCCCTATCTTCGAGAGTATGTCATAATGAATGGTCCCTCTCTTTGAACGTATGCCGTGATGGAAGACCCCTCTCTTTGAGCGTATGTCACGATGAATGACCCCTCTCTTCGAGTGCAAGTCATGGTGAACGGTCCATCTCTTTGAGCGTATACTGTGATGAACGACCCCTCTCATTCAGCGTATGTCGTATTGAATGACCCCTTTCTTCGAGTGCAAGTCATAATAAATGATCTATTTTTTGGAGCGTATATCGTTATTGACGACCCTTCTTATTGAGCGTATGGCACGATGAATGACCCCTTTCTTCGAGTGCATGTCATAATGAACCATCCTTTTCTTAGATAGTATACCATGATGGACGACCCCTCTCTTTGATCGTTTGTCGCGGTGAATGACCCCTCTCTTCGAGTGTAGATTATAATGAATGGTCCCTCTCTTTGAGCATTTGCCATGATGGACGACCCCTCTCTTTGAGCATATGTCGCGATGAATGACCCCTCTCATCGAGTGCATGTCATAACGAACGGTCCCTTTCCTAGACCGTATATTGTGATGGACGACCCCTCTATTTGAGCGTATGTCCCAGTGAATGACCCCTCTCTTAGAGTGCATGTCATAATAAACGGTCCCTTTCTTAGAGCGTATACCGTAATGGAAGACCCCTCACTTTGAGCGTATGTCACGGTGAATGACCCTTCTCTTTAAGTGCATGTAATAATAATCACTCCCTTTCTTAGAACGTCTACCGTGATGGACGATCCTCCTCTTTGAGCGTATGTCGTAATGAATGACCTATAACACCCAACCTGGATGGCACACTTGGCCTCCGGCCCAAAACCCGTATTTAAAACCAATTTCCATAAAATTCACTTAAATTAAAACAAGCCCAAAATAGTTTAAAGAAATTCGGAGCTCCAAAATTATTACAGACTCGTTAAAACATTCCACCCAAATTTAATAAACAGAGTTACAATTACATATAGGGTACAACATAGTACTATGCCAACTATATCTATAAGTGTACTCTGACAACTCGGTCGATGCTGAAATCCGAACCTTGATGGCACTCCACGGAACCCGCTTCACCTAACCTATGCACAAAAACAGATTCCGAACGCTGAGCCACACAAGCTCAGTGGATACGCCGAACTCGGCCAACATCATGCATATCAAAGCAGTAAAGCATGGCATATAAATCACATGCATGGTATGATGGTTTAGCATGCTTGCCTAACACATGGAATAAATGAGATGTATATTATCACACACAACATATACAATCAGCAAAACACACAAGGTAGTGAGGCTCGCATCCACACAGCATCGGGATCCTACACTACGAGTAGGGCCTGCGTCCACACAGCATCGGGATCCTTTACTCAAGGATGAGGCACGCGTCCACACAACATCGAGATCCTACATCCGGGATTGATGCACGCGTTCACACAGCATCGGGATCCTACATCCAGGACTGAGGCACACATCCACACAACATCGGGATCCTACACTCGGGATAGTCGTCAAATCATCATCCAGAATGTTACATCGGATGGCCTTTGACGTGTTGCAACACTTATGGATATCCGGATTTCCAACGCTCAAGGACTCAAACCACACAAACGATCCACCTAGGATCTTATCACAACAAGGCATGTTAAGTCTTGTTGTTCTTAAGCCTTTCGAGGTTATAATTATCAATCATAGATTAAAATTCCTTTCATAGCTTTTAAGATTAATGGAAGTATTAATTAAATCTCCGAGCCCCAAAACTCTACTCAAACTTAGCCAAAAACACAGGGGTATCGATACCCCATATTGGTGTATCGAAACACCCACCATCAATGCCCACCCAAAAAGGGTATCGGAACAAGGGTATCGATACCAGTATCGATACTCTTTGACCACTTCAAAAGTTAATAAAAGGGGAAAGGACCGTTTCGATACAGGTATCGATACAAAAAGTTACTGGAAGCCTCGGTATCGAACCATGGTTCGGTACCCATAAACGACAAGCCAAAACACACTCATGGGTATCGACCGGTATCGATACCCCTGCACAAAATGCAGGTATGCACTTAGAATTTTTAGAATTCCATCCCCAAACTTAATCTAACTGATTCTAAAGTCTTCCTACTCATTTTTAATAGTGATTAGGATGTTTTAACACCAATTTCCAACAATTGAACACATAAACTCGTATTTCATCATTAATGACCCATTTTGAAGCAAACCAAGCAAGACAAAACACATACATGATTTCTCTATATGCTATGCATTCTACCATGAATGGATGATGAAGAAAGAGTTAGGAGTACCAACCTCTTAGCAAAACAGCAGCAACCCGAGCTTCCTCTATTCAAACTCTTCCTCTACCTAAGCTTGTTGATGGCTCACCACCTTCTTTCTCTACAAGAGAAAGATGAAGAACGGTTTAGGAAGAACTTAGGATGATTCCTCAAAGTCTAAGAACACAAAAAGGGACTGAGATTAAAGCTCCAAAACTCAATCCTGAGCTCCACCCAAAACCCCACAAGAACCTCCATCTAACACCAAAACCACACATCCTTACCTTGTTTTATAGATCCTATACTGCTGTACAACCTTTCTTCAAGCATAAAAACGAGATTCCCACTAAGATTCTTAAAGATCAAACCTTTTACCTTACCTTCTTCTTGCTTCTATGATGGGGAGGATGGAGAGTGAAGAGAGAAAAGAAACGAGGTCATTCCTCTGCAGAAATTAAACCCCCAAACCCCTCTCTTCCCATCTCTATTTGGTAATTACCAAATCACCCCCAACCCAACAAATAACAAGCCCAACAACCAGACCAGCCCTAAAGCCTAAGGCCCAACAACCTAAGGTCCAAACTGTACAAACCCGGGGCCCAACACTTCGGGTTAACACGACCCTCGGATATGGGAAATCCGGGTTGTTACAACTCTCCCCTCCTTGAGCGAATGTCACAATGAATGACCCCTTTCTTCGACAACATGTCATAATGAATAGTTCCTTTCTTAAAGCGTATACTGTGGTGGACGACATCTCTCTTTAAGCGTATGTCGCGGTGAATGACCCCTCTCTTCGAGAGTTTGTCATAATGAATGGTCCCTCTCCTTGAGCGTATGTCATGATGGACGACCCTACTCTTTGAGCGCATGTTGCATTGAATGACCCCTCTCTTCGACTGCATGTTATGATGAACTGTCCCTCTCTTTGAGCGTACAACGAGATGGACGACACCTCTTTTTTAGTGTATGTCGCGATGAATGTCCCCTCTCTTCGAGTGTATGTCATAATGAATGGTCCCTTTCTTAGAATATACACCGTGATGGATGACCCTTTTCTTTGAGCATATGTTACGGTGAATGACCCCTATCTTCGAGTGCATATTGTGGTAAACGGTCCCTCTCTTTGAGCGTATACCGTGATGGACGATCCCTCTCTTTGAGCGTATACCGTGATGGACGACCCCTCTCTTTGATTGTATGTCGTGATGTGATGAATGACCCCTATCTTCGAGTGCATATCATGGTAAACGGTCCCTCTCTTTGAGCGTATACCATGATGGACAACCCCTCTTTATGAGCGTATGTCGCAATGAATAATCCCTCTCTTCGAGTGCATGTCATGCTGAAAGGTCTTTCTCTTTGAGAGTATACTGTGACGGACAGTTCCACTCTTTGAGCGAATGTCACGATGAATGAACCCTCCCTTTGACTGCATGTCATAATGAACGGTACCTTTCTTAGATCTTATACTGTGATGGACACCCCTCTCTTTGAGCATATTTGGTGATGAATGAACCCTCTCTTCGAGTGCATCATGGTGAACGATCCTTCTATTTGAGCGTATACCTTGATGGACAAGCCCTCTCTTTGAGCGTTTGTCACGAAGAATGACCCCTCCCTTCGATTGTATGTCATAATAAACGATCCCTCTCTTTGAGCGTATGTCGCGTTGAATGACCCCTCTCTTCAAGTGCATGACATGGTGAACGGTCCCTCTCTTTAAGCGTATACGGTGATGAACAACCCCTCTCTTTGAGCTTATGTCACGATGAATCACTCCTATCTTTAAGTGCATGTCCTAACAAACGGTCCCTCTCTTTTAGCGTATACCATGATGGACGACCCCTCTTTTTTAGTTATGTCGCAGTGAATGACCCCTCTTTTCGAGTGCGTGTCATAATGAATGGTCCCTTTCTTATAGCGTATACCGTGATGACAACCCCTCGCTTTGAGCGTATGTCGCGGTGAATGACCCCTCTCTTCGAGTGCATGTCATAATGAACGATCCCTTTCTTATAGCGTATACCGTGAAGACGACCCCTCTCTTTGAGCGTATGTCGCGATGAATGACCCCTCTCTTCGAGTGCATGACATGGTGAATAGTTCTTCTCTTTGGGCGTATACTTGTTCCTGCACAGATATGAAAATGCAGTAAAGTACGCCTTTTCTACAAATATTATCTTCAATGGTATAATCCCTAAATATATCATATTAAGCACATGCATTGGTTCAAGTAGGTGTAGATTTGATGATAAGTGCCCATGAAAAGTGTAGAAAGTGATAGTGAGTCGAGCAGTTATCATCTCTCTTTGGGCATATACCGTGATGGACGACCCCTCTCTTTGAGAGTATGTCGCGATGAATGACACTACTCTTTGAGTGCATGTCATGGTGAACGGTCCCTCTCTTTCAGCGTTTACCATAATGGACGACCCCTCTCTTTGAGAGTATGTCACGGTGAATGACCCCTCTCTTCGAGTGCATGTCATAATGAACGGTCCCTATCTTTGAGCGTATGTCGCGATGAATGACCCCTCTATTCTAGTGCATGTCATGGTGAACGGTCCCTCTCTTTGAGCGGATACCGTGATGGATGACCCCTCTCTTTGACCGTATAGCGCGATGAATGACCCCTATCTTCGGGTTCATGTCATAATGAACGGTCCCTTTCTTAGAGTGTATACTGTGGTGGACGACCCCTTTCTTTGAGTTACATCGCAGTGATTGACCCCTCTCTTCGAGTGCATGTCATAATGAACGGTCCCCTTCTTAGAACGTATACCGTGATTGACGACTCCTCTTTGAGCGTATGTCACTGTGAATGACCCCTTTTAATTGAGTGCATGGCATGCTGAACGGTCCCTCTCTTTGAGCGTATACCATGATGGATGACCCCTTTCTTTGACCGTATATCGCGATGAATGACCCCTCTCTTCGAGTGCTTGTCATAATAAACAGTCCCTTTCTTAGTACGTATACCTTGATGGGCGACCCTTCTCTTTGAGTGCATGTCATAATCAACGGTCCCACTCTTTGAGCGTATACAGTGATCGATGACCACACTCTTCGAGTGCATTTCATGGTGAACAATCCATCTCTTTGAGTGTATACTGTGATGGACGACCCCTCTCTTTGAGCGTATGTTGCGGGGAATGATATATGGATCCAAAGGATCCAAAGGGAACTTGTTATGAATGACTATCTCGAAAAGGGATATTTGGAAGATCTCTTCGAAAATGACCCTTTTGGAGGCCTCTACTTCAAGCAAAAGTTTCATCAGCTTGTTCCATCATTGAAGCAATTGGCTGCCACTGCATCAAGGATATATTCTTTAGAAAACCCTTTTGACTTGAGGGGATGATATGTGCACGCCCAACCGTAGTTTCTTTCCATACATAATATTAAGCTACTTCATTTCACACATGGGATCAAAGGGGAGTTATCTTGTTGATCTTCGTATTTATTACTTTTATATACTTTATATTAAGCTACTTAAGAGTTATATTACTTAAGCTATAAAAATAAATAGTTATTATAACCACATTGGTTAAAGTTTTAGCTTAGTTCTAAACTCATCTTAAGTTATTTTAAGTATTCTCATTATTTCCATTATTATTTTTTCTTCATAGGACTTACCTACAGCTCAAGGAGTAAATATTAACTCGGTGTCAACTTAATCAGCTTAGAAGAAGTTAAACGGAAGGCAATACTAGAAACACAAGGAGCCAACTACAAAATAGCTTGGAAATGCATGGAGCACTCCTACTGTACTTAAAGGACTAAAGGATAGCTCCATGTCAGCTCACAAGTCCCATACGAGCTCAAATGAAGCATAATTCAAAACAAGGCCTTAGGAGATTCAGATCAGCTACAAAACACTCCTCACACTAGAAGAGAGTATAAGGAAGCTAATGGACCAGCTCACTTTGCTAAAGGCAGCTTGGATTAACTTATTTCAGCTTCAAGCTTTAGCTAAGTCTTTTTGCTAGATAGCTCAGTTCAATCTAGCTCACTCCTAGCTCGATTAGCTCACCTCAACTCTTGCTATCACTCCCAGCTCAACACCCGAAGGTCACCTACCCTTCACCAAGCATCATGTCCGTCCACTATCCACATTGGCGCCAAGATTATGGAGGGAAAGGAAGAAGTGGGCGCCGAAACAAAGAGGTAGCACTTTTCATTGGACAAATTCATAATGGTCCACTTATTTGCCATTTTCGAGAAGGATACAAGCAGAAATGGGTTTCGGTGTCTTCATGCAAGTTGTTCCTCTATCACTTATCTTTCCAACACATTTTGAACTACATCAATCCGATGTCAGGAGCTCGAGATATGGCCAAATTACTGAAGCCAGTGCAGACTGGACCGAGAAGTTACATCTTTTCAAATAGATTTGGAGGGAGACACCATTCAAATGAATAGTTATCCAAATAGTTGAAGGTCATTTTGGCCAAACATCTTAAAAAACTATAAATAGGACTTAAATTACAATCACATATTTGATCAATACAAAATTACTATGTGAGTTTACTCTCAAACTTGTTCGTTTTAGAACTATATCGACTTATCAAATCTATTATATAGGTTTGTGGCGTCTCCTATCTCTTCCATCCATACTTAGGATTCTAGGAACTTATTTCCTAAGGGTCTAAGTCTTATACCACCCTCAAAGCATACTATAAGTTAGGTTTATGCTTTCATAGCATAAGTTCTACTTTTGTTACCTTTAAATACTATTTCTTTATCACCTTACATACATTCTATCCTAACCATTTCATCAATCAACATATCCGACTTTCTTAGCCTTCACTATCACCTTTTCCATTATTTCCTAACCAAAATATCACCTAACCATCCCTTACCAATTATACATATAACCTATACTTCCGCAGCCCTCTTTACACCATTTCACCATCTTTTCTTCATCAAATAACAAAGAACGCGTACGAGGATCAAGGCTTGCTTGCAATCACGGTCAGGACAATCAAAGCATCTCTACAACAACAATTGGAGAGTTGAAGCGTATCATATGGTATCAGAGCAAAGGAAGATTCAAGTAAGCCTCCTTCTTGTGAATTTCAGTTCAAAAAAAAAAAGAATTTTCGAAATTTGTACAAAAAATAGAAGTTGCAAATTCATGTTTCTCTCCTCTCAAAGAGTCTGAATTAGTAAAAAAAGTTCAAAAAAATCATATTCACATTTGAAGTGAAGGCAAGAAGCACAAAACAAGCAAATGACTAACTCGGACAAGTTCCTCAAGTTTGATTGTTCACGATTGGTTTGTAAGTATGTTTTATGGTAACGTACTATCTATCCTTTGTTATTTCATTCTATTCTTATACCATTTTCATATTAGTCCCTACACTTTTCTATTTTTATTTTATTTCTTCTTTCTCTTTCTTTTCCTTAACCTAGCCCTTATCTTGTAGCCCAAACGCCAACAACATCTATACTAATGTTTTGATAGGTTTTTAGTTCTATTAAGAATTTGTGACGAGAGCTCGAGTGATAAAAGGCAAGAGAGTTGTTAGATCAGAAGAGGACAATAAAAGCCATTCTGTCCTAGAGTACAAACACGAGTGATTTAAGTAACAACTTCTTTTCCTTGGAGTGGCAGTGAGGATTTTTTGAGTGTATTATGAGGTTTATATTTTTTTCTTTTATTTTCACTAACCGTGTATCAGAATTCTTAGAACAATCCATCATCCTGGGAAAAGGAGAAAGTAAGTTCCAAGACATGCTAGATGATCAACAAAGAACAAACATCTTTTAGACATGGTGCAATGTAAATGGTAAGGTGTTCTCTGTTATCATAGACAATGAAAGTTGTACAAACATTGCTAGCACTTATTTGGAGGAAAAGTTAGGACTCAAGGCAACCAATCATTCAAGCCCCTATTATTTGCAATGGTTAAACGATAAAGAATCATTCCTGGTCAAAGAACAAGTATTTGTACCATTCTCAATTGGAAGGTACAAAGATGAAATTATGTGTGACATAATGCTTATGAATACAAGTCATCTTCTTCTCGGACGACCATGACAATTCGACAAGCGGGCCATCCATGAAGGATTCACCAATCGGTTTTCATCTTCCTTTGAAGGCAGAAATATCACCTTAGCTCCTTTATCTCCAGAACAAGTGAAGGAAGATCAAATGCAATTGAAAAAGAACATTGAAACCATGAAAGGAATTGAGAAAATTGAACAAAAAGAAGTGAATGATAGAATTGTTGGATTTGAAAATAAAAGATTGGTTGACAAAAATAATGGGGCTGAAAATGATAAAATCAAAAAGAAAAAAGAAGTTAGAGTCGAAAAAGAAAAAAAGGAAAAAAACATATTTTATGATGTGTGCACATTTCTGCTCATTTATCTCATGCTTTCATGCTTCATTTCACGCATGGGATCAAAGGGGAGTTATCTTACCGATCTTAGTATTTATTACTTTTATATACTATATAGTAAACCACTTAAGAGTTATATTAATTAAGCTATAAACATGACTAGTCAATATGACCACATTATTAAGTTTTAGCTTAGATCAATATTTATATTAAGTTATTTTAAGTATTCCCATTATTTCCATTATTATGTTTTTCTTCATAGGACTTACCTACAACTCAAGGAGTAAATAGCAGCTCGGTGTCAACTCAGTTACCACAAAAGAAGCAAAACAGAAGACAATACTAGAAACACAAGGAGCCAACTTTAGAATAGCTTGGAAATGCATGAAACACTCCTACAATACTTAAAGGACTAAAGGATAGCTCCATGTCAGCTCACAAGTCCCATACGAGCTCAAATGAAGCATAATTCGAAACGAGGCCTTAGGAGATTCGGATTAGCTCCAAAACACTCCTCACACTAGAAGGGAGAATAAGGAAGCTCATGGACTAGATCACTTTGCTAAATGCAACTTGGGTTAGCTTATTTCAGCTTCAAACTTTAGCTAAGTCTTTCAGCCAAATAGCCCAGTTCAATCCAGCTTACTCCCAGCTCGATTAACTCACCTCAACTCTAGCTATCACTCCCACCTCAACACCCGAAGGTCACCTACCCTTCACCAAGCATCATGTCTGTCTATTATCCACATTGGGCACCAAGATCATGGAGGGAAAGGAGGTGGACGTCAAAACAAAGAGATATCACTTTTCATTGGACAAGTTCATAATGGTCCACTTGTTTTTCATTTTCGAACAGGATACAAGCAGAACTGGGTTTCGGTGTCTTCATGAAAGTTGTTCCCCTATCTCTTATCTTTCCAGCGCATATTTGATCGCATCAATACGATATCGGGATCTAGAGATATGGCCAAATTACTGAAGACAGTGCAGGCTGAACCGAGAATTTACATCTTTTCGAATAGTTTTGGAGGGAGACACTAGTCAAATGAATGGTTATCCAAATAGTTAAAGGCCATTTAGGCCAAATCCCTTAGAAAACTATAAATAGGACTTGGATTTCATTTTGTAAACACACCATTCAGATTATACAAAATTACTTGTGAGATTTTTCTCTCGCTTAGTTTTTCTTAGAACTTTATCGACTTATCAAGTACTTTTGTACTTGTGGCGTCAACCCTTTTCTATCCATTTTGATACTTTGGGTTCTTTTAGTTTAATATACTAAAAGGTTCAAAGTCCGTTTATCACCACCCCTTAAAGATCGATATAAGGTTTAGGATTAGGTTTTCTATAACCTAGTTTCTTCCTTAAGTATCTTTAAGATACTATTTTCATTTCACCATTCCTTACATTTCCTCTCATTCCATTCATCATTCTCAATCATTTGTCATCCCACAAAATATCCTAAACATTCATTCACCCTTAGCAACACCACACATCCTTCCACTTCCATATCAGTCCCTAAACTATTCCTTTCATTCCTTATCCTTAATTCTCTATTTTGCAGTCACTTCTTGCGAGAGACTTCCTTCCTTCCTAGGTCCTACAATCAAAGTGTATCGTTCAGCATCCTCAACAAGATCGGCACATATCCTTTTATTTAACTCTACTTTTTCTATTCCTTCTTTTGTTTTGCAGGGCAATCCAAGAGTCTTATTTTTTCAAAGAGATGATCTAGTAATCATGCCTTTTGGAGAACTAAAGGATGTGTCCTTTGAAGCGTCAATAGCCACGACTTTTGGAGACACACAAGACAAGTCTTTTGATGTTTCAAAAGTTTTGACATTGAAGTTCCAATAGTTCAAATCTTTGACACTCCAAGTGTCTTGCAGATCGTGAAGAAAATTCAACAACCAGTGTCCATTAAACATCTACCATGGTTTGCAAATTCTTTTCATCTTGTTATAGGTTCATTCTCTACTAAATATGGTTCATTTTGTAGTAAATTCATAAGTCTACATGGAATTGTACTTGCTTGTGAGGACCAATTCAAGGAGATGAAACAGGCACTATCAATCTATTCTAGAATGATAATATGGAAAGGCACAAGGATTAAAGTTTGAAAAACATACCTACTTGAAGTATTCCAAAGGAAAAATCTATATGCCAATGGTTATGATGATTCAGAACGACACATCCAAAAGATAAGTCAACCCAGGGGTATAAAGATTCCAAGAGGTACGAGAGAAAGATCCAAAGGGAACATGTTGTGAATGGCTATATCGAAAAAGAATATTTGGAAGATCTCTTTGAAAATGACCCTTTTGGAGGCCTATACTTCAAGCAAAAGTTTCATCAACTTGTTCCATCATGGAAGAATTGGCCGCCCCTGCATCGAGGAATTACTCGTTGGAAAACCCTTTCGATTTGAGGACAAATCGCCTAAAAGATGGGAGGAATGATGCGTTCACATTTCTGCTCATTTATCTCATTCATTCATACTTCATTTCACGCATGGGATCAAAGGGGAGTTACCCTACAAATCTTAGTATTTATTACTTTTATATACTTTATAGTAAGCTACTTAAGAGATATATTAATTAGGCTATAACTATGAATAGTCAATATAAGCACATCATTAAGTTTCAGCTTAGATAAAAATTTATATTAAGTTATTTTAAGTATTCTCATTATTTTCATTATTATGTTTTCTTCATAGGACTTACCTACAACTCCAAGAGTAAATATTAGCTCGGTGTCAGCTCAATCAGCTCAAAAGATGCTAAACGGAAGACAATGCTAGAAACACAAGGAGCCAATTTCAGAATAGCTTGGAAATGCATGGAACACTCCAATAGTACTTAAAGGACTAATGGCTAGCTCCATGTTAGCTCACAAATCCCATATGAACTCAAATGAAGAATAATTCAAAACAAGACTTTAGGAGATTCGGATCAGCTCTAAAACACTCCTCACACTGTAAGAGAGTATAAGGAAGCTAATGGAGTAGCTCACTTTGCTAAAGGCAACTTGAATTAGATTATTTCAGCTTTAAACTTTAGCTAAGTCTTTCAGCTAGATAGCTTAGTTCAACCCAGCTCACTTCCAGCTCGATTAGCTCACCTCAGCTCCAACTATCACTCCCAACTCAATACCCGAAGGTCACCAGCCCTTCACCAAGTATCATGACCGACCATAATCCACATTGGATGCCAAGATCAAGGAGGGAAAGCAAGTGGGCGCGAAAACAAAGAGATAACACTCTTCATTAGGCAGATTCATAATGGTCCACTTGTTTGCCAATTTCGAGCAGGATACAAGTCTAATTGGTTTTCGTTGTCTCCTGAAAGTTGTTCCTCTATCTCTTATATTTTCAACACATGTTGAATCGGATCAATCTGATATCGAGATTTTCAGATATGGCCCAATTACTGAAGACTGTGCAGGCTGAACCGAAAAGTTACAACTCTTCTAATATATTTGGAGGGAGAAACCATTCAAATGAATGATTATCCGAATAGTTAAATTTTATTTCGTCTAAACCCCTTAAAAAACTATAAATAGGACTTGGATTTCATTTTGTAAACACATCATTCAGATTATATAAACTTACTTGTGAGATTTTTCTCTCGTTTAGTTCTTCTTAGAACTTTATCGACTTATCAAGTACTTCTGTACTTGTGGCGTCAAACCCTTTCTATCCATCTTGATACTTCGGGTTCTTTAAGTTTAGTTACTAAAAGGGTCAAAGTCCGTTTATCACCACCCTTTAAAGATCAATATAAGGTTCAGGATTAGGTTTTCTATAACCTAATTTCAACCTTGAGTATCTTTAAGATACTATTTTCATTTCACCATCCTTATATACCATCTTATCCCATTCTCCATTCCCATCCTTTATCATCATCATAAAACGTCCTAAACATCCATTCACCCTTCCTTATCAACACCACACATCCTTCCGCTTCCAAATCAGTCCCTAAACTATTCCCTTCATTCATTTCACCTATTCCTTTCCTCCATTATCCTTAATTCTTCATTTTTGCAGCCACTTGCGAGAGACTTCATTCCTTCCTAGGTTCTACAATCAAATTTTGCCGTTCAGCATCTTCAACAAGATCGACACACATTACACCTTCATTTCCTTCCCTAATCAACCATCAACATACCCCACGCCATAACCTCTTCTTAAATTATTCTTATCTTATTTCCAACATCCTTTAACATTCTTTGTTCAAGATACAAGCATGATACAAGGCTTGGTTGTATTCTAAGGTCCGGCCAATTAAAGTTTCTCTCTACAAGCATCTTTGGAGAGTTAGAGCATATCAAATGGTATCAGAGCAAAGGAAAAATCAAGTAAGCCCTATTATTATTTGTTATTTCAATTTTGATCAAAAAAAAGAAAAGAGAAGAAAGAAAAGCAAAAAAAAACAATAGGAAGGTGTGATGTATTACAAGTGCCAATTTCCATAGGAAGTTACAAGGATGAAATCTTGTGTGATGTGTTGTTACCCATGAACTCCTGTCATATCATCCTTGGGAGACCCTAACAATTTGATAAGAAGGCAATGTATGATGGTCACTTAAACCATTATGTTTTCAAGTTTGAAGGCTGGAAGATCACGTTGACACCTTCGATGCCAAAACAAGTGAGGAATGAGCAAGATGCCTTGACAGAAAGCCTAGCGGCATGGAAGAAGTCCTCCAAAGAAGACACTAAGAAGATGACCTTTTATGCTCGTGGGAGGGACATTCGGAGGACCTTTCCACACGACAAAACGTGCTTGTACTTATGTACAAGGAAAGTTGTTTTAACACTAACACCCTTGAAGGTTTACCTTCAAATATTTCTCAACTTTTGCAGGAATTGAAGGATATGTTCCCTGATGATCTTCTTAGTGGGTTGCCTCCCGTTAGAGGAATTGAGCACCAGATAGATTTCATACCTGGAGCCACCATTCCTAATAGACTTGCTTATAGGAGCAATCCAGAAGAGACCAAGGAGTTACAACGCCAAATAAGGGAACTTACAGAGAAGGGCTATATTAGAGAAAGCTTGAGTCCTTAGGCCGTGCCAGTTTTGTTAGTTCCAAAGAAGGATGGTTCATGGAGGATGTGTGTGGACATGTTACGTGTAGAAAGAGTTGCACAATTTGTGTAAGTGTACACTTCGCAAGTAATAATGTAATGAATATAGAGTATCATCTCCACAGGGATTGGTGTACTTAATATGTTTTCTTTCTCTTCTCGCTCTACAAAAGAAATAAAATAAAAACACAGATCAATTTGATTATTCTGAATTAAACTAAAATAACGTAAATAATAAAAAGCCAGATAATGAAAAGAAAATCAGATTAAGAGAATGGCAGGATTCAGTTGAGTCGTATTGTAGGTTTAATTGACTTGTTTCTGTCTGATGCAATTATACAACACTACCCCGACAGAACTACAGTTTTACTGCCCTAACAGTGAAGGGTTACGTCCGTCGCGGCAATCCCTTGCTCTTGGGTGGACTCGCCAAGGTTCGACAAAGTGTCCTTTGATGACTCTGCTTATCCCTAAGTCAAAGTACTGTTGATGACTAGTCCTTGATGATACCTCCCGACGTGAATCAACTATAACCACCAACCAATCTCACACTTCTTTTAGCCGCTGAAACTCTAACCTATCCGTAGGTCGAGTTAGTATTTTCCATCTAGAAAAATATTGTACTTATTTATTTCGTGAATCTAACTCGTTCGATATTAGATAAATAAATCTCTCACAAACTTCTCTCTCGAGCTTGAATGCAAGAACAATGAAGGGAAAAGAATAAGCAAACCTCAATATTTTATTGCATGAAACAAGAAAGCAAAGTACAATTTTCTCCCATAAATACTCTACAACTTTCATCTAAACCCTAGAAGAATTTAGAACATAATGAAAACAAAGAAATCTCTAAGATCTATCGTGAACTCCCCTCCTCTTTCTTCTTAAACGTCACATCCTTTATATAGGCTAAAATTAGGGCGACATTAGCCTTGGAGAAGAGGTAAAGTTGGTTTGGACGTTGCTTACCATAAAGAGGTGAGTCTTTAATTTAATGTAATTTAATGATTTTTGACCAAAACAAACTTTAACTTCTTTTCAACTTTTCACCGCCTTCCCAAACTCTAACTGCCATGCAGAGTGTCTAGAAAAATCCAGCTTTTTTTGCTCTTCAAGTCGATCACCACTTTGACTTTTGGTATTATGGAGATCTAAGTTTGAAGTCTGCTCAACTTCCATCAGTAGGAGCTCTCATCTGTGGCTGGTTCGATCGGGATCTACTTCATAGTTCATTGCCCTATTTTCGCTCATTACCCTTCGCTACTTTCTAGGCTTTCTTATCGTGCTATCGCGACCTTAGAGTTCAGTTACTGCCCCGGCCCACAAATACCTGCAAATGCACAAAGATGCATTAAAGCTTACATTTTCCATAAATATCATCCTTATATGTCACGAAGGCAAAGCATCAAAATATCACACATTAAGCTCATGCATTAGTCCAAGTAGGTGTAGATTAAGTAATTATTGTTCATGAAAAGTGTGAAAAATAATAGTCTTTTGAGCACTTATCGCACCCCCAAACTCGAACTATTGTTTGTCCTCAAGCAATGCAAATCATCAAATTGCCAAATCTTATTCTTTATCAGTCTTACTTTTTTATCTATTCTTCCCACCATGACTATGCCTATTTTGGGTCTTAACCTTTCGGCTACCCAAGGTCTTACCCGGAATCAAGCTATAAGATTTTTTGAGTGTGTAAGTTCTTGTGGACAAGATTGATTAAAGGCTTTCTTAGACAAACTCTAAGTTCAAGACAAATAGACTTGGAATTAATGTTCTCTTCTTATAACAACAACTACTTGAGCCAATTTCGGGCTTCTCAAGGATTGTGTTTTATCATCAAGATTTTTTTGCATACTAGAGCCAATTTCGGGCACCTCTAGCATGAAGAAGACACTCGTCCTAGAGCCGGTGATAGGCACCTCTAGCTAACATTCCCAAAAAATCTAAGCCTTTATCACCTAAGTTCATTAAAAGAATTCTTATAATCAAACAAGTCCCAAAAGTGTTTTTAGAGTCAATCCTATAACATGCTTCTGAATTTTTATCCTTAAGTATCCTAAAGTTAATCCTTCTAAATAGGACCTATCCATGGTAAGGAGAAAGATTTTTATAGCCTAAGGAGAATAAACTGAAGCAATAATGATGTAAAGTAGTGCAAAAGTGTGGACGATAATATAAGTAGGGTGGTAGATGAAAATCTTTAATATAAACTTAAATTGCGACTTTTCATGGCAGAGTCGCGGTAATGAACTGCCTTGGTAGTGAATCTACACCCCCAAACTCAGATCGAGCATTGCCCTCAATACCTATATATATAGCAGAAAGCAGGAAATAAAAATTAACAAGTGAAGAAAAGAGATAAAAATAGGATAGAGGTATAAAAAGATTAAAGATCCTCTGAAGAACTGCTGTGAATGATTAGTTTTCTTGGTCTTGCTGCTGATGGTTTAGTTTTCGTTTTTTCTGCTGGTGATTACTAAGCTTTGGCTGTTCTGGTGGGTGGTGTCCTTTGCAAAGGGGCGTTGACTTCTTCTCCTTCTTTCTCATCACCAATTTCTTCGGTGGGCATTATTTTTGTCCCTCCCTCATCTTCAACTTCCATTGCATCTGCCCAAGCGTGCTGAGTGCTTGGCCTGGCGGTGGAATGGAGCTGCTTCCTGACAAAGTCCATCTCCGACGAGAAACTCCTCATGATTATAGGAGAACCTGCTGGAGTGCTGAAGGTCGCTCTCCACCTGGATGTCCTTCGGCTGGCTGATGATGCAACGGCAGGCTCTGGCGGATGAGATGGGTCTAATGCATGGAATGGTTGTGATGGTCTAGTAGCATAAAATGGTCGTGATCCTCCTAGAACCGGAGTTGTTTCGGTGTATGGTGCAGTTGTGACAAACATATCAAGAGGGAATTTTGGGAACTGCACCCCTTGGTTCTAAAAATTGGTGATCATCATCTGAGCTAATGTAGTGTTGAAATTTCTTTGGTACTCCATGTACCATTGTTGTCTTATATCTATGGCCGCGATCCTCTAGAGTATCTCCTGGTATGTATCCGCTGTGGTAGTGCTGTGGGAAGCAGCAGGCATGTCCGCCGTGTATTGGGCCTCGATAATTGTATCGATAGTGCCTGATTGTGGAGTTGCTTGGAATGGTTCCGCTTGTGTTATTTGCATGACTTTGTGACAAAACTCCCTTGTCCAACCGCGCCTTTGGACAATAATTTCGTCTATATCCTCGATTGGGACACCTGCGGCTGTGCAAAGACCCGTGATTAAACATGGAAAGCACAAAGGCCCTTTGTCCTTCTTACCACATTCGTAAATTTCACGTAGGATCTGCTCTCCCACATTTATGATTCTTTTATTGATAATGGATTGGATGAGATCCAGTCTCCTTCTGTCGACTGTATTGTTATGGGACGTTGGGATGAGGCGTCATTTTACGAACGTGGTCCACAACTTGGCCTCGGGCCTTAGGTTCTGTATTGCCACGGAACCTTTGTGGGATCCGATTTCCCAATGGGTGTTATCATAATAGAGATCATCTTTTATGAGTTCGTAGTCCTCGTTGTTGATATCCTCCATAAATAATCATGAGTAGGGTGGAGGCCATAGAACAAGTTGATGGTGTCGGCATCATTTCTACCTGGTCTTCCCCAGCAGTGGACATAAAGTGAATCTTTGCTTGGCCCATGAGCGTAAAATTCTCTCACAATCGTTGCATTGGCCTGGGCGGGTTGGAAGCAAAAGATTTGTCACTCTTGATACACTATTTTATTGAACAAATAGTGCTCGATTCCATAGTTTTCCTCGTCTGAATGCTGGAATTCTTTCTCTTTCCATAATTGCCTTGCAATAAAGGATCTGTTGAAGCATTCTTCAATAGCAACGGGTGCAAATCTCTTGTAATATGCCATGGGGAATTGGTGAAAGTTTTTAAGAAATTTGAGAAAAACAAGCAACGAATTCTAAGAAATCAAGAATGTAAGAGTGAATAGTTTAAGGTGAGAAAGTGTTTATATAGATCTCGGCCCTGTACTGCCGTGTTGATTTCGTTAACCCAACTAGCCATTTTTAGCTGTTGGCATTTACTGCCACGTCTGAAATTTCGTCCGACTAGCCGTTATGCTGTTCTACCCGTTGGTAATTATGGCGACCCTAACACTGTACACTACCGCGGTAGCGGATTTTCTGTCATGAATGACTTCACCTTCATTCTTGATTCTTGTCCTAAAAATAAACAACAAGAAAAGATAAAAAAATTCTGAACTAAAACTAATCCTAAAAGTACAATAAAACAAAGATAAGATGATGAAATTATGTCACGATAGGAGTGCATGCAAGTGCATCTCCTAAGGTGATGGTCTCCATAGTCCTTATATCATGTAGGCTAGAATAGTGCTTCAAACGTTGGCCATTCACTTTGAACTCATGTCCATCCCTTTTTGATTTGATCATTACTGCACCATGTGGGTAAGCTTGAACAACTTCAAATGGGCCAAACCATCTGGACCTAAGTTTACCTGGGAATAGTTTGAGTCTGAAATTAAAAAGGATGACTTGTTGCCCCGGCAGTAGCTTACGGTCATGCCATCTTTTAGTCTTCTCTTTGTAAATCTTGGCATTTTCATAGGCTGCTGCTCGGAGTTCTTCTATCTCATTGAGGTCTAGCAATCATTTCTGGCCAGCTTTCTCTCATTCCATGTTCAAAATTTTTACTGCCCAATAGGCTTTATGCTCAATTTCCAGGAGCAAATGACACGCTTTTCCAAATACAAGCCTGTATGGAGATGTTCCCAATGGGGTCTTGTATGTTGTCCTATATGCCTAGAGGGCATCGTCGAGACAATGAGACCAATCCTTTCGAGATGGGTTTACCACTTTTTCAAGGATTTGCTTTAATTCCTTATTTGATATTTCAGCTTGCCCATTTATCAGTGGGTGATAGGCCGTAGCAAATTCTGTGGTGACGCTTCATTTCTTCAAGGCCGCGACAATGATTCTATTATCAAAGTGTTTGCCTTCATCACTAATTATTGCTCTAGGCACTCCAAATCCAATGAAGATATTTTTCTTGAGAAATTTTTGAACAATCTTGGAATCATTATGTGGTGTGGCAATTGCTTCAGCCCATCTTGACACGTAATCCACCGCTACTAGGATGTAGAGATTGCTTTGAACGTATATCGTGATGGACAACCCCTCTCTTTGAGCGTATGTCGCGATGAATTACCCCTCTGTTTGAGTGCATGTCATAATAAACGGTCCCTCTCTTTGAACATATACCGTGATGGACGACCCCTCTCCTTGAGCGTATGTCGCGGTGACTGACCCCTCTCTTTGAGTGCATGTCATAATAAACCGTCCCTCTCTTTAAACGTATACCGTGATGGACGACCCTTCTCCTTGAGAGTATGTCGCGGTGAATGTCCCCTCTCATTGAGTGCATGTCATAATAAACGATCCTTCTCTTTGGGCGTAAACCGTGATGGACGGCCCTTCTCTTTGAGCGTATTTCGCGATGAATGATTCCTCTCTTCGAATGCATGTCATAATAAACAGTCCCTTTCTTAGAGCGTATAGCATGATGGACGACCCTTCTCTTCGAGCATATGTCGCGATGAATGACACGTCTCTTCTAGTGCATGTCATAATGAGCGATCCCTTTCTTAGAGCATATAACGTGATGGTCGACACCTCCCTTGAAGCGCATGTCGCGGTGAATGACCCCTCTCTTCGAGTGTATGTCATAATAAACGGTCCCTCTCTTTGAGCGTATACCGTGATGGACGACCCCTCTCATTGAGCGTATATAACGATTAATGACCTCTCTCTTCGAGTGCATGTCATAATGAACGGTCTCTCTTTTTAAGCGTAAACCGTGATCGATGACCCTCTCTTTGAGCGTATGTCGCGATGAATGACCAGTCTATTCGAGTGCATGTCATGGTGAACGGTCCATCCGTTTCAGTGGATACCATGATGGACGACCCCTCTATTTGAGCGTATATCGCGATGAATGATCCCTCTCTTCGAGTGCATGTCATAATCAATGGTCCCTTTCTTAGAGCGTATACCGTGATGGATGACACCTCTCTTTGAGCGTATGTCGCGGTGAATGACCCCACTCCTCGATAGTACGTCATAATGAATGGTCCCACTCTTTGAGCGTATGCCGTGATGGATGACCCCTCTCTTTGAGCATATGTCGTGTTGAATGACCCCTCTATTCGAGTGCATGTTTTAGTGAACGGTACCTCTCTTTGAGCTTATAACGAGACGGATGACCCCTCTTTTTTAGCTTTTGTCGCGATGAATGACCCCTCTCTTCTAGTGCATGTCATAATAAATGGTCCATTTCTTAGAGCATATACCGTGATGGACGACCCTTCTTTTTGAGCATATGACGCGGTGAATGACCACTCTCTTTGAGTGCATGTCATAATGGTCGGTCCCTCTCTTTGAGCGTATACCGTGATAGACGACCTATTTTTTTGAACGTTTGTCGCGATATAATAATCAGTCCCTTTCTTAGAGCATATAACGTGATGGACGACCCCTCTCACTGAGCGTATATAACGATTAATGACCTCTCTCTTCAAGTACATGTCATAATGAACGGTCTCTCTCTTTGAGCGTATACCGTGATCGATGACCCTCTCTTTGAGCGTATGTCGCAATGAAAGACCGGTCTATTCGAGTGCATGTCATGGTGAACGGTCCATCCGTTTGAGTGGATACCGTGATGGACGACCCCTCCATTTGAGCGTATATCGCGATGAATGATCCCTCTCTTCGACTACATGTCATAATGAATGGTCCCTTTCTTAGAGCGTATACCGTGATGTACGACACCTCTCTTTGAGCGTATGTCGCGATGAATGACCCCACTCCTCGATAGTACGTCATAATGAATGGTCCCACTCTTTGAGCGTATGCCATGATGGATGACCCCTCTCTTTGAGCATATGTCGTGTTGAATGACCCCTCTATTCGAGTGCATGTTTTAGTGAAGGTACCTCTCTTTGAGCCTATAACGAGATGGATGACCCCTCTTTTTTAGCTTATGTCGCGATGAATGACCCCTCTGTTTTAGTGCATGTCATAATGAACGGTCTCATTCTTAGAGAGTATATTGTGATGGACGATACCTCTCTTTGAGCGTATGACGCGGACAATAACCCCTCTCTTCGAGCGTATCTCATAATGAACAGACCATCTCTTTTAGCGTATAACATAATGGACAACCCTATCTTCGAGCGTATGTCGTGATGAATAACCCCTCTATTCGAGTGCATGTCATGGTGAGTGGTACCTCTCTTTGGGCGTATACCGTGATGGACGACCCTTCTCTTTGAGAATATTTCTCAATGAATGACCCCTCTCTTTGAGTGCATCTCATAATCAATGGTCGCTCTCTTTGAGCGTATACCGTGATCGATAACCCTCTCTTTGAGATATGTCGCGATGAATGACCCCTCTACTCGAGTGCATGTCATAATAAACGGTCCCTTTCTTAGAGCTATACCGTGATGGACGACCCGACCCTTCTCTTAGAGCGTATGTCGAGATGAATGACCCTTAATTTCGAGTGCAGGTCATAATGATCGATCCCTTTCTTAGAGTGTATACCATGATGGACGTCACCTCTCTATGAGCGTATGTCACGGTGAATGACCCCTCTCTTCAAGCGTATGTTATAATGAATAGTCCTTCTGTTTGAGCGTATACCGTGGTGGATGACCCCTCTCTTTTAGCGTATGTCGTTGTAAATGACCCCTCTCTTCGATAGTATGTCATAATGAACGGTCCCTCTCTTTTAGCATATGTCTCGATGAATGACCCCATTCTTCGAGTGCATGTCATGGTGAATGGTCCCTATTTTTGAGCGTATACTGTGATGGACAACTCCTCTCTTTGAGCGTATGTCGCGATGAATGACCCCTTTCATCGAGTACATGTCATAATGAATGGTCCCTTTCTTAAAGCGTATACCGTTGGGACGACCCTTCTCTTTGAGCGTATGTCGCGGTGAATGACCCCTCTCTTCGAGAGCATGTCATGATGAAAGGTCCCTTTCTTATAGCGTATACCGTGATGACGATCCCTCTCCTTGAGCATATGTCACGACGAATGACCCCTCTATTCGAGTCCATGACATGGTGAATAGTGCCTCTCTTTGAGCGTATATCGTGATGGACGATCTCTCTTTGAGCGTATGTCGCGATGAGTGACCTCTCTCAGTGAGTGCATGTTATAATAAACGATTACTCTCTTTGAATGTATACCGTGATCGATGACCCCTCTCTTTGAGCGTTTGTCGTGATGGATGGTCCCTCTCCGAAAGACCCCTCTCTTCGAGTGCATGTCATGGTGAAAGGTCCTTCTCTTTGAGAGTATACCGTGATTAATGATCCTTCTCTTTGAGCGAATGTCGCGATGAACGGTCCCTTTCTTATATCATATACTGTGATGGACGACCCTTCCTATTGAGCATATGTCACGATGAATAACCCCTCTCTTCTAGTGCGTTATGGTGAATGATCCCTCTCTTTGTCCGTATACCTTGATGGACGATCCCTCTCTTTGAGCGTATGTCGCGACGAACGACCCCTCTCTTCGAGTGTATATCATACTAAACAATCCCTCTCTTTGAGTGTATACGGTGATGGATAAGCCCTCTCTTTGAGTGTATGTCACGAAGAATGACCCCTCTTTTCGAGTGCATGACATTGTGAACGGTCCCTCTCTTTGAGCGTATACGGTGATGGTAACCCCTCTCTTTGAGCGTATGTCACGATGAATTACCCCTCTCTTTCGGTGCATGTCATAATAAACGGTCCCTCTCTTTGAGCGTATACCATGATCGATGATGACCCCTCTCTTTGAGCGTATGTCGTGATGAATAACCACTCTCTTCGACTGTATGTCATAATGAACGGTCCCACTCTTTGAGCGTATACCATGATGGACGACCCCTCACTTTGAGCGTATGTCTTGGTGAATGACCTCTCTCTTCAATCATATGTCATAATGAACGGTCCCCCTCTTTGAGCGTATCCCGTGATGGATGACCCCTGTCTTTGAGCGTATGTCGTGATGAACGACCCCTCTCTTTGAGTGCATGTCATGGTGAATGGTCCTTCTTCTTGAGCGTATACCATGATGGACGACCCCTCTCTTTGAGCTTATATCGCGATGAATGACCCTTCTCTTGGAGTGCATAACATGGTGAATGGTCCCTCTATCTGAGCGTATACCAGGATAGACGACACTTCTCTTTGAGCGTGTGTCATGATGAATGACCCATCTCTTTGAGCGTACATTTTGAGGAATGACCCTTCTATTCGAGTGTACGTCATAATGAACGATCTCTCTCTTTGAGCATATACCGTGATGGACGACCCTTCTCTTTGAGCGTATATCGCGATTAAAGACCCCTCTCTTCGAGTGCGTGACATAATGAACGGTCCCTTTCTTAGAGCGTTTACCGTGATAGACGACCCCTCTCCTTGAGCGTATGTCGCGGTGAATGGTCCCTTTCTTTGAGTGTTTACCGTATTGGACGACCACTCTCTTTGAGCGTATGACGCGATAAATGACCCTCTCTTCGAGTGTATGTCATAATGACGGATCCCTCTCTTTGAGCGTTTACCGTGATGGACGACTCAACTCTTTGAGCGTCTGTCGGGATGAATAACACCTCTCTTTGAGTGCATATCATAATGAACGATCCCTCTCTTTGTGATATTAGGGAATTCGTTGCTTCAAAAACAACGATCCTTGTTTGAAACGGATCTAGGATAATAGCAAACAAGTCTCTGCAATAAACACAACATTATGGATGTTAGAATGATGTTAAAACAATAAGAAAACAAAAAAAAAATGAAACAAAGAAGAAAAGGGATGAAGGAATTCTGGCAGTTTCTGGAGGTTAATGAAGATGAAATGCTCCGAGGGCTTTCATGGAAGCATTAAAACGTCAAAAATGGCAGAATTGGATGTTTAAGTTGCTGGGAAATAACAACGACGTTGAACTCGAAAGAACCCGAACAATATACTGAGCGGACCCGAATCGAATACGTTCTTCGTCAACGGACTCGGACCCTCTAGATAGCGATCTAGGAACCCGAAGTATCAAGGATTTGACACACTCAAACAAAGTCTGAATTTGTCAAGAAAAGTTCAATGAAGAACTGAAATTGAGAGAAAATCCCACAAGTGATTTTATTCATGAAATGTCTACCCTTGTCTTTACAAAATTAAGTAAATATATAGAAATAAAGGAGAAGTTGGCCAAATTTGAATTTGTGGCCTTAATTCAAACGAAAATTAAAATTTAAATGCTCAAATAACTTCTCCTAGGCTCCTAATATCCTTAGCCACATGTTTTGACACTTAAAACACATTAAACATGCGTTTAATGTTTGAATTTGAATAAGAAACCACTCATTCTTATCCAATGTTGCTGATTGGTCTTCAAAGCAAGGGCCTTGTTTGGCTTGCTTGCTTTTGGACGCCCAAACTTGTGGAAAAGGGTGCTATGTGGGCCCCACATGCATGGTACATGCGTAGGACACCTGCTCTTCGTGTACGATAAGTTTCAGCTGCTGTAGGTCACTTCAACTTGAGTTGAGTTGAGCTGGAAATGGAGATGAGCTGAAACGAACTAGCTAAGAGTGTTAGGAGCTAAATGAATCTGGGAGCTAAGCCTCTGAGCTGCCCGAGCTAAGGTGAGCTGCGTGCACACCATTGAGCTTCTTCTGAGCTAAATATAATCCACTTGAGCTGGTATTGAACTGCATACGCTCTCCTGAGCTGGAGATGAGCTGGGTATGCCCACTTGAGCTAAGGTTCTCCTAAGTACCTATATTAGAACAAGGCAAACACATCTAAAAAGCCTTGTAGTCTTATTTTAACCACACATACACACTTAAAACCAAATGCAAACATAATTAACATAGTATATACATAAGTAAACACACATACTAATATATATACCTAAATATGTCACATATCAGCATGCAACACATTATAAACAACATATTCTAAGGCATGAACATTCTCAAATGAATCTGAAATGTTAGCACAAGTAAGGAAAAGAGCTTCCCTGTATTTCTTTGCCTTAGAACGTGTGATAAGTCCTGATGGTAAGACCTCCGGATCAACCTGTTGAACTTCACATGATGTGCTCACATCACTTTGAGCGTACATTGTGATCGATGACCCCTCTCTTTGAGTGTATGTTGCGATAAATGACTTTCTCTTCGAGTGCATGTCATGGTTGAATAGTTCCTCTCTTTGAGCGTATGTCGCGGTGAATGACCCCTCTCTTCGAGAGTATATAATAGTGAACGGTCCCTCTCTTTGAGCCTATGCCGTGATGGACGACCCCTCTCTTTGAGAGTATGTCGCCACGAATGACCACTCTCTTCGAGTGCATGTCATGGTGAACAGTCCCTCTCTTTGAGTGTATACTGTTATGGACAACCCCTCTCTTTGAGCATATGTCGCGATGAATGACTCTTCGAGTGCATGTCATAATGAACGGTCCCTTTCTTTGAGCATGATAGACGACCCTTCACTTTGAGCGTATGTCGCTATGAATGACCACTCTCTTTGAGTGCTTGTCATGCCGAACGGCCCCTCTCTTTGAGCGTATACCGTGATGGACGACTCCTCTCTTTGAGTGCATATCGTGATGAATGACCCTTCTCTTTGAGTGCATGTCATAATACACAGTGCCTTAGAGCATATACCGTGATGGACGACCCTTCCCTATGAGCGTATGTCGCGATGAATGACCTTCTCTTCGAGTGCATCTCATAATGAACAATCCCTTTCCTAGAGCGTATACCATGATGGATGTCACCTCTCTTTGAGCGTATGCCGTAGTGACAGACCCCTCTCTTCGAGCGTATGTCATAAATAACAGGTCCCTCTCTTTGAGCGTACACCGTGATTGACGACCCCTCTCTTTTAGCATATGTCGCGGTGAATGACCCCTCACTACTAGAGTATGTTATAATGAACGACCCCTCTTTTTGAGCATATGCCGTGATGGACGACCCCTCTCCTTGAGCGTAGGTCGAGAAGAATGACCCCTCTATTCGAGTGCTTTTCATAATGAACGGTCACAATCTAAGAGCGTATAACATGATAGACGACTCCACTCTTTGAGTGTATGTCGTGGTGAATGAAACCTTTCTTCGAGAGTATGTCATAATGAACGGTCCCTTTGTTTGAGCATATGCTGTGACGGACGACCCCTCTCTTTGAGCGTATGTCGCGATGAATGACCCCTCTCTTCGAGTGCATGACAAGGTGAATGATCCCTCTCTTTGAGCGTATACTGTGATGGACGACCCCTCTCTTTCACACTATGTCGCGATGAATGACCCCTCTCTTTCACACTATGTCGCGATGAATGACCCCTCTCTTCGAGTGCATGTCATAATGAACGGTCCCTTTCCTATAGCGTTTGACGTGATGTATGTCCCTTCTCTTTGAGCGTATGTCACGGTGAATGATCCCTCTCTTCGAGTGTAGCTCATAATGAACGAACCCTTTCTTAGTGCGTCTACCGTGATGGATGACCCCTCTCTTCGAGCGTATTTCATAATGAAAGGTCCCTTTCTTAGAGCGTATACTGTGATGGACGACCTTTCTCATTGTGCATATGTCGCGATGAATGACCCCTCTCTTCGAGTGCATGTTGTAATAAACAGTCCTTTTCATAAAGCATATACCTTGATAGACGACTCTTCTCTTTGAGCATATGTTGCGGTGAATGACCCCTCCCTTTGAGCTTATGTCATGATGAACGATCCCTCTCTTTGAGCGTTTGTCGTGATGGATGACCCCTCTCTTTCAACATATGTCGCGATGAATGTCCCCACTCTTCGAGTGCTTGTCATATTAAAAAGTCCCTTTCTTAGAGTCTACGTACACCGTGATGGACGACCCTTCTCTTTGAGCGTATGACGACGCGATGATTGAACCCTCTCTTCGAGTGCATGTCGTAATGAACGGTCCATTTCTTAGAGCGTATACCGTGATAGATGACACCTCTGTTTGAGCGTACAACCTTCTCTTCGAGTGCAGGTCATAATGAACGGTCCCTTTCTTTGAGAGTATACCATGATAGACGACCTCTCTCTTTAAGTGTATGTCGCGGCGAACGACCCCTCTCTTCGAGAGTATGCCGTAATGATCGGACCCTCTCTTTGAGCGTATATAGTGCTGGACGACCCCTTTCTTTGAATGTATGTCGCGACGAATGACCCTTCTCTTCGGGTGCATGTCATAATAAACAGTCCATTTCTTAGAGCGTATAACCCCTCTCTTCGAGTGAATGTCATAAAAAAACGGTCCCTTTCTTAAGGCGTATACCGTGATGGATGACACCTCTCTTTGAGCGTATAACCCTTTCTTTGAGCGTATATCGTGATGGACAATCCCACTCTTTGAGAGTATGATGCGGTGAGTGACCCCTCTCTTTGAGAGTATGTCGTAATGACCGATCCTTGTCTATGAGCGTATTCCGTGATGGAATGACCTCTCTCTTTGAGTGCATGTCATTGTGAATGATCGCTCTCTTTCAGCGTATACCGTGATAGACGACCCCTATCTTTGAATTTATGTTGCGATGAATGACCCCTTTCTTTGAGTGCATGTCATAATAAATAGTACCTTTCTTAGAGCGTATCCCGTGATGGACGACCCCTCTCTTTGAGCATATGTCGCGATGAATGACCCCTCTCTTCGAGAGTGTGCCATTGTGACCGGTCCCTCTCTTTGAGCGTATCCCGTTGATGTGCGTGGTATAAGCGCTTTTTGAGTGCAAGTGTACACGTCGTCAAGTAATAAAATGATAAGTATATCGTGTATCGTCTCCACAGGGATTGATATACTTAATATGTCTTCCTTCGTTCCCTTGCTCCTGAAAATAAAGTAAAAACACAAATAAGATGATTTGTTTTATCTAATTAAATATTTAAATAATAAAACATAAAATAAAAAGGGTTGAGAAAGATTATAGAGAAAGTGGGTAGGACCCAGTTGCGTCAATTAGCGGATTCAATTGATCTTCTCCTTGTCCAATGTAATCACACAACACTGCTTCGATAGTACTGCAGATACTGCCTCGATAACGCTGATGCTCCTCTGCCGCGGCAATCTCTTGCTCTTGGGCAGAGGTATCAAAGTTCAGCAAAGTGTCCGTAAGTGAATCCGCTCATCTCTGAGTCAAAGTGCTGTTGATGCTCAATCCTTGACGATACCTCTCGGCGTAAATCAAAGATAACCACCAACCAATCCAACACTTCTTTTAGCTGCTGAAACTCTTAACCTACCCCTTAGTGCCTCCACAAGAGTATAGGCTGAGTTAGTGTCTACAACACCGTACTTATCCCTTTTGTGAATCTACACCTCTCGATGCTAGATAAATAGATTACTTGCAAACTTCCCTCTCGGGCTTGGATACAAGAACAAAGAATGACAATAGGATAAGCAAACTTTGATTTTATTGCATAAGAACAAAGATACAAGAATCAATCTCCTCTCACTAATATCGACAACCTTTACCTATCCCTAAAAAGTTTAGAACATATTATCGTGTAAGTACAATTCTTAGGGAGGAAGGCTTTTCTCTACAAATTGACTCTCCTAGACAATGTGGCTGGCTAGGGTATTTATAGTCTTAACCTAGGGCAAATCTTTCCTAAATAGACTTCAACTTGGAGTAGGGAACAAGTCTTCTTCAAGGATTCTGATATTTCCAAGTTTGTCGCCTTCTAGAAGGGTTTTCCCGCTTGGTCTTTGAATTGGGCTTTCAGCACGCTAGCCTGGTCCAATTGATGCGTTGTATCTTTCAAAATGTTCTCTATATTTTTATATTTTAATGCTCCTCCATTGTTGGTGCTGCCACACTAGATTCTGCCGCGGCCATGCTTCTGCCTCGGCCTCAACATTGCTTTTCTACCGCTTCGGCTTTGGATATTCCTGCATGTACAAAAATTGTATTAATATCAACATTCTGTATAAATATTAACTTTGTAAGTGATGATAACGGAATATCCAATATTTGAGCAAATAGTCTATATTTCGGTTCAAGTTGGTGTAGAATAGATGCTTAAATTACCATGAGAAGGGTAGTAAATAACTGTCTTTTAGACACTCATCACCTGTGATGAACAACCTCTCTCTTTGAGCGTATGTCGCGATGAATGCCCCCTCTCTTTGAGTGCATATCATGGTGAACGGTCACTCTCTTTGAGCGTATACCGTGATGGACGACCCCTCTCCTTGAACGTATGTCGCAATGAATGACCCTTCTCTTTGAGTGCATGTCATAATTAATAGTCCCTTTCTTAGTGCGTATACCATGATGGACGACCCTTCTCTTTGAGCGTATGTCGCGATGAAAGACCCATCTCTTTGAGTGCATGTCATAATAAACGATCCCTCTCTTAAAGCGTATACCGTGATGGATGAACCTACTCTTTGAGCGTATGTCGCGGTGAAGGACCCTCTCTTCGAGCGTATTTCATAATGAACAGTCCCTTTCCTAGACCGTATACTATGATGCATGACCCTCCTCTTTAAGCGTATGTCATAGTGAATGATCCCTCTCTTCGAGCGTATTTCATAATGAACGGTCCCTCTCTTTGAGCGTATGACGTGATGGATGACCCTATCTTTGAGCATATGTAGTTATGAATAACCCCTCTCTTCGAGCGTATTTCGTAATGAACGATCCCTTTCTTAGAGCGTATGTTGTAGTGAATGACCCCTCTCTTCGAGCGTATTTCTTAATGAACGGTCCCTCTCTAAGAGCGTATGCTATGATGAATGACCCCTCTCTATGAGCATTTGTCGCACTGAGTAACCCCTCTCTTCGAATGCATTTCATGGTGAACGATACCTCTCTTTGAGCATATACCGTAATGGACGACCACTCTCTTTCAACGTATGTCACGATGAATGACCCCTCTCTTTGAGTGCATGTCATGGTAAACGATCCCCCTCTTTGATCGTATACCGTTATGGACAATCCCTCTCATCGAGTGCATGTCATAATGAACGGTTCCTTTCATAAAGCGTATACCGTGATGGACGACCCCTCTCTTTGACAGTATGTCGCGGTGATTGACCCCTCACTTCGAGAGTATGACGTAATGATTTGTCCCTTTCTTTGAGCGTATCCTGTGATGGACAACCCCTCACTTTGAGCATATGTCACAATGAAAGAGCCCTCTATTTTAGTGCATGTCATGGTGAACGGTCCCTCTCTTTGATCATATTTCGTGGTGAATGACTCCTCTCTTTGAGTGTATGTCATAATTAATGGTCCCTTTCTTAGTGAATGACCCCTCTCTTTGAGTGCATGTCATGGTGATGGTTCCTCTCTTTGAGCATATTTCGTGTTAGACGACACTTCTCTTTGAGCATATGTTGCAATGAATGATCCCTCTCTTCGAGTGCATGTCATAATGAACGGCCCTTTTCTTAGAGCGTATACCGTGATGGATGAACCTTCTCTTTGAGCGTATGTCATAGTGAATGACCCCTCTCACTGAGTGTATGTCGAGGTAAACTAACCTTCTCTTCGAGAGAATTTCATAATGAACGGTCCTTTTCTTTGAGCATATATCGTGATGGATGACCCCTCTCTTTGAGTGTATATCATGGTGAATGACCCTCTCTTCGAGCGTATTTCATAATGAACATTCCCTCTCTTTGAGCGTATGTCGTGATGGATGACCCCTCTCTTTAAGTGTACGTCGCGTTGAATGTCCCCTCTCTTCGAGTGCATGTCATAATGAACGATCTCTTTCTTAGAGCGTATACCGTGATTGACGACCATTCTCATTGTGCATATGTCGCGACGAATGACCCTTCTCTTCGAGTGCATGTCATAATGAACGGTACCATACTTTGAGCGTATGTCGCGGTGAATGACCCCTCTCTTCGATAGTCTGTCATAATGATTGGTCCCTCTCTTTGATTGTATCCCATGATGGACGACCCCTTTCTCTGAGCGTATGTCACGATGAATGTCCCCTCTCTTTTAGTGCATGTCATGGTGAACGATACCTCTCTTTGAGCGTATACCATGATGGACGACCCCTCTCTTTGAACGTTCATCATGATGAATGAACCCTCTCTTCGAGTGCAGGTCATAATAAACAGTCTCTTTCTTAGAGCGTTTACCCAGATGGACGACCCTTCTCTTTGAGCTTCTGTCGCGATGATTTACCCCTCTCTTTGAGTGCATGTCAGGATGAACGGTCCACCTCTTTGAGCGTAAACCGTGATGGACAACCTCTCTCTTTGAGAGTATGTCGCGAAGACTGACATGTCTCTTTGAGTTCATGTAATAATCAACGGTCCCTCTCTTTGAGCGTATACCGCGATCGATGACCCTCTCTTTGAGCGTACGTTGTGATGAATGACTCCTCTCTTCGAGTGCATTTCATGGTGAACAGACCCTCTCTTTGAGTGTATACTGTGATGGACGACCCCTGACTTTAAGTGTATGTCGCTATGAATGACCCCTCTTCAAGAGCATGTCATAATTAAGGTCTCTTTGAGCGTATACCGTGATCGAGACCCCCCTTTTTGAGTGTATGTCGCGATGGATGAATCTCTCTTCAAGTGCATGTCATGGTGAAATATCCCTCTCTTTGAGCGAATACTGTGATGGACGACCCCTCTCTTTGAGCGTATGTCACGATGAATGACCCCTTTATTCGAGTTCATGTCATAATGAACGGTCCCTTTCTCAGAGCGTATACCGTGATGGATGACCCCTCTCTTTGAGTGTATGTCGGGGTGAATGACCCTCTTTGAGCGTATGTCGCGTTGA
Source organism: Abelmoschus esculentus (assembly GCA_035048815.1). Classification (NCBI taxonomy): domain Eukaryota; kingdom Viridiplantae; phylum Streptophyta; class Magnoliopsida; order Malvales; family Malvaceae; genus Abelmoschus; species Abelmoschus esculentus. Next base: position 11,929,546 of record JAUCBN010000036.1, read on the forward strand.
TTGACCCCTCTCTTCTAGTGCATGTCATAACGAACGACTCCTTTCTTAGAGCGTAAATCGTGATGGACAACCCCTCTCATGGAGCGTATGTCGCGGTGAATGACCGCTCTATTCGAGCATATGTCATAATGACTGGTCCCTCTCTTGAAGCGTATCTCGTGATGGACAACCCCTCTGTTTTAGCATTTGTCATGATGAATGACCCCTTTCTTCGAGTGCATGTCATGGTGAATTGTCCCTCTCTTTGTCTGTATACCGTGATGGACGACCCCTCTCTTGGAGTGTAAGTCGCGATGAATGGCCTCTATCTTTGAGTGCCTGTCATGGTGAATGGTCTTTCTCTTTGAGCGTATGTCGCGGTCAATGACCCCTTTCTTCGAGTGCGTGTCATATTGAACGGTTCCTCTCTTTGAGCGTATACCGTGATGGACGGCCCCTCTCTTGAAGCATGACCCCTCTATTCTAGTACATGTCATGGTGAACGGTCCCTCTCTTTGAGCGTATATCGCGATGAATTACCCCTCTCTTTGTGTGCATGTCATAATGAACGGTCCCTTTCTTAAAGCGTATATTGTGATTGATGACCCCTCTTTTTTTGCGTATGTCGCGGTGAATGCCCCCTCTCTTCGAGTGCATGTCATAATGAACGGTCTCCTTCATAGAACATAAACCGTGATCGACGACCCCTCTCTTTGTGCGTATGTCATTGTGAGTGCCCCTCTCTTCGAGTGCATGTCGTAATAAATAGTCCCTTTCATAGAGTGTATACCGTGATGGATGATCCCTCTCTTTGAGAGTATGTCGCGATGAATGACACCTCTCTTTGAGTGCATGTCATAATCAACGGTCCCTCTCTTTGAGCTTATACTGTGATCGATGATCCTCTCTTTGAGTGTACGTTGCGATGAATGACCCCTCTCTTCGAGTGCATTTCATGGTGAATAGTCCCTCTCTTTGAGCGTATACTGTGATGGACGATCCCTCTCTTTGAGCGTATATCGCAATAAATAACATGCCTGACACTACCCACACCACTACCGTAACAGACTCGTACTAGGAGATACTATAGAGGATGGCAGCTATGGATCTTAGGCAACAACAATACATGGAGTATCAGAGGGACTTCAACAACACACTTGCCCAAATGATGCCCCATAACTTTCCCAACCAAGGGGTGTAGTTTTTAGAGTTCACAACTAATATGTTCGTAACGGCTGCACCCTACACAAAGACCACTCTAGCTCCAGGAGGACCGAGGCCATTCTTCCCCACTGACCCTCAACAACAATTTCATGTTGCTGGCCCATTTAAGGCAACAGATTCTGTCTCGGCATCATCTGCCAACAAACGGCCATCCAAAAGGAGGGCAGTCTTCAACACACCACCAAGATCCCCATCATCATGGGTAGTCTATCTGATGATATAGATGCCTATGTACATCAAAAGTTCAACCGCTGCTGGATCAAGCATCCACCATGCCTGGGCAGATACAGAGAATGATGGAGGAACAAATGTCATGATCACTGAGGAAGTTGCTAAAGATGAAGAAGGAGAAGAAGTGGATGCTTCCATGCAGAAGACACCACCAACAAGAGTCCAGCCACCACTACAACCAAAAACTCAGCCATTGTCATCACCAAAGATGAAGCAATCATCAACGAGGCCTAGAAAATTGATTGTGGACAACAGCTCTTCGGACTCCATTTAATTATTTTTTTAATGTTGCTTTTATATAATTACTTGTTTCCTTTTCATATTTTTTTGCCTACTATGTGCCCCTATAAGCATTGAGGGCAATGCTTGGTTTGAGTTTGGGGGTGTAGAGCCACTGCCGAGGCATTCCACTGCCGCGACCTTGCCATAAAAAGGGAGTATTTCAGTGATTTTTCAAAATTTTTCTATGTCCACCACCTTACATAAATTTTTTGTCCATACTTTTGCATTGCTTTTCAGTAGTATTGCCTTAGTTTATTCTTTTAAGGCAATAGAAATCTTTCTCCTTACCATGGTTAGATCCTATTTAGAGGACTTAACTCTAGAATACTTAAGGAAGACAACTAGAAGCTTGCTATAAGGTTGATCTTAAAAATATTTTTGGGACTTGTTTGACTATAGGAATTCTTTTAATAAACTTAGGTGATAAAGACTTAGATTTTTGAAATTATGACTAGAGGTGCCTATCACCGGCTCTAGGAAGTACTCTTCTTCATGTTAGAGGTGCCCAAAATTGGCTTTAATGTGCTTAAAAGAATAGCAAAAGAAATAAGAAAATATTAAGGAGAAAACACAATCCTTGAAGTGCCCGGAATTTGCTCAAGAAATTGGTGTTTTTAAAGAAGAGAACATTAAATCCAAGTCTATTTGTCTTGAACTTAGAGTTTGTCTAAGAAGGCCTTTAATCAAACTTGTCCACAAAAACGCACACACTCACAAAATCTTATAGTTAGTTTTCTAGGTAAACCCCTTGGGTAACCAAAAGGTTAAGTCTAAAGAAGAGTCATAGTTATGGTGGGGAGAATAGATGAAAACATAAGACCAAGAAAGAATAAGATTTGACAATTTGATGGTTTGTTTTGCTTGAGGACAAGCAATAGTTCGAGTTTGGGGGTGTGATAAGTGCTCAACTCACTATCACTTTTTACACCTTTTGCGGGAATTAACCACCAAATCTACACCTACTTAGACAAATGCATGTACTTAATGTGAGATATTTAGAGGTTATACTGTTAAAGATGATATTTACAGAAAAAGCAAGTTTTACTGTATTTTTTGTATCTTTGTAGGAAAAGCTATTGCCACGGCAACAAATGAGGAGGAGGCAGGACCTGATGCCGAGGCAGCAAATAGGGACAAGTAGCGATATTGTAGGCAAGTTGATGAGAAAAATGAGGATAACGTTGTTGTGCGATTGCATTGGACAGAAAAAAGTCAATTGAATCCACTATACAACACAACTGCATCCTAACCACTTTCTCTTTTTGATTTTTCTATTATTATTTAGCGTTCGTTATTTAGTTTAATCACACCCAAAACTACTTGTGCTTTTATTTTATTTTATAGAGCAAGAAGACAAAAGAAGGCATATTAAGCATAAAAATCCGTGTGGAGACGATACACGGCTTTCTCATCATTTTATTACTTGCGACGTATTCACTTGCACTAATTACGCATATTTGACATGAATGAACCCTTTTTCTAGCGTATGTCGCAATGAATGACCCCTCTCTTCGAGTACATGTCACAATAAATGGTCCCTTAGAGCATATACCGTGATGGGCGACCCTTCTCTTTGAGCATATGCCACGGTGAATAACCCCTCTATTCGTGATCATGTTATGGTGAACGGTCCCTCTCTTTGAGCGTATGTCGCATTGAATGACCCCTCTCTTCGAGTGCACGACATGGTGAATGGTCCCTCTCTTTGAGCGTATACGGTGATGGAAAACCCCTCTCTTTGAGCATATGTCACGATGAATGACCGCTCTCTTTCAATGTATGTCATAATAAATGGTCCCTCTCTTTGAGCGTATGCCGTGATAGATGACCCCTCTCTTCGAGTGTAAGTCATGGTGAAAGGTACTTCTCTTTAAGAGTATACCGTGATGGATGACCCCTCTCTTTGAGCAAATGTCACGATGAATGACCCCTCTCTTCGACTGTATGTCATAATCAATGGTCCATTTCTTAGAGCGTATACCATGAAGGACGACACCTCTCTTTGAGCGTATGTCGTGGTGAATGACCCCCCTCTTCGAGAGTATGTCATAATGAATGGTCCCACTCTTTGAGTGTATGCCATGATGGAAGACCCTCTCTTCGAGTGTATGTTATGCTGAACGATCCCTCTCTTTGAGCGTATAACGACATGGACGACCCCTCTTTTTTAGCGTATGACATGATGAAAGACCCCTCTCTTCGAGTGCATGTCATAATGAATGGTCCTTTTCTTAGAGCATATACCATGATGGACGACCCTTCTCTTTGAGCATATGTCACGGTGAATGACCCCTCTCTATGAGTGCATGTCACAATGGATGGTCCCTCTCTTTGAGCGTATGTCGCGATAAATGACCCGTCTATACGAGTGCATGTCATGGTGAACGATCCTTCCCTTTGAGCGGATACCATGGTGGACGACCACTCCCATTGAGCATATATCGCGATGAATGACCTCTCACTTCGATTGCCTATCATAAAGAACGGTTCCTCTCTTTGAGCGTATGTCGCGTTGAATGACTCGTCTGTTCGAGTGCATGTAATGATGAACGGTCCCTCCCTTTGAGCGAATACCCTGATGGACGACCCCTCTCTTTGAGCGTATATCGTGATGAATGACGCCTCTCTTCGAGTGCATGTCATAATGAATGCTCCCTATCTTAGAGCGTATACCGTGATGGACAACCCTTCTCTTTGAGCGTATGTCGCGATGAATGACCCCTCTCTTCGAGTGCATGTCATAAAGAAAGGTTCCTTTCTTAGAGCGTATACCGTGATGGATGACCCTTGATATGATCACAACCAACAATGATTCAAAAGAATTTCCTATTGGACCTATGACACCTATAAATAGGCACTCATTCCATTGTAAAAGATACAACATTTGACATATATTACAACTTGAGAGTGTTTCTCTTTTATAGTTCTTTTTGAACTTCATCGGATTGCAAGATTGTTCTTGTGGCATTATCCCTATTTATTTTTTTATATTGATGGTTCCTAGTTCTTATAACTAGAGGGCCACAACCCCTTAACCTTTCACCCAAGTCACGGTTTAAAAACTCTTAAGGAACGAGTCTTCACTTTTTAGTGTTGGTTCCTCTTTTGTTTACACCGCACCATCAACTACATTCCTTATTTTCACTTCCATCATCCATACATCCATATTTTCCATACTTCATCTTAAACACAACAACCATATTATCATCATTCCATATCACCATACTATTCATCCATTTCATATCATCTTGTAAGTTTTATTTCAAAATTCCTCTTTTTCATTTCAGTTACTTACTAGAATCACGATCGGGCAATCACAAATACAAAATCGGATATTCTACAATAGGATTCATATCAACCTTCTTTTTCAGTGCATGTCATAATAAACGATGCCTCTCTTTGAGCGTATACCGTGATCGATGACCCCTCTCTTTGAGCGTATGTCGCGATGAAAGACCCCTCTCTTCGAGTGCAAGTCGTGGTGAAAGGTCCTCTTTAAGAGTATACCGTAATGGATGACCCATCTCTTTGAGCGAATGTCGCGTTGAATGACCCCTCTTCGACTGCATGTCATAATGGATGGTCCCTTTCTTAGAGCGTATATCGTGATGGACGACACCTCTCTTTGAGTGTATATCGCGGTGATTGATCTCTCTTCGAGACTATGTCATAATGAATGGTCCCTCTCTTTGAGCTTATGCCGTGATGGACGATCCATCTCTTTGAGCATATGTCACGTTGAATGACCCCTCTCTTCGAGTGAATGTTTTGGTGAACGATCCCTCTCTTTAAGCGTATAACGAGATGGACGACCCCTCTTTTTTAGCGTATGTCACAATGAATGACCCATCTCTTCGAGTGCAAGTCATAATGAATGGTCCCTTTCTTAGAGCATATACCGTAATGGTCGACCCTTCTCTTGGAGCATATGTTGCAGTGAATGACTCGTCTATTCGAGTGCATGTCCAGGTGAACGGTTCCTCTGTTTGAGCGTATGCCGTGACGGACGACCCCTCTCTTTGAGCGTATGTCGCGATGAATGACCCCTCTCTCCGAGTGCATGACATGGTGAATGATCTCTCTCTTTGAGCGTATACCGTGATGGACGACCCAACTCTTTCACCATATGTCGCGATGAATGACCCCTCTCTTCGAGTGCAGGTCATAATGAATGACCCCTCTCTTTGAGTGCATGTCATGGTGAACAACCCCTCTCTTTGAGCGTAAATCGCGATGAACGACCCCTCTCCTCGTGTGTATGTCATAAGGAATGGTCCCTTTCCTAGAGCGTATACTGTGATGGACGACCCATCTCTTTGAGCGTATGTCGCGATGAATGACCCCTCTCTTTTAGTGTATCTCATAATGAAATGTCTATTTCTTAGAGCGTATACCGTGATGGATGACCCTTCTCTTTGATCGTATGTCAAGATGAATGACCCCTCTCTTTTAGTGCATATCATAATATACGGTCCCTCTCTTTGAGCGTATACCGTAATCGATGTCCCATCTCTTTGAGCGTATGTCACGATGAAAGACCCCTCTCTTCGAGTGCAAGTCATGGTGAAAGGATGACCCCTCTCTTTGAGTGAATGTCGCTATGAATGACACCTCTATTCGACTACATGTCATAATGAATGGTCCCTTTCTTAGAGCGTATACCGTGATGGACGACACCTCTTTTTGAGCGTATGTCACAGTGAATGACCCCTCTCCTCGATAGTATGTCATAATGAATGGTCCTCTCTTTGAGCGTATGCCGTGATGAACGACCCTCTCTTTGAGCGTATGTCGCATTGAATGACTCCTCCCTTCGAGTTCATGTTTTAGTGAACGGTCCCTCTCTTTGAGCGTATAACGACATGGACGACCCCTCTTTTTTAGCGTATGTCGCGATGAATGACCCCTCTCTTTGAGTGCATGTCATAATGAATAGTCCCTTTCTTAGAGCATATACCATGATGGACGACCCTTCTCTTTGAGCATATGTCGCAATGAATGACCCCTCCCTTCTAGTGCATGTCAAAATGGACGAACCCTCTCTTTAAGTGTATACCGTGATCGATTACCCTCTTTTTGAGTGTATGTCGCGATGAATGACCCCTGTCTTCGAGTGCATGTCATAATGAACGGTCCCTTTCTTAGACCGTATACTGTGAGGGACGAGTTCACTTTTTGAGCGTATGTCGCGGTGAATTCCCCTCTTTTCGAGTGCATGTCATAATGAATGGTACCCTTCTTGGAACGTATAACGTGATGGACGACCCCTGTCTTCAAGCGCATGTCGCTGTGAATGACCCCTATCTTTGAGTGCCTGTCATGCTGAACGGTCTCTCTCTTTGAGCGTATACCATGATGGTTGACCCCTCTCTTTGTGCGTATGTCGCGATGAATGACGCCTCTCATCGAGTGTATGACATGGTGAACGGTCCCTCTCTTTGAGCGTATACGGTGATGGAAAATCCCACTCTTTGAGCGTATGTCATAATGAATTGTCCCTCTCTCTCAGCGTATGTCGCGTTGAATGACCCCACTTTTGTAGCGTATTTCGCAATGAACGACCCCTCTCTTCGAGTGCATGTTATGGTGAATGGTCCCTCTCTTTGAGCGTATAATGAGATGGACGATCCCTCTTTTTTAGCGTATGTCGCGTCGAATGACCCCTCTCTTCGAGTGCATGTCATAATTAACGGTCCCATTCTTAGATCGTATACTGTGATGGACAACCCTTCTCAGTGAGCGTATGTCGCGATGAATGACCCCTCTCTTCGAGTGCATGTCATAATGAACGGTCCCATTCATAGAGAGTATACCGTGATGAACGACCCATCTCTTTGAGCGTATGTAGCGGTGAATGACTCCTGTCTTCGGGAGTATATCGTAATAACTGGTCCCTTTTTTTAAGAGTCTCCCGTGATGGACGGCCCATCTCTTTGAGCATATGTCGCAATGAATGACCCATCTCTTTGAGTGCATGTCATGGTAAATGGTCCCTCTCTTTGAGCGTATACCATGATGGACGACTCCTCACTTTGAACGTATGTCGCGATATAATAAACAGTCCCTTTCTTAGAGTGTATACCGTGATGGACGATCCATCTCTTTGACCGTTTGTCACGATGAATGACCCCTCCCTTCGAGTGCATGTCATAATGAACGGTCCCATTCTTAGAGAGTATATTGTGATGGACGAGACCTCTCTTTGACCGTATGACGCGGTCAATGACCCCTCTCTTCGAGCATATGTCATAATGAACGGACCATCTCTCTGAGCGTATGCCATAATGCACGACCCCTATCTTCGAGCGTATGTCGCGATGAATGACCCCTCTATTCGAGTGCATGTCATGGTGGGTGGTCCATCTCTTTGGGCGTATACCGTAAGGGACGACCCCTCCCTTTGAGCATATGTCTCAATGAATGACCCCTCTCTTTGAGTGCATGTCATAATCAACGATCGATCTCTTTGAGAGTATACCGTGATTGTCGATCCATCTCTTTGAGCATATGTCGCGATGAATGACCCCTCTCTTCGAGTGTATGTCTTAGTGGACGATCCCTCTCTTTTAGCGTATACCATGGTGGATGACCCCTCTCTTTGAGCGTATGTCGCGATGAATGACCCTTCTTTGTGAGTACATTGCATGGTGAACGGTCCCTCTATCTGACCGTATACTAGGATGGACGATCCGTCTATCTGAGCGTATGCTAGTATGGATGACCCCTTTCTCTGAGCGTATGTCGTGATGAATGACCCCTGTCTTTGAGCGTACGTCGCGAGGAATGATCCTGCTATTCGAGTTTACATCATAATGAACGGTCTCTCTCTTTGAGTGCATGTCATAATGAACGGTCCCTCACTTTGAGCGTATACCATGATCGATGACCCGTCTCTTTAAGTGTATGTTGCGACGAATGACCTTCTCTTCAAGTGCATGTCATGGTGAACGGTTCTTCTCTTTGAGAGTATGTCGCAGTGAATGAACCCTCTCTTCGAGAGTATATAATTATGAACGGTCCCTCTCTTTGAGCGTATGCCGTGATGGATCACCCCTCTCTTTGAGCGTATGTCGCCACGAATGACAACTCTCTTCGAGTGCATGTCAAGGTGAACGGTCCCTCTCTTTGAGCGTATACTGTTATGGATAACAGCTCTCTTTGAGCTTATGTCACGATGAATGACTCTTCGAGTGCATGTCATAATGAACGGTCCCTTTCTTAGAGCGTGACGGATGACCCTTCTCTTTGAGCGTATGTCGCTCAGAATGACCGCTCTCTTTGAGTGCATGTCATGCTAAACGACCCCTCTCTTTGAGCGTATACCGTGATGGAGGACCCCTCTCTTTGAGCGTATGTCATAATGAATGACCCTTCTCTTTGAGTGCATGTCATGCTGAACAACCCCTCTCTTTGAGCGTATGCCGTGAAGGACGACCCCTCTCTTTGAGCGTATGTCGCGATGAATGACCCCTCTCTCCGAGTGCATGACATGGTGAATGATCTCTCTCTTTGAGCGTATACCGTGATGGACGACCTAACTCTTTCACCGAATGTCGTGATGAATGACCCCACTCTTCGAGTGCAGGTCATAATGAAAGGTCCCTTTCCTATAGCGTATAACGTGATGGATGTACTTCTCTTTGAGCGTATGTCGCGGTGAATGACCCCTGTCTTCGAGGGTAGTTCATAATTAACTAACCCTTTCTTAGTGCATCTACCATGATGGATGACCCCTCTCTTTGAGCGTATGTCGTGGTTAATGACCCCTCTCTTCAAGCGTATTTCATAATGAACGATCCCTATCTTAGAGCGTATACCGTGACGACCCTTCTCATTGTGCATGTCACAATGAATGACCCCTCTCTTCGAGTGTACCTCATAATGAAATGTCCCTTTCTTAGAGCATATATCGTGATGGACGACCCCTCTCTTTGAGCGTATCTTGCGCTGAAAGACCCCTCTCTTTGAGAGTATGACGTAATGACCGGTCCCTCTCTTTGAGCTTATCCCGTGATGGACGACCCCTCTCTTTGGGCATATGTCGCGATGAATGACCCTCCCTTTTTGTGCATGTCATGGTGAACGGTCCCTCTCTTTGAGTGTGTACCGTGATGGATGACCCCTCTCTTTGAGTGTATACAGTGATGGATGACCCCTCTCTTCGAGCATATGTCACGATGAATGACCCCTCTCTTTGAGTGCATGTCATGGTGAACGATCCCTCTCTTTGAGCGTATACCGTGATGGATGACCCCTCTCTTTCAACGTATGTTGAGATGAATGACCCCTCTCTTCGAGTGCTTGCCATATTAAACACTCCCTTTCTTAGAGCGTACTTCGTGATGGACGACCCTTCTCTTTGAGCGTATGACGTGATGATTGAATCCTCTCTTCGAGTGCATGTCGTAACGAACGTTCCATTTCTTAGAGGTAATACCGTGATGGACGACACCTCTCTTTGAGCGTATTCCCCTCTCTTCGAGTGCATGTCATAATGAACGGTCCCTTTCTTTGAGCGTGTACCGTGATAGACAACCTCTCTCTTTGAGCGTATGTCGCGGCGAACGACCCCTCTCTTCGAGAGTATGCCGTAATGATCGGTCCCTCTCTTTGAGCGTATACCGTGATGGACGACCCCTCTCTATGAATGTATGTCGCAATGAATGACCCCTCTCTTCGAGAGTATGCCGTAATGATCGGTCCCTCTCTTTGAGCGTATACCGTGATGGACGACCCCTCTCTATGAATGTATGTCGCAATGAATGACCCCTCTCTTCGGGTGCATGTCATAATAAACAGTCAATTTCTTAGAGCGTATCCCACGATGGACGATCCTTCTCTTTGAGCGTATGTCGCGATGATTGACCCCTCTCTTCGAGTGAATGTCATAATAAACGGTCCGTTTCTTAAAGCGTATACCGTGATGGACGACACCTCTCTTTGAGCGTAAAACCCTTTCTTAGAGCGTATATCGTGATGGACGACCCCTCTCTTTGAGAGTATGACGTGGTGAGTGACCCCTCTCTTCGAGAGTATGTCGTAATGACCAGTCCTTGTCTATGAGCGTATTTCGTGATGGAATGACCCCTCTCTTTAAATATATGTCGCGATGAATGACCCCTTTCTTCGAGTACATGTCATAATAAATAGTCCCTTTCTTAAAGCATATCCTGTGATGGACGACCCCTCTCTTTGAGCATATGTCGCAACGAAAGAACCCTCTCGTTGAGTACATGTCAGGAGGAATGGTCCCCCTCTTTGAGCGTATGTCGTGATGGATGACCCCGCCATGACCCATCTCTTCGGGTTAATGTCATAATGAATGGTCCATTTCTTAGAGCGTATACCGTGATGGACGACCCTTCTCTTTGAGCTTATGTTGCGATGAATGACTGCACACTTCGAGTGCATGTCATAATGAACGGTCCCTTTCTTATAGTGTATACCATGATGGACGATCCCTTTCGTTAAGCGTATGTCGCGGTGAATGACGCCTCTCTTCGAGAGTACGCCAAAATGAAAGGTCCCTCTCTTTGTGCATACGCCGTGATGGACGACCCCTCTCTTCGAGTGCATGTCATGGTGAACGGTCCCTCTCTTTGAGTGTATACCGTGATGTACGACCCCTCTCATTGAGCATAGGTCGCGATGGATGACCCCTCTCTTCATGGGCATGTCATACCGAACGGTTCCTCTCTTTGAGCCTACATCATGATCGATGACCCCTCTTTTTGAGCTTATGTTGCGATGAATGACCCCTCTCATCGAGTTCAAGTCATGGTGAATAATCCTTCTCTTTAAGCGTATACCGTGATGGATGACCCCTCTCTTTGAGCGTATGTCGCGTTGGATGACCCCTCTCTTCTAGTGTATGTCATAATGAACGGTCCCTTTCTTTGAGCGTATACCGTGATGGACGACCCTTTTCTTTGAGCGTATGTCACAATGAATGACCCCTCTCTTCGAGTGCATGTCATAATGAATGGTCCCTTTCTTATAGCGTATACCATGATTGACGACCCTTTTCTTTGAGCGTATGTCGCGATGAATGACCCCTCTCTTCGAGTGCATGTCATAATGAAAGGTCCCTTTCTTAGAGCGTATACCGTGATGGATGACCCTTATTGATGTGAGCACATCATGTCAAGCTCAACAGGTTGATCCGGAGGTCTTACCATCAGGACCTATCACACGTTCTAAGGCAAAGAAATACAGGGAAGCTCTTCTCCTTACTTGTGCTAACATTTCAGATTCATTTGAGAATGTTCATGCCTTAGAATATGTTGTTTATAATGTGTTGCATGCTGATATGTGACATATTTAGGTATATATATTAGTATGTGTGTTTACTTATGTATATACTATATTAATTATGTTTGCATTTGGTTTTAAGTGTGTTTGTGTGGTTAAAATAAGACTACAAGGCTTTTTAGATGTGTTTGCCTTGTTCTAATATAGGTACTTAGGAGACCCTTAGCTCAAGTGGGCATACCCATCTCATCTCCAGCTCAGGAGAGCGTATGCAGTTCAATACCAGCTCAAGTGGATTATATTTAGCTCAGAAGAAGCTCAATGGTGTGCACGCAGCTCACCTTAGCTCGGGGCAGCTCATAGGCTTAGCTCACAGCTCCATGTAGCTCCTAACACTCTTATCTAGTTCGTTTCAGCTCTTCTCCATTTCCAGCTCAACTCAACTCAAGTTGAAGTGACCTACAGCAGCTGAAACCTATCGTACACGAAGAGCAGGTGTCCTACGCATGTGCCATGCATGTGGGGCCCACATAGCACCCTTTTCCACAAGTTTGGGCGTCCAAAAGCAAGCAAGCCAAACAAGGCCCTTGCTTTGAAGACCAATCAGCAACATTGGATAAGAATGAGTGGTTTCTTATTCAAATTCAAACATTAAACACATGTTTAATGTGTTTTAAGTGCCAAAACATGTGGCTAAGGATATTAGGAGCCTAGGAGAAGTTATTTGAGCATTTAAATTTTAATTTTCGTTTGAATTAAGGCCACAAATTCAAATTTGGCCAACTTCTCCTTTATTCCTATATATTTACTTAATTTTGTAAAGACAAGGTTAGATATTTTATGAATAAAATCACTTGTGAGATTTTCTCTCAATTTCAGTTCTTCATTGAACTTTCCTTGACAAATTCAGACTTTGTTTGAGTGTGTCAAATCCTTGATACTTCGGGTTCCTAGATCTCTATCTAGAGGGTCCAAGTCCGTTGACGAAGAACGTATTCGATTCGGGTCCGCTCAGTATATTGTTCGGGTTCTTTCGAGTTCAACGTCGTTGTTATTTCCCAGCAACTTAAACATCCAATTCTGCCATTTTGGACGTTTTAATGCTTCCATGAAAGCCTTCGGAGCATTTCATCTTCATTAACCTCCAGAAACTGCCAGAATTCCTTCATCCCTTTTCTTCTTTGTTTCAGTTTTTTTTTCTTTGTTTTCTTATTGTTTTAACATCATTCTAACATCCATAATGTTGTGTTTATTGCAGAGACTTGCTTGCTATTATCCTAGATCCGTTTCAAACAAGGATCGTTGTTTTTGAAGCAACGAATCCCCAAATATCACTTATCTTTCAGCGTATTTCACAATGAACGGTCTCTTTCTTAGAGTGTACCTGTGATGGATGACCTTTTTCTTTGAGCGTATGTCGCGGTGAATGACCCCTCTCTTCGAGCGTATTTCATAATAAATGGTCCCTCTCATTGAGCGTATGCCGTGATGGATGACCCCTCTCTTTGAGCATATGATGCGTTGAATGGCCCCTCTCTTTGAGTGCATGTCATAATGAATAGTCCCTTTCTTAGAGCGTATACCATGATGGACGACTGTAATCACCACTTTATTTGGGTCTAACTCGTCACTTTTATGTTTAAAATAATGGGCTTGGACGCTTTAATTTCTCTACGGGTATTAATATTATGGTCATATATTTTACATTAATATTGCATGTTCGTACGTGTGTTTATTATAATAATATGTGTACTACGCATGTTAATATTCTACCTTACTATTTGTTTAAGTTTTATCGGTGTGTGTATATATATAATATGTACTTGTGGATATTATGAAATCATCAAATGTGATATATTATGTTGCATAACTATGTATTAATAATGTACATAATCAAATATATATGTATATATCGTTAGTTATGTATACAGGCGTCCTTGTTTTATTTAATTTATTCCTAAGCATGTCATTTTGTTTTATCCTTTATATATATATATATATATATATATATATATATATTATATATATTACATGGTCTTTAAATCAAAATCAATTGTTACTTGCATGTGTATTTATTTATGTTTAATTCTTCATATTGAGGTAGAATAATAATGATATTTTATTTCTAGAATTTGTCTCACCAAATGCATGCGTTGAATCATTCGATTTTTTACCTTTGGATTCGTATCACTAGACTATAATCATTCACATAATTTAGTATTATTTATTTAGGTCAGTTTCTATTTATTTAATTGATTAGATTCTAAGAAAAGAGGTGATCATTAGTTTTTATGCTCGTGTCATAACGGTCCGAATCATCGGACGTTGAGCGAAATATTAAAATTATTTTTCACCATCTCTAGGTAATTAAAATTATAAGCCGACAAGATTATGACATCATTTCTTTTTATGTTGCATCATTCATAAGGTGACGTGCGGGATCTGAACCCTAAACTAACGCGACAAACAATATTATTTGACGTTGATTTAGTCTTTGGTCCGGTGTATCGTCAACCTTATTAATTAAATGCTTTATTGATTTGAATTCACCAATTAAATTAAACAAATTTAATTAAGGTCAATTTTGAATTTAGAAAAGGATTTAAAATTAAATTAAAGTTGAAACATGATTTTTAAAGAAAATATTTTTGGTACCGATTTCAGAGAGTGATGGGGTTGCTAATCCTTCCCCATGCATAACCAACTCAAAACCCCTTTTTCAAAATAAATCTTTGATTTTCCTTTTAAGGTGTTCGGTCTGCCTTAGTGATTGATGACGGCTCCAAATTTATTTTTCCAAAAGAATTAAAATTTTTTAAATAACATTTTCGAAGGGCATTAAATCAATACCACCAAAGATCTTGTCTCCTTAATACTTTTCAAACTAATTTTCCGTTTTCCATCTTTCAACATGAAAAAGGTCGCTTCAACGACCTTTCTCAATGTGTGTATGTCGCGATGAATGTCCCCTCTCATGGAGTGCATGTCATAATGAACGGTCCCTTTCTTTGAGCGTATACCGTGACGGACGACCCTTCTCTTTGAGCGTATGTCGCGGTGAATGACCCCTCTCTTCGAGAGTGTGTCGTAGTGACCGGTCCCTCTCTTTGAGCGCATCTAGTAATGGATGATCTCTCTCTTTGAGCGTATGTCGCGATGAATGCCCCCTCTCTTTGAGTGCATATCATGGTGAACGGTCATTCTCTTTGAGCGTATACCGTGATGGACGACCCCTCTTCCTGAACGTATGTCATGATGAATGACCCCTCTCTTTGAGTGCATGTCATAATTAACAGTCCCTTTCTTAGTGCGTATACCATGATGGACGACCCTTATCTTTGAGCGTATGTCACGATGAATGACCCCTCTCTTCGAGTGCATGTCATAATGAACGGTCCCTTTCTTAAAGCGTATAACGTGATGAATGAACCTACTCTTTGAGTGTATGTCGCGGTGAATGACCCCTCTCTTCGAGCGTACTTCATAATGAATGGTCCTTTTCTTAGACCGCATACTATGATGGATGACCCCTCTCTTTGAGCCTATGTCGCGGTGAATGATCCCTCTCTTCGAGCGTATTTCATAATGAACAGTCCCTCTCTTTGAGCGTATGACGTGATGGATGACCCTCTCTTTAAGCATATGTGGATATGAATGACCCCTCTCTTCCAGCGTATTTTGTAATGAATGATCCCTTTCTTAGAGCATATACCGTGATGGCTGCCCCTCTCTTTGAGTCTATTTCATAATGAACGGTCCCTCTCTTTGAGCGTATGCTGTGATGGATGAACCCTCTCTTTGAGCGTATGTCGCGTTGAATGACCCCGCTCTTCAAGTGCATTTCATGGTGAACGGTACCTCTCTTTAAGCGTATACCGTGATGGACGACCACTCACTTTTAGCGTATGTCACGATGAATGACCCCTCTATTCAAGTGCATGTCATGGTAAATGATCCCCGTCTTTGATCGTATACCGTGATGGACGATCCCTCTCTTTGAGTGTATGTCGCGATGAATGGACCCCTCTCATCGAGTGCATGTCATAATGAACAGTCCCTTTTATAGAGCGTATACCGTGATGGACGACCCCTCTCTTTGAGAGTATGTCGTGGTGAATGACCCCTCACTTCTAGAGTATGTTGTAATGACATGTCCCTCTCTTTGAACGTATCTCATGATGGATGATCCCTCTCTTTGAGCATATGTCGCGATGAAAAACCCCTCTCTTTGAGTGCATTTCGTGGTGAACGGTCCCTCTCTTTGAGCATATGTCGCGGTGAATGACCCCTCTCTTTAAGTGTATGTCAAAATTAATGGTCTCTTTCTTAGTGCGTATACCGTGACGGACGACCATACTCTTTGAGCGTATGTCGCGACGAATGACTCCACTCTTCGAGTGCATGTCATAATGAACGACCTCTTTCTTACAGCGTATACCGTGATGGATGAACCTTCTCTTTGAGTGTATGTCAAAGTGACTGACCCCTCTCTTCGAGCGTATTTCGTTATGAACGGTCCCTTTCTTAGAGCGTATACCGTGATGGATGACCCCTCTCGTAGAGCGTATGTCACGGTAAATGACCCCTATCTTCGAAAGAATTTCATAATGAACGGTCCTTTTCTTTGAGTGTATTCCGTGATGGATGACCCCTCTCTTTGAGCATATGTCACAGTGAATGACCCCTCTCTTCGAGCGTATTTCATAATGAACATTCGCTCTCTTTGAGCGTATGTCGTGATGGATGACCCCTCTCTTTGAGTGTATGTCGCGTTGAATGACCACTCTCTTCGAGTGCTTGTAATAATGAACGATCTCTTTCTTAGAGTGTATACCATGATGGATGCCCCTTCTCATTGTGCTTACGTCACGATGAATGACCCTTCTCTTTGAGTGCATATCATAATGAACGGTACCATACTTTGAGCGTATATCGCGACGTACGACCCCTCTCTTTAAGGGTATGTTGCGGTGAATGACCCCTCCCATTGAGAGTTTGTCGTAATAATCGGTCTCTCTCTATGATTTTATCCCGTGATGGACGACCCCTTTCTTTGAGCATATGTCTCGATGTGAAAGACCCCTCTCTTTTAGTGCATGTCATGGTGAACGATCCCTCTCTTTGAGCGTATACCATGATGGACGACCCCTCTCTTTGAACGTACATCGTGATGAATGACCCCTCTCTTCAAGTGCATGTCGTAATAAATAGTCCCTTTCTTAGAGCGTATACCCTGATGGACGACCATTCTCTTTGAGCGTATGTCGCGATGATTAACCCCTCTCTTTGAGTGCTTGTCATAATGAACAATCCCTTTCTTAGAGCGTATACCATGATGGACGACACCTCTCTTTGACCGTATGACGCTGTGAATGACCCCTCTCTTCTAGCATATGTCATAATGAATGTTCCCTCTCTTTGAGCGTATACTGTGATGGACGACCCCTCTCTTTGACCGTATGTCGCGATGAATAAAAACCCCTCTATTCGAGTGCATGTCATGGTGAGCAGTCCTACTCTTTGGGCGTATATCATGATGGACTCATTTAGAGTATGTCGCGATGAATAAAGACCCCTCTCTTTGAGCGTATGCCACGGTAAAATGACCCCTCTCTTCGAGTGCATGTCAAATTGAATGGTCACTCTTTATGAGCGGATACCGTGATGGACGACCCTTCTCTTTGAGCATATGTCACGTTGAATGACCCCTCTCATCGAGAGTAGGTCATAATGAATGGTCCCTTTCTTAGAGTGTGTATCGAGATGGACGACCCATCTCTTTGAACGTATGTCACGGTGAATGACCCCTCTCTTCGAGTGCTAGTCGTAATGAACGATCCCTCTCTTTGAGCGTATATTGTGATGGATGACCCCTCTAATTGAGCGTATGCCACGTTGAATGACCCCTCTCTTCGAGTGCATGTCATAATGAATGGTCCCTCTTTGTGAGTAGATACCGTGATGGACGATCCTTCTCTTTGATCGTTTGTCGCAATGAATGACCCCTCTCTTTGAGTGCATGTATTGATTCCTTTCTTAGAGTGTATACGGTGATGGACGACCCATCTCTTTGAGCATATGTCACGATGAATGAGCCCTCTATTCCAGTGCATGTTACAATGAAAGGTCCCTCTCTTTGAGCATATACCGTGATGGACGACCCCTCTCTTTGAGCGTATATCGCGATGAATGACCCCTCTCTTCGAGTGCATATCATAATGAATGGTCTCTTTCTTAGAGCGTATACCGTGATGGACGACTCCTCTCGCTGAGCGTATGTCGCGGTAATTGACCTCTCTCTTCGAGAGAATTTCATAATGAACGGTCCTTTTCTTTGAGCGTATACCGTGATGGATGACTCCTCTCTTTGAGCGTATGTCACAGTGAATGACCCCTCTCTTAGAGCGTATTTCATAATGAACGTTCCCTCTCTTTGAGCGTTTGTCGTGATGGATGACCCCTCTCTTTGAGTGTATGTCGCGTTGAATGACCACTCTCTTTGAGTGCATGTCATAATGAACGGTCTCTTTCTTAGAGCGTATACCGTGATGGACGACCCTTCTCATTGTGCATATGTCGCGATGAATGATTCTTCTCTTCGAGTGCATGTCATAATGAACGGTACCATACTTTGAGCGTATATTGCGGTGAATGACCCTCCCTTCGAGAGTTTGTTGTAATCATCGGTCCCTCTCTTTGATTGTATCCCGTGGTGGACGACCCTTTCTTTGAGCATATATCTTGATGTTAATGACCCCTCTCTTTTAGTGCATGTCATGGTGAACGATCCCTCTCTTTGACCGTATACCATGATGGACGACCCCTCTCTTTGAACGTACGTCGTGATGAATGACCCATCTCTTCAAGTGCATGTCATAATAAACAGTCCCTTTCTTTGAGCGTATGTTGCGATGATTGACCCCTCTCTTTGAGTGCTTGTCATAATGAACCATACCTTTCTTAGAGCATATACCGTGTTGGACGACACCTCTCTTTGAGCGTATGACGCGGTGATTGACCCCTCTCTTCTAGCATATGTCATAATGAATGGTCCCTCTCTTTGAGCGTATGACGCGATGATTGACCCCTCTCTTCTAGCATACGTCATAATGAATGGTCCCTCTCTTTGAGCGTATACCATGATGGACGACCCCTCTGTTTGATCGTATGTCGCGATGAATAAAAACCCCTCTATTCGACTGCATGTCATGGTGAGCAGTCCCACTCTTTGGGCGTATATCGTGATGGACTCTCTGAGAGTATGTCGCGATGAATGACACGTCTCTTTGAGTGCATGTCATAATCAACGGTCCCTCTCTTTGAGCATATACCGTGATCGATGGCCCTCTCTTTGAGCGTACATTGTGATGAATGACTCCTCTCTTCGAGTGCATTTCATGGTGAACAGTACCTCTCTTTGAGCGTAAACTGTGATGGTAGACCCCTCTCTTTTAGCATAGGTTGCAATGAATGACCCCTCTTCGAGGGCATGTCATAATGAAGGTTCCCTCTCCTTAAGCAAATACCGTGATCGAGACCCACTTTTTGAGCGTAAGTTGCGATGAATGACCCCTCTCTTTGAGCGTATGTTGCGATGAATGACCCCTCTTTGAGCGTATATCGTGATCGAGACTCACTTTTTGAGCGTATATCGCGATGGATGACCCCTCTCTTCAAGTGCATGTCATGGTGAAAGTTCCCTCTCCTTAAGCGAAAACCGTGATGGACGACCCCCCTCTTTGAGCGTATGTCGCGATGAATGACCCCTCTTTTCGAGTTCATGTCATAATGAACCGTCCCTTTCTTAGAGCGTATACCGTGATGGATGACCCCTCTCTTTGAGTGTATGACACGGTGAATGACCCCTCTCTTCCTGTCAATGTCATAATGAACGGTTCCTTTCTAAAAGCGTAAATCGTGCTGGACGACCCCTTTCTTTTGCGTATGTCGCGGTGTAGCGTATCCCGTGATGGACATCCCCTCTTTTTGAGTGTTTTTCGTAATGAATAACCCCTCTCTTTGAGTTCATGTCATGGTAAACAGTCCCTCTCCTTGAGCGTATACCATGATATACGACCCCTTGTGTTTGAGCATATATCGCGATGAATGACTCCTCTTTTCGAGTGCACGTCATAATGAACAGTTCCTCTCTTTGAGAGTATTTTTGATGGACGACCCCTCTCTTTGAGCGTATGCCACGGTGAATGACCCCTTTCTTCGAGTGCATGCCATAATGAACGATCCCTCTTTGTGGGCAGATACTGTGTTGGACGACCCTTCTCTTTGAGTGTTTGTCGCGATGAATGACCCTTCTCCTTGAGTGCATGTAATGATCCATTTCTTAGAGTGTATACTGTGATGGACTACCCATCTCTTTGAGCGTATGTCGCGATGAATCCGCCCTCTCCTCGAGTGCATGTTAAAATGAAAGGTCCATATCTTTGAGCGTATATCACGATGAATGACACCTCTCTTCGAGTGTATGTCGTAATGAACGGTTCCTTTCTTAGAGAGTAAATCGTGATGGACAACCCCTCTCATTGAGCATATGTCGCGGGGAATGACCGCTCTATTCGAGTGTAGGTCATAATGACCGGTCCCTCTCTTTGAGTGTATCTCGTGTTGGACGACACCACTCTTTGAGCATTTGTCATGATGAATGCCCCTTTATTCGAGTGCATGTCATGGTGAATTGTCCCTCTCTTTGAGCGTATACCGTGATGGACGACCCCTCTCTTTGACCGTATGTCGCGAATGGAGTGATCTTTAAGTGCAATCATGGTGAACGGTCCCACTCTTTGAGCGTATCCGTGACGGACGACCCCTCTCATTGAGCGTATGTTGCGGTGAATGACCCCTTTCTTCGAGTGCATGTCATAATGAATGGTTCCTCCCTTTTGAGCGTATGTCACGGTGAATGACCCCTCTCTTCGAGTGCATGTCATAATGAACGGTTCCTACCTTTTGAGCGTATGTCGCGGTGAATGACCCCTCTCTTCGAGTGCATGTTATAATGAACGGTCCCCTTCTTAGAACATATACCGTGATCGACGACCCCTCTCTTTGTGCGTACGTAGTTATGAATGACCCCTCTCTTTGAGTTCATGTCGTAATAAATAGTCCCTTTCTTAGAGCTATACCGTGATGGATGACCCCTCTCTTTGAGAGTATGTCGCGATGAATGACACCTCTCTTTGAGTGCATTTCATGGTGAACAGTCCATCTCCTTCTAGCATATACTGTGTCTCCAGACCCCTCTCTTTGAGCATATGTCGCAATGAATTACCCTTTCTTCGAGGGAATGTAATAATAAATGGTCCCTCTCTTTGAGAGAATACCGTGATCGAGACACCTCTTTTTGAGCGTATGTCGCGATGAATGACCCCTCTCTTCGAGTGCATGTCATGGTGAAAGATCCCTCTCTTTGAGTGAATACCGTGATGGACGACCCCTCGCTTTTAGCGTATGTCGCTATGAATGACCTCTCTCTTCGAGTGCATGTCATAATGATCGGTCCCCTTCTTAAAGCGTATACCGTGATGGATGACCCCTCTTTATGAGCGTATACCGTGATGAATGACCTCTCTCTTCAAACGTCCTCCATAATGAACGTTCCCTCTCTTTGAGCATATGGCGTGATTGACGACCCATATCTTTGAGCGTATGTCGTGGTGAATGATCTCTTTCTTCGAGTGCATGTCATACTGAACGGTCCCCTTCTTAGAACATATACCGTGATGGATGACCCATCTCTTTGAGCGTATCTCATGATGGACGACCGCTCTCTTTTAGCGTTTGTCATGATGAATGACCCCATTCTTCGAGTGCATGTCATGGTGAATTGTCCCGCTCTTTGAGCGTATACCATGATGTACGGCCCCTCTCTTTGAGTGTATGTCACGAAAATGGCCCCTATCTTTGAGTGTAATTCATGGTGAACGGTCCCTCTCTTTGAGCGTATACCGTGATGGACGACCCCTCTCTTTGAGCGTATATCGCGGTGAATGACCCATTTCTTCGAGTGCATGTCATAATGAACGGTTCCTCTCTTTGAGCGTATACTGTGATGGACGACCCCTCCCTTGAGCGTATGTCACGATGAATGACCCCTCTATTCTAGTGCATGTCATGGTTAACGATCCCTATCTTTGAGCGGATACCGTGATGGATGATCCCTCTCTCTAAGCGTATATCACGATGAATGACCCCTCTCTACGAATGCATGTAATAATGAACGGTCCCTTTCTTAGAGCACATACTGTGATGGACGACCCCTCTTTTTGATCGTATGTCGCGGTGAATGATCCCTCTCTTCGAGTGCATGTCATATTGAACGGTCCCCTTCTTAGAACATATACCGTGATGGATGACCACTCTCTTCGAGAGTATGTCTCGATGAATGACACCTCTCCTTGAGTGCATATCATAATCAACGGTCCCTCTCTTTGAGCGTATACCGTGATCGATGACCCTATCTTTGAGCGTACGTTGCGATGAATGACCCTCTCTTCTAGTACATTCCATGATGAACAGTCCCTCTTTGAGCGTATGCCGTGATGGACAAACCCTCTATTTGAGACTATGTCGCGGTGATGGACAAACCCTCTAGATAGCGATATAGGAACCCAAAGTATCAAGGATTTTAACCACACAAACACACTTAAAACCAAATGCAAACATAATTAACATAGTATATACATAAGTAAACACACATACTAATATATATACCTAAATATGTCACATATCAGCATGCAACACATTATAAACAACATATTCTAAGGCATGAACATTCTCAAATGAATCTGAAATGTTAGCACAAGTAAGGAAAAGAGCTTCCCTGTATTTCTTTGACTTAGAACGTGTGATATGTCCTGATGGTAAGACCTCCGGATTAACCTGTTGAACTTGACATGATGTGCTCACATCATCCCCCTTTCTTGAAAAGGATTTGACCTCAAATCTACAGAAATATCATACGGGGTTAAATCAGAAACATTAAATGTGGCACTTACAGTGTACTCACCCGGTAAGTCTATCTTGTAGGCATTGTCATTCACTTTCTCCAACACCTAAAAAGGACCATCTCCTCGCGGTAACAACTTAGACCGCCTTTGGGCTGGAAATCGTTCCTTTCGGAAGTGAACCCAAACCCAATCACCAACATCAAAGGTGACTCGCTTTCTTCCCTTATTTGCTTGCTTTTCGTACTGTTGAGTCCTTCGTTCTAAATTCTCCTTCACCTGTTGATGCAACTTCTTCACATATTCTGCTTTCGCTTGACCGTCTCTGTTCGTCACTTGTTCCTGTGGCAAAGGTAACAAATCTAGAGGCGTAATAGGGTTAAAACCATAAACAACCTCAAATGGTGTCATCTTAGTAGCAGAATGTATAACACGATTATACGCAAACTCAACATGTGGCAAACAATCTTCCCAAGTCCTAATGTTCTTTTTAATGATGGAACGCAACAAAGTAGATAAAACACGATTAACAACCTCAGTTTGTCCATCAGTCTGGGGATGACAAGTAGTAGAAAACATGAGTTTTGTACCAATTTTGCTCCAAAGAGTCCTCCAGAAATGACTCAGAAACTTAACATCCCTATCAGAAAAAATTGACCTAGGAATACCATGTAATCGAACAATCTCTCTAAAGAATAAGTTAGCCACTTTAACAGCATCATCAGTCTTATGGCATGCAATGAAATGTGCCATCTTAGAGAATCTATCAACCACAACAAAGACGCTATCTCTACCATTTCTAGTTCGAGGTAATCCCAAAACAAAATCCATTGAAATATCAGTCCAAGGGGAATCAGGAATAGGTAGAGGTAAGTACATACCATGTGGTGAAACCTTCGATTTTGCTTTCTTACATGTCACACAACGTTCACAATAACTTTCAACGTCTCTACGCATCTTAGGCCAAAATAGATGTTCTTTCAATGTCTGTAACGTCTTGGTGACTCCAAAGTGACCCATTAATCCACCCTCATGTGCTTCACGGATCAGAATATCACACATTGAACCCTGTGGAATGCATATCCTATTTTCTTTGAAAAGATAACCATCATGCCTGTAAAACTTTCCATTTGCACCTTTCTCACAAGCATTATACTTATCTCTAAAATCAGAATCATTAACATACAAGTCACGTATATATGCAAATCCAATCAAATGTGAGTCAAGGTAATTCAAAAGCACATATCTACGTGATAAAGCATCAGCAACGATATTATCTTTACCCTTTTTGTAACGAATGACATAAGGAAAAGACTCTAAAAATTCAACCCATTTAGCATGTCGTTTATTCAATTTATGCTGACCTGTGATATATCGTAAAGCCTCATGATCAGTGTGAATCACAAACTCCTTAGGCAACAAGTAATGTTTGCATGTCTCCAATGCCCGAATTAGTGCATACATCTCCTTGTCGTAGACTGGATAATTCAATGTTGCTCCACTAAGCTTTTCACTGAAGTATGCAATGGGCCTTTTTTCCTGCATTAGCACAGCGCCTATACCAACTCTAGAAGCATCACATTCAATTTCAAAAGTTTTATCAAAGTTAGGTAAGGCTAACACAGGTGACTTCGTTAAACAATCCTTAATTTTCAAAAAGGCATCTTCTTGTTCTTTACCCCATAAGAAGCTAGAATTCTTCTTAATAATCGCTGTTAAGGGTGCGGTAATAGAACTGAAGTTAGGAACAAACCGACGATAGAAACTAGCTAAGCCATGAAAAGATCTAACCTGAGTAACCGATGTCGGTTGTGGCCATTCCTGAATTACCTTTATCTTCTCAGGATCGACTTCAACACCCTGTGCACTAACAATGTAACCAAGAAATGTAAGTTTGTCAGTACAAAACACACATTTCTCTATGTTACCAAACAATCTTTTTTCTCGCAAAGTTTGTAAAACAACTCTCAAATGTTCTACATGATCCTGCAAAGTCTTGCTATAAATCAAAATATCGTCAAAATATACAACACAAAACTTTCCAATAAAAGATCGCAGAACATGATTCATCAATCGCATAAAAGTACTAGGTGCATTAGTTAAGCCAAAAGGCATTACTAACCATTCGTACAAACCTAGCTTCATTTTAAAGGTTGTCTTCCATTCATCGCCTTCTCGCATGCGAATCTGATGATATCCACTCTTTAGGTCAATTTTGGAGAAGATGACGGCTCCACAAAGCTCATCCAACATATCATCAAGTTTGGGAATAGGATGACGATACTTAATTGTAATCTGATTCACAGCTCTACAATCTACGCACATCCTCCAAGACCCATCTTTTTCCTCTCCTTTGCAGCTGCACTTCGTGTACGATAGGTTTCAGCTGCTGTAGGTTACTTCAACTTTACTTGAGTTGAGCTGGAAATGGAGATGAGCTGAAACGAACTAGCTAAGAGTGTTAGGAGCTAAATGGAGCTGGGAGCTTAGCCTCTGAGCTGCCCCGAGCTAAGGTGAGCTGCGTGCACACCATTGAGCTTCTTCTGAGCTAAATATAATCCACTTGAGCTGGTATTGAACTGCATACGCTCTCCTGAGCTGGAGATGAGCTGGGTATGCCCACTTGAGCTAAGGTTCTCCTAAGTACCTATATTAGAACAATGCAAACACATCTAAAAAGCCTTGTAGTCTTATTTTAACCACACAAACACACTTAAAACCAAATGCAAACATAATTAACATAGTATATACATAAGTAAACACACATACTAATATATATACCTAAATATGTCACATATGAGCATGCAACACATTATAAACAACATATTCTAAGGCATGAACATTCTCAAATGAATCTGAAATATTAGCACAAGTAAGGAAAAGAGCATCCCTGTATTTCTTTGCCTTAAAACGTGTGATAGGTTCTGATGGTAAGACCTCCGAATCAACCTATTGAACTTGACATGATGTGCTCACATCACTTCTTTTCTAGTGCATGTCATAATTAACAGTACCTTTCTTAGAGCATATACTGCGATGGGCGACCTTTCTCTTTGAGCATATGTCGCGGTGAATGACCCCTCTCATCGAGAGTAGGTCATAACGAATGGTCCCTTTCTTAGAGCGTATACCATGTTGGACGACCCTTCTCTTAAAGCTTATGTCACGGTGAATGACCCCTCTCTTCGAGTGTTGGTCGTAATGAACGGTCCCTCTCTTTGAGCGTATTTTGTGATTAACGACCCCTCTCTTTGAGCGTATGCCACGGTGAATGAAAACTCTCTTCGAGTGCATGTCATAATGAACAGTCCCTCTTTATGAGCGGATACCATGATAGACGACCTTTCTCTTTGAGCGTTTGTAGCGATAAATGACCCCTCTCTTTGAGTGCATGTAATGATCCCTTTCCTAGAGTATATACTGTGATGGACGACCCATCTCTTTGAGCGTATGCCGCGATGAATGAGCCCTTTCTACAAGTGCATGTTACAATGAGAGGTCCCTCTCTTTGAGCGTATAACGTGATGGAAGACCCCTCTCTTTGAGCGTATATCGCGATGAATGACCCCTCTCTTTGAGTGCATGTTATAATGAACGGTCCCTTTCTTCAAGCGTATATCGTGATGGACGACCTTTCTCAATGTGCGTATGTTGCGATGAATAACACCTCTCTTCGAGTGCATGTCATGGTGAATGGTTCCTCTCATTGTGCGTCTACCGTGATGGACGTAGCCTCTCTTTGAGCGTATGTCTCGATTGATCACCCTTTTCTTCGAGTGCATGTCATAATGAACGTTCACTTTCATAGAGCGTACACCGTGATGGACGACCCCTCTCTTCGAGCGTATGTCGCGGTGAATAACCCCTCTCTTCGAGAGTATGTCATAATGAACGGTCACTCTCTTTGAGCGTATGGCGTGACAGACAAACCCTCCCTTTGAGACTATATCGCGATGAATGACCCCTCTCTTCGAGTGCATGACATGGTGAACGATTCCTCTCTTTGAGCATAAACCATGATGGGCGACCCTTCCATTTGATCGTACGTCGCGATGAATGACCCCTCTCTTGGAGTGCATGTCATAATGGACGGTTCCTTTCTTAAAGCGTAAACCGTGATGGATGACCCTTCTCTTTAAGCTTATATAGCGATGAATGACCCCTCTCTTTCAAGGTTTGTCATAATGAAAGATCCTTCTCTTTAAGCGTATATCCTGACCGATGACCCCTCTTTTTGAGTGTTTGTCGCAATGAAAGACCCTCTCTTCCAGTGCTTTTCATGGTGAACAATCCATCTCTTTGAGCGTATACCGTAATGGACGACCCTTATCTTTGAGTGTATCTCGCGATGAATAACCACTCTCTTCGAGTGCATATCATAATGAACATTCCCTTTCTTAGAGCGTATACCGTGATGCACGACTCCTCTCTTTTAGAGTATGTTGCAGTGAATGACCCCTCTGTTCGAGAGTATTTCATAATGGTCGGTCCCTCTCTTTTAGCGTATGATGTGATGGACGACCATTCTCTTTGAGCGTATGTCGTGTTGAACGACCACTCTCTTTGAGTGTAAGTCACGATGAATGATCCTTGTCTTAGACTGTATGTCCTGGTGAACAATCCCTCCTCGTGCATGTCATAATTAACGGTCCCTTTTTTAGAGCGTATACCGTGATGGATGACCCCTCTCTTTGAGCGTATGTCGCGGTGAGTGACCCCTCTCTTCGAGAGTATGTCATAATTAATGGTCCTTCTCTTTAAGCGTATGCCGCGAAGGATGACCCCTCTCTTCGAGAGTATGTCATAATTAATGGTCCTTCTCTTTAAGCATATGCCGCGAAGGATGACCCCTCTCTTAGAGTGCATGTCATGGTGAACAATCACTCTCTTTGAGTGTATGCTGTTATATAAGATCCTCTCCTTAAGCGTATATCACGATGAATAACACCTCTCTTCGAGTGCAGGACGTGGTGAACGGTCCCTCTCTTTGGGCATATACCGTGATGGACGAGCCTCTCTTGCAGGATATGGTGAACGGTCCCTCTCTTCGATAGTATGTCAGAATGAACGGTCCCTCTCTTTGAGCGTATGTCATAACGGACTACCCCTCTCTTTGAACGTATATGGCGATGAATGACCCCTTTCTTAGAGAGTATACCATGATGGATGACCCCTCTCTTTGAGCTTTTGCTGTGATGGATGACGCCTCTATATGAGCATATGTGGCATTGGATGACCCCTTTCTTCGAGTTTATTTGAAATGAATGATCCATTTCTTAGAGCGTATACCGTGATCAATGATCCTCTTTTTGAGCGTATGTTGCGATGAATGACCCCTCTCTTCGAGTGCATGTCATAATAAACGGTTCCTTTCTTAGACCGTATACTGTGAGGGACGAGTTCTCTTTTTTAGCGTATGTCGCAATGAATGCACCTCTCTTCTAGTGCATGTCATAATGAGTGGTCCTTTCTTAGAACGCATATCGTGATGGACGACCCTTGTCTCCAAGCGTATGTCGCTATGAATGACCCCTTTCTTTGAGTACATGTCATGTTGAACGGTCCCTCTCTTTGAGCGTATACCATGATGGACGATCCCTCTCTTTGAGCGTGTGTCGCGGTGAATGTCACCTCTCTTCGAGTGCATGACATGGTGAACGGTCCCTCTCTTTGAGCGTATACGGTGATGGAAAATCTCTCTCTTTGAGGGTATGTCACGATGAATGACCCCTCTCTTTCAGTGCGTGTCATAATAAACGGCCCCTCTCTTAGAGCGTATACCGTGATCGATAACACCTCTCTTTGAACGTATGTCGCGATGAAAGACACCTCTCTTCGTGTGCAAGTTAAGGTGAAAGTTAATTCTCTTTGAAAGTATACCGTGATGGATGAACCCTCTCTTTGAGCGAATGTCGTGATGAATGACCCCTCTCTTCGACTGCATGTCATAATGAATGGTCCCTTTCTTAGAGCGAAAACCGTGGTGGACAACACCTCTCTTTGAGCGTATGTCGTGGTGAATGACCCTTCTCGTTGAGTGCATGTCAAGGTGAATGGTCCCTCTATTTGAGCGTATACCGTGATGGACGACCTATTTTTTTGAACGTATGTCGCGATATAATAATCAATCCCTTTCTTAGAGCATATAACGTGATGGACAACCCATCTCTTTGAGCGTTTGTCGCGATGAATGACCCCTCTCTTCGAGTGCATGTCATAATGAACGGTCCCATTCTTAGAGAGTATATTGTGATGGACGATACATCTCTTTGAGCGTATGACGCGGACAATAACCCCTCTCTTCGAGCGTATGTCATAATGAACAGACCATCTTTTTTAGCGTATAACATAATGGACAACCCTATCTTCGAGCGTATGTCGTGATGAATGACCCCTCTATTCGAGTGCATGTCATGGTGAGTGGTACCTCTCTTTGGGCGTATACCGTGATGGACGACCCTTCTCTTTGAGAAAAATTCTCAATGAATGACCCCTCTCTTTGAGTGCATCTCATAATCAACGGTCGCTCTCTTTGAGCGTATACCGTGATCGATGACCCTCTCTTTAAGATATGTCGCGATGAATGACCCCTCTACTCGAGTGCATGTCATAATAAACGGTCCCTTTCTTAGAGTGTATACCGTGATGGACGACCCGACCCTTCTCTTAGAGCGTATGTCGAGATGAATGACCCTTCATTTCGAGTGCAGGTCATAATGACCGGTCCCTTTCCTAGAGCGTATACCGTGATGGACGTCACCTCTCTTTGAGCGTATGTCATGGTGAATGACCCCTCTCTTCAAGCGTATGTTATAATGAACGGTTCTTATGTTTGAGCATATACCGTGGTGGATGACCCCTCTCTTTTAGTGTATGTCGTGGTAAATGACCCCTCTCTTCGATAGTATATCATAATGAACGGTCCCTCTCTTTGAGCATATGTCACGATGAATGACCCCATTCTTTGAGTGTATGTCATGGTTAATGGTCCCTATTTTTGAGCGTATACTGTGATGGACGACTACTCTCTTTGAGCGTATGTCGCGATGAATGACCCCTCTCATCGAGGGCATGTCATAATGAATGGTCTCTTTCTTAAAGCTTATACCGTTGGGACGACCCTTCTCTTTGAGCGTATGTCGCAGTGAATGACCCCTCTCTTCGAGTGCATGTCATGATGAAAGGTCCCTTTCTTATAGCGTATACCGTGATGACGATCCCTCTCCTTGAGCGTATGTCGCGACGAATGACCCCTTTATTCGAGTGCATGATATGGTGAATAGTGCCTCTCTTTGAGCGTATATCGTGATGGACGACCTCTCTATGAGCGTATGTCGTGATGAGTGACCTCTCTCAGTGAGTGCATGTCATAATAAACGATTACTCTCTTTGAACGTATACCGTGCGTCATGGTGAATGATCCCTCTCTTTGTCCGTATACCTTGATGGACGACCCCTCTCTTTGAGCGTATGTCGCAACGAACGACCCCTCTCTTCGAGTGTATATCATACTAAACAATCCCTCTCTTTGAGTGTATACGGTGATGGATAAGCCCTCTCTTTGACTGTATGTCGCGAAGAATGACCCCTCTTTTCTAGTGCATGACATTGTGAACGTTCCCTCTCTTTGAGCGTATACGGTGATGGTAACCCCTCTCTTTGAGCGTATATCACGATGAATTACCCATCTTTCAGTGCATGTCATAATAAACGGTCCCTCTCTTTGAGCGTATACCATGATCGATGACCCCTCTCTTTGAGCGTATGTTGTGATGAATAACCACTCTCTTCGACTGTATGTCATAATGAACGGTCCCTCTCTTTGAGCGTATACCATGATGGACGACCCCTCACTTTGAGCGTATGTCTTGGTGAATGACCTCTCTCTTCAATCATATGCCATAATGAACAGTCCCCCTCTTTGAGCGTATCCCGTGATGGACGACCCCTATCTTTGAGCGTATGTCGTGATGAACGACCCCTCTCTTTGAGTGCATGCCATGGTGAATGGTCCTTCTTCTTGAGTGTATACCAGGATGGACGACACCTCTCTTTGAGCGTATATCGCGATGAAGGAATGACCCTTCTCTTGGAGTGCATAACATGGTGAACGGTCCCTCTATCTGAGCGTACACCAGGATGGACGACCCTTCTCTTTGAGCGTATGTCATGATGAATGACCCATCTCTTTGAGGGTACATTGTGAGGAATGACCCTTCTATTCGAGTGTACATCATAATGAACGGTCTCTCTCTTTGAGCATATACCGTGATGGACGACCCTTCTCTTTGAGCATATACCGTGATGGATGACCCTTCTTCCGCGGCCTCAACATTGCTTTTCTGCCGCTTCGGCTTTGGATATTTCTGCATGTACAAAAATTGTATTAATATCAATATTCTCTATAAATATTAACTTTGTAAGTGATGATAACGGAATATCCAATATTTGAGCAAATAGTCTATATTTCGGTTCAAGTTGGTGTAGAATAGATGCTTAAAGTACCATGAGAAGGGTAGTAAATAACTGTCTTTTAGGCACTCATCACCCGTGATGAACGACCTCTCTCTTTGAGCGTATGTCGCGATGAATGACCCCTCTCTTTGAGTGCATATGATGGTGTACAGTCACTCTCTTTGAGCGTATACCGTGATGGATGACCCCTCTCCTTGAACGTATATCGCGATGAATGACCCCTCTCTTTGAGTGCATGTCATAATTAACAGTCCCTTTCTTAGTGCGTATACCATGATGGACGACCCTTATCTTTGAGCGTATGTCACGATGAAAGACCCCTCTCTTCGAGTGCATGTCATAATGAACGATCCCTTTCTTAAAGCGTATACCGTGATGGATGAACCTACTCTTTGAGCGTATGTCGCGGTGAAGGACCCCTCTCTTCGAGCGTATTTCATAATGAACGGTCCCTTTCCTAGACCGTATACTATGATAGATGACCCTCCTCTTTGAGCGTATGTCATAGTGAATGATCCCTCTCTTCGAGCATATTTCATAATGAACGGTCTCTCTCTTTGAGCGTATGACGTGATGGATGACCCTATCTTTGAGCATATGTAGTTATGAATAACCCCTCTCTTCGAGCGTATTTCGTAATGAACGATCCCTTTCTTAGAGCGTATACCGTGATGGATGACCCCTCTCTTTGAGCGTATGTTGCAGTGAATGACCCCTTTCTTCGAGCGTATTTCTTAATGAACGGTCCCTCTCTAAGAGCGTATGCTATGATGAATGACCCCTCTCTATGACGTATGTCGCGTTGAGTGACCCCTCTCTTCGAATGCATTTCATGGTGAACGGTACCTCTCTTTGAGCATATACCGTAATGGACGACCACTCTCTTTCAACGTATGTCACGATGAATGACCCCTCTCTTCGAGTGCATGTCATGGTAAATGATCCCCCTCTTTGATCGTATACCGTGATGGACGATCCCTCTCATCGAGTGCATGTCATAATGAACGGTTCCTTTCATAAAGCGTATACCGTGATGGACGACCCCTCTCTTTGAGAGTATGTTGCGGTGATTGACCCCTCACTTCGAGAGTATGACGTAATGATTTGTCCCTCTCTTTGAGCGTATCCCGTGATGGACAACCCCTCTCTTTGAGCATATGTCGCAATGAAAGAGCCCTCTCTTTTATTGCATGTCATGGTGAACGGTCCCTCACTTTGATCATATTTCGCGGTGAATGACCCCTCTCTTTGAGTGTATGTCATAATTAATGGTCCCTTTCTTAGTGAATGACCCCTCTCTTTGAGTGCATGTCATGATGATGGTTCCTCTCTTTGAGCATATTTCGTGTTAGACGACACTTCTCTTTGAGCGTATGTCGCGATGAATGATCCCTCTGTTCGAGTGCATGTCATAATGAATGGCCCCTTTCTTAGAGCGTATACCGTGATGGATGAACCTTCTCTTTGAGCGTATGTCGTAGTGAATGACCCTTCTCTTCAAGCGTATTTCGTAATGAATGATCCCTTTCTTTGGGAGTATACCGTGATGGATGACCCCTCTCGCTGAGCGTATGTCGCAGTAAACTAACCCTCTCTTCGAGAAAATTTCATAATGAACGGTCCTTTTCTTTGAGCGTATATCGTGATGGATGACCCCTCTCTTTGAGTGTATATCATGGTGAATGACCCTCTCTTCGAGCGTATTTCATAATGAACATTCCCTCTCTTTGAGCGTATGTCGTGATGGATGACCCCTCTCTTTAAGTGTATGTCGCGTTGAATGACCCCTCTCTTCGAGTGCATGTCATAATGAATGATCTCTTTCTTAGAGCGTATACCGTGATTGACGACCATTATCATTGTGCATATGTCGCGATGAATGACCCTTCTCTTCGAGTGCATGTCATAATGAACGGTACCATACTTTGAGCGTATGTCGCGGTGAATGACCCCTCTCTTCGATAGTCTGTCGTAATGATTGGTCCCCCTCTTTGGTTGTATCCCGTGATGGATGACCCCTTTCTCTGAGCGTATGTCACGATGAATGACCCCTCTCTTTTAGTGCATGTCATGGTGAACGATACCTCTCTTTGAGCGTATACCATGATGGACGGCCCCTCTCTTTGAACGTTCATCATGATGAATGAACCCTCTCTTCGAGTGCAGGTCATAATAAATAGTCCCTTTCTTAGAGTGTATACCCTAATGGACGACCCTTCTCTTTGAGCGTCTGTCGCGATGATTGACCCCTCTCTTTGAGTGCGTGTCAGGATGAACGGTCCACCTCTTTGAGCGTAAACCGTGATGGACGACCTCTCTCTTTGAGAGTATGTCGCGAAGACTGACATGTCTCTTTGAGTTCATGTAATAATCAACGGTCCTTCTCTTTGAGCGTATACCGCGATCGATGACCCTCTCTTTAAGCGTACGTTGTGATGAATGACTCATCTCTTCGAGTGCATTTCATGGTGAACAGACCCTCTCTTTGAGTGTATACTGTGATGGACGACCTCTCTCTTTGAGCGTATGTCACAATGAATGACCCCTCTTCAAGGGCATGCCATAATTAAGGTCTCTTTGAGCGTATACCGTGATCGAGACCCCCCTTTTTGAGTGTATTTCGCGATGGATGACCCTCTCTTCAAGTGCATGTCATGGTGAAATATCCCTCTCTTTGAGCAAATACTGTGATGGACGACCCCTCTCTTTGAGCGTATGTCACGATGAATGACCCCTTTATTCGAGTTCATGTCATAATGAACGGTCCCTTTCTTAGAGCGTATACCGTGATGGATGACCCCTCTCTTTGAGTGTATGTCGCGGTGAATGACCCCTCTCTTCGTGTTAATGTCATAATGAATGGTTCCTTTCTAAGAACGTAAATTGTGATGGACGACCCCTCTCTTTGCGCGTATGTTGCGGTGAATGACCGCTCTATTCGAGCGTATGTCATAATGATCGGTCCCTCACTTTGAGTGTATCCTGTGATGGTCGTCCCCTCTCTTTGAGCATTTTTCGTGATGAATGATCCCACTCTTCGAGTGCATGTCATGGTGAATGGTTCCACTCTATGAGCGTACTCCATGATGGATGACCCCTCTCTTTGAGCGTATGTCGCAATGAATGGCCCCTCTCTTTGAGTTCATGTCATGGTGAACGGACTCTCTCTTTGAGCGTATACCATGATAAATGAACCCTTCTCTTTGAGCATATGTCGCGGTGAATGACTCCTCTCTTCGAGTGCATGTCATAATGAACGGTCCCTCTCTTTGAGCGTATACCGTGATGGACGACCACTCTCTTTAAACGTATGTCGCGATGAATAACCCCTCTATTCTAGTACATGTAATGGTGAACGGTCCCTCTCTTTGAGCGGATACCTTGATGGACGACAACTCTTCGAGTGCATGTCATAACAAAGGGTCCCTTTCTTAGAGTGTATATTATGATTGATGACCCCTCTTTTTGAGCGTATGTCGCGGTGAATGACCCCTCTCATCGAGTGCATGTCACAATGACCCCTCTCTTTGTGTATATGTCATTGTGAATGAACCCTCTCTATGAGCGTATGTCGCGATGAATGGTACCTCTCTTTGAGTGCATGTCATAATCAACGGTCCCTCTCTTTGAGCATATATCGTAATCGAGGATCCTCTCTTTGAGCGTACGTTGCGATGAATGACCCCTCTCTTCGAGTGTATTTCATGGTGAACAGTCCCTCTCTTTGAGCGTATACTATGATGGTCGACCCCTGTCTTTGAGCGTATGTCACAATGAATGACCCCTTTCTTTGAGGGCAGGTCATAGTAAATGGTCCCTCTCTTTGTGCGAATACCGTGATCGAAACACCTCTTTTTGAGCGTATGTCGCGATGAATGACCCCTCTTTTCGAGTGAATGTCATGGTGAAAGATCCCTCTCTTTGAGTGAATACCGTGATGGACGACCCCTCTCTTCGAGTGAATGTCATGGTGAAAGATCCCTCTATTTGAGTGAATACCGTGATGGACGACCCCTCGCTTTTAGTGTATGTCGCGTTGAATGATCCCTCTCTTCGAGTGCATGTCATAATGATCGGTCCCTTTCTTAGAGCGTATACCGTGATGGATGACCTCTCTCTTTGAGCATATTTCGCCATGAATGACCCTCTTTGAGCGTATGTCACGTTGATTGACCCCTATCTTCTAGTGCATGTCATAACGAACGACTCCTTTCTTAGAGCGTAAATCATGATGGACAACCCCTCTCATGGAGCGTATGTCGCGGTGAATGACCTCTCTATTCGAGCGTATGTCATAATGATCAGTCCCTCTCTTTGAGCGTATCTCGTGATGGACAACCCCTCTGTTTTAGCATTTGTCATGATGAATGACCCCTTTCTTCGAGTGCATGTCATGGTGAATTGTTCCTCTCCTTGACAGTATACCGTGATGGACGACCCCTCTCTTGGAGTGTATGTCGCGATGAATGGCCTCTATCTTTGAGTGCCTATCATGGTGAATGGTCTCTCTCTTCGAGCGTATGTCGCAGTCAATGACCCCTTTCTTCGAGTGCATGTCATAATGAACGATTCCTCTCTTTGAGCGTATACCGTGATGGACGACCCCTCTCTTGAAGCATGACCCCTCTATTCTAGTACATGTCATGGTGAACGGTCCCTCTCTTTGAGCGTATATCGCGATGAGTTACCCCTCTATTTGTGTGCATGTCATAATGAACGGTCCCTTTCTTAAAGCGTATATTGTGATTGACGACCCCTCTTTTTTTGCGTATGTCGCGATGAATGCCCCCTCTCTTTGAGTGCATGTCATAATGAACGGTCTCCTTCTTAGAACATAAACCGTGATCGACGACCCCTCTCTTTGCGCGTATGTCATTGTGAGTGAACCCTATCTTTGAGCGTGTGTCGCGATGAATGACCCCTCTCTTCGAGTGCATGTCGTAATAAATAGTCCCTTTCTTAGAGTGTATACCGTGATGGATAACCCCTCTCTTTGAGAGTATGTCGCGATGAATGACACCTCTCTTTCAGTGCATGTCATAATCAACGGTCCCTCTCTTTGAGCATATACTGTGATCGATGATCCTCTCTTTGAGTGTACGTTGCGATGAATGACCCCTCTCTTCGAGTGCATTTCATGGTGAATAGTCCCTCTCTTTGAGCGTATACTGTGATGGACGACCCCTCTCTTTGAGCGTATATCGCAATAAATAACATGTCTGACACTGCCCACACCACTGCCGTAGCAGACCCGTACTAGGAGATACTATAGAGGATGACAGCTATTGATCTTAGGCAGCAACAATACATGGAGTGTCAGAGGGACTTTAACAACACACTTGCCCAAATGATGCCCCATAACTTTCCCAACCAAGGGGTGCAGTTTTTAGAGTTCACAACTAATATATTCGTAACGACTGCACCCTACACAGAGACCACTCTAGCTCCAGGAGGACCGAGGCCATTCTTCCCCACTGACCCTCAACAACAATTTCATGCTGCTGGCCCATTTAAGGCAACAGATTCTGTCTCGGCGTCATCTACCAACAAACGGCCATCCAAAAGAAGGGTAGTCTTCAACAAACCACCAAGATCCCCATCATCATGGGTAGTCTATCTGATGAGATAGATGCCTATGTACATCAAAAGTTCAACCGCTGCTGGACCAAGCATCCACCATGCCTGGGCAGATACAAAGAATGATGGAGGAACAAATGTCATGATCACCGAGGAAGTTGCTAAAGATGAAGAAGGAGAAGAAGTGGACGCTTCCATGCAACGGACACCACCAACAAGAGTCCAGCCAGCACGACAACCAAATACTCAGCCATTGCCATCACCAAAGATGAAGCAATAAACAATAAGGCCTAGAAAATTGATTGTCGACAACAACTTTTCGGACTCCATTTAATTTTTTTTAATGCTGCTTTTATATAATTACTTGTTTCCTTTTTCATATTTTGTTGCCTACTATGTGCCCCTATAAGCATTGAGGGCAATGCTTGGTTTTAGTTTGGGGGTATAGAGCCACTGCCGAGGCATTCTACTGCCGCGACCTTGCCATAAAAAGGGAGTATTTCAGTGATTTTTTAAAATTTTTCTATGTCCACCACCTTACATAAATTTTTTGCCCATACTTTTGCACTGCTTTTCAGTAGTATTGCCTTAGTTTATTCTTTTAAGGCAATAGAAATCTTTCTCCTTACCATGGTTAGATCCTATTTAGAGAACTTAACTCTAGAATACTTAAGGAAGACAACTAGAAGCTTGCTAAAAGGTTGATCTTAAAAATACTTTTTGGACTTGTTTGACTATAGGAATTCTTTTAATAAACTTAGGTGATAAAGTCTTAGAATTTTGAAATTATGACTAGCGGTGCCTATCACCGGCTCTAGGAAGTACTCTTCTTCATGTTAGAGGTGCCCGAAATTGGCTTTAATATGCTTAAAAGAATAGCAAAAGAAATAAGAAAATATTATGGAGAAAACACAATCCTTGAGGTGCCCGGCTCAAGAAATTGGTGTTTTTAAAGAAGAGAACATTAAATCCAAGTCTATTTGTCTTGAACTTAGAGTTTGTCTAAGAAGGCCTTTAATCAAACTTGTCCACAAAATGCACACACTCACAAAATCTTATAGTTTGTTTTCTAGGTAAACCCTTAGGTAACCAAAAGGTTAAGTCTAAAGAAGAGTCATAGTTATGGTGGGGAGAATAGATGAAAATATAAGACCAAGAAAGAATAAGATTTGACAATTTGATGGTTTGCTTTGCTTGCGGACAAGCAATAGTTCGAGTTTGGGGGTGTGATAAGTGCTCAACGTACTATCACTTTTTACACCTTTTGCGGGAATTAATCACCAAATCTACACCTACTTAGACAAATGCATGTACTTAATGTGAGATATTTAGAGGTTATACTGTTAAAGATGATATTTATAGAAAAAGCAAGTTTTACTGTATTTTTGTATCTTTGCGGGAAAAGATATTGCCACGACAACAAATGAGGAGGAGGCAGGACCTGATGCCGAGGCAACAGATAGGGACAAGATATTGTAGGTAAGCTGATGAGAAAAATGAGAAGAACGTTGTTGTGCGATTGCATTGGACAGAAACAAGTCAATTGAATTCACTATACAACACAACTGCATCCTAACCACTTTCTCTTTTTGATTTTTCTATTATTATTTAGCGTTCGTTATTTAGTTTAATCACACCCAAAACTACTTGTGTTTTTATTTTATTTTATAGAGCAAGAAAAAAAAAGGCATATTAAGTATAACAATCCGTGCGGAGACGATACACGACTTTCTCATCATTTTATTACTTGCGACGTATTCACTTGCACTAATTACGCATATTTGACATGAATGACCCCTTTTTTTTAGTGTATGTCGCAATGAATGACCCCTCTCTTCGAGTACATGTCACAATAAATGGTCCCTTAGAGCATATACCATGATGGGCGACCCTTCTCTTTTAGCATATGCCGCGGTGAATAACCCCTCTATTCGTGATCATGTTATGGTGAACGGTCCCTCTCTTTGAGCGTATACCATGATGAATGACCCCTCTCTTTGAGCGTATGCCGCAATGAATGACCCCTCTCTTCGAGTGCACGACATGATGAATGGTCCCTCTCTTTGAGCGTATACGGTGATGGAAAACCCCTCTCTTTGAGCATATGTCACGATGAATGACCCCTCTCTTTCAATGCATGTCATAATAAATGGTCCCTCTCTTTGAGCGTATGCCGTGATAGATGACCCCCTCTTCGAGTGTAAGTCATGGTGAAAGGTCCTTCTCTTTAAGAGTATACCATGATGGATGACCCCTCTCTTTGAGAAAATGTCGCGATGAATGACCCCTCTCTTCGACTTCATGTCATAATCAATGGTCCCTTTCTTAGTGCGTATACCGTGATGGACGACACCTCTCTTTGAGCGTATGTCGTGGTGAATGACCTCTCTCTTCGAGAGTATGTCATAATGAATGGTACCACTCTTTGTGCGTATGCCATGATGGACGACCCTCTCTTCGAGTGTATGTTATGCTGAACGGTCCCTCTCTTTGAGCGTATAACGACATGGACGACCCCTCTTTTTTAGCGTATGACATGATGAAAGACCCCTCTCTTCGAGTGCATGTCATAATGAATGGTCCCTTTCTTAGAGCATATACCATGATGGACGACCCTTCTCTTTGAGCATATGTCACGGTGAATGACCCCTCTCTATGAGTGCATGTCACAATGGACGGTCCCTCTCTTTGAGCGTATGTCGCAATAAATGACCCGTCTATACGAGTGCATGTCATGGTGAATGATCCTTCCCTTTGAGCGGATACCGTGGTGGACGACCACTCTCATTGAGCATATATCGCGATGAATGACCTCTCTCTTCAATTGCATGTCATAATAAACGGTCCCTCTCTTTGAGCGTATGTCGCGTTGAATGACCCTTCTGTTCGAGTGCATGTAATGATGAACGGTCCCTCCCTTTGAGCGGATACCCTGATGGAAGATCCGTCTCTTTGAGCGTATATCGTGATGAATGACGCCTCTCTTCGAGTGCATGTCATAATGAATGCTCCCTTTCTTAGAGCGTATGTCGCGATGAATGACCCCTCTTTTCAAGTGCATGTCATAATGAAAGGTTCCTTTCTTAGAGCGTATACCGTGATGGATGACCCTTGATATGATCACAACCAACAATGATTCAAAAGAATTTCCTATTGGACCTATGACACGTGCTAAAACCAAGAAATTCCAAGAGGCCATGGGAAATCTATTTATTCAAGTCTGAAAATTAGAGAATGCAACATCAACTTTGTTGGAACAATACAGCCTCCTACTTGTGCATGAGTTTGCATGAGTTCTTTCTTAAGTTTCTAAATTTAATTTCAGCATGTGTGCATGAATAAATAATGCTTGATGTTCATTTAATCGTGTTAGTTCAATAAAGTTCATTAGCTCAATTAATGCATGATATTTCACTTAAAGCATGTTAGTTTTCTTTATGCTTATAAGTTCATTTAGTGTTTGCGTTATATAATTAATTAAAGTAGATCATTCAATGAAACTAGTTTCATTAATTAAACTAACTCATTAAATTTGTTTCATGCATTCACTTTTATTTTTATTTAATAAAGTTGTTATTTAATGGTTGCATATATATTATTTCATCTAGGATATTCTTTTGGAGAAATGGTTGATCATATTCTAAGGAATGACAAGGCATTTACATCAATTAAAGTCCCTTGAAGGCCCATCAAGGCTGATTGGTTACAATGCAATTCAATGGAGCAATTACACCAGTTTAATGTTTTTATTTCCAGCCATGATTTTAATGTTTTCAAGAGAGTCTTTACATCACTTTAAGGCTGTTAGTTTCAGCAAGAAAGAAAGAGAAGACATGCAATAAAAGCCTTCA
This sequence comes from Abelmoschus esculentus, assembly GCA_035048815.1. Lineage (NCBI taxonomy): Eukaryota > Viridiplantae > Streptophyta > Magnoliopsida > Malvales > Malvaceae > Abelmoschus > Abelmoschus esculentus. The sequence continues at coordinate 11,970,377 of JAUCBN010000036.1, forward strand.
TTATCACCATTTAAGGGAGATTAAAGGCAGGAGTTATAACAAAACTCAAGGAGGGAATTCAAGGAATATCAGTCAACTTGTTCGGCATTTTTTTGATTAGATAAGAGCATATTTGAGTCTTGAGGACTTGTTCAAACTTCTTCTTATATTCCTTAGCTTTCCAACGCATTTTGAATCACCTCAATCCGATATACGGAGCTTAAGATATGATTAAATTATTGAAGATAGTATGATGTGAGCACATCATGTCAAGTTCAACAGGTTGATCCGGAGGTCTTACCATCAGGACCTATCACACGTTCTAAGGCAAAGAAATACAGGGAAGCTCTTTTCCTTGTGCTAACATTTCAGATTCATTTGAGAACTTTCATGCCTTAGAATATGTTGTTTATAATGTGTTGCATGCTGATATGTGACACATTTAGGTATATATATTAGTATGTGTGTTTACCTATGTATATACTATGTTAATTATGTTTGCATTTGGTTTTAAGTGTGTATGTGTGGTTAAAATAAGACTACAAGGCTTTTTAGATGTGTTTTCCTTGTTCTAATATAGGTACTTAGGAGAACCTTAGCTCAAGTGGGCATACCCAGCTCATCTCCAGCTCAGGAGAGCGTATGCAGTTCAATACCAGCTCAAGTGGATTATATTTAGCTCAGAAGAAGCTCAATGGTGTGCACGCAGCTCACCTTAGCTCGGGCAGCTCAGAGGCTTAGCTCCCAGCTCTATTTAGCTCCTAACACTCTTAGCTAGTTCGTTTCAGCTCATCTCCATTTCCAGCTCAACTCAAGTTGAAGTGACCTACAGTAGCTGAAACCTATCGTACACGAAGAGCAGGTGTCCTACGCATCTGCCATGCATGTGGGGCCCACATAGCACCCTTTTCCACAAGTTTGGGAGTCCAAAAGCAAGCAAGCCAAACAAGGCCCTTGCTTTGAAGACCAATCAGCAACATTGGATAAGAATGAGTGGTTTCTTATTCAAATTCAAACATTAAACACATGTTTAATGTTTTTTAAGTGTCAAAACATGTGGCTAAGGATATTAGGAGCCTAGGAGAAGTTATTTGAGCATTTAAATTTTAATTTTCGTTTGAATTAAGGCCACAAATTCAAATTTGGCCAACTTCTCCTTTATTTCTATATATTTACTTAATTTTGTAAAGACAAGGGTAGATATTTTATGAATAAAATCACTTGTGAGATTTTCTCTCAATTTCAGTTCTTCATTGAACTTTTCTTGACAAATTCAGACTTTGTTTGAGTGTGTCAAATCCTTGATACTTCGGGTTCCTAGATCGCTATCTAGAGGGTCCAAGTCCGTTGACGAAGAACGTATTCGATTCGGGTCCGCTCAGTATATTGTTCGGGTTCTTTCGAGTTCAACGTTGTTGTTATTTCTCAGCAACTTAAACATCCAATTCTGCCATTTTGGACGTTTTAATGCTTCCATGAAAGCCCTCGGAGCATTTCATCTTCATTAACCTCCAGAAACTACCAGAATTCCTTCATCCCTTTTCTTCTTTGTTTCAGTTTTTTTTTCTTTGTTTTCTTATTGTTTTAACATCATTCTAACATCCATAATGTTGTGTTTATTGCAGAGACTTGCTTGCTATTATCCTAGATCCGTTTCAAACAAGGATCGTTGTTTTTGAAGCAACGAATCCCCCATATCATATGGTAATCAGAGCTTTGGTTGGATATTAGCACTTTCTGCACTACATATATCAAAAACAACAAAAGAAAAAAAAGAAAAAATTCGAAATTCTACAAAAAAAAGAAAGTCAAAGTCAAAGTTTGACCAGAAAAGTCAAAGTCAACAAAAGAAATTCGAAAAATTTGAAAAAAAAATCGCATTTGAATATTTAGTGTATTTTCATGTTTATATGTGTTGTTTGACCACAAAAATGATGAAGGATGCTTACGTTTACCATGGAATGCTTCTAAATCACTTAAAACAACGTGTTCTTGTTTGTTCGGTGATAGGATTATGGTAAGCATTTCTAATGCAATAAGTACTTCATTTCCAGCCTTAATTTACTTTGTTCTTCATTAATTCCAGCCTTATTCTTGTTTTTCTTTTGTTTTTTTTGCAGCCTTGTTTTTCTTTCTTTTTTACTTTCTAGCATTGTTTTTCTTTTGTTTTACTATCCAACCTTGCTTTTTGTTTGTTTTCTTTATTTTCCAGCCTTTGTGTCATCTAAACAGACCCTAATTCACTTTTAACTCTTGTTTGTACCACCGTTACATATATCTTGGAGTTTGACACAGATAACAAGTTTGAAGGATCAGATTAGTTCCTTAAAGAGCTGTTTGCAAGAGAACGAGAGGAAAAGGCATTTGAGAGTGTGAGCACAGAAGGGGAATCAAAAGAGCCATTCAAGTATTCCCGAGTGAAACACGAGCGCTGAGTGTTACTTTGTTGAGTGCATTGTTCTTTTGGAGTGATCTGCGAGAATTTGTTGTGTGTGCAGTGAGGGACTTCAAAATTTCGTTTATTTAACATAATAGTTTTCTTTTCTTGTTTTTCGTTGCTGCAATGACAGGTAATGACGATCGTAGTCCCAGTGGAAGTAATCCACCAGATTTGCAAATGCAGGCTTTTACTCGAACCTTGCAGCGTCTTTTAGACCAAGCATTGGAGCCTATTCAGTCTCGTTTGGATAGAATAGATGGGGGTGGTTCCTAATCTGTCCAAAATGAGAATCTTGATGAAAACGACGTCGAACAATCACCACGGACGAATCAACGACCAGGACGTGCAGTTGATGATAATATTTCTAACATAAAAGTTGCTATACCTTCTTTTCAGGGACGTTCAGATCCAGATGCTTATCTAACATGGGAAAGTAAAGTTGAACACGTTTTCGAGTGTTACAATTACTCGGAACAAAAGAAAGTACGACTAGCAACTTTGGAGTTTGTTGACTATGCACTATTATGGTGGGATCAATTACTGGTTAGTCGACGACGTGCGGGTGAAGGACCAGTGAGAACATGGGACGAAATGAAGCGTATCATACGGAAACGGTTTGTTCCTTCTCACTATCATCGTGATTTATTTCAGAAATTACAAACTTTGAAATAGGGCAATAGGAGCGTCGAGGACTATTTCAAGGAAATAGAGATGTCCATGATGCGTGCGAACATAGTTGAGGATCGTGAGGCAACTATGGCTCGGTTTATGGCAGGTTTGAATTCTGAAATTGCTAACGTTGTTGAATTGCAGCATTATGTCGAATTGGATGACATGGTGCATATGGCGATGAAAATTGAGCGGCAACAACGTAGAAAAGTTTCTACTCGAGGTAATACTACTCCATTTAAATCTTTTACGAATCCATTATATACCCCTAACCATGCTAGGAAACAAGCACCACAAGCGCCACTTCGGATTCAAGAACAAGGCGAGTCCAGCAAGCCAAAGCCTCCCGTTGCTGATAATGGGCATGGTAAACAAAAAGTGGTTGTACGAGAGAGATCGAGAGATATTCAATGTTTTAAGTGCCTTGGTCGAGGACATGTTGCTAGCCAGTGTCCTAATCGTAGGGTTATGTTGATGCGAGATGATGGAGAGATTGAGTCAGATTCTGAAGAAGAACCACATGAGATCCCTGATGAAGATGATAAAGAGGATGTCCTAGAAGTTGCTGAGACTGGTAAGGTAATGGAAATTATGGTTGTTAAACGTAGTCTGAGTGTGCAACAGGTTTAGGATGAACAACAACGCGAGAATATCTTTCACACGCGATGCAAAATTCAAGATAAGGTATGTGTTGTTATTATGGATAGCGGTAGTTGTACTAATGTTGCTAGTGCAGTGATGGTTGACAGGTTAGGTCTCAAGACAACAAAGCATCTGAATCCGTACAAATTGCAATGGTTGAATGACGGGGGAGAACTTAAAGTAACAAAACAAGTTGTTATACCGTTTTCGATCGGAAGTTACAAGGACGAGGTCCTTTGTGATGTTGTGTCGATGGATGCTACTCACCTTCTTTTGGGACGCCCTTGGCAATATGACAAGAAGGTAATGCATGATGGTTTTACAAATCGATACTCTTTTATGCATGCAGGTAAGAAGATTACTTTGGCTCCTTTAACACCGAGTCAAGTGATGGAAGATCAAGCAAGCTTAAAAAAGCGTAAGGAAGCTGCAAAGGAGAAGAAAAAGATGAATGTTTATGCAAGCAATCGAGAAATCAAGAAATGTCTTTCCTCTCACCAATCTTTGCTTATTTTAATGTTTAAAGATTATTGTTTATTGACTGACTTTCCTTCTGATTTGCCTGCATCAATTGTTTCCCTTTTGCAGGAATTTAAGGATGAGTTTCCGGAAGAAACACCGAGGGGATTGCCACCTCTTCGTGGCATTGAGCACCAGATTGACTTTATCCCAGGTGCTACTATTCCAAATCGACCAGCTTCTCGAACTAACCCCGAAGAGACGAAAGAGCTTCAAAGACAAGTGACAGAATTAATGGACAAGGGTTATATTCGAGAGAGTCTGAGTCCGTGTGCTGTTCAAGTACTGTTAGTGCCGAAGAAAGATAGGTCTTGGAGGATGTGCGTAGATTGTAGAGCTGTGAATCAGATTACAATTAAGTATCGTCATCCTATTCCCAGACTTGATGATATGTTGGACGAGTTTTGTGGAGCCGTCATCTTCTCCAAAATTGACCTAAAGAGTGGATATCATCAGATTTGCATGCGAGAAGGCGATGAATGGAAGATAGCCTTCAAAACGAAGCTAGGTTTGTACGAATGGTTAGTAATGCCTTTTGGCTTAACTAATGCACCTAGTACTTTTATGCGATTGATGAATCATGTTCTGCGATCTTTTATTGGAAAGTTTTGTGTTGTATATTTTGACGATATTTTGATTTATAGCAAGACTTTGCAGGATCATGTAGAACATTTGAGAGTTGTTTTACAAACTTTGCGAGAAGAAAGATTGTTTGGTAACATAGAGAAATGTGTGTTTTGTACTGACAAACTTACATTTCTTGGTTACATTGTTAGTGCACAGGGTGTTGAAGTCGATCCTGAGAAGATAAAGGCAATTCAGGAATGGCCACAACCGACATCGATTACTCAGGTTAGATCTTTTCATGGCTTAGCTAGTTTCTATCGTCGATTTGTTCCTAACTTCAGTTCTATTACCGCACCCTTAACATGGATTATTAAGAAGAATTCTAGCTTCTTATGGGGTAAAGAACAAGAAGATGCCTTTTTGAAAATTAAGGATTGTTTAACGAAGTCACCTGTGTTAGCCTTACCTAACTTTGATAAAACTTTTGAAATTGAATGTGATGCTTCTGGAGTTGGTATAGGCGCTGTGCTAATGCAGGAAAAAAGGCCCATTGCATACTTTAGTGAAAAGCTTAGTGGAGCAACATTGAATTATCCAGTCTACGACAAGGAGATGTATGCACTAATTCGGGCATTGGAGACATGGCAACATTACTTGTTGCCTAAGGAGTTTGTGATTCACACTGATCATGAGGCTTTACGATATATCACAGGTCAACATAAATTGAATAAACGACATGCTAAATGGGTTGAATTTTTAGAGTCTTTTCCTTATGTCATTCGTTATAAAAAGGGTAAAGATAATATCGTTGCTGATGCTTTATCACGTAGATATGTGCTTTTGAATTACCTTGACTCAAATTTGATTGGATTTGTATATATACGTGACTTGTATGTTGATGATTCTGATTTTAGAGATAAGTATAATGCTTGTGAGAAAGGTGCAGATGGAAAGTTTTACAGGCATGATGGTTATCTTTTCAAAAAAAATAGGATATGCAGCTCAAGTGGGCATACCCAGCTCAGAAGAGCGTATGCAGTTCAATACCAGCTCAAGTGGATTATATTTAGCTCAAAAGAAGCTCAATGATGTGCACGCAGCTCACCTTAGCTCGGGCAGCTCAGAGGCTTAGCTCCCAGCTCCTAACACTCTTAGCTAGTTCGTTTCAGCTCATCTCCATTTCCAGCTCAACTCAACTCAAGTTGAAGTGACCTACAGCAGCTGAAACCTATCGTACACGAAGAGCAGGTGTCCTACGCATGTGCCATGCATGTGGGGACCACATAGCACCCTTTTCCACAAGTTTGGGCGTCCAAAAGCAAGCAAGCCAAACAAGGCCCTTGCTTTGAAGACCAATCAGCAACATTGGATAAGAATGAGTGGTTTCTTATTCAAATTCAAACATTAAACACATGTTTAATGTGTTTTAAGTGTCAAAACATGTGGCTAAGGATATTAGGAGCCTAGGAGAAGTTATTTGAGCATTTAAATTTTAATTTTCGTTTGAATTAAGGCCACAAATTCAAATTTGGCCAGCTTCTCCTTTATTTCTATATATTTACTTAATTTTGTAAAGACAAGGGTAGATATTTTATGAATAAAATCACTTGTGAGATTTTCTCTCAATTTCAGTTCTTCATTGAACTTTTCTTGACAAATTCAGACTTTGTTTGAGTGTGTCAAATCCTTGATACTTCGGGTTCCTAGATCGCTATCTAGAGGGTCCAAGTCCGTTGACGAAGAACGTATTCGATTCGGGTCCGCTCAGTATATTGTTCGGGTTCTTTCGAGTTCAACGTCGTTGTTATTTCCCAGCAACTTAAACATCCAATTCTGCCATTTTGGACGTTTTAATGCTTCCATGAAAGCCCTCGGAGCATTTCATCTTCATTAACCTCCAGAAACTGCCAGAATTCCTTCATCCCTTTTCTTCTTTGTTTCAGTTTTTTTTCTTTGTTTTCTTATTGTTTTAACATCATTCTAACATCCATAATGTTGTGTTTATTGCAGAGACTTGCTTGCTATTATCCTAGATCCGTTTCAAACAAGGATCGTTGTTTTTGAAGCAACGAATCCCCCATATCATAGTACATGCTGGAAATTCAATACGGGAATAGTTACAAGATGCTTCTTCCAAAAATTCAAGAGATCATTCAATTACTGAATTCAATGTTTCATCAACAGCCCATTAAAGGAGGATGAATGACAATTTAATCAAGCATCAGCCCAAGGGTTCCTACATGTGGATGATATGTATGTCAACATTCATTCTAAGAATGACCACATTCATCCTTCTATATCAAACTTTTGGCAGTCAATTAGAGATGGGATAACCTACAAATTAATAGGCCTTTAACACTAGAATAATGAGTCTTTAATCTTTGTCTAGGTCAATCAATTTGTTGTTGTCTTACACCTATAAATATGCACTCATTCCATTGTAAAAGATACAACATTTGACATATATTACAACTTGAGAGTGTTTCTCTTTTATAGTTCTTTTTGAACTTTATCGGATTGCAAGATTGTTCTTGTGGCATTATCCCTATTTATTTTTTTATATTGATGGTTCCTGGTTCTTATAACTAGAGGGTCACAATCCCTTAACCTTTCACCCAAGTCACGGTTTAAAAACTCTTAAGGAACGAGTCTTCACTTTTTAGTGTTGGTTCCTCCTTTGTTTACACCGCACCATCAATTACATTCCTTATTTTCACTTCCATCATCCATACATCCATATTTTCCATACTTCATCTTAAACACAACAACCATCTTATCATCATTCCATATCACCATACTATTCATCCATTTCATATCATCTTGTAAGTTTTATTTCAAAATTCCTCTTTTTCATTTCAGTTACTTACTAGAATCACGATCAGGCAATCACAAATATAAATTCGGATATTCTACAACAGGATTCATATCAACCTTCTTTTTCAGTGCATGTCATAATAAACGATCCCTCTCTTTGAGCGCATACCTTGATCGATGACCCCTCTCTTTAAGCGTATGTCGCGATGAAAGACCCCTCTCTTCGAGTGCAAGTCGTGGTGAAAGGTCCTCTTTAAGAGTATACCGTAATGGATGACCCATCTCTTTGAGCGAATGTCGCGTTGAATGACCCCTCTCTTCGACTGTATGTTATAATGGATAGTCCCTTTCTTAGAGCGTATATCGTGATGGACGACACCTCTCTTTGAGCGTATGTCGCGGTGATTGATCTCTCTTCGAGACTATGTCATAATGAATGGTCCCTCTCTTTGAGCTTAAGCCGTGATGGACAATCCATCTTTTTGAGCATATATCGCATTGAATGACCCCTCTCTTCGAGTGCATGTTTTGGTGAACGATCCTTCTCTTTAAGTGTATAACGAGATGGACGACCCCTCTTTTTTAGCGTATGTCGCAATGAATGACCCGTCTCTTTGAGTGCAAGTCATAATGAATGGTCCCTTTCTTAGAGCATATACCGTAATGGACGACCCTACTCTTGGAGCATATGTTGCAGTGAATGACTCGTCTATTCGAGTGCATGTCCAGGTGAACGGTTCCTTTGTTTGAGCATATACCGTGACGGACGACCCCTCTTTTTGAGCGTATGTCGCGAAGAATGACCCCTCTCTCCGAGTGCATGACATGGTGAATGATCTCTCTCTTTGAGCGTATACCGTGATGGACGACCCAACTCTTTCACCGTATGTCGCGATGAATGACCCCTCTCTTCGAGTGCAGGTCATAATGAATGACCCCTCTCTTTGAGTGCATGTCATGGTGAATGACCCCTCTCTTTGAGCGTAAATCGCGATGAATGAACCCTCTCCTCATGTGTATGTCATAACGAATGATCCCTTTCCTAGAGCGTATACTGTGATGGATGATCCATCTCTTTGAGCGTATGTCGCGATGAATGACCCCTCTCTTTTAGTGTATCTGATAATGAAAGGTCCATTTCTTAGAGCGTATACCGTGATGGATGACCCTTCTCTTTGACCGTATGTCAAGATGGATGACCCCTCTCTTTCAGTGCATATCATAATAAACGGTCCCTCTTTTTGAGCGTATACCGCAATCGATGTCCCATCTCTTTGAGCGTATGTCACGATGAAAGACCCCTCTTTTCGAGTGCAAGTCATGGTGAAAGGATGATCCCTCTCTTTGAGCGAATGTAGCGATGAATGACCCCTCTCTTTGAGCGAATGTCGCGATGAATGACCCCTCTATTCGACTACATGTCATAATGAATGGTCCATTTTTTAGAGCGTATACCGTGATGGACGACACCTCTTTTTGAGTGTATGTCACGGTGAATGACCCCTCTCCTCAATAGTATGTCATAATGAATGGTCCTCTCTTTGAGCGTATGCCGTGATGAACGACCCCTCTCTTTGAGCGTATGTCGCGTTGAATGACTCCTCCCTTCGAGTTCATGTTTTAGTGAACGGTCCCTCTCTTTGAGTGTATAACGACATGGACGACCCCTCTTTTTAGCGTATGTCGCGATGAATGACCCCTCTCTTTGAGTGCATGTCATAATGAATAGTCCCTTTCTTAGAGCATATACCATGATGGACAACCCTTTTCTTTGAGCATATGTCGCTGTGAATGACCCCTCCCTTCGAGTGCATGTTATAATGGACGAACCCTCTCTTTGAGTGTATACCGTGATCGATGACCCTCTTTTTGAGTGTATGTCACGATGAATGACCCCTGTCTTCGAGTGCATGTCATAATGAACGGTCCCTTTCTTAGACCATATACTGTGAGGGACGAGTTCACTTTTTGAGCGTATGTCGCGGTGAATGCCCCTCTCTTCGAGTGCAAGTCATAATGAATGGTACCCTTCTTGGAACGTATAACGTGATGGAAGACCCCTGTCTTCAAGCGCATGTCGCTGTGAATGACCCCTATCTTTGAGTGCATGTCATGCTGAACGGTCTCTCTCTTTGAGCGTATACCATGATGGTTGACCCCTCTCTTTGTGCGTATGTCGCGATGAATGACGCCTCTCATCGAGTGTATGATATGGTGAATGGTCCCTCTCTTTGAGCGTATACGGTGATGGAAAATCCCACTCTTTGAGCGTTTGTCATAATGTATGGTCCCCCTCTCTCAGCGTATGTCGCGTTGAATGACCCCTCTTTTTTAGCGTATGTTGAGGTGAACGACCCCTCTCTTCGAGTGCATGTTATGGTGAACGGTCTCTCTCTTTGAGCGTATAACGAGATGGATGACCCCTTCTTTTTAGCGTATGTTGCGTTGAATAACCCCTCTCTTCGAGTGCATGTCATAATTAACGGTCCCATTCTTAGATTGTATACTGTGATGGACAACCCTTCTCAATGAGCGTATGTCGCGATGAATGACCCCTCTCTTCTAGTGCGTGTCATAATGAACGGTCCCATTCTTAGAGAGTATACCGTGATGGACGACCCATCTCTTTGAGCGTATGTAGCGGTGAATGACCCCTCTCTTCGAGAGTATACCGTAATAACCGGTCCCTCAGTTTGAGAGTCTCCCGTGATGGACGACCCATCTCTTTGAGTGTATGTCGCGATGAATGATCCCTCTCTTTGAGTGCATGTCATGGTAAATGGTCCCTCTCTTTGAGCGTATACCGTGATGGACGACTCCTCTCTTTGAATGTATGTCATGATATAATAAACAGTCCCTTTCTTAGAGCGTATATCGTGATGGATGACCCATCTCTTTGAGCGTTTGTCACGATGAATGACCCCTCTCTTCGAGTGCATGTCATAATGAACGGTCCCATTCGTAGAGAGTATATTGTGATGGACGAGACCTCTCTTTGACCGTATGACGCGGTCAATGACCCCTCTCTTCGAGTATATGTCATAATGAACGGACCATCTCTCTAAGCGTATGCCATAATGCCCGACCACTATCTTCGAGCGTATGTCGCGATGAATGACTCCTCTATTCGAGTGCATGTCATGGTGGGTGGTCCCTCTCTTTGGGCGTATACCGTAATGGACGACCCCTCCCTTTGAGCATATGTCTCAATGAATGACCCCTCTTTTTTAGTGCATGTCATAATCAATTGTCGATCTCTTTGAGAGTATTCCGTGATGGACAATCCATCTCTTTGAGCATATGTCGCGATGAATGACCCCTCTCTTCGAGTGTATGTCTTAGTGGACGATCCCACTCTTTTAGCGTATACCATGGTGGATGACCCCTCTCTTTGAGCGTATGTCGCGATGAATGACCCTTCTTTGTGAGTGCATTAAATGGTGAACGGTCCCTCTATCTGAGCGTATACTAGGATGGACGATCCATCTCTCTGAGCCTATGTCATGATGAATGACCCCTCTCTTCGAGTGCATGTCATGGTGAACGGTTCCTCGCTTTGAGTATATACCGTGATAAACGATCCGTCTTTTAAGATATGTCACGATGAATGACCCCTCTCTTCGAGTGTATGTCTTAATGGACGGTTCCTCTCTTTTAGCGTATACCATGATGGATGACCCCTCTCTTTGAGCATATGTTGCGATGAATGACCATTCTCTTGGAGTGCATGACTTGGTGAACTGTCCGTCTATCTGAGCGTATGCCAGTATGGACGACCCCTTTCTTTGAGCGTATGTCGTGATGAATGACCCCTCTCTTTGAGCATACGTCGCGAGGAATGATCCTTCTATTCGAGTGTACATCATAATGAACGGTCTCTCCCTTTGAGTGCATGTCATAATGAACGGTCCCTCTCTTTGAGCATATACCGTGATCGATGACCCATCTCTTTGAGTGTATGTTGCGATGAATGACCTTCTCTTCAAGTGCATGTCATGGTGAACGGTTCTTCTCTTTGAGCGTATGTCGCAGTGAATGAACCCTCTCTTCGAGAGTATATAATAATGAACGGTCCCTCTCTTTGAGCGTATGCCGTGATGGACCACCCATCTCTTTGAGCGTATGTCGCCACGAATGACCACTCTCTTCGAGTGCATGTTAAGGTGAACGGTCCCTCTCTTTGAGCGTATACTGTGATGGATAACACCTCTCTTTGAGCTTATGTCACGACGAATGACTCTTCGACTGCATGTCATAATGAACGGTCCCTTTCTTAGAGCGTGACGGATGACCCTTCTCTTTGAGTGTATGTCGCTCAAAATGACTGCTCTCTTTGAGTGCATGTCATGCTAAACGACCCCTCTCTTTGAGCGTATACCGTAATGGACGACCCCTCTCTTTTAGCGTATGTCGCGGTGAATGACCCCTCACTACTAGAGTATGTCATAATGAACGACCCCTCTTTTTGAGCATATGCCGTGATGGACGAGCCCTCTCTTTGAGCGTATGTCGCGATGAATGACCCCTCTCTTCGAGTGCATATCATAATCAACGATCACATTGTAAGAGCGTATACCGTGATAGACGACTCCTCTCGTTGAGTGTATGTCGTGGTGGATTACCCCTCTCTTCTAGAGTATGTCAAAATGAACGTTTCCTCTTTATGAGCGTATGCCATGAAGGACGACCCCTCTCTTTGAGCGTATGTCACGATGAATGACCCCTCTCTCCGAGTGCATGACATGGTGAATGATCTCTCTCTTTGAGCGTATACCGTGATGGACGACCTAACTCTTTCACCGAATGTCGCGATGAATGACCCCTCTCCTCGAGTGCAGGTCATAATGAACGGTCACTTTCCTATAGCGTATAACGTGATGGATGTCCTTCTCTTTGAGCATATGTCACGGTGAATGACCCCTGTCTTCTAGGGTAGTTCATAATTAACGAACCCTTTCTTAGTGCATCTACCATGATGGATGACCTCTCTCTTTGAGCGTATGTCACGGTTAATGACCCCTCTCTTCAAGCATATTTCATAATGAACGATCCCTATCTGAGAGCGTATACCGTGACGACCCTTCTCATTGTGCATATGTCACGATGAATGACCCCTCTCTTCGAGTGCACGTCATAATAAAATGCTCCTTTCTTAGAGCGTATATCGTGATGGACGACCCCTCTCTTTGAACGTATCTTGCGGTGAATAACCCTCTTTTCGAGAGTATGTCGTAATGATCGGTCCCTCTCTTTGAGCGTATCCCGTGATGGACGACCCCTCTCTTTGGGCATATGTCGCGATGAATGACCCCTCTCTTTTTGTGCATGTCATGGTGAACGGTCCCTCTCTTTGAGTGTGTACCGTGATGAACGACCCCTCTCTTTGAGCGTATACAGTGATGGACGACCCCTCTCTTCGAGCACATGTCGCGATGAATGACCCCTCTCTTTGAGTGCATGTCATGGTGAACGATCCCTCTCTTTGAGCGTATACCGTGATGGATGACCCCTCTCTTTCAACGTATGTCGCGATGAATGACCCGTCTCTTCGAGTGCTTGCCATAATAAACACTCCCTTTCTTAGAGCGTACATAGTGATGGATGACCCTTCTCTTTGAGCGTATGACGCGATGATTGAATCCTCTCATCGAGTGCAAGTCGTAACGAACGGTCCATTTCTTAGAGGTAATACCGTGATGGACGACACCTCTCTTTGAGCGTATTCCCCTCTCTTCGAGTGCATGTCATAATGAACGGTCCCTTTCTTTGAGCGTGTACCGTGATAGACGACCTCTCTCTTTGAGCGTATGTCGCGGCGAATGACCCCTCTCTTCGAGAGTATGCCGTAATGATTGGTCCCTCTCTTTGAGCGTATACCGTGATGGACGACCCCTCTTTGAATGTATGTCACGGTGAATGACCCCTCTCTTCGGGTGCATGTCATAATAAACAGTCCATTTCTTAGAGCGTATCTCGTGATGGACGATCCTTCTCTTTGAGCGTATGTCGCGATGATTGACCCCTCTCTTCGAGTGAATGTCATAATAAATGATCCCTTTCTTAAAGTGTATACCGTGATGGACGACACCTCTCTTTGAGCGTAAAACCCTTTCTTGGAGCATATATCGTGATGGACGACCCCTCTCTTTGAGTGTATGACGTGGTGAGTGACCCCTCCCTTCGAGAGTATGTCGTAATGACCAGTCCTTGTCTATGAGCGTATTCCGTGGTGGAATGACCCCTCTCTTTAAATATATGTCGCGATGAATGACCCATTTCTTCGAGTACATGTCATAATAAATAGTCCCTTTCTTAAAGCGTATCCTGTGATGGACGACCCCTCTCTTTGAGCATATGTCGCGACGAAAGAACCCTCTCTTTGAGTACATGTCAGGATGAACAGTCCCCCTCTTTGAGCGTATGTCGTGATGGATGCCCCCGCCATGACCCATCTCTTCGGGTTAATGTCATAATGAATGGTCCATTTCTTAGAGCGTATACCGTGATGGACGACCCTTCTCTTTGAGCTTATGTCGCGATGAATGACTGCACACTTCGAGTGCATGTCATAATGAACGGTCCCTTTCTTACAGTGTATACCGTGATGGACGATCCCTCTCTTTAAGCGTATGTCGCGGTGAATGATGCCTCTCTTCGAGAGTACGCCAAAATGAAAGGTCCCTCTCTTTGCGCATACGCCGTGATGGACGACCCCTCTCTTCGAGTGCATGTCATGGTGAATGGTCCCTCTCTTTGAGCGTATATCGTGATGTACGACCCCTCTCATTGAGCGTAGGTCGCGATGGATGACCCCTCTCTTCAAGGGCATGTCATACCGAACGGTTCCTCTCTTTGTGCCTACATCATGATCGATGACCCCTCTTTTTAAGTGTATGTTGCGATGAATGACCCCTCTCATCGAGTTCAAGTCATGGTGAATAATCCCTCTCTTTAAGCGTATACCGTGATGGATGACCCCTCTCTTTGAGCGTATGTCGCGTTGGATGACTCCTCTCTTCTAGTGCATGTCACAATGAACAGTCCCTTTCTTTGAGCGTATACCGTGATGGACGACCCTTTTCTTTGAGCGTATGTCGCGATGAATGACCCCTCTCTTCGAGTGCATGTCATAATGAATGGTCCCTTTCTTATAGCGTATACCATGATTGACGAACCTTTTCTTTGAGCGTATGTCGCGATGAATGACCCCTCTCTTCGAGTGCATGTCATAATGAAAGGTCCCTTTTTTAGAGCGTATACCGTGACGGATGACCATTATCTTTCAGCGTATTTCACAATGAACGGTCTCTTTCTTAGAGCGTACCTGTGATGGATGACCTTTTTCTTTGAGCGTATGTCGCGGTGAATGACCCTCTCTTCGAGCGTATTTCATAATAAATGGTCCCTCTCATTGAGCATATGCCGTGATGGATGACCCCTCTCTTTGAGCATATGATGCATTGAATGGCCCCTCTCTTTGAGTGCATGACATAATGAATGGTCTCTTTCTTAGAGCGTATACCATGATGGACGACTGTAATCACCATTTTATCTGGGTCTAACTAGTCACTTTTTATGTTTAAAACAATGGGCTTGGACGCTTTAATTTCTCTACGGGTAGTAATATTATGGTCATATATTTTACATTAATATTGCATGTTTGTACGTGTGTTTATTATAATAATATGTGTACTACGCATGTTAATATTCTACCTTACTATTTGTTTAAGTTTTTTCGATGTGTGTATATATATAATATGTACTTGTGGATATTATGAAATCATCAAATATGATATATTATGTTCCATAACTATGTATTAATAATATATGTAATCAAATATATATGTATATATCGTTAGTTATGTATACAGGCGTCCTTGTTTTATTTAATTTATTCCTAAGCATGTCATTTTGTTTTATCCTTTATATATATATATATATATATTAATATATATTACATGGTTTTTAAATCAAAATCAATTGTTACTTACATGTGTATTTATTTATGTTTAATTCTTCATATTGAGCTAGAATAATAATGATATTTTATTTCTAGAATTTTTCTCACCAAATGCATGCGCTGAATCATTCGATTTTTTACCTTCGGATTCGTATCACTAGACTATAATCATTCACATAATTTAGTATTATTTATTTAGGTCAGTTTCTATTTATTTAATTGATTAGATTCTAAGAAAAGAGGTGATCATTAGTTTTTATGCTCGTGTCATAACGGTCCAAATCATCGGACGTTGAGCGAAATATTAAAATTATTTTTCACCATCTCTAGGTAATTAAAATTAAAAGCCGACAAGATTATGACGTCATTTCTTTTTATGTTGCATCATTAATAAGGTGACGTGCGGGATTTGAACCCTAAACTAACGCGACGAACAATATTATTTGACGTTGATTTAGTCTTTGGTCCGGTGTATCGTCAACCTTATTAATTAAATGCTTTATTGATTTGAATTCACCAATTAAATTAAACAAATTTAATTAAGGTCAATTTTGAATTTAGAAAATGATTAAATTAAATTAAATTAAAGAAAATATTTTTAGTATCGATTTCAGAGAGTGATGGGGTTGCTAATCCTTCCCCATGCATAACCAACTCCAAAACCCTTTTTCAAAACAAATCTTTGATTTTCCTCTTAAGGTGTCCGGTCTACCTTAGTGACCGATGGCGGCTCCAAATTTATTTTTCCAAAAGAATTTATATTTTTTAAATAACACTTTCGAAGGGCATTAAATCAATACCACCAATGATCTTGTCTCCTTAATACTTTTCAAACTAATTTTCCGTTTTCCATCTTTCAACCTGAAAAAGGTCGCTTCAACAACCTTTCTCATTGTGTGTATGTCGCGATGAATGTCCCCTCTTATGGAGTGCATGTCATAATGAACGGTCCCTTTCTTTGAGCGTATACCGTGACGGACGACCCTTCTCTTTGAGCGTATATCACGGTGAATGACCCCTCTCTTCGAGAGTGTGTCGTAGTGACCGGTCCCTCTCTTTGAGCGCATCCAGTGATGGATGATCTCTCTCTTTGAGCATATGTCGCGATGAATTCCCCCTCTCTTTGAGTGCATATCATGGTGAATGGTCATTCTCTTTGAGCGTATACCGTGATGGACGACCCCTCTTCCTGAACGTATGTCACGATGAATGACCCCTCTCTTTGAGTGCATGTCATAATTAACAGTCCCTTTCTTAGTGCTTATACCGTGATGGACGACCCTTATCTTTGAGCGTATGTCACGATGATTGACCCCTCTCTTCGAGTGCATGTCATAATGAACGGTCCCTTTGTTAAAGCGTATAACGTGATGAATGAACCTACTCTTTGAGTGTATGTCGCGGTGAATGACCCCTCTCTTAGAGCGTAATTCATAATGAATGGTCCTTTTCTTAGACCGTATACTGTGATGGATGACCCCTCTCTTTGAGCCTATGTCGCGGTGAATGATCCCTCTCTTCGAGCGTATTTCATAATGAACAGTCCCTCTCTTTGAGCGTATGACATGATGGATGACCCTCTCTTTAAGCATATATGGATATGAATGACCCCTCTCTTCGAGCGTATTTTGTAATGAACGATCCCTTTCTTAGAGCGTATACCATGATGGCTGACCCCTCTCTTTGAGCGTATTTCATAATGAACGGTCCCTCTCTTTGAGCATATGTCGCGTTGAATGACCCCTCTCTTTGAGTGCATTTCATGGTGAACGGTACCTCACTTTGAGCGTATACCGTGATGGACGACCACTCTCTTTTAGCGTATGTCACGATGAATGACCCCTCTATTTGAATGCATGTCATGGTAAATGATCCCCCTCTTTAATCTTATACCGTGATGGACGATCCCTCTCTTTGAGTGTATGTCGCGATGAATGGACCCCTCTCATCGAGTGCATGTCATATTGAACAGTCCCTTTTATAGAGCGTATACCGTGATGGACGGACCCCTCTCTTTGAGAGTATGTTGTGGTGAATGACCCCTCACTTCTAGAGTATGTTGTAATGACCTGTCCCTCTCTTTGAGCGTATCCCATGATGGACGATTCCTCTCTTTGAGCATATGTCGCGATGAAAAACCCCTCTCTTTGAGTGCATTTTGTGGTGAACGGTCCCTCTTTTTGAGCATATGTCGCAGTGGATGACCCCTCTCTTTGAGTGTATGTCATAATTAGTGGTCCCTTTCTTAGTGCGTATACCATGACGGTCGACCATACTCTTTGAGCGTATGTCGCGATGAATGACTCCACTCTTCGAGTGCATGTCATAATGAACGACCCCTTTCTTAGAGCGTATACCGTGATGGATGAACCTTCTATTTGAGTGTAAGTCATAGTGACTGACCCCTCTCTTCGAGTGTATTTCGTTATGAACGGTCCCTTTCTTAGAGCGTATACCGTGATGGATGACCCCTCTCGCAGAGCGTATGTCACGGTAAATGACCCTATCTTCGAGAGAATTTCATAATGAACGGTCCTTTTCTTTGAGCGTATTCCGTGATGGATGACTCCTCTCTTTGAGCATACGTCACAGTGAATGACCCCTCTCTTCGAGCGTATTTCATAATGAACATTCGCTCTCTTTGAGCGTATATCGTGATGGATGACCCCTCTGTTTGAGTGTATGTCGCATTGAATGACCACTCTCTTCGAGTGCTTGTAATAATGAACGATCTCTTTCTTAGAGTGTATACCGTGATGGATTCCCCTTCTCATTGTGCATACGTCGCGACGAATGACCCTTCTCTTCGGGTGCATATCATAATGAACAGTACCATACTTTGAGCATATATCGCGATGTACGACCAGTCTCTTTGAGGGTATGTTGCGGTGAATGACCCCTCCCTTCGAGAGTTTGTCGTAATAATCGGTCTCTCTCTATGATTGTATCCCGTGATGGTCGACCCCTTTCTTTGAGCATATGTCTCGATGTGAAGGACCCCTCTCTTTTAGTGCATGTCATGGTGAACGATCCCTCTCTTTGAGCGTATACCATGATGGACGACCCATCTCTTTGAACGTACGTCGTGATGAATGACCCCTCTCTTCAAGTGCATGTCATAATAAACAGTCCCTTTCTTAGAGCGTATACCCTGATGGACAACCATTCTCTTTGAGCGTATGTCGCGATGATTGACCCCTCTCTTTGAGTGCTTGTCATAATGAACAATCCTTTTCTTAGAGCGTATACCATGATGGGCGACACCTCTCTTTGAGCGTATGACGCGGTGAATGACCCCTCTCTTCTAGCATATGTCATAATGAATGTTCCCTCTCTTTGAGCGTATACTGTGATGGACGACCTCTCTCTTTGACCGTATGTCGCGATGAATAAAACCCCCTCCATTCGAGTGCATGTCATGGTGAGCAGTCCCACTCTTTGGGCGTATATCGTGATGGACTCTTTGAGAGTATGTCGCGATGAATAAAGACTCCTCTCTTTGAGTGTATGCCACGGTAAATGACCCATCTCTTCAAGTGCATGTCAAAATGAACGGTCCCTCTTTAGGAGCGGATACCGTGATGGACGACCCTTCTCTTTGAGCATATGTCACATTGAATGACCCCTCTCATTGAGAGTAGGTCATAATGAATGGTCCCTTTCTTAGAACGTATATCGAGATGGACAACCCATCTCTTTGAACGTATGTCGCGGTGAATGACCCCTCTCTTTGAGCGTATATTGTGATGGATGACCCCTCTTATTGAGCGTATGCCACGTTGAATGACCCCTCTCTTCGAGTGCGTCATAATGAACGGTCCCTCTTTGTGAGTAGATACCGTGATGGACGATCCTTCTCTTTGATCGTTTGTCGCGATGAATGACCCCTCTCTTTGAGTGCATGTATTGATCCCTTTCTTAGAGTGTATACGGTGATGGACGACCCATCTCTTTGAGCATATGTCGCGATGAATGAGTCCTCTATTCGAGTGCATGTTACAATGAAAGGTCGCTCTCTTTGAGCATATACCGTGATGGACGACCCCTCTCTTCGAGCGTATATCGCGATGAATGACCCCTCTCTTCGAGTGCATGTCATAATGAATGATCTCTTTCTTAGAGCGTATACCGTGATGGACGACTCCTCTCGCTGAGCGTATGTCGCGGTAAATGACCTCTCTCTTTGAGAGAATTTCATAATGAACGGTCCTTTTCTTTGAGCATATACCGTGATGGATGACTCCTCTCTTTGAGCGTATGTCACAGTGAATGACCCCTCTCTTCGAGCGTATTTTATAATGAACGTTCCCTCTCTTTGAGCGTATGTCGTGATGGATGACCCCTCTCTTTGAGTGTATGTCGCGTTGAATGACCCCTCTCTTTGAGTGCATGTCATAATGAACGGTGTCTTTCTTAGAGCGTATACCGTGATGGACGACCCTTCTCATTGTGCATATGTTGCGATGAATGGCTCTTCTCTTCGAGTGCTTGTCATAATGAACGGTACCATACATTGAGCGTATATTGCGATGTACGATCCCTCTCTTTGAGGGTTTGTTGCGGTGAATGACCCTCCCTTCGAGAGTTTGTCGTAATCATCAGTCCCTCTCTTTGATTGTATCCCGTGATGGACGAAACTTTCTTTGAGAATATATCTTGATGTGAATGACCCCTCTCTTTTAGTGCATGTCATGGTGAACGATCCATCTCTTTGAGCGTATACCATGATGGACGACCCCTCTCTTTGAACGTACGTCGTGATGAATGACCCATCTCTTCAAGTGCATGTCATAATAAACAGTCCCTTTCTTTGAGCGTATGTTGCGATGATTGACCCCTCTCTTTGAGTGCTTGTCATAATGAACCATCCCTTTCTTAGAGCGTATACCGTGTTGGACGACACCACTCTTTGAGCGTATGATGCGGTGATTGACCCCTCTCTTCTAGCATATGTCATAATGAATGGTCCCTCTCTTTGAGCGTATGACGCGGTGGTTGACCCCTCTCTTCTAGCATATGTCATAATGAATGGTCCCTCTCTTTGAGCGTATACCATGATGGACGACCCCTCTATTTGACCGTATGTCGTGATGAATAAAACCCCTCTATTCGACTGCATGTCATGGTGAGCAGTCCCACTCTTTGGGCGTATATCGTGATGGACTCTCTGAGAGTATGTCGCGATGAATGACACGTCTCTTTGAGTGCATGTCATAATCAACGGTCCCTGTCTTTGAACATATACCGTGATCGATGACCCTCTCTTTGAGCGTACATCGCGATGAATGACTCCTCTCTTCGAGTGCATTTCATGGTGAACAGTACCTCTCTTTGAGTGTATACTGTGATGGACGACCCCTCTCTTTGAGCGTACGTTGCGATGAATGACCCCTCTATTTGAGCGTACATTGCGATGAATGACCCCTCTTTGAGCATATATCATGATCGAGACCCACTTTTTGAGCATATATCGCGATGGATGACTAATGAATAGTAAATGAATATTTTTGGCGGGAATTCTCAGGCGGAAAGGGACCTATTTTGCTGTTCGATCACTGATCCAATTTGAGTACCTCTACAGGATAGACCTCAACAGAAAACTGAAGAGTAACGGCAGCAGGTGATTGAGTTCAGTAGTTCCTCATATAAAATTATTGACTCTAGAGATATAGTAATATGGAGAAGACAAAATTGTTTCAAGCACCGACAGAACCAGAAGCGCCCCTTGTTTCAAAGAGAGGAGGACGGGTTATTCACATTCCTTTCCCCCGGGCAAGATGCCTAATATTTACAATGCTTTAGTAGTTAAGGGTCGAGATACCGCCGGTCAACAAATTAATGTAACTTGTGAGGTACAGCAATTATTAGGAAATAATCGAGTTAGAGCTGTAGCTATGAGCGCTACAGATGGTCTAACGAGAGGAATGGAAGTGATTGACACGGGAGCGCCTGGCGCCAATCCTACATTTTGTCTCTGTGGACCGAGGAGAAAGGGGGCTCAGCGGGAAGAGGATTGTACCATGAGAGAAGCAAGGAGGTCAACCTCTTTCAAATATACAACATGATTCTGGCAATGCAATGGAGTTGGGCTTTCATGTGGATCCGAATGAATCATCTTTTCCACGGAGGTAAATCCTTGCCCGCTAGGCAAGCCCACCAGAGCGCCTTCTACTTCTAATAGGCCATGAACTAGATCAGAATCATTCTCAACGAACCCATAAGAAGTGATCCCATTTTTTTCATCGGCTCTCTTCAAGTGCATGTCATGGTGAAAGTTCCCTCTCCTTAAGCGAAAACCGTGATGGACGACCCCCCTCTTTGAGCGTATGTCGCGATGAATGACCACTCTTTTCGAGTTCATGTCATAATGAACCGTCCCTTTCTTAGAGCGTATATCGTGATGGATGACCCCTCTCTTTGAGTGTATGACACGGTGAATGACCCCTCTCTTCGTGTCAATGTCATAATGAACGGTTCCTTTCTAAAAGCGTAAATCGTGATGGACGACCCCTCTCTTTTTTGTATGTCGCGGTGAAGTGTATCCCATGATGGACATCCCCTCTTTTTGAGTGTTTTTCGTAATGAATGAACCCTCTATTTGAGTTCATGTCATGGTAAACGGTACCTCTCCTTGAGCGTATACCATGATATACGACCCCTTGTGTTTGAGCATATGTCGCGGTGAATGACTCCTCTTTTCGAGTGCATGTCATAATGAACGGTTCCTCTCATTGAGAGTATTTTTTGATGGACGACCCCTCTCTTTGAGAGTATGCCACGGTGAATGACCCCTTTCTTCGAGTGCATGACATAATAAACGGTCCCTCTTTGTGAGCAGATACTGTGATGGACGACCCTTCTCTTTGAGCGTTTGTCGCGATGAATGACCCTTCTCCTTGAGTGCATGTAATGATCCCTTTCTTAGAGTGTATACTGTGATGGACTACCCATCTCTTTGAGCGTATGTCGCGATGAATCATCACTCTCCTCGAGTGTATGTTAAAATGAAAGGTCCCTATCTTTGAGCGTATACCGTGATGGACGATCCCTCTCTTTCAGCGTATATCACGATGAATGACCCCTCTCTTCGAGTGTATGTCATAATGAACAGTCCCTTTCTTAGAGCGTATACCGTGATGGATGACCCTTCTCTTTGGCATATATCGCGATGAATGACCCCTCTCTTTAAGTTTTTGTCATAATGAAAGACCCTTCTCTTTAAGCGTATACCGTGATCGATGACCCCTCTTTTTGAGTGTATGTCGCAATGAAGGACCCCTCTCTTCGAGTGCATGCCAAGGTGAACAATCGCTCTCTTTGAGCGTATACCGTCATGGACGACCCTTATCTTTGAGTGTATCTCGCGATGAATAACCCCTCTCTTCGAGTGCATATCATAATGAACATTCACTTTCTTAGAGCGTATACCGTGATGCACGTCTCCTCTCGTTTAGCGTATGTCATGGTGAATGACACCCCTGTTCGAGAGTATTTCATACTGATCGGTTCCTCTCTTTGAGCGTATGTCTTGATGGACGCTCTTTAAGCGTATGTCGTGCTGGACGACCACTCTCTTTGAGCATAAGTCGTGATGAATGATTCCTGTCATCGACTGTATGTCCTGGTGAACTGTCCTCTTCTAGTGCATGTCATAATTAACAGTCCCATTCTTAGAGCATATACCGTGATGGATGACCGTTCTCTTTGAGCATGTCACGGTGAATGACCCCTCACATCGAGAGTAGGTCATAATGAATGGTCCCTTTGACCCATCTCTTTGAGCGTATGTCACGGTGAATGACCCCTCTCTTTGAGTGCATGTAATGATGCCATTCCTAGAGTCTATGCTGTGATGGACGACCCATCTCTTTGAGCGTATATTGCGATGAATCAGCCCTCTCCTCGAGTGCATGTTAAAATGAAAGGTCCCTCTCTTTGAGCGTATACCGTGATGGACGACCCATCTCTTCGAGTGTATGTCATAATGAACGGTCCCTTTGACCCATCTCTTTGAGCGTATGTCACGGTGAATGACCCCTCTCTTTGAGTGCATGTAATGATCCCATTCCTAGAGTCTATGCTGTGATGGACAACCCATCTCTTTGAGCGTATATCGCGATGAATCAGCCCTCTCCTCGAGTGCATGTTAAAATGAAAGGTTCCTCTCTTTGAGCGTATACCGTGATGGACGACCCATCTCTTCGAGTGTATGTCATAATGAACGGTCCCTTTCTTAGAGCGTATATAGTGATTGACGACCTTTCTCAATGTGCGTATGTCGCAATGAATAACACCTCTCTTCGAGTGCATGTCATGGTGAATGGTTCCTTTCATTGTGCGTCTACCGTGATAGACGTCCCTCTCTTTGAGCGTATGTCGCGATGAATGGCCCCTCTCTTTGAGTGCATGTCATGGTGAACGGTCCCTCTCCTTGATCATATGCCATGATATACGACCCCTTGTGTTTGAGCATATGTCGCGGTGAATGACTCCTCTCTTCGAGGGCATGTCATAATGAACGGTTCCCCTCTTTGAGCGTATTTTGTGATGGACAACCCCTCTCTTTGAGCGTATGCCGCGGTGAATGACCCCTTACTTTGAGTGCATGCCATAATGAACGGTCCCTCTTTGTGAGTAGATACCGTGATGGATGACCCTTCTCTTTGAGCGTTTGTCGCGATGAATGACCCCTCTCTTTGTGTGCATGTAATGATCCCTTTCTTAGAGTGTATACTATGATGGACGACCCATCTCTTTGAGCATATGTCACGGTGAATCAGCCCTGTCCTCGAGTGCATGTTAAAATGAAAGGTCCCTATCTTTGAGCGTATACCGTGATGGACGACCCTCTCTTTGAGCGTAGATCGCAATGAATGACCCCTGTCTTCGAGTGTATGTCATAATGAACGGTTCCTTTCTTAGAGAGTAAATTGTGATGGACAACCCCTCTCATTGAGCGTATGTTGCGGTGAATGACCGCTCTATTCGAGCGTATGTCAAAATGACCGGTCCCTATCTTTGAGTGGTCCCTCTCTTTGAGCGTATCTCGTGATGGACGACACCTCTCTTTGAGCATTTGTCATGATGAATGAACTCTTTCTTCGAGTGCATGTCATGGTGAATTGTCCCTCTCTTTGAGCGTACACCGTGATGGACGACACCTCTCTTTGAGTCGCGATGAATTGCCCCTATCTTTGAGTGCAATTCATGGTGAACGGTCCCTCTCTTTGAGCGTATACGTGATGGACGACCCCTCTCTTTGAGCGTATGTCGCGGTGAATTATCCCTTTCTTTGAGTGCATGTCATAATGAAAGGTTCCTCCCTTTTTGAGCGTATGTCGCGGTGATTGACTCCTCTCTTCGAGTGCATGTCATACTAAACGGTCCCCTTCTTAGAACATATACTGCAATCGATGACCCCGCCTTTTGTGCATATGTCATTGTGAATGACCCCTCTCTTTGAACATATGTCGTGATGAATGACCCCTTTCTTCGAGTGCATGTCATAATAAATAGTCCATTTCTTAGAACGTATACCGTGACGGATGAGCCCTCTCTTTGAGAGTATGTCCCGATGAATGACACCTCTCTTTGAATGCATGTCATAATCAACGATCCCTCTCTTTGAGCATATACCGTGATCGACGATCCTCTCTTTGAGCATATATCGCGTTGAGTGACCCCTCTCTTCGAATGCATGTCATAATAAATAGTCCCTTTCATAGAGCGTATACCGTGATTGATGACCCCTCTCTTTAAGAGTATGTCGCGATGAATGACACTTGTCTTTCAATGCATTCATAATCAACGATCCCTCTTTTTGACTGCATGTCTCGGTGAATGACCCCTCTCATCAAGAGTAGGTCATAATGAATGGTCCCTTTCTTAGAGCGTATATCGTGATGGACGACCCTTCTCTTTGTGCGTATGTCACGGTGAATGACCCCTCTCTTCGAGTGCTGGTCGGAACGAACGGTCACTCACTTTGAGCGTATATTGTGATGGACGAACTCTCTCTTTGATCGTAAGCCACGGTGAATGACCCCTCTCTTCGAGTGCATGTCATAATGAACGGTCCCTCTTTATGAGCGGATTCCGTGATGGATGACCCTTCTCTTTGAGCGTTTGTCGCAATGAATGACCCCTCTCTTGGAGTTCATGTAATGGTCCCTTTCGTAGAGTATATACTGTGATAGACGACCCATCTCTTTGAGCGTATGTCGTGATGAATGAGCCCACTCTTCGATTGCATGTTACAATGAAAGGTCCCTCTCTTTGAGCGAATACCATGATGGATGACCCCTCTCTTTGAGCGTATTTCGTGATGAATGACCACTCTCTTTCAGAGTAGGTCATAATGAATGGTCCCTTTCTAAGAGCGTATACTATGATGGACGATCCTTCTCTTTGAGCGTATGTCGCGGTGAATGACCCCTCTCTTTGAGTGTTGGTCGTAATAAACGGTCCCTCTCTTTGAGCGTATTTTGTGATGGACGACCCCTCTCTTTGAGCGTATGCCACAGTGAATGACCCCTCTCTTCGAGTGCATGTCATAATGAACGGTCCCTCTTTAGTGAGCAGATACCGTGATGGACGACCCTTCTCTTTGAGCGTATCCCGTGATGGACATCCCCACTCTTTGAGTGTTTTTCGTAATGAATGACCCCTCTCTTCGACTGCATGTCATGGTGAACGGTCCCTCTCTATGAGCGTATTCCGTGATCGATGACTCCTCTCTTTGAGCGTATGTCGCGATGAATGACCCCTCTCTTCGAGTGCATGTCATAATGAATGGTCCCTTTCTTAGAGCGTATATAGTGATGGACGACCTTTATCAATGTGCGTATGTCGCGATGAATAACACCTCTCCTCGAATGCATGTCATGGTGAATGGTTCCTCTCTTTGTGCATCTACCGTGATGGACGTCCCCTCTCTTTGAGCGTATGTCGCGTATGATGACCTCTTTCTTCGATTGCATGTCATAATGAACGTTCACTTTCATAGGGCATATACTGTGATGGACGGCCCCTCTCTCTGAGCGTATGTCGCGGTGAATGACCCCTCTCTTTGAGCGTATGCCGTTACAGATAAACCCTCCCTTTGAGACTATGTTGCGATGAATGACCCCTCTCTTTGAGCATGACATTGTGAACGATTCCTCTCTTAGAGCGTAAACCTTGGACGACCCCTCCATTTGATCGTACGTCGCGATGAATGACCCCTCTCTTTGAGTGCATGTCATAATGAACGGTCCCTTTCTTAGAGCGTATACCATGATGGATGACCCTTCTCTTTGGCGTATATCGCGATGAATGACCCCTCTCTTTGAGGGTTTGTCATAATGAAAGACCCTTCTCTTTAAGCGTATACCGTGATCGATGACCCCTCTTTTGATTGTATGAAGCAATGAAGGACCCCTCTCTTCGAGCCCATATCATGGTGAACAATCCCTCTCTTTGAGCATATAACGTAATGGACGACCCTTCTCTTCGAGTGTATCTCGCGATGAATAATCCCTCTCTTCGAGTGCATATCATAATGAACATTCACTTTGTTAGAGCGTATACCTTGATGCATCACTCCTATCTTTTAGTGTATGTCACGGTGAATGACACCTTTGTTCGAGAGTATTTCATAATGATCGGTCCCTCTCTTTGAGCGTATGTCGTGATGGACGACCCCTCTCTTTGAGCGTATGTCGTGTTGGACGACCACTCTCTTTGAGCGTATGTCGTGTTAGACGACCACTCTCTTTGAGCGTATGTCGTGTTGGATGACCACTCTCTTTGAGCGCATGTTGTGTTGGATGACCACTCTCTTTGAGTGCAAGTCGCGATGAATGATTCCTGTCTTCGACTGTATGTCCTGGTGAACAATCCTTCTCTTCTAGTGCATGTCATAATTAACGATCCCTCTGTTCGAGCATACGCGGTGATTGATGACCTCTCTCTTTAAGTGTATGTCGCATTGAATGACCCCCTCTAGTTGAGTGCATGTCATTATGAACGATCCCTTTCTTAGAGTGTATACCGTGATGAACGACCCTCTCTTTGAACGTATGTCGCGATGAATGACCGCTCTCTTCGAGTGCATGTCATAATGAACGATCCCTCTCTTTGAGTGTATACCGTGATGGAAAATCCCTCTCTTTGAGCGTATTGCACAATGAATGACCCTCTCTTCGAGTGTATGTCATAATGAACAATCCCTCTCTTAGAGCGTATACCGTGATGGACAACCCCTCTCTTTGAGCGTATGTCGCGATGAATGTCCCCTCTATTCGAGTGCATATCATAATGAACGGTCCCTTTCTTATAGCGTATACCGTTATGGACGACCCATCTCTTTGAGCGTATGCCGCGGTGAATGACCCCTTACTTTGAAGGTATGATGTAGTGACCGGTCCCCCTCTTTGAGTGTATCCCGTGATGGACGACACCTATCTTTGAGCCTATGTCGTAATGAACGACCCCTCTCTTTGAGTGCATGTCATGGTGAACGGTCCTTCTTTTTGAGCATATCCCGTGATGGACAACCCCTCTCTTTAAGTGTTTTTCGTAATGAATGATCCCTCTCTTCGAGTGCATGTCATGGTGAACGGTCCCTCTCTATGAGCGTATCCCGTGAAGGACGATTCCTCTCTTTGAGCGTACGTCGCGATGAATGGCTCCTCTCTTTGAGTGCATGTCATGGTGAACAGTCCCTCTCCTTGAGCGTATACCATGATGTACGAACCTTGTCATTGAGCGTATGCCACGGTGAACGACCCCTCTTCGAGTGCATGTCATAATGAACGGTCCCTCTTTGTGAGAAGATACCGTGACGGACGACCCTTCTCTTTCAGCGTTTGTCGCGATGAATGACCCCTCTCTTCGAGTGCATGTAATGATCCCTTTCTTAGAGCGTATACCGTGATGGACAAAACCTCTCTTTGAGCGTATATCGCGTTGAATAACCCCTTTCTTTGAGTGCATGCCATAATGAATGGTCCCTCTTTGTGAGCAGATACCGTGATGGACGTCCCTTCTCTTTGAGCGTTTGTCGCGATGAATGACCCCTCTCTTCGAGTGCATGTAATGATCCCTTTCTTAGAGTGTATACCGTGATGGACAAACCCTCTCTTTGAGCGTATATCGCGATGAATAACCCCTCTCTTCGACTTCAGTTCATAATGAACGGTTCCTTTCTCAGAGAGTAAATCGTGATGGACAACCCCTCTCATTGAGCATATATCGCAATGAATGACCACTCTATTCCAGCGTATGTCATAATGAAGGGTCCCTCTTTGTGGGAAGATACCGTGACGGACGACCCTTCTCTTTGAGCGTTTGTCGCGATGAATGACCCCTCTCTTCGAGTGCATGTAATGATCCCTTTCTCAGAGAGAAAATCGTGATGGACAACCCCTCTCATTGAGCATATATCGCAATGAAAGACCACTCTATTCTAGCGTATGTCATAATGAACAGTTCCTTTCTCAGAGAGTAAATCGTGATGGACAACCCCTCTCATTGAGCGTATGTCGCGGTGAATGACCGCTCTATTCGAGCGTATGTCATAATCACCGATCCCTCTCTTCGAGCGTATCTCGTGATGGATGACACCTCTCTTTGAGCATTTGTTATGATGAATGACCTCTTTCTTCGAGTGCATGCCATGGTGAATTGCCCCTCTCTTTGAGCGTATACCGTGATAGACGACCCCTCTCTTTGAGCTTATGTCGCGATGAATGACCCCAATCTTTGAGTGCAATTCATGTTGAACGGTCTCTCTTTGAGTGTATATCGCGGTGAATGACCCCTATCTTTGAGTGCAATTCATGGTGAACGGTCCCTCTCTTTGAGCGTATACCATGATGGATGACACCACTCTTTGAGCGTATATCACGTTGAATGACCCATTTCTTCGAGTGTCTATCATAATGAACGGCTCCTCTCTTTGAGCGTATATCGTGATGGACTACCCCACTCTTTGAGCGTATGTCGCGATGAATGACCCCTATCTTTGAGTGCAATTCATGTTGAACGGTCCCTCTCTTTGAGTGTATACCGTGATGGACGACCACTCTCTTTGAGCGTATATCGTGGTAAATGACCCCTTTCTTCGAGTGCATGTCATAATGAACGGTTCCTCCCTTTTTGAGCGTATGTCGTGGTGAATGACCCCTCTGATCGAGTGCATATCATAATGAACGGTTCCCTTCTTAGAACATATACCGTGATCAACGATCCCTCTCTTTGTGCGTATGTCATTGTGAATGACCCCTCTCTTTGAGCGTATGTCACGATGAATGACCCCTCTTCGAGTGCATGTCGTAATAAATAGTCCCTTTCTTAGAGCGTATACCGTGATGGATGACCCCTTTCTTTGAGAGTATGTCAGGATGAATGATTCCTCTCTTTGAGTGCATGCCATAATCAACGATCCCTCTCTTTGAGCATATACCGTGATCGATGATCATATCTTTGAGCGTACGTTGCGATGAATGACCCCTCTCTTTGAGTGCATTTCATGGTGAACAGTCCCTCACTTTTAGTGTATACTGTGATGGACGACCCCTATCTTTGAGCGTATGTCGCAATGAATTACCCCTTTCTTTGAGGGAATGTCATAAAAAATAGTCCCTCTTTGTGAGCGAATACCGTGATCGAGACACCTCTCTCCCCTCTCTTCGAGTGCATGTCATGGTGAAAGATCCCTCTCTTTGAGTGAATGCCGTGATGGACAACCCCTCGCTTTTAGCGTATGTCGCGATGAATGACCCCTCCCTTCGAGTTCATGTCATAATGATCGGTCCCTTTCTTAGAGCGTATACCATGATGGATGACCTCTCTCTTTGAGCATATTTTGCGATTAATGACCCCTCTTTTTGGGTGCATTTCATAATGAACAGTCCCTTTCTTAGAGCGTATACCATGATGGATGACCCCTCTCTCTGAGCGTATACCGCGATGAATGAGCCCTCTCTTCAAGCGTATTCTATAATGAACGGTCCCTCTCTTTGAGCGTGTTGCGTGATGGACAACCCCTCTCTTTGACCGTATACCATGATGGACAACCCCTCTCTTTGAGCGTATGTCGCGTTGAATGACCCCTCTCTTCCAGTGCATGTCATAATGAACGGTTCCTTTCTTAGAGCATAAATCGTGATGGACAACCCCTCTCAATATGCGTATGTCGCGGTGAATGACCGCTCTATTCGAGCGTATGCCATAATGACCGGTCCCTCTCTTTGAGCGTATCTCGTGATGGACGACCGTTCACTTTGAGCATTTGTCATGATGAATGACCCCTTTCTTCGAGTGCATGTCATGGTGAATTGTCCCTCTCTTTGAGCATATACCGTGATGGACGACTCCTCTCTCTGAGCGTATATCGCGATGAATGGCCCCTATCTTTGAGTGCAATTCATGGTGAACGGTCCCTCTCTTTGAGCGTATACCCTGATGGACGACCCCTCTCTTTGAGCGTATGTCGCTATGAATGACCCCTCTATTCTAGTGCATGTCATGGTGAACGATCCCAATATTTGAGCGGATACCGTGATGGATGATCCCTCTCTTTGAGCTTATATTGCGATGAATGACCCCTCTCTACGAATGCATGTATTAATGAATGGTCCCTTTCTTAGAGAGCATACTGTGATGGACGACCCCTCTTTGAGCGTATGTCGCGGTGAATGATCTATCTCTTCGAGTGCATGTCATACTGAACGGTCCCCTTCTTAGAACATATACCGTGATGGATGACCCATCTCTTTGAGAGTATGTCGCGATGAATGAAACCTCCCCTTGAGTGCGTATCATAATCAATGGTCCCACTCTTTGAGCGTATACCGTGATCGATGACCCTATCTTTGAGCGTACGTTGCGATGAATAACCCCTCTCTTCGAGTACATTTCGTGGTGAACAGTCCCTCTTTGAGCGTATACCGTGAACGATGACCCCTCTTTTTGAGTGTATGTCGCAATGGAGGTCCCCTCTCTTCGAGTGCATGTCATGGTGAACAATCCCTCTCTTTGAGCATATACCGTAAAGGACGACCCTTTTCTTTGAGTGTATCTCGTGATGAATAACCCCTCTCTTCGAGTGCATATCGTAATCAATATTCCCTATCTTAGAGCGTATACCGTGATACACGACTCTTCTCTTTTAGCGTATGTCATAGTGAATGCACCTTTGTTCGAGAGTATTTCATAATGATCAGTCCCTCTCTTTGAGAGTATGTCGTGATGGACGACCCCTCTCTTTGAGCGTATGTCGTGTTGGACGACCACTCTCTTTCAGCGTAAGTTGCGATGAATGATTCCTGTCTTCGACTGTATGTCCTGTGAAAAGTCCTTTTCTAGTGCATGTCATAATCAACAGTACCTTTCTTAGAGCATATACTGAGATGGGCGACCTTTCTCTTTGAGCATATGTCGCAGTGAATGACCCCTCTCATCGAGAGTAGGTCATAACGAATGGTCCCTTTCTTAGAGCGTATTTTGTGATGGACGACCCCTCCCTTTGAGCGTATGCCACGGTGAATGAAACCTCTCTTCGAGTGCATGTCATAATGAACGGTCCCTCTTTATGAGCGGATACCGTGATGGACGACCCTTCTCTTTGAGCGTTTGTAGCGATGAATGACCCCTCTCTTTGAGTGCATGTAATGATCCCTTTCCTAGAGTGTATGCTGTGATGGACGACCCATCTCTTTGAGCATATGTCGCGATGAATGAGCCCTTTCTACAAGTGCATGTTACAATGAGAGGTCCATCTCTTTGAGCGTATAACGTGATGGAAGACCCCCCCTCTTTGAGCGTATATCGCGATGAATGACCCCTCTCTTTAAGTGCATATTATAATGAACGATCCCTTTCTTAGAGCGTACACTGTGATGAACGACCCCTCTCTTCGAGCATATGTCGCGGTGAATAACCCCTCTCTTCGAGAGTATGTCATAATAAACGGTCACTCTCTTTGAGCGTATGCCATGACAGACAAACCCTCCCTTTGAGACTATGTCGCGATAAATGACCCCTCTCTTCGAGTGCATGACATGGTGAACGATTCCTCTCTTTGAGCATAAACCATGACGGGCGACCCTTCCATTTGATCATACGTCGCGATGAATGACCCCTCTCTTCGTGTGCATGTCATAATGGATGGTCCCTTTCTTAGAGCGTAAATCGTGATGGATTACCCTTCTCTTTGAGCTTATATCGCGATGAATGACCCCTCTCTTTGAGGGTTTGTCATAATGAAAGATCCTTCTCTTTAAGCGTATATCCTGACCGATGACCCCTCTTTTTGAGTGTTTATCGCAATGAAGGACCCTCTCTTCCAGTGCTTTTCATGGTGAACAATCCATCACTTTGAGCGTATACCGTAATGGACGACCCTTCTCTTTGAGTGTATCTCGCGATGAATAACCACTCTCTTCGAGTGCATATCATAATGAACATTCCCTTTCTTAGAGCGTATACCGTGATGCACGACTCCTCTCTTTTAGCGTAGCGGTGAATGACCCCTCTGTTCGAGAGTATTTCATAATGGTCGGTCCCTCTCTTTGAGCGTATGCTGTGATGGACGACCATTCTCTTTGTGCATATGTCGTGTTGGACGACCACTCTCTTTGAGTGTAAGTCACGATGAATGATCCTTGTCTTAGACTGTATGTCCTGATGAACAATCCCACCCTTCTAGTGCATGTCATAATTAACGGTCCCTTTTTTAGAGCGTATACCGTGATGGATGACCCCTCTCTTTGAGCGTATGTCGCGGTGAGTGACCCCTCTCTTCGAGAGTATGTCATAATTAATGGTCCCTCTCTTTAAGCGTATGTCGCGAAGGATGACCCCTCTCTTTGAGCGTATATTGCGATGAAAGACCCCTCTTTTCGAGTGCATGTCATGGTGAACAAACACTCTCTCTGAGTGTATGCTGTGTTATATAAGATCCTCCTCTCCTTAAGCGTATATCACGATGAATAACATCTCTCTTCGATTGCAGGACGTGGTGAACGGTCCCTCTCTTTGGGCATATACCGTGATGGACGAGCCTCTCTTGCAGGATATGGTGAACGGTCCCTCTCTTCGATAGTATGTCAGAATGAACGGTCCCTCTCTTTGAGCGTATGTCATAACGGACGACCCCTCTCTTTGAACGTATATGGCGATGAATGACCCCTTTCTTAGAGAGTATACTATGATGGATGACCCCTCTCTTTGAGCGTTTGCTGTGATGGGTGACGCCTCTGTTTGAGCATATGTGGCGTTGTATGACCCCTTTCTTCGAGTTTATTTGAAATGAATGATCCATTTCTTAGAGCGTATCTCGTGATGGACGACCCCTCCCTTTGAGCGTATGTCGTGATAAATGACCTCTCTCTACGAGTGCATGTCATAATGAACGGTCCCTTTCTTAAAGGGTATACCGTGATAGACGACACCTCTCTTTGATTGTATATCGCGAAGAATTACCCATATCTTCGACCGTATATCATAATGATCAGTCCCTCTCTTTGAGCGTATCACATGATGGACGACCCCTCTCTTTAAGCGTATGTCGCGATGAATGACCGCTCTCTTCAAGTGCTTGTCATAAAGAATGGTCCCTTTCTTATAGCGTATACCGTGATGGATGACCCCTCCTTTGAGCATATATCGAGATGAATGACCCCTCTCTTCGAGTGCATGTGATAATGATCGGTCCCTCTCTTTAAGCGTATACCGTGATCGATGACCACTCTCTTTAAGCGTATACATGTGATAATGACCCCTCTGTTTGAACGTATGTCGCGATGAATGACCCCTCTCTCCGAGTGTATGTCATAATGAATGGTCCCTTTCTTAGAGTGTATACCGTGATGGATAACCCTTCTATTTGAGCATTTGTCACGATGAATGACCCATCTGTTCGAGTGCTTGTCAAATGAATGGTGCCATTCTTAGAGCGTATGCCGTGATGAATACCA
This sequence comes from Abelmoschus esculentus, assembly GCA_035048815.1. NCBI lineage: Eukaryota > Viridiplantae > Streptophyta > Magnoliopsida > Malvales > Malvaceae > Abelmoschus > Abelmoschus esculentus. The sequence goes on from JAUCBN010000036.1 coordinate 12,004,929, forward strand.
CACCCTTTGAGCATTTGTCACAATGAATGACCCATCTGTTCGAGTGCATGTCATAGTGAATGGTCCCATTCTTAGAGCGTATGCCGTGATGAATACCACTCTCTTTGAGCGTATGTCGCGATGAATGACCCCTCTCTTCAAGTGCATGTCATAATGATCGATCCCTCTCTTTGAGCATATATCGTGATCGATGACCACTCTTTTTTAGCGTATATCACGATGAATGACCCAACTCTTCGAGTACATGTCATGGTGAACTATCCCTCTCTTTGAGCGTATACCAGGTTGAACAAAACCTCTTTTTGAACGTATGTTGCAATGAATGACCCCTCTCTTCTAGTGCATGTCATAATGAACGGTCCCTTTCTTAGAGCATATACCATGATGGACCACCCTTCTCTTTGAGCGTATGTCACGATGAATGACCCCACTCTTCGAGGTTATGTCATAATAAATGGTCACTTTCTTAGAGTGTATGCCATAATGGACGACCCCTCTCATTTAACGTATATCGCGGTGAATGACCCCTCTCTTCGAGAGTATGCCATAATGAATGGTCCATCTCTTTGAGTGTATGTCGTGATGAACGACCCCGCTCTTTAAGCGTATATCATGATGAATGACCCCTCTCTTAGAGTGCATGTCACGTTGAACAATCCCTCTTTTTGAGCATATGTCGTGATGGACGACCCTACTCTTTGAGCATATGTCGCGATGTATAACCCCTCTCTTCGAGTGCATGTCCTATTGAACAATCCCTCTGTTCAACGTATGCGGTGATGGATGACCTCTCTCTTTAAGTATATGTCGCATTGAATGACCCCTCTAGTTGACTGCATGCCATTATGAACGATCCCTTTCTTAGAGTGTATACCGTGATGGACAACCCTCTTTGAACGTATGTCGCGATGAATGACCCCTCTCTTCGAGTGCACGTCATAATGAACGGTCCCTCTCTTTATGAGTATACCGTGATGGAAAATCCCTCTCTTTGAGCGCATTGCGCGGTGAATGACCCCTCTCTTTGAGTGTATGTCATAATGAACAATCCCTCTCTTAGAGCGTTTACCGTGATGGACAACCACTCTCTTTGAGCGTGTGTCGCAATGAACGTCCCCTCTCTTTGAGTGCATATCATAATGAACGGTCTCTTTCTTATAGCGTATACCGTTATGGACGACCTATCTCTTTGAGCGTATGTCGCGGTGAATGACCCCTTTCTTTGAAGGTATATTGTAGTAACCGGTCCCCCTCTTTGAGCGTATCCCGTGATTGACGACCACTGTCTTTGAGCGTATATCGTGATGAACAACCCCTCTCTTGGAGTGCATGTCATGGTGAACAGTCCTCTTTTTGAGCGTATACCGTGATGGACGACTCCTCTCTTTTAGCGTATGTCACGATGAATGACCTCTCTCTTCGAGTGCATATCATAATAAATATTTCCTTTCTTAGAACGTATACCGTGATGGACGACCCCTCTCTTTGAGCGTATGTCACGATGAATAACCCCTCTCTTCGAGTTCATGTCATAATGATCGTTCCCTCTCTTTGAGCGTATACCGTGATCGATGACCCCTCTTTTTGAGCATATGTCGCGTTTAATGACCACTCTCTTCGAGTGCATGTCATGCTGAACGATCCCTCTCTTTGAGCGTATACCGTGATGGACGACCCCTCTCTTTGAGCGTATGTCATGATGAATAACCCCTCTCTTCGAGTGCATATCATAATGAACATTCACTTTCTTAGAGCGTATATCGTGATGCACGACTCCTATCTTTTAGCGTATGTCATGGTGAATGACACCTTTGTTCGAGAGTATTTTATAATGATCGGTCCCTCTCTTTGAGCGTATGTCGTGATGGACGACCCCCTCTCTTTGAGCGTATGTCGTGTTGGACGACCACTCTCTTTGAGCGTATGTCGTGTTAGGTGACCACTCTCTTTGAGCGTATGTCGTGTTGGACGACCACTCTCTTTTAGCGTATGTCGTGTTGGACGACCACTCTCTTTGAGCGTATGTCGTGTTGGACGACCACTCTCTTTGAGCGTATGTCCTGGTGAAGTCCATCTCTTCTAGTGCATGTCATAATTAACAGTCCCTTTCTTAGAGCATCTATCGTGATGGATGACCCTTCTATTTGAGCATATGTCGCGGTGAATGACCCCTCTCATCGAGAGTAGGTCATAATGAATGGTCCCTTTCTTAGAGCGTATACCGTGACGGACGACCCTTCTCTTTGAGAGTATGTCACAGTGAATGACCCCTTCCTTCGAATGCTGGTCGTAATGAACGATCCCTCTCTTTGAGAGTATATTGTCATAGATGACCCCTCTCTTTGAGCGTATGCCACGGTGAATGACCCCTCTCTTTGAGTGCATGTCATAATGAATGGTCACTCTTTATGAACAGATACCGTGATGGACGACCCTTCTCTTTGAGCGTTTGTCGCGATGAATGACCCCTCTCTTTGAGTGCATATAATGATCCCTTTCTTAGAGTGTATACTGTGATAGACGACCCATCTCTTTGAGCGTATGTCGCGATGAATGAGCCCTCTCTTCGAGTGCATGATACAATGACAGGTCCCCCTCTTTGAGCATTTACCGTGAAAGACGACCCCTCTCTTTGAGCGTATATCGCGACGAATGACCCCTCTCTTCGAGTGCATGTCATAATGAACGGTCCCTTTCTTAGAGCGCTACCGTGATGGACGACCCCTCTCGCTGAGCCTATGTCGTGGAAAACGACCCCTCTCTTCGAGAGAATTTCATAATGAACGGTCATTTTCTTTGAGCGTATACCGTGATGGATGACCCCTCTCTTTTAGCGTATGTCACAGTGAATAACCCCTCTCTTTGAGCGTATTTCATAATGAACGTTCCCTCACTTTGAGCGTATGTCGTGATGGATGACCCCTCTCTTTGAGTGTATGTCGCGTTGAATGACCACTCTCTTCGAGTTCTTATCATAATGAACGATCTCTTTCTGAGAGTGTATATCGTGATGGACGACCCTTCTCATTGTGCATATGTCGCGACGAATGACCCTTCTATTTGAGTGCATGTCATAATGAACGGTACCATACTTTGAGCGTATATCGCGAAGTACGACCCATGTCTTTAAGGGTATGTTGCAGTGAATGACCCCTCCCTTCAAGAGTTTGTCATAATAATCGGTCCCTCTCTTTGATTGTATCCTGTGATGAACGACCCCTTTCTATGAATATGTCTCGATCTGAATTATCCTTGTCTTTTAGTGCATGTCATTGTGAACGATCCCTCTATTTGAGCGTATACCATGCTGGACGACACCTCTCTTTGAACGTACGTCGTGATGAATGACCCCTCTCTTCATGTGCATGTCATAATAAACAGTCCCTTTCTTAGAGCGTATACCCTGATAGATAACCCTTCTCTTCGAGTGTACGTCGCGATGATTGACCCATCTCTTTGAGTGCTTGTCATAATGAACAATCCCTTTCTTACAGCGTATACCGTGACGGACGACACCTCTCTTTGAGCGTATATCGCAATGAATGACCCCTCTTTTCGAGTTCATGTCATAATGAACTGTCCCTTTCTCAGAGCGTATACCGTGATGGATGACCCCTCTCTTTGAGTGTATGCCGCGGTGAATGACCCCTCTCTTCGTGTCAATGTCATAATGAACGGTTCCTTTCTAAGAGCGTAAATCATGATGGACGACACCTCTGTTTTGTGTATGTCGCGTTGAATGACAGCTCTATACGAGCGTATGTCATAATGACCGGTCCCTCTCTTTGAGCATATCCCGTGATGGACATCCCCTCTCTTTAAGTGTTTTTTGTAAGGAATGACCCATCTCTTCGAGTGCATGTCATGGTGAACGGTCTCTCTCTCTATGAGCGTATCCCGTGATGGCGACTCCTCTCTATGAGAGTATGTCACGATGAATGGCTCCTCTCTTTGAGTGCATGTCATGGTGAACGGTCCCTCTCCTTGAGCGTATACCATGATGTACGAACCTTTTCTTTGAGCGTATGCCACGGTGAACGACCCCTCTTCGAGTGCATGTCATAATGAACGGTCCCTCTTTGTGAGAAGATACCGTGACGGACGACCCTTGTCTTTGAGCGTTTGTCGCGATGAATGACCCCTCTCTTCGAGTGCATGTAATGATCCCTTTCTTAGAGCGTATACCGTGATGGACAAACCCTCTCTTTGATCGTATATCGCGATAAATGACCCCTCTCTTCGAGTGTATGTCATAATGAACGGTTCCTTTCTCAGAGAGTAAATCTTGATGGACAACCCCTCTCATTGAGTATCGCAATGAATGACCGCTCTATTCTAGCGTATGTCATAATGAACGGTTCCTTTCTCAGAGAGTAAATCGTGATGGACAACCCCTCTCATTGAGAGTATGTCACGGTGAATGACCGCTCTATTCGAGCGTATGTCATAATCACCGGTCCCTCTCTTTGAGCATATCTCGTGATGGATGACACCTCTCTTTGAGCATTTGTCATGATGAATGACCTCTTTCTTCGAGTGCATGTCATGGTGAATTACCCCTCTCTTTGAGCGTATACCGTGATAGACGACCCTCTCTTTAAGCGTATGTCGCGATGAATGACCCCTATCTTTGAGTGCAATTCATGTTGAACGGTCCCTCTCTTTGAGTGTATGTCGCGGTGAATGGCCCCTATCATTGAGTGCAATTCATGGTGAACGATCCCTCTCTTTGAGCGTATACCATGATGGACGACCCCTCTCTTTGAGCGTATATCGCGTTGAATGAACCATTTCTTCGAGTGTATGTCATAATGAACGGCTCCTCTCTTTGAGCATATATCGTGATGGACGACCCTCTCTTTGAGCGTATGTCGCGATGAATGACCCCTATCTTTGAGTGCAATTCATGTTGAACGGTCCCTCTCTTTGAGTGTATACCGTGATGGACGACCACTCTCTTTGAGCGTATATCGCGGTAAATGATCCCTTTCTTCGAGTGCATGTCATAATGAACAGTTCCTCCCTTTTTGAGCGTATGTCGCGGTGAATGACCCCTCTGTTCGAGTGCATGTCATAATGAACGGTTCCCTACTTAGAACATATATCGTGATCGACGATCCCTCTCTTTGTGCGTATGTCGTTGTGAATGACCCCTCTCTTTGAGCGTATGTCACGATGAATGACCCCTCTTAGAGTGCATGTCGTAATAAATAGTCCCTTTCTTAGAGCGTATACCGTGATGGATGACCCCTTTCTTTGAGACTATGTCACGATGAATGACTCCTTTCTTTGAGTGCATGCCATAATCAACGATCCCTCTCTTTAAGCATATACCGTGATCGATGATCATCTCTTTGAGCGTATGTTGCGATGAATGACCCTCTCTTTGAGTGCATTTCATGGTGAACAGTCCCTCACTTTTAGCGTATACTGTGATGGACGACCCCTATCTTTGAGCGTATGTCGCAATGAATTACCCCTCTCTTCGAGGGAATGTCATAAAAAATAGTCCCTCTCTGTGAGCGAAAACCGTGATCGAGACACCTCTCTTTAAGCATATGTCACGATGAATGACCCCACTCTTCGAGTGCATGTCATGGTGAAAGGTCCCTCTCTTTGACTGAATACCGTGATGGACGACCCCTCGTTTTAGCGTATGTCACGATGAATGACTCCTCCCTTCGAGTTCATGTCATAATGATCGGTCCCTTTCTTAGAGCGTATACCGTGATTGATGACCCCTCTCTTTGAGCATATTTCGCGATGGATGACCCCTCTTTTTGGGTGCATTTCATAATGAACAGTCCCTTTCTTAGAGCGTATTCCATGATGGATGACCCCTCTCTCTGAGCGTATACCGCGATGAATGAGCCCTCTCTTCAAGCGTATTCCATAATGAACGGTCCCTCTCTTTGAGCGTGTGGCGTGATGGACGACCTCTCTCTTTGAGCGTATACCGTGATGGACAACCCCTCTCTTTGAGCGTATGTCGCGGTGAATGATCCCTCTCTTCGAGTGCATGTCATACTGAAGGGTCCCCTTCTTAGAACATATACCGTGATGGATGACCCATCTCTTTGAGAGTATGTCGCGATGAATGAAACCTCCCCTTGAGTGCGTATCATAATCAATGGTCCCTCTCTTTGAGCGTATACCGTGATCGATGACCCTATCTTTGAGCGTACGTTGCGATGAATAACCCCTCTCTTCGAGTACATTTCGTGGTGAACAGTCCCTCTTTGAGCGTATACTGTGATGGACAACCCCACTCTTTGAGCGTATATCATGACGGAGAAACCCTCCCATTGAGACTATGTCGCGATGAATGACCCCACTCTTTGAGCACTACATTGTGAACGATTCCTCTCTTTAAGCGTAAACCATGATGGACCACCCCTCCATTTGATTGTACGTCATGATAAATGACCCCTCTTCGAGTGTATGTCATAATGAACGGTCCCTTTCTTAGAGCGTATGCCGTGATGGATGACCCATCTCTTTGGCATATATCGCAATGTATGACCCACCTCTTTGAGGTTTTGTCATAATGAAAGACCCTTTTCTTTAAGCGTATACCGTGATCGATGACCCCTCTTTTTGAGTGTATGTTGCAATGAAGGACCCCTCTCTTCGAGTGCATGTCATGGTGAACCATCCCCCTCTTTGAGCATATACCGTAAAAGATGACCCTTATCTTTGAGTGTATCTCGTGATGAATAATCCCTCTTTTCGAGTGCATATCATAATGTATATTCCCTATCTCAGAGTGTATACCGTGATACACGACTCTTCTCTTTTAGCGTATGTCACAATGAATGCACCTCTGTTCGAGAGTATTTCATAATGATCGGTCCCTCTCTTTGAGAGTATGTCGTGATGGACGATCCCTCTCTTTGAGCGTATGTCGTGTTGGACGACCACTCTCTTTCAGCGTTAGTCGCGATGAATGATTCCTGTCTTCGACTGTATGTCCTGTGAAAAGTCCTTCTTTTATAGTGCATGTCATAATTAACAGTACCTTTCTTAGAGCGTATACCGTGATGGACGAGCCTTCTCTTTAAGCTTATGTCACGGTGAATGACCCCTCTCTACGAGTGCTGGTCGTAGTGAATGGTCCCTCTCTTTGAGCGTATATTGTGATGGACGACCCCTCTCTTTGAGCGTATGCCACGGTGAATGACCCTCTCTTCGCGTGCATGTCATAATGAACGGTCCCTCTTTATGAGCGGATACCGTGATGGACGACCCTTCTATTTGATCGTTTGTAGCGATGAATGACCCCTCTCTTTGAGTGCATGTAATGATCCCTTTCCTAGAGTGTATACTGTGATGGACGACCCATCTCTTGGAGCGTATGTCGCGATGAATGAGCCCTTTCATCGAGTGCATGTTACAATGAAAGGTCCCTCTCTTTGAGCGTATAACGTGATGGAAGACCCCTCTCTTTGAGCGTATATCGCGACGAATGACCCCTCTCTTTGAGTGCATGTTATAATGAACGGTCCCTTTCTTAGAGCGTATATCGCGACGAATGATCCCTCTCTTTGAGTGCATGTTATAATGAACGGTCCCTTTCTTAGAACGTATATCGTGATGGACGACCTTTCTCAATGTGCGTATGTCGCGATGAATAACACCTCTCTTCGAGTTCATGTCATGGTAAATGGTTCCTCTCATTGTGCGTCTACCGTGATGGACGTAGCCTCTCTTTGAGCGTATGTCTCGATTGATCACCCGTTTCTTTGAGTGCATATCATAATCAACGTTCACTTTCATAGAGCGTACACCGTGATGGATGACCCCTCTCTTCGAGCGTATGTCGTGGTGAATAACCCCTCTATTCGAGAGTATGTCATAATGAACGGTCACTCTCTTTGAGCGTATGCCGTGACAGACAAACCCTCCCTTTGAGACTATGTTGCGATGAATGACCCCTCTCTTCGAGTGCATGACATGGTGAACGATTCCTCTCTTTGAGCATAAACCATGATGGGCGACCCTTCCATTTGATCGTACGTCGCGATGAATGACCGCTCTCTTCGTGTGCATGTCAGAATGGATGGTCCCTTTCTTAGAGCGTAAACCGTGATGGATGACCCTTCTCTTTGAGCTTATATCGCGATGAATGACCCCTCTTTTTGAGGGTTTGTCACGATGAATGATCCTTGTCTTAGACTGTATGTCCTGGTGAACAATCCCTCCCTTCTAGTGCATGTCATAATTAACGGTCCTTTTTTTAGAGCGTATACCGTGATGGACGACTCCTCTCTTTGAGCGTATGTCGCGGTGAATGATCCCTCTCTTCGAGAGTATGTCATAATTAATGGTCCCTCTCTTTAAGCGTATGCCACGAAGGATGACCCCTCTCTTTGAGCGTATATTGCGATGAAAGACCCCTCTCTTCGAGCGTATATTGCGATGAAAGACCCCTCTCTTCGAGTGCATGTCATGGTGAATAGTCACTCTCTTTGAGTGTATGCTGTTATATAAGATCCTCTCTTTAATCGTATATCACGATGAATAACATCTCTCTTCGAGTGTAGGACATGGTGATCGGTCCCTCTCTTTGAGCATATACCGTGATGGACGAGCCTCTCTTGCAGGATATGGTGAACGGTCCATCTCTTCAGTAGTATGTCAGAATGAACGGTCCCTCTCTTTGAGCGTAGGTCATAACGGACGACCCCACTCTTTGAACGTATATGGCGATGAGTGACCCCTTTCTTAGAGAGTATACCGTGGTGGATGACCCCTCTCTTTGAGCGTTTGCTGTGATGGATGACGCCTCTGTTTGAGCATATGTATCGTTGGATGACCCCTTTCTTCGAGTTATTTGAAATGAATGATCCATTTCTTAGAGCGTATCCCGTGATGGACGACCCCTGTCTTTGAGCGTATATCGTGATGAATGACCTCTCTCTACGAGTGCATGTCATAATGAACGGTCCCTTTCTTAGAGGGTATACCGTGATAGACGATACCTCTCTTTGATTGTATTTCGCGAAGAACTACCCATCTCTTCGACCGTATATCATAATGACCGGTCCCTCTCTTTGAGCGTATCACATGATGGACGACCCCTCTCTTTAAGCGTATGTCGCGATGAATGACCGCTCTCTTCGAGTGCTTGTCATAAAGAATGGTCCCTTTCTTATAGCGTATACCGTGATGGATGACCCCTTCTTTGAGCGTATATCGAGATGAATGACCCCTCTCTTCGAATGCATGTCATAATGATCGGTCCCTCTCTTTAAGCGTATACCGTGATCGATGACCACTCTCTTTGAGGGTATGTCGCATTGAATGATCCTTTTCTTCTAGTTTTTGTCGTAATGAACGATATATTTCTTAGAGCATGTCCCGTGATGGATGACCATTCTCTTTGAGTGTATGCCGCAATGAATGACCCCTCTCTACGAGGGAATGTCATAATGAACGATCCCATTCTTATAGGGTATACCGTGATGAATGACCTCTCTCTTTGAGGGTATGTCGGGAGAATGACCCATCTCTTCAAGCGTATATCATAATGACCGGTCCCTCTATTTGAGCTTATCACGTGATGGACGACCCCTCTCTTTGAGCTTATGTCGCGATGAATGACCCCACTCTTTCGAGTGCATATTATGGTGAACGATCCCCCTCTTTGAGCTTAGTCGTGATAGACGACCACTCTATACGAGTGCATGTCATAATGAACAGTCCCTTTCTTTGAGCGTATACCGTGATGGACAACCCCACTCTTTAAGTGTATGTCGCAGTGAATGACCCCTGTCTTCGAGTGCATGTCATGGTGAACGTTCCTTCTGTTTGAACGTATGTCGCGATGAATGACCCCTCTCTCCGAGTGCAAGTCATAATGAATGATCCCTTTTTGAGAGTGTATACCGTGATGGATGACCCTTCTATTTGAGCATTTGTAATGATGAATGACCCATCTGTTCGAGTGCTTGTCATAATGAATGGTGTCATTCTTAGAGCGTATGCCGTGATGAATACCACTCTCTTTGAGCATTTGTCACAATGAATGACCCATCTGTTCGAGTGCATGTCATAATGAATGGTCCCATTCTTAGAGCGTATGCCGTGATGAATACCACTCTCTTTGAGCGTATGTCGCAATGAATGACCCCTCTCTTCGAGTGCATTTCATAATGATCGATCCCTTTCTTTGAGCGTATATCGTGATCGATGACCACTCTTTTTTAGCGTATATCACGATGAATGACCCCTCTCTTCGAGTACATGTCATGGTGAACTATCCCTCTCTTTAACCGTATACCATGTTGAACGAAACCTCTTTTTGAACGTATGTTGCAATGAATGACCACTCTCTTCTAGTGCATGTCATAATGAACGGTCCCTTTCTTAGAGCATATACCGTGATGGACGACCCTTCTCTTTGAGCGTATGTCACGATGAATGACCCCACTCTTCGAGGTTATGTCATAATAAATGGTCACTTTCATAGAGTGTACACCGTGATGGACGACCCCTCTCATTAAGCGTATGTCGCGGTGAATGACCCTTCTCTTCGAGAGTATGCCATAATGAATGGTCCATCTCTTTGAGTGTATGCCGTGATGAACGATCCATCTCTTAGAGTGCATGTAACGTTGAACAATCCCTCTTTTTGAGCATATGTCGTGATGGACGACCCCGCTCTTTGAGTATATGTCGCGATGTATAACCCCTCTCTTCGAGTGCATGTCTTGTTGAACGATCCCTCTGTGCGAGCGTATGCAGTGATGGATGACCTCTCTCTTTAAGTGTAGGTCTCATTGAATGACCCCTCTAGTTGAGTGCATGTCATTATGAACGATCCCTTTCTTAGAGTGTATACCGTGATGGACGACACTCTCTTTGAATGTATGTCGCGATGAATGACCCCTCTCTTCGAGTGCATGTCATAATGAACGGTCATGGACAACCCCTCTCTTTGATCGCATGTCGCGATGAATGTCCCCTCTCTTCGAGTGCATATCATAATGAACGGTCCCTTTCTTATAGCGTATACCGTTATGAACGACCCATCTCTTTGAGCATATGTCGCAGTGAATGACCCCTTTCTTTGAAGCTATGTTGTAGTGACCGATCCCCCTCTTTGAGCGTATCCCGTGATGGACGACCACTGTCTTTGAGCGTATATCGTGATGAACGACCCCTCTCTTTGAGTGCATGTCATGGTGAACAGTCCTCTTTTTGAGCGTATACCGTGATGGACGACTCCTCTCTTTGAGCGTATGTCACGATGAATGACCTCTCTCTTCGAGTGCATATCATAATAAATATTTCCTTTCTTAGAACGTATACCGTGATGGACGACCCCTCTCTTTGAGCGTATGTCACGATGAATAACCCCTCTCTTCGAGTTCATGTCATAATGACCGTTCCCTCTCTTTGAGCGTATATCGTGATCGATGACCCCTCTTTTAGAGCATATGTCGCGTTGAATGACCACTCTCTTCGAGTGCAAGTCATGCTGAACGATCCCTCTCTTTGAGCGTATACCGTGATGGACGACCCCTCTCTTTGAGCATATGTCACGATGAATAACCCCTCTCTTCGAGTGCATATCATAATGAACATTCACTTTCATAGAGCGTATACCGTGATGCACGACTCCTATCTTTTAGCGTATGTCACGGTGAATGACACCTTTGTTCGATAGTATTTCATAATGATCGGTCCCTCTCTTTGAGCGTATGTTGTGTTAGACGACCACTCTCTTTGAGCGTATGTCGTGTTGGACGACCACTCTCTTTGAGCGTATGTCGTGTTGGACGACCTCTCTCTTTGAGCGTAAGTCGCGATGAATGATTCCTGTCTTCGACTGTATGTCTTGGTGAACAGTCCTTCTCTTCTGGTGCATGTCATAATTAACAGTCCCTTTCTTAGAGCATATACCGTCATGGATGACCCTTCTCTTTGAGCATATGTCGCGGTGAATGACCCCTCTCATCGAGAGTAGGTCATAATGAATGGTCCCTTTCTTAGAGCGTATACCGTGATGGACGACCCTTCTCTTTGAGCGTATGTCACAGTGAATGACCCCTCTCTTCGAGTGCTGGTCGTAATGAACGGTCCCTCTCTTTGAGCGTATATTGTGATGGACGACCCCTCTCTGTGAGCGTATGCCACGGTGAATGACCCCTCTCTTCGAGTGCATGTAATAATGAATGGTCGCTCTTTATGAACGGATACCGTGATGGACGACCCTTCTCTTTGAGCGTTTGTCGCGATGAATGACCCCTCTCTTTGAGTGCATCTAATGATCCCTTTCTTAGAGTGTATACTGCGATAGAGGACCCATCTCTTTGAGCGTATGTCGCGATGATTGAGCCCTCTCTTCGAGTGCATGTTACAATGAAAGGTCCCTCTCTTTGAGCATTTACCGTGAAGGACGACCCCTCTCTTTGAGCATATATCGCGATGAATGACCCCTCTCTTCGAGTGCATGTCATAATGGTCCCTTTCTTAGAGCGTTACCGTGATGGACGACCCCTCTGGCTGAGCGTATGTCGTGGAAAATGACCCCTCTCTTCGAGAGAATTTCATAATGAACGGTCCTTTTCTTTGAGCATATACCGTGATGGATGAACCCTCTCTTTGAGCGTTTGTCACAGTGAATGACCCCTCTCTTCGAGCGTATTTCATAATGAATGTTTCCTCACTTTGAGCGTATGTCGTGATGGATGACCCCTCTCTTTGAGTGTATGTCGCGTTGAATGACCACTCTCTTCGAGTGCTTATCATAATGAACGGTCTCTTTCTGAGAGCGTATATCGTGATGGATGACCCTTCTCATTGTGCATATGTTGCGACGAATGACCCTTCTCTTTGAGTGCATGTCACAATGAACGGTACCATACTTTGAGCGTATATCGCGAAGTACGACCCATGTCTTTGAGGGTATGTTACGGTGAATGACCCCTCCCTTCAAGAGTTTGTCATAATAATCGGTCCCTCTCTTTGATTGTATCACGTGATGAACGACCCCTTTCTATGAATATGTCTCGACCTGAATGATCCCTGTCTTTTAGTGCATGTCATTGTGAACGATCCCTCTATTTGAGCGTATACCATGCTGGACAACCCCTCTCTTTGAACGTATGTCGTGATGAATGACCCCTCTCTTCATGTGCATGTCATAATAAACAGTCCCTTTCTTAGAGCGTATACCCTGATAGACAACCCTTCTCATCGAGTGTATGTCGCGATGATTGACCCCTCTCTTCGAGTTCATGTCATAATGAACTTGATATGGGGGATTCGTTGCTTCAAAAACAACGATCCTTGTTTGAAACGGATCTAGGATAATAGCAAGCAAGTCTCTGTAATAAACACAACATTATGGATATTAGAATGATGTTAAAACAATAAGAAAACAAAGAAAAAAAAACTGAAACAAAGAAGAAAAGGGATGAAGGAATTCTGGCAGTTTTTGGAGGTTAATGAAGATGAAATGCTCCGAGGGCTTTCATGGAAGCATTAAAACGTCCAAAATGGCAGAATTGGATGTTTAAGTTGCTGGGAAATAACAACGACATTGAACTCGAAAGAACCCGAACAATATACTGAGCGGACCCGAATCGAATACGTTCTTCGTCAACGGACTTGGACCCTCTAGATAGCGATCTAGGAACCCGAAGTATCAAGGATTTGACACACTCAAACAAAGTCTGAATTTGTCAAGAAAAGTTCAATGAAGAACTGAAATTGAGAGAAAATCTCACAAGTGATTTTACTCATAAAATATCTACCCTTGTCTTTACAAAATTAAGTAAATATATAGAAATAAAGGAGAAGTTGGCCAAATTTGAATTTGTGGCCTTAATTCAAACGAAAATTAAAATTTAAATGCTCAAATAACTTCTCCTAGGCTCCTAATATCCTTAGCCACATGTTTTGACACTTAAAACACATTAAACATGTGTTTAATGTTGGAATTTGAATAAGAAACCACTCATTCTTATCCAATGTTGCTGATTGGTCTTCAAAACAAGGGCCTTGTTTGGCTTGCTTGCTTTTGGACGCCCAAACTTGTGGAAAAGGGTGCTATGTGGGCCCCACATGCATGGCACATGCGTAGGACACCTGCTCTTCGTGTACGATAGGTTTCAGCTGCTGTAGGTCACTTCAACTTGAGTTGAGTTGAGCTGGAAATGGAGATGAGCTGAAACGAACTAGCTAAGAGTGTTAGGAGCTGGGAGCTAAGCCTCTAAGCTGCCCGAGCTAAGGTGAGCTGCGTGCACATCATTGAGCTTCTTTTGAGCTAAATATAATCCACTTGAGCTGGTATTGAACTGCATACGCTCTTCTGAGCTGGGTATGCCCACTTGAGCTAAGGTTCTCCTAAGTACCTATATTAGAACAAGGCAAACACATCTAAAAAGCCTTGTAGTCTTATTTTAACCACACATACACACTTAAAACCAAATGCAAACATAATTAACATAGTATATACATAAGTAAACACACATACTAATATATATACCTAAATATGTCACATATCAGCATGCAACACATTATAAACAACATATTCTAAGGCATGAACATTCTCAAATGAATCTGAAATGTTAGCACAAGTAAGGAAAAGAGCTTCCCTGTATTTCTTTGCCTTAGAACGTGTGATAGGTCCTGATGGTAAGACCTCCGGATCAACCTGTTGAACTTGACATGATGTGCTCACATCATCCCCCCTTTCTCGAAAAGGATTTGACCTCAAATCTACAGAAATATCATACGGGGTAAATCAGAAACATTAAATGTGGCACTTACAGTGTACTTGCCCGGTAAGTCTATCTTGTAGGCGTTGTCATTCACTTTCTCCAACACCTGAAAAGGACCATCTCCTCGCGGTAACAATTTAGACCGCCTTTGGGCTGGAAATCGTTCCTTTCGGAAGTGAACCCAAACCCAATCACCAACATCAAAGGTGACTCGCTTTCTTCCCTTATTTGCTTGCTTTTCGTACTGTTGAGTCTTTCGTTCTAAATTCTCCTTCACCTGTTGATGCAACTTCTTCACATATTCTGCTTTCGCTTGACCGTCTCTGTTCGTCACTTGTTCCTGTGGCAAAGGTAACAAATCTAGAGGCGTAATAGGGTTAAAACCATAAACAACCTCAAATGGTGACATCTTAGTAGCAGAATGTATAGCACGATTATACGCAAACTCAACATGTGGCAAACAATCTTCCCAAGTCCTAATGTTCTTTTTAATGATGGAACGCAACAAAGTAGATAAAACACGATTAACAACCTCAGTTTGTCCATCAGTCTGGGGATGACAAGTAGTAGAAAACATGAGTTTTGTACCTATTTTGCTCCAAAGAGTCCTCCAGAAATGACTCAGAAACTTAACATCCCTGTCAGAAACAATTGACCTAGGAATACCATGTAATCGAACAATCTCTCTAAAGAATAAGTTAGCCACATTAACAGCATCATCAGTCTTATGGCATGCAATGAAATGTGTCATCTTAGAGAATCTATCAACCACAACAAGGACGCTATCTCTACCATTTCTAGTTCGAGGCAATCCCAAAACAAAATCCATTGAAATATCAGTCCAAGGGGAATCAGGAATAGGTAGAGGTAAGTACATACCATGTGGTGAAACCTTCGATTTTGCTTTCTTACATGTCACACAACGTTCACAGTATCTTTCTACGTCTCTACGCATCTTAGGCCAAAATAGATGTTCTTTCAATGTATGTAACGTCTTGGTGACTCCAAAGTGACCCATCAATCCACCCTCATGTGCTTCACGGATCAGAATATCACGCATTGAACCCTGTGGAATGCATATCCTATTTTTTTTGAAAAGATAACCATCATGCCTGTAAAACTTTCCATCTGCACCTTTCTCACAAGCATTATACTTATCTCT
Organism: Abelmoschus esculentus; assembly: GCA_035048815.1. Lineage (NCBI taxonomy): Eukaryota > Viridiplantae > Streptophyta > Magnoliopsida > Malvales > Malvaceae > Abelmoschus > Abelmoschus esculentus. The sequence goes on from JAUCBN010000036.1 coordinate 12,020,823, forward strand.
AAAATCAGAATCATCAACATACAAGTCACGTATATATACAAATCCAATCAAATGTGAGTCAAGGTAATTCAAAAGCACAGATCTACGTGATAAAGCATCAGCAACGATATTATCTTTACCCTTTTTCTAACGAATGACATAAGGAAAAGACTCTAAAAATTCAACCCATTTAGCATGTCGTTTATTCAATTTATGCTGAGCTGTGATATATCTTAAAGCCTCATGATCAGTGTGAATCACAAACTCCTTAGGCAACAAGTAATGTTGCCATGTCTCCAATGCCCGAATTAGTGCATACATCTCCTTGTCGTAGACTGGATAATTCAATGTTGCTCCACTAAGCTTTTCACTAAAGTATGCAATGGGCCTTTTTTCCTGCATTAGCACAGCGCCTATACCAACTCCAGAAGCATCACATTCAATTTCAAAAGTTTTATCAAAGTTAGGTAAGGCTAACATAGGTGACTTCGTTAAACAATCCTTAATTTTCAAAAAGGCATCTTCTTGTTCTTTACCCCATAAGAAGCTAGAATTCTTCTTAATAATCCCTGTTAAGGGTGCGGTAATAGAACTGAAGTTAGGAACAAACCGACGATAGAAACTAGCTAAGCCATGAAAAGATCTAACCTGAGTAATCGATGTCGGTTGTGGCCATTCCTGAATTGCCTTTATCTTCTCAGGATCGACTTCAACACCCTGTGCACTAACAATGTAACCAAGAAATGTAAGTTTGTCAGTACAAAACACACATTTCTCTATGTTACCAAACAATCTTTCTTCTCGCAAAGTTTGTAAAACAACTCTCAAATGTTCTACATGATCCTGCAAAGTCTTGCTATAAATCAAAATATCGTCAAAATATACAACACAAAACTTTCCAATAAAAGATCGCAGAACATGATTCATCAATCGCATAAAAGTACTAGGTGCATTAGTTAAGCCAAAAGGCATTACAACCATTCGTACAAACCTAGCTTCGTTTTGAAGGCTGTCTTCCATTCATCGCCTTCTCGCATGCGAATCTGATGATATCCACTCTTTAGGTCAATTTTGGAGAAGATGACGGCTCCACAAAGCTCGTCCAACATATCATCAAGTCTGGGAATAGGATGACGATACTTAATTGTAATCTGATTCACAGCTCTACAATCTACGCACATCCTCCAAGACCCATCTTTCTTCGGCACTAACAGTACCGGAACAGCACACGGACTCAGACTCTCTCGAATATAACCCTTGTCCATTAATTCTGTCACTTGTCTTTGAAGCTCTTTCGTCTCTTCGGGGTTAGTTCGATAAGCTGGTCGATTTGGAATAGTAGCACCTGGGATAAAGTCAATCTGGTGCTCAATGCCACGAAGAGGTGGCAATCCCCTCGGTGTTTCTTCCGGAAACACATCCTTAAATTCCTGCAAAAGGGAAACAATTGATGCAGGCAAATCAGAAGGAAAGTCAGTCAATAAACAATAATCTTTAAACATTAAAATAAGCAAAGATTGGTGAGAGGAAAGACATTTCCTGATTTCTCGATTGCTTGCATAAACATTCATCTTTTTCTTCTCCTTTGCAGCTTCCTTACTCTTTTTTAAGCTTGCTTGATCTTCCATCACTTGACTCGGTGTCAAAGGAGCCAAAGTAATCTTCTTACCTGCATGCATAAAAGAGTATCGATTTGTAAAACCATCATGCATTACCTTCTTGTCATATTGCCAAGGGAGTCCCAAAAGAAGGTGAGTAGCATCCATCGACACAACATCACAAAGGACCTCGTCCTTGTAACTTCCGATCGAAAACGGTATAACAACTTGTTTTGTTACTTTAAGTTCTCCCCCGTCATTCAACCATTGCAATTTGTACGGATTCGGATGCTTTGTTGTCTTGAGACCTAACCTGTCAACCATCACTGAACTAGCAACATTAGTACAACTACCGCTATCAATAATAACAACACATACCTTATCTTGAATTTTGCATCGCGTGTGAAAGATATTCTCGCGTTGTTGTTCATCCTGAACCTGTTGCACACTCAGACTACGTTTAACAACCATAATTTCCATTACCTTACCAGTCTCAGCAACTTCTAGGACATCCTCTTTATCATCTTCATCAGGGATCTCATGTGGTTCTTCTTCAGAATCTAACTCAATCTCTCCATCATCTCGCATCAACATAACCCTACGATTAGGACACTGGCTAGCAACATGTCCTCGACCAAGGCACTTAAAACATTGAATATCTCTCGATCTCTCTCGTACAGCCACTTTTTGTTTACCATGCCCATTATCAACAACGGGAGGCTTTGGCTTGCTGGACTCGCCTTGTTCTTGAATCCGAAGTGGCGCTTGTGGTGCTTGTTTCCTAGCATGGTTAGGGGTATATAATGGATTCGTAAAAGATATAAATGGAGTAGTATTACCTCGAGTAGAAACTTTTCTACGTTGTTGCCGCTCAATTTTCATCGCCATATGCACCATGTCATCCAATTCGACATAATGCTGCAATTCAACAATGTTAGCAATTTCAGAATTCAAACCTGCCATAAACCGAGCCATAGTCGCCTCACGATCCTCAACTATGTTCGCACGCATCATGGACATCTCCATTTCCTTGAAATAGTCCTCGACGCTCCTATTGCCCTGTTTCAAAGTTTGTAATTTCTGAAATAAATCACGATGATAGTGAGAAGGAACAAACCGTTTCCGCATGATACGCTTCATTTCGTCCCATGTTCTCACTGGTCCTTCACCTGCACGTCGTCGACTAACCAGTAATTGATCCCACCATAATAGTGCATAGTCAACAAACTCCAAAGTTGCTAGTCGTACTTTCTTTTGTTTCGAGTAATTGTAACACTCGAAAACATGTTTAACTTTACTTTCCCATGTTTGATAAGCATCTGGATCTGAACGTCCCTGAAAAGAAGGTATAGCAACTTTTATGTTAGAAATATTATCATCAACTGCACGTCCTGGTCGTTGATTCGTCCGTGGTGATTGTTCGACGTCGTTTTCATCAAGGTTCTTATTTTGGACAGATTGGGAACCACCCCCATCTATTCTATCCAAACGAGACTGAATAGGCTCCAATGCTTGGTCTAAAAGACGCTGCAAGGTTCGAGTAAAAGCCTGCATTTGCAAATCTGATGGATTACTTCCACCGGGACTACGATCGTCATTACCTGTCATTGCAGCAACGAAAAACAAGAAAAGAAAACTATTATGTTAAATAAACGAAATTTTAAAGTCCCTCACTGCACACACAACAAATTCTCGCAGATCACTCCAAAAGAACAATGCACTCAACAAAGTAACACTCAACGCTCGTGTTTCACTCGGGAATACTTGAATGGCTCTTTTGATTCCCCTTCAGTGCTCACACTCTCAAATGCCTTTTCCTCTCGTTCTCTTGCAAACAGCTCTTTAAGGAACTAATCTGATCCTTCAAACTTGTTATCTGTGTCAAACTCCAAGATATATGTAACGGTGGTACAAACAAGAGTTAAAAGTGAATTAGGGTCTGTTTAGATGACACAAAGGCTGGAAAATAAAGAAAACAAACAAAAAGCAAGGTTGGATAGTAAAACAAAAGAAAAACAATGCTAGAAAGTAAAAGAGAAAGAAAAACAAGGCTGCAAAAAAACAAAAGGAAAACAAGAATAAGGCAGGAATTAATGAAGAACAAAGTGAATTAAGGCTGGAAATGAAGTACTTACTGCATTAGAAATGCTTACCACAATCCTATCACCGAACAAACAAGAACACGTCGTTTTAAGTGATTTAGAAGCATTCCATGATAAACGTAAGCATCCTTCATCATTTTTGTGGTCAAACAACACATATAAACATGAAAATACACTAAATATTCAAATGTGATTTTTTTTCAAATTTTTCGAATTTCTTTTGTTGACTTTGACTTTTCTGGTCAAACTTTGACTTTGACTTTCTTTTTTTGTAGAATTTCGAATTTTTTTCTTTTTTTTTTCTTTTGTTGTTTTTGATATATGTAGTGCAGAAAGTGCTAATATCCAACCAAAGCTCTGATTACCATATGATATGGGGGATTCGTTGCTTCAAAAACAACGATCCTTGTTTGAAACGGATCTAGGATAATAGCAAGCAAGTCTCTGCAATAAACACAACATTATGGATATTAGAATGATGTTAAAACAATAAGAAAACAAAGAAAAAAAAACTGAAACAAAGAAGAAAAGGGATAAAGGAATTCTGGCAGTTTTTGGAGGTTAATGAAGATGAAATGCTCCGAGGGCTTTCATGGAAGCATTAAAACGTCCAAAATGGCAGAATTGGATGTTTAAGTTGCTGGGAAATAACAACGACGTTGAACTCGAAAGAACCCGAACAATATACTGAGCGGACCCGAATCGAATACGTTCTTCGTCAACGGACTTGGACCCTCTAGATAGCGATCTAGGAACCCGAAGTATCAAGGATTTGACACACTCAAACAAAGTCTGAATTTGTCAAGAAAAGTTCAATGAAGAACTGAAATTGAGAGAAAATCTCACAAGTGATTTTATTCATAAAATATTTACCCTTGTCTTTACAAAATTAAGTAAATATATAGAAATAAAGGAGAAGTTGGCCAAATTTGAATTTGTGGCCTTAATTCAAACGAAAATTAAAATTTAAATGCTCAAATAACTTCTCCTAGGCTCCTAATATCCTTAGCCACATGTTTTGACACTTAAAACACATTAAACATGTGTTTAATGTTGGAATTTGAATAAGAAACCACTCATTCTTATCCAATGTTGCTGATTGGTCTTCAAAGCAAGGGCCTTGTTTGGCTTGCTTGCTTTTGGACGCCCAAACTTGTGGAAAAGGATGCTATGTGGGCCCCACATGCATGGCACATGCGTAGGACACCTGCTCTTCGTGTACGATAGGTTTCAGCTGCTGTAGGTCACTTCAACTTGAGTTGAGTTGAGCTAGAAATGGAGATGAGCTGAAACGAACTAGCTAAGAGTGTTAGGAGCTAAATGGAGCTGGGAGCTAAGCCTCTGAGCTGCCCGAGCTAAGGTGAGCTGCGTGCACACCATTGAGCTTCTTCTGAGCTAAATATAATCCACTTGAGCTGGTATTGAACTGCATACGCTCTCCTAAGCTGGAGATGAGCTGGGTATGCCCACTTGAGCTAAGGTTCTCCTAAGTACCTATATTAGAACAAGGCAAACACATCTAAAAAGCCTTGTAGTCTTATTTTAACCACACATACACACTTAAAACCAAATGCAAACATAATTAACATAGTATATACATAAGTAAACACACATACTAATATATATACCTAAATATGTCACATATCAGCATGCAACACATTATAAACAACATATTCTAAGGCATGAACATTCTCAAATGAATCTGAAATGTTAGCACAAGTAAGGAAAAGAGCTTCCCTGTATTTCTTTGCCTTAGAACGTGTGATAGGTCCTGATGGTAAGACCTCCGGATCAACCTGTTGAACTTCACATGATGTGCTCACATCAGAACTGTCCCTTTCTCAGAGCGTATACCGTGATGGATGACCCATCTCTTTGAGTGTATGCCGCGGTGAATGACCCCTCTCTTCGTGTCAATGTCATAATGAACGGTTCCTTTCTAAGAGCGTAAATCGTGATGGACGACACCTCTCTTTGTGTATGTCACGGTGAATGACTGCTCTATACGAGCGTATGTCATAATGACCGGTCCCTCTCTTTGAGCGTATCTCGTGTTGGACATCCCCTCTCTTTAAGTGTTTTTCGTAATGAATGACCCCTCTCTTCGAGTGCATGTCATGGTGAACAGTCCCTCTCTATGAGCATATCCCGTGATGGACGACTCCTCACTTTGAGCGTATGTCGCGATGAATGGATCCTCTATTTGAGTGCATGTCATGGTGAACGGTCCCTCTCCTTGAGCGTATACCATGATGTACGAACCTTGTCTTTGAGCGTATGCCACGGTGAACGACCACTCTTCGAGTTCATGTCATAATGAACGGTCCCTCTTTGTGAGAAGATACCGTGATGGACGATCCTTCTCTTTGAGCGTTTGTCGCGATGAATGACCCCTCTCTTCGAGTGCATGTAATGTTCCCTTTCTTAGAGCGTATACCGTGATGGACAAACCCTCTCTTTGAGCGCATATCACGATGAATGACCCCTCTCTTCGAGTGTATGTCATAATAAACGGTTCCTTTCTCAGAGAGTAAATCGTGATGGACAACCCCTCTCATTGAGCATATATCGCAATGAATGACCGCTCTATTCTAGCGTATGTCATAATGAACGGTTCCTTTCTCAGAGAGTAAATCATGATGGACAACCCCTCTCATTGAGCGTATGTCGCGGTGAATGACCATTCTATTCGAGCGTATGTCATAATCACCGGTCCCTCTCTTCGAGCGTATCTCATGATGGATGACACCTCTCTTTGAGCATTTGTTATGATGAATGACTTCTTTCTTCGAGTGCATGTAATGGTGAATTGCCCCTCTCTTTGAGCGTATACCGTGATAGACGACCCCTCTCTTTGAGCGTATGTCGCGATGAATGACCCCAACCTTTGAGCGCAATTCATGTTGAACGGTCCCTCTCTTTGAGTGTATGCCGCGGTGAATGTCCCCAATCTTTGAGTGCAATTCATTTTGAATGGTCCCTCTCTTTGAGCGTATACCATGATGGACGACCCCTCTCTTTGAGCGTATATCGCGTTGAATGACCCATTTCTTCGAGTGTATGTCATAATGAACGGCTCCTCTCTTTGAGCGTATATCGCGATGAATGACCCCTATCTTTGAGTGCAATTCATGTTGAACGGTCCCTCTCTTTGAGCGTATGTCGCGATGAATGACCCCTATCTTTGAGTGCAATTCATGTTGAACGGTCCCTCTCTTTGAGTGTATACCGTGATGGACGACCACTCTCTTTGAGCGTATGTCACGGTAAATGACCCCTTTCTTCGAGTGCAAATCATAATGAACGGTTCCTTCCTTTTTGAGCGTATGTCGCGGTGAATGACCCCTCTGTTTGAGTGCATGTCATAATGAACGGTTCCCTTCTTAGAACATATACCGTGATCGACGACCCCTCTCTTTGTGCGTATGTCATTGTGAATGACCCCTCTCTTTGAGCGTATGTCACGATGAATGACCCCTCTTCGAGTGCATGTCGTAATATATAGTCCCTTTCTTAGAGCGTATACCGTGATGGATGACCCCTTTCTTTGAGAGTATGTCACGATGAATGACTCCTCTCTTTTAGTGCATGTCATAATCAACGATCCATCTCTTTGAGCATATAGCGTGATCGATGATCATCTCTTTGAGCGTACGTTGCGATGAATGACCCCTCTCTTTGGGTGCATTTCATGGTGAACAGTCCCTCACTTTTAGCGTATACTGTGATGGACGACCTCTATCTTTGAGCGTATATTGCAATGAATTACCCCTCTCTTCGAGGGAATGTCATAAAAAATAGTCCCTCTCTGTGAGCGAAAACCGTGATCAAGACACCTCTCTTTAAGCATATGTCGCGATGAATGACCCCACTCTTCGAGTGCATGTCATGGTGAAAGATCCCTCTCTTTGACTGAATACCGTGATGGACGACCCCTCGCTTTTAGCGTATGTCGCGATGAATGACCCCTCCCTTCGAGTTCATGTCATAATGATCGGTCCCTTTCTTAGAGCGTATACCATGATGGATGACCCCTCTCTTTGAGCATATTTCGCGATGCATGACCCCTCTTTTTGTGTGCATTTCATAATGAACAGTCCCTTTCTTAGAGCGTATACCGTGATGGAAGACCCCTCTCTCTGAGCGTATACCGCGATGAATGAGCCCTCTCTTTAAGCATATTCCATAATGAACGGTCCCTCTCTTTGAGCGTGTGGTGTGATGGACGACCCCTCTCTTTGAGCGTATACCGTGATAGATAACCCCTCTCTTTGAGAGTATGTCGCGTTGAATGACCCCTCTCTTCCAGTGCATGTCATAATGAACGGTTCCTATCTTAGAGCGTAAATCATGATGGACAACCCCTCTCATTAGGCGTATGTCACGGTAAATGACCGCTCTATTTGAGCGTATGTCATAATGACTGGTCCCTCTCTTTGAGCGTATCTCGTGATGGACGACCGCTCTCTTTGAGCATTTGTCATGATGAATGACCCCTTTCTTCGAGTGCATGTCATGATGAATTGTACCTCTCTTTGAGCGTATACCATGATGGACGACCCCTCTCTTTGACCGTATGTCGCGATGAATGACCCCTCTATTCTAGTGCATGTCATGGTGAACGATCCCAATCTTTAAGCGGATACCGTGATGGATGATCCCTCTCTTTGAGCTTATATTGCGATGAATGACCCCTCTCTACGAATGCATGTAATAATGAACGGTCCCTTTCTTAGAGAGCATACTGTGATGGACGGCCCCTCTCTTTGAGCGTATGTCGCGGTGAATGATCCCTCTCTTTGAGTGCGTGTCATACCGTGATGGATGACCCATCTCTCTGAGAGTATGTCGCGATGTATGAATTCTCCCCTTGAGTGCGTATCATAATCAATGGTCCCTCTCTTTGAGCGTATACCGTGATCGATGATCCTATCTTTGAGCGTACGTTGCGATAAATGACCCCTCTCTTCGAGTACATTTCGTTTTGAACAGTCCCTCTTTGAGCGTATACTGTGATGGACGACCCCACTCTTTGAGCGTATATCGTGACGGACAAACCCTCCCATTGAGACTATGTCGCGATGAATGACCCCACTCTTTGAGCATTACATTGTGAACGATTCCTCTCTTTAAGCATAAACCACGATGGACGACCCCTCTATTTGATTGTACGTCGTGATAAATGACCCCTCTCTTCGAGTGTATGTCATAATGAACGGTCCCTTTCTTAGAGCGTATACCGTGATGGATGACCCTTCTCTTTGGCTTATATCGCAATGAATGACCCCTCTCATTGAGGTTTTGTCATAATGAAAGACCCTTTTCTTTAAGCGTTTACCGTGATCGATGACCCTCTTTTTGAGTGTATGTCGCAATGAAGGACCCCTCTCTTCGAGTGCATGTCATGGTGAACAATCCCTCTCTTTGAGCATATACCGTAAAGGACGACCCTTGTCTTTGAGTGTATCTCGTGATGAATAACCACTCTCTTCGAGTGCATATCATAATGAATATTCCCTATCTTAGAGCGTATACCGTGATACACGACTCTTCTCTTTTAGCGTATGTCACAGTGAATACACCTCTGTTCGAGAGTATTTCATAATGATCGGTCCCTCTCTTTGAGAGTATGTCGTGATGGACGACCCCTCTCTTTGAGCGTATGTCGTGTTGGACGACCACTCTCTTTCAACGTAAGTCGCGATTAATGATTCCTGTTTTCGACTATATGTCCTGTGAAAAGTCCTTCTTTTCTAGTGCATGTCATAATTAACAGTACCTTTCTTAGAGCATATACTGCGATGGGCGACCTTTCTCTTTGAGCATATGTCGCGGTGAATGACCCCTCCCATCGAGAGTAGGTCATAACGAATGGTCCCTTTCTTAGAGCGTATACCGTGATGGACGACCCTTCTCTTTAAGCTTATGTCACGGTGAATGACACCTCTCTTCGAGTGTTGGTCGTAATGAATGGTCCCTCTCTTTAAGTGTATATTGTAATGGACGACCCCTCTCTTTGAGCGTATGCCACGGTGAATGACCCCTCTCTTTGAGTGCATGTCATAATGAACGGTCCCTCTTTATGAGCGGATACCGTGATGGATGACCCTTCTCTTTGAGCGTTTGTAGCGATGAATGACCCCTCTCTTTGAGTGCATGTAATGATCCCTTTCCTAGAGTGTATACTGTGATGGACGACCCATCTCTTTGAGCGTATGTCGCAATGAATGAGCCCTTTCTTCGAGTACATGTTACAATGAAAGGTCCCTCTCTTTGAGAATATAACGTGATGGAAGACCCCTCTCTTTGAGCGTATATCGCGATGAATGACACCTCTCGTTGAGTGCATGTTATAATGAACAGTCCCTTTCTTAGAGCGTATATCGTGATGGACGACCTTTCTCAATGTGCGTATGTCGAGATGAATAACACCTCTCTTCGAGTGCATGTCATGGTGAATGGTTCCTCTCATTGTGCATCTACCGTGATGGACGTAGCCTCTCTTTGAGCGTATATCTCGATTGATCACCCGTTTCTTCGAGTGCATGTCATAATGAACGTTCACTTTCATAGAGCATACACTGTGATGGATGACCCCTCTCTTCTAGCGTATGTTGCGGTGAATAATCCCTCTCTTAGAGAGTATGTCATGATGAACGGTCACTCTCTTTGAGCGTATTTCGTGACAGACAAACCCTCCCTTTGAGACTATGTCGCGATGAATGACCCCTCTCTTCGAGTGCATGACATGCTGAACGATTCCTCTCTTTGAACATAAACCATGATGGGCGACCTTTCCATTTGATCGTACGTCGCGATGAATGACCCCTCTTTTCGAGTGCATGTCATAATGGACGGTCCCTTACTTAGAGCGTAAACCGTGATGGATGACCCTTCTCTTTGAGCTTATATCGCGATGAATGACCCCACTCTTTGAGGGTTTGTCATAATGAAAGATCCTTCTCTTTAAGCGTATATCCTGACCGATGACCCCTCTTTTTGAGTGTTTGTCGCAATGAAGGACCCTCTCTTCCAGTGCTTGTCATGGTGAACAATCCATCTCTTTGAGCGTATACCGTAATGGACGACCCTTCTCTTTGGGTGTATCTCGCGGTGAATAACCACTCTGTTTGAGTGCATATCATAATGAACATTCCCTTCCTTAGAGCGTATACCGTGATGCACGACTCCTCTCTTTTAGTGTATGTTGCGGTGAATGACCCCTCTGTTCGAGAGTATTTCATAATGGTAGGTCCCTCTCTTTGAGCGTATGCTGTGATGGATGACCACTCTCTTTGAGCGTATGTCGTGTTGGACAACCACTCTCTTTGAGTGTAAGTCACGATGAATGATCCTTGTCTTAGACTGTATGTCCTGGTGAACAATCCCTCCCTTCTAGTGCATGTCATAATTAACGATCCTTTTTTTAGAGCGTATACCGTGATGGACGACCCCTCTCTTTGATCGTATGTCGCGGTGAATGACCCCTCTCTTCGAGAGTATGTCATAGTTAATGGTCCCTCTCTTTAAGCGTATGCCGCGAAGGATGACCCCTCTCTTTGAGCGTATATTGCGATGAAAGACCCCTCTCTTCGAGTGCATGTCATGGTGAACAGTCACTCTCTTTGAGTGTATGCTGTTATATAAGATCCTCTCTTTAAGCGTATATCACGATGAATAACATCTCTCTTCGAGTGTAGGACATGGTGTACGGTCCCTCTCTTTGAGCATATACCGTGATGGATGAGCCTCTCTTGCAGGATATGGTGAACGGTCCATCTCTTCGATAGTATGTCAGAATGATGGATGACCCCTCTCTTTGAGCGTTTGCTGTGATGGATGATGCCTCTGTTTGAGCATATGTGTCGTTGGATGACCCCTTTCTTCGAGTTTATTTGAAATGAATGATCCATTTCTTAGAGCGTATCCCGTGATGGACGACCCCTCTCTTTGAGCGTATGTCGTGATGAATGACCTCTCTCTACGAGTGCATGTCATAATGAATGTTTCCTTTCTTAGAGGGTATACCGTGATAGACGACACCTCTCTTTGATTGTGTATCGCGAAGAATTACCCATCTCTTCGACCGTATATCATAATGACCGGTCCCTCTCTTTGAGCGTATCACATGATGGACGACCCCTCTCTTTAAGCGTATGTCGCGATGAATGACCGTTCCCTTCAAGTGCTTGACATAAAGAATGGTCCGTTTCTTATAGCGGATGCCGTGATGGATGACCCCTCCTTTGAGCGTATATCGAGATGAATGACCCCTCTCTTCGAGTGCATGTGATAATGATCGGTCCGTCTCTTTAAGCGTATACCGTGATCGATGACCACTCTCTTTGAGGGTATGTCGCATTGAATGATCCTTTTCTTCTAGTTTTTGTCGTAATGAACGGTATATTTCTTAGAGCATGTCCCGTGATGGACGACTATTCTCTTTGAGCGTATGCTGCAATGAATGACCCCTCTCTACGAGCGCAGGTCATAATGAACGATCCCATTCTTATATGGTATACCGTGGTAAACGACCTGTCTCTTTGAGTGTATGTCGGGAGAATGACCATCTCTTCGAGCGTATATCATAATGACCGGTCCCTCTCTTTGAGCGTATCACGTGATGGACGACCCCTCTCTTTGAGCTTATGTCGCGATGAATGACCCCACTCTTTCGAGTGCATATTATGGTGAACGATCCCCCTCTTTGAGCTTAGTCGTAATAGACGACCACTCTCTATGAGTGCATGTCATAATGAACAGTCCCTTTCTTTGAGCGTACCGTGATGGACGATCCCACTCTTTAAGTGTATGTCGCAGTGAATGACCCCTGTCTTTGAGTGCATGTCATGGTGAACGTTTCCTCTGTTTGAACATATGTCGCGATGAATGATCCCTCTCTCCGAGTGCATGTCATAATGAATGGTCCCTTTCTTAGAGTGTATACCGTGATGGACGACCCTACTATTTGAGCATTTGTCACGATGAATGACCCATCTATTCGAGTGCATGTCATAATGAATGGTCCCATTCTTAGAGCGTATGCCGTGATGAATACCACTCTCTTTGAGCGTATGTCGCGATGAATGACCCCTTTCTTCGAGTGCATGTCATAATGATCGATCCCTCTCTTTGAGCGTATATCATGATCGATGACCACTCTTTTTTAGCGTATATCACGATGAATGACCCCTCTCTTCGAGTACATGTCATGGTGAACTATTCGTCTCTTTGAGCATATGCCATGTTGAACGAAACCTCTTTTTGAACGTATATTGCAATGAATGACCCCTCTCTTCTAGTGCGTGTCATAATGAATGGTCCCTTTCTTAGAGCGTATACCGTGATGGACGACCCTTCTCTTTGAGCGTATGTCACGATGAATGACCCCACTCTTCGAGGTTATGTCATAATAAATGGTCACTTTCTTAGAGCGTACACCGTGATGGACGACCCCTCTCATTAAGCGTATGTCGCGGTGAATGACCCTTCTCTTCGAGAGTATGCCATAATGAATGGTCCATCTCTTTGAGTGTATGCCGTGATGAACGACCCATCTCTTAGAGTGCATGTAACGTTGAACAATCCCTCTTTTTGAGCATATGTCGTGATGGACGACCCCGCTCTTTGAGTATATGTCGCGATGTATAACCCCTCTCTTCGAGTGCATGTCTTGTTGAACGATCCCTCTGTGCGAGCGTATGCAGTGATGGATGACCTCTCTCTTTAAGTGTAGGTCTCATTGAATGACCCCTCTAGTTGAGTGCATGTCATTATTAACGATCCCTTTCTTAGATTGTATACCGTGATGGACGACCCTCTCTTTGAACGTATGTCACGATGAATGACCCCTCTCTTCGAGTGCATGTCATAATGAACGATCCCTCTCTTTGAGAGTATACCGTGATGGAAAATCTCTCTCTTTGAGCGTATTGCGAGATGAATGACCCCTCTCTTTGAGTGTATGTCATAATGAACAATCCCTCTCATAGAGCGTATACCGTGATGGACAACCCCTCTCTTTGAGCATATGTCGCGATGAATGTCCCCTCTCTTCGAGTGCATATCATAATGAAAGGTCCCTTTCTTATAGCGTATGTCGTTATGGACGATCCATCTCTTTGAGCGTATGTCGCGGTGAATGACCCCTTTCTTTGAAGGTATGTTGTAGTGACCGGTCGCCCTCTTTGAGCGTATCCCGTGATGGATGACCCCTGTCTTTGAGCATATGTCATGATGAACGACCCCTTTCTTTGAGTGCATGTCATGGTGAACGGTCCTTCTTTCTGAGCGTATACCGTGATGGACGAGCCCTCTCTTTGAGCGTATGTCACGATGAATGACCTCTCTCTTTGAGTGTATATCATAATAAATATTTCCTTTCTTGGAACGTATACCGTGATGGACGATCCCTCTCTTTGAGCGTATGTCACGATGAATAACCCCACTCTTCGAGTCCATGTCATAATGATCGTTCCCTCTCTTTGAGCGTATACCGTGATCGATGACCCCTCTTTTTGAGCATATGTCGCGTTGAATGACCACTCTCTTTTAGTGCATGTCATGCTGAAGGATCCCCCTCTTTGAGCGTATACCGTGATGGACGACCCCTCTTTTTGAAAGTATGTCGCACCGAATGACCCTTCTCTTCTAGTAAATGTCATAATGAACGGTCACTTTCGTAGAGCGTATACCGTGATGGACGACCCTTCTCTTTGAGCGGAATGACCCCTCTTTTCGAGTGCATGATATAATGAATGGTCACTTTTTAAGAGAGTATATTGTGATGGACGACCCCTCTCTTTGAGCGTATGTCGTCGTGAATGACCCCTCTCTTCGAGTACATGTCATAATGAATGATCCCTTTCTTAGAGCGTATATCGTGATGGACGACCCGTCTCTTTGAGCGATATCGCAGTGAATGACCCTTCTCTTCTAGCGTATTTCATAATCATCGGTCTCTCTCTTTTAGCGTATCCCGTGATGGACGACCCCTCACTTTGAGCGTATGTGTCTATGAATGACCCCTCTCTTCGAGTGCATGTCATGGTGAACGGACCCTCTCTTTGTGCGTATACCGTGATGACGTCCCCTCTCTTGGAGCGTAAGTCGCGATGAATGACCCCTCTCTTCGAGTGCATGTCATAATGAACGGTTCCTTTCTTAGAGAATATACCGTAATGGACGACCCTTCTGTTCGAGCTTATGTATCGATGAATAACCCTTCTCTTTGAGTGCATACTATAATGAACAGTGCCTTTCTTAGAGCATGTACCATGATGGACGACCCCTCTTGGAGCGTATGTCGCGGTGAATAACCCCTCTCTTCGAGAGTATGTCATAATGAACGGTCCCTCTCTTTGAATGTATGCCGTGATGGACGACCCCTCTCTTTGAGCATATGTCACGATGAATGACCCCTCTCTTCGAGTGCATGTCATGGTGAAGGGTCCATCTCTTTGAGCATATATCGTGATGGACGATCCCTCTCATTGAGCGTATGTCGCATTGAATGACCCCTTTCTTCGAGTGCAAGTGATACATGCATGAGAGGGCTAAAGTAATGCACATTGAGCATAAATATGAATCTGTTGGTAAAGTCTTGAAATCCAGCCAACTTGCCATGACTTTTTGGATGTGTTCCGTGCATTTTTGGGCAGAGTTGTCTTCTAATAAATTGACCGTTAATCAGTTACCTTTTCAACGCATCTTGAACGCATCAATTGGATATCGGGAGCTCAAGATATGTTTGTTTTACCGAAGATTGCGCGTGTAGAAAACTAGATACGGGATTATTATGAGATTTTGTAAAATTCATCTCAAAAGCTAATATATAAAGTTTTTGGATGAATTAGACATTATATAAATTAATTCAAAGTTTGATTATAAAGCTTTGACCATTATTATTAGTATTTTATTTTATTACTTAGGATTCCTTTTAATTAGCTATTCATATGCTGATTTTAGGGGATTTATTTTATCAAGATATCAATATGCTGATATTTAGGGATTGATCAGCTATCTATTAGGCAATTCTAAGGTCTCCTATAGACTATGAAAGGGGACAATTCTTTCCTTGTAAACACATGAAGAATATGAATTTTTGAGTTATAAAACTCTAGGCCTTGGGCCATTTTATTGGCAAGGTTATCACCTTGCTATTTTTCTTATCAGAAGTCTTCTTCAACATAACTACTTCAAGTTTTTATGAGTGAGATTATCTTCACACTCTCGCTTGCCTAAGCAATCGCATTTAGGAGGGTGAGTTAGAGCCGATTATGGTGTTTGCCTATCTAATTACGAATAGGAGGGTGCCTAGGACGACAATATATCATCAATTCACCGGAGAGATTCGTTTCGTTTGCAGGTGTTTGCCTATTCAATTGCGATTAGGAGGGTGCCAAGGACAAATCTATCCAACATCATACCACCACTACCATCTATCCCGCTGTGTATTTTATACCAGCAAGTCATAATGAACTATCCATTTTTTGGAGTGTATATCGTTATGGACGACCCTTCTCATTGAGTGTATGGCGCGATGAATGACCCCTCTCTTCGAGTGCATGTCATAATGAACCGTCCTTTTCTTAGAGAGTATATCATGATGGACGACCCTTCTCTTTGATCGTTTGATATGAATCCGGTTGCGGAATATCCGAATTTGTATATGTGATTGCCCGATCGTGATTCTAGTAAGTAATTGATATGATTACAAGATGATACGACAATGGAATGATGATAAGTTGATTGTTGTGTTTAGGATGAAGTATGGAAAATATGGATTTATGGTTGATGGAAATGAAAAGATGAAATATAATTGATGGTGCGGTGTAAACAAAGGAGGAACCAACACTAAAAAGTGAAGACTCGTTCCTTATGAGTTTTTAAACCATGACTTGGGTGAAAGGCTAATGGATTGCGACCCTCTAGTTATATGAACTAGGAACCAAAAATATAAAAAAAATGAAAAGGGATTAATGCCACAAGAACAATCTTGCAAGCCGATAAAGTTCAAAAAGAACTATAAAAGAGAACACTCTCAAAGTTTAATATATGCCAAAAGTTGTTCCTTTTACAATGAAATGAGTGTCTATTTATAGGTGTAAGACAACAACAAATTGATTAGCCTAGACAAAGATTAAAGACTCATTATTCTGGTGTTAAAGGCCTATTAATTTGTAGGTTATCCTATCTCCAATTGACAACCAAAAAGGTTTGATCTAACAAGGATGAATGTGGACATTCATAAGATGAATGTAAACATACATATCATCCACATGGAGAAACTCTTGGGCTAATGAACTTGATTAAGTTGTCATTCATCCTCCTTTAATGGGTTGTTGATAAAGCATTGAATTCAGCAATTAAATGGCCTCTTGAATTTGTTGAACAAGCATCTTGTGACTATTCCCGTACTGAATTTTCAGCATGCACTATCTTCACTAATTTAATCATATCTTAAGCTCCTAATATCTGAATGAGGTAATTCAATGTGCGTTGGAAAGCTAAGAAATAGAGGAATAAGTTTGAAGAAGATCTCAAGATTCAAATATGCTCGTATCTAATCCAAAAATGGCGAACAAGTTGACTGGTATTCCTTTAACTCCCTCCTTAAGTGTTGCTTTAATTCTTGCCTTTACTCTCCCTTAAGTGCTGATAATGAAGGCTTTCATTGCATGTCTTCTCTGTTAAAAATTGATAAGCTTTATGGAGGATTAAGTAGCTCTTAAGTAGTCTTTAAGTGCCTCTTTAAGTGGTGTATTTAGGAGCTCTTCAATGCATTGTTTTCTTGCTGAAGCTGAAACCTTTAAGTGGTGTGTAAATCTCCCTTGAATGTCTTGAAACTGATCAGCCATCATGGTGTCTTCAAGTATCTTTAATTGGTAGTAAATGACTTGTCATTCTTGGAGAAAATGATCAGCCATTTGATCCCAAATGAATACCCTAGATGAAAATATAAGCAACCATTAGATAACAACTTTATTCAATAAAATAAAAGTGAATGCATGAAAAATATTTAATGAGATAGTTTAATTAATGAAACTAGTTACATTGAATGATCTAGTTTAATTAATTAATCCACACACTAAATGAACTCATAAACATAAGAAAACTAATATGCTTTAAGTGAACTATCATGCATTAATTAAACTAATGAACTTAATTGAAATAACATGCTTAAATGAATATCAAAGCATTATTCATTCATGCAAACATGCTGAAATTAAATTTAAAAACTTAAGAAAGAACTCATGCAAACTCATGCACAAGTAGGAGGCTGTATTGTTCCAACATAGTTAGTGTTGCATTCTCTAATTTCCAGCCTTGAATAAATAGATTTTCCATGGCCTCTTGAAATTTCTTGGTTTTAGCACGAGTCATAGGTCCAATAGGAAATTCTTCTGATTCATTGTTGGTTGTGATCGTATCATTCCCTCCCTCTTGAAAGCTATTTGACCCCAAACCGTCACCTACATGAAATGGAGATAAATCAGCCTCATTGAATGTTGCACTGACATTAAACTCACCTGGGAGGTCTAATTGATAGGCATTATCATTGACACGCTTGATCACTTGAAAAGGACCATCCCCTCTAGGCATCAATTTTGATTTGCGTTGGGCTGGAAATCTTTCTTTTCTCATGTGCAGCCAAACCCAATCTCCTGGCTCGAATGTAATTTGTTTACGTCCCTTGTTAGCTTGTCGCTCATATTGCCTAGTTCTCTTTTCAATATTGTCCCGCACTTGTTGATGGAGTTTTTTTGACAAATCCAAACTTGTTTCTCCCATCTTTATTCACAATTTGATCAGCGGGCAAAGGTAATAAATCCAATGGAGTTCAGGGATTGAAACTATACACTATTTCAAATGGTGACATTTTAGTGGCGGAATGAATGGATCGGTTGTAAGCAAACTCCACATGTAACAAGCTTTCCTCCCAAGTCCTCAAATTCTTTTTGATGATTATCCTCAACAACATGGATAACACCCGGTTCACCATTTCAGTTTGACCATCTGTTTGTGGATGGTAAGTTGTGGAAAATAACAACTTGGTTCCAATCTTGCTCCATAATGTTCTCCAAAAATGTCTTAAGAACTTCACATCTCGATCAGATACGATAGTTCTTGGAACACCATACAATCTCATGATTTCCCTAAAAAATAAATTAGCAACATGTGAAGCATCATTAGTCTTATTACAAGGAATAAAATGAACCATTTTAGAGAATCGATCCACTACTACAAAGATGGAATCTTTGTTATTCTTTGTACGTGGCAGCCCAAGTACAAAATCCATGGATATGTCTACCCAAGGTACATTAGGAATAGGTAGTGGAGTATATAGGCCATGGGGCATGACTTTTGACTTGGCCTTTCTACATGTGATACAACGCTCTCATAGCCTCTCAATATCTCGTTTCATCTTTGACCAATACAAGTACTCTTGAAGCATGTTCAACGTCTTCGCTACTCCAAAATGTCCCATTAGTCCTCCCCCATGTGCTTCCTTGAGGAGCAACTCTCGAATGGATCCTTGTGGGATGCAAAGCTTCCCTTCATTGAATAGGTATCTATCATCTCTATAAAACTTATCATGTGCACCTTTCTCACAAATTTTGTACACTTTATTAAAATCATGGTTAGACTCGTATAATTCCTTAATGAAAGCAAAACCTAACAATTTAGAGTCTAAGGTGTTAAGAAGGGCATACCTACAAGACAGTGCATCAGCAACAATGTTTTCCTTACCCTTTTTATACATGATCACATAAGGGAAGGCTTCAAGAAACTCAACCCATTTGGCATGTCTCTTGTTTAGCTTATGTTGACCCTTGATGTGCTTTAATGCCTCGTGGTCTGTATGGATGATGAATTCCTTAGACCATAGGTAATGCTGCCAAGTTTCCAAGGCCCGAATTAGTGCATACATTTCCTTATCATAGGTCGGATAATTGAGTGTAGCTCCACTCAATTTCTCACTAAAGTAGGTTATGGGGCGTCCTTCTTGAGATAAAACTGCTCCAATTCCCAAACCTGAAGCATCACATTCAACCTCAAAAACTTTGTTAAAATCAGGTAAAGTTAATAATGGTGCATTAATTAAATAATCCTTAATCAGGTTAAAGGATTTATCTTGTTCTTCACCCCAAAAGAAGTTGTAATTCTTTTTAATGACCCCGGTTAAAGGAGCAACTAAGGTGCTGAAATTGGGTACAAACCGACGATAGAAGCTTGCTAAACCATGGAAGTTTCTAACTTGGCTAATGCTTGTTGGTCTAGTCCATTCCTCAATTGCCTTAACCTTCTCTCTATCAACTTCTAATCCATCTGCACTCACAACAAAACCTAGGAAAACAACCTTGTTAGTGCAAAATATGCATTTTTGTAGATTAGCATAAAGTCTTTCATTTCTCAAAACATTTAATACTGACCTTAAATGTTGAACATGTTCACTCAAACTCTTGCTATATATAAGAATATCATCAAAATACACTACACAAAACTTACCCAAGAATTGTCTAAGGATGTGATTCATTAATCTTATGAAAGTGCTTGATGCATTAGTTAGACCGAACGGCATAACCAACCACTCATATAATCCTTGTTTAGTCTTGAATGCAGTTTTCCACTCATCCCCTTCTCGCATTCGAATTTGGTGGTAACAACTTTTAAGATCAATCTTAGAGAAAACCTTAGAACCACTAAGCTCATCTAACATATCATCTAAACGTGGAATAGGATGACGATACTTTACCATTATTTTGTTAACCGCACGACAGTCCACACACATGCGTCATGTACCATCTTTCTTAGGCACAAGTAGAACAGGTATTGCACAAGGACTAAGGCTCTCTCTAATATAACCCTTTTCCATCAAATCTGAAACTTGCCTTTGTAACTCCTTAGTTTCCTCGGGGTTACATCGATAAGCTGGTCGGTTAGGAATGATAGCACCAGGAACAAAGTCAATTTGATGCTCTATTCCACGAATTAGAGGTAGTCCACTTGGAATCTCTTCTGGAAATAGGTCTTCATATTCCTGCAACAATGAAACAATAAAAGATGGCAGATTTGGGTCAAGATTATTAGTGCTTAAATAACTCTCCTTGTACATAAGTACAAGAACCATCCTTTCCAAAAACAAATTCTTTCTTATCTCTTTTTCTTTAGCAAAAATGTTAACTCTCTTTTTTTCTTCTTTTTCTCTCTCCTTTTTCCGCTCGGATGTTACCTCACTCTCCTTGGCTCTTCTCTCAATTTTGATATCACTCTTTTTGGCTTTTTCAAAGCTTTCTCTTAAATGAAGTTGATCTTTGTGAACTTGCTTTGGTGAAAGTGGGGCTAGAGTGATCTTCCTTGCTTCATGGGTGAAGGTATACCGATTGGTATAACCATCATGTATGACTCTCCTATCGAACTGCCATGATCTTCCTAACAAGAGATGACCGGCGTGCATTGGCACAACATCACATAACACCTCGTCTTTGTATTTGCCAATGGAAAAAGGCACAATAACTTGTTTGATCACTTTAAGTTCTCCTCCATTAAGCCACTGCAACTTGTAGGGATGTGGATGCTTGGTCATTTCTAGGCCAAGTTTATCTACCATTAAAGTACTAGCAACGTTAGTGCAACTACCACCATCGATAATGACAAAGCATACCTTTCCATTAATATGACAGCGAGTATGGAAAATGTTCTCGCGTTACTGATCCCCATCAATTGCTTGCATGCTTAGGCTCCTTTTAACAACAAGGACCTCTCCATCTACGATATGTTCCAACTCTTCTTCTTCAAATTTTTTATCCTCCTCCTCCTCCTCCTCTTGGTCAGTTTCAATCTCTCCATCATCACGGATGAACATAGTGTTGCGGTTAGGGCATTGGCTAGCAATGTGACCTCTCCCCAAACACTTGAAGCATTGTACATCACGGGATCGATTTGGCATGGCTGGACTCTTTCCCTTGCTGGTTTCAGTGATGGGTTTGATATTCTTTGATGGTCCGGCTCGGTCATTAGGAGTAAAGGATGGATTCTTTTTTACGTTACTTTGCCTCCATTTAGAAGTAGAACCTTCAAAGACTCGGGGTGCACCTTTCCTTTTGAGTTGCTTCTCCACCTTCATGGCCATATGAATCATGTCTTCTATTTCCACGTAATGTTGCAACTCAACAATGACTACAATGTTAGGATCAAGACCAGATAGAAACCTTGCCATAGTGGCTTCTCAATCCTCATCAATGTTGGCTCGAATCATGGCTACTTCCATGTCTTTATAATAATCCTCAACACTACGATTGCCTTGTGTAAGGTTTTGAATCTTGTTAAACAACTCTCTATGGTAGTGAGCTGGAATGAATCTTCTACGCATCACAACTTTCATCTCATTCCAAGTAGAAATAGGATGTTCACCATTGCGTCTCCTGCTAGATGTCAATTGATCCCACCATATAAGTGCATAATTCGTAAACTCAATGACTGCGAGTTTTACCTTTTTAAGCTCTAAATAGTTATGACACTCAAAGATGTGGTCAACCTTCTTTTCCCATGTGAGGTATGCTTCTGGATCTGTTCTTCCTTGAAAAGGAGGAATGGTAATTTTGATGTTGCTGAGATTATCATCCACTCTTGGACGTGCTCTTTGGCCTTGTTGTGCCATACTATGTTGGGATGATTGATCAAGTTCATGCATATCATCATCCCCTTCAGGATGATACTCCTCATTAGCATGATAAGCTTGAAATTTCAAGTTGATCAATTCGTTCTAATAAGGGCTTCAATTGCTGTTGAATCATCTTTGTCATTGCTTGTAGCAATGCTTATTTTGAAAATTGGGAACTCCTTCACCACTATGACCAGATCTTTGTGACATGATTAGATAAAAAAAAATTTAAACCTTACCAACACAAATCCTCACCTTTCTACTCCAAAGAAAATGCACTCACACCCGTGTTTCTCTCGGGATAGGCTTTTCCCCTTAATGCACACTCTTGCCTTTTACCACTCTTGCTCTCTTTTCTAAGTCCTTAGAGAACTTAGTCAAGGCTTAACAAGCTTTCTTTGTGGAATTAGGCTAAAACAAAATGGTTAGGAAAAGAAAACAAGAAATAGGTAGCAAACGGATGGTAAAAAAAAATAAAATAGGAATCTGAAGAAAATGTGATAAAAAATACAACCCAAACCTTAAGATATGATCCCTCCCTCTTGAACTTTTTTTCAATTATTATTATTTTTTTTTGCAATTTTTTTGACTTTTTTTTTCCTAACCCGAGATAGAGAAAAAAACAAAATGCTTACTGAATCGCTAATGCTCTGATACCAATTGATATGAATCCGGTTGCAAAATATCCGAATTTGTATATGTGATTGCCCGATCGTGATTCTAGTAAGTAATTGATATGATTACAAGATGATACGATAATGGAATGATGATAAGTTGATTGTTGTGTTTAGGATGAAGTATGGAAAGTATGGATGTATGGTTGATGGAAATGAAAAGATGAAATATAATTGATGGTGCGGTGTAAACAAAGGAGGAACCAACACTAAAAAGTGAAGATCCGTTCCTTAAGAGTTTTTAAACCGTGACTTGGGTGAAAGGCTAATGGATTGCGACCCTCTAGTTATATGAACTATGAACCAAAAATATAAAAAAAATGAAAAGGGATTAATGCCACAAGAACAATCTTGCAAGCTGATAAAGTTCAAAAAGAACTATAAAAGAGAACACTCTCAAAGTTTAATATATGCCAAAAGTTGTTCCTTTTACAATGAAATGAGTGTCTATTTATAGGTGTAAGACAACAACAAATTAATTAGCCTAGACAAAGATTAAAGACTCATTATTCTGGTGTTAAAGGCCTATTAATTTGTAGGTTATCCTATCTCCAATTGACAACCAAAAAGGTTTGATCTAACAAGGATGATTGTGGACATTCGTAAGATGAATGTAAACATACATATCATCCACATGGAGAAACTCTTGGGCTAATGAACTTGATTAAGTTGTCATTCATCCTCCTTTAATGGGCTGTTGATAAAGCATTGAATTCAGCAATTGATTGGCCTCTTGAATTTGTTGAACAAGCATCTTGTGACTATTCCCGTACTGAATTTTCAGCATGCACTGTCTTCATTAATTTAATCATATCTTAAGCTCCTGATATCGGAATGAGGTAATTCAAAGTGCGTTGGAAAGCTAAGAAATAGAGGAATAAGTTTGAAGAAGATATCAAGACTCAAATATGCTCGTATCCAATCCAAAAATGGCGAACAAGTTGACTGATATTCCTTTAACTCCCTCCTTAAGTGTTGCTTTAATTCTTGCCTTTACTCTCCCTTAAGTGCTGATAATGAAGGCTTTCATTGCATGTCTTCTCTGTTAAAAACTGATAAGCTTTATGAAGGATTAAGTAGCTCTTAAGTAGTCTTTAAGTGCCTCTTTAAGTGATGTATTTAGGAGCTCTTCAATGCATTGTTTTCTTGCTGAAACTGAAACCTTTAAGTGGTGTGTAAATCTCCCTTGAATTTCTTGAAACTGATCAGCCATCATGGTGTATTCAAGTGTCTTTAATTGGTAGTAAATGACTTGTCATTCTTGGAGAAAATGATCAGCCATTTGATCCCAAATGAATACCCTAGATGAAAATATAAGCAACCATTAGATAACAATTTTATTCAATAAAATAAAAGTGAATGCATGAAACATATTTAATGAGCTAGTTTAATTAATGAAACTAGTTACATTGAATGATCTAGTTTAATTAATTAATCCACACACTAAATGAACTCATAAACATAAGAAAACTAACATGCTTTAAGTGAACTATCATGCATTAATTAAACTAATGAACTTAATTGAACTAACATGTTTAAATGAATATCAAGCATTATTTATTCATGCACACATGCTGAAATTAAATTTAAAAACTTAAGAAAGAACTCATGCACAAGTAGGAGGCTGTATTGTTCCAACATAGTTGGTGTTGCATTCTCTAATTTCCAGCCTTGAATAAATAGATTTCCTATGGCCTCTTGAAATTTCTTGGTTTTAGCACGAGTCATAGGTCCAATAGGAAATTCTTATGATTCATTGTTGGTTGTGATCGTATCATCGTTTGTCGCGGTGAATGACCCCTCTCTTCTAGTGTATGTCATAATGAATGGTTCCTCTCTTTGAGCATTTGCCATGATGGACGACCCCTCTCTTTGAGCGCATGTCACGATGAATGACCCCTCTTCGAGTGCATGTCATAATGAACAGTCTCTTTCTTAGACCATATATTGTGATGGAATATCCCTCTATTTGAGCGTATGTCCCGCTGAATGACCCCTCTCTTCGAGTGCATGTCATAATGAACAGTCCCTTTCTTAGAGCGTATATCGTAATGGACGACCCCTTTCTTTGAGCGTATGTCGCGGTGAATGACCCTTCTCTTTGAGTGCATGTAACAATAGTTAGTCCCTTTCTGAGAACGTCTACCGTGATGGACGATCCTCCTCTTTGAGCGTATGTCGCTATGAATGACCTATAACACCCAACCCGGATGTCACATTAGGCCTCTGGCCCAAAACCCGTATTTTAAATTTTCCTTTAGAAGTTTAATAATAAAATCACATAGAGTTCAAAACAAATTTCCATAAAATCCAATTAAATTAAAATAAGCCCAAAATAGTTTAAAGAAATTCGGAGCTCCAAAATTATTATAGACCCGTTAAAACATTCGACCCAAATTTAATAAACAGAGTTACAATTACATATAGGGTTCAACATAGTACTATGCCCACTACATCTATAAGTGTACTCTGACAACTCGGTCGATGCCGAAATCCGAACCTTGATGGTGTTCCACGGAGTCCGCTTCACCTAACTTACGCACGAAAATAGATTTCGAATTCTAAGCCACACAAGCTCAGTGGATACGCCAAACTCGGCCAACATCATGCATATCAAAGCAGTAAAGCGTGGCATATAAATCACATGCATGGTATGATGGTCTAGCATACTTGCCTAACACATGGCATAAATGAGATTCATATTATCGCACACAGCATATACAATCAGTAAAACACACAAGGTAGTGAGGCCCGCGTCCACACAACATCGGGATCCTACACTATGAGTAGGGCCCGCGTCCACACAACATTGGGATCCCCTACTCAAGGATGAGGCCCGCGTTCACACAGCATCGGGATCCTACATCCGGGATTGAGGCCCACGTCCACATAGCATCAGGATCCTCTAAATCCCATACTCGGAATGCCACATCGAGTATCTTCGAATGAGGCACGCGTCCATACAACATCGGATGGCCAAAAAAACGAAAATCGAATATTATTAAATTGAATTTTATGAGTTCAAATAGTCGAATATGGGTTTTTAATCTCTATAAAGCCTTTTTAGAATGCACGTTTTAATCCGAATAAAATGATAACTAGATGTTATTAAATCAAATATTTTGATTTCAAATAATTAATTATGGGCTTTTGAACAAAATTATACAGATTAATCTAAAATTTTCAGCTTTTTACTCAATTAAAATTTGAAAGGATTCTTTACAAAGCCTTTTTAGACGTGCACGTTTTAATCCGAACAAAACAAAATACAGATGTTATTAAATAAAATTTTATGAGTTCAAATAGTTAATTATGAGATTTTTAACAAAATTATACAGATAGAACTAAAATTTTCAGCTTTTTACTCGGTTAAAATTCGAACGGATTCTCTATAAAGCAATTTTAGACATGCAAGTTTTAATCCCACCAAAACGAAAACCAGATGTTATTAAATCAAATTTTATGAGTTCAAATAGTTGAATATGGTCTTTTAAACAAAATTATATAGATTAATCTAAAAGTTTTAGCTTTTTACTCGGTTAAAATTCGAACTAATTCTCTATAAAGCCTTTTTAGACATGCACATTTTAATCCCAACAAAACGAAAACAAGATTTTATTAAGTGAAATTTTATGAGTTCAAATATTTAATTTTGAGATTTTGAACAAAATTATACAGATTAATCTAAAATTTTCAGCTTTTTACTCGGTTAAAATTCGAACGGATTCTCTATAAAGTCTTTTTAGACATGCACATTTTAATTCCAACAAAACGAAAATCAGATGTTATTAAATAAAATTTTACGAGTTCAAATAGTTTATTATGGGCTTTTGAACAAAATTATATAGATTAATCTAAAATTTTCAACTTTTTACTCGGTTAAAATTCGAACGGATTCTTTATAAAGCCTTTTTAGACATGCATGTTTTAACCCGAACAAAATGATAACTAGATGTTATTAAATAAAATTTTTTTAGTTCAAATAATTATGGGCTTTTGAACAAAATTATACAGATTAATCTAAAATTTTCAACTTTTTACTCGGTTAAAATTCGAACGGATTCTCTATAAAGCCTTTTTAGACGTGCACATTTTAATCCGAACAAAACGATATCTAGATGTTATTAAATCAAATTTTTTGAGTTCAAATAATTAATTATGGGGTTTTGAACAAAATTATACAGATTAATCTAAAATTTTCAGCTTTTTACTCGGTTAAAATTTGAACGGGTTCTCTATAAAGCCTTTTTAGATGTGGACGTTTTAATCCGAACAAAACAAAAATCAGATGTTATTAAATGAAATTTTATGAGTTCAAATAGTTAATTATGGGATTTTGAACAAAATTATACAAATAAATCTAAAATTTTCAGCTTTTTACTCGGTTAAAATTCGAACGGATTCTCTATAAAGCAATTTTAAACATGCAAGTTTTAATACCACCAAAACGATAACAAGATGTTATTAAATAAAATTTTATGAGTTCAAATAGTTGAATTTGGACTTTTAAACAAAATTATACAGATTAATCTAAAAGTTTTAGCTTTTTACTAGGTTAAAATTCGAACTAATTCTCTATAAAGCCTTTTTAGACATGCACATTTTAATCCCAACAAAACGAAAACAAGATTTTATTAAGTGAAATTTTATGAGTTCAAATATTTAATTTTCAGCTTTTGAACAAAATTATACAGATTAATCTAAAATTTTCAGCTTTTTACTCGGTTAAAATTCGAACGAATTCTCTATAAAGTCTTTTTAGACATGCACATTTTAATTCCAATAAAACGAAAATCAGATGTTATTAAATAAAATTTTACGAGTTCAAATAGTTTATTATGGGCTTTTGAACAAAATTATATAGATTAATCTAAAATTTTCAACTTTTTACTCGGTTAAAATTCGAACGGATTCTCTATAAAGCCTTTTTAGACATGCACGTTTTAACCCGAACAAAATGATAACTAGATGTTATTAAATAAAAATTTTTTAGTTCAAATAATTAATTATGGGCTTTTGAACAAAATTATACAGATTAATCTAAAATTTTCAACTTTTTACTCGGTTAAAATTCGAACGGATTCTCTATAAAGCCTTTTTAGACGTGCACGTTTTAATCCGAACAAAACGATATCTAGATGTTATTAAATCAAATTTTTTGAGTTCAAATAATTAATTATGGGGTTTTGAACAAAATTATACAGATTAATCTAAAATTTTCAGCTTTTTACTCGGTTAAAATTTGAACGGGTTCTCTATAAAGCCTTTTTAGATGTGGACG
Organism: Abelmoschus esculentus; assembly: GCA_035048815.1. Taxonomy (NCBI): domain Eukaryota; kingdom Viridiplantae; phylum Streptophyta; class Magnoliopsida; order Malvales; family Malvaceae; genus Abelmoschus; species Abelmoschus esculentus. The sequence continues at coordinate 12,049,124 of JAUCBN010000036.1, forward strand.
TTTTAATCCGATCAAAACAAAAATCAGATGTTATTAAATGAAATTTTATGAGTTCAAATAGTTAATTATGGGATTTTGAACAAAATTATACAAATAAATCTAAAATTTTCAGCTTTTTACTCGGTTAAAATTCGAACGGATTCTCTATAAAGCTATTTTAGACATGCATGTTTTAATCCCACCAAAACGAAAACCAGATGTTATTAAATCAAATTTTATGAGTTCAAATAGTTGAATATGGTCTTTTAAACAAAACTATACAGATTAATCTAAAAGTTTTAGCTTTTTACTCGGTTATAATTCAAACGAATTCTCTACAAAGCCTTTTTAGACATGCACATTTTAATCCCAACAAAACGAAAACAAGATTTTATTAAATGAAATTTTATGAGTTCAAATATTTAATTTTGAGCTTCTGAACAAAATTATACAGATTAATCTAAAATTTTCAGCTTTTTACTCGGTTAAAATTCGAACGGATTCTCTATGATGTCTTTCTAGACAGACACGTTTTAATCCCAATAAAATGAAAATCAGATGTTATTAAATCAAATTTTACGAGTTCAAATAGTTTATTATGGGCTATTGAACAAAATTATAAAGATTAATCTAAAATTTTTATCTTTTTACTCGGTTAAAATTCCAACGGATTCTCTATAAACCCTTTTTAGACATGCACGTTTTAATCCGAACAAAACAAAACCCAAATGTTATTAAATTAAATTTTATGAGTTTAAATAGTTAATTATGGGATTTTGAACAAAATTATACAGATAAATCTAAAATTTTCAGCTTTTTACTCGGTTAAAATTCGAACGGATTCTCTATAAAGTAATTTTAGACAAGCAAGTTTTAATCCCAACAAAACGAAAACCGGATGTTATTAAATCAAATTTTATGAGTTCAAATAGTTGAATATGGGCTTTTGAACAAAATTATACAGATTAATCTAAAATTTTTAACTTTTTACTCGATTAAAATTCGAACAGATTCTCTATAAAGTCTTTTTAGACATGTACGTTTTAATCCGAACAAAACGATAACTAGATGTTATTAAATCAAATTTTTTGAGTTCAAATAATTAATTATAGGCTTTTGAAAAAAATTATAAAGATTAATCTAAAATTTTCAGCTTTTTACTCGGTTAAAATTTGAACGGATTCTCTATAAAGCCTTTTTAGACGTGGACGTTTTAATCTGAACAAAACAAAAACCAGATGTTATTAAATGAAATTTTATGAGTTCAAATAGTTAACGATGGGATTTTGAACAAAATTATACAAATAGATCTAAAATTTTAAGGTTTTTACTCGGTTAAAATTTGAACGGATTCTCTATACAACAATTTTAGACAAGCAAGTTTTAATCCCTGCAAAACGAAATCAAATTTTATGAGTTCAAATAGTTGAACATGGCTTTTGAACAAAATTAAACAGATTAATCTAAAATTTTTAGCTTTTTACTCGGTTAAAATACGAACAGATTCTCTACGAAGCCTTTTTGGACATGCACGTTTTAATCCTAACAAAACGAAAACCAGATGTTATTAAATCAAATTTTATGAGTTCAAATAGTTAATTATGGGATTTTGAACAAAATTATACAGATAAATCTAAAATTTTCAGCTTTTTAGTCGGTTAAAATTCGAACGAATTCTATATAAAGCAATTTTAGACAAGCAAGTTTTAATCCCAACAAAACGAAAACCGGATGTTATTAAATCAAATTTTATGAGTTCAAATAGTTGAATATGGGCTTTTAAACAAAATTATACAGATTAATCTAAAATTTTCAACTTTTTACTCGATTAAAATTCGAACAGATTCTCTATAAATTCTTTTTAGACATACAAGTTTTAATCCGAACAAAACGATAACTAGATGTTATTAAATTAAATTTTTTGAGTTCAAATAATTAATTATGGGCTTTTCAACAAAATTATAAAGATTAATCCAAAATTTTAAGCTTTTTACTCGGTTAAAATTTGAACGGATTCTCTATAAAGCCTTTTTAGACATGCACGTTTTAATCCGAACAAAACGATGACTAGATGTTATTAAACAAAATTTTTTGAGTTCAAATAATTAATTTTCGTTTTTTTAACAAAATTATACAAATTAATCTAAAATTTTCAGCTTTTTACTCGGTTAAAATTTGATCAGATTCTCTATAAAGCCTTTTTAAACATGCACGTTTTAATCCGAACAAAACAAAAACCAGATATTATTCAATAAAATTTTATGAGTTCAAATAGTTAATTATGGGATTTTTAACAAAATTATACAGATAGATCTATAATTTTCCGCTTTTTACTCGGTTAAAATTCGAACAGATTCTCTATAAAGCATTTTTAGAAATGCACGTTTTAATCCCAAAAAAATAAAAACCAGATGTTATTAAATCAAATTTTACGAGTTCAAATAGTTAATTATAGGCTTTTGAACAAAATTATATAGATTAATCTAAAATTTTCAACTTTTTACTCGGTTAAAATTCGAACGGATTCTCTATAAAGCCTTTTTAGACATGCACGTTTTAATCCGAACAAAACGATAACTAGATGTTATTAAATCAAATTTTTTGAGTTCAAATAATTAATTATGGGGTTTTGAACATAATTATGCAGATTAATCTAAATTTTCAGCTTTTGACTCGATTAAAATTTGAAAGGATTCTTTATAAAGCCTTTTTAGACATGCATGTTTTAATCCGAACAAAACAAAAACCATATGTTATTAAATAAAATTTTATGAGTTCAAATAGTTAATTATGAGATTTTTAACAAAATTATACAGATAGATCTTAAATTTTCCGTTTTTTACTCGGTTAAAATTCGAACGGATTCTCTACAAAGCAATTTTAGACATGCAAGTTTTAATCCCACCAAAACGAAAACCGGATGTTATTAAATCAAATTTTATAAGTTTAAATAGTTAAATATGGTCTTTTAAACAAAATTATACAGATTAATCTAAAATTTTTAGCTTTTTATTCGGTTAAAATTCGAACGAATTCTCTACAAAGCCTTTTTAGACATACATATTTTAATCCCAACAAAACGAAAACAAGATTTTTTTAAATGAAATTTTATGAGTTCAAATATTTAATTTTGAGCTTTTGAACAAAATTATACAGATTAATCTAAAATTTTCAGCTTTTCACTCGGTTAAAATTAGAACTGATTCTCTATAAAGTCTTTTTAGACATACACGTTTTAATCCCAACAAAACGAAAATCAGATGTTATTAAATCAAATTTTTTGAGTTCAAATAGTTAATTATGGGCTTTTGAACAAAATTATACAAATTAATCTAAAATTTTCAACTTTTTACTCGTTTAAAATTCGAACGGATTCTCTATAAAGCAATTTTAGACATGCAAGTTTTAATCCCACCAAAACGAAAATCAGATGTTATTAAATCAAATTTTATGAGTTCAAATAGTTGAATATGGTCTTTTAAACAAAATTATACAGATTAATCTAAAATTTTCAACTTTTTACTCGGTTAAAATTTGAATGGGTTTTCTATAAAGCCTTTTCAGACGTGGACGTTCTAATCCGAACAAAACAAAAATCAGATGTTATTAAATGAAATATTATGAGTTCAAATAGTTAATTATTGGATTTTGAACAAAATTATACAAATAAATCTAAAATTTTTAGCTTTTTACTCGGTTAAAATTCGAACAGATTCTCTATAAAGTAATTTTAGACAAGCAAGTTTTAGTCCCAAGAAAACTGTAACACTTGCGGATCTTATGGAACTTCCTGTACAGGAGTTCGATCTCATCTTGGGGATGGACTGGTTGTCTGAGCATCGTGTTAGTCTAGACTGCGAGGCCAAAAGGGCCACGTTAAGGACTTAGGATGGACGATCCGTAGTTTTGGTTGGTGAACGTCGAGGCTATCTGCCCAATGTTGTATCAGTTTTGACTGCTGACAGGATGATCCGTAAAGGATACGAGACCTTTATTGCCTGTTTCCTTAACACAAAGGGGTCTCTATCTAAGATCGAGGAGATTCACACTGTTAGCTACCGGGTCTCCCTCCAGACAGGGAGGTTGAGTTCGAGATTGAGACTTATCCTGGATCAGCACCAGTTTCTATGGCCCCGTACCGTATGGCTCCGAAAGAGTTGAAGGAGTTGAAAGTTCAGTTATAGGAACTGCTTGATCGAGGTTTCATCCGACCTAGCTTTTCACCCTGGGGAGCTCCGGTACTCTTTGTTAAAATGAAGGATGGTTCCCTTCGGTTGTGCATCGACTACCGGAAGCTGAATAAGCTAACGGTGAAAAACAAGTACCCTTTACCCAGGATTGATGACTTGTTTGACCAGTTTCGGGGAGCTACAGTCTTCTCGAAGATTGACCTTCGATCTGGGTACTATCAGTTGAAGGTTAAGGGCTCGGATGTTGCTAAGACTGCTATCCGCACCAGGTATGGGCATTACGAGTTTTTAGTGATGCCTTTCGGGTTAACTAATGCTCATGCTACCTTCATGGACCTGATGAACCGTGTTTTCCGACCCTATCTGGACCAGTTTGTTGTAGTGTTCATTGATGATATCCTGGTTTACTCCCGCTCTGAGGACGAGCATGTTGGGCATCTGAGAGTAGTGCTGCAGACTCTTAGAGAGCATCGGTTATATGCCAAGCTAAGTAAGTGTGAGTTCTGGCTTAGTGAGGTGGCTTTTCTAGGACATGTTGTTTCAGCTAAGGGTATCCAGGTGGATCCGAGTAAAATTGTTGCAATCACTAGTTGGAGGCCTCCTAGAAACGTGTCTGAGATCCGCAATTTTCTGGGCTTAGCTGGGTATTACCGACACTTTGTCGAGGGTTTTTCCATCATCGCTGCCCCTTTGACGAAGCTTCTGAGGAAAGATGTTCCTTTTGTGTGGTCTGAGGCCCAACAATCTAGTTTTGACCAGTTGAAATCAGCTTTGACCCAAGCTCCAGTTTTAGCACAACCTGAGTCAGGGAAGGACTTTACAGTTTACAGTGATGCCTCGCACTCTGGACTTGGATGTGTTTTGATGCAGGATGGTAAGGTGATCGCTTATGCATCACGCCAGTTGAGACCACATGAGGGTAACTATCCCACCCATGATCTTGAGCTTGCTGCAGTGGTTTTTTTCTTTGAAAATTTGGAGACACTATCTCTACGGAGAGAAGTGTTATATCTTTACCGATCATAAGAGCCTGAAGTACCTCCTCACTCAGAAGGAGCTTAACCTGAGACAGCGTCGTTGGTTGGAGCTTCTTAAGGATTATGACTGCGAGATTGAGTATCATCCGGGAAAAGCTAATATTGTGGCTGATGCTTTGAGTCGTAAGACCATATCAGACCTGAGATCCCTGTTTGCCAGGATGAATGTATATGATGATGGTAGCCTACTGGCTGAGTTACAGGTCAAACCGACCTTGGCCGAGCAGATCAAGGCCAAGCAACGGTTAGATGACTCCTTACTTCCTGTTATGCAGCAAGTTGAGCAAGGATCCACCTCTGTTTATTCTTTTGATCAGGATGGAGTCCTTTGTTTTAACGGTCGATACTGTGTACCCAGCGATACTGAGTTGAGACAGACCATTCTCAGAGAGGCTCATAGTAGTCCTTATGCTATGCATCCCGGAGGGGATAAGATATATCAGAACCTAAAACAGAGATACCATTGGGTAGGTATGAAAAAAGATATCTCAGACTATGTATCTAGATGTTTGACATGTCAGCAGGTGAAAGTAGAACATCAGCATCCTTCTGGTCTCTTGCAACCTATCAAGATTCCATAATGGAAATGGGAGCGAATCACGATGGACTTTGTTACTGGTTTGCCTCTGACCCCGTCTAAGAAAGACTCTATCTGGGTTGTTGTTGACAGGCTTATAAAGTCGGCTCACTTTATTCCTGTCCGGGTCACTTATTCTCTTGAAAAGCTGGCTAGATTGTATATTTCTGAGATTATCAGATTACAAGGGGTGCCCTTGTCTATCATTTCAGACCGAGATCTGAGGTTTACTTCCCGTTTCTGGACAGCTTTACAGTCTGCTTTGGGTACCCGTCTGAATTTCAGCACATCTTTTCATCCTCAGACAGATGGTCAGTCTGAGAGAGTGATACAGATCCTGGAGGATATGTTACGGGGTTGTGTTTTAGACTTCCGAGGCAATTGGGAGGATTTCTTGCCCCTAGCAGAGTTTGCTTATAATAACAGTTATCAGGCTAGCATCCGTATGGCACCTTACGAGGCTTTGTATGGTCGTAGGTGTCGTACCCCCATATGTTGGATAGAGTTGTATGATCGGAAGACTCTGGGTCCCGAGTTGATTCAGGAAACTGAGGAGACTGTCAGATTGATCCGAGATCGCTTGAAGAAAGCTTTTGATAGACAGAAATCGTATGTTTATCGGAGGAGGAAGGACATCGAGTTTGAGGTTGGTGATCAGGTTTTCTTGAAAGTCTCTCCATGGAAGAAAGTTCTCAGATTTGGGCGTAAGGGCAAGCTGAGCCCGAGATATATTGGACCATACCGTATTCTGAAAAGAATCGGGCCTCAACTTAGCCGTATTCATGATGTGTTTCATGTATCCATGTTGAGACAGTATCATCTAGATCCGAGTCACATCATCCGGGTTCAGGATGTTGAGTTACGACCAAACCTGTCTTATGAGTAGGAACCTGTTCAGAACTTAGAGTTTGATGAGAGAGTTCTAAGAAGGAGGCGTATCCCTATGGTTAAAGTTCAGTGAAGAAACCGTAACCCTTTTGATTCCACCTAGGAGATCGAGGAGTCTATGAGAGAGAAGTTCCCGGCATCTGTTCAGTTCAGGTAAATTTCGAGGATGAAATTTCTTTTTAGAGGGAGAGAGTTGTAACACTTGAGAAAAAAAATAAAAGTGTGTGAGAATGAGGTTGTGGGGTTTTGAACCAACAACCACCTGCAAGCTAAACCAATGACCCAACCAACTGAGCTAGATAACTCTTAAGTGATATTATCATATTTCTTGTTTTTAATCTACTCCTGTGTCGGATAATAATAATAATAATATCAGTTCGAATAAAATAGGTTATCCCATGTTAGAACCATATTAGATCAAAATAACCCCCCTACCTGTTCGAATACCCTTCTCTCCTCTGCCCGACTCCGATCACCAGTGATCTAGTCCACCGCCGCACCGTGCCGTGCACCGCCGCCGTCAACGTGACCGCCGCCGTCAACGTGACCGCCTCCCTTTCCTGAGTAAAACCCCTCCTCGGACGCGCTCGTCGGCCGCTGTTACCGCCCGAAATCGGGGTCTGAAGCTTCGACGGCGAGGGTTAAAACCCTAGGTTGGTTCCTTGCGTTTTTCGGCCACCATCGACGTTGTTTTGGCGCGTCGCCAGCACCACCGCACTCACCGTGCCAAGGCGAGCAAAACCCTCCTCAATCGCCTCCGTCCGCTGTCGTTTGAACCTTCGCTGGAGGTTTCGATGATTTCGATTCAAGGTGAGTTTTTCACCCCTGTTGAGATTGTTTTGGATTAATTTTGGGTAAAAAACGTGTTTTGGGGTTGTTTCTAGTGTGTTTCCGAGCCCAAGGAGTGTTTTCCGGCTGCCTAGGGCCGCGCGTGGCCTTCACGCGCCGTCAGAGGTGATTTCCGGCTGCCGGGAACCAGCCGGTCTGAACCGGTCAACCCGAGTCAAACCGACCTTGGACCGGTCCAACCCGAACCGAACCGAACTGGCCCAACCCAAACCGAACCGGCTAGACCCGAACCGACCCGTTGACCAGACCAAACCCGTTGACCAGTGACGTCAGCGTTGACTGCTGACGTGGCTGCTGACGTCAGCGGTGGCTGCTGATGTCAGCGTTGACTGTTGACGTGGCTGCTGACGTCAGCGGTGGCTGCTGATGTCAGCGTTGACTGTTGACGTGGTAGCTGACGTGATTGCTGACGTGGCAGCTGACGTCAGCGTTGACTGCTGACGTGGCTGCTGACGTTAGTGTTGACTTTGCTGGCATCAGCGTTGACTTTGACCAAAAAGTCAAATTTTTCAAAAACCCGTATTTTATGTTTTTCGACGTCCTGAGTCTATCCGTGAAGTCCATTTTTTGAAATTCAATCTCGAAAGCCTCCAAATTGGACTTTAAAGTCTTGAGTCAAACTTTTCTTCTAAGTTAAGTTCAGAGTTTTAATCTGGGTCTACTATCGATACTTGTTTACTTGTAGGATCTCATAGTCCACCCGATCGAGTACCGACCCAGCCTGGTTCCTCCCGGTTCAACCTGACTCGTGATCTGATCGTGACTCATATGTATTCTCTCTCTAGTGAATAAATCCAGTATCTAGACTCCTGTATTGATATAAAAATTTGATCGTGTACCTATAGGGTCCAGTACTGCTGCAGAGCGAGGCTCAGCCGCCCAGTAGACCACCTGTGTGCTTCTACTCTTTTGAGGTGTGTTCCCTTACGTGCTATATGTGTATGTTATTGCTTTCCCGTTTTGCTATATGTGTTACCTAGACACATATGTTGAACTTGATCATATCCTGTTTTGCTGTATGCCTGATATATTTTACATGACATGTCCTGATTTAGCATTACATGATATCTGGATAAATACTGTCACTGCCATCATTATACCTGTTATTACTGCATGTCTGTTACTTTAGGTTTGGGGATGATGAGTAGTGCCTGTTATTCGGTTCAGCCTTGATCCAGCTGGTAATTCCGTCCTGTTTACGGTTCCTAGCTACGGTTAGGGTAATTCCGTCCTAATATCGGTTCCCGTGCTACAGCCAGGGTAATTCCGTCCTGTTTACGGTACCTTTGCCCCTTTGGGCTTAGGTTAATGCCTGTACTAGATACTGTTCTAGGGAACCGTATCCTAGAGATCGGTTGGGGGTAGTATATCATGCCATGCATTTCATGCATTATTTTTCTGATATCATTATATATTGTTTTACCTGTGATTTTTATGCACTGCTGGAACACACTGGGCTCCATAGCTCATACTTATTTTCTTCCCTCTTTCAGATATCCGTAGATAGGCATCCCGGATTTGGCACTCGGAGGATCTACACCTCTCAGATTATCTTTTGATGTAATGTTTATATTCTCCGGGTTTTTAGTTATGGTGACATGTGTCCTTATTTTGTTACTGTTATGCCTATATTTTGTTACTAAATAGTTTAAACTCATCATGTTTTATTAATGCGATACGGATTGTTTTATGAGCAATGTTTGAACGCACATTACCTTTGAGATTAACACTTAACTATGATCATATGAATTATGGTCGAATTTATGATTTTGATGGAATTGTCATCTTTACAGGATATTTTGATTTTGGTTAAACTTGTATTTGTTTTATGTTCGTTTGGAAAAAAATGTGACTACTTTAGGTCGGGCTTTTCGCATAGGCCGGTCTAGGGGGTTACAAAAACAAAAATTAGATGTTATTAAATTAAATTTTACGAGTTCAAATAGTTAATTATAGGCTTTTGAAAAAATTATACAGATTAATCTAAAATTTTCAACTTTCTACTCGGTTAAAATTCGAACGGATTCTCTATAAAGCCTCTTTAGACATGCACGTTTTAATCCGAACAAAACGATAACTAGATGTTATTAAATCAAATTTTTTGAGTTCAAATAATTAATTATGGGCTTTTGAACAAAATTATACAGATTAATCTAAAATTTTTAGCTTTTTACTCGGTTAAAATTTGAAAGGATTCTTTATAAAGCCTTTTTAGACATGCACATTTTAATCCGAACAAAACAAAAACGATATGTTATTAAATAAAATTTTATGAGTTCAAATAGTTAATTATGGAATTTTTAACAAAATTATACAGATAGATCTAAAATTTTTCGCTTTTTACTCGGTTAAAATTCGAACAGATTCTCTATAAAGCATTTTTAGAAATGCACATTTTAATCCCAAAAAAATAAAAACCAGATGTTATTAAATCAAATTTTATGAGTTCAAATAGTAAAATATGGGATTTTGAACAAAACTATACAGATTAATCTAAAATTTTTAGCTTTTTACTCGGTTAAAATTCGAATAGATTCTCTATAAAGCCTTTTTAGACATGCACATTTTAATCCCAACAAAACGAAAACAAGATTTTTTTAAATGAAATTTTGTGAGTTCAAATATTTAATTTTGAGCTTTTGAACAAAATTATACAGATTAATCTAAAATTTTCAGCTTTTTACTCGGTTAAAATTCGAACAGATTCTCTATAAAGTCTTTTTAGACATACACGTTTTAATCTCAACAAAACGAAAATCAGATGTTATTAAATCAAATTTTACGAGTTCAAATAGTTAATTATGGGCTTTTGATCAAAATTATACAAATTAATCTAAAATTTTCAACTTTTTACTCGGTTAAAATTCGAACGGATTCTCTATATAGCAATTTTAGACATGCAAGTTTTAATCCCACCAAAACGAAAACCAGATGTTATTAAATCAAATTTTATGAGTTCAAATAGTTAAATATGGTCTTTTAAACAAAATTATACAGATTAATTTAAAATTTTTAGCTTTTTACTCTGTTAAATTTTGTGCCTAGAGATGCAAACGTAGTAGCCCATACTTTGGCTAATAGGGCTTTGCGTTCTTTTACTTCTAGTTCTTTTGATTGTTTATTTCCCGATTTTATTCGGGTCTCTGTAAACTCGGAGAGGTTCTCCTCTTCTTCTCAATAATATCTTGGGTACTCTTTTCCCCATAGGGGCCTTCTCACCTCTCAGGGTGGTTGGCTATAGGTTTTTTTAATGAGGCCCTTTCCTTCAAAAAAAATTTGAACGGGTTCTCTATAAAGCCTTTTTAGACGTGGACATTTTAATCCGAACAAAACAAAAACCAGATGTTATTAAATGAAATTTTATGAGTTCAAATAGTTAATTATTGGATTTTGAACAAAATTATACAGATAAATCTAAAATTTTCAGCTCTTTACTCGGTTAAAATTCGAACGGATTCTCTATAAAGCAATTTTAGACAAGCAAGTTTTAGTCCTAACAAAACGAAAACCAGAAGTTATTAAATCAAATTTTAGGAGTTCAAATAGTTAATTATGGGCTTTTGAACAAAATTATACTGATTAATCTAAAATTTGCAACTTTTTACTCGATTAAAATTCGAACGGATTCTCTATAAAGCCTTTTTAGACATACACGTTTTAATCCGAACAAAACGATAAAAAGATGTTATTAAATCAATTTTTTTGAGTTCAAATAATTAATTATGGGGTTTTGAACAAAATTACACAAATTAATCTAAACTTTTCAGCTTTTTACTCGGTTAAAATTTGAACGGATTCTCTATAAAGCCTTTTTAGATGTGGACGTTTTAATCCGAACAAAACAAAAACCAGATGTTATTAAATGAAATTTTATGAGTTCAAATAGTTAATTATTGGATTTTAAACAAAATTATACAAATAAATCTAAAATTTTTAGCTTTTTACTAGGTTAAAATTCAAATAGATTCTCTATAAAGCAATTTTTGACAAGCAAGTTTTAGTCCCAACAAAACGAAAATTAGATGTTATTAAATCAAATTTTACGAGTTCAAATAGTTAATTATGGGCTTTTGAACAAAATTATATAGATTAATCTAAAATTTTCAACTTTTTACTCGGTTAAAATTGGAACGGATTCTCTATAAAGCCTTTTTAGACATGTACGTTTTAATCCGAATAAAACGATAACTAGATGTTATTAAATCAAATTTTTTGAGTTCAAATAATTAATTATGGGCTTTTGAACAAAGTTATACAGATTAATCTAAAATTTGTAGCTTTTTACTCGGTTAAAATTTGAAAGGATTCTTTATAAAGCCTTTTTAGACATGCACATTTTAATCCGAACAAAACAAAAACGATATGTTATTAAATAAAATTTTATGAGTTCAAATAGTTAATTATGGGATTTTTAACAAAATTATACAGATAGATCTAAAATTTTTCGCTTTTTACTCGGTTAAAATTCGAACAGATTCTCTATAAAGTATTTTTAGAAATGCACGTTTTAATCCCCAAAAAATGAAAACCAGATGTTATTAAATCAAATTTTATGAGTTCAAATAGTAAAATATGGGATTTTGAACAAAACTATACAGATTAATCTAAAATTTTTAGCTTTTTACTCGGTTAAAATTCAAATAGATTCTCTATAAAGCCTTTTTAGACATGCACATTTTAATCCCAACAAAATGAAAACCATATGTTATTAAATCAAATTTTATAAGTTCAAATAGTTAAATATGATCTTTTAAACAAAATTATACAGATTAATCTAAAATTTTCAGATTTTACTCGGTTAAAATTTTAACGGATTGTTCATAAGGCATTTTTAGACATGAACGTTTTAATCCCAATAAAATGAAAATCAGATGTTATTAAATCAAATTTTATGAGTTCAAATAGTTAAATATGGGCTTTTGAACAAAATTATACATATTAATCTAGAATTTTCAGCTTTTTACTTGATTAAAATTCGAACAGATTATCTATAAAGCCTTTTTAGACATGCACGTTTTAATCCCAACAAAACGAAAACCATATGTTATTAAATCAAATTTTATGAGTTCAAATAGTTAATTATGGGCTTTTGAATAAAATTATACAGATTAATCTAAAATTTCAACTTTTTACACAGTTAAAATTCGAACGGATTCTCTATAAAGCCATTTTAGACATGCACATTTTAATCCCAACAAAATGAAAACTAGATGTTATTAAATCAAATTTTATGAGTTTAAATAGTTAATTATGGCTTTTGAAAAAAATTATACATATTATTCTAAAATTTTTTGCTTTTTACTTAGTTAAAATTCGAACAGATTCTCTCTAAAGCATTTTTAGACGTGCACGTTTTAATCCCAACAAAACGAAAACCGGATGTTATTAAATTAAATGTTATGAGTTCAAATAGTTAACTACGAGCTTTTGAACAAAATTAAACAGATTAATCTCAAATTATCAGCTTTTTACTCGGTTAAAATTCGAACGGATTCCGTATAAAACAATTTTAGACATGAACGTTTTAATTCCAACAAAACGAAAACCAGATGTTATTAAATCAAATTTTATGAGTTCAAATAGTTAAATATGGGCTTCCGAACAAAATTATACATATTAATCTAGAATTTTCAGCTTTTTACTCGATGAAAATTCGAACAGATTCTCTAGAAAGCCTTTTTAGACATGCACGTTTTAATCCCAAAAAAATGAAACCATATGTTTTTAAATCAAATTCTATGAGTTCAAATAGTTAATTATGGGCTTTTGAGCAAAATTATACAGATTAATCTAAAATTTTTAGTTTTTTACTCAGTTAAAATTCGAATGGATTCTCTATAAAGTATTTTTAGACATTCACGTTATAATCCCAACAAAATGAAAACCGGATGTTATTAAATCAAATTTTATGAGTTCAAATATTTAAATATGGGATTATGAACAAAATTATACAGATTAATCTAAAATTTTAAGCTTTTTTCTTGGTTAAAATTCGAAAAGATCCTCTATAAAGCCTTTTTAGACATGCACGTTTTAATAAAAAAACGAAAACCAGATGTTATTAAATCAAATTTTATGAGTTCAAATAGTTAAATAAGGGCTTTCGAACAAAATTATACATATTAATCTAGAATTTTCAGCTTTTTACTCGATTAAAATTCGAAGAGATTCTCTATAAAGCCTTTTTAGACATGCACGTTTTAATCCCAACAAAACGAAAACCATATGTTATTAAATCAAATTTTATGAGTTTAAATAGTTAATTATGAGCTTTTGAACCAAATTATAAAGATTAATCTAAAATTTTTAGCTTTTTATTCGGTTAAAATTCAAACGGATTTTCTATAAAGTTATTTTAGACATGCACGTTTTAATCCAAACAAAACAAAAACCAGATGTTATTAAATCAAATTTTATGAGTCCATATAGTTAATTATGGTATTTTGTACAAAATTATATAGATTAATCTCAAATTTTTAGCTTTTTACTCAGTTAAAATTCGAATGGATTCTCTATAAGGCATTTTTAGACATGAACGTTTTAATCCCAATAAAATGAAAATCAGATGTTATTAAATCAAATTTTATGAGTTCAAATAGTTAAATATGGGCTTCCGAACAAAATTATACATATTAATCTAGAATTTTCAGCTTTTTACTTGATTAAAATTCGAACAGATTATCTATAAAGCCTTTTTAGACATGCACGTTTTAATCCCAACAAAATGAAACCATATGTTTTTAAATCAAATTCTATGAGTTCAAATAGCTAATTATGGGCTTTTGAGCAAAATTATACAGATTAATCTAAAATTTTGAGCTTTTTACTCAGTTAAAATTCGAATGGATTCTCTATAAAGTATTTTTAGACATTCACGTTATAATCCCAACAAAATGAAAACCGGATATTATTAAATCAAATTTTATGAGTTCAAATATTTAAATATGGGATTGTGAACAAAATTATACAGATTAATCTAAATTTTTAAGCTTTTTTCTTGGTTAAAATTCGAAAAGATCCTCTATAAAGCCTTTTTAGACATGCACGTTTTAATAAAAAAACGAAAACCAGATGTTATTAAATCAAATTTTATGAGTTCAAATAGTTAAATAAGGCCTTTCGAACAAAATTATACATATTAATCTAGAATTTTTAGCTTTTTACTCGATTAAAATTCGAACAGATTCTCTATAAAGCCTTTTTAGACATGCACGTTTTAATCCCAACAAAACGAAAACCATATGTTATTAAATCAAATTTTATGAGTTTAAATAGTTAATTATGAGCTTTTGAACCAAATTATACAGATTAATCTAAAATTTTTAGCTTTTTATTCGGTTAAAATTCGAACGGATTTTCTATAAAGTTATTTTAGACATGCACGTTTTAATCCAAACAAAACAAAAACCAGATGTTATTAAATCAAATTTTATGAGTCCATATAGTTAATTATGGGATTTTGAACAAAATTATATAGATTAATCTCAAATTTTCAGCTTTTTACTCAGTTAAAATTCGAATGGATTCTCTATAAAGCATTTTTAGACATGCATGTTTTAATCCCAACAAAATGAAAAATAGATATTTTTAAATCTAATTTTATGAGTTCAAATAGTTAAATATGGGCTTTTAAAAAATTATACAGATTAATCTAAAAATTTCAACTTTTTACTCGGTTAAAATTCGAACATATTATCTATAAAGCCTTTTTAGACATACACGTTTTAATCCCAACAAAACGAATACCAAATGTTATTGAATCAAATTTTATGAGTTCAAATAGTTAAATATGGGCTTTTGAACAAAATTATATAGATTAATATAAAATTTTCAGCATTTTACTCGATTAACATTCGAACGGATTCTATATAATGTATTTTTAGGGATTCACGTTTTAATCCCAGCAAAACGAAAACCAGATGTTATTGTATCAAATTTTATGAGTTCCAATAGTTAAATATGGGCTTTTGAACAAAATTATAAAGATTAATCTAAAATTTTCAGCATTTTACTCGGTTAAAATTCGAACGAAATCTCTATAAAGCATTTTTAGACATGCACGTTTTAATCGCAACAAAATGAAAACTAAATGTTTTTAAATCATATTTTATGAGTTCAAAAAGTTAAATATGGTCTTTTGAACAAAATTATACAAATTAATCTAAAATTTTCAGCTTTTTACTCGGTTAAAATTCGAACGGATTCTCTATAATACATTTTTAGGCATGTACGTTTTAATTCCAGCAAAACGAAAACCATATGTTATTGAATCAAATTTTATGATTTCAAATAGTTAAATATGTGCTTATGAAAAAAATTTTATAGATTAATCTAAAATTTTCAACATTTTACTAGGTTAAAATTCGAATAGATTCTCTATAACGCATTTTTAGACATGCACGTTTTAATCCCAACAAAATGAAAACGAGATATTTTTAAATCATATTTATTGAGTTCAAATAGTTAAATATGGGCTTTTGAATAAAATTATACAGATTAATCTAAAATTTTCTGCATTTTACTCGGTTAAAATTCGAAAGAATTCTATATAATGTATTTTTAGGGATTCACGTTTTAATCCCAACAAAACGAAAACCAAATGTTATTGAATCAAGTTTTATGATTTCAAATTGTTAATTATGGGCTTTTGAGCAAAATTATACAGATTAATCTAAAATTTTCAGCTTTTTACTCGGTTAAAATTCGAACTGATTCTCAATAAAGCCTTTTTAGACATGCGCGTTTTAATAAAAAACGAAAATCAGATGCTATTAAATCAAATTTTATGAGTTCAAATAGTTAAATATGGGTTTTTGAACAAAATTATACAGATTAATCTAACATTTTTCAGCTCTTTACTCGATTAGAATTCAAATAGATTCTCTATAAAGCCTTTTTAGACATGCACGTTTTAATCCCAACAAAACGAAAACCAGATGTTATTAAATCAAATTTTATGAGTTTAAATAGTTAATTATGGGCTTTTGAACGAAATTATATAGATTAATCTAAAATCTTTAGCTTTTTACTCGGTTAAAATTTGAACGAATTCTCTGTAAAGTCATTTTAGACATGCACGTTTTAATCCCAACAAAACGAAAACCAGATGTTATTAAATCAAATTTTATGAGTCCAAATAGTTAATTATGGGCTCTTGTACAAAATTAGACAGATTAATCTCAAATTTTTAGCTTTTTACTCAGTTAAAATTCGAACGAATTCTCTATAAAGAATTTTTAGACATGCATGTTTTAATCCCATCAAAATGAAAAACGGACATTTTTAAATCAAATTTTATGAGTTCAAATAGTTAAATATGGGCTTTTGAAAAAAATTATACAGATTAATCTAAAATTTTCAGTTTTATTTTCGGTTAAAATTTGAACGGATTCTCTATAAAGCCTTTTTAGACATGCACGTTTTAATCCAAACAAAACGAAAACCAGATGTTATTAAATCAAATTTTATGAGTTTAAATAGTTAATTATTGGCTTTTGAACAAAATTATAAAGATTAATCTAAAATTTTTAGCTTTTAACTCAGTTAAAATTCCAACGGATTCTCTATTAAGCATTTTTAGACGTACACGTTTGTAAATTTTTCTGAGAGAATTTTCTATAATATTTTATTCAAATTAATAATTATTGAATGGAATATTGATGGTTATAATAATAAATAATATCACGTTAGTTCTTACTTGTTTCCCTTTCTTTGACTACTCGGTCTTTCATCATTTTTATTTCAATACTTCCCTTCCCTCCCAATTCCATATTTGGAAGAAAAATGAGGTTCCTCCTTCTGCTCTTTCTCCTCCTCCACTTTTCATTCTCCCACGCCGTAAGAATCACCTCGGAACACCATGCGCTTATCACCGCTAAATCCTTTATTACCGACGATCCTCAATTTTATCTCCCCAACTGGAATGAAACGATTTCGTTTTTCTTGTTTACTGGTGTTATTTGTGATGGAGTGGTTTTTATTGGTTAGGGACACGACTGACGTGATAGGCCGGACCTATAATATAATCTCTTTGTGTGATGACACTGGTCGTCACGTCACATCCATTGACCTAATGAACTTCAACCTCTCAAGAACTCTTTCCTCGTCATTTTCCTACCTTCGTTTCCTCAAAATCTTCTCCGTCGCGGCCAACCAGCTGTCTGATCCTATCCCGATGGAACTAGCCTATGAAGCACGGGGATGGCAAAGGAACCCGTTTCCGTACCCGAAACGTCTCCGACACGAGAACGGTTGGGGGACGTATCTGGGACAGTCGACGATAATGGAGTACGATCAAATTATCTTAGGGATGTTTGTTGACTTTTAAGGATGTTTCGGGGACGTCATGTGATCTGCACATGCGTCCCCAGGGTTATTTTTGTTCTTCTGCACTTAAAAAATAAACCCCCTACAAATCGGGCAGAAGAAAAAAAAATAGTTGTAATAAAAAAAAGGAGAACAAAGGTTGAAGAAGGAAACTGAAAGAAAAGAAGAAGACAACGTGTACACGGGTCTATTCATATTGTGGGGCCCATTAAATTATTATTATTATTATATATAAATATTTTGTAATTATTTTATTTTTAATTATTTTTATGCAAAAAAATTCATTTATTATTATTATTATATTTTTATTTATATAAACATTTTAGTTTTTACTTTAATTACAAATAGTTTATAATAAAATAGGATTATTTTTATTTTTATTAATGTTTTACTTTTATTAGTTTTCAAATGGTATTATTACTTTAACAAATTATAAATACTTTATATTTATATGAACATTTTTGTTTTTACTTTAATTATAAATAGTTTATAATAAAAATAGGATTATTTTTTTATTAATATTTTATTCTTATTAGTTTTTAATTTAAATAAATTATATATATTATTATTTTATATTTTGCCGTACTCTTGTCATACTTGTACCATATAATTTTTAAAAAATGTCGTTTTTCGTTCTCGTACCCGTATCTATCCCGTATCCGTATCGGTGCAACCTAGGAACTATCAACCCTCTCCGGTCTCCGTTATCTCAACCTTTCCAACAACATATTCAATGGTTCCTTTCTTACCCAACTTTCCTAGTTGAAAAACCTCCAAGTCCTTGATTTATACAACAATAACATGACCGGAGAGTTATCGGTTTCCGTCACAGAGCTTCCCAATCTCCGACACTTGCATTTGGGAGGGAACTATTTCACCGGTCAGGTCCCGTCAAGTTACGGCCTCTGGGAGCATCTTGAGACTCGAATATTTAGCCATTTCGGACAACGAACTCAACTGGAAAATCCTTCCTGAAATAGGCAACTTAACCAAGTTACAGCAGTTGTACATTGGATATTTTAATACATTTGAAGGTGGTTTGCCACGGGAGATTGGAAACTTGTTGGAACTCGTTCGTTTCGATGCCGCTCACTGTATGTTATCCAGCGAAATACCAAATTGGCAAGCTGTAGAAGCTCGACACGTTGTTTCTCCAGGGTAATTTACTGTCTGGCTCCATATCTCGAGAACTGGGAACCTTGAAAAGCTTGAATGTTAGAATTAAAATATTTTCGATATGAATATAAACTCAAGATCTATACAGATCAAATCATCAAGAATAGTAAGATAAATAATCTGAATGCGGAAGCGTACCTGAATCCATTAATAAAGATTTTCCAAAGGGTTTGATCTTCCAAAAATTTAGGTTTTCTTTTGTGGCACAACTCTCAGATAGGGAAAAGAAATATGCAAGTTGACCTAATTCTTGGGGACCATAACCCCTTTATATAGTTGATTTAATAACCAACTAGTAGTTGATTTAATAACCAATTATTGACTATTTATAACTTTGTCCCTCATCAAATTATAAATACACCTTATGGTATCTACACTTTTAATTCTATGACAATTTAATACCTATAACACGTGTAACATAATTGATCATTTAATTATGTGTTAAACTATATAATAGCAATATACATTATACATATGTGCCGACTATTATTGAATTTTAATCCAACATTAAAATCAATGGATTTAACATACAATACACTTACCGGTGAGATTCCGGCTAGTCTCTCTAAGCTTAAAAACTTGACTTTGCTCCAACTTTCAGGAAACATGCTTCATGGACAGATTCCTGAGATTATTGATGAGTGGCCGGAGTTGGAGGTAATGGAGTTATGGGAAAATAACTTCACGGGCAGCATTCCTCAGAAGTTGGGTAGCAACAAAAAGCTTCAGTTCCTGGATCTGTCATCGAATCATTTAACAAGTAAAAACGAAGTACACATTTCTTCTTTCTTCTCATTTTTAACTATGAAAGATGATGGGTTGGGTTTAGTATATGGTTAAAAAATAAATTATAAAATTGATGAAAAGCTCTCAAATGTTATATAATTCGTACCAACGATTATACCATTAAAAAATTAATACTATTTTAATAGTGAATATTAGTTTATGTTTCAATTATATTGTTGAATTGTTAAAATCTATCCATGTTATAGTACGAAGATCATTAAGATCCATTCACATACCGATTTTAATATCTCAGTGGTATATTTTATGTTTAAAGTACGAGAAATTATATCATAAATCATTTTCACCATGTTATTCATGATTCCAACCAACTAGATTCACCCATCTTATTTTTTTAAGGTAGTTATCCTATAGTTACTTGAAACGATCATACTTGATTGCATGGACTAGGATAACGTGGTGAACAAAGTTCATAATATAATCTCTCTTAAAGTACCAATTTTTAATTCAATGATATAATCGATACTAAATTTTAAAGTTTAATGGTATCTAGTGCAGTTTATCCTATAATTTATTTAATAATATCTTATTTTAAAACTTATTTGATTTAATTTTTTTTAATTCATGGGTTTAATTGATATAATTTTTGCTTTGAAAGTATAATTGTATTAAAAATTATAAATGCTTAATTAGATTTTTTCTCCAAATGAATCTTCAAACTCCTAATTCTAACCTCAATTCAATTTTTTCTCCTAGGACAAGTTTCAACTCCACCACTTTTATTGAAGTGGTATGATGTTTCAAAAAAATTAGTTGGAGAAATCCCTTCCTCAATATGCAATTTAACTTCCCTTGAGTTTCTCCTTTTTATCCAATAATAGTTCGGATGGAACAATTCCAGAATGCCTTGGAAACTTGACTTCTTCCCTTGTACACCTTGACTTAGGGAAGAATCATTTTCATGGTAAAATACCAGAAAATTTTGTTAGAGGCTGCGAATTATAAAGTTTCCTAATCAGCACTGCCAAGATGTTTGGGTACTTGCATAGATTTGAAGCTTGTTGATATTGGAAAAAATAAGTTAAATGGCAGTTTCCCACTTTGGTTAGGACATTTGGATCAACTACAAGTTCTGATCTTGAGATCAAATAGATTTTATGGTCAACTGGATACCTTTGAGTTTACAGGTTCCTTCTCTGGTCTGCAGGTTCTTGTAAAACTTGAAAAAAATTAAAAAGGGGAAAATGTGGTTGTGGGGTGTTGAACCCCCTCCCTTCTCTTAACCTGTACCTGTAACAGTTCTGATAAATAAAAAAATAATAATAGTTCGAATAAAATAGGTTATCTCATGTTGGATCCTTTTTAGATCCAAATTAGATCCCTTTTGAACCGAATATTTCTCCTCTCTCACCTAACTTTTGATCCACCGCCGATCTCACCAGCCGCCGCGCTGTGTCCTACACCGCCGCCACCACCGTGTTCGCCGTCGTCCCCCGATCATAACCCCTCGCCCGACGCGCGCAACCGCCATCACCTCCGTCGTGAATCGAAGCTTGAAGCTTCGTCGGAGTCTAAGGTTTCGAACCATTCGAAATCTGGAGTTTTGGCCTTCGTCCGACGTTGTTCCGGCGCGTCGTCTCCTCCTCCGTGTCCACCGTGTTGAGGCAAGCAGAACGCCTCCGATCCCGTAGCCGTTGGTCGTCGTTCAGGCCTTCACCGGAGAACCTTAACTAGTTCGGGTTTAGGTAAGTTGGGGGTCGTTTTAAGGTTTTTTCTGGGTGTTGGATGATTATATGGTGGATTTAAACTTGTTTTTGGAGTTTTTCCAGCCTGAAGGGGTGTTTTCTGACGGTTTTAGGCCGCGCGTTGCCTCCACGCATCGTCGCTGGCGATTTCTGGCTACCGTGGATGGCTGCCGGGAGCCAGCCGGTCTGAACCGGTCAACCCGAATCAAATTAGCCTTGAACCAGTCAAACCGAACCGGCCCAACCCGAACCGAACTGGTAAGACCAAACCCGACCCGTTGACCGACCCGTTGACCTGACCTGTTGACCAGACCAGACCCCTTGACCAGTAACATTAGCGTTGACTGCTGACGTGGATGCTAACATCAGCGTTGACTGCTGACGTGGCTACTGACGTGGCAACTAACTACTGACGTGGCTGCTAACGTGGCAGCTGACGTCAGCATTGAATGCTGATGTGGCTGCTGACATGGCAGCTAACGTCAGCGTTGACTTTGACCCAAAAGTCAAAATTTTCAAAAAACCCTATTTTATGTTTTTCGACATCCTGAATCCATCCGTGAAGTTCGTTTTTCGAAATTCAATCCCGAAAGCCTCCAAATTGGACTTTAAAGTCTTGAGTCAAACTTTTCTTCTAAGTTAAGTTAAGTTCAAAGTTTTAATCTGGGTCTAATATCGATACCTGTTTACTTGTAGGATCTCATAGTCCTCCAGATCGAGTACCGACCCAGCCTGGTTCCTCCCGATTCAACTCAACTCGTGATCCGATCGTGACCCGTATGTATTCTCATCTCTAGTGTATAAATCCAGTATCTAAATTCCTGTATTGATATAAAATTTTATCGTGTACCTATAGGGTCCAGTACTGCTGCAGAACGAGGCTCAACCGCCCAGTAGACCACCTGTTTGCTTCTACTCTTTTGAGGTGTGTTCCTTTATATGCTACATGATTGTATATTATTGTTTTCCTATTTTAACAAACCAAGTATGTGCACATGACTATTTTCCGGATTTTATCTAGACACATATATTGAACCTGATCATATTCTGTTTACTGTATGCTTGATATATTTTGTATGACATATCCTGATTTAGTATTACATGATATCTGATTAATTACTGTTACTGCCATCATTATACCTGCTATTACTACATGCCTGTCACTTTGGGTTTGGGATGGTGTGTAGTGCCTGTTATTCGGTTCAGCCTTGATCCAACTGGTAATTCCATCTTGTTTACCGTTCCTAGCTACGGTTAGGGTAATTCCGTCCTGATATCGGTTCCCGTGCTACAGCCGGGGTAATTTCGCCTATTACCTAAGATGATTCCTTAGGCCGGTACCTTTGCCCTATCGGGCTTAGGTTAATGCCTGTGTTAGATACTATTCTGGGGAACCGTATCTGGGAGATCGGTTGGAGGGTAGTATATCATGCCATGCATTTCATGCACTGTTTTCTGAAATCAATATATATTTGTTATACCTGTGATTTTTATGCACTGTTGGAACACAGTGGGCTCCATAGCTCATACGTGTTTTCTTCCCCCTTTCAAATATTCGTAGATAGGCATCCCGAATTTGGCACTCGGTGGATCTACACCTTCCTAATTATCTATTGATGTAATACTTATATTTTGCGGGTTTTAGTTATGGTGACATGTGCCTTTATTTTTCTACTATTATGCCTATATTTTGTTACTGAATGGTTTTAACTCATTATGTTTTATTACTGTGATATGGATTGTTTTATGAGTAATGTTTTAAATGCATATTACTTTTGGAGATTAACGGTTTATTATGATCATATGGATTATGGTCGAATTTATGATTTGATGGAACTGTCATTCTTACAGGTTATCTTGATTTTGGGTTGAATCTTGTATTTGCTTTATATATTCGTTTTGAAAAAAAATGTAACTACTTTAGGTCGGGCCTTCCGCATAGGCCGGTCTATGAGGGTTACATTTAGTTGGTACCAGAGCTTTTGGTTTTAAGATTTTCGGACTGTGATGGGTCCTAAATAAAACGTTTTTTATTAAACCGTTTTTGATTAATAACTGAAAGGCCATGTCACCTATATCTTTTTGTATTGTGTATGATTATCCAGTGCCAATTCTAATCCCATAACTTTATTCTTGTAGATTAGCTAAGACTCATGAGTGTCCGTAGAGCTCGTTGGACCACCCGAGGGCGTGGTCGTGCGACTAGCTTCGCCGATCCTGTAGAAGGAGCCTACCAGTGGCCCTCCGCCCATTACTCCTGTAGACCCTCCCATTCCTGCTAGCACCACTGTATCGCCTACCCCACATCCTCCTACGGGCATAGGTATGTCTACCCCGGTCAGAGGGGCACCAGTACCGAGCACCGAGCCTGCTACCTTAGCGATAGACAAGACCCTTAGTAGACAGTTCCTTCAGCTGATACAGGGAGCTGTCAGAGCTTCAGGTGCTATGCCAGATACTCCTATATCTCAGATCCTGATCGCCAATGGAGTGAGGACTTTTTCTGGATCCCTGACAGGTGCACCTTCTGAGGCTGAGTCATGGTTGTATGACACTGAGAGACGCATGGACCAACTGGGTTTGGAGCCAGCTAAGAGATATTTGGGAGCTGTGTCTATGCTTGATGGTAGTGCCCACGTCTGGTGGGAGTCTATGGTTAGCAGTGTATTGCCTGACATGTTGACTTGGGACTTTTTCAATGAGCGGTTCAGGAACCGTTTCCTAGGTGAGCGATATCTGAAAGAGAGGTGTCAGGCCTTCAACGACTTGATTCAGGGTACCATGACAGTGGTCGAGTATGAGTTTCAATTTCTGGATCTGATGAGGTATGGTGTTGGGTTAGTGGCTACAGACAAGGATAGGTGCGACAAGTTTCTTGAGGGTCTCCGTATCGGTATCTAAGACAGAGTAGCCACGCACCATGATACTGTATTTGAGGATCTTGTGAACCGTGCAAAGATAGCTGAGGACTTGGAGAAGCTTTCTAATAGTCAGATTACCAAGGATCAGGATCGAGATAGGGGCAGAGATAGGGATCGCAGGAAGGACCGTAACCGATCTAGGAGACACGACCATGGTGAGTCCTATAGTCTCCTTGATAAGAGGGCTCGATCTACACCGAGTTAGAGAGGTGGTTCCTATCATCGGCCTGCGACACCTCAGGACTCTGTCGTTAGCCGAGGTGGTTCTTCTAGGTTTCCGACTGTATCAGCATGTGACTTTTGTGGCAACCTGTATAAGGGCGAGTGTAGGAAGAAGACTGGAGCATGTTTCTGATGTGGTTCTTCCGAGCACTTTCTGAGAGACTGCCCACATCCACCTTCTACTGGTCGACCATCGACCCATACCCCTATGCACACTCAAACACCTTTCCGATCTCAAACATCTGTTCAGACACCTGCTACGGGGCATTTTCAGGGTAGAGCTTCTGGGTCTGTTGCTAGATCTGAGACCCCGGGCCAAGGCCACCAGAGTGGTGGACCACCTATTTCCGAGGCTCGTTAGCCAGCGCTAGTTTATGCTACCAGACGTCGTGATGACCGAGATGAGCCAGATGTTATCGCAGGTACTTTTATCATCCTTTCTGTCCCGTACTTTGCCTTGCTTGATAATGGTTCCACCCACTCCTATATATCCAAGTCAGTATCTGGTGATCTTTCGATCTCTGTTGAGGACACTGAGAGTGTTGTTACCGTTATGAGCCCTGTGGGGCAATCCTTATCTGTGAATAAGGTGTATCGGAGATGTCCCCTCATTGTAAAGGGGAAGTGTTTCTTGCGGATCTTATGGAACTTCCTTTACAGGAGTTCGATCTCATCCTGGGAATAGATTGGTTATCTGAGCATCGTGTTAGTCTGGACTGCGAGGCCGAAAGGGCTACGTTAAGGACTCAGGATGGACGATCCGTAGTTTTGGTTGGTGAACGTCGAGGCTATCTGACCAATGTTGTATCAGTTTTGACTGCTGACAGGATGATCCGTTAGGGATATGAGACCTTTATTGCGTGTTTCCTTAACACAAAGGGGTCTCTATCTAAGATCGAAGAGATTCGCACTGTTAGCGAGTTTCCTGATGTTTTTCCCGAGGAGCTACCGGGTCTCCCTCCAGACAGGGAGGTTGAGTTTGAGATTGAGACTTATCCTGGATCAGCACCAGTTTCTATGGCCCCATATCGTATGGCTCCGAAAGAGTTGAAGGAGTTGAAAGTCCAGTTACAGGAACTGCTTGACCGAGGGTTCATCCGACCTAGCTCTTCACCCTGGGGAGCTCCAGTACTCTTTGTTAAAAAGAAGGATGATTCCCTTCGGTTGTGCATCGACTACCGGAAACTGAATAAGCTAACGGTGAAAAACAAGTACCCTTTACCCAGGACTGATGACTTGTTTGACCAGTTTCGGGGAGTCACTGTCTTCTCGAAGATTGATCTTCGATCTGGGTACTACCAGTTGAAGGTTAAGGTCTCGGATGTTGCTAAGACTACTATCCGCACCAGGTATGGGCATTACAAGTTTTTAGTGATGCCTTTCGGGTTGACTAATGCTCTTGCTGCCTTCATGGACCTGATGAACCATATCTACCGACCTTATCTGGACCAGTTTGTTGTAGTGTTCATTGATGATATTCTGGTCTACTCTCGCTCTGAGGACGAGCATGTTGGGCATCTGAGAGTAGTGTTGCACACTCTTAGAGAGCATCGATTATATGCCAAGTTAAGTAAGTGTGAGTTTTGGCTTAGTGAGGTGGCATTTCTGGGACATGTTATTTCAGCTTAGGGTATCCAGGTGGATCCGAGTAAAATTGATGCAATCACCAGTTGGAAGCCTCCCAGAAACGTGTCTGAGATCCGCAGTTTTCTGGGCTTAGCTGGGTATTACCGACGCTTTGTCGAGGGTTTTTCCATCATCACTGCCCCTTTGATAAAGCTTCTGAGGAAGGATATTCCTTTTGTGTGGTCTGAGGCCCAGCAGTCTAGTTTTGACCAGTTGAAATCAGCTTTGACTCAAGCTCCAGGTTTAGCACAACCTGAGTCAGGAAAGGACTTTACAATTTACAGTGATGCCTCGCATTCTGGACTTGGGTGTATTTTGATGCAGGATGGTAAGGTGATCGCTTATGCATCACGCCAGTTGAGACCACATGAGTGTAACTACCCCACCCATGATCTTGAGCTTGCTACAGTGGTTTTTGCTCTGAAAATCTAGAGAAACTACTTCTACGGAGAGAAGTGTTATATCTTTACCGATCATAAGAGCCTGAAGTACCTCCTTACTCAAAAGGAGCTTAATCTGAGACAGCGTCGTTGGTTGGAGCTCCTTAAGGACTATGACTGCAAGATTGAGTATCATCCGGGGAAAGCTAATGTTGTGGCTGATGCTTTGAGTCGTAAGACCATATCAGACCTGAGATCCCTGTTTGCCAAGATGAGTGTATATGATGCTGGTAGCCTACTGCCTGAGTTACAGGTCAAACCGACCTTGGCCGAGCAGATCAAGGCCAAGCAGTGGTTAGATGAATCCTTACTTCCTGTTATGCAGCAAGTTGAGCAAGGATCCACCTCTATTTATTCTTTTGATCAGGATAGAGTTCTTTGTTTTAACGGTCGGTACTGTGTACCCAACGATACTGAGTTGAGACAGACCATTCTCAGAGAGGTTCATAGTAGTCCTTATGCTATGCATCCCGGAGGGGATAAGATGTATTAGAACCTGAAACAGAGATACCATTGGGTAGGTATGAAAAAAGATATCTCAGACTATGTATCTAGATGTTTGACATGTCAGTAGGTGAAAGCAGAACATCAGCATCCTTCTGGTCTCTTGCAACCTATCAAGATTCCAGAATGGAAATGGAAGCAAATCACGATGGACTTTGTTTCTGGTTTGTCTCTGACCCCATCTAAGAAAGATTCCATCTGGGTTGTTGTTGATAGACTCACAAAGTCAGCTCACTTTATTCTTGTTAAGGTCACTTATTCTCTGGAAAAGCTGGCTAGACTATATATTTCTGAGATTGTCAGATTACATGGGGTGCCCTTGTCTATCATTTCAGATTGAGATCCGAGGTTTACTTCCCGTTTCTGGACAGCTTTACAGTATGCTTTGGGTACCCGTCTGAATTTCAGTACATCTTTTCATCCTCAGACGGATGGTCAGTCTGAGAGAGTGATACAGATCCTAGAGGATATGTTACAGGGTTATGTTTTAGACTTCCGAGGTAGTTGAGAAGATTTCTTACCTCTAGCAGAGTTTCCTTATAATAACAGTTATCAGGCTAGCATCCGTATGGCACCTTACGAGGCTTTGTATGGTCGTAAGTGTCGTACCCCCATCTGTTAGACAGAGTTGTATGATCGGAAGACTCTTGGTCCCAAGTTGATTTAGGAAACTGAGGAGACTGTTAGATTGATCCGAGATCGCTTGAAGGAAGCTTTTGATAGACAGAAATCGTATGCTGATCGGAGGAGGAAGGATATCGAGTTTGAGGTTGGAGATCAGGTTTTCTTAAAAGTCTCTCCATGGAAGAAAGTTCTGAGATTTGGGCGTAAGGGCAAGTTGAGACCGAGATATATTAGACCATACCGTATTCTAAAAAGAATCGGGCCTGTTGCTTATCAGCTAGAGTTGTCTCCTCAGCTTAGCCGTATTCATGATGTGTTTCATGTATCCATGTTGAGACAGTACCATCCAGATCCGAGTCACATCATTCAGGTTCAGGATGTTGAGTTACGACCAGACTTGTCCTATGAGGAGGAACCTGTTCAGATCTTAGAGTTTGATGAGAGAGTTCTGAGAAGGAGACGTATCTCTATGGTTAAAGTTCAATGGAGAAACCGTAACCCTTTCTGATGCCACCTGGGAGATCAAGGAATCTATGAGGGAGAAGTTCCCGCATCTGTTTAGTTCAGGTAAATTTCGAGAACAAAATTTCTTTTTAGAGGGGGAGAGTTGTAACACTTGAAAAAAATTAAAAAGGGGAAAATATGTTACAGGGTTATGTTTTAGACTTCCGAGGCAGTTGAGAAGATTTCTTACCTCTGGCAGAGTTTCCTTATAATAACAGTTATCAGGCTAGCATCCGTATGGCACCTTACGAGGCTTTGTATGGTCGTAGGTGTCGTACCCCCATCTGTTAGACAGAGTTGTATGATCGGAAGACTCTTGGTCCCAAGTTGATTTAGGAAACTGAGGAGACTGTTAGATTGATCCGAGATCGCTTGAAGGAAGCTTTTGATAGACAGAAATTGTATGCGTATCGGAGGAGGAAGGATATCGAGTTTGAGGTTGGAGATCAGGTTTTCTTAAAAGTCTCTCCATGGAAGAAAGTTCTGAGATTTGGGCGTAAGGGCAAGTTGAGACCGAGATATATTAGACCATACCGTATTCTGAAAAGAATCGGGCCTGTTGCTTATCAGCTAAAGTTGCCTCCTCAGCTTAGCCGTATTCATGATGTGTTTCATGTATCCATGTTGAGATAGTACCATCCAGATCCGAGTCACATCATTCAGGTTCAGGATGTTGAGTTACGACCAGACTTGTCCTATGAGGAGGAACCTGTTCAGATCTTAGAGTTTGATGAGAGAGTTCTGAGAAGGAGACGTATCCCTATGGTTGAAGTTCAATGGAGAAACCGTAACCCTTTCTGATGCCACCTGGGAGATCAAGGAATCTATGAGGGAGAAGTTCCCGCATCTGTTTAGTTCAGGTAAATTTCGAGAACAAAATTTCTTTTTAGAGGGGGAGAGTTGTAACACTTGAAAAAAATTAAAAAGGGGAAAGTATGGTTGTGAGGTGTTGAACCCACAACCTTATGGTTTTTAGCCCAAATGCCCAACCAACTGAGCTACCGAGCTCTTGTTACTTAAACTCCCCTCCCTTCTCTTAACCTGTACCTGTAATAGTTCTAATAAATAAAAAAATAATAATAGTTCAAATAAAACAGGTTATCTCATGTTGAATCCTTTTTAGATCCAAATTAGATTCCTTTTGAACCGAATATTTCTCCTTTCTCACCTAACTTTCGATCCACCGCCGATCTCACCAGCCGCCGCGCCGTGTCCTGCACCGCCGTTACCACCGTGTTCGCCACCGTCCCCTGATCATAACCCCTCGCCCGACGCGCGCAACCGCTACCACCTCTGCCGCGAATCAAAGCTTGAAGCTTCGTCGGAGTCTAGGGTTTCGACCCATTCGAAATCTGGAGTTTTGGCCTCCGTCCCACGTTGTTCCGGCATGTCGTCTCCTCCTCCATGTCCACCGTGCTGAGGCGAGCAGAACGCCTCCGATCCCGCAGCCATTGGTCGCCGCTCAGGCCTTCACCGGAGAACCTTAACCAGTTCGGGTTTAGGTAAGTTGGGGGCCGTTTTAAGGTTTTTTCTGGGTGTTGGATGATTATATGGTGGATTTAAACTGGTTTTTGGAGTTTTTTCGGCCTGAAGGGGTGTTTTCCGACGGTTTTAGGCTGCGCGTGGACTCTACGCACCGTCGTTGACGATTTCCGGCCATCATGGACGGCTACCGGGAGCCATCCGGTCTGAACCGGTCAACCCGAGTCAAACCGGCCTTGAACTGGTCAAACCGAACCAGTCCAACCCGAACCGAACCGGCCCAACCTGAACCGAATCAGCCAGACCAGACCAGACCCGTTGACCGACCCATTGACCCAACTCGTTAACCAGACCAGACCCGTTGACCGACCCGACCCATTGACCAGTGACGTCAGCATTGACTGCTGACGTCAGCGTTGACTACTAACATGGCAGTTGATGTGGTAGCTGACGTTAGCGTTGACTGCTGACGTGGCAGCTGACATGAGCGTTGACTACTAACGTGGCAGCTAACGTCAGCGTTGACTTTGCTGACGTCAGCGTTGACTTTGACCCAAAAGTCAAAATTTTCAAAAAACCCTATTTTATGTTTTTCGACATCCTGAATCCATCCGTGAAGTTCGTTTTTCGAAATTCAACCCCGAAAGCCTCCAAATTGGACTTTAAAGTCTTGAGTCAAACTTTTCTTCTAAGTTAAGTTAAGTTCAAAGTTTTAATCTGGGTCTAATATCGATACCTGTTTACTTGTAGGATCTCATAGTCCTCCAGATCGAGTACCGACCCAGCCTGGTTCCTCCCGATTCAACTCGACTCGTGATCCG
Organism: Abelmoschus esculentus; assembly: GCA_035048815.1. NCBI lineage: Eukaryota > Viridiplantae > Streptophyta > Magnoliopsida > Malvales > Malvaceae > Abelmoschus > Abelmoschus esculentus. The sequence goes on from JAUCBN010000036.1 coordinate 12,079,779, forward strand.
ATCGTGACCCGTATGTATTCTCATCTCTAGTGTATAAATCCAGTATCTAAATTCCTGTATTGATATAAAATTTTATCGTGTACCTATAGGGTCCAGTACTGCTGCAGAACGAGGCTCAACCGCCCAGTAGACCACCTGTTTGCTTCTACTCTTTTGAGGTATGTTCCCTTATGTGCTATATGATTGTATATTATTGTTTTCCTATTTTAACAAACCAAGTATGTGCATATGACTATTTTCCGGATTTTACCTAGACACATATGTTGAACCTGATCATATTCTGTTTACTGTATGCCTAATATATTTTGTATGAAATGTCTTGATTTAGCATTACATGATATCTAATTAATTACTATTACTGCCATCATTATACCTGCTATTACTACATGCCTGTCACTTTGGGTTTAGGATGGTGTGCAGTGCCTGTTATTCGGTTCAGCCTTGATCCAACTGGTAATTCCGTCCTGTTTACGGTTCCTAGCTACGATTAGGGTAATTCCGTCCTGATATTGGTTCCCGTGCTACAGCCGGGGTAATTCCGCCTGTTACCTAAGGTGATTCCTTAGGCCGGTACCTTTGCCCCATCGGGCTTAGGTTAATGCCCGTGTTAGATACTGTTCTGGGGAACCGTATCTGGGAGATCGGTTGGAGGGTAGTATATCATGCCATGCATTTCATGCACTGTATTCTGAAATCATTATATATTTGTTATACTTGTGATTTTTATGCACTGTTGGAACACACTAGGCTCCATAGCTCATACCTGTTTTCTTCCCCCTTTCAGATATCCGTAGATAGGCATCCCGGATTTGGCACTTAGAGGATCTACACCTTCCTGATTATCTATTGATGTAATATTTATATTTTCCGGGTTTTAGTTATGGTGACATGTGCCTTTATTTTGCTACTGTTATGCCTATATTTTGTTACTGAATGGTTTTAACTCATTATGTTTTATTACTGTGATATGGATTGTTTTATGAGCAATGTTTTGAACGCATATTACTTTTGGAGATTAACGGTTTATTATGATCATATGGATTATGGTCGAATTTATGATTTGATGGAACTGTCATTCTTACAGGTTATCTTGATTTTGGGTTGAATCTTGTATTTGCTTTATATATTCGTTTTGAAAAAAAAATGTAACTACTTTAGGTCGGGCCTTCCGCATAGGCCGGTCTAGTGGGGTTACAGTTCTTGTTCTTTCTTATAATAACTTCAGTGGCTACTTACCTACTAAAATTTTTGAAAATATGCATGCCATTAAACAAGGGTATGAAAAGAAAGTTGAACCAGAGTGCATGAATAATGAATTGGTTTAAGGAATGCATTATGTACAAGGTTTGTCTTTTACAGTAAAGGGGTTGGAAATAGTGTTTGAATCACTATCGAGTAGCTGGATGGTAATTGACTTCGCCAGCAATCAATTCTTTGGAGAAATTCCTGTAACACTTGGTGAGCTGAAGTCTCTCGTAGTCCTAAACCCGTCACACAATAGTTTAACAGGTCCTATTCCATCATCATTAGGTAATTTGTCAGAGCTTGAATCATTAGATCTCTCATCCAACAAGCTCCATGGAAGAATTCCAACGGAGTTGAACAATCTTGGGTTCTTGGAGGTGTTAAACCTTTCTCAGAATAATCTCTTGGGACACATTCCTCAAAGGAAACAATTTGATCACTCAATCTCTTGGAGGTAATTTACAATGTTGGAATTTAAATCTTCGAACATGTTACTTAAAAGATAGGTAAAGTACAACGTAGGTCACTTAATTATACTTGAGGTTACGTTTGGATCACTCAATTATTAAAGGTTATATTTAGATCACTCAATTATTAAAATGGTTACATTTAGATCACTCTATTGTTTAAAATTAAATAGACATTAGATGACATCATCATTAAATAATTTTTATTAATAAAAATTACACGTAATCTCCGGTTTAACCCTAATAATTAAAAAAATTAAAGTCGTTCTTAACTCTTTATCTTCTTTCTTCTTCTCCGGAGACATTGACGGCCCTAGAGATAGAGCCTGTGAAGGAGTGGGAGGGGTAGGATGAAGTGTACCCTTCAGATAAGATGATAAGCTAATGCTTTTAACTTTACCGGATACCGAATTATTAAGACCAAGAATCTTCACCGGAGAACCTGTGATGGTCTGAGCCAACTGCTTTAATCTTTGCTGCAGAAGGCTATCAAAACCATCTGACATAACCGAAGCCTGAACTATGATCGGAGAGGACATTGTGGAGCCATTTCTGTTTGTTCATTGCAAAAACAAATTCTGCAACAAACAAATAAAAACAATTATAAAATGTAATATACCCGAATTATGCCATAGATCAACCCGAAAAACTGCCATTAGGGAAAGTGTATGAGTGAACATTGCCTGAAACTGTTGTCATACCGGAGATAAAGAGTTAAAAAAGACTTTAATATTTTTTAATTATTAGGGTTAAACCAAAGATTACTTGTAATTTTTTATAATAAAAAATATTTAATGATGATGTCATCTAACGTTTGTTTAATTTTAAACGATAGAGTGATCTAAATGTAACCATTTTAATAATTGAATGATTTAAATATAACCTTTAATAATTGAGTGATCCAAACGTAACCTCAACTATAATTAAGTGACCTCCGTTGCACTTTACCTATCTTTATTAAATCAAATTTTATAAGTTCAAATAGGTAAATATGGGCTTTTGAACAAAATTATACAGATTAATCTAAAATTTTCAGCTTTTTACTTAGTTAAAATTCGAACAGATTCTCTATAAAGCCTTTTTAGACATGCACGTTTTAATCCCAACAAAACGAAAAACAAATGTTATTAAATCAAATTTTATGAGTTCAAATAGTTAAATATGGGATTTTGAACAAAATTATACAGATTAATCTAAAATTTTCAACTTTTTACTCTATTAAAATTCGAACGGATTCTCTATAAAGCCTTTTTAGACATGCATGTTTAATCCGAACAAAACGATAACCAATTTTTATTGAATCAAATTTTATGAGTTCAACTAGTTAATTGTGAGCTTTTGAATAAAATTATACAAATTAATCTAAAATTTTCAGCTTATTACTTGGTTAAAATACGAACTGATTCTCTATAATGTATTTTTAGGCATGCACGTTTTAATCCCAACAAAACGAAAATCAGATGTTATTGAATCAAATTTTATGAGTTCAAATAGTTAAATATGGGCTTCTGAACAAAATTATACAGATTAATCTAAAATTTTCAGCTTTTTACTCGATTAAAATTCGAATGGATTCTCTATAAAGCATTTTTAGACATCCACGTTTTAAACCTAACAAAACGAAAACCATATGTTATTAAATCAAATTTTATGAGTTTAAATATGGGCATTTGAACAAAATTATACAGATTAATCTAAAATTTTCAGCTTTTTACTCGGTTAAAATTTGAAAAGATCATCTATAAATCCTTTTTAGACATGCACATTTTAATAAAAAACGAAAACCATATGTTAGTAAATCAAATATTATGAGTTCAAATAGTTAATTATGGGCTTTTGAATAAAATTATACAGATTAATCTAAATTTTTCAGCGTTTTAATTAGTTAAAATTCAAATGGATTCTCTATAAAGCATTTTTCGACTTCCACGTTTTAATCACAACAAATTAAAACCATATGTTTTTAAATCAAATTTTATGAGTTCAAATAGTTAATTATGGGCTTTTGAACGAAATTATACAAATTAATCTAAAATTTTTTGCTTTTTACTCGGTTAAAATTTGAACAGATTCTATATAAAGCATTTTTAGATATGCACGTTTTAATCCCAACAAAACGAAAACCAGATATTTTTAAATCAAATTTTATGAGTTCAAATAGTTAAATTTGGGATTTTGAACAAAATTATACAGATTATCTAAAATTTTAGCTTTTTACTCTGTTAAAATTCGAAAAGATCCTCTATAAAGCCTTTTTAGATGTACACGTTTTAATAAAAAAACCAGATGTTATTAAATCAAATTTTATGAGTTTAAATAGTTAAATATGGGCTTTTGAACAAAATTATACAGATTAATCAAAAATTTTCAGCTTTTTACTCGGTTAAAATTTGAACCGATTCTCTATAAAACCTTTTTTGGTACGTTTTAATCCCAACAAAAGGAAAACCATACGTTATTAATCAAATTTTACGAGTTCAAATAGTTAATTTTGGGATTTTGAAAAAAATTATACAAATTAATCTAAAATTTTCAGCTTTTTACTCAGTTAAAATTCGAACGAATTCTCTATAAAGAATTTTTAGATATGCACGTTTTAATCCCAACAAAATGAAACTAGATGTTTTTAAATCAAATTTTATGTGTTCAAATAGTTAATTATGGGTTTCTGAGCAAAATTATACAGATTAATCTAAAAGTTTCAGCTTTTTACTTGGTTAAAGTTCTAATGGATTCTCTATAATGCATTTTTAGGCATGCACATTTTAAACCCAACAAAACAAAAACTAGATGTTATTAAATAAAATTTTATGAGTTTAAATAGTTAAATATGGGCTTTTGAACAAAATTATACAGATTAATCTAAAATTTTTAGCTTTTTAATCGATTAAAATTCAAACGGATTCTCTATAAAGCATTTTTAGATATGCACGTTTAATCCGAGCGAAACGATAACCAAATGTTAATGAATCAAATTTTATGAGTTCAAATAGTTAATTATGGGATTTTAAACAAAATTATACATATTAATCTAAAATTTTCAGCTTTTTACTCGGTTAAAATTCGAACAAATCCTTTATAAAGCCTTTTTAGGCACGTTTTAATCCCAACAAAACGAAAGTCATATGTTACTAAATCAAATTTTATGAGTTAAATAGTTAAATATGGGCTTTTGAACAAAATTGTACTGATTAATCTATAATTTTCAGCTTTTTACTCAGTTAAAATTTGAATGGATTCTCCATAAAGCATTTTTAGACATGCACGTTTTAATCCCAACAAAATGAAACCAGATGTTTTTAAATCAAATTTTATGAGTTCAAATAGTTAATTATGGGATTTTGAGCAATATTATACAGATTAATCTAAAATTTTCAGCTTTTTACTCGGTTAAAATTCGAACGGATTCTCTGTAATGTATTTTTAGGCATGCACGTTTTAATCCCAACAAAACGAAACCAGATATTATTAAATCAAATTTTATGAGTTCAAATAGTTAAATATTGGATTTTGAAAAAAATTATACAGATTAATCTAAAATTTTCAGCTTTTTACTCGGTTAAAATTCGAATGGATTCTCTATAAATCATTTTTGGACATGCACGTTTTAATCCCAACAAAATGAAAACCATTTGTTATTAAATTAAATTTTATGAGTTCAAATATTTAAATATGGGCTTTTGAAGAAAATTATACAGATTAATCTAAAATTTTCAGCTTTTTACACAGTTAAAATTCTAATGGATTCTTTATAAAGCATTTTTAGACTTGCACGTTTTAATCTCAACAAAATAAAAACCAGATATTATTAAATCAAATTTTACGAGTTCAAATATTTAAATATGAGCTTTTGAACAAAATTATACAGATTAATCTTAAATTTTTAGCTTTTTACTCGGTTAAAATTCGAAAAGATCCTCTATAAAGCTTTTTTAGACATGCATGTTTTAATAAAAAAACAAAACCCAGATGTTATTAAATCAAATTTTATGAGTTCAAATAGTTAAATATGGGCTTTTGAATAAAATTATACAGATTAATCTAAAATTTTCTGCTTTTTACTCGGTTAAAATTTGAACAGATTCTATATAAAGCATTTTTAGATATGCACATTTTAACCCCAACAAAATGAAAACCATATGTTATTAAATCAAATATTATGAGTTCAAATAGTTAATTATGGGCTTTTGACCAAAATTTTACAGATTAATCTAAATTTTTCAGCTTTTCAATTAGTTAAAATTCGAATGGATTCTCTATATTCATTTTTTGACATGCACGTTTTAATCAAAATAAATTTAAACCAGATGTTTTTAAATCAAATTTTTAGCTTTTTACTCGGTTAGAATTCGAACGGATTCTCTGTAATGCATTTTTAGGCATGCATGTTTTAATCCCAACAAAACGAAACCAAATATTATTAAATCAAATTTTATGAGTTCAAATAGTTAAATATTGGATTTTGAAAAAAATTGTACAGATTAATCTGAAATTTTCAGCTTTTTACTCTGTTAAAATTCGAATGCATTCTCTATAAAGCATTTTTAGACATGCACGTTTTAATTCCAACAAAATGAAACCAGATGTTTTTAAATCAAATTTTATGAGTTCAAATAGTTAATTATGGGCTTTTGAGCAAAACTTTACAGATTAATCTAAAATTTTCAGCTTTTTACTCGGTTAAAATTCGAATGGATTCTCTATAAAGCATTTTTAGATATGCACGTTTTAATCCCAACAAAACGAAACCAGATGTTATTAATTCAAGTTTTATGAGTTAAACTAGTTAATTATGGACTTTTGAACAAAATTATATAGATTAATCTAAATTTTTCAGCTTTTTACACAGTTAAAATTCGAAAAGATCCTCTATAAAGCCTTTTTAGACATGCACGTTTTAATAAAAAACGAAAACCAGATGTTATTAAATCAAATTTTATGAGTTCAAATAGTTAAATATGGGCTTTGGAACAAAATTATACAGATTAATCTAAAATTTTCTGCTTTTTACTCTGTTAAAATTTGAACAGATTCTATATAAAGCATTTTTAGATATGCACGTTTTAATCCCAACAAAACGAAAACCATATGTTATTAAATCAAATATTATGAGTTTAAATAGTTAATTATGGGCTTTTGAACAAAATTATACAGATTAATCTAAATTTTTCAGCTTTTTACTTCGTTAAAATTCAAATGGATTCTCTATAAAGCATTTTTCGACATGCACGTTTTAATCATAACAAATTGAAACCATATGTTTTTAAATCAAATTTTATGAGTTCAAATAGTTAATTATGGGCTTTTGAGCAAAATTATACAGATTAATCTAAAATTTTCATCTTTTTACCCGGTTAAAATTCGAACGGATTCTCTATAATGCATTTTTAGGCATGCACGTTTTAATCACAACAAAACGAAACCAGATGTTATTAAATCAAATTTTATGAGTTCAAATAGTTAATTATGGGCTTTTGAGCAAAACTATACAGATTAATCTAAAATTTTTAGCTTTTAACTCGGTTAAAATTCGAAAGGATTCTCTATAATGAATTTTTAGGTATGCACGTTTTAATACCAACAAAACGAAACTAGATATTATTAAATCAAATTTTATGAGTTCAAATAGTTCAATATTGGATTTTGTAAAAAAATATACAGATTTTTCTAAAATTTTTAGCTTTTTACTCTATTAAAATTCGAATGGATTCTCTATAAAGCATTTTTGGACATGCATGTTTTAATCCCAACAAAATGAAAACCATATGTTATTAAATTAAATTTTATGAGTTCAAATATTTAAATATGGGCTTTTGAACAAAATTATACAGATTAATCTAAAATTTTCAACTTTTTACACAGTTAAAATTCTAATGGATTCTTTATAAAGCAATTTTAGACTTGCACGTTTTAATTCCAACAAAATGAAAACCAGATGTTATTAAATCAAATTTTACGATTTCAAATATTTAAATATGAGCTTTTGAACAAAATTATACAGATTAATCTAAAATTTTCAGCTTTTTACTCAGTTAAAATTCGAAAAGATCCTCTATAAAGCCTTTTTAGACAGACATGTTTTAATAAAAAAACGAAAACTAGATGTTATTAAATAAAATTTTATGAGTTTAAATAGTTAAATATGGGCTTTTAAACAAAATTATACAGATTAATCTAAAATTTTCTGTTTTTTACTAGGTTAAAATTTGAACAGATTCTATATAAAGCATTTTTAGATATGCACGTTTTAATCCCAACAAAACGAAAACCATATGTTAGTAAATCAAATATTATGAGTTCAAATAGTTAATTATGGGCTTTTGAATAAAATTATACAGATTAATCTAAATTTTTCAGCGTTTTAATTAGTTAAAATTCAAATGGATTCTCTATAAAGCATTTTTCGACATGCACGTTTTAATCACAACAAATTGAAACCATATATTTTTAAATCAAATTTTATGAGTTCAAATAGTTAATTATGGGCTTTTGAACGAAATTATACAGATTAATCTAAAATTTTCTGTTTTTTACTCGGTTAAAATTTGAAAAGATTCTATATAAAGCATTTTTAGATATGCATGTTTTAATCCAACAAAATGAAAACCATATATTATTAAATCAAATATTATGAGTTCAAATAGTTAATTATGGGATTTTGAATAAAATTATACAGATTAATCTAAATTTTTCAGCTTTTTAATTAGTTAAAATTCGAATAGATTCTCTATAAAGCATTTTTCGACATGTACGTTTTAATCACAACAAATTGAAATCATATATTTTTAAATCAAATTTTATGAGTTCAAATAGTTAATTATGGGCTTTTGAGCAAAATTATAGACATTAATCTAAAATTTTCAGCTTTTTACTCGGTTAAAATTCGAACGGATTCTCTATAATGCATTTTTAGGCATGCACGTTTTAATCATAACAAAACGAAACCTGATGTTATTAAATCAAATTTTATGAGTTTAAATAGTTAAATATGGGCTTTTGAACAAAATTATATAGATTAATCTAAAATTTTCAGCTTTTTACTTTGTTAAAATTCGAATGGATTCTCTATAAAGCTTTTTTAGACATGCACTTTTTAATCCCAATAAAATGAAACCAGATGTTTTTAAATCAAATTTTATGAGTTCAAATAGTTAATTATGGGATTTTGAGCAAAACTATACAGATTAATCTAAAATTTTTAGCTTTTTACTCGGTTAAAATTCGAATGGATTCTCTATAAAGCATTTTTAGACATGCACGTTTTAATCCCAACAAAACGAAAGCAGATGTTATTAAATCAAATTTTATGAGTTCAAATAGTTAATTATGGGCTTTTGAACAAAATTATACAGATTAATCTAAAATTTCAACTTTTTACACAGTTAAAATTCGAACGGATTCTCTATAAAGCCATTTTAGACATGCACATTTTAATCCCAACAAAATGAAAACTAGATGTTATTAAATCAAATTTTATGAGTTTAAATAGTTAATTATGGCTTTTGAAAAAAATTATACATATTATTCTAAAATTTTTTGCTTTTTACTTAGTTAAAATTCGAACAGATTCTCTCTAAAATCAGATGTTTTTAAATCAAATTTTATGATTTCAAATAGTTAAATATGGGCTTTTGAACAAATTATACAGATTAATCTAAAATTTTCAGCTTTTTACACTGCTAGAATTCGAACGGATTCTCTATAATGCATTTTTAGCCATATACGCTTTAATCCCAACAAAACGAAAACCAGATGTTATTAAATCAAATTTTATGAGTTCAAATAGTTAAATATAGGGTTTTGTACAAAGTTATATAGATTAATCAAAATTTTTCATCTTTTTACTCGGTTAAAATTCAAACAGATTCTCTATAAAGCCTTTTTAGGCACGTTTTAATCCCAATAAAAGGAAAATCATATGTTATTAAATCAAATTTTATTAGTTCAAATAGTTAATTTTGGGCTTTTGAACAAAAATATACAGATTAATCTAAAATTTTCAGCTTTTTACTCAGTTAAAATTCGAACGAATTTTCTAAAAGAATTTTTAGACATGCACGTTTTAATCCCAACAAAATGAAACCAGATGTATTTAAATCAAATTTTATTTTTTCAAATAGTTAATTATGGGCTTTTGAGCAAAATTATACAGATTAATCTAAAATTTTCAGCTTTTTACTCGGTTAAAATTCGAACGGATTCTCTATAATACATTTTTATGCATTCACATTTTATACCCAACAAAACGAGAACTAGATGTTATTAAATCAAATTTTATGAGTTCAAAAAGTTAAATATAGGCTTTTGAACAAAATTATACAAATTAATCTAAAATTTTGTAGCTTTTTACTCTATTAAAATTCGAACGGACTCTATATAAAGCGTTTTTAGACATGCAGGTTTAATCCAAACAAAACGATATCATGTTGTTATTGAATCAAATTTTATGAGTTCAACTAGTTAATTATGGGCTTTTGAACAAAATTATACAGATTAATCTTAAATTTTTGGCATTTTACTCTATTAAAATTCGAACGGATTCTCTATAATGCATTTTTAGGCATGCACATTTTAATCCCAACAAAACGAAAACCAAATATTATTAAATCAATTTTTATGAGTTTAAATAGTTAAATATGGGTTTTTGAACAAAATTATATAAATTAATCTAAAATTTTCATCTTTTTAATCGGTTAAAATTTAAACGGATTCTCTATAAAGCCTTTTTAGATATGCACATTTAATCCGAGCGAAACGATAACCAGATGTTATTGAATCAAATTTTATGAGTTCAAATAGTTAATTATGGGCTTTTGAACAAAATTATACAGATTAATCTAAAATTTTCAGCTCTTTACTCGGTTAAAATTCGAACAGATTCTCTATAAAGACTTTTTAGGCACGTTTTAATCCCCACAAAACAAAAACCATATGTTATTAAATCAAATTTTATGAGTTCAAATATTTAAATATAGGCTTTTGAACAAAATTGTACAGATTAATCTAAAATTTTCAGCTTTTTACTCAGTTAAAATTAGAATGGATTCTCTATAATGTATTTTTATACATGCACGTTTTAATCCCAATAAAATGAAAATAAAATATTATTAAATCAAATTTTATGAGTTCAAATATTTAAATATGGGCTTTTGAACAAAATTATACAGATTAATCTAAAATTTTTAGCTTATTACTCGGTTAAAATTCGAAAAGATCCTCTATAAAGCCTTTTTAGACATGCACGTTTTAATAAAATAACAAAAACCAGATGTTATTAAATCAAATTTTATGAGTTCAAATAGTTAAATATGGGCTTTTGAATAAAATTATACAGATTAATTAAAATTTTTTATCTTTTTACTCGGTTAAAATTCGAAAAGATCCTCTATAAAGCCTTTTTAGACATGCACGTTTTATTAAAAAAACAGATGTTATTAAATGTCACAATCCAATTTTTCTCCTATTTTAGAGTCAAAATCCCTAGATTAAACCCTAGTTATTGGGGATTTTGAATTTTAATTTCTGTGACTAAAATTGAAATTTTTAGAATGTCCAGGCCCTTGTTGTGTAATTCTCTCGTTTTTCCTTATGAAACATTTTCTCCTTCTGAAACCGATTTCGAATTTATTCCAGATTTAATTCTGATTTAAATCTGGTTTTAATTCGTCTTTATCTGGTAAGGGATTAATTTACCTGAGCTTTCAAATCATTCGAATCCCTAGGCTTCTCTTTGTTTTCTGCCGTTTTGCCTTGGGTGTCTTCCTTCTTGGTTCGTTGTGGGGTAAGTTTGGTAAGGATTTGTCTTGTCATTTGGTCTTGTTTGTTTCTGAATCGATTCTCAATGTTTAAAGGGAGATTTCATTTTATTTAAGTGTTTTGTTGATCCTGGAAGTGAAAGGTGAGGTTATTTTGTTCGGTTCTTAAGGGTTGAGTGTTTGGATTCGTTGAATTTGTTAACTGGGGGGGAGTGATTTAAGTTTGTTTGATTTCTGGAGTTAGGAAGTGTGTTTTAAATCGAATAGGGTTGTTTTTGGATCGAATCTGTGCTTGAATCGAGTCTTGGGGGGGTTAAAATTTGTGTTTTGCCCTATTTGGATGCCGGGAAAATCTGGGAAATTCCCAGATTTTCCCGAAAAAATCTCAGACCCGAAACCCAACCGACCTGACCCGAAACCCGACCCGTCCGACCCAAAAACCAACTCGACCCATGACCCGGCACACACCACTATTGACGTCACTGCTGACGTCAGCGTTAACCTGATGACATCACTACTGATGTCAGCGTTGACCAGTACTGACGTCAATAGTTGACTTTTTCGATCCGAGCCCACTTTATGTTTTTCGATGTCCTGAATTCAATGGCGCTATCCGTTTTTCGAAATTCGAACCTGAAGTTTCGTTTTTGGGGCTTTTATGTTCGATTTGTTATCTGGAAGTTATCAGTATCGAATTCTGAATCAGTTTCTATTTGCTTCAGGTGACGTAGATTCTGACCCCGAGCATTTACCTCCTCCTCCTCCTCCTGTACGCTATCCCATTCATCCGCATTTGGGACCTTCACGTGAGTAACGATTTAATTCGGTATAGTGGCTTAATAGGGTGTCTGACTTATTCCGTTATTTGTAGACTTTACACCTGCTCATTCTAGTGGTAGAGCCGAGTCCAGTAGACATCGTTCTAGGCGTTAACTTTTTGCTTCAGGTGTGTTCTCTTCCGTTAATCTTGTTAACTCCTTTATTTAGAATACTCAATTTCTGTTAAGCTCGTATGATCATGCATCATCCTGTCATTTCATTTCTGATCCTGATATTTATCGTGCTTGCCTCATGTTTGACTATAAGGCATGCATTCTGATTCTGTATATGCATGTAACATGTCATCTGGTAGATTATATGTGTACGGGGAAGTTAGTGATTTTTCACTTTTGTTCATTGGCTCCACCTACGGGTCGAGATACCACTTTTGTTGGTGTGATGGTGTTAGAGTGGTTCTGGGGACCTACTATTCTGTGGTGTTCGGAGTTGGGTGCATATCATGCATACTTTACATCATCTGCATTTTACTGTTTTGTAATTCTGTTTATCTGCCCTAGAGACACACTAGGCTTCCTAGCTTACATCCTTCCAGTTTCTGTTACAAATACCCGGTTATAGATCTTAGTACTTGGAGGACTTTCGCATTTGAATTTCTGTTACTGTACGTTTTATTATTTCAGACTTGTAATTAATTATTTTTAGTTAATGTTCCGGACTTTGAATAATTATTTTGATTTGGATTGTATATTATTTGTGGGTTGAACTCAATTATTTAAATGTCTATTTATCAACATTTTTAATTATTAATTATTTAATAATTTATCCGAATAATATATTTAAATTTTGTAAAAACCCTAGCTTGCAAAACAAGTTTTCAATCTGTAAACCCTAACTTATAATCTAAGAAATTAGGTTAATTTTAGGGGTTACATTAAATCAAATTTTATGAGTTCAAATAGTTAAATATGGGCTTTTGAACAAAATTATACAGATTAATCAAAAATTTTCAGCTTTTTACTCAGTTAAAATTCGAATGGATTCTCTATAAAGCATTTTTAGACTTGCAGGTTTTAATCCCAACAAAATGAAACCAGATATTTTTAAATCAAATTTTATGAGTTCAAATAGTTAATTATGGGCTTTTGAGCAAAATTATACAGATTAATCTAAAATTTTCAGCTTTTTACTCGGTTAAAATTCGAACGAATTCTATATAATGCATTTTTAGGCATGCACGTTTTAATCCCAACAAAATGAAACCATATGTAATTAAATCAAATTTTATGAGTTCAAATAGTTAAATATTGGATTTTGAAAAAAATTATACAGATTAATCTAAAATTTTCAGCTTTTTACTCTGTTAAAATTCGAATGGATTTTCTATAAAGCATTTTTAGACATGCACGTTTTAATCCCAATAAAATGAAAACCAAATGTTATTAAATTAAATTTTATGAGTTCAAATATTTAAATATGGATTTTTGAATAAAATTATACAGATTAATCTAATATTTTCAACTTTTTACTCAGTTAAAATTCGAATGGATTCTTTATAAAGCATTTTTAGACATACACGTTTTAATCCCAACAAAATGAAAACCAGATGTTATTAAATCAAATTTTACGAGTTCAAATATTTAAATATGGGCTTTTGAACAAAATTATATAGATTAATCTAAAATTTTCAGCTTTTTACTCGGTTAAAATTCGAAAAGATCCTCTATAAAGCCTTTTTAGACATCGACGTTTTAATAAAAAAAAAAGAAAGCCAGATGTTATTAAATCAAATTTTATGATCTAAAATAGTTAAATATGGGCTTTTGAATAAAATTATGCAGATTAATCTAAAATTTTCAGGTTTTTATCGGTTAAAATTCGAACAAGTTCTCTATAATGCATTTTTAGGCATGCACGTTTTAATCCCAATAAAACGAAAATCAGATGTTATTGAATCAAATTTTATGAGTCCAAATAGTTAATTATGGGTTTTTGAATAAAATTGTGCAGATTAATATAAAATTTTCAGCTTTTTATTCGGTTAAAATTCGAATAGATTCTCTATAAAGTATTTTTAGACATGCACGTTTTAATCCCAATAAAACGAAAACCAGATGTTATTGAATTAAATTTTATGTGTTCAAGTAGTTAAATATGGGCTTTTGAACAAAATTATACAGATTACTCTAAAATTTTCAGCTTTTTACTCGGTTAAAATTCGAATGGATTCTCTATAAAGCATTTTTAGACATGCACGTTTTAATCCCAACAAAATGAAAATCATATGTTATTAAATCAAATTTTATGAGTTCAAATATTTAAATATGGGATTTTGAACAAAATTATACAGATTAATCTAAAATTTTCAGCTTTTTACTCGGTTAAAATTTGAAAAGATCCTCTATAAAGCCTTTTTAGACATGCACGTTTTAATAAAAAACGAAAGTCAGATGTTATTAAATCAAATTTTATGAGTTCAAATAGTTAAATATGAGCTTTTGAACAAAATTATACAGATTCTATATAAAGCCATTTTAGATATACACTTTTTAATCCCAACAAAACGAAAACCATATGTTATTAAATCAAATTTTATGAGTTGAAATAGTTAATTATGGGCTTTTGAACAAAATTATACAGATTAATTCAAATTTTTCATCTTTTTACTCAGTTAAAATTCGAATTGATTCTCTATAAAGCATTTTTAGACATGTACGTTTTAATCACAACAAAATGAAACCAAATATTTTTAAATCAAATTTTATGAGTTGAAATAGTTAATTATGAGATTTTGAGTAAAATTATACAGATTAATCTAAAATTTTTAGCTTTTTAGTCGGTTAAAATTTGAACGGATTCTCTATAATGCATTTTACGCATGCATCCGAACAAAATGAAACCAGATGTTATTAAATCAAATTTTATGACTTCAAATAGTTAAATATGGGATTTTGAAAAAAATTATATAGATTAATCTAAAATTCTCAGCTTCTTGCTCGGTTAAAATTCGAACGGATTCTATATAATGTATTTTTAGGGATTCACGTTTTAATCCCAATAGAACGAAAACTAGATGTCACTAAATCAAATTTTATGAGTTCAAATAGTTAAATATGGGATTTTGAAAAAAATATACAGATTAATCTAAAATTTTCAGCTTTTTACTCTGTTAAAATTCGAATGGATTCTCTATAAAGCAATTTTAGACATGCACGTTTTAATCCCAACAAAATGAAAACCAGATGTTATTAAATTAAATTTTATGAGTTCAAATATTTAAATATGGGCTTTTGAACAAAATTACACAGATTAATTTAAAATTTTCAGCTTTTTACTCGGTTAAAATTCGAACGGATTCTCTATAATGCATTTTTAGGCATTCACGTTTTAATCCCAACAAAACGAAAACTATATGTTATTGAATCAAATTTTATCAGTTCAAATAGTTAAATATGGGCTTTTGAACAAAATTATACAGATTAATCAAAAATTTTTAGCTTTTTACTCGGTTAAAATTCCAACAGATTCTCTATATTTTATTTTTAGGCATGCACGTTCTAATCCCAACAAAACGAAAACCAGATGTTATTGAATCAGATTTTATGAGTTCAAATAGTTAATTATAGGCTTTTGAATAAAATTATATAGATTAATCTAAAATTTTTAGCTTTTTACTCGGTTAAAATTCGAACAGATTCTCTATATTTTATTTTTAGGCATGCACGTTTTAATCCCAACAAAACGAAAACCAGATGTTATTGAATCAGATTTTATGAGTTCAAATAGTTAAATATGGGCTTTCGAACAAAATTATACAGATTAAACTAAAATTTTCAGCTTTTTACACAATTAAAATTCGAACGGATTCTCTATAAAGCATTTTTAGACATACACGTTTTAATCCCAACAAAATGAAAACCAGATATTTTAAAATCATATTTTATGAGTTTAAATAGTTAATTATAGGCTTTTGAAGAAAATTATACAGATTAATCTAAAATTTTCAGCTTCTTACTCGGTTAAAATTCGAACGAATTCTCTATAATGCATTTTAGGCATGCACGTTTTAATCCTAACAAAACGAAAACCAGATGTTATTGAATCAAATTTTATGATTCCAAATAGTTAATTATGGGCTTTTGAACAAAATTATACAGATTAATCTAAAATTTTAAGCTTTTTACTCGGTTAAAATTTGAACGGATTCTCTATAAAACATTTTTAGACATTCACATTTTAATCCCTAAAAACGAAAACCAGATGTTATTGAATCAAATTTTATGAGTTCAAATAATTAAATATGGGATTTTGAAGAAAATTATATAGATTAATCTAAAATTTTCAGCATTTTACTCGGTTAAAATTCGAACGGATTCTTTATAATATAATTTTAGGCATGCACGTTTTAATCCCCAAAAAATGAAAACCACATGTTGTTGAATCAAATTTTGTTAGTTCAAATTGTTAAATATGGACTTTTAAACAAAATTATACAGATTAAACTAAAATTTTCAGCTTTTTACTCAATTAAAATTCGAACAGATTCTCTATAAATCATTTTTAGACATGCACGTTTTAATCCCAACAAAACGAAAACCATATGTTCTTAAATCAAGTTTTATAAGTTCAAATAGTTCAATATGAGCTTTTGAACAAAATTATACAGATTAATGTAAAATTTTCAGCTTTTTACTCAGTTAAAATTCGAACAAATTCTCTATAAAGCATTTTTAGATATGCATGTTTTAATCCCAACAAAACTAAAACCATATATTATTATAGGCTTTTGAATCATATTTTATGAGTTTAAATAGTTAATTATAGGCTTTTGAAGAAAATTATATAGATAAATATAAAATTTTCAGCTTTTTACTCGGTTAAAATTCGAACGGATTCTCTATAATGCATTTTTAGGCATGCACGTTTTAATCCCAATAAAACAAAAACTAGATGTTATTGTATCATATTTTATGAGTTTAAATAGTTAATTATAGGCTTTTGAAGAAAATTATACAGATTAATCTAAAATTTTCAGTTTTTTACTCAGTTAGAAATTATCTATAAATCCTAAAATCTTAAACCCTAAAATAACTAAAACCCCTATATCTAACTAAATCTTAAACTAATTTTGGGTTTCAACTTTAGGGTTTATACTTTTTAGAGTTTTAAATTTTCTATTTTAGGTTTTAGGTATTGCTTATATTTTTAGATTTTATGGTTTATGATTTTATTGTTTTAGATTTTAGAGTTTATGATTTAGTATTTTGGATTTTAGGATTTAATGTTTAGTATTTTAACTTGACTTTAGGGTTTAGGGTTTTGGATTTAATATTTTTTATTTTTAGGGTTAAAAATTATTTTAAAAAATAAAATATAGAATATAATTTATTAAAAATTTTATTTTAAATAATTTAAAATTATATGTTTAATCTTTAAATTTTTTTATTTTTATTAATTAATTTAATAGTGCTCAACGGTGTTCATCGTTAGTGGTGTTCAACAATGTTCGACGCACGTCGTAGACTCATCCTAAAAAATATAAAAATTTCATTTATAGAAGTAAAATGAGATAAACTCTATAATATATAATATTATATAATAATATGTTTAATTATAAATATAATTAATATTTATAAAAATAATTTATTAATTATTTTAAAAATAAATATTAAACTCTAAATCATAAATTATAAATATTAAATTCTAAATTTAAATCTTTAACTTTCATGGTTGTGTTACGGAATTATTACTTTTTTTAAAATAACATATCTGGAAAAATGTATAACATCATTGTTTATATATCTCAAAACTTTTATTTTTCTTTTGATGTGGGATTAATATTGCATATAGTAAAATTTTTAAATATATCTACATCATCTTTATAAGTTTTATTAAAAGAAAATATTAATTATAAAACCTAATAATTTTTAAGTATAATCTTTAAAGTAAATTATAATAAAAATTTTAATGTAAAATTAATTTTATACAATAAATAATTGAGTACATAATTATGTACTACAAATCTGAAAAGTGGAAAAGAATCCCAACAAAAGTAATTTCCATTTCAAACCCCTTGAAATTCCCTTCACTTGCCCACAAAACGACAATCCGCAAATCCCTCCACCGCCTTCCAAATTACAGGATTAAACTATTTAATCTTAGCTAAATAAACACCTAATAACACCTGTTCTATTCCATAGCACTAATTTAATCTGTGTATTTATATACAAAATAAATGATATTATAAAATTAAAAAATATAAAAATAAGTTTTGCGATAATATTTATGTACATAATTTTTAAAAATATTATATTCTAAAGGAAAAAACAAAACAAAATTATTGACTGTCTTAAAGAAACCTAATCTTAAAGCCTTAAAGCATCTTAGTCCCGCCTCGTTTCCTTTTTTACCTAATAATAGTATTTGTGTTTTAGGAGAAATTATATTATGGGTTCGGCCTACGACGTTAGTCTGTCCCATCTAATAATAATTACCTGTTATGAATATTATCTATGTGGATGTCTATCATAATAAGAACTCTATCATTAGAAATATTATCTTTATTAATTAGAGTTTAATACATTATATACTTCTTATACCTAAAAATAGATGAGTTTGTGAAGGCATTGTAAATATGTCAATATTGAGAATAATACAAATATCTCTCTTTATATCTTCTCTTTGTTCTTTCATTCTTGTTCTTTATTCTTGTTTTATTTCTTCTTTACTTTATTCACAACACGTTATCAGCACGAGACTCTAACCAACGGAGGTGTTTGTCGTTCGAATCTTGAAGGAGTTATTGAAAAGAATTTGTTATTGCATAAATCAAAGATAAGTTCTTCTCCCTCAATTATATTTTAATTACCGATTTTTTTCTTGATCTTTAATTTGATTTTTAATTTATTAAAAATCTTTGGTTCTTTGGTGTTTGTGTAGCGATAAAGTGACTCAATTATTGTGGTTCTTGTCGACAATTTCAAAGCTATTAAGTTAGACAAAGGGTAATAACCGATTATTATGGTAAAAGCCAATTATATTCTGACTAATTAATATAATTTTTGTTTTGTTGGTCTAATCCGAGTATATTGGCTGGACATCTCGTTCTACGAGGCTACTTATCTCAAAGGAGGTTTTTTTTAAAGGACCTTGTGGACTGGTTTAACAACGCCGTGTATAAGAATTATTTTTTTTGTTCTTTATATGTATTGTATACATATTGGTTGGTCAGTTACTATTTAATAGTATGAATATTATAAAATCTATATTTGCTTGAAAGTAATATTTTTGTATCGAAAAACTCGACTATTATAAAAATCGTCTTGATCAAAGAATTTTTATGGGAGGCATTCCCTAAAGTGAATGCAAGCATGATGATTATTCCATACGATTATTTGATTTATGTCATTCCCTAAAGTGAATGCAAGCATGATGTTTATTCTATGCGATTATTGAATTTGTTTCATTCCTTGAAGGGAATGTAAACGTGATAATTCACTATATGGTTAGTGAATAAAACTCAATTATGTGCAAGAGTGTAACACCCAACCCGGATGTCACATTGGGCCTCCAGCCCAAAACCCGTATTTCAAAATTTCCTTTAAAAGTCCAATAATAAAATCACGTAGAGTCCAGAACTAATTTCCATAAAGTCCACTTAAATTAAAACAAACCCTAAATAATTTAAAGTAATTCGGAGCTCCAAAATTATTACAGTCCATTTAAAATATTTGACCCAATTTAAAATAACAGAATTACAATACATATAGGGTCCAACATAATACTATGCCCACTACATCTAATAACTGTACTCTGACAACACGGTCGATGCTGAAAGTCCAAACCTTGATGGTGCTCCACGGAACCCGCTTTACCTAACCTACACATGAAAACAGATTTCGAACGCTGAGCCACACAAGCTCAGTGGATACACCAAACTCGGCCAACGTCATGCATATCAAAAGTAGTAAAGTATGGCACATAATCTTATGCATAGTATGATGGTCTAGCATGCTTGCCTATCACATGGCATAAATGAATGTATATTAACGCACACAACATATACAATCACACAAGTCATCACACAAGAGTGAGACCCGCATCCATACAGCATCGGGATCCTTCACTCAGGATTGAGGCCGCCCTCAAATCCTATGCCCGGAATATTACATCGGACATCTTTGAACGAGGCCACCCAACGTTCGGAAAAGGGTGGAGGCCGCCCAACCAAACCCATGCTCGGAATATTATATCGAACATCTTCGAGTGAGGCCGCCCAACACTCGGAATAAAGGTCTTCAATCATCACCTGACATGTTACATCAGATAGCCTTCAATGTGTTGCAACACTTATAGATATCCGGATTTCCAACACTCAAGGACTCAAACCACACAAACGATTCACCTAGCATCTTATCACGACAAGACATATCAAACCTTACCTCAATTAGACTTTCTGATTTATAACATCAATCTTAGTTCGATAAGTCACTTCATAGCTTTTAGATTTAAGTATTTATTTATTACGATCACCGAGTCCAAAACTCTACTCAACTTAACCAAAATACACAGGGGTATCGATATCCTTAGGTAGGGTATCGAAACACCCTGTATCGATATCCACCCAAAGAGGGTATTGAAACACAAAGGTATCGATACCAATATCGATACCGCTTGACCAAAGTCAAAGTCAACAAAAGGGGGAAGACTGTTTCGATACACGTATCAATACAAAAAGTTTTTGGAATCCCTCAGTATCGAACCATGGTTCGATACCCCTTAATGACAAGCCAAACTATACTCATGGGTATCGATACCGGTAGCCCGAGTATTGATACCCCCTGTACGAAGGACGGGTTTGCACTTAGAAATTCTAGATTTTTAGCCCCAAACTTAATCTAATCGATTTTAAAGTCTTCCTACTCATTTTTAAGAGTGTTTAAGGTGTTTTATTATCATTTATCCTCCCTTTAACACAAAGTTATGAATTCCACCATTAACACATGTCAAGCTCAAACCCAGCACACACATACACCAAACTATATGAATGCTTCCTACCATGATATGCATAAAAATTAGAAGAGTTGGGAGTACCAACCTATTGCAAAACAGCAACCAAAACAGCAATACCGAGCTCCAAGCTCCAAGCTCCACCTCAAACTTTCTCCTTCCTAAAGCTTGAGGATGGGTCTTCCACTTGTTTCTCTATAAGAGAAAGGTTAAACCAACACTTAGACTCATGCATGAGTATCTCTAACTCTTAAGAACATCAAGAAAACATAAAGGAAACTCCTAAAACCTCATTCTCGGATTAAACCTTAAACCCCCACCAAAACCTTACCTCCACTAAAACAATCCATTCTTACCTTGTTTTAAAGATCCTTGACAACCCTATAACTTACCCTTAAGGTTCACAACGTGATTCTTGACCAAACTCTGAAAGTTTATACCTTTCTTTGGTGGTTTGGGTGAAGAAGAGGAGGAAGAACAAAGGAGAAAACTTGGTGACTTCACTCTGATTTTCCTGTAGAGAAAATCACCCTCCTTCCCCCTCTCTTTGTCCTCAATTAGAGGATTACCAAAACACCCTCACTGAACAAGCCCAACTCTCAACCCAAATAAGCTAAAGGCCTAACAAGGCCCAACTACACAAACCTGGGGCCCAAAACCGAAACCCAAACCCACGGGTTAACCTAACACTCAGATATGGGAAACCCGGGTCGTTACAAAGAGTATCACTGATGAGGATATGTTAGAAAAACATACTCTACTTTTCACACATTAATGTTGTCTTACAGACACAACATCATACGAGGGTTTTAAATACCCATCAGTCTCTGCTCCATTCCCTGAAGTGAATGTGATATTTTATAGTTGAATGAATAAAAGCCACATTAGTAATTGTGGTTGCGATTGAGGTCATAACATAAACATGGATAAGATAATTCTTTTGAGAATGCTTATATCCACCAGAAGTGGAATTATAAAGATGACAAGAATGATAGAGATCATATCAAAATCTTTATATTAACAATATGATGGTACAAACCATTGATATTGTACTTGTCAAACGCCGAAATATTATGGACTTTATCTATAATCATGAATGATAAATGAAAGAAAATATAAACAAATTTTCTTGATGGCGTAAATAATTATGGCGTTGTTGGTGCAACTCAATTGGATATTGTTAATTTTCTCATAATCCTTTAAGAGAATAAATTCGTCATTTATTTATTTTGATTTATGTTAATTTATTTTGATTTACTATTTATTTATCGTTAATTTATTTTATATATTATTTATTTATGCTTTATATTATTTTATCCTTTGAAAAATATTATCACTTCTGGAATAAAATCTATAATGAATTGTGGCTATTTATGCCAAGCAAACAATGCAGGTACTCATACAATATTTAAGCATAAGAAATATTTTCCCATTTAAATACAAGGAAAATATGAATACTATATCTTAAAGTACTGAAATATCAATACTTCGGAAGATCTTTTGAGAGTTTATCTTTGATAGATAACTGATTTGATATAATGTGCTATATTTAATATTTTACCATTTCCTGAAGTGAATGGTACAAAGCACATATTTTTCATTCCCCAAAGTGAATGAAATAAAGCACATATTAAAAGGTGTATGGTACTGCATATTTTCCCATTTTAAATTCAAGGGAATAATGTGAGTACTATATCCGGAAGTACTAATATCACAGAAGGCTCCGGTTGAGCAAATATATTATTGTTAAATGGAACTTTATTCCATATTTACAGTGCATTATACTCGTCAAAGCCACAAAGAGACTTATTGAGTTTTAAAGATATTTAAAGAAATATATTAAGAATATTTATCAAAGGGATGTTGATTATCTCAATGTTACGAGTATAACTCAAGGCAATAAGAAAATTTTGACAAAATTACATGCACTGTTATCCATATTGTACTACATAAGAGTTAGTACAAATTGAAGCTCATGTTATTGTAAACTAGATGTTTACTGATAATTTTATTTGGCATGACCGGTTAGACCATCCCGATTCAATTATGATGCAAAAATTTATTGACACTTTTATGTGGTCACTTATTGAAGAACTAAGATTTTCTTAATTTTCATGTGATACTTGCTATAAAAGCAATTTGATTATTCAATCATCAATAGTTAATATAGAGTGTAAATCTATTAATTTTCTAGAACGGATACAATATGATATATATGGGCCCATACACCTTTCTTAAAGACCATTTAGATATTTTATGATTTTTATCGATGCATCGACTAGATGAGTATGTGTATCCTTGTTATTAACCCGCAACTTGGTGTTTGCAAGGCTATTTGCTCCGTTAATAAAATTATGAGCACATTTTCCAAATTATTTTCTAAAGGGAATCAATCTTGATAATATTGATGACATGTAATTTTACATGTAGTATCACAAATTCGCATCAAGCCAATAAATGATCATAAGTTCTCCTCATTACAAATGGTTTTTGGTCAGGAACCAAATACTTCTCATATTAGATTTTTTTTGTATGCAATATATATTCTAATTGCTCCACCACAACGCACAAAGATGAGTTTTGTTGGGAATATGTATCGGATTTAAATATCTTGAGCTTCTGGTAGAGAATTTATTTACAACCCGATTTATTGACTGTCATTTTAATGAATCAATTTACTCAACATTAGGGGGAGAAAATAAATAGTTGAGGAAAGAAATAAATTGGAATGAATTATCATTTTTTCTTTTTGATCCACGTGTTACACAATGTAAA
Source organism: Abelmoschus esculentus (assembly GCA_035048815.1). NCBI lineage: Eukaryota > Viridiplantae > Streptophyta > Magnoliopsida > Malvales > Malvaceae > Abelmoschus > Abelmoschus esculentus. Next base: position 12,103,807 of record JAUCBN010000036.1, read on the forward strand.
CTATAAGTTCAATGGATAATTCATTTAGTAAATCAATTTCCAAATGATTTTGCTAACCCTAAAAGAGTGACTAAGTCACATATACCAGCTATGAATGCTCTGATTAAATTTGATGTCATGGAATGATAAACTCTAGTTGCTAATGAGTCTAACTTACATTTGAAGCGTAGTAGACAAGTTCTAAAGAAATCCTTGAAAAGAAAATGAGCTATATTTTATGATGGTCTGATCGAGGAATCAATGATTATAAAAATCTCTATAAGAGATTAAATGGTCTCCAACAGAGACATTGACATGACTCAGATACCTGATAATAAAGAGATCTTAATATATTATGTCATGTCTGTTATAAGTAGAACTGAAATTAAATCGACATTGTTTATATATTTGCATGCAATATAGAACTAGAGATTTTATTTGATGATGTAGATCATGAATTATTGTCAATTGGGCAATGTAAACAAAGAAATGATTGGCCAACATGGAAAGAGGCAATTGAGGAGAAACTAAAATCTCTTTCAAAAGAGAAGTATTTGGGCCTATAGCCCATACATTGAAATGTGTAAATCTCGTGGATATAAACGAGTTTTTGTGAGAAAGAGAAATCAAAAGGGAAAATCATGAGATATAAGCTCATTTGGTTGCACAAGGATTCTCACAAATATATGAAATTGAATGAGGAAAATATATTCCTCTATGGTGGATGCAATTATTTTTAGATACTCTGACAATAAATGAAATGACTTAGTTTCGTCTAATGGATGTTGTTACATCTTATTTATGTGAGCCTCTTGATAACAACATTTACATGAAGCTTCTAAAAGGATTTAAACTGCCAAAAGCAGTTAATTTAAGTTCTCGAGAATATTATTCAACCGTATTGAATATATCTTTTATGGATTGAAACAATTTAGGCGTATTTGATATAATCGCCTCATTGAATACTTATTAGCATAATGCTATATGAATTATTTTCCCCGATAATTTTTATTAAGAGATTTAGCTCTGAATTTTTATTGTGGTGTATGTCGATGATTTGAATATCGTTGAGACTTGTGAAGAGATCTCCTCAAATCCTTGTGCATCAATCGACGTATAGAAAAGATATTTAAAGAGACTTCACATGCATAACGCATATTTATTGATCAACCTTATAGTTGCTAAGTCTCTTAATGTAAACGATCTACCTCAATATTTGATGATTGTATTCAATATTGAACCATGAAGATTCAAAGATCTTATGTGATATTTTCATGAGGAGGAGTAAATACGCGTTGCACTCTTTTTCCCTTAACCGAGGTTTTGTCCCAATGGATTTTTCTGGTAAGGTTTTTAATGAGGCAATATGTTATGTGTATCAAAGATGTGTGTACTCTTTTTCCTTCACTTAGATTTTTTTCTCACAAGGTTTTTATCTTATTAAGGTTTTAACGATGCACATTATCGTCATAGACATCCAAGGGGGAGTGTTATGAATATTATCTATGTGGATGTCTATCATAATAAGAACTTTATCATTAGAAATCTTATCTTCATTAATTAGAGTTTAATACATTATGTACTTCTTATACCTACAAATAGATGAGTTTATGAAGGCATTATACATAAGTCAATATTAAGAATAATACAAATATCTCTCTTTATATCTTCTCTTTATTCTTTCATTCTTGTTCTTTATTCTTGTTTTGTTTCTTCTTTACTTTATTCACAATACTACCCACTTTATCATTAACTTTCACCTTATTTTTTTTCAACCAATGAATCTTTACTCAGAATTTCCATGTCATTTTAAAAATATTATTTCTAAAAATTACATTAAATACATGGATGATTAGTGGTGAAATAGGTAGTTTTCATTGGTTAGGGACTACGACTAACGTGGTAGACCGGGCCTATAATGTAATGTCTCGTGTTTTAGAGTTCTTCTTCCCCTTTCTCTGGATTTCTTGTTTCTTAGTTCCGACATATGATTTTGTTGTGTTGGAAAAACATTACATTTTAACGTGCAAACTTAAACACATGATGCAACCAAGCTAATCATTCTTACTCAAAAAATTTCAATCCTTCTCCTTCAGTCCTTTCCCTTTGTTTTGATAAAAACCCAAAGCTGAGGAACTTTGGATGGTATGGAGAATGGAATAGAGGTGGTTACATCAAGGGAGAGTTCGAGGAAGTCGACGGCGGAGAGGCCATTCAAGGGGATAAGGATGAGTAAGTGGGGGAAATGGGTGGCTGAGATTAGGGAACCCAACAAGCGTTCTAGGATTTTGTTGGGGTCATATTCGACACCTATCGCGACAGCTCGTGCTTATGACACTGAAGTTTTTTACCTTCGTGATCCTTCAGCTAGGTTGAATTTTCCTGACCTTTTGGCTGGAGAAAAATTCAGCGACGGTGGTGGCGATTTGTCGGCTTCTTCTATAAGGAAAAAGGCTATTGAAGTTGGTGCTAGAGTGGATGCTCTTGAAGCAGCTCAACATCACCATCACCATCACCATTACCGTTGTCATTATCACCACCACCACTATCATCATAATTATAATCATGGTTATCACGAGGAGTCGAAGGCAAATACCGGCGGGTTTTTACATCGAATTGATTTGAACAAGATACCCGATCCGGAAGAATCGGATATTGAACGGAAAAGGAAATAGTAAAGGGCAAAAGGGAAGTTGATTGAATTATGGTCCTCCAACTTTTATAATTATAAAGTTGTAATTTTTGGTCCGACGGAAAAGAGGGATAGTTACTAAAAAGCACCGGGGGAGGGGCATTCCTTATCGTGCACTACACTGGTCAGTCCTTGACGATGAAACCTTTTGTATAAAATATTATATTTTTAATGAAAGTTTATTTTATTTAGAGGTATTCTATGCAAATAAGGACCATTTTGTAGAACATATACAGAAAAAGTAAAAGAACCAATCCAAATAAGTTTTTTCTAGATTCACTTGCAGTAAACACATGACCAAGTTATGCAACCTGAAGTAGCCAATGGAATTGCCAGGATGGTTTAGTGTATCTCCCGTATAAACCAACTGATGCAGCACAGTAAATGCAATGGAAGAAACAAGAGTTAAAAATCAACAATATATACTACGTCGAAACTTGTTTTACATACTGTCCAACTGTTATCAACTTCAGGAAACAAGTCATTCTCAGTCGATCGCCATGATTCAGACAACAATAGGAATGATGTAAGAAATGATATTAAATACATGAGCAAGTCCCATACTCAAGAGTCCAGAAGACACATTTCCATGAAGGGACATAACATCATGGATTCAAAAAAAAGGTTTGTTACCGTAACAATGACCGATAATGATCGTTATTTAATGGAAGGATCCGTTATTTCCGTTATTATATTGTTATTTTAAAATCTCTTATAATAAGTTGTGCGAGTTTAAAAAAATTTGTAATACCCGAATTTCGTCCGGGTTCGAATATAAATAAAGCCAAGGTAAATATAGCTAAAATATAACAAATAAATATTAAATAAACAAATAAGTAAAATTCAAAAAAATATAAAAAATATAAAAAAATAATATATCAATAAAATGAAGTTTCGGCTACTAGGGAGGTTGATGGCAGTTTGAGTGGTTCGGTTTTGAGAGGGTGGAGGTCGGTTTCCAGGTATTTTGAAGAGGAGAGGATTTTAGAGGTGGGCCCAGGGGGGGTTTCTTCTCTCTCCAGTGCATGAATGCAGGGGGGTGCCTTGTTTGAGCTTCTTTTTCTGAAGCTTTCTTGCTCTAAACTAAGACAAGCAAGAACAGTAAATGACAAACCAACAAAATGTGGCGGTTCTTGACGTGAAATCGCGTGGTTTAAGGAGCTTATTGCCTCCATCGTCTCTGCCGGTGGCCAAGTCGTTTTCGCCTACGGACCTTAAGATGCTGTTGAAAAAGAGATTAGAAACCGAGAAAGGAGGGGCTAAAATCAATGCCTGGGTGGATTCGATGAAAGCTTCTTCACTGAATCGTGTTAGGTCCACTGATTCAACCGACGACAAGAGTTCCTGGATTGTTCAGCATCCCTCGACTTTGACCATGTTCGACCAAATTATGGCAGCTTCAAAAGGGAAGAAGATAGTGATGTTTCTAGACTACGACGGCACACTTTGCCCGATCGTCGAAGACCCGAATCGAGCTTTCATGTCCGGAGAGATTGGATCCAAAATCCATGCATTAACACTGCTCCAAATGGTGAAGTTGTCTCCGTAACACCAACAATTGGATTTGATCAGGAAACGAATCGCTGGAATTAATCGGAATTTCATCGGGCTTTCATTCTTGTATTAGAAGCATGCTTCAAAGGCAGCATAACTGGTCATTGGGTCAAGGTGGTGCAGCCGGTCCAATTTCAACAAGGTTACAACGATTTAATATTGTTGTCTCAGACGGTTGGTTTGCAGAACTATGGTGCCTTTCTAGAAAAAGATGGTGCTGGGTTTAGAGGCCAAATTAAGCTTACTGGGTTTAAAAACGGGGATATTGACCTTTCCATGGCTTCATGGATCTACCAGGTAGGCCTAAAGGGTGAATTCCAAAATATATTCGCCTTGGAAGAAAATGAGAAAGCAGGATGGACTGAATTGAAGCTTGATTCTTCTCCCTCCACATTTACTTGGTACAAGGCATACTTTGATTCTCCTGATAGGTCGGAACCCGTTGCTCTCGACTTAGGAAGCATGGGAAAGGGACAAGCTTGGGTCAATAGGCACCATATTGGAAGATACTGGAATCTGACAGCTCCAATAGATGGATGTCCAAATAGTTGTAATTATCGGGGAGCATATGGTTCCAACAAGTGCACAAGGAATTTATGTTATCGATCAAATCACTGAAAAAGATCATGTGCTTAATCACCTCAGCACTCAATGCCAACATTTGTTCTTTCTGGAAGATTATCTATTCCCATGCAAGTTAATGTCCATAAGTAACATGGAATCTTCAAACAAATTGGAAACCTAAGGTAAACAACGTAAATCCTCTTTATTTTTATTTATTTGTTAAATTTTGTTTGTATATTTTAAAACCATATAGTATAATTGTTTAGGGCTAACACCTTCATGCATCAGCTCTCGACCCGAGCTTTTACCCTTGAGTGGGAGTTAGATATTGTCCGACATGATGCTATCCAGCTCCGAGTTTCTGATTTTTATCTACTTTCGGTATACTAACCTTATGCGTCGTGAGGTTTTCACCTCCGTTGTAAGGGACCTATACTACCGAATCGATGTCTTATTATCGCAGTAGACGATAACGACAGTTCGGGAACCCAGAGTCTAGACCAAAAACCACATGTGTAGAGTAGAAACCTACCCCTATTAGAGCCAGACAGGGACCATAAGATAAGGCGGTATGCTGCTGAAATGCCGCCAAATTAGGATTTCTGTGTTAAACTGCTCTCTGGTTATTTTTACACAACATAAACTGCTTTCTGGTTAATTTTTATGCAACATAAATTGTTCTTTGGTTATTTTTTGCAAGTTAATTTATTTTTATTCAAATTATTTATTCACCATACTAACACTTTTTTGTTGGTGTGTGAGTGAGTTCATATAGCATGCATTAGAGGTATCGATTCATTAGCTAGTTGTATAGACAATAGTCATCAACTAAAGGGTTTGATATATAAGTGGAAGACAATATGTTAAGATGGATCATATTCGAGAAGACTCAATACAAGATCAGAGTTAGTATTCGAGAAAAACAAGTATCAGTAATGCAAGGGTGTTTTAGAATATCTCAAGAACAGTGCATGTCTGCTAAAATCAAGGGTAATTTGGGAATTCTTGGACGATAACATAAAGAGACGTTTTCGACAAGGTTTCTTAGTTGCTGTCAGGATAATGGTTACAACACCAACAACTACAAGGTTTAACTATACCGTTCCAGTAGGTGAAAAGAGTTAGATTCATTGGGTTTAACATTCGTTCAAGCATCAAGTCAGGTTCAGGAGCAAGCATAGAGATAAACGAGATGCGATAGCTGAAAGACGAAGATAGTCAGAAATTGGATATTTGACGGATTAATTAGGGGCATCCCAAGGTTATTGTTGATAGATAAAGACTCAGAGAGGAAAAGAAAATTGTGAACTTAAGAGTTAGGTTCAAATTTCACGAATAACGGCTAATAGAAGAGGACATCAGGAAGTAGAACGACATGTAGAAAATCAGTTTGCAAGTTTTGAGCCGACATTTTAAGTAAAGAACAACATGTTGAAAACTAGACCGAATCAGTCACCAAGGTTATGCCGAATGGAATTAGTGATCAACTTTAGAGCCAAGTACAGGAAATGTCAAATATACATGGGTTTTTGCTTGATAAAGTTGAAGACTCGTCAGATTTTTATCGACATACCAAGACAGATGCCGAACCAGACCGAACGAGGTGATCAACCAAGAAGCTCAGGCCAGCTGTTTCCTATCAACAAATTGACTTCTCCTTGTATTCGATCTTTTAGTTAGATGAGTGTTGTCCATGACTAGCTCTTGAAATCGATATCTCTTGCATTCATACATTGTTCATAATAACATTTTATTATTCTGACAGGTTGACATCTTCATACTACAGCATTCATGCATATGTTTATTTCATATTCCATATTATAATATTATTATTTATCAGCATTGCATTTTGAAATGGCATAAATATGTTAAGTTTAGGAAATTTCAAAAGTTGTTGAGGATCACTTGGGTTTACATGAAAAAGATCAGCGATCTCAAAATCATACTCCAATTTTCACATTGCTTGGAGTCAGGTAGATCAAGAAAGAAAATCATCCAGATGAAATGTAGATGAAAAAGAACTGAATGGAAATTTATCTCACACAAGGGTACAATTTGAAAGATTTTTCTTACAAAAAAAAGAGAGAAAAAGAAAGAAAAGAAAAAAAGAAAAAAAATGCAAAAAGAAGTCGAAAAAAGAAATGACAGCTGAGTTTTATAGTTGGGGCATTTGTTGAAAATCTAGAAGATCAGAGTTCAAGCTATGAAAGCAGCAATAAAGTGTTTTATCATAATGCCGACAAATTGAGAAGATTACAGGCATGTGTTCACCCTAAATGATGTAAGTGGGGCAAATTTTGAGTCATGGAATTATTAACGTCATTCTGGAGATGGAAACAAAGAAGTTCAGACCAAACAAGGAGAAACCAAAGGAAAAGTTACATTGATGCTTCGAAAATCGAGAATACAACTTTGAAATGGAAGTAAAAAAGAGCAAAGTCGATAGTAAAATGGGGTGGTTGAAATTTACTCCGGTTTTCTTTGATGGATGGCAGACAATTGAATTACATGGGATCTGATTGTATTTTTGGGACTATTGCGGAGTAATGCCCTGAATCATCCCAGTTGCTTTTGCCCGCGAGCATTGGGGGTCCTTTGTAAGGGAGGCTATTTCAATTTATTTGCTCACGATGCTTGTTTCATATATTTTTCTCTCAAGTGGCAAGCATTTTATATTCTTTGATTCCTTGATTCTTTAATTCTTTAATTTATATTATTTAATTTTTTTATTCACTACCATAGAAAAACTTTTTTGTTATGGGTTATTTTTTGATCGCCCATACATTTATATATATATATCATCACTAACATCATTCTTTCAGGTCTTGAATACTAATTGCAGGATTGGCCTTAAACCAAGTTCGGAGATCAACTTCGATAATGTGACTCGTTTCTATTTTATTTAGGCCAAAAGGAAAATATTGATGAGTGTTCAGCAATCATGGGAAAATCCCAGATACAAATTTTGAGTGAATTTCCTCTCAAGCATTATTGACTAAGATTTTTGAATGAAATGATAACCCAAAACTTCATCCAACTGAAGGTTGTTTTTCTTCAAAGATATCCAGGTATGGGATGATATTTGGTATTCCTTGATCTCCTTTCTCAAAGAAAGAAAATAAGAAAATATCATTTATTGTCCCCTTTGAGCCTAATATTGTTTTTTTTTCAATTCAACCCAAACCAAGGATAACCCCTACACTGGGGGCAAAATGGATGAAAACATGTTCGAAAGTGAAATACATTTGGGATGTCTTGTGAATCAGGGGCAAAAATAAAGGTGAAATAAGAAACCAAGAAACTATATGAGTGAGGAGAAATATTCTGAATCAACACAGAAAAAAGAGAGTAAAAGTTTGTTTCTAAGGAGTCAAGTTCAAATGATTGACATGAATGTTGAAGCAAACGATAAAAGAAAAATGAACAGAAGGTTCTGTGAGATATTTTGATGAATTGAACCACTTTCAAAAGAAGTGGTGAAAAGAAAATGATCTCTAGGGTGAAAACCCAAAAAAAGGGCAGTCTAGAGTGATCCGCAAGAAGAAAGAAAAAGAAAAATGTTTCATCAGCGCATGTTCAAATCAGTGAGATAATGATCCTTGGTTTCATCACCCTTAAAATAATTATTTAAGTCTATATATCCTTTCTTTGGTAACTATGAACCGTAGCCACATTACAAGCCACGAAAGACCATTTTGACCATATATGAATATCAGAATGAGGAGAGTTAGTCTTCAGAATACATCCCACTTATCAGGGTTAACCTTTCTTCAAGAATTTTCAGTCTTCTAATGCTTGATCGAGATCAGAAAAGATGGAAAGATTGGGCATAGTGAGTTAGTGAGGTAAAGAGTGTCACTTAAACGGGGTAGAATTAGGAAAATGGAAATGTTTCTCCTGAAAGTCTAATAAATTTGAAAATGGTCACATTGGAGCTGATCTTTGCAAATTGGTTCAAAGGCTTGGTCGCATTTGGTATTCAAAGGCCCAATTTTATTGTTTGTCACGACAATCAAATTTTTTCAATATTTTCAAAATTAGTAATATTATTTTTTGAGCTTTTTTGCATATTGTTTTGACAAATATTTTGCAGATAAGTTGATTAGATACAAGATAAACAAAGGATTTCATGGGAATTACTATGATGCATTAATCCTTTAAGTGCAGGCAGAACAAGAGGTGGCCTCGATACGGGATTTATGATAGGAAACAAATAAAGCTCAAGATGCAAAAATATTTAAGCAACAAAGATGACATAAGCGAATTTGGGGCAAAAAAAAAATATTAACCATTATTTGTGGCAAAATATACCAGGATCAATTCATCAAGTGAGAAAATTGTTACTGTTGAGACACCACAAGACAAAGTAAGCTTTACAGGGTGAATATCAGAATAAGAAAACAAGACAATTATGCTCAAATTCGAGTGGGGCAATGCTGCAAAGGTGTGTCAGAAGAACATACTATCATGAGAAATTCAAAAACCGAAGCAATGGAAAGGAAGAATTCCTTCAGAGCAGAGAACATATCTCCTCTAAAATAGATTTTTCCTGGTACTCAAAGGTTGAAAATACAAAAGATCATATGTTGAAGACAAGAACAAGTGTCATTGAGTTCATGATAGACTTCAGTTATTGGAAAAAAGAAAAGAAAGGAAAACAAAAAAGAAAAGAAAGAATAGATCTAAAATAAAAACCTGAAAGGGCGCTTTAGAGCAAAAAAGCAAAGATCTTGAGAATTGAACCTGAGTTTGAGATGAATTTTCATATCAGTCAAAGAAGATACATCGGGAGATGAAGAAGAAATTTATTAGCACTTTTCTTGGAGCAGAAAGTTTACTCAAGTGGTCTTCAATTAACATTAATGCTTCAATAGAAATATTTGTATTAAGATCATATTAACAATACATAATATTTTTGTCAACAGGAATCAAACAGAAATTGGCAGCCTTCTCGGCGTGAGTCCCTACCTTGGCAGCCTTCTCGGCGTGAGTCCCTACCTTGGCAGCCTTCTCGGCGTGAGTCCCTACCTTGGCAGCCTTCTCAGCGTGAGTCCTTACCTTGGCAGCCTTCTCGACGTGAGTCCCTACCTTGGCAGCCTTCTCGGCGTGAGTCCCTACCTTGGCAGCCTTCTCGGCGTGAGTCCTTACCATGGCAGCCTTCTCGGCGTGAGTCCTTACCTTGGCAGCCTTCTCGGCGTGAATCCCTACCTTGGCAGCCTTCCCGGCGTGAGTCCCTACCTTGGCAGCCTTCTCGGCGTGAGTCCCTACCTTGGCAGCCTTCTCGGCGTGAGTCCCTACCTTGGCAGCCTTCTCGGCGTGAGTCCCTACCTTGGCAGCCTTCTCGGAGTGAGTCTCGAAAGATTTGATAGAATTTGAGGAATTTCATAATGAGAAGAACAGCCTCAGATTTCATCACTTTTGATCTGGAGAATTTCATAATGAGAAGAACAGCTCCAGATTTCCCGGAGACGAGGAATTTCATAATGAGAAGAACAACCTCAGTTTCCACCATTTGATCAATTTGAAGAAATTCATAATGAGAAGAACAGCTTCAAACTTTTCCAAACTTTAGAGAATTTCATAATGAGAAGAACAGCTCCAAAGTCCATGGGATACGAAGAATTTCATAATGAGAAGAACAGCTTCGGATTTCATCACTTTTTTGTCTGAAAAAATTCATAATGAGAAGAACAGCTTCAGACCCTGGAGAATTTCATAATGAGAAGAACAGCTTCAGGTTTCATGGGATACGAGGAATTTCATAATGAGAAGAACAGCCTCGAGTTCCATCACTTTTTGCTTGAAGAATTTCATAATGAGAAGAACAACTTGAAGCTTTGTTAGCGTAACAGTGGCCAAGAAGTCTAGACGAAATTCGTGTCTTTTCAGTCTTTGCTCGTCTCTTGTTCCACAGTATTGAGCAAAGAGGGGCAGCTGTAATACCCGAATTTCGTCCAGGTTCGAATATAAATAAAGCCAAGGTAAATATAGATAAAATATTAAATAAACAAATAAGTAAAATTCAAAAAAAAAATATAAAAAATATAAAAAAATAATATATCAATAAAATGAAGTTTCGATTACTAGGGAGGTTGATGGCAGTTTGAGTGGTTCGGTTTTGAGAGGGTGGAGGTCGGTTTCCAGGTATTTTGAAGAGGAGAGGATTTTAGAGGTGGGCCTAAGGGGGGTTTCTTCTCTCTCCAGTGCATGAATGCAGGGGGGTGCCTTGTTTGAGCTTCTTTTTCTGAAGCTTTCTTGCTCTAAACTAGGACAAGCAAGAACAGTAAATGACAAACCAACAAAATGTGGCGGTTCTTGACGTGAAACCGCTTGTTTTAAGGAGCTTATTGCCTCCATCGTCTCTGTCGGTGGCCAAGTCGTTTTCGCCTACGGACCTTAAGATGCTGTTGAAAAAGAGATTAGAAACCGAGAAAGGAGGGGCTAAAATCAATGCCTGGGTGGATTCGATGAAAGCTTCTTCACCGAATCGTGTTAGGTCCACTGATTCAACCGATGACAAGAGTTCCTGGATTGTTCAGTATCCCTCGACTTTGACCATGTTCGACCAAATTATGGCAGCTTCAAAAGGGAAGAAGATAGTGATGTTTCTAGACTACGACGGCACGCTTTGCCCGATCGTCGAAGACCCGAATCGAGCTTTCATGTCCGGAGAGATTGGATCCAAAATCCATGCATTAACACTGCTCCAAATGGTGAAGTTGTCTCCGTAACACCAACAATTGGATTTAATGAAGAAACGAATCGCTGGAATTAATCGGAATTTCATCGGGCTTTCATTCTTGTATTAGAAGCATGCTTCAAAGGCAGCATAACTGGTCACTGGGTCAAGGTGGTGCAGCCGATCCAATTTCAACAAGGTTACAACGATTTAATATTGTTGTCTCAGACGGTTGGTTTGCAGAACTATGGTGCCTTTCTAGAAAAAGATGGTGTTGGGTTTAGAGGCCAAATTAAGCTTACTGGGTTTAAAAACGGGGATATTGACCTTTCCATGGCTTCATGGATCTACCAGGTAGGCCTAAAGGGTGAATTCCAAAATATATTCACCTCGGAAGAAAATGAGAAAGCAGGATGGACTGAATTGAAGCTTGATTCTTCTCCCTCCACATTTACTTCGTACAAGGCATACTTTGATTCTCCTGATGGGTCGGAACCCGTTGCTCTCGACTTAGGAAGCATGGGAAAGGGACAAGCTTGGGTTAATAGGCACCATATTGGAAGATACTGGAATCTGACAGCTCCAATAGATGGATGTCCAAATAGCTGTAATTATCGGGGAGCATATGGTTCCAACAAGTGCACAAGGAATTTATGTTATCGATCAAATCACTGAAAAAGATCATGTGCTTAATCACCTCAGCACTCAATGCCAACATTTGTTCTTTCTGGAAGATTATCTATTCCCATGCAAGTTAATGTCCATAAGTAACATGGAATCTTCAAACAAATTGGAAACCTAAGGTAAACAACGTAAATCCTCTTTATTTTTATTTATTTGTTAAATTTTGTTTGTATATTTTAAAACCATATAGTATAATTGTTTAGGGCTAACACCTTAATTTTCACATAGATTAATTAAATTAGAGCCTTTTAGGGTTAGTCACTCTAATTAAAATAATTAATTTACTAGGGAGATAATTTAGTAACGATGGCGTTCTAATCTTATACCTTGGATACACTAAGTGGTCAGTATTATGAAATGGCATTATGTTGGTCAAGAGTGTACTTAGGTATCGTATTCGGCGCGTCATCGAAACGTAGAAAATGATAAATATTTTAGGGTTAGAATTTAATAAAATTAATTAGGTAAAGATTAGTAGCACCAATAGAATTATTAATTTTGTTTGGTGTCGAAATGGTAGTGTCTGTGCATTCGGATGTTATCATAATACACCCGGTGAAATTAATAATTTAATAGGATTTAAATATTTAAATTGATGGAGCCTTTTTAGGTTAGAACTTAAAATCGACAAGATAATAATTGATCATGCATTTTAAAACCTTTTGGGGCAGAACTTATATTTCTTTAAATACGAGTTAAGGTTTCCTATCTAGAGGACGTCTTATTAAGCTCGTATTTAAAAGAAATATATTTTCTTATCCAAAAGGATATTCTTATTCGAACAATATTTATTTGCCAATAATGGATTAAATTAATATTATTATTCGAAATACCGAAATGCCACGTGTAATTAAAAGGTACCGATTTTCGGGCGCTCGTAAGGGTCGTCCTTACGCGTAACCGACTCCCGAACCCAATGTTTTAAAAATAAATCTCTGGTTTGTTTTATGGTATCTAGCCTACCAAAGTGGCCGGTGGCGACTCCAAATTAATTTTAAAATTCAAATGTTTTTAATAGAATTTGGTTTTTCACAATTAAAAGTAATTAAATTCAATTTTTTCCAAATTAATTCGCCAGGCTATTTTTCACACTTTTCGGTTTTTAAAACGGTCGCGACAAAATTCACAACCACCACTCCTGCAACGACCGCGATAACAATACGATAACAATTATTATGTCCACAACCGCGATAAACGTTTTTAAATCCCTGCATAATACAGTTACGCACATTAAAGACATTGTAAGTTAGACTCGCCCATTTAATCCGTCAATAATAAACAAGTGACAGCATTGCGGAGCGCGTTGATCGGACAGGACCATTCTGCACCTGGTACAGCAATGTCTACTTCTAATTTGAGTTCCATAGAATTATATTGGGTAGACAATAAGAATACAGCAACTAAAAGTGTAATTCAGTAGATAACTTTAAAATACCAGACATGGAGTCCAATACTGGAACTCATAATCGGAAACAAGTCCAACTTGCAGCAGTAAAGTAACATGCTCCAATTATTTCTAAAAGTCTTCGTAAAAAAATACTAGGTCAAAAAGGATAAATAGAATCTAGACACAGACACGAAGTTGCAACAAATGAGTTCATGCTTGTTGGGAAACTTTGGAAAAAAGTTGGTCTATAAATGACAACACTTTAGACATAGGTGGAAGGAATAATGAGGTTCACCAGTTTCCTTCTCCCAGTCCCAGTCTAGGCTCACCAAAAAGTCTCAAGGGTGGAGAAAGGAAAGGGCTGTAGGCCTCGTGGAACAATATGCAGGTGTCAAAATTCCACTCGTCTGGAAATGTCAAGATAGAAAAGTAATTCAGACATTTGGTATTGAATGTTTGCAAGAGAATGCAGATTATTAGAGCGTAACGAATAGTACAAATCTTACTCATCATCAACAACAGGAAAACCAGAAGTTCTGTGTTTGAACGAGAGTTTGTAGTGCTGTTGATGTTGGCAAAACATCAACACGTTTAGATTTAGTTTTGTCTTTTAAATAATGGAGTAAAAGATTCAACATATGACAAACAATGAAAAAAAGTTGGAAGGACAAATACCTCACCAGCGACTCCTCTTTTTCTCTCTAAGGAAAAATCTATTGTCCCCTAATTATGTTTCTTTTTGTACATCTATTAAAAATTTAAAAATAAATAAATTTTAAACAATAACCTTAATTTCCTAAATCTTAAACCCTAAATCCTAAACTCTAAAAAGTACATCATACATTTAATTTTTTAAACCCTAATCATAGTCTTAAACCTTAAATCCACTAATCTAAAGAAAATATAATAAATAATACGTTGGATACGATTAGGAAAAGAAAGCCCATGATTCTCTACAAACCATTGGGCAACCCACCAACATCATCCACAAAGTAGTTTTCAATACTTTTCATGTTGGGCTTGCTTTTTGGGTGCTTTGAAAATGGGGAGGAAGAGTAGCCAGCCCTCCGTTGAAACTCAGCCAATGACAGATGCATGCAACCTTAAGGAGCAGTTGATCCTTTTTTTAAAAAAAAATAAGTTTAAATTAATATAATTTTAAAAAATAATTAAATATATAATACTAAATATTTTTGCATACCCATTTTAGATAGAAAAATTATTTTTGCATACCCATTTGTCTTTCAACAGTTGGGTCTCTTATCCTTATCCAGTTGTATGAGCACTTGTCTGATGTGTCCTACATTCACAATATCTTATCATTTTCCCCCTCCAATTATTACTTCCCTTTGTAGCTAAATCAGTTCATCTTTTATAATAATCTCCTCCCAACACATGAGCTCTTTTGTTGGCTGTCCAACGATTCATTATATCAGGCAAGACCCTAATGGAAGTGGAAACGCACAGTAGTACAAGGATGCCATTATCATATATTTAACTATTTACATTTTTCTATCATAAGTATTAGTCTATATTTGGCATAATGAAACAAAATATTTTTAACATCTGATTGAATAATTATTTTGATATTTATTTTTTTAAAATAATTTAATTATTAATATTTTATTTTAAGTCAAAATAATATTTATATAGATAAAAAAATATTAGTTAAATAATAGTAAATAATTTAAAATGATGTAGCAAATTTACATAATAATGTATGTCGCAACAGCAGTGTCGTACAAGCAAATATGTTAATGTTACATAATGATACATCTGTCAAAAAATAATTTTATAAATTTGTATAAAATATTTTTTCTTACATGTCATTTTGTCAAGTTGTTTAATATCAATTAACTAATAATTTTCATTCACCAATGTATGTTAGGTTTGATGATCACTCAACTATTACTCTCAACAATGAGTATTTTGACCCGAAAAAAAAAATATTAAAAACTAAATTACTTTAAAATAAAGAATAAAAATTAAAATAACTATTCAATCAAATATTAAATATATTTTTTACATTATACTATATATTTTAACGTGTCAATTTTTCTTGTTATTAATATTCAGGGACGAGCTAATTGATGCTTAAGGGCCCCCAACCCATACTCTGAAAATTAGTTTAAATAATAACTTGATCAAATAACAAATTATCCCATATATAAATAAATACTAAAATTTAAAAATATAAAAATTTATTAAATATATAATTAATTAAGTATCATATTAAAGAAGAAGAATGACGATATATCTAGTGGTGGTAAATGGGTAATTCGGTTCGGTTTTGGTTCGGATTGTTTCGGTTCGGTTTATTTCAGGTTTGTTTGTATTTGGTTTAGATTCGGTTTGGATCGGTTCTGGTTTTGATTTCGGTTTTAATTCGGTTATATGATAATTTGGTTCGGTTCGGATACCGGATCGATGATTCGGGTCAATATCGGATCGATTATTTTCGAGTCGGGTCAATATCGGATCGGATGTTTTCGGGTCGGGTCCATGTCGAGTTATTCGGGTCGGGTCGGGACAATCTTTAAATTTTCAGGTTAATTTGGTTTGAGTTGGACTTAAGTATAAATGTAATCGTCTATATTATGTATAGAATTAATCATATATTCTTGTAAAAATATATCTTTTTTATTTTTTATTGGAATTGTTTTGAAATTTTTTGTCTTAGCTTTTATTCTAGTAAAGTCAGTATTGGTAATTTAAGGGATAATGTCATTTTTTATAAATACATGGATTCATTAATAACATTTTGGTCATTTTTATAACACCCCAAATTTTAACAAAAAATAAATTGATTTTTAAATAAGGAAATGTAATATTAAAAATTAAATTATTATCAGATATAGTGATTAATTAGTATTATTATAATACAAAAAGAAATAAAATATATATTATTTAATTATTTATCATATTGTTAAAAAATAAACAATAGTAAAAATATATTATTCATTCACTTTGACTCAATTATCAGGTTAAAATTGGATTGATGTTTGGTTTAGATCGGTTTTGAGCAAGTTAATTTTGGATTGTTTTCGGTTCGGGTTACTTTCGATTCGGGTGAAAATCAGTTCGGGTCAAATCGGTTACGGGTCAAATCAGTTACGGGTCTATATCGGTTCTTCTAAAATTCGGATCGATTTTGGTTTTGGTTTCGGTTTCGATTTGGGTTTCGGATCACGCTAAATCATCAATTTCAGTTTTGATTCGGGTAAATCGATTCAGTTTTCGATTCTCGGATCAAATTTGTCAGGTCTAGATTTATCTTCAAAATTCTTGATCTAATAATAATCTGAATCTTTATAAATTAAAATATTAAACAAAATACACTTTGTCCCATAAATTTTATGTTTAAATATATAATAAATCTTTATATTTTTAATCTTCGTTAAAGTTTAATCTTAACTCTGTCTATGTATATATTATATCAATTAGACATTAAAAATCTACAGTGGGATTTTAGACAGACATAACAAGAACGACCGCACGAAGCACCAAAATATTTATTAAAAATTAAAAAAATATAATTATATGTATATAATAATTATCTAAAATTTAAAACATAGAAAAAATCACTTTTAGGTGAAAATTAAAAAAATTTAATATTTAATTTTTATTATTAAAAAGTAATTTAATAATATTTTTTATTAAAATATTTTCTTAAAAATTATATGTTTTTAAATAAATTATACAAATCTCTAAAATCTTTAAAAATAATAATATTTTTAATAAAATATAAACGTTATTTTAAAATTATATAATATCTCTAAAATCTTTAAAACTTATTCGATACTCCATCTCAAATTGCGTGCATCTAGGTCGGGGCTATGCCCATATCTAACTCAAGTCTACGGATAAATCTACAGTTTGAGGAAGATAATATTTGAATTCCTCCACGTTTAAGTAAAACTAAATATTTCCCCTATCATAAACGAGTTAGATAGAAGCCGTGGCCGACGGTAGATTATGAAAAGGGTATCAATAAATAAATAAATATCCACATAAAAAGTAGAAACGACGGTGGATGCTAAACTTCAAGTGCAAATAAATCTTTGCGTCTCCTAAAATTGTAACCTTTAAAGCATGGTGCCGACAACATTCTCTCTCTATTTTTTCAATGAATGAATTTGGATTTTGTCATCATCTAATTTGCGACAACTCATAAATTATTGGTCTGTACTGTTTGAAGGATTAAAAAAATAAAAGAATTTCGTGCAAATAAATAGAAAAACAATACTTTGGTCATGTTTCATGCGTCAGTCTCATGGAATTACAAGAATTAATTTTATTCATAAACTTAACCAAGGTTATTCCAACCCTAATGGCTCGTTTTAGTCCAATTATTTTCGAACATAAGAAGAAGTACAGGATAGCCGCGGGTCTTAATCTTTTTTCTTGATTTTAATTTAGTCTACTTTTATTATATTTTCTGGTTTGATTTATTTGATGAGTTTTATTATATTTATTATCACGTTTGAGAAAAAGTAGAATTTTTAATTTCTTATAAAAAAAGAGAATAATAATTTTATGACATTATACTTAGCTTCTGGCTTTTCCCATGCAAAGTGGCCGGTTGTTCGCCCTTTAGGATTTCGTTTTTTTTTGTTTAATATATTTCTTTTTATTGTAAAAAAAAATCAATTTTATTCCTAGGACAAATACAATTCCGATTTGATCTAATATTTTTTCAAATGATGAGATAGATATCGTCATTTGTATACTTACCTAAGTTGCGATCATAATTATATAAAAAAAAACAGTTTCATCTTTTAGTAATACAAAAAATATTATATGCACTAAGAATGGAAACTTCTAGTTTACATAAATAACTTAGGTTTAGGAATAAATGGTTTATTTTATGATTTAAAATATAGAGTTTATATTTAGGTATTTTAAATTTATAGATTGTGGTTAAAATGTAAAGTTTATGTTTTAATTTAGGGTTTAGATGTTAAGGTTTAGGGGTTTAAGTAATATTTTAGAATTTTAAGTTTTAATCTATAAATCTTAAATCGTAACACTAACCCCCTAAATTCTAAAATGTTAAATCATTAAATTATAACCCCTAAATTAATTCTCTAAACCATAAATCAAAGACACTTAAGGTTAAGGATGTTCAAAACCGACCCAATAAATATCCATTGATCCAATAAATCTAATGAATCGTTAAATACCTTTTAGACCGGTTTTAAACATCTGCGGTAAATTTTAGGGGGTGGGGGAGAAAAAAGGGGCAAAATGTCCCCATCGGTTTCATTGAATGGTTGTTTGTATTGATTGATGGCGTGTATGGTTAATTTATAGTCTCTTTTCCTTCCTGTGGACGACGGGTCGAGTGTCCTGGTGGTCCAGGCATACATATATTTGTCTACGTTAACTACTTTTTCTTCTTATAATACATGCCAACCACGATTTTCCTTTTTAAGAAACTTTCTAAATCAAGTCCAATAATTATAAATTCATCATCCCACCACCACCCATCTTGCTTATGATTTCCATGTTTCAACCAGAAATCAATGTGAAACGAGGGGGGGCTTTATTGTTTTAGCACAAATGGGGACACGGATGTTTAGTGAAGATACATGAAAGGTTAAAACATGTCAATAACAAGGACATAATAACATTTTTTGGGTCAGGTAGACCCCTGGGGTTAGGTAAAAGTTTTAAATATATAGGTCTATTATTTTTGTTGAAAAAATACGGAAGAAATTAATATATTTTGATTTTACATTGATTAGAAGATAGAAATTATAGATCATACCGAGATAATATCAAAACTTTGATTTGAGTTTTTTAAAATTAAATTGAGATCAAGAAAAAAAAAGCAAGGTGAATACTTTGGCACCAGTTATGTAAATAATGATCATCAATGGTCGAACGAAGGCAATGGAAGGGATTACAACCACGAGAAGGAAGAAGAATGTTGAAATTTTAGAAATAAAAACCTAAAATACAATGTTTTGATGCCGGTGTTAGACAGTTATAATCAGATGTATCTTAAACCCTAAAATTACAAATAAATAAAATTCATTAATTAAAAATAAATATATTTTTTATTTAACAATTTATTTTTAAAAGTGTTTTTTTATTTAAAACATTATTTAATTCGAACACAAATCATACTTTCTTAATCACACTTTTCTTTAACAAATTCTACCTAAGAGCAGAGATGGAGATAAGGTCAAATGTTGAGAGAAATAAAGTTTTTTATGCTTTAAAATCTAAAAAAATAAAAAGAATAAAAATTTTATTTGACTATTATTTAAACTAATAAAGACTTCAAATACTATATAAAAAAATAGAGAGAGGCAAGAACCCCTCCCATTATGTAAATACCTCCACCTCTACTTAGGAAGATAGATAATATGTTCCTAGTAAATTTTGAACTCACAACCTAGATAATAAAATAAAATAAAATATCAATCGAAAACTTTAGCCGCATGCTCGAGATTATTGACCCCTTTTCTTTCCTTCAATATTATGAAACTGCTTTACAACACAACTAAATTTAGTGCGATGTCTTATACCTTTACACCCATTCTCCCCCTGTTCTGCGCTAACATTTTCATTTACCTAATTCTGAATCAAGGATTCCTTCTCAAGAGTAACCCATAAAGAGTTCATTATTTTATCGTAACCCATAAAGAGTAACTTAAAAGTAAAATTTATGAATCTCTATTCCATCTTCATATGAACAATACGAACTAAATCAAGGATTCCTTCTCAAGATGGCTTATTATAGCATTGAATGATTTGGTTGCATCTAATTATGCATACAAGCATTAAAGAAGCAATAAAATTAAAATAATGGTCCCCACTTATATTATTTGGTTAATAATAATATTATGTTGTAACAACCTTCAAACCAAGTGATTAAAATTCTTATCTGATGTTTATAATTAAAACATAATTGGATTCTCTCTATAAAAAAATCTGGTCGCCGTTCTTTTTTTTAAAATTTTATCTTTTTTCATTTTCTATTTTGATCGTTCTCTTTGATCGGTAGTTGTTTGTCGATAAAATCAGTCTTGGGTAGTGGTACTTTTTGCACGACAGTTTGAATCGCCTACAACTTCTTCTTCTTTTGCTATGCGCCTCGTTTGGACCAAGACAAAGAGATTTAGGAAGCTTCTGAATTTTATTGGTATGCTTCTTTCTATAGGAAATTTTATTTTTCTTTGTTTTTGAATTGTAAGAATTTTTGAATTTTTTAATTCAATTATTTTACTTTTTGATTACGATGTAATTATAATTTTCTATGAATTTAATAAAAATTCAATAGTATTTATCAAAAAAATTCTTATTTAATATTTTTTGTTATAGGTTTAAAATTCATTAAAAACTGAATTCAAACCAAATAAATCATTTGTCGCATTCAATTTTATTGTTGGCATCTAAATTCTTCTTTCTTGTAGTTGTTTATTCTCCTTTGTTTTTAATCTCAAATAAAAATTCCAATATTTTGATTTTTTTTTTCTATCTTCTCACATACATCAATATATTATCTAATCAGAAGAGATAATTTTTTATGATTAAAATTAAGTTTTCCATAAAAGATAAATGATGTATTCAAAAGTATACTTAATAATTTTTTTTTACCCTTTGGGTTTGAATTTTTTAAAAAACTTGCTCTTATATTTTTTAAGAAATTATACCATGAACTCTTTTCACTACATCATTTGTGATTTTAACCAATAAAATTTATCTATCTTATTTTTTTAAGGTGAGTCATTACATCTTTTCTACATGTAACTAATGCGTGGGTAGTTGTTAGGTAATTACTTAAAGATGAACAAACCTGATTACTTGGATTACAAATGACCTAGTGAACATGTTTTATGATATAATCTCTCCATAGTTTTCATATTGAATTTAATCCCAAGGTTCGTTTCAAATATCAGGTGTGTTGTATAGGTAAATTATACATTTTATCACTAACCTTTTTAGTCATATTTTAGTTACTAAAATTTATCAATATTTAATATAATCATTCAAATATTAAATCATAAAGATATGGTGACATAATTTATTTTATTAATATTTATATCACATAAGTAAAAATTTAGAGTTAAAAAATTTAAAATCTTTCTCCTTCACCCTAAATTAAAGTATAAATAAATAAAACATTCCATAAACTATTAGTGAATCATTCATATAATGTTTATTTATGTTCGTTTGATATACTAAATAAACGAGTATAAACAAAATTTTTATGTTAATTTAATAAACGAACGAACACGAATAAATATGTTTTGGTTCGTTTATTTTCACGAATAATCTTATTTATGTGCTCATTTACTCGGTTACCATTTTCCTTCTAATTTTTACATTAAAATTTATTGAAGAAAAGGATTAAATTGGACACAAGGTGAATTTTAAAGTTCAAATTGTAAAAGCTAAAGAATTTAAGGATTAGTGGTATAATTTTATCATTTTAGCTATAAAATAAACATGTTTGCTAATGTTGTACGAATATGTTCATGAACATATAAATAAACAAATACGAATATCTTTAAAAATAAATAAATGAATGTAAACAAAATCTTATTTATTTAAACTCGATTCATATACATCCATCAAACCTTACCACCATGATTATGAAAAATACAAAGTACTTGACCTAGTTTTAATTGTATTATTATTATTATTTTCATGTATATTACAATAAATACGAGGAACAAATAAAGAAGAACAGCAATTGGTAGATGATAAGGAACTGTGGGCCCTCATCCTGTACCCTTGGATTGAACTTTTCCGGAAAGCTTTTCCTTTTCCCTTAATTATTCTGATTTCCTTTTCTGAACACCCAAACACTCCCATTTCCCAATCTCATCCTTTCCAGTTCCCCACGTTATAAAAAGCATTTATCGAAGGATTAGTTTATTACGTGCATCGAACATTGTTACACACCACTAATGATGATTACCGTTGAATACTATTAAATTAATTAATAAAAATTATAAAATTTAAAGATTAAACATATAATTTAAAATAATTTAAAATAAAATTTTAAATAATTTAAAATAATTTAAAATAAAATTTAAAATAAATTATATATATTATATTTTAATTTTTTAAAAATAATTTAATTAATTTTTTTTAATTTAAAAATAAAAATATTAAATCAAAATCCTAAACTTAAAGGCTAAAAGTACTAAACATTAAATCCTAAAATCCAAAATATCAAATCATAAACTCTAAACCCTAAGACAATAAAATCCTAAAATCTAAAAATATAATCATACCCTAAACTCTAAAATAAAATTGAAACTCTAAAAGTATAAACCCTAAACTTGAAGACCAAAATTAGTTTAAGATTTATGATTCTGGAGTTTTATTTGTAGAGGTTAGATTATTTTAGGGTTTAAATTTAATGTTTATGGTTTATTTTAGGGTTTGGAGTTTAATATTTAGTGATTTAGGTTTTGGATTTTTGGTTTCAGGGTTTAGAGTTTAGGATTTTTTATTTTTTAAAATTAATTTAAAATAATATTTTATTCAATTATTAAAAAAATAAAATAAAAATATATAGAAAGTAATTTAATAAAAAAATTATTTTAAATATTTTATAACTATATGTTGAGTCCTTAAAGTTTTTAATCTTTATTAATTAATTTAATAGTGTTCAACAATGTTCATAATTAACAGTGTTTAGCGGTGTTCGACACCTACCGTAGAATTTTCCATTTATTTAATCATTCATTTTGAAAAGATAAACTTGATTTTATTTCTATTGGATAAAATAATTTTAATATATTTATTATTAATTTTACTTTTAATAAATAAAGTATAGCCAATTAGTATTTTAAATTATTAATGCGATCCAGTGAAAGATCAGGTAATTAACGGGGTTGAATATTAGCCTTCTTTCTGCTGCCTATTTACTGGTGGGCATTTCATTATTTATAGAAAGACACAAACATAGTAAAATTGGTTTTCGATTTGTTTAACGTGGGAAATGTCGAGTAAAGAACTTGGTTTTTGGCAAAGGATGAATTTTGGAAAAAAAATTATGGTCTTTGCTTTAATTTATATCCTCGGACTTAAGGTTTAATATGATATAATTATGGATTATACTTAGTGATGGAGTTAGGACCTAATATTAGAAGGGTAAGAATCTATTAAATATTTAAATTAAAAATTGAAAAGAACAAAAATTTATATTTAATTATTATTTAAATTAAAAAAATTAAAAATGTAACTATACTAAAAAATTTAAGAGGAGCAAAAATTTATTAAACATTTAAATTAAAAATTAGAAAAGACAAAAATAATTATTTAATTAATATTTAAACTAAAAAAATTAAAAATATAATTGTACAAAAAAATTTAGGAGGGCAACAACCCCTTTCAACACGTACACAGCGTCCCTGGTTAGGCTATTAATAGACCTTAAAGTTGTTAATAAGAATTAAAAAGATTTTTATCATTAATGTTGATTTAGTTTTTAAATAAAATGTAATAAATTACATTTTTAAAAAGTTATATTTTAATAATTATATTTTTAAGCTTTAAAATCCTAAATATTATTTACTAATCCTTAAATATTAAACCCTAAACATAAATACTAACCCTAAACCCTAAAGTTAAACCTAAACTATAACTACTAAAAAATAAATTCTAAAATTAAATCATAATCCCAAACTCTAAACCTAAACAATAGCCATAAACCCTATCCAAAAACCTAAATCTTAACTACAAAACCTTAAATATAAGCCCTAACTTTAACCTAAACTTTAAATCGTAAACTATTTTAGGTGAATATTAATTATATTAAACAATTTATGAAACAAAATCCTATAATTATACACATAAAAATTTGTAAGATTCAATTTTCCGAAGACACGTTACTCTTCTAAAGAGATGACTTGAGTTTGAACTTTAAAGACAATATTATTTACATAAAGAATTATAAATCTTGAGTATGAACCATATATATATATTAATAAAAAATATTATTATATATATTATTACAAATGATTTATTAGATAAATACATTCATTTGGGTATTTTTCCTCAAATATTTTTTAAATAGAACCTTATTAGATTTTAAATTTAAAATAAAATTTTAATGAGGTTATTTTTTAAAAAACATCTATAAAATTATACCACTGATATTTTCACATTTTAGCTATCATTTTCATGTTAACATAAAAAATAACAATTTCAAATACTGAACTAGAAAGTTTAGTAGATACATTTCTATCCTACCATGATTCATATAGAGCATAAACATAAGCTTGTAGTTAAAAGGATAACGAAGCAATCATGCATATTATGTAGTACTACTATAATCGCCTAAACATGCGTGTTGAGTGTCGTGTGTGCTAATAAAATGATTTAGTCTTGTGCAAGTATACACATCGAATAAGTAATAATTGGGTAGGAAAGTTCAAAAGTAGTTAACACATATAAAATACAATAAAATCTTTTGTATCAACATATGTTAAAGCAAAATTATAACTTTCACAAAAATGCTATAACAAAATAAAGTTGAGAAAAAAGTAATAAGATAAAGTTGTACAAGAACAAAAACGAAGGAATATTCAAGGTAAAAGACTAACTAGGCTAATTATGGAAAGTTTTTTACTTTTATCTTGAATGCTCACTGTTTCTATGTTTTAAATATGTTCGATAGAGTTTGCTAAAAATGCCTTCACTATCCTTAGTCAAAGGCCTAACACTCGAAAATGCTAAAACATTACCTCATGGTTTCAACCTTAACACCTAAAATGTTGATAAAGTTCTACCCCTTTTAGTCGTTGAAACTCTACCTTATCCCTAAGGTGAGTTAGGAATCTATTTCCCAACAGTAACCCCATTGTTCATGGTGATCTAAGCTTTTCCTATCACTATGTCTAATATATTCCAACCTAAATAACCATATTATAGATTCAACTCATAAA
This sequence comes from Abelmoschus esculentus, assembly GCA_035048815.1. Taxonomy (NCBI): domain Eukaryota; kingdom Viridiplantae; phylum Streptophyta; class Magnoliopsida; order Malvales; family Malvaceae; genus Abelmoschus; species Abelmoschus esculentus. The sequence goes on from JAUCBN010000036.1 coordinate 12,129,261, forward strand.
TAGTCATGCTATATTATCAACAATACTCAAATTCATAATAGGGATATCAAGAATCAAACTTCTATATAACTTTTATTATAATTAAATGAATACCAATAGAGAATTCAAATCTAAGTCACAAAGCTATAATCAACATAGGTAATCATCCTAGCCATTGAAGTATAAACACTATTATCAAAATAACATCTCATCCCCATTACTCTCTCACTACTACTAATGTTATGAAAGACATACTTGAGCTTTTCACTTGGCGATTATATGGAATCCTTGCTTGCCCTTGCTGCCTCAACATCTTTTATTCTGTATTACAAGGTAAAAGAAAGGGTTAAACATAAAGCTTAGTGAGGAAAATAAAAACATATTTAAAAACACATTTAAAAATACCTTGCAATGCAACCCATAATAAATTGATTTCATCAATTGAAAACCACATGTCATGCTCTTTATAAAATAAATTTTTCATGGCTTACAACATGACTTTTAAAAACTCAGTAAGTGTCATCAAACCATGGCTAACAATACCATCATTAAAATCTAGTAAAACTACATCTTTGAAATCACATGCTTTATAAGTAAAAACACAACTCGTACATGCTACTCACATAGCAATGCTTACACATGCATCTCAATGCACAAAACTTAAGTCTTACATGATAACAACATAGCAATGCTCAAATCACATGCATACCAATACACAAAACCTCATTAAAAACGCACACATAATACCATATGTAATCAATTAAAAACCATGACACTTACCTTTGAAAAGTAAAACTATATATTGGTGCTACTGATCCAATTTGTACTACACCAAATCGTTAGGATAAACGGACAACCGCATGATAGTAATACCCCTAGAGCATACGCATATTGGTATTACCCACAACATAATAAGTCTCATCTTGGTGTCTGGTGATAGTACTACATCTATTATCCCCTATGTGATAGTACTACCCCTATCACACAACATTAGGCTAAAACCCAAAATGCAACACACAAGGAATTTACACATGTACGAATTTTGAATATTTTAGTGCACTCTAGGCCTATTGATTGATCAACTTATCCCATAAGGTTTATCACTCAACTAGCCAATATATTATCAAAAATCAGTGCTCAAAACTTAATTCAAAACATAATTCAAGTCATATGTATCCCACTTTTCACGCATTACTTGCAAAACCCAATAAAACCATTTTATCTTAATTTTCAAAACAAAATCATGGGAACATTGATTGAATATAAAATCATTTTAAAAATAGTCTTATGAGCATTTATATACATGTATAATCACATATGCACAACACAATAAGAGCATTATAGATAACATAGTAAAAATATGATATAATATGAGAATCTTTAAGAAAACAATACTTTAAGCTTACCTCTAAGTATAGAGAGGTTTTCAGACCTTCTTTACACCCCAAAACTTTTTTAAAACATTATCGTATAGGTAGACCTCGTAATCTACTCACCGATTTATCAAAACTTACTCGATAAGTCACTCAAAAACACGATTCGGCTTTCTGATCTCCCTCAAACTTGTTCCTCTACCTTTTGACCTAATTAAAGCATCAAAAACATAGGGTTTAGTGCATTATAACGCACCCAAACATCCCTCAAGTCGGACCAATAGATAGCAGCCCCTAAAAACACCATAAAACTTAACTGAAACTCACCGAAAACCTCTCTAAACACCCTTAGAAATTATGTCCGAGATTAAATACTTGAAATACATCTTAATTACATCTAAAAAAATTAAAGATTCATTTATTTAGGCATCAAAAATAGACATGTAAAACTCTTGAAAGAAAATCAAGAAAACGATGGATTTTTTTATTAAGAAAATCGATTTTATTGATTTAAGAATTCAAAGATTGTTAAAATAAGCCATGAACTTAGGAATTTTATTAAATAATTTTAGGTTTTAAAGATTAAAATGATTCTCACCTCCAAAATTATTCCAACCTCCTTCCAACGTTTAAAAGCAAGTAAAATCGAAGAAAATTGAAGAGATTTTGAAGAACAAAAATATAAAAAATTAATCAAACAAATTTTTATTGAAAAGACTGATGTTTACATTTGAAAAGATGATGTAATGGCTGCAAAAAAGAGAAGTTGAAATTATAACAAAATAGGTTTATATTCTGATATAAAATAGGGTTTTAGGATTAATAGTTAGGTATTAGGGTTATTTAATTAAAATTATGGTTAAGGGTCATTAAAATAGACCCTTGGAAGTCTTAGATCAACTAGAATTACAATTGGATCAAAGCCCCTTAAACATTCAAAGTTTTGGCTTAATTTATAAAATTATCCTCAAGTTTCATTTTTTACAATATAGTTACTAATTTCAAAGTCATAGAGATTCAAGGGTCAAATCTAGAAATTGAGTTGAAAAAATTCAAATTAAATTAAATAAGAATTTTAAGATATTTTTCTATAATATATTTTGATTAAAAATCAATTTTGAAGTATTTAATCCCGAACTAGGCTAAATCGACGAAACCGGTTTACTAAACTTTTATGTCGAATTTTGGGAGTTACATCTAAGCTAATCAAACCCCTTATCTATGACAATCTCCCGAGAGCTCTTACAAACTAAGGTTGAAGATAAAGATGCAAGCTTTCACGAACAAAACACATATAAAATCAGAAAAATAGTAAAAGACATCCATTTAAAACATTAAAGCATCCATAACAAAGCCTAAGCCATACGAAAATCAGTTTATAGCTAGGTTTAAAAGACTATTCACACTTCCATCTTTGAAAAACATTTCCCTTCAAATAAAAAGAGATAAAACAAAGTGAAGTGGAAAGAGATCTCAAAGAACTATGCCGTGATATATTATAGCTTGTAGCTTCTCCCGAAGTCGCGCAAATATCCCTTTTCTTGAATCTCCCAACAATAGTGGATTAGTTGGAGGTAGAAGATGAGAAAATTACCACATTTCTTCTTCTTCTTTCTAACCTCACTTTGCTTATTTTTCGACTCTTTTTTAATATGCTTCAATCTCTCTTTTTTCTTGCTCTCCTCTTGAAGAAACCAATGGTATTGTATTTAGGAAGCTTCTAGGTTTTTGTGCCCAATTGTGCAAGGCATATTCTTTTAATTTTATATAGAAGTGTAGGTAATTGTAGCTGGCCTGACATTCAAGTGCACGGAATGGCAACTGCACTTTTGTGTTTTCTATAAATCTGTTTTGTAACCTCCTAGATCGACCTTTGCGAAAAGCCCGACCTAAAGTGGTCACATTGTTTTTTTTAAACATAAATCAAGTTTCAAGTAAATCAAATAACTAGTACGAACAAGAGATAAGTCTGAGTACCTCTTAAACAAGTAAAAGTGTTACCAAAATAAGGTGTCTTGAAAACATAATTACTCGTAAAATAATCCACAAATCCGATGTCAAACATAATGTATATTAAAAACATCATTAGCAAAATAACACATGTCACCCTAAACGTAAACGGGAAATTTAAAATATTACTTCAAAGAATAACCGGAAAAAGAGTAGATCCTCTAAGTGCCAAAACCGAGATGCCTATCTACGACTATTTGAAAGGGAAGAAAACGGGTGTGAGCTACCAAGCCCAGTGTGTTCCAACAATGCATATTAAGATCACATGTATAGTCATATAAGCAGTAATATCGAAAAAACAGTTCATGCGTATGTGTTGTGCTACCCCCTAACCGCATTCTTGGATACAATTCCTCGGAACGGTATCTGATATAGGCATTAACCTAAACCCGATAAGGCGAAAGTACCGATATAAGGAATCACCTAAGGTTACAGGCGGAATTACCCCGGTTGTAGTACGGGAACCGATAACAGGTGGAATTACCCTAACCGAAGCTAGGAACTGTAAACAGACAAAATTACCAACTAGATCAAGGCTGAACCGAATCTCAAACACTAAACATCATCCTAATCCCAAAGTGAGAGACATGAAGTAATAACAGAAATAATGATAGCAGTACCAGAAAATAATCAGATATCATGTATATATCAAAACAAGAAAATATCATATAGGATATATCAGGCATACAATAAAAACAGGATGTGATCATGCTTAGATTTCAAATTAATGTCCATGTAAAATCCAAGAAAACAGCCATGTGCACATAATAGGTTCGTTTAAAACGAGAAAATAGTCATATAGCACACAAGGAAACATACCTCGAAGTGGGAAGAGACAGACAGACGACCTACTGGGCATCCCAGCCTCACTCTGCAGCAGTAGTGAACCCTAAGGAAACAAGATAGAATTCATATCAATACGGGAATCTAAAAATTAGATTTATTCACTAGAGTTTAAAAACATACGGGTCATGATCGAATCTCGAGGCTAATCAAAACGGAAGGAGCCAGGTAGAGTCGATACTTGATCTAGAGAATTATGAAATCCTACAATTAATATGGTACCAAGATTAGACCTAATATTAAAACTTTGAACTTAACTTAACTTAGAAGAAAAGTTGACTCAAAACTTTAAAATCCAATTTGGAGGCTTTCAGGTTCGAATTTCGAAAAACGGACTTCATGGATGGACTCAGGACATCGAAAAATATAAAATCGGTGTTTTTGACAAATTTGACTTTTCAGGTCAAAGTCAAAGCTGACGTCAACAGTCAACGCTGACGTCACTGGTCAATGGGTCTTGTCAACGGTTGATCGATTCGGTCTAGGTTGGACCAGTTCGGTTCTGGTTGGGTTGGTACAGAACTGGTTTGACTCGGGTTGACCTGTTCAAGGCCGGTTTGGACTGGACAACTCGAAGACACCGTTTAGGGCGGCTGGAAATCGCCTCGGTGGCGCGTGGAGGCCACTTGTGGCCTTAAATCGGTCAGAAAACACATTTTAATCCCAAATTTTCCAGATTCAGACCATAACAACCCCTTTCCAAGCAAAACTTTCCAGAAACACACTAAAAAACCAGAAAATTTTCCACTTACCAATATGGATCTGTCGAGCTCCGATGATGGTCCATCAACGTCGATCGGAACGATGGTAAGGGGATTTTGATTGCCCTTCAACGACTAGCACAACGAGGATGTTGACGCGTCGGAAGGGCTCCGGGGATGGCCAGAAACGACTGAAAACAGATTTAAGGTTTCACCCTAATCGACGAAGCTTTCGGTTGTGATTCACGGCTAACCGGATGATGGTTGCGCGTGTGAAGCGATGGGTTGAGATCGGGAGACAACGACGAACTCAACGATGACAACGGTGAGAAACACGACCGGCCGGTGACGGAGATCGAGTCTAGATCAGGGGTGGGTGAGAGAGATGAATGGTTAAATTTGGTTCGAAAGAGAGTTGGTTCCAGATCTAACATTATTTTTATGGGACTCCAACATGGTATAAGGGTTTAAATACCTCGAATATTATTTTTATTATTTATTTTATTATATTTTTATTTATTTATTAACGGGTGTTACATGTTTGGTGCGCCCAAAAAGATATAGTATTTGTCGAGTCTGATCCAGCACTAAATATGTTATAACAGCTCTTTCTTTCTCTAGTTTTGTCCCAGCAAACCTGCGTTACACCACTAGAAAAATACCCTTCTCAAGAAGCATCTTTTAAAAATAAAATAAAATCATGAAAACATAATCTAATGCAAATGAAAATGAAATATAATTAAATGCAATACAAATATACTTGAAATCAAATAAAATCTTAAGTAAAGGGTATAAAATATACTCTTTCTAGAGGCTTGAGTCACATAATATCAATAACCTTCATCCGTTCAACTTACAATTTTGTTGTAACAAAATCTTGGACATCCACATCCCATCGAACAAGTGCTCACAAGGAACAAAATAAGCAACACTAACACATTAATGGTTTTAACCGATACATGGTTTACACAAGTATAAAACTTATTTTATTCTCATTTTATACATATACGAATTGGAATTTCAATTCCTTAGTTTTGTAATTCATTTTATATCTTAGAGACCCATTAGACTCTTTATCTTGAATTATAAAATCCCATAATCTAAAATCATATTTCTTAGATTTTCCAACACATACTAATATGCTTATATGGGTGTCGATCCACCCCCATGCGTACAAATACTCTTATTCGCATACCGATACATGGTCACATAAATTAATGATTTAAAGTCTAAAATTAAATAGATACACCCACAATGCATAGTGAAACATTTATCAGTACATATATATTATATATTGAAAACCAACTCGTATCAATGCACCCCTTAGTGTACCAATACATGCCTTTGCTATTGAAATCTACAATGAAATAAGGGTACTGGTACGCGGACAATCGTACTAATACACCCCTTATATTTCATTTGTGAAGAATCCTTTTTACAAAAAGGTATTTCTATGCGACTAATATGTATCGGTATGCGATCCCAAAACTTACATTTTTAGAGTTTGAAAATCACATGACACATTTATATCATCAATACAAACCAAAAAAATTAATCTTAGAAATTATGAGAGATGTTTATAGTTATTTTCTATCAATTTTATGAATTGTTATCAACAAAGCCAACATGCACCATTAAAACTCAATCATGAATACTTAAGCATTCCAATCATCGATCAAACACATAAAATATTATACTTATGATATACGCGAAAACAAGAAAATTAAAAATGTACTAACCTTCGTAAACAACAATTCTTATTAACATTAACTTCAAGCATTGCCTTAGACTTGAGACTTAGAATATTCCACTTTCTTCGTTACAAACAAATATCGTAAAAGTGTTACAACACTACCAATAAGATTTAAATATAGCTAAGGAAGATTCAAAATAACAAAAACAAGATTGAAACACTTAAACCTTTTTACCCCATCAACACTCTATTTTAACTCCAAAAATTCACTCAAACACCCGAAATCTTCTCTTTTTATGGAATTTTTTAGGGAAATGAGTTGATAAAGACGAGAAAAAGAGAGGACAAAAAATAAGGCATCTAAGACCTAATATCTCATCCTAAACACAAGGCTCAAACCTCAAGTTAACTCGATCCTTAGATTTTAAAATCTGATTCGTTACACATCTATATTTATACTAAAGTTTAATAATTGATTAAATTATATTAAAATAATTATATAAATAATAAATTACTATATATATCTTTCAGATATGTTTAGTAAATATGATCTAATTAATATTAATAGATATAAAATATTGATAATTAATAAACTATTTAAACTAACATCGAATATAATAATGTCCTTATGTATAATTTTATTTGTTTAAATAATCAAACATATATCAATTATTAGTTAATTTTATAAAACACTTTTATATAATAAGATAATATAACCCACTAATCAAATTCGTTAAGGCCACCTCGATCAACTATCAACTTTTAACACCGTCAACCAGAATGTCACATTGAGTTTTCGGCTCAAAACCCGTGTTATAAAATTTCGCTTCAAAAGCTTATTTAACAATTTCAAATCCAACCAATTCCATTTAATTCAAAGGCATAAAATCCAAGTATTCCAAAAGAATAACAACGAGCTCTAAATAAATACAAACTTTTAAAAGCATTCGACTTAAGTCCAAATAAAATAGTATTACAAAATACATATAGGATCCTAAAAGTACATGACCCACTACATCATGTAAATGTACTCTAATACATAGTCGATGTTGAATGTCCAATCCTCGATTATGCTCCTCCAAGCCCGATTGTAACCTAGATATCTACGGATAGAAACATATTTCGAACACTAAGCTACGAAAGCTTAGTAAATACTCCGTCATTCGACCCACATCGCACATATCATAAATAATCCAATGCTACATGAATGATGTTATAGCATGATAACAAAGACGCTACCATATCCGCCTAAACACAAGATAACATGCATGTATATTCAAGCACACCACATATACATATCAAGAGAAGTCCACAAAATATCTCATATATTATAATAATATAGGTAGTGAGGCTTACGTCCACTAAGCATCGGGATCCTACACTACGAGCAAGGCTCACATTCACTAAGCATAGGGATCCTACACTACAAGTGGGGCTTGCATCCACTAAGCATCAAGATCTCATACTCTACGGATGAGGTTCGCATCCACTAAGCATCAAGTCCCTACATCCATCCTTGGAATGGCCCATCAAACATCTTCTAACGAGGCTCATGTCCACTAAGTCTCAGTATCCTTCATTCAATATGTATTCAAGTGTTGTAACACTTATATATACGGTATCTAGATCCCACCATATAATATCGAACCAATAGGAAACCCATCAGTACATAGCAAGGTTCCTAAATCACCATACAACACGTGTAAAGTTCTCCAATACCCTATGGGTTATTATCACCATTTAATTACCCATCATTTATCGATTGATTAGCTAATTATCCCATAAATGAGGTTAAAATATCAATTTCTCAGATTTAGTATTCATTTTGCACCTTAGGAGACCTTTAGGACCCTTTACCCAGAATTATAGGACCCACAAACACAAACTCTAATTTTTAGATAGATTGCCCATCGAGTATTGATATGCCTGTATGGGGTATCGGTACACTCATAATATTAATACGCCTTCATGTCGTACCGATAGGCTAAGCTAATTAGATTCGAGCAACCCAAAAATACCTACTCGTACCAATCTGGCTAGTCCCTATATCGATATTGATTCAAGTCGATATCGATATACCTATATGACGTAAGGATACGCCTATGTATTAAAAACCAATTTAATAGTGGTATTGATACGCCCTTGCGTACCGATACTGAAAAAAGTTACTAAATTTGAAATATACAAGTGGTATCGGTAAACTGGCTCCTGATAGATATTCCTCATACATTTTACCCCCCAAACTACTCTATTATACCGATACGCTCCCAACCTGTATTGATATGCTTGCATAAAATTATAGATTTGGGTTACCAATTCACCCCAATCCCCTACCTAAACTAGGTAGTTGAATCTCATACCGTTCCTACAAGTTATTGAGATGATTTGTCGTGAGTTTCTAATCATTTTACAGCAATTCAACAACCATTCACCAAGTTACCTAAATTATCCAAGCTTGGACCTTGAACTTCAAGTTGGTATGTTAGGAAAATAAGGAAGAAAGAGAGGGGAAATCTAGGACAAAATGACCTAAGCTAGGGTAATTTTCTCTAAAAAAAATCATACCCCCAACCACCCGTTTACTCCAAAAACTTAATTACCTAAATGCCATTACTAGAATATCTATCTTATCCCAAGTGCAAGCCCAAAACATAACTTAAAGTCTAAAACTTTGGCCTCAAAGGCCTAAGAGTCGAAACCCAATGTTTCAAGTTAACTCGAGACTCAAATCCAAATTCTGGGTTGTGATAACTCTCCTCTTATTAAAAAAAAAATACTCAAAATTTACCTGACAAGAAGAGATACGGGTAATAAGTTCTCATGTATTTCTCGACTTCTCACATTACTTTATCGATCCCCTGATTTCTCCATAACATCTTTACCGAAGGTATGCTCTTGTTGTGAAGTTCTTTTATCTTTATGTCGAGAACTCTTGTATCCTTTTCCTCATAAGTCAAATTCGTATTGACTTTGATTTTCTTAAGTTGGACAACATACGAAGGATCTAAACGGTAATCCCTCAACATGAACACATGTAACAAATCATGGATATGTGTTAACTCTAGAGGTAAAGCTAGCCGGTAAATCACTAGTCCCACTCTCTACAGAACCTCATACAGTCTGATATACTTCAGATTTAACTTTCCTTTCTGACCAAAACAGATGATTCCCTTCCAAGAAGATACTTTAAGGAACATCTTTTCTCCTAATTCATACATGATGTGCTTACGCTTCTGGTCCACATAACTTTTTTATCGATCAAAGGCTACTTGTAGTCTCTCTTTGAAGATTTGAACCCTTTCTTTGGTTTGCCTAACAAGATTAGAACGTACTATCCTTCTCTCGTTAAACTCGATTCAACATAAAAGTTCTTACACCTACGCACGTACAAAGCCTCAAAAGTTGTCATTCTAATGCTAGATTGATAATCGTTGTTATAAGCGAACTTGACTAGCGGTAATAGATCCTCCTAACTCCAAGAAAAGTCAACTACACAACATCAAAGCATATCCTCCAAGATTTGGTTGACTCACTCAAGTTTTCAATCGGTTTAAGGATAAAAATTATACTGAAGTACAACTTGGTATCCAAAGCCTTATAGATGAATTTTTACAACCTTTCCGTCAAATCCAGATCTTTATTAGATATGATCAATGATGGCATACCATGTAGCCTTACGGTCTCCTTTATGTACAACTGTGCCAACTTTTTCAAACTAAAGTCCATCTATATCGATAGGAAGTGAACTGACTAAGTCAATCGGTCAACTATAAACCATATAACATCATGCTTTCTTAACGTCATTGGCAACCCAATAACGACATCCATGGTCACTCAATTTCACTTATACTATAGAATTTGGATAGGCTGAATCAAACTTGATGTTCCGCCTTAACTTGTTGACACGCCAAACTCTATGTTAAAAACTCAGAGACATCTCTTTATATACACGACCACTAAAAGAAAGAGCAACGATTTTGGTATATCTTAATACTCCCTATATGAACAAAAAAATGGACTACGATGAGCGTCCCACAAGATACGATCCCATAGATCTTCTAAAGTTGGTACATACAATTGCCTCTTGAAATACAGGAATCCATCATCATATACATTAAAATCTAACACCTTACCTCACTAAAAAACCTACATCAGAGCTACCAACTTCTCATTAAGCACTTATCCTTTTGATCTCATGAACTAGAATGGGCTCAACACGAAACTCTTTCAAAAGACCTTCATCTTCATTCCTCCTCAAACGAGCAAACATAGCTCTTAAGTCTGACATAGACTTTCAACTCAAAGAATCGGCGTGTACATTCGTCTTACTGGGGGATACTCTATGATATAGTCATAGTCTTTCAACAACTATATCCATTGCATTTGTTTTAGATTCAACAACTTTTGATTGAGTAGATACTTCAAACTCTTATGGTCGGTATAGATATAACATTTTTCTCCATAATGCGTAAGTAACCACCTTACTCTCTTGCATGAGCACACAATCCAACTCATTTAAGGAAGAATCGCTAAACACCACATATTCTTTTCCATAATATACGCCTTATGTTATTCAAAACTCAGTTGTCTCCTCTTGTTCCATACAAATGGAACCTTTTCTGCAACAACTTGGTCAACGGTACCGCTAAGATCATGCAAGTCCAAAAAAGTTACGGACCTCCGACACATTTGTTGGTGGTTTCTATTCCACTACAACTTGGATTTTCTAAGAGTCTACACAGATTCTATCCGATATAACTATGCTACCAAGAAACGACACCTCTAACAGCCAAAACTCACACTTATTGAACTTGGTGTGACACCCTCAACTCGGATGTCACATTGGGCCTTCGATCCATAACCCGTATTTCAAAATTTTTGTTTCAAAAGCCCAAATAAAAAATTCATGACCAAATACTTAATAAGTCCATTAATTTCAAACCATGGTAAAGTCAATAAATTCAAAAGTAAAGAAGCTCCAAATATTACAAATCATTTAAAATATTTGACTTAAAATCCAAATCAAATAAGAGTTATAACTATATATAGGGTCCTACAAGTACTTTGCTCATTATATCTAGTAAAAATGCTCTAACACAAGTCTATGTTGAAACCAACCATGATGATGCACCTAAGATCCTTGTCACCATCTAACCTACGCATGAAAACACATTTCGAAAACTCTGAGCTACAAAAGCTCAATGTGTATTCTACCACTAGACCCACATCGCACATATATTAAATAAAACATATGTAACATGAATGATGTCATGACATGAGTACAATGGCGCTACCATATCCACCTAAATACATGATATCATGCATGTATATTATCGACATACAATATATACATGTTTAGAGAATTCCACAAAATATTTCATATGCAATAATAGCAATATATATATATAGTAGTGCGGCCCGCGACCACTAAGCATCGGATCATATACTATGAGTAGGGACCATATCCGATAAGCATCGGGATTTAATACTCTAGGATGAAGCCCGCATCCACGAAGCATCGAGATCCTTCATTTGGCATGTCTTCGAGTGTTGTAATACTTTAATCATATATGTATAGGGTGTCTAAACCTGCCTCATAATATTATGTCAATAGGTAAACCATTAGCACATAACAAGGTCCCTAATATACCACATAGCACAAATAAACTCCATCACACCTTAAGGGTCGCTATCACCATTTAACTACCCACCATTTACGAAGTGATTAGCCAATTATCTATTAAACGGAGTTAAATTATTAATTCCTTAGTTTTAACATTCATTTTACACCTTAGAACACCCTTAGGACCCTTTATACCAAATTATAGAACCCCCGAATGAAAGTGTTAATTTTTGGATAGATTACCCAATAAGTATCGATATGCCTATATTAGGTATCGATACCCCCACAATATCGAAACACCTCTATCGTGTATTGATACGCTAAGATAAACAACTTTAAATAGCCCAAGAGAATACCTACCCATACCAATACGGTCCTACCTCGTACTGATACTAAACCGAGCCTATATCGATACACTTATTTGGTGTATCGATATGCCCTTATATGATAAACCCAATATAACAGTGGTATTGGTACGCCCTTGTCTAACAATATTAAAAAATGTCTTTGGACTTTAAAATATGCAAGGGGTATCAACACATGGGACCCCCGTACCGATACTCCAACTAACATTCCCCTTTAAATATACTTTATCGTACCGATATGCTCCTAGCCTGTATCAGTACACATGCACGAGAAAGTAGTTTTAGACCTTAAATTTTCCAAGAACACAGCCTAAACCTTTACCAGAGATTCTCAATTCATCCCTACATGTTATTTGAGTAGTACTTGGTCTGTTTCAACCTAATTTACCCCAGTTAATCAATCAAACATGAAATCACCATTAGTGGGGTGGTCTAGGCTACCAAAGGATTCAAGAAATTCAATATACATGTAACCACTTAATTTCATGAGATGTTTGATGCATAGGAGATAGATAGAGTATCAAACTTAAGAAAAAGCAACAACAATCACGTTTTTTCCTTTGTCTTCAAACTCTCTCCTTTCCTAAGCTTCTTGAGGGCTCTCAAATTTCTTTTTTTATAAAGAGATGTCAAACCAATAATTAGATACCATTGGAGAAGATTCTCACAACTTAAAAGAACTAAGAAACTTAGATTTAAGTTTCTGAAACATCCTTTCCATTTTCCCCTCAATCCACACTCATAAACCTCTTTTTCTCACTAAACCAATTTATTTTTATCATGTTTGATAGATATTCAACAACTCTAAAACCTTCTCTCAAGCCAGAAATGAGATTCTCAACAAAAACTATGATGATTAGACCTTTAGCAAGATATCTTCTCTTGCAAAGAGGAAGGGAGAAGAAATCAAAACAAGGGGACAACCTCACCCAACCAAAAGCCTCTACAGAAAATATTACTCCCTTTTCCCTTTTTTGTTCTTAATTAGAGGATTACAATATTTTCACTCACTTAAACCACTTTGGGCTAAAGACAACCTAACAAACCCAAGCCCAAGGCCCAAAACCAGCTCAAACCTCAAACTTGAGGGACAAACGTCAAAGCCCAACACTTTGGATTAACTCGACACTCGGATCTGAATCTGGGTTGTGACACTTGTCCTAGAGACACATATCCCTCAACACCTGAAGAACCACTCAAAAGTGATAGTCATGTTCCTCCTTCGAGCGTGACTATACCAAGATGTCATCGATTAAACCCACCCAAATCTGATCCAGGTATGTCTGGAAGATTTGATTCCCCAAGTCTAAAAAAGTCATAGGTATGTTGGTAAGCCCAAACGACATCACCAAGAACTTATAATGTTCCTAGCACGTTCTAAATATGGTCTTTTGGACATCCTCTTCCACTACCTTCAAATGGTTGTACCCCGACCTCATGTCAAACTTAGAAAATACGTGTGGACCCTTCAACTGGTCAAACAAGTATAAATTCTTGGCAAGAGATAAAGATTCTCAATCGTGACTTTGTTGAGCTGAAGGTAGTCAATGCACATCCACATTGACCCATCTTTCTTCTTAACAAAAATATTGGCGTTCCTCAAGGCGAAAAACTCGGCCGGATAAAGCCTGTCTCAAGCAACTCTTGAATTTTTTGCTTTAGCTCTTTCATCTTTGTAGGTTCCATACGATACAACTCTATAAAAATCGGTACCGTACCTAACATCACATATATATGGAACTCCAACTCTCTATCAGGACGTAAATCGATAAATCCTCTAGGAACAGGTCAATAAACTCACTTATAGTCCGCAAACTTTTTAACGCTGGGTTTTCCACTCTCACATTTACCACATAAGCTAAAAAGGCCTCACACCCTTGTTATATTACCACTAAGCTAATAAAGCTGATACCACATTCGGTAAACATGAGTTTCCCTCACCCCACACAACAAGATGGACCCATCAGCTACACGGAGCTTCAAACTCTTCAAGCTACACCCATTACTTGTATCATGTTTGAATAACCAATCCTTTCTTAGGAATGCTTCGAACTCTTGAAATGGTAGGAACATGAGATTCCCAAGAAAGCTTGACCTTTATACCTTGATCGAATATCTCTGATACACTTGATCCACTAACACATCATAAACTAAAGATCTTGTTACATGAACCCCTTCCTTAAGATCCTCGATCGAAATACCCTACAATTGAGATATACCACTATTGATATTGGAGTAGGTAGACCCCGAGTTCACAAGAGCAAATATGAAAATTGAAAACAAGGTAAATGTACCTGAGATAACATCTGTGGTTATACAGTAATTTTGTGCCTTCACCGTATACTATCTAGCAGTTGTTCTCGTCGTGAACTAGAAAATGCCATCTAAAACATGACTCCCCCCTCTACAGAAAAAGCCTCAGACCCTCTGGCCCAGATAACTGGTCCTCTACACATTTTCTATACCCAGCTTTGCAATCTTGGGACAGTTCCTTTAGGGAGTGATCTATCGATCCATAACAGTAATAAGCTCTAACCATTCTCCAACACTCTCCTCTATGATTTTGTCCATACTAGGGAAAAAAATGAGGCATATGAACTCTTTTGATAGCTCTCTAGAATCATCATTGGGAAGGATATGGATTGTCTCCTTCGACACGTCGACTCAGACCTTCGGTTCAATCTTGAACCCTAATTCAAAGCTCTTTTATTCTGATTTCAATAGTTTCTACACCTCCTAGAGTAGGAATAAGAGTTTTTGGATTAGCTTTGATTGTTCCCACTAGCACCTCTTTTCCCAATGATGATTCATAAGTCAATCATTACACTTGCTCTATGAACTTGGCACTAGCAGTCAACTCTGAAAACACCATAGGTGGGGAAATGGTGAGATAAGTTTGGATCTCCATCCTTAGGCCCTTTAGAAACCTTCTGTGTCTTATTTTCTCTGTGGCAACCAACTCCGAAGTGTACCTACTAAGTTGTAGGAACTCCTACTCGTAAGCGAAGATCGATCGGTTCCCTTATAGAAGATAGGTGAACCGATCCCTCAAGGTATCTATTTAGGTCTCGTCCATATAATTTTTCTCTAACTCTTCGAGGAAGTCGTCCCAAGTATGTCTGTTGGGATACAATCCAAGCTCCATCGTCTTCTAGTATTCTAGTACATTTCTCTTCAACAACGACAGCACAAACGATAGCTTATCCTCTAACCTCAACCTCATTTGTCTCTTGATCCAACGAGTACCATGTAACCATTGATCCGCTTATACGAGATTGGCTGGTCATGTCCCTTAAAACTCTATAACTCCTTGCCTTCGTACACTTTCAACATATGCCTCTATAGGAGTATCATATGACCTCAAAATATTTCTAACAATTTTGTGCAACACCTAATTCAGTTGCGGGAAGTAGTTGGCCCTTATACAGTTGCATCTTTCGATGGTGCCTTCAAGTCAAGCACACACACATTATGATAATCCCCTTCAAGGTAACACTAACTCTCCTCATCATCTCTTCCCCTTCTTAACAAATTTCTATTATGCAAAATAAACAAATAAGGTCACACCATCGAATTTTTAGCATTTAAGCAAGTACGACTTTAACTTATTGGCATGTACTCATCTAACACCTATATACCATACTAGACTCCTTCGAGAACTTTCTAGAACCAACTAAACCTAATCTCTGATACCACTAAATGTAAAATCATTGACCTAAATCTCACAATGGGCCTCTGGCCCAAAATTTGTGTTCAATTTTTTTATTCAAAAGCCCATTTAACAATTTCAAATCTAACCAAGTTCATTTAATTCAAAGACATAAAATCTAATTATTTCAAAAGAGTAATAAGAAGCTCCAAATAAATACAAATTTTTAAAATCATACGACTCAAATCTAAATAAAATAAAGTTACAAAATAAATTTAAGGTCCTACAAGTACAAGGCCTACTATATCATGTAAATATACTCTAACACATAGTTGATGCTGAAAGTCCAACCCACGATAGTGCTCCTCCAAGACTGACTTTAACCTAGATACCTACGGACAAAAATACATTCCGAACGTTAAGCTACAAAAATTCGATGGGTACATCGCCACTCGACCCACATCGTACATATCATAAATAAAGCAATGCTACATGAATGATGTCATAGCATGATAATAATGGTCATACCATATCCACCTAAACACATGATAACATGTATGTATATTTCAGCACACAACATATACATATCAAGAAAAGTCCATACAATATCTCATATATAATAATAATATAGGTAGTAAGGCTTGCGCCCACTAAGCATCGGGATCCTACACTATAAGCAGAGCCCACTTCCACTAAGCATCGAGATCTCATACTTAAGGGTTGAGGCTCGCTTACCCTAAGCATCAAGATCCTACATCCATGATTGTAATGGTCCAAACATCTTTGAACGAGGCTAGCATCCATTAAGAATCAAAATCCTCTATTCGGTAAGTGTTTGACTGTTGCAATACTTATATATAGGGTATCCGGATCCCGCCACAATATACAACCAACAGGCATCCCATCAACACATAGTAATGTTTCTAAATTACCACCCAACACGTATAAAGTCCACCAATACCCTATGAGTTAGTATCACCATTTAATTATCTACCATTCACCGATTGATTAGTCAATTATCCCCTTTACCCCGAATTATAAAACCTTCAAACTCAAACTCTAATTTTTTGGATAAATTACCCAATGAGTACCGATATGCCAATATGAGTTATCAATATTCCCACAGTATCAATACGCCTCTAAGTCGTAATGATACGTTAAGCTAAATAGCTTCAAATAACACAAAAATACCTACTCATACCGGTACCGATCCAGGCTCGTATCATAGGCCTATATGGTTTACCGATACGCCTATGTATTAAAACTCAATTTAATAGTGGTATCATTACACTAACAGTGGTATCGTTACGCCCTTGCATATAGATACCGAAAAATGTTATTGCAATTTAAAACATGTAAGGGGTATCGGTACATGGGCTATCGTATCGATACACCCCTTATATTTTTTCCCTAAAACTAATCAATATATTGATACGCTCTCAACTCGTATCGATACACTTACATAAAAATAAAAGTCTGGGTTTTCATTTCCCCCTAATCCATACCTAATCTAGGTAGTTGAATCTCACACCCTTCCTACAAGTTATTGAGATGATTTGTAGTAAGTTTCTAACATTTTTTACAATAATTTAACAATTATTCATTGAAGTTACCATTAAAGGGTCTCACAAGCAACTAAAGCAATCAAGAATTTACCACACATGCAACAACCTATTTTCCTGAGATATATGATGCTAAGAAGTTAGTAGAGTACCAACCTTAAGCCAAAATGAACTACAAACAATGATTCCTCCTATCTTTAAATCTTCTCCTTCCTAAGGCTCCTTGATGGTTCCCCATCCTATTTGTCTACAAAGAAGAGCATTAGAACTGGATTAAACTTTACCATGATGATTTTAGGATCTAAGAAAATAAATCCATTAAGAATAGATCTCCCAAACATACATTCTCGTTCTTCCCTCAACCCATACTTTTAAACCTCTTTTCTTACCAAACTAACACATATTTACATGTTTTATAGATCATATGCAACTCTACAACTTTCCTTCAAGCTTGAAATGTGATTGTACCTAAAACTAGCTAATTATGAACCTTTAACATCAAGTTTGTAACGACCCGAATTCTTGGATTTGTATGTCGGATTAACCTGAGGGTTTGGGCTTCGGTTTTGGTCCCCGTATTGTGAGGTTTTGGGCCTTGTTGGGCCTTTAGCTTATTTGGATTGAGTGTTGGGCTTTGTTTAGTGATGGTGTTTGGGTAATCCTCTAATTGAGGATAAAGAGAAGAAAAAAAGAGAGGAGTTTTCTGCAAAGGATACGTATAGTTAGATCATCCGACTTACTTTCTTCTCCCATCCTCCAAAGAAGAGAAGAAACCTTGCTAAAGAGAGAGAGGTTAGAGAGCCTTCTACAAGTCTTGGGGTGAAGAGAGTTTGAAGGAAAGAGGGTGATCTTTTGCTGTTATTTTGGCTTAAGGTTGATACTCCTAACTCTTCCTTTCATCGCTCATATCATTGTAGTTGCATGCATGTAAATTTTGGTGCATGTGTGCTTGGTTTGTAGCTTAGAAACTATTAATAGTGATTTTCACATTAATGTGATTAATGGCTGGAAAATGATGTTAAAACACTTTAAATATTCATAATATTGAGTAGAAACACTTTAGAATCGTTTTGGATAAGTTTGGGAAAATCCTTAGAAATTTCTAAGTGCAAACCTGCATTTCATGTAGGGGGTATCAATATCGATGGCTCGTGTATCGATACCCCTAAAGGGAAATGGGCAAGATGGGTAGGTGTATCGAACCACGGTTCGATACAAAGTCCTCCAGTGGTATCTTCGATTTGATATCGGTAACGAATCGGGTAATCCTCCTTAGTTGACCTTAGAGATGGTCAAAGTATATCGATTCTAGTATCGGTACTGCGTGTTTTGATACCCTCTTTATAAGGGTTTTGGTATAGGATGGTTCGATACCCCACTTAAAAGTATTGATATCCCTGCGTAATCATGCACAAGTTAAGTAAAGATTGAGGTCTGATAAGTGTAAAGTAAGAGTTTTTAATAACCTTAAAAGCTATAAAAAGGATTGTTGAACTAAGAATAGTGAGTCTTAATACATCTTGTTATGCTAAGATCCTAGGTGGATCGTTTGTGTGGTTTGAGTCCTTGTGTGATAGAAATCTGGATATCTAAAAGTGTTGCAACACATTGAAGGCCATCCGATATAATATTCTAGATGATGTATTGAAGACCCTTATTTCGAGTGTTGGGCGGCCTCACTCGAAGATATTCGATATAACATTCCAAGCATAAGATTGGTTGAGCGACCTTCATCCCTTTTTATTCCGAACATTGGGCGACCTCGTTTGAAGATGTTTGATGTAATATTCCGAGCATAGGATTTGAGGCCAGCCTCAATCCTTAGTGTAGGATCCCGATGCTGTGTGGAAGTGGGTCTCACTCTTGTGTGCTGACTTGATGTGACTTCTATATGCTGTGTGTGTTAATATAAATTCATTTATGTCATGTGGTAGGCAAGTATGCTAGACCATCATACCATGTACGATAATTATATGCTTGGCTTTACTGCTTATGATATGCATGATGTTGTCCGAGTTTGGCATATCCACTGAGTTTTTGTAGCTCAATGTTCGAAATGTGTTTTCGTACATAGGTTAGGTGAAGCTGGTTCTGTGGAGCGCCATCGAGGTTTGGATTTCAACATCGACTATGTGTTAGAGTACAATTATAGATGTAGTGGGCTAGTACTATATTGATATATTTAATTGTAACTCAGTTTATTTATTGGGTCGAATGTTTTTAAATGGATTGTAATATTTGGAACTCCAGTTACTTTATACTACTTTGGGCTTATGTTTTAAACCGTATGAATTTTATGAATCATAATTGGACTTGAGTTTGATTTTATTATTGGACTTTGAAAAGAAATTTTAAAATACAGGTTTTGGATGGAAGGCCCAATGTGACACCGAGTCGAGGGTGTTACATAAGTTGGTGTGTAGGAAAATTGAGGAAGAATGAGATGGGTAAACTAGGAAAAAATTACCTCAACTAGGGAAAATTTCTCTACATAAAATCATCCTCTCAACCACCCTTTTACTCTTCAAATTCAATTACCTAAATAACCTTACTAGAATACCTATTCTAGCCCAAGAGCAAGCACAAAACATAACTCAAAATCTAAAACTTTGGCCTAAAAGGCCCAAACGTTGAAGTCAAAGTCTTTGGGTTAACCTGACCCTAAATCTGAAATTCGAGTCATGACATAACTAATATAATTTGTTATCAATTATCAGTTATTTGTTATTTGTTAAACATTACCATTAATGTAACGAACTAGATTTCATATTTGATTATCAGGTTAACCTAAAGCGTTAGACTCTAGTGTTTGGACCTTGTTGGGCCTCGTGTTTGAGTGTTGGGTTAGTTTTAGGCCTTATGACTATGTTTTTTAATTTATTATTGGTCCAAGGGGGTTTGAGTTAGGGCATTAAGGTAATTTAATATTGGCATAAAAAATAGGGGAAAGGTTTATTCTTTCTACAGACTTCGAAGGGAGTGAGGTCATTTTTTTTGCTTTTCTCTTCTTTTTCCTTCATTTTTGTAAGAGAAAAAACTTGGTTAAAGATCAAATCTTTGAATGTTATGTTGGGAATACCATCTTGGGTATTGAGGGAAAGTTTTAGAGTATTAAGAGATCTATAAAACAAGGTAGAAAGTGTTGGATTTGGTGGAAGAAGGTTGTTGGTGAGGATGAAAATTAAAACGGCAAGAAGGGTGTTGTTGAGCATCTCCTTCAATTTTATTAGTGTTTTTATCCTTTAGAATTTTCCCTAATAATGTCTAATTGTTGATTTTAACTTCTTGTAGAGAAAAAAGTTAGGGAATAATCAAAGGGTCTTGGAAAAGAGAAAGCATAGGGGAGTAGAATCTTCATTTTCAGCTTGGTTTGCATGAGGTTAGTACACTATTGACTCCCAAATCATCATACATCTCATGAAAATAGTTTTTCTTGCATGTTTGATTCTTATTTGGTGTATTATGGGTTACGATGATTGATGGTCTAAAATTGGTAGCAACACACTCTAAACTCTTCCAATAACGTGTTGAAATAAATTAGGAATCAACCAAATAATTTGTGCAAGGTTCTTGATATATTTCAGACCATACCTGAATTTTTGAGTAGGAGTACCGATATGCGTTGGGAGCATATCGGTATAGTAGAGTAGTTTTGAGGGAAAAATATAGTAGACATAACAGTACGACAATCTTGTGTACCAATACCCCTTGCATTATTCAAATTCTAGTATTGTTTTTAGGTATCGATATGCGGGAGTGTATTGATACCACTATTGTATTTGTTTATAATAGGTAGGCATATCGATACACCATTTAGGAGTATCAATACGATTATAAATCAATATTGATACTAGGGTTAGCCGTATTGGTACATGTAGTTATATTTGAGCTCTTTGAAGATAACAGTGTATCGGTACGCGATGAAGGCGTATTGATACTGGGTAGCGTGTCGATACCCTATATAGGCGTATCGGTACTCACTGGGCAATTTGTAAAAAGTTAGAGTTTGAGTTTAGGGGGTCTATAATTCGTGATAATAGGTTTTAAGGGTCTCTTATGATACAAAACAAATACTAAAACTGAGAAAATGATAAACTGACCCCTTATGTGAAGAATTAGACTAAAGACATGGAAAACCTTGGTGGTTTAATTTGGATGATAGAAATCATAGAAATCCTTGGAGGATTTTTGGTGCTATGTGTCAAATAGGACCTTGTTGTGTGCTGATAGGTTGCTTAGCTTATGAAAACCCTTATTTGATGTGAATCTGGACCCAAGAAATAGTGTTACAACACCGTGAAGACATCCCAAATGGAGGATCCTGATAATGTATGGATGCGAGCCTCATTTGAAGACGATCGATGTGACATTTTGAGCATGGTATTTTGAGGATCTTGATGTTGTGTAGACGTGGGTCTCAATCCTTAAGTGTAAGATCTCGATGTTGTGTAGACGCGAGCCTCACTACTTTGTGTTTGATTTACTATGTATATGTTGTGTGAGATAGTATACATTCATGATGCCATGTGTTTAGGCAATTGTGGTAGCACTATCATACCATGCATGATATCACCTGTGCTACATTGCTTTATTCATGATATGTACGATATATAGACCAGAGGAGCACCATCGTGGTTGGATTTCAGCATCGACTTTGGGTTAGAGTACAATCATTTTATGTAATTAGGCTATGTACTTGTAGAACCTATATATGCTGTAATTCTTATTTAAATGTGGGCTTAAGCCGAATGTATTTTACGGTCTATATTTATTTTGGTGCTCCTTATGACTCTTTTTGAAATACTTGTTTTTATTTGGATTTGAAGTTAATGGATTTGCTCTGGATTTTAATGGTTAAAAGGTCTTCTTAAACGAAATTTTATAACTTGGGTTTTGGGCCGAAGGTCCAATGTAACATCCGGGTCAAGAGTTTTTATATGAAATGAAATTTTATAACTTGGATTTATGTGTGGTCGTTTCCTTTCCTATAATTTTTAGTATTCTAAATCAATTATATAATAATGTCTTAATTGAATTTCTTTTTATCTAAATAAACTCGCACACAATTAAAAATTAGGTTACTCAAATTTAGGTATCTAAGATAAACAACATCATCCTTTATTACTAAGATTACTAATGGTAGAGGTGACAAATGAGTCATTTGGTTTGGGTTCATTAGGTAAAAAGGTAGAGGAACAAGTTTGAGGGAGATCGGAAAACCAAATTGTGTTATCGATTGACTTGTCGAGCAAGTTTCGGTAAATTTATGAGTGGATTATGAGGGATGCCAATTTGGCATGTTTTTAAATATGTTTTTAAAGTTTTGAGGGTATAGGGAAGGTGTGAAAAAACTCCCTATACTCGAAAGTAAGTTTTAAGTATTGTTTTCTTAAAGATTCTCATATTATACCTTGTTTTTACTATGTTTAGTTATGCTCGTGTTATACTTGTGCATATGTGAATATGCATTTTTTTCAATGCTCCTGAGATGTTTTTACAAAGTTTTTATATGCATATGGTGCTCCCATGGTTTTGTTTTGAAAACAAGAGAAAAATAGTTTTTACTGGTCTATGCATTCGATGCATGTGTTAGTGGGATGCATGTGGATTACTTACTGTTTTTGAATTTAAACTTAAGCATTGATTCTGTTTTTATGTTGGATATTGAGATGATGTTATAGGGATAAGTCGATCGATCGATAGGATGTTAGTGCATTGTTTATTATTTATAAAATTCGTATACATGGGTAAATTCCTTAGTGATGCATTAGAGTTATTGTTTGAATTGTGATATATGTGTTGTATTGCATTTAAACGTAGCTTATCCTGGAAGCTAAGGTGGGAAATATGTTTGGATTTAATCCATTCGTGTGTATGAGATAGACTCAAGCGTGGGATGAGTAGGTGGTAGAGCCCTCATACGTGGTATGGTGACGGTTTAGTCCCATACGTGGCATAGCTTGGCATTTATGCATTCATACGAGTTTCCTTTTATCCCAACGATTAGAGATAAAACTAATCGGATCACTAATACCAACACGAAAAATGCAAGTGTAATATTTTTACTTATTTTATTACAAATAGAGTTTGTGAGTGTTTGATAATGAGTTCAAACATTTTATAAGCCATGGTAAGTGAAGCATGTAAGCCTTGAGTTTTGTGACTTAGCACCACGTGATGAAACACTTGTTGATTTTTACTATTGGTGGCAATGTTAGCTATTAGTGATTATTTTAATAGAGTATGAATTTGTTTTTAAATTGATAAAATTGATTTAATATGGGTTGCATTGTAAGATGTTTTTATATTTGTTTTTAATCACTCACTAAGGTTATGCATACCCTTTCATTTACCTTGTAATGTAGATTATTTATTGTAAATGCAGCAAAGAGAAGCAAGGATCCAGGTAATTGCCAAGTGAAAACTCAAGTATGTCTTTATAGCAATAGTAGTAGCGAGAGAGCAATGAGGATATGTTATCATATTGTGAATAATGTCTATGCTTTTGAGACTTGAAATGGAAGCATACATATTTGATGAATATCAAAGTTGATGTTAGCTCATGAATTTGAATTAAATTTCTCATTGATATTCCTTAGTAATAATATAGTTATTTTGAAGTTTGATTCTTGATATTCCTATGTGTGAAATTGGGTGTTGTTGATAATGAAGCGTGATTTTTTATGATTCGAATCTATGATGTTATTTAGGTTAGAATGCATTTAGAATTAATGTTGAGTATATTGAGGTGCTTCTTTCGTGTGTTTATAAGATTGTTGATATTGAATCATACTCTTAGGAGTTAATATATTGTCATTAACTAGGTCGAATTGCATCTAGTTAATATGTCACGATATGTGCTTAAAGTGTTTTAGTTGAATTTGCATATAGAGGGAATGTCTTGAAACCTTTAGAGTCTGGAAATAGTCCCTAAACTTTGAGCATGCAATTAAATGACTTCTATATATTATTTTAAGTTAAAAATTTAGGTGCAAACCTGAAATATACTTAATAAAATATTGATAACCTTAACTTCACAATCAGTACATAAAATTCTAGAAATTATGATTAGGTCCCTAAAATTTATTCGACTAAATTAGGGCTCGTTTCTCTTTAGTTTCCGCTGTAATTAAACTTGGTCCTTGCATAAACATATAGGATCTAATTAAAGCATTTAGTAAAGATAAAAGGAAAATTTTAAAAAAAATTTAGGATTGTTTATCGGGACAAGTCTCCGGATTAGCCTTAGTATTCCCCATGTACCTCGTTCGAGTTGGGTGACGTCTAGAACGGGTTGAAGGGGTTACAAGTTTGGTTTTAGTTCAGGTCTATGATGATTTTGGTTCAAGTAGTGGGTAGGGATGTCGGGTTGATTGCTTTTAGGTTCGATTAACTTGCAGGTCGATTATTTCAAATCGTTTATTTTAGATCTGGTTAATTCAAGATTAATCAATTTTAGCCAATTTTTTAGATCGACTTAGGTTTTCTCAACTTTTATAAGATGACTCTATATAGTTTGTATATTTATAGCTTATTAGTGAGTTGTGCGAAAGTTCGTACCTCATCTATATTTATTTATTTATTTTTATATATTTTCTTTATTTTGTGTTGCTTTTTAGTTCATGTTGATTTTTATTTGTGTAATATCGGTTTGAATTCATCAGTTTGGTTAAAAATCGGTTTGAGTCTATTTTTGGTTCACTAAAATTCTATTTGGTTTCAGTTTGGTTTATTTTAGGTTTCGAAATAAAACCAGATCATCATGTTTAAGCCAATTTTAGGTTTCGGTTCAAATAAATTAATTTAATTTTTGAATCTTAAATCAAGTTTGTCGGGTCTACTTAATGGATTCCATTTCCTACAATTTTAAGTAATGAAAATTTATCTATATATGTAAATTAATATTTTTTTAATACAAAACTTTCATTACTCGAATCTGTCTGACCTTAAATAAGAAGATATTAAGTGTTTAAATATATTTAATCTTATACCTCTTGTGTGTTGTTTAAAACAATAAAAATCTTAGATGAACTCAATACACATCTAATAATAGTTTTCAGATACAATACTTTTAACGTCCTAAAATACTTTTAGTTATAATATTCAACTAATTTTAAGATAAAATATTTTTATAGGAGTAATACATTTGTACAGTTAAATAGTAGATGAATCAATTTCCTTCGATATATAAATAAACCCTACCCCTTTGGGTTTCAAAAAATGGAATATATTTACCTATAAGCAAGTGGTTGGAAAGAGAAAAAAATGAAAAGATAATTTACTAATAAAGGAAGAGATTGTGGATGGTTTTGGCTATAAGTTTTAACTCAAAATTGCCTCCTCTATTCTTGCATTCAGCAGCTGAGTTTTTTTACACCTTTCCCTCTTCTCTAATCCTCTCTTCCCTTCCTTCTTAGCTATTACTATCTTTTAGCTAACTCACAATTCCCTTAGCTTTCCTTTTTTTCCTCCCTTTTTCCAGATCATTTTTCCTTCATCCCTTCACTCATTTGTTTGTCTACAGAGTGAAGGGAGAGTTTTTTTTAGTTTTCTCTCTGAATTTTCTGGGTTTTTTTTTTTTTGTTTGGTGATGATATTTTCTTGAGTTTGTTGTTTTGTTTTGGTGGAGATTATAAGCTGAGAAAGGAAAAAATGTGGGATCTTAATGACTCGCCGTATCAACAGCCGAGAGACGATGAATCCGAGGGCTGTTGTTCCTCGCCGAAGACTTCTGTGGAAGGTGATGAAGACAAGGAAAAACGAGTCGGATCCGTATCGAATTCAAGCTCCTCGGCTTTGGTGTTCGAGGATGGATCGGAAGAAGAAGATGGTGAGCGAGTTAAAGAGGGCTTAAAGAAGAGAAGTAGCAGGATTTTCGGTTTCTCGGTTCCTCACGAAGAAGAAGAGTGCTCCATGGAGAGTGACCCAGCTCCCGTGACCCGTCAGTTCTTCCCTCTCGATCAAGACCAGGAAACGGGTTCTCCTTCAGGGTTCCCCCAGGCTCACTGGGTCGGTGTCAGATTCTGCCAATCGGAGCCTCTCGCCCCGGAAAGATCCGGTGAAGCTTCCCACCCGATGAAGAAAAGTAGGAGAGGACCTAGGTCGAGAAGCTCTCAGTATAGAGGAGTTACCTTTTATAGAAGAACTGGCCGATGGGAGTCTCATATTTGGTTCGTTTTATTTAAATCACAACACAAGGATTTGGAATTTTTTTTTCTTTTTTACTATATTTAAGCCAATCAGAATTTAAGGTGTATTTTGGGTTTCTCATTTGACGTACAGGGATTGTGGAAAACAAGTTTATTTAGGTATGAATACTGTCCTTTCTTCCCATCCGTTTTACTAGTTTTTCAGACAGATTTCGTATCTGATTTCTTTATTTCTCGACCGAGTTAGGTGGATTTGACACGGCCCATGCGGCTGCTCGGTGAGCTCTCGAGTTTCAACCTCTCTTCTTCCTTTCATTACAGAAAGAAAGAAAAGCTTAACAAAAACTTTATAATTTTGCCAGTGCATACGATAGGGCAGCAATCAAGTTCCGGGGATTAGAGGCCGATATAAACTTCAGCATCGAAGATTACAAGGAAGACTTGAAACAGGTGATCTTAAGACAAAAGTTGCACAGTTGATGTCATCTTGTCTTACAAAAGGCTAAAGATTCTTTGTCTTCTTTGTTGCATAACAGATGAGTAACCTAACCAAAGAAGAATTCGTGCATGTTCTTCGCCGACAAAGCACCGGTTTTCCCAGAGGAAGCTCCAAATATAGAGGAGTTACTTTACACAAATGTGGGAGATGGGAAGCAAGAATGGGCCAATTTTTAGGCAAAAAGTAACCCTTTTTCTTAATCTTTGTATCTAATCAAATAATACCATCGTCTGTTTCTGGATTTAGCTGTTCTTCTTACAGGTATGTTTATTTAGGCTTGTTTGACACCGAGATTGAAGCAGCTAGGTTCGTGTATTTTTCCTTCTCATGGTCTAAATTAAAAACAAAACTGTATAGTTTTAAGTTAAAGCTTTCTGGTCCATTATTGTAGGGCTTATGACAGAGCTGCAATTAAATGTAATGGCAAAGACGCTGTTACAAACTTTGATCTCAGTATATATGAAAACGAGCTTAATAGTGTTGGTGGTAAGTAAACTAAATTTCATCCTTTTATTCCCTTTGGAAAAAAATTATTTGCTGAATTCGTCCACCATGCCTATTGGTTAGAAACTTCGGGTCATGCCAGAGATCAAAACCTCGACTTAAGCTTAGGGAATCCGAATTCTAGCAACGTGAAACCTATGACTGATAGGCAAAGTGGTATGAGTTATCAGCATAGCCTACCACTTGAAGCAACCCAATGGCAGAACCAGTGTAGAACTGATGTAAGAAGACCAGATGGACATAGAGAGGAAGAAAGAAACCAAACAATGCAGCTGTTGAGTGCAACACACATTCAATCTCCAGACACAACCAAGTATTACAATGGACAGATGTTTCAAATGATTCCTCCACACACTAGTCCATCAACGTATCAGGTTTGTGCAACTTTTGATTGATTCAGACATTAACATGAACCAAAATTTCTTCCCTTTTTTATGACATTTTTGCTTGTGATTTATTATTAGATTCATTTTCCAAGAAGCAGCAATGGAGGCCGAATTGGGAGTGATCTTTCACTATCAAGCGGTGATCATCAACAGTTGTTTGGAAATTCTGCAGCATCATCAGGATTCCCACGGCAGATTAGACCTTCTTCCCAAACTTGGCTTCACCAAAATGGCTACCATTCACTCATCTAAAAAAACTACCCTCACTAACAAACTTAATGAATGTTTTTTTCTTACATCAAGTTCTGACTTTTTCCTGCGTTGTCTTTAATGGCATTGCGTTGCAGCCTTATACAGTTGTGTATATATTGGTATTATTGATTTAATAATAATAATACTAAAACCCCATTTTATATTAAATCTGAGAGATTGCATATATGACCAAGTAAGGGTAAATTATGAATGGGATGGTGATGAGTCGTCACCATCACTTATGTCTTTTGAATCAGTTCTCTCAAACCAAAAGCAGTCAGACATGTGTGGTTATAATGACAAGATGGGCTTTATTGTCATCTTAACCTTCCTCCCCACTCTACCCCCATTTTCATGTGTAATTCTAGGGAAGGGTGAGCTTAAAAAACAGTTAAAAATTAATTATATCATTTTTTATAGATAATGTAAGAATTTTAATACATATTTTTTTAGTATGTATCAAAATTTTTATATTTTTTTTGTATGAAATTAGGTATATATATTAAAATCCTTACACTTTTTTATAAAAAAATCGATATGTACCAAAATCTTTACACTTTCTATAAGAATTTTAATATAATCTAAAAGTGTATAACAAAATTCTTACAAATTTTACTAAAAAATCTACAATCATTTTTTAACCATTTTTAGACTATTATTTTTTAAAAAAATCTTCGTCCCCATTATTCTTTAAAATGAACATATTGTAAGTAAAAGATATGAAGATGATGGACCGAGACGATACTAGGGCAATCGAATTTCTAAAAATTAATGTAAATTTTCTGATAATTCTTACTTTAACATAAATATTTACATTCATCTTTATACTTGAGTTTTTTCGCATCCAATTTCAAACCCTACGCTATGCTAAAACCCTGCGTCGACTGTACGAGGATTGAGGAAGTGAAGGGTATTTGAGTCTTTGGGTTTTAAACATATGGCTGGAACCTCAGACTCTCTCCTTGCCATAAAATATTGTGTAAGATGTTATATTTATATATGACATTTTCATCCGTCCGATTGTTAATGATTTTGATGTCCATTGGAATCAGATAAAGTTAGTAAGTCGAATACAAAAGTATTTTCCATTTCGTCATCTGGGTCGTCATTCTTCAATATTTTTATTATCAGTTTGCATACGGAGAACATCGGGTTTCTTTTTAAAAAAACAATGGAAATTTTCTATATGGAGAAAGGTCAAGGCACACTGCCTCTCTCATCATCACCAATGTCTTGAAAGCAATAAAAAAAATGAAAATATCTCAACTCAGTCCATCAACAGTTCATTCAAAATGAAGCAATAGATGCTTGGGTGTAAGAACAGCAGAGCAGGAATATATTCAGTCCATCACATTGTAGTGGAAGAGTATGCTAACCCTAAAATCAAATAGTTAATGATCGGTCATACTCTCTAAATTTTTCTATGATTTAAATATTTTATATGTATTTTTTATTAATAATATAATTTTACAATCTATAAATTTTATGAAGTATTTGCATAAAATCACGCGTTCATCCTTTTACGGTGGAATTTATACTTTAAGTATTATTAAAAAAAGAAAACATTTGTTTAAATTTTTAACTTCTAAGGTTCCGTTTAAGATTGCTTTTCAAACCAACTTTTGACAGAAACAATACTAAACAGTTAACTTTTGGAAAAGAAACTGCGTTTAAAAAGTGATTTTCAATCCAAACACAACTTTTACGGTTGAAAAAGTGCTTTTAAGAGTCAGATTATAATTTTAACCTTCATTTATTATATTTTATTATAATTTAATTTTTACAAATACATAATTATATTTAACATAAATTATTTTTTTAATTTAAAAATTATATATATTTATATAAAAATTATATATTTTCTCAAAAACACTTCTAAAAATCACTTTTCAAAAATAATTTATGTATTCATTTATTAATATTTTTATATTTTATCATAATTTAAGTTAATATTATAATATAAAATAATTTGATTATCATTTAAATATATATTTTTAACTTATAACTTTTTGACAGCAATACTAAACACATATACTTCAAACTAAAAGTTTCAAAAGAACTTTTTTACTATACTTTTTTATCACACTTTTCTACCGTACTTTTTAAAAGCAATGCTAAACTGGCCTTAAGTAATATTGATATGAAAAGTTCGTTGATGAAGATGAAGAAGGAATATTAAAGCATCAGTTTTAGGTTTCATGTCGGAATCTGAAATCTGAATCATATATATATATATATAATGGGTCAATTGATGAGATAGCTCTCAAGCAAAGAATCATCCCCTTTGAATAGAGATGGAATGACTTGACTGGAACACAAATATTTTAAAATCGAGTTTGATCCGATTCAAAATCTTTTTAAAAAATTTTAATCTGATTTGACCCGAATCGACCTATAAAAAATAATTTTAAGGATTAAATTATAAAAATTAATTTAAAAGGATTTAATTATAAAAAATATAATTTTAAGGACTAAACTATAAATAAAAAACAATTTTAAGGACTTAATTTAAAAATTATATAGATACAAAACTATTATTATAAAATCTCTAAAAAATTTATTAAAAAATTATATATTTAATCACCCGACGTTACTCTCAAAAAACACTTGAACCAACCTGATCTAAACTCAATTTTTTCATTAAAAAATCAAACCCAATCTAGCCGAATAAAATACCAATCCCTACCTTTAAGCTCTTGGATAGATTCGAACAAAATTAATTAATTGGATATGAATAATAAAAATAGATAAAAACTAAAACAAATGCACAAAGGAAGTCTGAATACTGGCCCTGTAACATCTTACAAACCAAAGAGTAAAGTCTCTTTCGGTCTCTAACTCTTGATTAGATCCTCTCTTCCTTTGCAATTGCATAGGATCTACGCAACACTGCCAAATCATCATCACTCTTCTGTCTACAATTAAAATTGTTCTATTTTTCCCTAATTCTTTTAAAAGCTAAATGTAAAACAAGTATAACTTGGTATTCATATTAATTAATTAATTAATTTCTCATTTCCATTATAACTATAAATTATTATTTTTTATTTTAAGCCTAGTTGGTTAGTGGGGATTTGATGTTAGTTGCGGCATTCCCATTTATAGGATTTCATGAACCACAGCAAATTTTCTTTGGCTACTTTGAAAAAAAAAATCTTAAGAAAACAATAATGCAATAAAAAAATTATATCCATAATAAAACTTTATAATATTAAATTTGAATTATATATAATAATTTTTTAAAAAATACTTTATCTTATTTTTTAAAAATAATATCAAACTGATTTTAATAAAAAATAAAATAAAATACTCATATCATTATTTAACTATTTTCACTCCTATTTTACTCAACTTTAAAAAATTTAATTAATAATGAAACAGTATATATTAAATTTTTTTCCACTAAAATTATTTTATCTATCTTTTGGTAAGATATGATATATTTTATTATTAAATATAAAAATAATTTAAAATAAAAATTATATATTTTAATATTTAAAAATATTTCAAATAAAAATATTTATATTTTATACCCAAACTCTATATACTAAATTACACCCCTACCGATCCTTATTTTCAAATAATGTTGATTAAAACTCGAATTGAATCGAAAAAATTAAATAACTCTGTTGGAAATATAGATTGCAAAACCAGGGCGTTAGCACTATATGGATATAAAATAAAATAAGTGAAACAAAAGTTGAATCGTATCGGGGTTAACACCATTGCCTGAGAAATAGATTCGCCCCAACTGGTGTAATTGCTGCTACAAGTCTATCGTCCCCGGAGATAGCACAATCGCTCTAATAATTTGTACACCCAAATTTTAGAGTGAAAGTTGATGGTACTACTCTCATCTTTAACTCAAAAATAGTTTCGGCTAAGTTTAAAAAGCTTTGAAATTACTTAAAAAAAAATGAGATAACGAAGATATTAAAAATACTGTTTTTGCTTTGATGATTTTGAAATGAAGCAAAAGACTCATATTTATAAGAGATTTGAAGGGTAAAATTATCCTTTAAAAATTATGAATATAAAAACCATTTAATATAATAAACATACAAATCAATTGCCATTTACCAAATGACATTACAATTGCAAGCATTGTAGTAAATTAAATGCTCTGCTTAAAATCATGCAATTTCAATTTGAATTTGCAATGTAAAAAACAAATTGATTGTTTTTATGGATCTAATCAAATATAATAAATCCACTGATATATAAATGACTCATAAGCAAATTAATCAGACCAACATTAAAATTCAAATTAACTAGTTTCGATTAATTACACATGAATAATTAATAAAACACCAGTTGTTATGGCTTATTAATGGCTAATACACACAACTAGTAAAATTTTGAATGTTTTTTTTAATTTCGAACAATATTTAATAAATGGGTAAAGAAAATATTTCACATAAGAGAATTCAACATGGGATATATATACTCTTACTACTCTTTGACCATTATCAACAGTTTCCCACTAATGCGAAAATCTTCTTTTTAAAAAATAGAAACATAAACGAAATTTGGGTTTTAAAAACACGAGAACAATAATAGCGAGATTAGTTGCTTAAGCACTAGCGAATGTATCTTGAACTAGTACATAATGAAATGAGTAATTCTTCTCGTAGATAAGTGAACGAATCTGGAACTTTCTAAGATTGGGGCAAACTCATAACACACAATTAACATCTTCATCCATCGAAAACCTCGATATGTTAGAAAATACACAAATGTATAAACATACAGATGTAAACAAGTATATCCATCAAATCTCAGGATTTTAGTAAGTGTGTTAGAAAAACAAACCAAAATTTTTCATAAAAGGTGGCTAATCCTTCTACCTTACATTTGTTATTTCATCAAGTTTAACTCAATATAAACCACTCAAATAAGAGCTATGAAATAATTAAGAGCTTTTATCTCAAGCACAACCTCTCAAAATAGTTGAATTCTTCAAGTTCATTTATAAAATGAACCATCCAAACTCTAGAATAAGAATTCATTAAAAATAAATATTCAACCTCTTTAATCGATGAACTCAATAATTTTTTCTCAAAAGAACAACCGAAACTCTTTGGGATTGAATTCATTAAGAGTTTAAGAAAACTCATCCTATCTTGTGGCAAGTTCATTCAATCTTTCACTATAAGACTAACCATTCACACAAGGCTATGAACTTATTCAAAGTAGTTGTTCAACCAATATCGGTAAATCCATCAAGTCTTTTTCACTAAGATCACCCAAAAATTGGGCTATGAATTTATTAAGAGTAATAAAACTCAACCTGAGAATGTACATTATTCCTCATAGGGATATGTAATAATTATTGTACACTATGCGTACTCTTTATGGTTTCATTAATCACATTGTACTTAGATAAATAAGTTGGGTATCCACATGAATTCTTTAACTAATGGGCTTTAAACCCATCCCCCTCGACTAATTTAGAACCAATTTTTGACGTAACCCTTTGATAAGTGGATCAACATGGTTCCTTTCTGAATTTACATACTCTAAAAAGAGTACTCAATTCCTTATTAAATTTCTCACAGACTCATATCTTATGTGAATGTGTCTTTTGTTACCATTCTAAGATTGGCTCTTCGCCACACATATCACAACTTGTGAATCACATAATAAAGACATTGAAAGAGCCGGTTTTCTCCATAAATAAATTTCTGCTAAAAGATTTCTAAGCTATTTGGCTTCTTGCCCAACCAAGTCTAGAGCAATAAACTCTAATTTCATAGTAGAACGAGTGATACAAGTCTGCTTGACATACTTCTATGAAATCGCCGCACAACTTAAAATAAAGATATACCTACTCGTTGAGCTTACTTCATCATTATCGGTAACCTAGTTAGGTTCACAGTATCCTTCTAAAACAGAAAGAAAACCAACAGACTCGAGTTTTTAATCAATTGTACCTTTAAGATACTTTAGTAAGCGTTTGAGTACAATCCAATGATCACCACTAGGATTATGAGTATACCTACTTAACGTACTCACTGCATAGGCAATATTAGACCGAGTATAGTTGATTAGGAACATAAGGCTTCCAATAATTCTAGCATACTCTTCTTGGGAAACACTGCTTTGTTCATTCTTAAAGAGATGTACACTAGAGTCATAAGAAGTTCGTACAGTTGGGTGTCCATATGAATTCCTCAAGTAATATGCTTTAAACCCATCCCCCACGACGAATCTATAACCAACTTTCGAATTAACCCTTTGGTAAGTGGATCAACGAGGCTCCTTTCTGAATTTACATACTCTAAAAAGAGTACTCAATTCCTTATTAAATTTCTCACAAACTCATGTCTTATGTGAATGTGTCTTTTCTTACAATTGTAAGACTGGCTCGTCGCCACACATACCACAGCTTGTGAATCATATAATAAAGACATTGGAAGAGTGAGTTTTCTCCATAAACAAATTTGTGCTAAAAAAATTTTAAGCCATTAGGCTTCTTGCCCAAACAAATCTAGAGCAATAAACTCTAATTTCATAGTAGAACGAGTGATACAAGTCTTCTTGACATACTTCCATGAAATCGCCACACAACTTAAAATAAAGATATACCTACTCGTTGAGCTTACTTCATCATTATCGGTAAACTAGTTAGGTTCACAGTATCCTTCTAAAACAGAAAGAAAACCAACAGACTCGAGTTTTTAATCAATTGTACCTTTAAGATACTTTAGTAAGCGTTTGAGTACAATCCAATGATCACCACTAGGATTATGAGTATACCTACTTAACGTACTCACTGCATAGGCAATATCAGGCCGAGTATAGTTGATTAGGAACATAAGGCTTCCAATAATTCTAGCATACTCTTCTTGGGAAACACTGCTTTGTTCATTCTTAAAGAGATGTACACTAGAGTCATAAGAAGTTCGTACAGTTGGGTGTCCACATGAATTCCTCAAGTAATGTGCTTTAAACCCATCCCCCACGACGAATCTATAACCAACTTTCGAATTAACCCTTTGGTAAGTGGATCAACGAGGCTCCTTTCTGAATTTACATACTCTAAAAAGAGTACTCAATTCCTTATTAAATTTCTCACAAACTCATGTCTTATGTGAATGTGTCTTTTCTTACAATTGTAAGACTGGCTTGTCGCCACACATACCACAGCTTATGAATCACATAATAAAGACATTGGAAGAGTGAGTTTTCTCCATAAACAAATTTTTGCTAACAAATTTTTAAGCCATTAGGCTTCTTGCGCAACCAAATCTAGAGCAATAAACTCTAATTTCATAGTAGAACGAGTGATACAAGTCTGCTTGGCAGATGATAAGTGCTCAAAAGTCCTATTTTTTATACCATTCTTCCACTCGATTATTGCTATTAAAGAACAGATTTAATGGCAATAACGGATATTTCTTGTCATTTTCCATACTTCAGCATACGAACACTCAATACATGAATATATCTATTATTTAACATAAAACATATGCATTTGATGGTTTTCTTTCTTAAGACAAGAAACTGCATTATAAGAATTGCCAAGCAAATAAGATGGATACTGGAAACTAAAGCTGAAATACAAATAAGTACCCGCCTCGGCAGTACATTGACATCGCGGCAGCCTCTATGGCCGCGACAACACCCAAAAAGGTAAATGTCAATATTGTAGGCGATTTGAAGAGAAAAATAAGGTGAATGTTTTAAGACAAGCGACATAGAAATCAGAGCTGGAAAATACACGAAAAGTCAATATCAAAGGTCACATGGAAAAGAATCCTTATAGGAATAAACTTGGAAATATTTTATTTATGGAAATTATTATAATCCTACTCCAATTAGTATTCCTACTTAGGAAAGGTTTGCCCTAGACCAAGCCTATATAAACCATAGCTTATGTAGACAGGAGGATATCTTGAAATCAAGTGTTCATAGAAAACCCTAAACTCCTCCATTGTCCCCTAGGGTTTAGGTGAAGGTTGTTGAGTATTTGTGAGAGGAGATTGTATTTTGTTTCTTGTTCTTAATGCAATAAAATATTGAAGTTTGCTTATTCTTTGCCATTTATTGTTCTTGCATTCAAGCTCGAGAGAAGTTTGTAAGTAATCCATTTATCTAATATCGAGAGATTTAGATTCACGAAAGGGATAAGTATGGTGTTTCAATCGAGAAACACTAACTCGGCCTAGAGATAGTTTAAGAGTTTCAGCGGCTAAGAGAAGTGTAGGATTGGTTGGTGATTATAATTGATTTACACCGAGAGGTTCATCAAGGACTGATCATCAATAGTATTTCGACTTAGAGATAAGCGGAATCATTAAAGGACACTTTGCCGAACTTTGATAAATCTGCCCAAGAGCAAGGGATTGTCGCGGTAGAAGACACTATCGCTGCCGAAGATAGTATCTGTAGTACTGCCGAGGCAGTACAGTGCAATTGCATTGGACAGAAACAAGTCAATCAAATCCATAATACAACGCAACTTGATCGTAGCCACTTTTCCATCCTTGATTTCTTGATCATTTATTTTTACTGCTTTAATTAGTTTTCTTAGTTATTGATGAGTGCCTAAAAGGCAGTTATTTACTACCCTTCTCATGGTACTTTATGCATCTATTATACACCAACTTGAACTGAAATACGGACTCTTTGCACAACATTGGATATTCCGTTATCACTACATACAAAGTCGAAATTTATAGAGAATACGGATATTATTACATATTCTGTATATGCAGGAATATCTAGGGCCGAAGCAGCAATGAAGCAGTGTTGAGGCTGAGGTAGGGACAAGGCCACGGCGGCATCCAGAGTGGCAACATCAACATTGTAGGAGAATGAAAGAAAAAAAATATAGAGAATATTCTGGAAGATGCAGCGTACTAATTGGACCAGGATAGCGCACTAAAAGCCCAAGTCAAAGACCGAACGAGAAAAGGTTTCTAAAAGGTTGCAAACTTGGAAACATCAGAAGACTTGCTCTTTACTCCAAGTTAGAGTTTATTTAGGAAATGTTTGCTCTAGGTTAAGACTATATATAGCTAGCCGGCCACATTGTTGAGAGAGCCAATTTTAGAGAAACCCTTCCCCTAAGATTTGTACTTATCGATGTCTCTTAGGGATAGGTGAAGGTTGTAGATATTAGTGAGAGGAGATTATTTCTTGTTTCTTTGTTCTAATGCAATAATAATATCGAAGTTTGCTTATCCTATTGTCATTCCTTGTTCTTGTATTCAAGCTCGAGAGAGAAGTTTATAAGTAATATATTTATCTAGCATCGAGAGAGTTAGATTCACGAAAGGGATAAGTACGGTGTTGACGACAGTAACTCGACCTAGAGATAGGTTAAGAGTTTCAGAAGCTAAAAGAAGTGTTGGATTGGTTGGTGATTATCGTTGATTCACGTCGAAAGGTATCGTCAAAGACCAGTCATCAACAACGCTCTAACTTAGAGATAAGCGGAGTCAACTACGGACACTTTGCTAAACTTTGATGCATCTGCCCAAGAGAAAGAGATTACCACAGTAGAGAACACTAATGCTGCCGAGGTTGTATCTGCAGTACTGCCGAAGCAGTGTTGTGTAATTGTATTGGATAAGAAAAAGATCAATCAAATCCACTAATTGACGCAGCTGGATCTTACCCACTTTCTCTACATCGTTCTCCATCCTTTATTTTATGTTTTTTTATTTAGTTACTTAGTTAGACAATTTCACTTATCTATGTTTTTACTTTATTTTTAAGAAGCAAGGGAACAAGGGGAGACATATTAAGTATACCAATCCCTGCGGAGACGATACACGATATACATATCACTTTATTACTTGGGACGTGTACACTGCACAGTTGCGCTAGTATTACACGCATCAATTATAATTCAAACCCAATAATCTGTGTCTTTTACTTTATTACAGAGCGAGAAGAGTAAAGGTTGCATATTAAGCAACACAACAATCCCTGTGGAGACGATACTCGATAATGCTTATCACTTTATTACTTGACGACGTGTACACTTACACTAATTACGTACTTTTTACACGCATTAAAATTTTGGCGCCGTTGCCGGGGATTGACAACTAAATTTTGTCACCTTTATTTTCTCGCATTTAGTTTTATAAAAAAATCCTAAACTAATCATGGTTGTTTTGACCTGGCCAACAGAACAACACTGGTATGAATGTTGCTGAGGCAGACAACCGCGGCGCATTCGTAGTAGCTGATCCAGCAAATCTTCCAAGACAAGAAAAAGCACGAAAAATTCATGATTATTTGGAGGAAGAATTGGATTGACTGCCTAAACATAACCTGCCGAGGCAACCTCTATCGCGGAAGCACTCCTCTTGAGCAGAAATATATCAGAAAGAAACCACCTGACGAGGAGATAGCAACTGGGACATCAGCTTCTCTTCCATTCAAAAAGGGGAAGATGGTTGCTGCTGGAGATGTATCATTTACACTCCTACAGTAGCCTAAATTTTCATCTCATTGTCCCTATTTACTTTTATGCTTTAGGAATTAATTTTTAGTTTTCCGTTTAGGAATTAGATTTTAAACTTTTTGCAATTTAGTTTTACTGTTTTTATTAATATTCTTTGTAATTATTTTGGAAGAAAACCCAAGAAGGAGAAGTCAATTAGAATATAAAACGGTCCTGAAATCAAGCTCACTGTCCCATCTAAGAAACGACCAAGGTGGTCGGCCGCCCAAATGCAAGTGACGACGGATTTGCGTCTCTAGAACTTCATCTTCCCTGTTCTATTTCATACTTCTTCATTATTTTTTTTCAGTACAGTTTTTATTTTATTTCTCCACAAACTCCACACCAACTGATGACCCTCAAGATACAGAAGTGGCCAGACGCAATATCTAAAAATTGGTTTATCTTTTCCTTGTCTCTTAATTTTTATCTTGTCTTTAATTGTTGCCTTATGTTCAGATACATGAAGTGAGGACAATGCATCCCTAGAGTTTGGAGGAGTATTGATCCTATTTTCTGTCTTATAAATATCTGCCATGTATGGAAGTTATTCAGACTATCCTACTACTGCCTTAATTTTTGACTTTACAGTAATTTCAATTTGATGCAATTTTTTTATTTAAGTCTATTGAATTTTATTGAAACTGCCTCGGTAAAAATATATTCTCCTGCTGTCGCAGCACTATGCACCATTCACTAGACTTGAATTCGGAAATGTATCTTAGGATTAGACTATGAGCTTGAAATCACATAAACACTACTAGTCTTAGTTAATTTTAAAAGTTCTTTTCTTTGAAAAGCAATAAGGACTTAGGCTTAGATTTTATACTAGAGGTACCTATCAATGGCTCTAGTTTAGTCCATAGAGGTGCCCATGGACGGCTCTAGGACTTAGCTTTCTCCCACTTAATAGAGGTGCCTATTAACGGCTCTAGTAAGAATAGCTAAAACACTTGAGGTGCCAGAAACTGGCTAAGCAATATAAATTTATAGCAATATAGATTTACATACCACTGTTGGGAGAAGAAAAGAAAAAGAATTAAAGAAAAATCTTAGTCGAAAGTCTTGAGCTAGAAAAAGGATTAAAACTTAGAAAATCATCTGACACAGCTACGCACACACTCACCAAGACTCATAGTCCAGTTCTGAGGAATTCCTAAGAACCAAGAAGAGGCCGAGTCAAGAAAGGAATTCTGCCGCGGCAGGTAGGGCGATATATTACATTAAAATTCCTTACTTAAATTTATCTTTTGCATTACTTGAGGATAAGCAATAGTTCGAGTTTGAGGGTGTGATGAGTACCTAAAAGTCCTTATCTTTTACATCATTTTCTCACTCGATTATTTTTTATTATCTTTTGCATTGCTTGAGGACAAACAATAGTTCGAGTTTGGGGGTGTGATAAGTGTTCAAAAGTCCTATTTTTTATACCATTCTTCACACTCGATTATTGTTAGTAAAGAACAGATTTAATGGCAATAACGGATATTTCTTGTCATTTTCCATACTTTAGTATCCGAACACTCAATACATGAATATATCTATTATTTGGCATAAAACAAGTGCATTTGATGGTTTTCTTTCTTAAGATAGGAAACTGCATCATAGGAATTGCCAAGCAAAGAAGATGGATGCTAGAAACTGAAGCTGAGATACAAATAAGTACCCGCCTCGATAGCATATTGATGCCTCGGCAATACATTTACGCTGCGACAACCTCTGTGGCCGCGGTAGCACCCGAAAAGGCAAATATCAATATGGTAGGCGATTTGAAGAGAAAAATAAGGTGAACGTTTTAAGACAAGCGACATAGAAATTGGAGCTAGAAAACACACGAAAAATCAATATCAAAGGCCATGTGGGAAAAGAATCCTTATAGGAATAAACTTGGAGATATTTTATTTATGGAAATTATTGTAATCCTACTCCAAGTAGTATTCTTACTTAGGAAAGGTTTGTCCTAGACCAAGCCTATATAAACCATAGCTTATGTAGAGAGGAGAATATCTTAAAATTAAGAGTTCATAGAAAATCCTAAACTCCTCCATCGTCCCTTAGGGTTTAGGTGAAGATTGTCGAGTATTTATGAGAGGAGATTGTATTTTGTTTCTTGTTCCTAATGCAATAAAATATCAAAGTTTGCTTATTTTTTACCATTCCTTGTTCTTGCATTCAAGCTCGAGAGAGAAGTTTATAAGTAATCTATTTATCTAATATCGAGAGAGTTAGATTCACAAAAGGGATAAGTACGGTCTTTCAATCGAGAAATACTAACTCGGCCTAGAGATAGGTTAAGAGTTTCAGCGGCTAAGAGAAATGTGACATTGGTTGATGATTATAATTGATTCACATTGAGAGGTATCATCAAGGACTGATCATCAACCGTATTTCGACTAAGAGATAAGCGGAATCATTAAAGGACACTTTGCCGAACTTTGGTAAATCTGCCCAAGAGTAAGGGATTGCCGCGGCAGAAGACATTGTCGCTGCCGAAGACAGTATCTGCAGTATTGTCGAGGCAGTGCAGTGCAATTGCATTGGACACAAACAAGTCAATCAAATCCACAATACAACACAACTGGATCCTGACCACTTTCCCATCCTTGATTTCTTGATCATTTATCTTTACTGCTTTAATTAGTTTTCTTAGTTATAATTCAAATCCAATAATCTGTGTCTTTTACTTTATTATAGAGCAAGAAGAGTAAAGGTTTCATATTAAGTACACCAATCCCTGTGGAGACGATACTCGATAATGCTTATCACTTTATTACTTGACGATGTGTACACTTGCACTAATTGCACACTTTTTACACGCATCAGCAGACTTCCAAGAAATCGCCGCACAACCTAAAGTAAAGATACTTTAGTAAGCGTTTGAGTATACTTCAATGCTCACCACTAGGATATGAGTATACCTGCTTAATGTACTCACTACATAGGCAATATCAGGCCGGGTATAGTTCATTAGGAACATAAGGCTTCCAATAATTCTGGCATACTCTTCTCAGGAAACACTACTTTCTTTATTTTTAAAGAGATGTGCACTAGAGTCATATGGAGTTCGTACAATGACATCAAAACCATCAAATTTCTTTAACAATTTCTCAATATAATGTGTTTGACTTAAATTTTTTTTTTCAGTTTTGGTAATTTTTACTTCTCAGATCACATCATCCACCCCCAAATCATTCATCTCAAACTTAATGGATAATAAATTTTTTCATTTTGTTAATGGATTCAATGTTAGTGCTAAAAATTAACATGTCATCTACATATAAACTTATAATGATAATCAGTTTCAAACATCTTTAAATACACACATGCATTTACTCCATTAACAATAAAACCAAAACTCAAAATGGTTTTGTAAAATTTCTCGTACCATTATTTTAGAGCTTGTTTAAGGCCATAAAAAGACTTTTTAAATCTACACACTTTTCCTTCTATACCAAGTGTCTCAAAATCTGTGGTTGATCCATATAGACCTCTTCGTTTAGATCTTCATTCAAAAATGCAGTCTTTACATCCATTTGATGTACATGCAATTTATGAATAGATGCAATTGCAAGCAAGGTACGAATCATTGAGATTTTTTTCATAGGAAAATACGTATCAAAGAAGTTAATACCAAACTTTTGAGTGAATCCTTATAATTTTGGATTGACCCATCTACTCTTAATTTCTTTTTGAAGGTCCATTTGTTACTGATAGGTTTAAACCCTCTAGACAAATCAACCAACTCCCAAGTATGATTAGACTTAATTGATTCTAGTTCATCATTAATGACACTTCTCCAAAAACTAGCATCAATTGAACTTATAGATTCATTATATATCTTTGGATATTTATCTAAAAGAAAGGATTGATCTATAAGTTCAATTATAGTGTCTAAGTCTCCAATTTCTATAATAAAGAAAATAAAATCCTATCCAAAAGTAGTAGCTACCTTTTGTCTTTTATTTATTCTAGGATCTAATTCAAACTCTAGAGTCTCTGTTGCAGGAATACTAGAAGAAACAAAAGTATGACTTTTTCGTTTTGTTTTGATATTTAATCTAGGTTTTTTTAGAGGAAATGTTTTCTTAAAAAATATTTCATCTCTAGACTCACAAACTGAGAAATCATTCAAGTCCATAAACCTATATGCGACAATATTTATATCATACCATATAAACACTGCATCAACGGTTTTAGAACCGATAATGGTCTTCTTAAAGTCAGAAAAACCTACATTTTTCCAGATATCCCCACACTTTTAGGTATTGTAGATTTGGAGCATGTCCTTTCTATAATTCGTACGGGGTACAGTCTAATTTTTATGAGGTAATCGGTTCAATATGTGATTGGCTGAGAGAATGACTTCCCCATATTTTATCAGGTAACCCAAAACTTATAAATAATGAGTTCATCATCTCTTTTAAAGTTTTATTTTTTTTCTCTCAACAATGCCATTCTATTGAGGTAAATATAGACAAAAGGTTTCATGTATTATGCCATTATTATCTCATACTTATTTAAGAAAATTAGACTCATATTCACCATAACTGTCGGATCTAACTCATTTTATTCTCCTATCAAGTTGATTTTTCAACTTCTACCTTATAAATAAGAAAGAAATTTAGTAGTGTGTATGTAGTAGTGTTTTCGTCCTTTACTCTTATAGTTTCTAAAGTTTGTTAGATCACTATGTATCATTTCTAGAAGTTCATGTTGAGTTGATTGACCTCTAAAGTT
Source organism: Abelmoschus esculentus (assembly GCA_035048815.1). Taxonomy (NCBI): domain Eukaryota; kingdom Viridiplantae; phylum Streptophyta; class Magnoliopsida; order Malvales; family Malvaceae; genus Abelmoschus; species Abelmoschus esculentus. The sequence continues at coordinate 12,173,045 of JAUCBN010000036.1, forward strand.
GGCCAAGAGGGGGGTTTATTGGCTATTAAAAATTTGGTGGAAGATTTTTCGGTAAATGATAAAAAATTTAAGACACACGATTTATAGTGGTTTAAGCTTCGGAACAAACTTTACATCCACTACCTTAGCTCACAGTAAGGATTTTGAAATCAATTCACTAAGACTTCAATATTTTTCTAGGTTCAAGGGATAACCTTTACAAATCAAATCAAACCTTCTACCCAAGAGTTGATTCAAATCTCACAAGATAATTAAAAGAAATGCAAATTTGTAATATCTCAAAGATAAATAATTACACCAATTACAAATAAACTCTCTCAAACTCAATTACAATAAATCAAAATGAAAAATTAGGAGTTGAGAGTCAAGATGTGAAATGAGGTGCTTGAGAGTTAGATTTGATTGCTTGGATGTTGCTTGAGGTTCAATAGTTGTTAATGCTGCTTCAAATGCTCCAATTTATACCTTCTCATTGATTTCTAACCGTTGTGGCTGATGGGAATTAAAATAAAGACATTGGGGCTTCATCTTTCCATCATAAATGCACTCTACAATAGTTGGTATCGAAACACAGGCTATCTATTTTGAAACATACGACAACAAGAAAGAGTCGTTCTGCATTTAATAGAGGTGTATCGAACCATGTTTTGATACCATTAGTAAACTGTGAAGACTGGTATCGAACCATGTCAACCAGCTTTTAAAGATTTAACTGCGACCAACGATCGACTCATTAAATGCTAAAATAGACGTTGGAGATTTTTGGAGTATAGATACTGGTATCAAAATATGTTCTTATAATTTTAAAATATTTAAAAATTAAGCTCTGGTTCGATACCTGGTTTGAAATAGATGCTGACAGTAACATTTTGGTGTAAAAAGGTATCGATGCTAGTATCGATACTTGTTTTTTGACTTAAGAACATTTTCTAAAAAATTAGAGGCGTTATCGATACCTGTTCTAGAGGTATCGATACTCTCGTGCAAAAACACTTAGAAAAATATTTCAAAGTTCTTGGTTTGACTTGAAAACAAAAAGTTTGACTTAGGGACTTAAAAATTGATTACAAAATAGTCCTTGAACATAATTATTATATCAAAATCAATTTTTGTTTTACAGTTCAGATCTACATTTAGAGACTATCTTAAATGTCAATTTAGTATGCTTAGTTTCTGAATAAATTTCAAATTTGTTAAAACTATTATCTTCTTGATCAGGAATTAGTTTCATTTTCATGAGTTTTTAAGTGATTGTAGGTTAACATGTCCTAATCTAACATGCCACATATCAAAGGTCTCAAAAATAGAAGCAAAAGTAGTGACTTTATTATTTTCATTAAACTGGGTTTCGATTATAAACAAACCTTTTTATAAAAAACTTTCCCTACATAATATCTGTTGCATGTAAAAAGTGTTGCACAATTAGTGAAAGCGTACACTTCGCAAGTAATAAAGTGATAAGTATATCGAGTGTCGTCTCCACAGGGATTGATGTACTTAATATATTTTCTTTCCTCTTCTCGCTCTACAAAAGAAATAAAATAAAAACACAGATTAATTTGGGTATTCTGAATTAAACTAAACAACTTGAATAATAAAGAAAACTAAATAATCAGAATAGAATCAGATTGAGAGAATGGCTAGGATCCAGTTGTGTTTTATTGTGGATTCAAGTGACTTGTTTCTGTCCAATACTGCATCTTCCAGTTGTGTTTTATTTTGGATCCAATTGTCTTTTATTGTGGATACAATTGGTGCGCTGTATCTTCTAGAATGTTCTTTTTATTTTTATCTTTTATTGCGCCTAAAATCTTAAAGCTGCCACTCTGGATGCTGCCACGACTTTGTTCCCTGTCTCGGCCTCAACACTACTTTACTGGTACTTCGGCCCTAGATATTCTTGCATGTACAGAATATGTAATAATATCTGGATTCTCTATAAATTTCGTCTTTGTAAGTAGTGATAACGGAATATCCAATATTGTATAAAGAGTCCATATTTCAGTTCAAGTTGGTGTATAATAGATGCATAAAGTACCATAAGAAAGATAGTAAATAACTGCCTTTTAGGCACTCATCAAATACCCCCAAACTCGAACTATTGCTTGTTCTCAAGCAATGCAAGACATCAAATTGCCGAACCTTACTCCCCTTTGGTCTTACTTTTCTATCTATTCTCCCCACCATGATCATGTCTATCTCTCCATTTTAGCCACTAGTTTACCCAAGGACTTTTACCAAGAAATAAGCTATAAGTCTAGGCGAGTGTGTGCGTTTTATGGACAAGGTTGATTTAAGGCTTTCTTAGATAAACTCTAAGTTCAAGACAAATAGAATTTAGACTAAAGCTGTCTCCTTAAAACAACAAGTCTTGAGCCAATTTTGGGCACCTCAAGATATGCGTTTTCTATTTTCTTCTTCTTCTTTTTTTTTCTTTTTAACCATCTATTTGGCATACTAGAGCCAGTTTCAGGCACCTCTAGCATGAAGGAGATCAAAACTAGAGCCAGTGATAGGTACCTCTAGTTAATTTTCCAAAAGTTTCTAAGTCTTTATCACTTAAGTTTATTAAAAGGACTTCTAAATCAAACAAGTCCAAAAAGTGTTTATTTTCTTTCTAACCCTAAAGCAAGCTTCTAGGTTTTATTCTATGAGTATCCTATGGTTATCCCTTCAAAACAGAACTTGGCCATGGTAAGGAGAAAGATTTCTATAGCTTTAAAGGAGTAAACTAGAGCAAAGCTGATATAGAGCAGTGCAAGATTAAAACAGTAATTCAATAAAGGAGAATATTGCAAGAAATTTCATAAAAATTACTCCCTTTCTTCATGGTAATGCCGCGGTAGTGGACTGCCTCGGCAGTGCACTCATCCTCCCCCAAACTCAAGCTGAGCATTGTCCTCAATTCTCAATACATATAGCATGCAAAAGAAAACAAGGATAGTAAAGCATAAGGGATTAAATAGATTCAGATTTTGATTCAGAAGAGCTGCTGGAAATAGCTGCCCTCCTAGATTTTTCTGCCGATGCTTTCTTTTTGGATCCTTGTCCTGGTGATTCTTGTGTTTTTGCATGCCAGGGTGGCTGTACTCTAGTGGGTGTTTGTTTCTACAGTGGAGCAGTAACTTCATCTCTTTCGTCTTCTTCGTCTGTATGCATCAGCTCTGTTTCTCCTCTTGCCTCGGTAATTGGTATTCCTTCTTGGGTATGCGATGAGCTCTCATGGACATACTCATCAATATGTCTAGAGAGACTATCTCTAGAGAAACTGTATATGGGGATAGGACTCTATGGTGGAGAGTTGAAGACAACTCTCCTTTTTGATGGCCGCCTGCTGCTGGATGACGCTGCGGTCATGCCTGCAGGTCTGGATGGGTCGGCAGCATGAAACTGTTGTTGTGGCCTGGTGGTAAAGAATGGTCTAGGACTTGGGGCAGGGGTTGTCTCTTTGTAAGGTGCGGCAGTGACGAAAATGTTAGGGGGGGGGAATTCTGGAAACTACATCCCATGGGTGGGAAAATTCTGAATCAGCATGTTGGCAAGAGTGTTGTTGAAATCTCTCTGATATTCCATGTATTATTGCTGGCGAAGGTCCATGTCTGACATCTTCTGCAAAATATCCTGATATAGATCTGCTGCTGCAGTGGCTTGGATAGTGCCAGATGCTTCTGCCGTACACTGCCCTCCGGCAGTATTGTCGGTAGTAAATTGTTGAGGTGTTTCCTGTACTGGGTCTGCTTGGGTGATCTGCATCACTCTATGGCAGAATTCTCTTGTCCAGCCTTGCCTTTGTGTTGTGTATTCATCTATTTCTTCTATAGGGACACCTGCAGTAATGCATAGGGCAGAGATTAAACTAGGGAAATATAATAGACCTCTTTCTTTCTTACCGTAATTATAAATTTCTTGAAGAATGATTTCTCCAACATTTATGGTCCTCTTGTTGATGATTGATTGAATGAGCAACAATCTTCTTCTATCAACTATCCTGTTGTGGGAGGTGGGCATGAGGCGTCGCTTGACAAATGTGCACTAAAGCTTGGCTTCGGGTTTAAGGCTGAGCCTTGTTACACAACCCCTATGGGCATTGGTTTCCCATGGAGTGTTTTCGTAGAAAAGTTCGTCCTTGATGGCCTTGTAATCCTCGCTATTGGCTGCAAATTCACCATGTTCATCGCGTTCATCGCGCATGGGGATAAGGCCGTAGTAATCGTTGATTGCCTCGGCATCAAGCTTTATTGGCTTGCCCCAATAGTAGACGAACAACGTGTCCTTGCTCGGACAATGCACATAGAATTATCTTATAATTGTGGCATTTGCAATGGGAGGTTGGAGGCAAAATTTTTCCCAATCGTGGCCTTCGGTCTTGTCGAACAAAAATTGGCCGATGCCATAGTTCTCTTCGATGGTGTGCTGGAATCCTTGCTCCTCTCATAACTACCGTGCAACGAAAGACCTTTGGAATCGTTCTGCTACGATGGTATTGGCAAAGTATTTGTATGCTGCCATGGAGGATTCGAATGTTGATGACATATTCTTGAAAATAAGTTGTAAAGTGCAAGAATGCGGGTAAGAATGCAGAGAGTATTGTGAGGAAAATTTGGCAAGATTAATAAAGAATGCAAAGTGAATAGTTTAAACAAGGAAGCTACTTATATAGGCCTTGGCAGTGTGACCGTTTAAACCACTAGCCATTTTGTAGCTGTTTGGAATTTTCTGCCCGTTGGCATTTAGCTGCCTCGGTAGAAAAATCGGTTGATAGCCGTTACACTATTTTTGCCCGTTAGGACTGTTGCGGCTCTGACACTGTGCACTACCACGGCAACAGACTTCTTGCTGTGAACTACTTCTCTGTTATTCCTGCTTTATTGTCCTAACCTAAAAAAGATAAACATCAAGAAATATTCAAATAATGAGAAGATAATTATTCCTAAATACCATAATTAAGAGAATTTATGAAAATAACAAATAAAATAGAAGAAAAAATTAAAATAAGAATATAAAGAAAACCTATGGAGGGTCGTTTTTGATATTTCTTATAGTCCATCTGCACCCTCCATTGAGTTACAATTCTGCCCAAAAAGGTTTGGACCATAAATACGGATAGTCCCCTTTGTATTATTTTGGTGGAGGTGTCTTTCTTTCGTGTTCTCTTGTAATCCATGCATGTCCTCCATCTTGATATTATTTCTGAAGGCAAAAATAAATTGTTAGAAAAAATTATATCAACATCCAACCACTTAATTACCTCATTGCCATTAACTTCCATCATAGTTGGATATAGCCTTCGTTGTCGTGGCCATTGTTGTGATAGCCAATTTTTGTGGCAATCTTTTGCCAAAATCGGTGTACGATAAGTGAAGAATCATATTTCTTGAAGTCTTTAAGAATCAACCCACATTTTTTTATGCTTCTCAGTAATCTCCATCAGTAGAGATTCTGGATTGCAACTAACATTAGATGGGATTACCACAGAAATATTATCTTCCAAACAATCATATCCTATTTGTGATGGCTTCAAATCTTGTAATGTTGACTCCTCGAAAAATACCTGCAATGGAAGAGATGAGTTTTTAAAGAATTCAAAAGGTTCATTCAGTACCATCTTATTTTCCAGTATCACGGCATTGTCATCTTGTTGATCGAACATGTCTTCGTGTAACTGCCCCGGCAACTATGAGTGTGAGTAATCCTCAGCTTCCTTTTTCAGCATCATTGTTGCCGTAACATCTTGGGAATCAGACTCCTCAAAATTTTCTAGAGCATTACTCTTATCGGCCTCGTTGAATGGTATCGTGACATTGTCCTGTTCAGGCTTCTCTACTGCCGCGGCAGGACTCTCGGTAGACTCATCCATTGTTTAACAGTCTTTCTCATCAACATGTTTTGGACTCAATGGTTCCAAAATTTCCACTTTGTCCTCTAGTGTTGGGATTTCAGTATACCCAAGAATTGATTTTTGGGTTATGTTATCCCTGGCATGCAATTAATTTTTTGAATCCCTCAAGGGTGCATCCAATCTAGCTATATGTACATCCAGGAACCTTGATTGCTCTGTCATGAATTCATCAATTCTAGCCATTGATGCTTTCCATGTTTCCTCCAATGAATTTGGACACTCTTTAGAAAAATTATATTGCCATGGCATATCTGTAACACCAACAAAATTGTCATGATACAAAAAATTTTGAGCGTTTTGATCATACCATGAAGGATTTTGTTGTTGGTTCCATCTATGGTCTTCTTTGTGGCCATATGTTTCAGTATTGTATGGGCAATTGTTAACCAAACGATCATCTCCAAAATTAAAAAAAAAATTGCCCAGGCATAAACTTGTCGGGTTGCTCTTGGTTCATCATTTAATCTAGGAAATTCTTGATTGGCTCGATTCATATCCTCCAACATCAACTCCCGAATAGACCTTTTTTCTTTCTTCTTGCATCTTGAGCCTTCAACTAGAAACACACCTATAATTTTTTTTAAGAAAAAGAAAATATGTTAGTAAAAATAATAAAACAAAAACAAGAAAATTAAAGAAGACAAAATTTAGTTACCAATCCCCAACAACGGCGCCAAAAACTTGATGCGTGCAATAAAAGTACAATTAAGTGCAAGTGTACACGTCGTCAAGTAATAAAGTGATAAGTATATCGTATATCGTCTTTACAGGGATTGATATACTTAATATGTCTCCTCTTGTTCCCTTGCTCCTGAAAAATAAAGTAAAAACACAAATAAGTGGATTTGTTTAACTAACTAAATAATTAAATAACAAAATATAAAATAAAATATTGAGAACGATATAGAGAAAGTGGGTAGGATCCAGCTGCGTCAATTAGTGGATTTGATTGATCTTCTTCTTGTCCAATGCAATTACACAACACTGCTCCGACAGTACTGCAGATACAGCCTCCACAGCATTAGTGTTCTCTACCGCGACAATCTCTTGCTCTTGGGCAGATGCATCAAAGTTCAGCAAAGTGTTCGTAGTTGACTCTGCTTATCTCTAAGTTAGAGCGCTGTTGATGACTGGTCCTTGACGATACCTCTCGGTGTAAATCAATGATAATCACCAACCAACCCAACACTTCTTTTAGTTGCTGAAACTCTTAACCTATCTCTAGGCCGATTTAGTGTCTACAACACCGTACTTATCCCTTTCGTGAATCTACACCTCTCGATGCTAGATAAATATATTACTTACAAACTTCTCTCTCAAGCTTGAATGCAAGAACAAGGAATGACAATAGGCTAAGCAAACTTTGATATTATTATTGCATTAGAACAAGAAACAACAAACAATCTTCTCTCACTAATATCTACAACCTTCACCTATCCCTAAGAATTTTAAAACATAATATCAATAGGTATAATTCTTAGGGCGAAGGGTTTCTCTCAAATCGGCCCTCTAAACAATGTGGCCGACTAGGCTTTATATAGTCTTAACCTAGGGCAAACCTTTCCTAAATAGACTCTAACTTGGAGTAAGGAACAAGTCTTCTTCATGAGATCTGATATTTCCATGTTTGCCGCCTTCTAGAAGGATTTTCCTGTTTGGTCTTTGACTTGAGCTTTTAGTGCGCTAGCCTAGTCCAATTGGTGCACTGCATCTTCCAGAATGTTCTTTATATTTTTATCTTTTATTACGCCTAAAATGTTGAAGTTGCCACTCTGGATGATGCCGCGGCTTTGTTCCCTGCCTCGGCCTCAACACTGCTTCACTGCTGCTTTGGCCCTGGATATTCCTACATGTACAGAATATGTAATAATATCTGCATTCTCTCTAAATTTCTTCTTTATAAGTAGTGATAACGGAATATCCAATATTGTATAAAGAGTCCATATTTCAGTCCAAGTTGGTGTATAATAGATGCATAAAGTACCATGAGAAGGATAGTAAATAACTGCCTTTTAGGCACTCATCACTATCCCTAGGTTGAGTTAGTATTTTCCAATCAAGTTAAATATTGTACTTACTCCTTTCGTGAATCTAACTATCCCGAGTCTAGATAAATAGATTACTCATAAACTTCTCCCGAGCTTGGATACAAGAACAAAGAATGGCAAACATGAAGCAAACTTTGATATTTTATTGCATTGAAAACAAGAAACAAGATACAATCTCTTCTCACTAATACTCAACAACCTTCACCTAACCCCTAAGAAAGCTTAGAACATGATGGGAAGAAGAACAACAATGATTCCTTGGGTGAACTTTCTCAATTAGGCTCTCTCTCCTTTCCTTGGACGGCTATGCCTTATATAGGCTTGGCCTAGGGCAAACCTTTCTTAAGTAGAATACAACTTAGAGTAGGGAACAAGTCATGTACATAGGTCAAATATTTCCAAGTTTAATTCTTCTAAAAGGCTTTTCCGCGTGGCCTTGTCTTTGGGCTTCCCTTGTGCTATCCAACTTTGATCCTTGTGCTTCTTGTCCAGCAACGTTCTCCTCACTTTTCTCCTCAGTTTGCTTGCCATGTTACTCTTCGTCCTCTGCTACCTCGACCATAGTTTATTGTCGTGGCAATACTTTTTTCTGCACAGACATAAAAATGCAGTAAAAGTATGCCTTTTTTATAAATATTATCTTTAATAGCATAATCCCTAAATATATTACATTAAGTTTATGCATTGGTCCAATTAAGTATAGAATAGATGATAAATTCCCATGAAAAGTGTAGATGATAGTGAGTTGAGCACTTATTGAGTTGAGCACTTATCACCCCCCAAAACTCGAACTATTGCTTGTCCTCAAGCAATGCAAACCATCAATTTGTCAAACTTTATTCTTTCTTGGTCTTATGTTTCTATCTATTCTCCCCACCATAACTATATGCATTCTTTAGACTTAACTTTTTGGTTACCTAAGGGTGTACCTAGAAGATAAACTATAAGGTTTTGTGAGTGTGTGCGTTTTTGTGGACAAGTTTGATTAAGGGCCTTCTTAGATAAACTCTAAGTTCAAGACAAATAGACTTAGATTTAGTGTACTCTTCTTAAAACAACAATTTCTTGAGCCAATTTTGGGAACTTCAAGGATTGTGTTTTCTCCTTCTTATTTTCTTATTTCTTTTTCTATTCTTTTAAGCATGCTAGAGCCAATTTCGGGCACCTCTAGCATGAAGAAGAGTATTTCCTAGAGCCGGTGATAGGCACCTCTAGTCACCTTTCCAAAGATCTAAGTCTTTATCACCTAAGTTCATTAAAAGAATTCCTATAGCCAAACAAGTCACAGGGTGAACAATAATTTTATGGATCTTGCACAGTCGTATACAATCTCTTCTCACCTTTCCAAAGAAGCATAAAAAGTTATAAGTACTCCGAAGATCTATCCTCCACAATAGTTTTCTAGATCTTGCTTCTGATTGCTGCGTCCTTGGTGATGGTGATGGCTTTGCTCGTATTGGTGTCACTCGTTGCATAGGAGCATTCACCTTTTCTTTTCCTTCATCTTTGGTCTCCATTATATCAGTCCCTCCATCGTTCTCTAGATCTGTCCCGACATTGTGAATGCTTGGCTTGATAGCGTCTGAACTCTAATGTACATAGGCATCTATCTCAGCTGATAGACTGCCCATTGGGATTGGGGATCTTGGGGGAGTGCTGAAGACTGCCCTCCTCTTAGAAGGTTTTCTGCTGGCAAATGATGTCGCGGTAGAATTTGCTGCTCTAGATGGACCAACAACATGAAATTCTTGCTGAGGGCATGTGGGGAAGAATGGTCTCGGTCCTCCTAGAGCTGGTGTTGTCTCTATGTAGGGTGCAGCTGTCACGAACATGTTGGTTGGGAATTCTAGAAACTGCACCCCTTCATCTGGAAAGTTGTGGAGCATCATTTGAGAAAGTGTGCTGTTGAAGTCTCTTTGATACTCCATGTATCGATGTTACCTAAGGTCCATGGCTGCCATCCTTTCTAGAATCTCCTGGTATAGGTTTGTTGCGGCAGTGATATAAGCAGTGTCAGGCTTATCTGTCGTGTATAGGGCTCCGACAGCAGTGTCGGTAGTGAACTGTTATAGATTTGCCTGGACTGATTCTGCCTGCATAATCTGCATGATCTTGTGGCAGAATTCTCTGGTCCATCCTTTTATTTGGGCTGTGAATTCATCTGTCTTGGCAGTGGGTACACCTGCAGTATTACAAATACTAGTGATTAAAGAAGGGGAATATAAAGGGCCTTTACCCTTCTTACTACATTCGTAAATTTCTTGCAAAATGATTTCTCCAATGTTGATGCTCCTTTTGTTGATGATCGATTGTATGAGCATCAATCTCTTTCGATCCATCGTGTTATTATGGGAAATTGGGATGCGGCATCTCTTTATAAAAGTGTTCCAAAGTTTGGCCTCAGGTTTTAAACTTTGCCTTGCTATGGATCCTTTGTGGGCAGCGGTCTATCATGGGGTATTATCGTAGCAGAGGTTGTCCTTTATCAGCTCGTAGTCTTAAGTGGTGACATCCTCCATAAATTCAGCATGGATATCACGTATAGGGACAAGACCGTAGAAATCGTTGATTATCTCGACATCGAGTCTGACAGGCCTACCTCGGCAGTGGATAAAGAGAGAGTCCTTGCTTGGCCCGTGCGCATAGAATTCTCTCACGATGGTGGCATTGGCTTGGGGAGGTTGTATGCAGAAAATCTCTTATTCCTGATATTTTATCTTATCGAACAAATAGTGTTCGATGCCGAAATTCTCTTCTTCTGAATGTTGGAACCCTTGTTCCTTCCATAATTACCGAGCAATGAATAGTCTGTTGAATCGGTCTTCAACAGTTTCTGGGGTAAAGCGTTTATAGGTGGCCATGAGTGAGTATTGTGAGAGTTGATGTTCTTGGAGAAATTCTTGAAGAGTTTCTTAAAATTGTAAGAGGGTAAGTAGGTAGAGAGTATTGTGAGAGCACGATTAGCTAAGAAGTAAGGATAACAAGAATGCAAGAGTGAATAGTTCAAGAGGGAGAGATTGCTTATATAGGTCTCGACAATGTGTCCATTTTAATCCACTAGTTGTTTAACTTTTACTACCGTTTCCATTTACTACCGCGACAGGAATCTCGGTAGATAGCCGTTATGCTGTTTCTGCCCGTTGGGATTGCTGCGGCTCTAACACTGTTTACTGCCTCGGCAGTGTTCCTGCTGTGAACTTCTCCACCTTCATTCTTGCTTATTGTCCTAACCCAAAAAAACAAACATCAATAAAGAAAGAATCATTCAAGTAATGAGAAGATAATTATTCCTAAACACCATAATTAAGAGAATTCATGAAAATACCAAATAAAATAAAAGAGAAAATTAATATAAATAAGAATATAAAGAAAACTTTTGGAGTGTCATTTCTGATATTTCTTATAGTCCATCTACAACCTCCATCGAGTAACAATTCTACTCAAAAAAATATGGGCTAATGCGGGTATGGATACTCCCATTTGTGCGATCATAGTGGAGGTGTCTTTCGTTCGTGTTCTTTTGTAGTCCATGCCTATTCTCCAACTTGATATTATTCCTAAAGGCATGAATATATCGTTAGAAAAAATTATATCAATATCCAACCATTTAATTACCTCATTCTTGTTGACTTCTAGAATGGTTGGATATAGCATTTATTGTCGAGACAATAAGTGAAACAAATGTTAAACAATTTTGTGTTCAACCCCAATGCTTTAGAAACAGATTTGCCACAACCGATATAGTTGTTGTTATAGGAGGATCGTCTCGTAAAGATAGCATAGGCACTCTAATAATTTGTACACCCAAATTTTGGAATGGAAGGTTGTGGTACTACTCTTTTCTTTAACTCAAAAATACTTGAAATAAGCTTAAAAACCTTTGAATATACTTTAATAAGGAGAGAACGAAGATATAAAAACATTATTTTTGCTTTAATGGTTTTAAAATGAAACAAAAGACTCATATTTATAGGAGATTTAAAGGGTATAATTGTCCTTTAAAAATTATAAATATAAAATCCATTTAAAGTAAATAACATACAAATCAATTATCATTTACCAAATGTCGTTGCAATTGCAAGCATTGAAGCAAATTAAATGCTCTGTTTAAAACCATGTAATTTCAATTTGAATTTGAAACGTAAACAACAAATTTGTTATTTTTATGAATTTAATCAAATATAATAAATCCATTGATATATAAACGGTTCATAGCTGAATTAATCAGACCAACATTAAAATTTAAATTAAGTAGTTCAGATTAATTATACATTAATAATTAACAAAACACCGGTTGTTATGGCTTAAATTAACGGCAAATACACACAACCGGTAAAATTTGAATGTTTTTTTATTTAAATTTTGAGAAATATTTAAATTGGTAAAGAAAATATTTCATATAAGAGAATTCAATGTGGGATTTACTTACATTTACTACTCTTTGAGCATTACCAACAATCTCAACTCGGCTCGAGGTAAAAATACTCGACTCGTTTTGACGTAACACAAAATTTAATAAACTCGACTAAAAAAAGTTCAAACAAAGTTCGAGTTGTGAAATAAAAATTCAAATAACTCAAAAATTTTAGTAGTTAGAAGATTTATTTTTAAGTTCAAAAAGAGTTCGTTAAATTTTTATAATATTGATATATAAAAATATGAAAAAATAGTGTCACATATTAAAAAATATAAAGAAATATTTATACATTTGTTATATGATTTGTGACGGTAGATTAAATTAAACTAACTCGAAAACTTGACTCGATTTGAATTTTTTTAAATAAAAGTCCAAATGATAACTCGTCAACACAAATAACTCGATTTTTTTACTCAACTAGACTATACTCGATCCGATCGAACGCTCACCCCTATTCCCAAATCAACCCCTCCCCTTACTCCAGTCACTAATCCAACTCTCTTGCCTTCAACTTTTGATGGTGATTTATGCTCAACTTCAACTGCTCTTTTGCTTGTTTCCTTGAGCAGAGACATCAACACGAAGTTCTCGAACTTTGTTTTCCACTCACAGCTCAACTACATTTGAAATCTACTATTTGATTAAAACTTCCGTATGGTCTTATTTAATGTGAGGCTATGGTGGCAGATTCAAATATAAATAAAAAAGAGTAAATCTTTGTAATATTTTAGCTCATTGGTTAATTTTTTTTCTTGTATGCGTTCATATTTTACCAGTGAATATTTTTTCAGCGTTTTTGGTTAATTTCCGATGATCATAATGTAAAATAATAATCATTTGAAAAGGATTTTCAAATTCTACTATGAACAGGGAAATGTTTGTTTGAGAATGTAAAAGTTAAAGTAAATAAGCAAATCAGTAGTAGCTTTCGTGGATTCCAATTTTTTTTATTCGACATCAATATTATTCTCAACGATGAATTCAAGATTTCAAAGTTAATGGAGTTAAAAATGTTTAAATAAAATTATAAATAATTAAAATTGACATAAAAAAATAATACTATCAAGTCAAATTTTAATCTAATAGTCAATCTAACATATACAATAATCTATTTAAATTGAACTTACATATTGTCATACTAGTATAGATTTTCATAATTTAAGATTATGAGAATCAACCTTTTAATAAAAGAAGCCAAAAATTCTTGTCTTTGTGATTTTACTTGTAACATTCTGAATTCGTATGTCACATTGGGCCTCCAACTCAAACACTTATTTTAAAATTTCGCTTAAGAAGCCCGTTAGCATATTTAAAAATCTAAAAATGTCCTTTCGTTTTAAATCCAACCCAAGTAACAAATCCAAGTAATGGTTTGGAGCTTCAATTAATACAACTCATTAAAAACTCGACTCAATCCAAATTAAATAAAAGTTATAAATACATATAGGGTTCTATAATTACATTGTCCATTCTATCTAGTAATTGTACTCTGACACAAGTCGATATTGAGACCAACCACGATGGTGCTCCTCCGATCCTCGTTGTCACCTAACCTACGCTTGGAAACACATTCTGAAAAGGCTAAGCTACAAAAACTCAGTGGGTACTCCGTCACTCGACCTACATCGCACATATCATAAATAAAGCATACGTAACATAAATGATAACATGGCATGAGTACAATGGCGTTATTGTATTCGCCTAAACACAAGATATCATGCAAGAATATTATCAACACAAATCATATGGATATCAAGAGAAGTCCACACAGAATCTCATAGTCCATATATCTAATATATATAAGTAGTGCAGTTTGCGATCACTAAGCATCGGGATCATACATTATGAGCAAGGTCTGCATCCACTAAGCATCGAGATCCCACACTTTAGGACGAGGACCGTTGTAACACCCTCGACCCTGTGTCACATTGGGCCTCCGGCCCAAAACTTATAATTCAAAATTTCTTTCCAAAGCCCAATAGTAAAACAAATCCAAGTCCAAATATAATTCATAAAATCCATTTAAGTTAAAGCATAAGCCCAAAATAATATAAAGTAATCGAAGCTCCCAAAATATTACAAATCATTAAAAGCATTCGACCCAAATTAAAATAAACAGTTACAAAAATACATAGAGGGTTCAACATAGTACTAGCCCACTACATCTACTAATTATACTCTGACAACACGGTCGATGCTGAAATCTAAACCTCGATAGTGTCCACAAGAACCAGCTTCACCTAACCTACGCACGAAAACACATTTCGAACGCTGAGCTACAAAAGCTCAATGGATACGCCAAAGTCGGCCAACATTATGTATATCATAAGCTGTAAAGCAAGGCATATAAACATCATGCACGGTATGATGATCTAGCATACTTACCTATCACATGGCATAAATGAATGTATATTATCGCACACAGCATATACAAATAAAAAAGACACGCTAAGTAGTGAGGCCTACGTCCACACAGTATCTGGATCCAGCATTACGAGTAGGGCCCGCGTCCATACAACATCGGGATCTCAAACTCAAAGATGAGGCCCGCGTCCACAAAGCATTAGGAGCCTATATCCGGGATTTGAGGCCTGCATCCACACAACATCGAGATCCTCCAAATCCCATACTCGAAATGTCACATCGAGTATCTTCAAATGAGGTTCGTATCCACACAGCATCGGGATCCTATATTCGGGATGGTCATCAAATCATTACCCGAAATGTTACATCGGATGGCCTTCGACATATTGCAACACTTTTGGATATCTGAATTCCATCAAACAAGGACTCAAACCACACAAACGATCCACCTAGGATCTTAGCATAACAACATATATTAATATTATTTCAATTTAATCTTTCAGGGTTATAAATATCGATATTGGTTTGACAATCAATTTCATAGCTTTTAAGATTAATGAGACTATTAATAGAATCACCGAACCTCAAATCTCTACCCAAACTTGGCAAGATTACATAAGGGTATCGATACCCTTAGATGGGGTACCGAAACACCCTACATCGATACCCACCCAAAGAGGGTATCAAAACACTGGTATCGATACTAGTAACGATACCCTTTAACCAATTTTAAGGTCAACGAACATGGGATTACCCGATTCGATACTGGTATCAAACCACGAGTGGTACCCTATGCCATTGGAGGGTTTGGTATCGAACCATGGTTCGATACCCTTGCTCATCAAGCCTATTTTCTCTCAGGGGTATCGATACATGGGCCACCGATATCGATACCCCCTACACGAAATGCAGGTTTCACTTAGGAAATTTTTAAAGTTTCTCCCCAACAATAATCTTTTTGACTTTACAGTATTCCTACTCAATATTAATGATGTTTAAAGTGTTTTAACACCATTTTTCAGTCATCAATCTCATAGATATGAATTTCACCATTAAAGACCCAAAAGCTTCAAACTAAGCATACTTACATGAAATCTACATGCTATGCATTCTACCATAAAATATATGATGAAAAGAAGAGTTGGGGGTATCAACCTTAGCACAAGAAATCGCTCAAAACGTCCACTCTTCCTCTCCTCAAGGTTTCTTCTTTCCAAGGCTTGTTGATGGCTCACAACCCTCTTTCTCTACAAGAGAAAGATAGCAAGATCTTGGGATGATTCTTGAGCCTAAAAACACTTAGAAAACTTAGATTTTAAGCTCTTAAAACTCAAACCCGAGCTCCAACCACCACCCCTACCTTCATCCTTACCAAAACAACACTTTCTTACCTCTTTTTAAAGACCACAAACCCCTCTACAACTTACCACTTCAAGCACAAAACGAGAGTCCACCATTAAACCTTCAAAAACCTTACCTTTGATGTTTGTTGCAATGGAAAAGATGGAGAAAATGGGGTTGTAGGGGATGATCTCATACCCTCTGCAAAATGCAAAAAATAATATCCTTAGCCCCCTTTCTTCATCCTTTAGCCATTTACCAAAAAGCCCCCAAAGCCACAACCACTAAACACTACCAAAGCCCAACAACCATGCAAGCCCCAAAGCCTAAAGCCCAACACTCATATCTGAGGCCCAAAACCGAAGCCCAACCACTCGAGTTAACCCAACACTCGGATCCAAATACGGATCATTACAACCGTGTTCTCTAAGCAATGAGATCTTATGTTTGGAAATCTTCGACTGTTACAACACTTTGATCATATATATAGGGTATTCGTACCCACCACATAATATTATAATACTAGATGACCCATCAACACTAAGCAAGACCCCTAACTTACCATACCACATATTTATACAACAAATACCTTTATTGTTCCTTAATATTATATAATTATCCACCAACTATCAAGTGATTAACCAAATATCTCATAAACGGGGTTAAAGTATCAGTTTCTCAATTTTAGTATTTATTTACATATTAAGAGACCCTTAAAACCCTTTACCCCGAATTAGAACACTTAAAAAAGTGTTAATTTTTGGACTAATTATCCAACGAGTATTGATAGGCCTATATGGGGTTTTGGTATGCCCTCTAGTATTGAAACGCCTTTTTTATGTATCGATACGCCAAGCTAAAAAATTAAAAAGTCTAACATCAAACCTACCTATTTAGATACGGTCCAGACCTGTACCGATACTGAACCAATTGGTATTGATACACCTAATTGATGTATTGATACTCCATTTTATGCTAAAATCTAAACTAACAGTGGTATCTATACGCCCTTGCATACCAATACCCAAAAAACATTTCTGGAATTTAAATCTAACAAGGTGTATCGGTATAATAATTGACATACCAATACGCCCCTTATATTTCATACTCCTATTCACTCTAACATATCGATATGGGATCACCACGTATTGATACCCTTGCTCAAAAATGCAAGTCTAAAATGGGAATTCAAAAAAATTCCCAATTCAACCTACGTGGTTGATTCTCCGTTCATTCCTACATGTTATGGGAGTGATTCTAAGAGTGCTTACAACGCAAATTACACAAGTTAAATAATTGAACACAAATTACCCCTTACCCCAAATTAGAACACTTGAAAAAGTGTTAATTTTTGGACTAATTGCCTAACGAGTACTGATACGCCTATATGGGGTTTTGGTTTGCCCTTTAGTATCAAAACGCCTCTTTTATGTATCGATATACCAAGCTAAAAAACTTAAAAAGTCTAACATCAAACCTACCTATTTAGATACGGTCTAAACCTGTACCGATACTGAACCAATTGGTATCGATACACCTAATTGATGTATTGATACTCCCTTTTATGCTAAAATCTAATGTAACAGTGGTATCTATACCCCCTTGCGTACCAATACCCAAGAAACATGTCTGGAATTTAAATCAAGCAGGGTGTATCGGTATAATGGTTGACATATAATGTATGTAATATAAGCACAATTTGAGTGCAAGTGTACACGTCGCCAAGTAATAAAATGATAAGTATATTGTGTATTGTCTCCACATGGATTGATATACCTAATATGTCTTCCATAGTTCCCTTGCTCCTGAAAATAAAGTAAAAACACAAATAAGTTAATTTGTCTAACTAACTAAATATTTAAATAACAAAACATAAAATAAAAGGTTGAAGACGATATAGAGAAAATGGGTAGGGTCCAGCTGTGTCAATTAGTGGATTCAATTGATCTTCTTCTTGTCCAATGCAATCACACAACACTGCTTTGACAGTACTGCAGATACCGCCTCGGCAACATTGGTGTTCCTCTGCCGCGGCAATCTCTTGCTCTTGGGCAGAGGTATCAAAGTTCAGTAAAGTGTCCGTAAGTAACTCCGCTCATCTTTGAGTCAAAGTGCTGTTGATGACCAGTCCTTGACGATACCTTTTGGCGTAAATCAACGATAACCACCAACCAATCCAACACTTCTTTTAGCTGCTGAAACTGTAAACCTATCTCTAGGCCGAGTTAGTGTCTACAACATCGTACTTATCCCTTTCGTGAACCTACACCTCTCGATGCTAAATAGATTACTTGCAAACTTTCCTCTCAGTCTTGAGTACAAGAACAAAGAATGACAATCGGATAAGCAAACTTTGATTTTATTATTGCATAAGAACAAAGATACAAGAATCAATCTCCTTTCATTAATATCGACAACCTTCACCTATCCCTATAAAATTTAGAACATATTATCGTTTAAGTACAATTCTTAGGGAGAAAGGTTTTCTCTACAAATTGACTCTCTTAACAATGTGGCCGACTAGGGTATTTATAGTCTTAACCTAGGTCAAACCTTTCCTAAATAGACTTCAACTTGGAGTAGGGAACAAGTCTTCTTCAAGGAATCTGATATTTCCATGTTTGTCGCCTTCTAGAAGGGTTTCCCCGCTTGGTCTTTGATTTGGGCTTTTAGCGCGCTAGCCTGGTCCAATTGATGCACTGCTTCTTCCAGAATATTCTTTATATTTTTATATTTCATTGTGCCTCCATTTTTGGTGATGCCACACTAGATTCTACCACGGCCTTGTCTTCTGCCTCGGCCGCAACACTGCTTCACTGTTGTTTCTGCCCTGGATATTCCTGCATGTACAGAATATGTAATAATATATGCATTATTTATAAATGTTGACTTTGTAAGTAATGATAACAGAATATCTAGTATTTGCACAAAGAGTTCTTAATTCGGTTCAAGTTGGTGTATAATAGATGTATAAAGTACCATGAGAAGGGTCTGAATAACTGCCTTTTAGGCACTCATCAAATACCCCCAAACTCAAACTATTGCTTGTACTCAAGCAATTCAAAACATCAAATTGTCGAACCTTACTCCTCTTTGGTCTTACTTTTCCATCTATTCTCCCCACCATGGTCATGTCTATCTCTCCGTTTTAGCCCTTAGTTTACCCAAGAACTTTTACTAAGAAACAAGCTATAGGGCCAGGTGAGTGTGTGCGTTTTATGGACAAGGCTGATTCGAGGCTTTCTTAGATAAACTCTAAGTTCAAGATAAATAGAATCTTGGACTAAAGTTGTCTCCTTAAAACATCAAATCTTGAGCCAATTTCGGGCACCTCAAGATATGCGTTTTCTGTTTTCTTTTTTTTCTTATTTGTTTCTTATTAACCACCTATTTAGCATACTAGAGCCAGTTTCGGGCACCTCTAGCATGAGGGAGAGCAAAACTAGATCCATTGATAGGCACCTCTAGTTATTTTTCCAAAAGGTTCTAAGTCTTTATCACGTAAGTTTATTAAAAGAACTCCTAAATCAATCAAGTCCAAAAAGTGTTTATTTTCTTTCTAACCCTAAAGCAAGCTTCTAAGTTTTATTCCATGAGTATCCTATGGTTATCCCTTCAAAACAGAACTTGGCCATAGTAAGGAGAAAGATTTATATAGCCTTAAAGGAGTAAACTAAAGCAAAGCTGACGTAGGGCGGTGCAAGATTACAAACAGAAATTCAAGAAAAGAGAATATTGTAAAAAATTTCAGAAAAAATTTACTCCCCTTTCATGGTAATTTCGCGACAATTGGTAGGCTCGGAAGTGCTTCAGCACCTACAGTTTCCTTGAAACTCAAACCGAGCATTGTCCTTAATGTTCAAATCACACAGCAGATAAAATTAATAAAACAAGTAAATATAGTAAGGGAGAATTTCTTGGAAAGATTATGAGAAAAATAAGAGAGTTTTGAGATTGTAACGAATATAACAAGAGAGAGATTGAGTAAACAATTCTAAAGAAACAAGAATGCAAGAGTGAATAGTTCAAGAGAAAGAAGGTGCTTATATAGGCCTTGGCTATGTAGCCATTTGGTCTTTACTGCCGTTTGCATTTACTGCCGCGGCAAGAATCTCAGTAGACTTGTTGTTACCTTGTTCTGCCCGTTGGGACTGTTGTGGCTCTGACACTGTGCACTGCCACGGCAGTAGACTTCCTACTGTGAACTACTTCTTTGTTATTCCTGCTTTATTGTCCTAACCTAAAAATATAAACATCAAGAAACATTCAAATAATGAGAAGATATTTATTCCTAAATACTATAATTAAGCGAATTCATGAAAATACCAAATAAAATAGAATAGAAAAATAAGAATATAAAGAAAACTTATGGAGGGTCGTTTCTGATATTTCTTATAGTCCATCTGCACCCTCCAACGAGTCACAATTCTGCCCAAAAAGGTTTGAACCATAATAAATATGGATAATCCCCTTTGTATTATTTTGGTGGTGGTGTCTTTCTTTCGTGTTCTCTTGTACTCCATGCATGTCCTCCATCTTGATATTGTTTCTGAAGGCAAAAATAAATTGTTAGAAAAAATTATATAAACATCCAACCACTTAATTACCTTATTGTCGTTCATTTCCATCATAGTTGGATATAGCCTTCGTTGTCGTGGCAATTACTTTGATAGCCAATTACCGTGGCAATCTTTTGCCAAAATTCGATGTAAGTCAATTGAAGAACCATCTTTCTTGAAGTCTTCAAGAATCAACCCACATTATTTCTTATGCTTCTCAGTAATCTCCATTAGTAGAGACTTTGGCTTGAAACTAATATTAGATGGAGTTACCATAGAAATATCATCTTCCAAACAATCATATCGTATTTGTGATGGCTTCAAATCTTGTAACATTGACTCCTTGAGATATACCTGCAATGGAAGAGATGAGTTTTTAAAGAATTCAAAAGGTTCATTCATTACCATCTCATTTTCCATTATCATGGCATTGCCATCTTGTTGATCAAACATGTCTTCGTGTAACTATCCCGACAGCTGTGAGTGAGAGTATTCCTCAGCCTCCTTTTTCAGCATCATTGCTGTCGTAACATCCTAGGAATCAGACTCCTCAAAATTTTCTAGAGCATTACTCTCATCGACCTCGTTGAATGGTATCGTGACATTTCCCTCTTTAGGCTTCTCTACTGCCGCGACAAGACTCTCGACAGACTCATCCATTGTTTGACAGTCTTTCTCATCAACATGTTCTGGACTCAGAGGTTCCAGAATTTCCTCTTTGTCCTCTAGTGTTGGGATTTCAGTATCCCCAAGGATTGATTGTTGGGTTATGTTATTCTTGGCATGCAATTGATTTTCCAAATCCCTCAAGGGGGTATCCAATCTAGCTATATGTGCATCCATGAATCTTGATTGCTCTGTCATAAATTCTTCAATTCTAGCCATTGATGCTTTCAATGTTTCCTCAAGTGAATTTGGATACTCTTGAGAAGAATTATATTGCCATGGCATATCTGTAAAATCAACAAAATTGTCATGATAAAAAATTTGAGCGTTTTAATCATACCATGAAGGATTTTGTTGTTGATTCCATCTATGATCCTCTCCGTGGTCATAAGTTCCAGTACCATGTGGGCAACTGCTAACTAAATGATCATCTTTGCAATTGAAACAAAAATTTGCCCATGTATAAACTTGTTGGGTTGCTCTTGGTTTGCATAGATAATTATCAATTAATCTAGGAAATTCTTGATTGGTTCGATTCATATCTTCCAACATCAACTCCCGAATAGATTTCTTTCTTTCTTCTTGCATCTTGAGCCTTCAACATGAAAAACACCTATATTTTTTTTAAGAAAAAGAAAATATGTTAGTAAAAATAATAAAACAAAAACAAGAAAATTAAAGAAGACAAAATTTAGTTGTCAATCTCCGGCAACGGCGCCAAAAACTTCATGCGTGTAATATAAGCACAATTTGAGTGCAAGTGTACACATCGCCAAGTAATAAAATGATAAATATATCGTGTATCGTCTCCATAGGGATCGGTATACTTAATATGTCTTCCTTAGTTCCCTTGCTCCTGAAAATAAAGTAAAAATACAAATAAATTGATTTGTCTAACTAACTAAATATTTAAATAACAAAACATAAAATAAAAGGTTGAAGACGATATAGAGAAAATGGGTAGGATCCAGCTGCGTCAATTAGTAGATTCAATTGATCTTCTTCTTGTCCAATGCAATCACACAACACTGCTTCGACAGTGCTGCAGATACCGCCTCGGCAACATTGGTGCTCCTCTGTCGCGGCAATCTCTTGCTCTTGGGCAGAGGTATCAAAGTTCAGCAAAATGTCCGTAAGTGACTCCGCTCATCTCTGAGTCAAAGTGCTGTTGATGACCAGTCCTTGACGATACCTCTCGGCGTAAATCAACAATAACCATCAACCAATCCAACACTTCTTTTAGCTACTGAAACTCTAAACCTATCTCTAGGCCGAGTTAGTGTCTACACCACAGTACTTATTCCTTTCGTGAATCTACACCTCTCGATGCTAGATAAATAGATTACTTGCAAACTTCCCTCTCGGGCTTGAGTACAAGAACAAACAATGGTAATAGGATAAGCAAACTTTGATTTTATTATTGCATCAGAACAAAGATATAAGAATCAATTTCCTCTCACTAATATCAACAACCTTCACCTATCCCTAAGAAATTTAGAACATATTATCGTTTAAGTACAATTCTTAGGGAGAAAGGTTTTCTCTACAAATCGACTCTCTTAACAATGTGGCCGGCTAGGGTATTTATAGTATTAACCTAAGGCAAACCTTTCTTAAATAGACTTCAACTTAGAGTAGGGAACAAGTCTTATTCAAGGAATCTGATATTTCCAAGTTTGCCGCCTTCTAGAAGGTTTTTCCCGCTTGGTCTTTGATTTGGGCTTTTAGCGCGCTAGCCTGGTCCAATTGATGTGTTGCTTCTTCCAGAATATTCTTTATATTTTTATCTTTCATTGCGCCTCTATTATTGGTGATGTCACAATGGATTCTTCCACGGCCTTGTCTTCTGTCTCGACCGCAACACTGCTTCACTACCGCTTCTGCCCTGGATATTCCTGCATGTACAAAATATGTAATAATATCTGCATTCTCTATAAATATTGACTTTGTAAGTAATGATAACAGAATATCCAATATTTGCGCAAAGAGTTCATAATTCGGTTCAAGTTGGTGAATAATAGATGCATAAAGTACTATGAGAAGGGTCGTAAATAACTGCCTTTTAGGCACTCATCAACATACCAATACACCCCTTATATTGCATCCTCTTATTCACTCTAACATATCAATACGAGACCACCCCGTATCGATACCCTTGCTAAAAAATGCAGGTCTAAATGGGAATTCAAAAAATCCCAACTCAACCTACGTGGTTGATTCTCCGTTCATTCCTACACGTTATGGGAATGATTCTAAGAGTGCTTACACGCAAATTACACAAGTTAAATAATTGAACACAAATTCACCATTTAAGGGGTGTCTAAGCTATCAAAGCATTCAAACAATCAACACACATGTAGCAACTGCTAAAATCTATGATTGTATGATACTAAGGTGTTATAAGAGTACCAACCTTAAGCAAAATCAACAACAACCAAGTTCTTCCTCTTTTTCTTCAATCTTTCTCCTTTCCAAACTCCTAAAAGCTCAACCAATTTTTTCTTTCATCCCTCTTTCCTATTTTTCTCTTCAACCCCACTAACAAATTATCTTCCACCAAACTCAGCACTTTTTACCTTGTTAAGTATATCTGTTGATACTCTAACTCTTTCCCTCAAGACTCAAAATGAGATTACCAAGTTAAATTTCACCTTGAACCTAGAATTTTTATGAAAGAAAATAAAGATGAAGAAGCAAGGACACAATGATTTTTCCCCAAAACTCTTTCAGCCCCACATTTACTCCCCCTTCTTTTTTTCATATAAACCCAAATTACTAAAAAGACCTCATTCAAAAAGATTTATCCCACTAAGAATACCAACTCTCATTAGCCCGAGGCCTAACAAACACCCAAACGTTGAAGCTCAAAGCTTCTGGTCAACACAACACTCGGATATGAAATCTGGTTTGTTACAACTCTCCTCTCCATAAAGAAAATTTTATCCTCTAAATTTACCTAATAGAAAGAGATGTGGATATTGAGCTCTCATATCTTAATCGACTTCCTATTTTTCTTCTTCGATACTATGGTTCCTCCATAATGCCTTTACCAAAGGTATGCTCTTATTCCGAAGAACTTCTACCCTTATATCTAAGATTTTGGCTGGTCTCTCCTCGTAAGTCAAATTCGTATTGACTTCGATCTACTCGAGCTGAATAACGTGTGAAGGATCCAAACGGTAATTTATCAACATGGATATGTGGAACACATTGTAGGTACATGCTAACTCTAAAGGTAAAGCTAGCCTGTAAGCCACTTATCCCACTATCTCAAGAACTTCATACTCTTTGACATACCTTGGACTAATCTTGCCCTTACAAAAAAAATGAATTATCCTTTTTCCATGGAGATACCTTAAGAAATATTTTTTTCTCCCAACTCAGACTCGATGTGCCTACACTTACGGTCTTTGTAAGTTTTTTTCTGATCAAATGCTACTTACAACCTTTCCTTGATGATCTATATTTTCTCTTCAGCTTTCTTAAAAGTTTGGAACCCACTATCCTTCTCTCATTAAGCTCGGTCCAACACAAAGGTGTTCTACACCTACGCCTGTACAAAACCTCAAAATGAATCATTATGATGCTTGATTGATAATTGTTGTTCTAGGTAAACTCCACAAGCGGTAACTGATCTGACCAACTCCTAGCTAAGTCTACAACACAACATTTAAGCATATCCTTCAATATTTGGATGACTCGCTTAGACTATCCATCGATCTGAGGATGAAAATCTATGCTGAAGTGTAACTTAGTATCCAAAGCCTTATGGATAGACTTCCACAACCTTGTAGTGAACCACGGATCTCTATCTGATATGATCGATGAAGGTATACAGTGCTACCTTACAATCTCCTTTATGCACAACTATGCCAATATTTTCAAGTTGAATTCCATCCTTACCGGTAAGAAGAGAGCCGACTTAGTCAACCGATCAACATGACCCATACAACATCATGCTTTCTTAGCATCATCAGTAAACCTAGTGAAAAAGTCTATGGTCACTCAAACCCTCTTCTATTTTAGAATTTGGATATGATGAAGCAAACCCAAAGGAACCTAATATTTTGCTTTCAATAGTTGACACGCTAAACACCTCGTCACGAACTAGAAAACATCTCTCTTCATGCAAGACCACCAAGAGAAAAGATGAAGATCTTGGTACATCTTGTTACTGCCCGAATGTATAGAAAAAGGCTACAATGAGACTCTCTCAAGATAAAATCTCTTAGATCCTCTAGAGTAGAGACACACAACTAACCTTTGAAGTATATGATTCCACCATTCTGTACCTCAAAGTCTAACACCTCACTTCTCTGAACATTCTCTAATTGAGCTACTAGCTCCTCATCAAGTACTTGTATCCTTTTTATTTCTTGAACTAGCATGGGCTCTGTAACACCCTAATTTCCCCCTAAATCAAAACCCCTTTTTGTTTTAAAATCCCTAATTTGTAACCCTAGGATTTGGGATTTTTAGTGGCTAATTTTTTAAATTCTGAATGTTGAGGGTTCGGTTGAGAAGTTTTATAAGGTTCAAACCCTTGTAGGGTATTTATACCATTTTAAAAATGAGAACAATTTCTTCTCCTTATTTTTTGCATCAATTTTGTTATGGGATTTTAATTCCCTTTTAATTTTCATAATAAAATCCCTCTCGATCATATGTCTCTTTTGATCTCTATTTCTTTTTTAATATAAAATTATCTCATCTTCTTCGATTCAGTTCTGAGTGTGCTCAGGTAAATTTTTCCCTTTTCTATGTTTTGTTTTGAACTTGTATTGTATAAGGGTTGGGATTTCTTTCAGTTTTAGGATTGAATGAGTGATGTTTATGGTTTAAATCTTGATTTTAGGGTGTTTAGAAGTGTTTTAATCGATTTTTTAATTTGAGTGTTGGATGGATCGAATTTGGAAGAAAAAATACTAGACTTTTCCCAAAATTTTAGAAATTCCAGATTAATACCCTATTTTTCCATCAAATCAAAAACCCTTTTTTTTAAATTCCTAATTTGTAACCATTGACTTTGAGGATTTTTAGAGGCTAATTCTGTAAATTCTAAATATTGTGGATTCAGTTGAGAAGTTTTATAAGGTTCAAACCCTTGTAGGGTATTTATAATATTTTAAAAATGGTAACAATTTTTTCTTCTTTCCCGCATCAGTTTGGTTATGGGATTTAAATTCCCTTTTAATTCTCATAATAAAATCCCTCCCGATCATATCTCGCTTCCGCTCTCTGTTTCTTTCTTCAATCAGAAATTACCTCATCTTTGTCGATTTAGTTTTGAGTGTGCTCAGGTGAGTTTTTCCCTTCTCTGTGTTTTGTTTTGAATCTATGTTATGTAAGGATTGGAATTTCTTTCAGTTTTAGGATTGAATGGGTGTTTTTTAAGGTTAAAATCTCAGTTTTAGGGTGTTTAAAAGTGCTTTTAATTGATTTTTTAATCTGAGTGTTGGATTCATCAAATCTGAAAAAAAATAATTTTTAACCTAATTTTAGAGTAGGGCAGTTTGTTGGTAGAGCTCCGTGTTGTTCCTACTCTGATATCTGATATCCGGACTAAGCAACCCAATGATCCTTTCTTGGCCCATCGTATTACGGAGGTTAATGAGGTAACATCTTAGGATTTCTCTTTTGATTAGGATGTAGTTTTATGTTTCCGAGGCCAATACTGTGTTCCAAGGAAATCTGAACTAAAACAGATTATTCTTTGGAAAGCTCATGATAGTCCTTATTCGATACACTCTGGTGGCGATAATTTGTATAAGAACCTTCGGGAGAAATATGGGTGGAAAGGTCTCAAAAGGGATGTTATCAGTTTTGTGTCCAAGTGTTTGACTTCTCAAAAAGTCAAAGAAAAGCATCAGCGTCCATCTGAGTTTCTTCAACATATTAAAATATGATAAGTGCTCAACTCACTATCACTTTCTACACTTTTCATGGGCACTTATCATCAATTCTACAACCACTTTGAACCAATGCATGGGCTTAATGTGATAAATTTAGGGATTATGTCAATAAAGATTATATTTGTAGAAAATGCGTATTTTACTGTATTTTCCTATCCGTTCAGGAACAAGTACTATCGAGGGAGCAGAATGAGGCCGAGGCAGGACCTGATGCCGAGGCAGCAGAGGAGAAAAAACGATATGGCTGGTGATTGAAGGAGAAAAATGAGGAGAAGGTTGCTGAACAAGAAGCCCAAGAATCGGAGTTGAACAACACAAGAAAAGCCCAAGGAAAAGGCCACGCGTGATGAAACCTTCTAGAAGATCAAACTTGGAAATATTTAACCTATGTGTATAACTTGTTCCCTACTCCAAGTTGTACTTTAATTACGAAAGGTTTGCCCTAGGTTAAGCCTATATAAGGCATAGCCGTTCTAGGATTTAGAGGAAGCGAAAAATAGAGAGAATTAGATAGCCGAATTTTGAGAGAGTCTTAGGAACAATTCTTCCCATCATGTTCTAGGTCTTCCTAGGGTTTTGGTGAAGGTTGTCAAGTATTTGTTGGAAGAGATTGTACTTTATTTCTTATTTCTAATGCAATAAAAGATCGAAGTTTGCTTATTCTTTGCTATTTCTTGTTCTTAGATTCAAGCTCGAGAGAGAAGTTTGTGAGTAATCCATTTATCTAATATCGAGAGAGTTAGATTCACAAAAGGGATAAGTACGGTATTCAACTTGATTGGAGGATACTAACTCGACCTAGAAATAGGTTAAGAGTTTAGTGACTAAGAGAAGTATGGGATTGGTTGGTGATTATAATTAATTCACGCCAAAAGGTATTATCAAGGACTGGTCATCAATAGTATTTCGACTTAGAGATAAGCGAAATTATTCAAGGACACTTTGCCAAACTTTGATAATTCTACCCAAGAGCAAGAGATTGTTGTGGCGAGAAACATTGTCGTTCCCTAGACAGTATCTGCAGTACTACCGAGGCAGTGCATTATAATTGCATTGGAACAGAAGTAGATCAATCAAATCCACAATACAAAATAACTGGATCGGACCCTATATCTCTCTCATATTTTATTTAATTATTTTATTTATTTTAAATCAATATTCAACACATCTGTGTTTTTACTTTTCTTTTATAGAAGCAAGAAGACCAAAGGAAGCATATTAAGTATGCCAATCCCAGTGGAGACGATATTCGATAAATGCTTATCACTTTATTACTTGACGACGTGTTCACTTGCACTTAATTGCGCATCTTTTAGCATGCATCAAGTTTTTGGCGCCGTTGCCGGTGATTAGCAACTAAATTTTGTTTTCTTTATATTCTTTCTTTTATTTTTAGTTATTTTTATTTTTATTTGTTTCTTTGTGTATGACCAGGGCTAACCCTAGCAATCCATTGCATGAGATCGACCCAGAAATTGAAAGAACTTATCAGAGGCTGAGAAGACAGATTCAAGCAGCCATGGCAGTGAATCCAGGAAATCAGAACCTACCTAAAGGCATGAGAGGCCATCAACAGCAACCACTGCCGCGGCAGCTAAATGTCAGACTTTCTGGTGGAAGATTTAAATGGATTGAACCTTGGGGTTGTTACACCAGAGATTTAGGTAACCCACTTTGAACTTAAACCTGTAATGTTCAATATTCTTAAATCCTTCATGGAACTATGCAACTCTTTCAAAATCCAAGGAGTTCATGAAGATATTTTGAGGCTGAAACTTTTCCCCTATTCACTGAGAGATAGTGCCAAAACCTGGCTGAACAACATTCTGGCAGGATCAATTGGATCTTGGAGTGAACTCTACTGAGAATTCATTTCGAGATTTAACCCTACAAATCTATATGATCGAATCTGTAATGAGATCACTTCGTTTGGACAGGCTGATGACGAACCTATGTACGAGGCTTGGAAACGCTACAGAGAGTTATTGAACAGATGTACACTACATGGATTCCCATTATGGATGCAAGTAACCATGTTCTATAATGCCACCAACGCCCCGACTAGAATGATGTTGGATGCCTCAGCAAACGGAACATTCCTTGACAAGGCCTCAGAAGAAGCTATAGAGATTTTGAACAAACTCGCAAGGAACGATTTTCAATTTCCTACTTCTAGGCGAGGAGGATTAAGACGCCATGCCACAGTAAATGAACTAGAAACCAACAATTCCGTGGCAGCACAATTAGCATCTTTAACAAAAATAGTTCAGAACATGCAAGTACAACAAAATACTCATGGAGTAAAAGCTATAAACTCTTTTGAGTATATGCAAGACGAGGAAACTAAATTTTATATGGGAAATTATAACCGGAATAACAACATGATGTCAAATACATATAATTCGGCTTGGAAAAGGCACTCAAACTTTTCATGGGGCAACCCCAACAATACCTTAAACCCCACCAACCAGACCTCTAATTATCAACATCCACTGCTGCAGCAACAAGTGCAGTAGTCACTACCGCAGCAGCAGATGCATCATTAGCAACAACCTATAAACTCACTGGAGAATACTCTCAAGGTCTTTATTATGAAAATTGAATCATATATGGCTGAGAACAGTAGCTTCATGAAGAGGACTGATGACTTTATAAACAGAACAGAGATGAGGTTGCAAAACCACGAAGCTGCTATAAAATCACTGGAAATTCAAGTTGGTCAATTCGCTCAAAGACAAAATACAAGACCACAAGGGGGATTACCTAGCAGAACTGAAGTTGCTAAGGGAATGGGCCATAAACAATGCTAGGTAATCACAATAAGAAGTGGCCTACAACTGAAGGAAACACTGGGTAAGCCAACAACCAAAGCTCCACAAACAATACAGGAGGATACAGATAAGGAAGACTTGGATGCTGAATAGACTAAGCACAAAGACGATGCCCTAATAGAGAGCTCGGTAGCACCTGCACTTCCTGCCGAGACAGCGAGACAAACAGTGGTCACAGGTATTAAATTCCAATCTAATAAAACCCTAGATGAGATGCGACCACCACCACCTTTCCTACAAAGGTTGAAGAAACAGAAACAAGACCACCAGTTTAAGAAATTCCTTGATATTTTAAAGCAAGTTCACATCAACTTGCCATTTGTTGAGGCAATTGAATAGATTCCCAACTACACTAAATTCTTGAAAGATATTGTGTCTAAAAGAAAGAAGCTAGGTGAGTTTGAGACAGTGACAGCAACTGAAGGATGCATGGCAATGCTGCATAATCACATGCCACCAAAACTGAAGGATCCTGGATGGTTTACCATACCTTGTGCGATTGGTAACAATTCTAAAGGAAATGCACTATGTGACCTAGGAGAAAGCATAAATCTTATGCTTAAATCAGTTTTTCAGAAACTTGGTATAGGAAAAGCAAAACCTACGACGGTGCTGCTCCAAATTGCGGATAGATCCTTTGTGCATCTAAAAGAAAAAATTAAGGACATATTGGTAAGGGTTGATAAGTTTATTTTCCATGTCGACTTCCTTGTCCTTGATTGTGAAGCAGACGAAAATGCACCTATCATCTTAGGAAAATCTTTCCTTACTACTGGACGAACCTTAATAGATGTGAAAAATGAAAAGTTGACAATGAGGGTAAATGACCAGCAAGTCAAACTCAATGCATTCCACAAATTGAAAAAACATGATGGTCCAGAAGAATGCAAAGCCCTCCAAGCAATAGAAGCTGATGCCAAAATATCCTGCCTAGGTAGCACACTCGGAAGACTATTTAGTAAGAAAATTAAAACCAATGGAGAGGCAGAAAAGAAAGAAGGGATTGACCAGCAACTGCAGAAACAACCAGGCCAACAAGAGACACGCAATTTGGGAGATGCATTTACATGCACTCCACCAGTAACCTAATCTCTTTCCTTCTATTCTACTTTATTATATTAGGATTAGTTTAGAAGTTATATGTTTATTTTATTTTCAGCATTTTATTTTTCTAGAAATATTTTTTGTTTATTATTAACATGTTTATTTGAGCTTTATTTTTAGGACAATAAAATCAAGAATAAAAGAGAAATAATTCAGAGTATAAAATCTGCCAAGGGTAGTAAAAAGTGTTAGAAGCTGCAGAAATCCCAACGGGCAGTAAATTCAAAACTGCTAGTGGTTAAAACGGTCACACTGTCGATACCTATATAAACAACATCCCTCTCTAGAACTATTCACTCTTACATTCTTGAATTTCTTTAGCATTCTACTCTTACTCTCACAATACTCTCATATTATTCTTGAAATTTTTCAGAACACTCGATCAAAACTCTCAATCCTACAATCATCAACAAAAGGAGAATCAGTGTTGGAGAGATCATTCTTCGAGAAATTCATGATTGAGTACCAGTAGAAGATATCGACGAATACACACCAACAAGGCAAGAATGGACGAGAGAATTCTGCCACAGAGTGATGCAGATCATACAGGCAGAACCTGTCCAGGCAACGCCACAGTAATTCATAGCTGACTTCACTGTTGGAGGACAATACACGGTAGAGATACTAGGCACTGTCGAAGCCCCTACCGCAATAGACCCCTGATGCGTGGAATAATAGCGCAACTGTGTAGTGTACATGTCGCAAGTGATAAAGTGATAAGTATATCATGTATCGTCTCCACAGGGATTGGTATACTTAATATGTCTCCCCTTGTTCCCTTGCTCCTGAAAAATAAATTAAAAACACAGATAAGTAGAATCGTCTAACTAAGTAACTAAATAACAAAACATAAAATAAAGGATAGATAACGATATAGAGAAAGTGGGTAGGATCTAGCTGCGTCAATTAGTGGATTCGATTGATCTTCTTCTTGTCCAATGCAATTGCACAACACTGCTTCGGTAGTACTATAGATACAACCTCGGCAGCGTTAGTGTTATCTACCACGACAATCTCTTGCTCTTAGGAAGATGCATCAAAGTTCAGCAAAGTGTCCGTAGTTGACTCCGTTTATCTCTAGGTCAGAGCACTGTTGATGACTGGTCTTTGACGATACCTCTCGGCGTGAATCAACGATAATCACCAAACAATCCAACACTTCTTTTAGCTTCTGAAACTCTTAACCTATCTCTAGGCTGAGTTAGTATCGTCAACACCGTACTTATCCCTTTCGTGAATCTAACTCTCTTGATGCTAGATAAATAGATTACTTACAAACTTCTCTCTCGAGCTTGAATGCAAGAACATGGAATGAAAATAGGATAAGAAAACTTCGATACTATTATTGCATTAGAACAAAGAAACAAGAAACAATCTCCTCTCACTAATATCTACAACCTTCAACTATCCCTAAGAGATATCGATAAGTACAAATCTTATGGGAAGGGTTTCTCTAAAATCGGCTCTCGTAACAATGTGGCCGGCTAGGCTATATATAGTCTTAACCTAGGGCAAACCTTTCCTAAATAACCGCTAACTTGGAGTAAGGAGCAAGTCTTCTGATGTTTCCAAGTTTGCAACCTTCTAGAAAGCTTTTCCCGTTCGGTCTTTGACTTGGGCTTTTAGTGCACTAGCCTGGTCCAATTAGTGCACTGCATCTTCTAAAATGTTGTCTATATTTTTGTCTTTCATTTGCCTACAATGTTGATGTTGCCAATCTAGATGTTGCCGCGGCCTTGTCCCTGCCTCGGCCTCAACACTGCTTCATTGCTGCTTCGTCCCTAGATATTCCTGCATGTACAAAATATGTAATAATATCCACATTCTTTATAAATTTCGACTTTTTAAGTAGTGATAACGGAATATCCAATATTGTGCAAAGAGTCCATATTTCAGTTCAAGTTGGTGTATAATAGATGTATAAAGTACCATGAGAAGGGTAATAAATAACTGCCTTTTAGGCACTCATCAAATACCCCCAAACTCGAACTATTGCTTGTCCTCAAGCAATGCAAGACATCAAATTTCTGAACCTTACTCCCCTTTGGTCTTACTTTTTCATCTATTCTCCCAACCATGGTCATGTCTATCTCTCTATTTTAGCCACTAGTTTACCCAAGGATTTTTACTAAGAAACAAGCTATAAGGTTAGGTGAGTGTGTACGTTTTATGGACAAGGTTGATTCAAGGTTTTCTTAGATAAACTCTAAGTTCAAGACAAATAGAATTTGGAATAAAGTTGTCTCCTTAAAACAACAAGTCTTGAGCCAATTTCGGGTACCTCAAGATATGTGTTTTCTATTTTCTTCTTATTCTTTTTTTTTTCTTTTAACCACCTATTTAGCATACTAGAGCCAATTTTGGGCACCTCTAGCATGAAGGAGAGTAAAACTAGAGCCAGTGATAAGCACCTCTAGTTACTTTTCCAAAAGGTTCTAAGTCTTTTTCACCTAAGTTTATTAAAAGAACTCCTAAATCAAGTAAGTGCAAAAAGTGTTTATTTTTTTTCTAAGCTTAAAGCAAGCTTCTAAGTTTTATTCCATGAGTTATCTCTTCAAAATAGAACTTGACCATGGTAAGGAGAAAGATTTCTATAGCATTAAAGGAGTAAACTAAAGCAAAGGTGATGTAGAGCAGTGCAAGATTAAAAACAGTAATTCAAGAAAAGAGAATATTGTTAGAAAAATTTCACAAAAAGTACTCCTTTTTTCATGGTAATGCCGCGGCAGCGGGTTGCCTCGGTAGTACTTCTGCACCTATATTCCTAAACTCAAACTGAGCATTGTCCCCAATGCTCAACATATAAGGTAAACAAAAATTTTGATAAGGAAATAGACAGAAGCATAAAAAAATATTTATAACGATTCTGAGGAGCTACTTATATAGAGCAGTCTCCTAGGCCGTGTTGCTGACTCCTTCCATCTAGATCCTTGTGTTGGTGATAGTTGTTGTTTGGCTTGCCGATGTGGATAAACTCGACTGGGCGGTGTGCGATGCAGTGGTGCAGTGACTTCATCTCCTTCTTCTACTTCATCAATATTTTCTGTGTATGATTTCTATCTCCCCCCGTACCGTAGTAGTGAGTATTGCTGGTTCATGTGACGAACTGTGGTATTCGTCAATCTCGCGAGACAGAGTGTCTCTACTGAGACTAGCATAAGGATTGGTTCTCATTGGGGAGAGTTAAAAACAACTCGCCTCTTGGACTGCCGTTGGCTGCTAGAAGATACTACGGTAGACCTAGCCGGCCTGGAAGGTCCTACAGCATGAAACTGTTGAGGTGGCCATGGTTGGAAAAATAGTTACGGCCTTAGGGTAGGTGTTGTCTCGGTATAAGGGGCGGCGGTGACAAAGATGTTAGCTGAGAATTCTGGGAATTGCACCCCTTGATTTGGGAAGCTTGTCATCATCATGTGGGCGATAGATGTGTTGAAGTCGCGCTGGTACTCCATGTAGCGTTGTTGGCGAAGGTCCATGGCTGCCATCCTCTGCAGAATTTCTTGGTAAGGGTCTGCTGCGGTAGGGCTCTGGGCAGATGTGGGTACTTCTACCGAGTACTGCCCTCCGATAGTAAAGTCTACAGTGAACTGTTGCGGTGTTGCTTGGACAGGTTCTGCCTAGGTATCTACATGACTCAGCGATAGAAATCTTTAAACCATCCCGGCTAATTCGGTGTGTACTCGTCTGTAGCCTTGACTGGTACACCTGCAGCAATACACAAAGCAAAGATTAAAGAAGGGAAATATAAAGGGCCTTTGTCTTTCTTACCGCAATCATAAATTTCTTGGAATATAATTTCTCCAACGTTGATGGTTCTCTTGTTGATTATGGATTGGACGAGCACCAAACGTCTTCTGTCGATTGTGCTGTTATGCGGTGTGGGCATTAAACGTCTTTTGACAAAGGTGTACCACATCTTAGCCTCGGGTTTTAGGCTCAACCTTGTTACGGATCCTCTATGGTTACCGCTCTCTCAAGGGGTATCATTATAACAAAGATCATCTTTGATTAGCTCGAAGTCGACATCAGTGACCTCCGCCTCAAAATCACTATGTGCATTGGACTACAGAGTGAGGCCATAGCGTTGGTTGATTGTTCGGTATTAAGGGCGACTAGCTTCCCTCGGCAGTAGACATATAAATTTCCTTCGCTCAGCATGTGGGCATAAAACTCTCGAACGATCGTGGCATTCGCTGGGGGAGGTTGGAGACAGAAGATTTCTCAATCTTGGTATTTGATTTTGTCAAACAAGAACTGTTCGATACCGTAATTATCTTCATCCAAGTGCTGAAATCCTTACTCCTCCCATAGTTGTCGAGCAACAAAAGAATGGTTGAATCGCTCTTCAATGGAGGCAGGGTAAAAGTGGTTGTTAGCGTCCATGATTGTAGTTATTGAATATCTTAAGCGAAATCTAGAGTACTTGAAAATATTGCTGAAAATTTTAAGAAGTAGATGAGAGCTAAAGTAATGAAGAGCAAGATTGTGAAAGAAAGAAGATTAGCAAGAATGCAAGAGTGGGTAATTCTAAGCAATGGAGCTGTCTATATAGGCTGTAAAAAAATATGACTGTTAAAAATTAGCTGTTAGGCATTTACTGCCTTGTTGAATAGTTACTGTCGCGACGGATTTCTTGGCAGAGAGCCGTTGCACTGTTTCTGCCCGTTAGGATTTCTGTGGCTCTAACACAGTGCACTGCCACGACAGCAGATTTCCTGCTGTGAAATAATTTTTTTGCATTCGTTGCTTTATTTATCCTAAAAAAACTTAAAAACATAAAATACTGAAAATAAAATATAACAATATATAAAACTAGTCCTAAATTAATAAATAAAATGAAAGAGAAGAGATTATGTTACTTGTAGAGTGCATGTGAATGCATCTCCCAATTTGGTTATCTCTTTCTGGCTTATTTCTTCCTTTGCGTGTTGGCTAGTCCCTTCAGTGCATTCGACTTCTCCTTTGGGCTTTATTCGCTTATTGAATAGTCTACCGAGCATGCTGCCCAAGCAGGATGTTTTAGTACCCTGGTCTGGTGTACGGAGAGCCTTATATTCTGCTGGAGCGTCTAAATTTGTTAGATTGTGGAAGGCGTTCAACTTGACTTGTTGATCGTTAATCCGCATTGTAAGCTTGCCATTTTCAACATCGATGATGGTGCGTCCAGTAGCAAGGAAAGGTCGACCCAAAATGATCGGTGCATTGTTGTCAGCCTCACAATCAAGGATGAGAAAGTCGGTAGGAAATATAAACTTGTCGACCTTAACCAGAATGTCCTCAATTTTGCCTTCAGGATGTACATATGACCGATCCGCAAGTTGGAGCAGTACTGTTGTTGGTTTTTCCCGCCCTATTCTAAGTTTTTGAAAAACTGATTTGGGCATTAGATTGATGCTTGCTCCCAAGTAGCATAGGGTCTTTCCTTCGTAACCATCCCCAATCGTACAAGGGATTGTAGAGCATCCAGGATCCTTTAGCTTAGGCGGCATGCGATTATGTAGCATGGCCATGAAACCTTTAGTGGCTGCCACCGTTTCAAATTCCCTAGCCTTCGTCGTTTAGATACTATGTCCTTTAAGAACTTGGCATAGTTGGGCATTTGTTCAATAGCCTCAACTAATGGCAAGTTGATATGGACTTACTTTAAGATGTTTAGGAATTTCTAAAATCGGTGATCATGTTTGTGCTTTTTTAACCTCTGCGGGAAAGGAGATAGTGGTCTTATGTCCTCCAGGTTTCCTTGGATATTGAGTTTAATACTTGGGGTCAACTTATCTATAGTTGCCTCGGCAGGATTTTTGGGTACTGTTGGTTCTGCTACCGGGGCAGTGCTTTCGGCAGGGTCCTGCTCAGCTTCTGAGTCCTCGTAATGTTGCTTTTCTGGTTGGACTCTATCGGTTGAGGGGCCTTCTTTATCTTTTAATTGTAGGCCACTTCTTGTTGTAATTACCTTGCATTGCTCATGGCCTAACACCTTAGCAACCTCAATATTGCTAGGTAAACCCCCTGGTGGTCGAGTGTTTTGTCGTTGGGCAAATTGACCAACTTGAGTTTCTAAAGACTTGATTGCAGCCTCCTGGTTCTGCAGTCTCATCTCAGTTCGGTTCATGAAGTCATTTGTATGCTTCATGAAGCGGCTATTCTCGACCATGTATGAATCTGTCTTTGACATGAAAGCCGTGAGAGAATCTGCAAGTACGTTTAGAGACTGTTGTTGTTGTACTTGTTGCTGCGGCATGGACTGCTGAGTGTGCTACTACGGCAGGTTCTGACTTTGGTGCTCGAATCCAGGGGCTTGGTTGATTGGATTTAAGGCATTATTGGGGTTACTCCATGATAAGTTTAGATGGCTTTTCCAGGATGGGTTGTAATTGTTGGACAGCATATGATTGTTCTTGTTATAATTTCCAACATATAGGCTGGTTTCCTCATCTTGCATGTAATCAGATGAGTTAACTGCCTTAACCTCATGTCTATTTTGCTGGGCTTGCATATTCTGAACCATCTTGGTAAGAGAAGCCAATTGTGCTACCACCGAACCGGTTGTATCTAATTCATGGGCCGTGGCATGGCGTCTCATTCCTCCTCGCCTTGATGTAGGAAACTGGAAGTCGTTCCTTGCGAGTTTGTTCAGAATCTCAATGGCCTCCGCGGGTGCTCTATCCAAAAGTGTCACATTTACAAAAGCATCTAGCATCATCCTTGTGGAGGCATTGGTAGCATTATAGAACATGGAGACTTGGCCCACAAGGGAAAACCATGTAATGAGAATTTGTTTAACAATTCTCTGTAGCGTTCCCACGCCTCATACATTGGTTCATCATCATCCTGCCGAAATAATGTGATTTCATTACGGATGCGATCATAGAGATTTGTCGGGTTGAACCTCGTAATGAATTCTCGATAGAGTTCATCCCAAGATCCTATGGATCCTGTTGGGATGCCATTTAACCAAGTTTTTGCCCTATCCCTCAGTAAATAGGGGAACAACTTTAATCTTAAAATATCTTCATGGACTCCTTGAATTTTGAAAGAATTACACACTTCCATGAAAGATTTAAGATGTTGCCTCGCATCTTCAGTAGTAGACCCACTAAACTGTCCAATTGTGTTCAACATGTTGAACATCACTGTTTTGAGCTCAAAGTGAGTTGCTTCAATTTTTGGGGTGACCATGTCAGGGTTTAGTCCGTTTAGGTCTTCCACCAGAAAGTCTCTAACAGTGAGCTGCCTTGGCAATGGTCGCGGCGGTGGTTGTTGCGGCATTGCTGGTGACAGTACATTATGATCAACAGGTGGAATTTCTCCTGTTGGTGGATCATCCATGACTTGAAACAGGTTGTGCCTTAGATGGTGTCCTGTGCGTTCAATTTCAGGATCCAATTCGTACAATAGACCACTCAGGTTTGCCCTGGTCATACACTAGATAAGTCAAAGTTAAAAAAAAATAATTAGAATTAAAGTTAAATAAAGAATGGTTAATGAGAAAGAAAATAAAGAAAACAAAATTTAATTGCTAATCCCCAGCAACGACGCCAAAAACTTGAATTTCTTTAGCATTCTACTCTTGCTCTAACAATACTCTCACATTATTCTTGAAATTTTTCAGAACTCTCGATCAAAACTCTCAATCCTTCAATCATCAAAAAAAGGAGCATCAATGTTGGAGAGATCATTCTCCGAGAAATTCATGATTGAGTACCAGTAGAAGATACCAACGAATACACACCAACAAGGCAAGAATGGACGAGAGAATTCTACCACAGAGTGATGCATATCACACAGGCAGAACCTGTCCAGGCAACGCCACAGTAATTTATAGCTGACTTCACTGTTGGAGCATAATACACGGTAGAGATACTAGGCACTACCGAAGCCCCTGCCGCAATAGACCCCTGATGCGTGTAATAATAGCGCAACTGTGCAGTGTACATGTCGCAAGTGATAAAGTGATAAGTATATCATGTATCGTCTCCACAGAGATTGGTATACTTAATATATCTCCCCTTGTTCCCTTGCTCCTGAAAAATAAATTAAAAACACAGATAAGTAGAATCGTCTAACTAAGTAACTAAATAACAAAACATAAAATAAAGGATGGATAACGATATAGAGAAAGTGGGTAGGATCCAGCTGCGTCAATTAGTGGATTCGATTGATCTTCTTCTTGTCCAAATCAATTGCACAACACTGCTTCGGTAGTACTATAGATACAACCTCGGCAGCGTTAGTGTTATCTACCGCGACAATCTCTTGCTCTTGGGTAGATGCATCAAAGTTCAGCAAAGTGTCCGTAGTTGACTCCGCTTATCTCTAAGTCAAAGTGACATTGATGACTGGTCTTTGACGATACCTCTCGGCGTGAATCAACGTTAATCACCAACCAATCCAACACTTCTTTTAGCTTTTGAAACTCTTAACCTATATCTATGCCGAGTTAGTGTCGTCAACATCGTACTTATCCCTTTCGTGAATCTAACTCTCTCGATGCTAGATAAATAGATTACTTACAAACTT
The DNA here is from genome assembly GCA_035048815.1 of Abelmoschus esculentus. Lineage (NCBI taxonomy): Eukaryota > Viridiplantae > Streptophyta > Magnoliopsida > Malvales > Malvaceae > Abelmoschus > Abelmoschus esculentus. The sequence goes on from JAUCBN010000036.1 coordinate 12,212,703, forward strand.
CTTTCTCGAGCGTGAATGCAAGAACAAGGAATGACAATAGGATAAGCAAACTTCGATATTATTATTGCATTAGAACAAAGAAACAAGAAACAATATCCTCTCACTAATATCTACAACCTTCACCTATCCCAAAGAGATGTCGATAAGTATAAATCTTAGGGGAAAGGTTTCTCCAAAATCGGCTCTCGTAACAATGTGGCCGGCTAGGCTATATATAGTTTTAACCTAGGGCAAACCTTTCCTAAATAGACTCTAACTTGGAGTAAGGAGCAAGTCTTCTGATGTTTCCAAGTTTATAACCTTCTAGAAAGCTTTTCCCGTTCGGTCTTTGAGTTTGGCTTTTAGTGCGCTAGCCTGGTCCAATTAGTGCGCTGCATCTTCCAGAATGTTCTCTATATTTTTGTCTTTCATTCGCTTTCAATGTTGATGTTTCCACTCTAGATGCTGCCGTAGCCTTGTCCCTACCTCGGCCTCAACACTGCTTACCTGCTGCTTCGGTCCTGTATATTCCTACATGTACAGAATATGTAATAATATCCGTATTTTCTATAAATTTCGACTTTGTAAGTAGTGATAACGGAATATCCAATATTGTGCAAAGAGTCCATATTTCAGTTCAAGTTGGTGTATAATAGATGCATAGAGTACCATGAGAAAGGTAGTAAATAACTACCTTTTAGGCACTCATCAACCCCTACAGGAAATTCTTCAGAGGATGGAAGCCATGGACCTTCGCTAACAAAGATACATGGAATACCAACGAGACTTCAATAGCACCCTTGCACAGATGATGATATAGAACTTCCCCAACGAAGGAGTACAATTTTCAGAATGCCCTACAAACATATTTGTAACGGCAGCACCTTATATAGAGACCACTCCAGCCACAGGGCCGAGACCATTCTTTACCTCCAGACTGCAGCAATAGTTCCATGTAGCTGACCCATCTAGGGTAGCAGACGCTGCCGCGACATCATCCGAAAGCAGAAGATCTTCGAAGAGAAGGGGAGTTTTTAGCTCTCCCCCAAGATCGCTGATACCAATGGGCAGTCTATCAGCTGAGATAGACTCCTACGTTCATCAAAGCTCATCAACTGCCGAACCCAGTATCCAACCTGCCGAGGCAGATCTGGAAAATAAAGGATGCATAGAAATCATGGATACAGACGATGAAAGAGGAGAAGAAGTCAATGCCCTAACAAAAAGGGCAACACCTACGAGAGTTCAGCCACCAAGAAGAGCAAAGCCATCACCATCACCAAGGGCACAACCATCAACAGCCAGACCGAGGAGACAAATTGTGGAAGAGAGTTCTTCCGAATCATATTAATTGTTCTTATTTAGTGTAGCCTATATAAACTATTTTCTGTTTTTTCTGATATGCTAATAATTTTTTTACCTATTGCCTACCCCTAAATTAAGCATTGAGGATAATGCTTGGTTTGAGTTTGGGGGTGTAGAGCCACTGCCGAGGCTATCTACTGTCGCGGTCCTGCCATGAAAAGGAAGTTTTTAGTGATAATTTTTTTTTTGTTTTATGTCCACCATTGTACTTAAAACTGTTGCCATGCTTTTGCACTGATATTCATCAGTTTTGTCTTAGTTTATTCTTAAAGGCAATAGAAATCTTTCTCCTTACCATATTTAGGATCTGTTTTGAAGACTTGATTCTAGGATACTTAAGGAGAAAAACTTAGAAGCTTGCTATAAGGTTGAATTTTAAAAAACACTTTTGGGACTTGTTTGGCTATAGGAATTCTTTTAATGAATTTAGGTGATAAAGACTTAGATTTTTGAAAAGTGACTAGAGGTGCCTATGACCGGCTCTAGGAAAAACTCTTCTTCATGCTAGAGGTGCCCGAAATTAGCTCTAGTATGCATAAGAAAATAGCAAAAGAAATAAAGAAGTAAGAAATAGAAAACACAATACTTGAGGTGCCCAAGATTGGCTCAAGGAATTGTTATTATAAGAAATACACCAAAACCAAGAATACTTGTCTTGAACTCAGAGTTTATCTAAGAAGGCTTTTACCCAAACTTGTCCACAAAAACACACACACACACACTAACCTTATAGTTTATCTTCTAAGTACAACCTTAGGAAACCGAAAGGTTAAGTGTAAAGAATAGACATAGTTATGGTGAGGAGAATAGATGGAAGCATAAGACTAAGAGAGAATAGAGTTTGACAAATTGATGGTTTGCATTGCTTGAGGACAAGCAATAGTTCGAGTTTAAGGGTGTGATAAGTGCTCAACTCACTATCACTTTCTACACTTTTCATGGGCACTTATCATCAATTCTACACCTACTTGAACCAATGCATGAGCTTAATGTGATAAATTTAGGGATTATGCCAATAAGGATTATATTTGTAGAAAAAGCGTACTTTACTGCATTTTCCTATCTGTGCAAGAACAAGTACTGCTGAGGCAGCAGAATGAGGCTGAGGCAGGACCTGATGCCGAGGTAGTAGAGGAGAAAAAGCGATATGGATGGCGATTGAAGGAGAAAAAAGAGGAGAAGCTTATTGGACAAGAAGCCCAAGAATCGGAGTTGAACAACACAAGAAAAGCCCAAGGACAAGGCCACGCGAGATGAAACCTTCTAAAAGATCAAACTTGGAAATATTTAACCTATGTGCATAACTTGTTCTTTACTCCAAGTTGTACTCTAATTAGGAAAGGTTTGCCCTAGGCCAAGCCTATATAAGTCATAGTCGTCCTAGGGTTTAGAGGAAGCGAAAAATAGAGAGAATTAGATAGCCGGATTTTGAGAGAGTCTTAGGAACAATTCTTCCCATCATGTTCTAGGTTTTCCTAGGTTTTTGGTGAAGGTTGTGAAGTATTTATTGGAAGAGATTGTACTTTGTTTCTTATTTCTAATGCAATAAAAGATCGAAGTTTGCTTATCCTTTGCCATTCTTTGTTCTTACCTTCAAGCTCGAGAGAGAAGTTTGTGAGTAATCTATTTATCTAATATCGATAGAGTTAGATTCACAAAAGGGATAAGTACGGTATTAAACTTGATTGGAGGTTACTAACCCGGCCTAGAGATAGGTTAAGAGTTTCAGCGGTTAAGAGAAGTATGGGATTGGTTGGTGATTATAATTGATTCACGCCGAGAGGTATTATCAAGGAATGGTCATCAACATTAATTCGACTTAGAAATAAGAGGAATCATTCAAGGAAACTTTTTCTGAACTTTGATAATTCTGCCCAAGAGTAAGAGATTGCTGCGGCGGGAAACATTGTCGTTGTCGAGACAATATCTGCAGTACTGCTGAGGCAGTGCATTGTAATTGCATTGGAACAGAAGCAGATCAATTAAATCCACAATACAACATAACTAGATCGAACCTTATATCTCTCTCATATTTTATTTAATTATTATATTTAGTTTAAATCAATATTCAACTCTTCTGTATTTTTACTTTTCTTTTACAGAAGCAAGATGACCAAATGAAACATATTAAGTATACCAATCCCTGTGGAGACGATATATGCTAAATGCTTATCACTTTATTACTTGACGACTGTTCACTTGCACTTAATTACGCATCTTTTAGCATGCATCAAAATCCCTCAGTGGAAATGAGAGCATGTGACTATGGATTTTATCAGTGGTTTACCTTTGACTCCGTCAAAGAAGGATTCTATCTGTGTCATCGTTGATGGGTTGACTAAGTCTGCATACTTCATACCAGTCAGAACTACTTATCCATTAAGTAAGTTAGCTCAGTTGTATATTTCTGAGATCGTTCGGTTTCATGGGGTGCCTCTATCTATTATTTTTGACCAGGATCCGAGGTTTACATCAAAATACTGGGGTTCTCTTCATTCCGCTTTGGGTACACGGTTAAACTTCAGTACTTCTTATCACCCTAAGATCGATGGTCAGTCTGAGCGTGTGATTCTGATCTTAGAGGATATGTTGAGATGATGTATTTTGGATTTTATAGGCAGTTGGGAGGATTTCCTACCGCTTGCAGAGTTCGCGTATAATAACAGTTATCAAGTTAGTATTAAGATAACACCTTATGAGGCTCTTTGTGGGCATAAGCGTCGTACCCCTATTGGTTGGAATGAGCATAATGAGCATCTGTTATTGGGACAAGATCTTGTGCATGAGGCTAAGTAGACAATAAGGTTAATTCAGGATCAGCATAAGGTCGTTTTTGACAGACAGAAATCATACGTTGATTTGAGGCGTAAGAATGTCAAGTTTGAGGTAGATGATAAGATTTTCCTGAAAGTATTTATGTGGAGGAAGGTACTCCGTTTTGGTCATAACGGCAAGCTCAATCCTCATTATATTGGATCATAACGGATTATTAGACGAGTTAGACCAGTAGCTTATCAGTTTGAGTAACCATCAGATCTTAAGTGGATTCACGACATCTTTCATGTTTTTGTATTGAGACACTATTAGATTGATCCGTCTCATGCTCTATCAGTTGAGAATTTTGAGATCCGTCCGGACTTATGTTATGAGGAGGAACCAATTGAGATCATTGATTAGGATTCGAAAGTCATTCGGAGGAAAACTATTAAAATGGTTAAGGTTCTAGGGCGTAATCGAGGTTATGATTAGGCTACGTGGGAACCCAAATTTATTATCAAAGCCTAGTATTCACACTTTTTTGATCCAGGTAAATTTCGAGGACGAAATTTCTGTAAGGGGGAAAGAGTTGTAATACCCTAATTTCCCCCTCAAATCAAAACCCCTTTTTGTTTTAAAATCCATAATTTGTAACCCTAGAACTTGGAGGTTTTTAGTGGCTATTTTTGTAAATTCTGAATAATAAGGGTTCGGTTGAGAAGTTTTACAATGTTCAAACCCTTGTAGGGTATTTATACCATTTTAAAAAAGGTAACAGTTTCTTCTCCTTCTTTCTTGCATTAGTTTTATTATGGGGTTTAAATTCCCTTTTAATTCTCATAATAAAATTCCTCCCGATCATATCTCTCTTTCAATCTCTGTTTCTTTCTTCAATCTGAAATTATCTCATCTTCGTCGATTCAATTCTGAGTATGCTCTGGTAAGTTTTCCCTTCTTTGTGTTTTGTTTCGAACGGGTGTTTTTTAAGGTTTAAATCTCGGTTTTAAGATTGAATGGGTGTTGTTTAAGGTTTAAATCTCAGTTTTAGGGTGTTTAAAAGTGTTTTAATCGAGTTTTTAATATGAGTGTTGGATCAATTGAATCTGGAAAAAGCACTTTGGGGGGGGGGGGGAACTGGAAAATTCTAGATTTTCCAAGAAAAATTGGGTTTCCTAGATTTTCTTGAGGAAGGTTGAACCCGTAACCCGACCGATTCGACCCGAGATCTAACCTGAACCCTGTTGACGTTATCTACTGACGTCACTGATGATTTCATCTACTGACATCACGGTTGCCCTCATCTTTTAACATCAGCATTGACCTGTTGACATCACTGCTGATATCAACGTTAACCTGCTGACGTTAGTTTTGACCAGTGTTGACTTTTTCTGACCCGGTACTACTTTATGTTTTCAGATGTTCTAAGTTCATGGCGTTGTCCATTTTTTAAAATTTAAACCTGAAGTGTCGTTTTAAAGGCTTTTTAGTTTGAATGTTTTGCTAGAAGTTGTTTTTATCAGAATCTGAATTTTGTTTACCGTTTTGTTCAGGTGACGTGGATTCAAACCCTGAGTTTCTTCCTCCTCCTGGACGACTTCATGCTCCTCAAAATTTGGGACACGCACGTGAGTTATTAGTTTATTTTTGTTCGTGTATTTATTCCTATATAGTGGTATTTGTTACTCATAGTTTCTACACCCACTCAATCTAGTGCTAGAGCTAAGTCCTTTATAGTTTCATAGTAGTGTGTGTTATAATTTTGTTACTTTTGCTTCAGGTGTGTCTTTCCCACTATTTTTGTTTATCATTGTGTGCAGATTTTGTTATTCTAAATAAGCATATTGATTGCATTATTTTTGTAATTCTCTGAAAATAAATCATAATGTCATAATTTGTCATTTAGATGCATATATGATTCAAATCTATCATGCATGCCTCCTGTTAGTATTAAGGCATGCATTCTGACTCTGTAATCTGTTCATGTCATAACATTGGTTAGATTGTATGTAAAGGGAAGTTCAGTGATATCTCTATCTGATGAGAATCACTTCTGTTTAGTGTCTCCACCTTCGGGTCGAGTTTCTACTTTTATTTAGTGGCTCCATCTTCGGGTCGAGTTTCTGATATTGTGATGGAGTTAGAGTGGTTCAAGAGGAACTTACTTTTCTGATGACGTTCTGTGATGGGTGCATTTCATGCATACATTGCATCTTATGTTCTGCTCTGTTTTGTGATCATGTTTATCTGTAAACACTAGAGACACATTAGGCTCCCTAGCTTAGACCCTCTCAATTTCTATTCCAGATTCTCAGACCTAGGCTACGTACGATACTTGGAGGATTCTGATTCAGACCATTTTCGTATGTTTTTTATAGTTTCATACTTTGGATTCATTTAATTATTTTTGGTTATTATTTTCTATTGTACTGGACTTGGACTTTGATTTATGGACTTTTATATTGGTCTTTTATTCGGATTTTAGAATTCTTAATGTTATTACAGTTATGGGTTGAACCTTCAATTATTTTAAATTTTAAATATCAGTTTTCCGGTTTAATAATTTATCAGAAATTTTATATTTATTTTTTTAAAACCTAACTTGGGAAAGAAGTTTTTGTAGAGTGAACCGTAACTTTTAATCTAAGTAATTAGGATAAAATTAGGGGTTATAGGCTCCATACGTAACTCTAACAAAAGACCTTCATCCTCGGTCATCCTCAATTGACCGAACATGGCTTTTAGGTCTGACATAGACTTTCGAATCAAAACATCATCGAACAAATTCACCTTACCAAGATGGTACTCTATGAGGCAATCATATTCCTTTAACAACTCTATCCACCATCGTTGTTTCAGATTTAACTCTTTTTTGGTAAACAAGCACTTCAAACTCTTGTAATCTGTATAGACATAACATTTCTACCCATAGATATAATGCATCTATATCTTCAATGCAAATATAACTGTTGCAAGCTCAAGATCATGTTTGGGATAATTTCTTTCATGGGGCTTCAACTGTCTTGAGGCATAAGCAACCACCTTACCTTCTTGCATGATCACACAACACAACCCATTCAAGAAAGCATCGCTAAACACCACATAATCTTTTCCCAGTTTTGATTGCGTTAAGATAGGTGCCTCTATAAAATATGTCTTCAACTGCTCAAAACTTTATTTTTTTCTTTCATTCCACACAAACAGAACCCTTTTTCTGTATTAACTTGGTCAATGGTGTCTCTATGATCAAAAAGCCTTTAACAAACCTCCTATAGTATTCAAAAAGTCCAAGAAAACTACGGACATTTGACATATTCCTTGGTGGTTTTCATTCCACTATGTGACCAAAAAACGATACCTATTACAACCAAAACTCATACTTGCTAAACTTGACATAGAGACGTTTATCCCTCAAAACCTAGAGAACCACTATTTGGTGATACTCATGCTCCTCTCCGAGCATGAGTACAAAAAGATATCATTGATGAACACTACCAAAAATTAATCTAAGTACAGTTGAAAGATCCGGTTCATCATGTCTACAAAAGCTACAGGTGCATTTGTCTCCAAGCTTACCCACTTTTTTCTTTCACCCCACTTTCCTGATTTTCTCTTCAACCTCACCAAGAAACCGTTTTCCACAAAAATCAATAATTTTTACCTTGTTAAGTAGATCTCTTGATGCTCTAAATCTTTCCCTCAATACTAAAAACGAGATTCTCAAGCTAATAATACAAAGACGGCACCTTAAACCTAGTATTTTTATGAAAGAAAAGGAATATGAAGAAGCAAGGACAAAATGACTTTTTCCCAAAACTTTTTTTACCCTACATATACTCTCCCACCTGTTCTTATCATCTAAACTCAAATTACTAAAAAGTCCTCATTCAAAGAGCCTTATCCCACTAAGAAACCTAACTCTCATGAGCCCAAGGCCCAACAAAGGCCCAAACGTCCAAGCCCAAAGCTTCAGGTTAACACGATATTCAGATTCGAAATGCAGGTCATTACGTTACCTTAATATCATACAAAAATAAAAAAATAGATTAACAATTAATTTGACAAACTGTCAACGATTAATAATTATCAAGGAATCAAATAGTTAATGTTCTTGGTTATATTGATTCCATTTCACATAATAAATGATTTTTTAATATATTATTAAAAAATACACACAAAATAAAAACAACATAGAAACTGAGTGTTGAATTCAATAGAGAAAATATACTTTAAAAATATTAACACCTTCGAATTCTCCTTGGGATGAAATTGGAAAGGGTTTATGGTTGTATCAATAAATTAAAATAAAAAGAATAAAAGATAAAAAACGAAACATACACAATATAAAATTATATGACCGTGTTAAGTGGCACGATGATGTCGGCCAGATTCGATTTGGCATATCATTTGGTACTTAAAAAGGAACACATCTTAGACAAGTCATCCTTCAACACATCCTTTACAAAAATTTATCACAAAAGCGTTGTCTTTTTATCTATCAAGCAAGTCACCCATCAAATATTGTGTCCCGCAAGGCCTAGCGAATGCTCGGTGCCAACCCAGAATTCCGGAAAGAGAATAATATAATACCCTTTGTCCTTAAACTGTCTCTATGAAATCATCCTAGAGAGACATTGTATCATCCGCTTGGCTCCAATACTCACACCCTTAGGCCTCATATACGCCCAGGAGAATGTCTCTGACACCATGATAGCTCAGTTGCAATTCAATGGTGAGGGGGATGGAAGAGATTCAACACCAAATTATTTTCCCTTAAAGAGCTAAAGAAACTTACTAAGTAAGAAGCGAGTAGACATTGAATCATCTCAAACGAGGATATTTTCTATAAAGAATCTTCATAACCTTTCAAAAGCATCCTGACTTGCATCCTAACTACATTGTTCCTTAGGGATTGCTCATACAATTGCTCAAGTTCGCACTTGCTCGGTCTTATCAAGGAAGGATTGCAATGCAATAAGAGACGTCCTTGACATTTTCCCTCACTCCCAAACATTTGACCATCCAAGCAAATTATTCAAGCCTTGATCTTGGATTTATTCGTTCCTTTTATGATCATGTTGTACATATGTACCCAACTAAATCAATTAAGAACCCATTATGACATGGTTTTACATCCCAGCCTCGATTATTGGATTCATAATCCTCTATTATTAATCTGATTGAGGTTTGAGTAGAACATAAGAAAAGAATCATGGATCCACTCATACAAATTTTTTGTAACTTTTTTTGTGCCAAAATACAAATAACATACTTGTAATATTCTATCAAATGGATTATAACCTACCGTCACAATACCTATATGTATTGCATCTTTGCCTTTTGACTTTATATTTCTTGTACTATCAAACAAATATACGAGTTCATCACTGATAAAATATTTACACAAGTTTTATATGATACATGATTGGCACATATTTCTTTATGCCACCATTAATAGTGCATAGTTCCACTTTTTATATTACCAACTTATTTTGATGTTATCCATCATGATTCTTACAACTTCAGGTTTCTCCTATACTCTATTATTCTGCATCTTGATCGACAAACAGAGTAAGCTCTTGATCAAGCTCTAGCTATACACTCTCAATTACTTGGTGTAATCGAAAAGCACACCGCGACTTTTTCAATATTTATTTCTTTTTAGTTAGTCACTCTTAACTTATTATAAATTTTTGATCCAATTTAGATTCTAAAGGTACCATCATGTCAAGATAAAAGAAACACCATTGTGTCTTTGAGTCCAAATGTGTCATCATGCAAAATATAAGTAAAATACCACTGTGTAATACCCATCAAAAATATCATTGCATTAAATAGCAAGCACCACTGTACGATATATCACAAGCGCCACCAAAATAAGAAGCATCACCATACTTCAACCAAGATCAAGCATCGCGTATGCTTTGATCACTATAGTAGTTAACGTTAGGAACTACTTGTGCACTAATTTCACTATATAAATCTAGTAAACACCTCTGTACTAAACATCAAATAAGCACAATCGTGTTAAAACATCAATTGAGCACTTATGTGCTATAATAAGATCGAACAACGTGTATGCTTCGAACAATATAATAATTCATGTCAGGCATCAAGTGTGTACTAAAATAAAAATTGAGTACCTCTTGTCCAAGAATATCACATAAGCACCACTTGTTGACATCAAAATGAGCACCACTTGTGATTTCAAAAGGGATATCAATTGTATCCTAATTAACAATTAAGTATCAGTGTAATTTTAACAAACATCTCTTTATCGTACATAATTATTGAGTATCGTTTTATCTGTTAATGACACCATTTTAAAATAATATCAAATGTTTGAACATCATTGTTTTCTGGTTTTAAAGTACCCTTATGCTAAGGTAATAATTTGGTATGATTGTGCCAACAAAAACAACTAGGCACCTCTATACCTAGCTCATTTTTGTTTTTTATTGTCATATTGAGTTATCATACCTTACTCCTAAATGTGGAGTGCTTGACGTAGATCCTAGCCATCATACCTACCCTTCACACCATGTTTGGCATAAAATTAAACCACCTTAGCTACTCTATTTGGGAAAGTGCATGGTATAATATTATCTCACCCTGCTTATTCTTTAAATGAAAGTGCTTGATGTGATATAATACCATCTTACCTAATCCACAAATTGAAGCACTTGGCATAGAAATGGGCCACTAAAACCTACTCCTCGTATCAGAGTATATTATATGACATCCCCTATCTTGCCCAATCATTTAAATGAACGTTTGGCCTAGAGATGACCGACCTTGTCTACTTCACATTTCAAAGCACTTGGATTGAAGCAAAATTCAATATAACTTATCCCAATAAAAATAAAAACCTTGATACCATATTGGCTCAGTCATTTTGATGTTTGACTTTTAAAAATAATGACAATTAATTGTATTCTAAAATGTTGGTTTCTATTTGTATTCTCAAGATACAAATTATACTTGCATAATATCCAAAAATAGTTAGTTATCGACACCATAAATCTTTGAATCCTACGAAGTTTAAGGATATTGAGGATGTGTTAATTACGATAAGGGATCACATGATCACAGTTGATCATATTCGAGCCATTGAAGAAACTTAACAAAAACTTGTGAATGTCATAAAGGTGATTAGTGATAAAGAAAAAGAAGCTATAGATGATATGAAGAATGGATTAGAAGATTTTAAGCTTTCATAAACCTGATCCAAATTACTATGAAAAATTAATCAACAACTGATTAGATTTGGAGGGCAAAAATTCTAGACCTTAACGGTTTAAGGAGAATATGTGATGGAGACTCTAGAGTCCTATTGGTTCTACCTTTTTTAGATTGTCGTATTTAAGATATCGGTCCTACGAGGACTATATCGTTTCTACTACTTCTTATAATTGCACTTAAGAAATTAAAAACACAAGTAATTGGATTGATTTTAATTGCATTAACTAAACTATATTAAATTATAGAAAAGAAATAATTGAGAAGAATGAGGTTAGATTGAATGCTTTGTAGAGGAGAATCTAGTTATATTGCTAATCTATTTATTAATGCAATGGGTTGAACTGCCGCCTCAGCGGATCGCACAAAGGGTCGCCGCAGCTACCTAGGCGGGGTTATGTCTTGTCAATAATTCAAATTTTCATAGTTCGACATAGCAGCCTTATATGTTTCTTCCTTATCCCAAAGCGAAGAAAACTATTAAAATCCCTGTGTCTTAATGATACCTCCCGGTGTTAATCAAGGGTAGATAACAACCCTATATGCGTCTTGTTAGTCACTGAAATCCGACCCGGATTAGTCAATGCCCTTGAGCAAAGACCGTATTCTCTCGTTTCATGAGCCTAACTCTCCCAAGATTAAACAAATGGATATTTCTTTACATACTTATCATCTCAAGCTCATATGTAAAGAAAGTTAAGTATCAGAAAGAATAAACTATTAATAAGATTTGAAATAATAAATATCAATAACAATGTAACTTTCCTCTCCATCTACTCCACAACAATCTAAACCTCCAAGGGAGTTTAGAACATATTGTGGTCGGCAACTAAGGATAAGTTATGTGTGTAAACCGACTTCTTCTCCTCTAAACCTAAACCTAATGAGTGTCTTATATAGGCCAAGTTCTAAGTTGATCTTTCCATGCAAGGAAAGAGTTCTAAACAGAAGAGAAGTCTAATTCCTAATTAAATTATATTAAATAAATTTTAATTCCTAAAATATCTCTTCCTGCGGTTTGGCTTGGGTTCAACTTCCTAACTGAGTTGTTCTTATTTCTTCTTCTTTCGACATCTTTTCCTCTTCCTGTTGAGCATCACTTGTTGTCTTTCTACGCTGCCGCGACGGTCTTCATAACACTATTGTGGTGGATGCTTCATTGCATTTCAGCATCTATTTTCTTCTTTGGCTCTTTCTGTGATCTAGTTTCTTGTCTAAGAAAAAAAACTATCAAACATATCTGTTTTATAACAAATAATGAATAAATTCATAATAATATTATTCGGATATTGAGATATGAAAAATAATCAAAAATATCTATTATTGTATTTAATTCTGTTTTTATTAGCAATAAATGAGTGGAAAAATGATGTGAAAATAGAGTACTTTTAGGCACTCATCAATATGGATACAAAATAACTGAAAACTTTTTTATTTGATATGAAATAATATTTTTGACAACAAATACATCATCCGACAAGAAAAAAATTATCATGGCCTAGATTTATTTGATAGGTGATGCAAAGCTATGATGACACTCCAAGTTTGTTGGCGGTGTGCACTCCATCCAAACATGGAATAAACTAAAAATAGAATTGATGGATTCATTATTTTTCAAAAATGTAGAATATATTGCATAAAAGAAAATGAGTTGCTCCAAATAATATTTGTGCATGACTATGTAAGAGATTTTTTTGCCTTGATGTTGGAACAAGGTACATGTTTCAAGTTTTTTTCTTAGGCAAAAGTGTCATCTTTCCAAGCTGGTCAATGTCTAATCAGGTCATTTCTATTATATTTTATTTACATATATTTGAGGATGGACAATTAATAGAGTTTGGACTGATCCATTGATAAATATATTCACATGAGTTTTGGTAGGATTTTATTAGGTTGGATCCAATTAGGTATAAATTATTTTTGGTAGATATATTGTTTTGATTTGATTTTGGTCGGGTGTGGATAAGTTTCAGTTTAAATTTATTTTAGGTCAGGTTTATTTCGGTTTGAATTCATTTTAGGTCAGATTAAAACAATTTGAGTCTGAATTAGTTAATTGATAGATTAATTCTGGCTCGAATAGAATTTAGATCGGTTTAGTTTCAGGTTGGGTTCATTTCAACTCAATTCATTTCATGTTGGGTTAGTTCGTATTTTAAATTCATATTAAGTTTGAATTTGGTACAATTGGTCAATAGACTTTGGATTGATTTATTTCGAGTGAATTATTTAACGCCTTTTACGAACATGAATCATATTAAAAATAAATATTAGACACTATAATGAACAATAATATCATTATTATATAAAATACTAGCATAAATTATAAAAACTAAAAATAAATAAAGGTTAATTTTAATAAAAATAAATATTAGTGATTAACATAAATAAAAATATTGTCATATTAAAAATATTGAAAGTAAATTCAGAATGAATTTAGGTCAATTTAGACTAAAATTAAATTTTAGCTACAAAAATAAATAAAAATATTATTTGGATAAATTACCAAAAATATAAAAAAAATACGGGGAAATTTTGGACTGAAAATTAAATTGTTCGTCTGTAATAAAAAATATTATTCAAATAAATTACTAAAATATAAATACATATGGGTCAATTTCGGCTAAAAATTAGATTTTATGAACTATAATAAATAAAAATATCATCATATTAAAAATATTGTACTAAATTAGAAGAAATTAAAATGAATATGGGTTGGTTTGATTAAAAATTAGAGACTAATATGAAAAACATAAATCAAAATCCCTAAATAAATCCTATTATCCCAAAAATTCCATTTAAAATATTTACCCCTAAACCCCAAACATGAATCTTTAACTCTTATAATCACTATTCACTAATAATTAAAAGTTTAAACCTAATCCAAAAAATCTCAGACACTTGACACATTTACTATTAAACCCAAACGTCCACTTAATTCTTACAATCACTAATAACCAAAGTACAAGTCTAATCTCTGAATCTTCTGATCCTTAAACTAATCTCATAATCCCAAACACTCAACTTCAAACATGTACTATTTATACCCCTAAATCCCAAACATCAACCTCTAAATCGTACAATCACTAATAATTGTTACTTGAAAGCATAATCCCTTAATATCTAAACTAATTTCATAACCCAAACACTTAACCGGAAACATTTACTCAACTCCAAACCTTAACTTCTAAATCTTACAATCACTAATAATTAAAGTATGAACTTAATCCTCTAATTCCCAAATTAATCCCATAATCCTAAATAGTGAACTTGTCATATTTACCTAAAATTTTAATCTCTAAACTAATCTCATAACTATAACACGCTCGATCAGGTGTCATATTGGGCCTGTTAGAATTAAAATATATTCAATACGAATATAAACCCAAGATCTATATGTCAAATCATCAAGAACAATAAAATAAATAAACTGAATGCAGAAGCGTACCTGAATTAATCGATAGAGTTTTTTCAGAAGGTTTGATCTTCCAAGAAGTTAGGTTTTCTCTTGCGGCATAACTCTCGGGGAAAAGAGATATGCAAGTTGACCTAATTCTTGGGACCATAACCCCTTTATATAGTTGATTTAATAACCAACTAGTAGTTGATTTAATAACCAACTCTGAAGTATTTATAACTCTGCCCCTCATCAAATTATAAATACACCTTATTCCATGATAATTTAATACCTATAATACGTATAACATAATTTGTCACTTAATTCCGTGTTAAATTTTATAATAGCAACATACATTATACATATGTGCCCACTATTATTGAATTTTAATCCAACAATCTCCCACTTGGGCAACATATGTTTCTTGACAAATGTATAACCTTATGAGCTCAAAAATTGGCTATCATATAATAGGTATTCTAAAACAATCTCGTCCATCAATTTTATTCATATAGGATCAAAACGGTCTTCATCATATCAATCATGACTGGACCCATCAATAGTCACGTATAAAAACATGATCAAATGACATAGATCAATCATGGATGCGTAGCATGGTAATTACATGTAAATGTGAACCGAACATGCCTATTTCCAACTGGTCCTCCTAAACTTTAGTGAGATCAAGCTTTACTGAATTCAGAGTGTGCATAAGCCAAAATAACTTTATTTCTGCAGAAATTAACCTTAAATTAAAGTAACCGAAATTGTATCTAAAACGAATGAGCATTTATCAAAATTACAAACTCCCACTAAAACTGAATATACTTAAATAATATTACACCCATATGAGTAGTGTGCTCATGAAAGACCTAGGGTGATAGTTTCTCAATAAGCGCGCAATTATGGAGTTTGTACCAACATGCTCTATAGACACATAAATACTCTAAATTTTCTTTAACAAGTAGGAACTAAAATTTTAAAGTGTTCCTATTGTTTATAGAATAAATGATGCATATTTATTGTCACAAAATAACTAAAGTGGTCTTTCTATTTAATCTATAATTAGCAACTCATGTGACAGAGTCTTTTACATCAATATTCTAGTAGAATCGAAGCCTGTAAACTTGATGATCTCTAACTTATTAGAACTTCGATATATGAGCATATAAATTTTGTTCTCTAAAGTCATTTCATAACTCTATTTGTTGCTATCCAACAATTCATATTAGATTTACTTAAATATCTGTCTAACATTCTAATAATGTACGCAATATCCAAATGCATACATACTTAAGCATAAATTAGATTCTCAATAAATTATGTAATCTTTTGTATTTTATAAATTTCAAGGTTACTTGTATGGCACTGAAAAAAATATCTTCTTTAGTAATATGAGTGTCACTTGATTTACTCCCACTGAACTTGTAATACATACAATTTTCAATCAAATTTATCTCAAAATCGAATGAGATAATCAATATAAAATTTATAATTTCATTAATGAGAGTTAAACTTAAGCTCATAGATAGATATCTTTAATTTATATATCATTAATTTTGTATCATTAGACACAAATCAATAGTTGTACCATATAATTAATTTATTCAATATTGTCATTGAAAAGCACAAGCTTAACATCCATTTTATGTAGCTCAAGATTAAAAGCAATAAGTGTCAAATTATTTTAAAAGAGTCTTTCAGTATAACTTGAGAGCGAGTCTTTACAAATTCAATGTATTCTTTTAGAGTATATCCTTTAGATCCAAGACATGCCTTATACTTGTCCACATTATCATTTACATCCCTTATGATTTTAAATATTAATTTACAACCAATTGGTTTGTACCTTAAGGTAATGCGATAAGTTCTTAAACTTTATTGTCTTGTATAAAATTATACTCTTTTGAATAACATCAATCCACTTTTGAGAGTTAAAACATGTATGGTTTGATAAAAGAAACTGATCAGGTTGTCTTTTATCATTCCATTATTATCTTTATTTTCTTGATGAAATACTAAGCAATAATCCTCAATAATATTTCTCTTTCCTCTCATGGATATCTTTAAAGACACATTTTTTTAGATTGTTTTTAGGTTGTTGAGTTTGTTCTTCTAAAAAATAATTACCTTATCTTGAACGAGAGTTATTCAACATTGTTTTGCTGATATACTTGATTCACTTTTTATTAATGATAGGTGTGAAAACCTAAACATCGTAAAAAGTGATAGTAGGAATTAAATTAATATTCAATTCCTCCTTAACAACAATGTATCTAACCTTATTCTCCCTTCAAACTCAACATCCTAAAAATGTTATAAATCTCTCATTAAAATAATCTTAATTGTGAGATCATAAAATTTGCAGCTTATGAATCACTCAAAATAGCCTAAGTAATTGCTTACTTTTGAAGTTTAATTTCTTTACATGTATCCTAGCTTATACAAAAGAATCAACACTTTATACCTTATTGTTATTCCTTTGGAGCAGGACCCTTAGCAACTTTATTCTAATATATATTTTTTATTGTCCTTATTCTTAGAGACACTAACCAAAGAGCACTAACTGGTTGAGTATTTTTATAATTATAATGCTTCAACTTTTCTTCCTCTTTAACACAATGAGAAATAATCTCATTTGAAGTTTATTTCTCCTTTAATAATTGTAACTAATTTTGAATTAGTTAAACTGTATAGGAAGCTATACTAAAATTATAAGAACAAACAATTGTTATAAAGTTTGATCTTATGTGCCTTAAGTTTTGAAGCAATATAATATACTCCCTTACATTTCCTTGATCCTTATACTTAATAGACATCAAGTAAACCAAAAGTGATGTCATGTTAATCTTAAAAAAAATTAGTATTATTTTTTTATCAAGGAAACCCTTAGTATAAATATTTTTTTTAGATTTGTACTCTTGTTGTAGCAATCAAACATTGACAATAAACTATGTCAAACAATAGATTAATCTTTGGACTAACGTATTGTTCACATAAAATACCATATAATTGTCACACATTTATCGCCACAATTGTCATTGTAATTCGGCCAAATATTTTTTTCTTTGGGCCAATTAATAAACGCATGAATTACAAAGACCTATAATTATCTTAATATTTTAAATAAACTAATCTACACAAAAGCGGTCACTTTGGTGACATTATGTTTCAATTAATCTATTAAAATATTAGATATCCGAAGCCAAAATATGAATTTAATTATTTAAAAATATTTTTCTTAATTTTATCTTTTACTCAAGATAAAAGATAACTAAAATAATAATAAATTTGAATAAAGGTAACATCATCACAAGATATCGAACACTCCAATAATATTTTTAAAAAAATATTAATTTATAAGTGATATCTTGATGTAGTAATCAAACATTGATAATAAGAATATGTTAAATAAAAATCTTCCTTTGGGCCGATTTATTGTTCACATATAAAACTGAATAATTATCACATGTTTATTACCATAGATGCACATGTAACATTACTAATTATTAATCTTCCTTTAGGCCGATTAATATTAGCATAAACTGAATTACATACACAAAACCTCCTATATTTTAAAAAAATAATTTCCACAATAAAGATCACTTTGGTGACTTAATGCTTCAATTAATTTATCTTAAAATATATAACATAAATATATCAATATTCAAACTTAATATTTATAATAGTCAAAGTCGAAATTTATGATAACACTTGAGTTTTCAAAATACACCAAATTGAGGTTGTCTTGATGGGACTATCAGAATCCAAATAACCGAAATCTTTGACTGTTCTTCAAAAATTCCTTAAATATGTTTTTACCAAAACTAAATTCGATCAAAACATTTAATCTTTAATTAAAAACAAAATACAAAAATATCATACAAGTGAGTAATTCGTATAATAATTACTTGAAACTTTAATATAATCATAATAATATAATAATCAAAAATAAATTTTTGATCAAACCGACTTGAATATATCAATACCAAATATATATTCTATAATTCAAAATAACATGTGATCAAAACTAAATACCGAATATGTTAACCAAGTAAATTACATAGAGTAACAATATACTTTAAAAGTAACATATCAAAAGATCATTCAATCATAACTTAATAGACATAAACCGAATCTAAAGCTTTAATAGTTAACCTGAATATAATTTTTTTTGAATCGTGATAAATTTATCATGACAAAGCCGAAATTAATTATATTTTTCTTTATTATTAACGATCAAAACTAAAATTTTGATTTAACCAAATTTAACTTAATATCAATGATCAAAACTAAAATTTCGATCTAACCGAATTTAACTTAATACCAATGATCAAAACTAAAATTTTGATCTAACCGAATTTAGCTTAATACCAATGATCAAAACTAAAATTTTGATCTAACCGAATTAAACATATAATTTAAATAAAATATATTTAAAAATATATTTCATAAAAATAAAGTAAATATGTTACTATCGAAATAATTGAAATCCAAACTTAAAATTTAATTTCCAATTAATAGCAACCCAAAAAAATTAAATAAATTTTCATGCAGACAAAACCTAATCTTCATATAAATCTAGATTGATTTCTATGATTTCTTAATTAATCGATTCAAACCCATGGACGTAAAACCAGATTGAAACCACGGAAATATATATTTGTCGTAAAACAATGAATGTTAATCCATTGGAAAAGAAAAAACAATCGGATTGGTGAAAACCCAAAATAAAATCATAGAAAAAAGTCAAATTGATTTGTTCTTAAAATACAAAAGATATATAATTTATTTTCATACGATTAATTATAAAACCATATCGAAGTAAATAATCCATAAAATTATGTATAATTTTAGATCATAACAATAAATTAAAACCAAAAACTTATGATCTTAATGATTCAACATAATTCTGGCACTGATGCCACTTGTTAGAATTAAAATATATTCAATACGAATATAAACCCAAGATCTATATATCAAATCGTTAAGAACAATAAAATAAATAAACTGAATGCGGAAGCGTACCTGAATTAATCGATAGATTTTTTTCAGAAGGTTTGATCTTCCAAGAAGTTAGGTTTTCTCTTGCGTCACAACTCTCGGGGAAAAGAGATATGCAAGTTGACCTAATTCTTGGGGACCATAACCCCTTTATATAGTTGATTTAATAAGCAACTAGTAGTTGATTTAATAACCAACTCTGAAGTATTTATAACTCTGCCCCTCATCAAATTATAAATACACCTTATGGTATCTACACTTTTAATTTCATGATAATTTAATACCTATAATACGTGTAACATAATTGGTCACTTAATTATGTGTTAAATTTTATAATAACAATATACATTATACATATGTGCTCACTATTATTGAATTTTAATCCAACAGGGCCTCCAACCCAAAACTCGTATTTCAAAATTTTATTTCAAAAGTCAAAAAGAAATAATTTCAAATCGAAAACCATCAAATTTATAATTTCCAATCTAATTCCAAACATAAATCCAAGTAATTTATAGTTGTTGGAGTTCTAAAATATTAGAACTATTAAAAGCATTCGACTCGAAGTAAGATAAAACAAGAGTTACAGTTACACATATAGGGTCCACAAGTACATGGCCTATTACATCTAGTAAAAGTACTCTGACTACTAGTCAATGCTGAAACCAACCACGATGGTGCTCCTCCAATCTAAAGCTTCTTCTAACCTATACACGAAACAAATTTCGAAATGTTGAGCTACAAAAGCTCAGTGGGTACTCTACCAACCGGTTCACATCACACGTAGCATAAATAAGCATATAAACATGAATGATAGCATGGCATAGTACAATGGCTCTACCATAACTACGTAAAAAATATGATATCATACATGCATATATCGCCACACAACATATGTATAACCATAGAAGTCAACATTGTATTTCAAAGTTCAAGTCTCATATCTATATAGGATGTTCGGTATCACCTTATAATAGTATAGTAGTAAGGGGCCCATCAGAACTAAGCAAGGTACGTGGCATGTCACTCCACATAATATAAGCTAAGGAACCTATCAGTACTAAGCAAGGTCCTAGATTCTCTTCCGTATAATATAATGTTAAGACTCATCAACATTAAACAAATTCCTAGCTTGTCTTCCATATAATATATAACACCAGTAACCCATCAGCACTAAGAAAGATTACTAGTTTATCATATCTCATAATAATATAACCCAGTGTAATCCATCAACACTAAGAAGGTTCCTACTATACCACATAATTCGTATATACATACTTATCAGTACCTTACCGATTTCAAACATCAAACATATACCACAAATACCAAGCTATTATTCAATTATCTCCTAAACAGATTTAAAATGTCAATTTCTTGGTTTTAGTATTCAATTTTTGACTTAAGAGACCTTTAGGACCATTTACCCTGAATTATAGAGCCCTGAACGAAAGTTCCAAACTAAACAACTATGTGAAGACCCATGGTCAAACCTACTCGTATCGATACGATCCATACTTGTACCAGTACCTAACCAAACTAGCATCAATACGCCTATTTGACGTATCGATACACCCCTCTAAGCCAAAACCCAATGTAACAATCGTATCGGTTCGCCTTTACGTACAGGTACCAAAAACATCTTTGGAATTTGAATCAAGCATGTTCTATTGGTAAACCGGATTGGCATACCTATATGCCCTTCATAATAGCCCACTTAACTACTTTATCGTACCGATACGTTACCTTCCCGTATTGGTACCCTATCCGAAAGTGCAGGTCTAAGGTGAGGATTATCCAAAATTCTCTAGTCAACTTACATGGTTGATTTCCCCTTCATTCCTACACGTTATGGGGATGATTCTAAGCATGTTTACACCTAAAATATATATGTTCATCAACAATCCACAGTTGTACCATTAGAGGGATTTATAAGCATTCAAGCACTCAAAGAAAATCATCATAAATGCAACACATGATAAATTCATCAATGTAGGATTCTAGAGAGTTGTAGGAGCACCAACCGTAAGTAAAAGCAACAACAAACACATATTCCTCATTCCTTTCAAGTTTTCTCCTTCCCAAAACTCTTCAAACCCTTTCTCTAAAAATGGATGACAAGCTAACCATTAGGAATGTTCTCAAAATTTAAAGACACTAGAAAACTGAGATTTAAGCTTCTAAACTCTTATCCCATTTTTTTCCAACCTACACTCATAAACCTCTTTCTCTAACCAAACCAACATCTTTACCTTATTTGATAGATCTTTAACAGTTTTAAAATTTCCTCTTCAGCTTAGAATCGAGATTCTCAAGCCACACAACAAAAAGACCTTTTGCTAGGTTTATTCTCTTGTAAATAGGGGAGGAAGAAGGAAAGAAAATGAGAAAAGGATGATATCACCACTACAGAAAACCATAAACCATTTTCATCATTTTCATCCTCTTTAAGCATTTATCAAAATGCCCCTAAACTCAAACTACCAAATCCCAAAAATCACTTAAGGCACAAAATCCAAGGTCCAAAATCAGTCCAAAACTCAAATTTGAGGCCCAACCATCGCAAACCAATACCTCAGATTAACCCGACATTCAGATCTAAATCTGAATCGTGATAATAACTCAATCATTTAACTTAAATATACCCTTGAAATTAAATCTTAACCCATAAATCTATATCACTAATAATTAAGATATAAATTTAATCTCTAAAGTAATCTTCTAACCCTAAACATTCAACTTAAAATATAGGGTATTAACCCACAACTTAGTGACTTAATTTTATAATTCTTGATAATTAAACTACTGTCTTATTGAAATAAAGAAATGAAAAAAAATCTCTTCATTGTTTTATTTTTACCCTTACATATTACGTTTTTTATTTATCAATATCTAATATTTTTTCGACTATCGTGCATTTTGCTTAACATAATTGACTAGAAATTATCTGTCCCTTTATCATGTTTCTTTTAATGCTCCAACTAAAATTTAAAAAAATAACTCTTAATTTTTATTTTTTATATCCTAAACCCTAAACCTTTCACTCTAAAAAATAAACTTTATCCTTTATTCCCTAATTCTAACCATAATTCCAAACCCTAAATCTACTATTTCAAAGTGAGAACAACAATAAAATATAATTGTGAGACAAACGATTTGCACCCATTGTAATTTACGGTAGTTCATGCATATTGGATTTCAAGCTTAATAATCATTAAATGCTATTTACCATCATTTTTGTTGTCTATTTAATTTAAAGTGACGTTTTCATTGTTCTTTTTATATATATTTTGTGGGTAGGTTATAACACCCTAAAAATTATTCCAAATTTTAAAACCATAATTTTGAAATCCCTAACTAAAAATCCTAATTTTTAGATTCTGAATTTTTGAAAACCCTATTTTTTGAGTTTTTTAAATTAAATTATATTTTCACTAAGATTAATTATTTTTTTATTAAAATTTTTTCTATAATTTTCTTTATTAAAAATATTATTTTATTTTATTTTTGTTTTATTAAAACTTTATTTAACATTATATATTATATAATGAGTTTTAAATAAAAAAAAGAAAGTCCCTTTGAAATTCTACAATCTTTTATTAATATTTATTATATTTATATTTTGGTCTAATAAAATTCTAATTCTATTATGAATAAGTTATTTTTCTCTATAAATACATATTTTGGTCTAAGAGAATATGTATTCCTTCTTTACTTCTATCCAATTTCAAAACCATGTTATTAGTAAACTTCGTTGCTTTGGCTAAGGTATATTCTCCTACTGGTGATATATGTATTTTTTTTAAAAGTATATATTTTCTGTGACATGTTTAATATTTTGTGTTTTAAAAAATAATCGTGTTTGTATGTCTAATTTTTGTACTGTGACTTTGATTGTGCACTTGTGTTATCATGCATACATATCACTGTGATTTGAGAAATATTAAAATTTTCAGATTTGAGATTTCACACTTTTGAGAATAAATATGATTTTTATATCCTGTGAATTTGTGTTTTCGAATAAATTAAGATTTTAGATAAATTGTGATTGTTTTCAGATTTTTAAATCATGTTATATCATATTGTTTGCATGAGATGGGATTGTGTACGGAGGAAGTCGTGGTAGCTTTCCGAAAGCCTAAGACCACTCTTGGATGTTGGTGACGTTGTATGTGAGAGTTTTGGGGAAACTCCTTCACTCGGACTAGTGACGTTGTAGTTAGGATTTATGTTGTGCGTATGATATCATTCATACATCATGATTTGCATTTTCTTCAAAACTTTACTCTTGAGAAAATCATTTATATGAACCGTTTTTTTAAATATTATATTTGAAAAATAATTTTATAAACCATATTTTGTTATTTTTATCTGCACCTTAGAGACACACTGAGCTCTTTAGCTTACCCCCTTACTTTTACCTTACAGATCTTTGAACTTTAGGCTATGTGGTATTTGAAGGATCACTGATTTTATTCAGTTATTTCATTATCGAAACGAAACTATTTTTATTTATTCTGGTTATTATTTAGAAAACTTTAAGACAATTGAGATACTTATGTTATCACTGTAGTTTTATTTTAAATTAAAGTATAATTTTTAAAATTGGATTTCTTGAGGGTAAAGTTTTTAAACGTGAGTTTCTAGATTCAACCTAATTTTTTGGGGTCGGGTATAGGGGGATACATTTATTGGTATCAGAGCTAATTTCAACCCTCAAACTGTGAAGCTCGCAATAATTTTTTCAAAATATTTTAGTTTTATACATGTATTTGAAATATTTTGGGATTAATGGGAATTTAAAAAAAACTATTATAATCTGAGACTCTAGTATCAAATCTTATTATAGGTTACCACCTATTGTTGATAGATTACTATATCACCTCATAGGATCTCTAAATTAGCAATCGATCGTGGTCATACCCATTTTTATGAATTTTTAAAATCAAACCTTGTTTGAGAATTCTTTGTTGTGGTTTGTTAATTAAACTTAAAAGCACTTTTAAATTATTCTTTGAACATCCATTCTTTGAAAATCTACCACAAAATCTGTAAATTTCGAGGACGAAATTTTTTTAAGGGTGGGATAGTTCTAACACCCTAAAAATTATCCATAATTTTAAAATCATAATTTTGAAATTTCTAATTAAAAATCCTAACTTTTAGGTTTTGAATTTCTGGAAACCCTATTTTTGACGATTTTAAATTTAATTATATTTTTACTAAGATTAATTATTTTTTATTAAAATTTTTTCTATAATTTTTTTATTAAAAATATTATTTTATTCTAATTTTTGTTTTATTAAAACTCTTTATTTAATATTAAATATTACATAAAAAGTTTTAAATAAATAAAAAAAATCCATTGGAAATTCTACAATCTTTTATTAATATTTATTATATTTATATTTTGATTTAAATAGAATTTTAATTTTATTAGGAATCAGTTATTTTTCTCTATAAATATATATTTTGGTCTAAGAGAAAATCTTACATTATTTTCTTTCATCAAGATTCTCTAAAGTCTATGTATTCCTTATTTACTTCTGTTCGAGTTCAAAACCACGTTATTAGTAAATTTTGTAGCTGTGGCTAAGGTGTGTTCTCTTACTGGTGTTATATGTGTTTTTTTGAAAAATATATATTTACTATGACATGTTTAATATTTTGTGTTTTGAAAAATAATCGTGTTTTTCTAGCATGTCTAATTTTTGTACCGTGGCTTTGATTGTGCACTTTGCGTTATCATGCATACATGTCATTATGATTTAAGAAATATTAAAATTTTCAGATTTGAGATTTCACACTTTTGAGAATAAATAAGATTTTTATATATGTAAATTTGTTTTTTTCGGACAAATTGTGATTGTTGATAAATTATGATTGTTTTCAGATTTTTAACTCATGTTACATCATATTGTGTGAATGAGATGGGATTGTGTACGGAGGAAGTCGTGGTAGCTTTCCGAAAGCCTAAGACCACTCTTGGATTTTTGTGACGTTGTAGTTGAGAGTTCTGGGAAAATCCTCCACTCGGACTAATGACATTGTAGTTGGGATTTGTGTTGTGTGTATGATATCATTCATACATCATGAATTACATTTTTCCCAAAACTTTACTGTTGAGAAAATTACTTATATGAACCGTATTGTATTTTTTTGAAATATTACTTTTGAAAAATAATTTTATAAGCCGTGTTTTGTTATTTTTATTTGCACCTATAGACACACTAAGCTCTTTAACTTACCCTTTTACTTTTCTCTTACAGATCTTTGAACTTTAGGCGATGCAATATTTGAAGGATCTCAGATTTTATTCAGTTATTTCATTATCGAAACCAAACTATTTTTAGTTATTCAGGTTATTATTTTGAAAACTTTGAGACATTTGGGATATTTATGTTATCACTATGGTTTTATTTTAAGTTAGAGTATAATTTTTAAAATTGGTTTTCTTAAGGTAAAGTTTTTAAACGTGACTTTCTAGATTCAACCTATTTCTTTTGGGTCTAGTATAGGGGGTTACATAGGTAGTATGTAGATTGTAGTTTACATATAGTAAATATTTATCTTATGTTTTTATATTATTTTTTATTTATTTTAATTATTGAAAACTAATTTAATTTATAATCTTATGATGATTCATAATAGGTAGGGATGTAAAAACAGTTACCCGGATGGGTTTCAGGTTGGGTACTGGCAGGTCAGGTGAAATTGGATACATGTCATTTCAGGTTAATTTAATATTTTAAATCGATTCGCGTTGGGTGCGGGTCCATTTCAGGACAAGTCCATTTTAGGTCGAGTCTATTTCATGTCGGGTTCATTTCAAGTCGAGTTCAAACAGTTTGGGTCCAAATCAGATAATTGACAGGTTCGTTTTAAGTCGAGTAGATTTCATGTCGGGTTCATTTTTGTAGGGTCGAATTAATTTGGGTTTTAAATTAATATTAATTGAAATTATTATGGTACAAATAAGTAATTAAGTAAATAACCGATAGACTTTGGATTGAATGATTGATCATTCCTTTCGAATTTATTATTTAATATCTAACGTCTTTAACTAGCATGAATCTCATTAGAATTAGTGAAAAATAATCTTTAAGGGTTTTAAATTCATATAACTTTCCATTTTCTCTCAACTCCTTTCAATTTTCTTGGTTTCTAATTAGAATTTTCATCAATTTAATCAAGGTAAATCATTTCTTTTTTATTCAATTTCATTCACATCAATTTCTTCTTGATTTCTTCAATTTTCTTACAATTTACAACTTGTTTTTCATGGTTTTACAATTGGAAGAAGGTTGAATCATGTTTGGAGGTAATAAATCATTCACATATAACGACCCGGATTGGGATCCAAGTGTCAAGTTAACCCGAGCGATTGGCTTCGGTTTTGGGCCCTGGTTTTGAGTGTTGGGCCTTAGGATTTTGGGCTTGCATGACTGTTGGGCTTTAGTTGAGTTTAGTGGTTGTGGCCTTGGGGGCTTTTTGGTAATGGCTAAATGATGAAAAAAGGGGGGCTAGGGACATTATTTTCTGCACTTTGTAGAGGGTGAGATCATCCCCTACAACCCCATTTTCTCCATCTTTTGCCATTGTAACAACCATCAAAGGTAAGGGTTTTGAGGGTTTAATGGTGGAATCTTGTTTTGTGCTTGAAGGGTAAGTTATAGAGGGTTTTGTGATCTTTAAAAAGATGTAAGAAAGTGTTGCTTTGGTAAGGATGAAGGTTTTGGTGGGGGTACTGGTTTGAACTAGATTTTGAGTTTTAAGAGCTTAGAATCTAAGTTTTCTAAGTATTTTTAGGCTCAAGAATCATCCCAAGACCTTGCTAATCGGTTCTTCATCTTTCTCTTGTAGAGAAAGAGGGTTATGAGTCATCAACAAGCCTTGGAAAAAAAAAGCTTGAGGAGAGGAAGAGTGGACGTTTTGAGCGATTGCTTGTGCTAAGGTTGGTACTCCCAACTCTTCTTTTCATCATATATTTTATGGTAGAATGCATAGCATGTAGATTTCATGTAAGTATGTTAGGTTTGAAGCTTTGGGGTTTTTAATGGTGAAATTCGTATCTATGAGATTGATGACCAAAAAATGGTGTTAAAATACTCTAAACATCATTAATATTGAGTAGGAACATTTTAAGGTCGAATAGATTATTGTTGGGGCAAATCTTTAAAAATTTCCTAAGTGAAACCTGCATTTCGTGTAGGGGTATCGATACCGGGGGCCCGTGTATCGATACCCCTGAGAGAAAATAAGCTTGATGAGCAAGGGTATCAAACCATGGTTCGATACCAAACCCTCCAATGGCATCGGATAACACTCGTGGTTTGATACCAGTATCGAATCGAGTAATCCCCCTTTCGTTAACCTTGAAGTTAGTCAAAGGGTATCGGTACTAGTATCGATACCCTTTTTGAGTGGGTATCGATGTAGGGTGTTTCGATACCCCACCTAAGGATATCAATACCCCTGTGTAATCTTGCCAAGTTTGGGTAGAGATTTGAGGTTTGGTGATTGTATTAATAGTCTCATTAATCTTAAAAGCTATGAAATATGCTAAACCAAAGTCGATATTTATAACCCTAAAAGACTAAATTAAGATAATCTTAATATATCTTGTTGTGCTAAGATCCTAGGTGGATCGTTTGTGTGGTTTGAGTACTTGTTTGATGGAGTTTGGATATCCAAAATTGTTGTAACATGTCGAAGGCCATCCGATGTAACATTTCGGGCGATGATTTGACGACCATCCCGAATGTAGGATCCTGATGTTGTGTGGATACGGACCTCATTCGAAGAAACTCGATATGACATTTCAAGTATGAGATTTGGAGGATCCCAATATTGTGTGGATGCGAACCTCAAATCCCGTATGTAGGATCCCGATGTTGTATGGACGCGGGCCTCATCCTTTAGTTTGGGATCCCGATGCTGTGTGGATGTAGGCCTTACTCGTAGTGTTGGATCCCGATGTTGTGTGGACGTGAGCCTCACTACCTAGTGTGTCTGTTTGATTTGTATATATTATGTGCGATAATATACATTCATTTATGCCATGTGATAAGCAAGCATGCTAGACCATCATACCGTGCACAATATTTATATGCCTTGATTTACTGCTTATGATATGCATGATGTTGGCCGAGTTTGGCGTATCCCCTGAGCTTTTGTAGCTCAATGTTTGAAATGCGTTTTCGTACGTAGGTTAGGTGAAGCCGGTTCTTGTGAAGCACCATCGAGGTTTGGATTTCAAAATCGATCGTATTGTCAAAGTACAATTAGTAGATTAGTAGGCTAGTACTATGTTGAACCCTATATGTATTTTGTAACTCTGTTTATTTTAATTTGGATCGAATTCTTTTAGTTATTTGTAATATTTTGGGATCTTCGATTACTTTATATAATTTTGGGCTTATGTTTTAACTTAAATGGATTTTATGAATTATATTTAGACTTGGATTTGTTTTACTATTGAGCTTTATAAAGAAATTTTGAAATATAGGTTTTAGGTCGGAAGCCCAATGTGACACCGGGTCGAGGGTATTACATTTATTGGTATCAGAGCCTAGGTTAAGTCGGTTCTAAGAAGTTCTCGGGGGAGTCTAGTATGTTATATAGGTGTTAGACTAGTACATGCCCCCGAGTCAATATAGTACTCATTTTAAAAGCTGAAGTTTCGATGGTGTAATCTTGTGTTATTGTTTTTGTGCAGAAGCTGTTAAGCATGTCTAGACGTGTGAGAGATTAGGAGGAGATTCGGGGTTCTCGAGGAGGATACTCCGAGTACGAGTATTAGCCCTATGAGAAGGTATGATCGGGAGATATTGTTGGTCAAAGGGCCAACTACTTTGCTCAGTTGAATTGGACCTTGCTACGGATCGTAAGAGCTATACCGAGGCCATCTTCTATGCCTCGTGAGGCACCGGTTGAGAGGGTGCGAAGGTAGGTAGCTTTCGATTTCTTTGGTACAGGACAGGATAATCCCGTACAAGTAGATCAGTGGTTACACGATACCAGGTAGATAATGAGACAGATGAGGCTAAGATTAGAGGACAAGTTATCCTGTGTGTTGTTGCTTCTAAAGGGCAACGCGAGAGAGTGGTGAGAGACAGTTGATTAGGGTTGGTATCCTCATCGTCCTATGTGGGAGGACTTCTTGAGTTGTTTGACAGTATGTATGTAGGAGAGACTCACATCGACACCTTGAGGGAACGGTTTACCCACCTCTTCCAAGGTAACCGTTCGGTCTTTGCTTACGAGCAGGAGTTCCTTCAGTTGAGCCGTTATGCCCCGGAGCTTGTTGCTACAGAGAAGATGAGATACAAGAGGTTCTTGAGAGGTCTAAGTAAGGTGATCCAGACTTATCTCACAGCTAGGCCATCTACGGTATTTTAGAGTTAGTTGCCAGTGTTAAATCCCTTGAGAAGGTTCAAGGATTGTCAGTGTTAAATCCCTTGAGTTCCTATGGATTGACCTATGGTCGCCATACGGGTAACTCTCAGTCTTACTTCGGTAGGAGTAGGAACCGTTGGAACCAGAATAGAGGAGCTTCGAATCAGGGTTCAAGGTTGAACCAGAGATCAAAGTTCGTACGGCTTAGAAGACAATACTTGTCTTCTTCTGTTGGGGGTCCCGAGAGTTTACAAAGGAGCGTCAGTATTCAGGTTTACAACCAGTATGACCGGAATCATCGAGGACCGTATTGGGGCAGTGCTAGAGTTTGCTTCAAGTGTGGGTCTTTAGATCACTTTTTGAGGGATTGCCCTGATATTGTGACGTCACCATCAGGTCAGGCTCTGAGGTTTTTGTTTAAGGCTTAGAGGGGTCGTGGGTTTTCACGTGGCGTAGCTAGTCATGCATTAGGAGGTACCTTTCAGTCCACTACTAGAGCACCAGCGAGACAGTATGTGGTGAGGGCACAGGAGGACTACGCTGTTACAGATGTGATCTCAGGTACATTCAGTTTGTTTTATGTACCTATAGTTGTTCTTGTGGACACGAGGTCTACCCACTCGTATATTCGTGGCGGGATATCACCGTAGTGGGGGTTACCAGCAGAGTATCTTGAGGTAGGGGTCCGGGTGACAAGCCCGTTGGGGCTTGATGTGCTAATGGATAAGGTGTATCGTAGGTGTCCGATCGAAGTGCAAGGACCTATCTTTCCGGTAGATCTTATGGTCTTTTCGTTTTAGGAGTTCGATGCAATCCTAGGGATGGATTGGTTGTTCGAACATAATGCAAGTTTGGGGTGTAGATCTAAGAGTTTGAAGCTGCGAGTGGCTGATGGATCTAAGCTTGTGGTGAGGGGTGAGATGAACCCTTGTTTACCGAATATGGTATCATCATTGTCAGCTCAGAGGTTGATCCAGCAAAGTTGTGAGGCTTTCTTAGCTCACGTGGTAGATGTAAGTGTTAAGATTCAGGTGTTGGATAGTTTGAGGACAGTTTGTGAGTATCCTGATGTGTTTCCGGAGGAGTTATCTGGTTTACCTCCCGACCGTGAGTTTGAGTTCTGGATAGAGGTGTTTCTAGGTACGGTACCAATGTCCATCGCGCCGTATCGTATGGTACCCGCGGAGATGAGAGAGCTATAGCAGCAGATCCAAGAGTTTCTTGAGAGAGGTTTTATCAAAAAGAGTGTGCCACCGTGGGGTGCATCAGTCTTGTTTGTCAAAAAGAAGGATGGATCGATGAGGCTGTGCATCGACTACCGTCAGCTCAATAAGGTCACGATTAAGAACTGTTATCCCTTGAATAGGATCGATGACCTATTTGATCAGTTGAAGGGTGCTTGTGTGTTTTCCAAGATCGATTTAAGGTTAGGGTACTATCAGTTGAAGTTAGTGGACGAGGATGTCCAAAAGACCGCTTTTAAGACGCGGTACGGACATTATGAGTTTCTAGTGATATTGTTTAGGATCACGAATGCACCTGCAGCTTTCATGGACTTAATGAACCGGATCTTTCAACCGTATCTAGACTAGTTTCTTGGTGTATTGACGCTCAAAGGAGGAGCATGAATACCACCTGAGAGTTGTTCTTCAAGTTTTGAGGGATGCGCATATGTACGCAAAATTCAGTAAGTGCGAGTTTTGGTTGTCTGAGGTGGCGTTTCTTGGCCACATAGTTGAAGCAGATGGTATCCGAGTAAATCCCCAAAAGATCCAAGCTGTGGTTGAAGGGAAACCACCAAGGAATGTGTCAGAAGTTTGTAGTTTCCTTAGACTTGCCGGATACTAAGGTGGTTTGTTAAAAAAAATTTCAATCATAGCGTCACCTTTGACTAGGTTGCTTCAGAAAGGTGCTCCTTTTGTGAGGAATGAGAGAAGACAACAAAGTTTTGAGCAATTGAAAGCTTATCTTACGGAGGCCTCGGTCTTGACTCAACCAAAACCGGGAAAAGATTATGTGGTGTTTAGTGATGCTTCCTTGAATGGGCTAGGTTGTGTGCTTATGCAAGAGGGTAAGGTGGTTACTTACGCCTCAAGGCAGTTGAATCCCCATGCTAGGAACTATCCTACACATGATCTCGAGCTTGTTGCAGTTATCTTCACTTTGAAGATATGGAGGCATTATCTCTACGGAGAAAAATACTACATCTACATCGACCACAAGAGTTTGAAGTATCTTCTTACCGAGAAGGAGTTGAACCTGAGACAGCGTCGATGGATAGAGTTATTAAAGGACCATGACTGTATCATAGAGTATCATCTCAGTAAGGTGAATATGGTCGTTGATGCTTTAAGCCAGAAGTCCATGTCGAACTTGAGAGCCTTGTTTGCTCGGTTGAGGATGATCGATGATTGGGTATTTTGGCTGAGTGGTGCATGGAGCCCATGCTTGCTTAAGAGATAAAGAGGGAATAGGTGTTAGACGAAGAGTTGGTAGCTTAGTTAGAGGTTGTTTAAAGAGGTAAGTCATTGGACTTTGAAGTACGTGATGGTGGTTTCTTGTACTTTCAAGGTCAATTGTGTGTTCTAGCTTTAGAGGATCTGAGAGATCGTATCTTAAAAGAAGCTCACCGTAGCCTGTTTTCTATTCACCCGGGTAGTAACAAGATGTATCAGGATCATCTTCCTTTCTTTTGGTGGCCGTGTATGAAAAGGGATGTGTCAGAGTTTGTGACTAGATGTTTGGCATGTCAGCTAGTGAAGGCAGAACATCAGGTTCCTTCAAGTTTGCTTCAGCATATCCACATTCCATAGTGGAAGTGAGATCGAGTGACTATGGACTTTGTCAACGGGTTATCGATAACGTTCAAGAAGCATGATGCTATATGGGTTATAGTTGACCGATTGACCAAGTTAGCTCACTTCTTACCGGTAAGGATGAACTTCAATTTAGAAAAGCTAGCTTGGTTGTACATCAAGGAGATAGTGAGGTTACACGGTGTACCATCTTCGATCATATCGAATAGAGATCCGAGGTTCACAGCGAGGTTGTGGAGGTCTATCCATGAGACTTTAGACACCAAATTGCACTTCAGTACAACTTTTTATCCTCAGACCGATGGATAGTCTGAAAGGGTTATCCAGATCTTGGAGGATATACTTCGGTGTTGTGCGGTAGTCTTTTCTCTTAGTTGGGAGGAGCAATTACCATTGGTAGAGTTTGCTTACAACAATAATTATCAATCAAGCATCAAGATGGCTCCTTTTGAAGCCTTGTACGGGCGTAGGTGTAGGACACCTTTGGGTTGGACAAAGCTAAATGAGAGGAAGATAGTGGGGTCAGAACTTGTTAAGGAAACCGAGGAAAAGGTTCAGATCATCAAAGAAATGTTGCAAGCAGTTTTTGACAAACAGAAAGCTTATACGGATAAGAAGCGTAAGCACATCGAGTATGAGCTTGGGGAGAAGGTGTTTCTCAAGGTATCCCTGTGGAAAGGTATCATCCGATTTGGTCATAAAGGGAAGTTGAGTCCAAGGTACATCGGGTCGTATGAGGTTCTTCAGAGAGTTGGACCTGTAGCTTATCGACTAGCTTTACCTCTAGAGTTGGCACGTATACATGATGTGTTCACGTGTCTATTTTGAGACGTTATCAATTGGATCCTTCGCATGTGGTTCAGCTTGAGGAAATTGAAGTCAATATCGATTTGACTTATGAGGAAAAACCTATCGGAATCGTGGATATAGGGGTTAAAGAGCTTCGAAACAAGTGCATACCTTTGGTAAAAGTGTTGTGGGGAAACCATAGAATTGAATAAGCGACTTGGGAAGCAGAAATGGGCATGAGAGCCCAGTACCCATATCTCTTCCTGACAGGTAAATTTCGAGGACGAAATTTTCTTTAAGGAGGGGAGAGTTGTAATGACCAGGATTTGGATCTGAGTGTCGGGTTAACCTGAGGGGTTAGGCTTCGGTTTTGGGCCCCGGTTTTGAGTGTTGGGCCTTAGGCTTTTGGGTTTGCATGGTTGTTGGGCTTTGGTAGAGTTTACTGTTTGTGGCCTTGGGGGCTTTTTGGTAAATGGCTAAAGGATGAAAAAAGGGGGGCTAGGGATATTATTTTCTGCACTTTGCAGAGGATATGAGATCATCCCCTACAACCCCATTTTCTCCATCTTTTGCCATTGCAACAACCATCAAAGGTAAGGTTTTTGAGTGTTTAATGGCGGATTCTCGTTTTGTGCTTGAAGGGTAAGTTGTAGAGGGGTTTGTGATTTTTAAAAAGAGGTAAGAAAGTGTTGTTTTGGTAAGGATGAAGGTAGGGGTGGTGGTTGGAGCTCGGGTTTGAGTTTTAAGAGCTTAAAATCTAAGTTTTCTAAGTGTTTTTAGGCTCAAGAATCATCCCAAGACCTTGCTATTTCGTTCTTTATCTTTCTCTTGTAGAGAAAGAGGGTTGTGAGCCATCAACAAGCCTTGGAAAGAAGAAAGCTTGAGGAGAGGAAGATTTAACGTTTTGAGCGGTTACTTGTGCTAAGGTTGATACTCTGAACTCTTCTTTTCATCATACATTTCATGGTAGAATGCATAGGATGTAGATTTTATGTATGCATGCTTGGTTTGAAGCTTTTGGGTCTTTAATGGTAAAATTCGTAACTATGAGATTGATGACTTAAAAATGGTGTTAAAATACTCTAAACATCATTAATATTGAGTAGGAACACCTTAGGATCGAATATATTATTGTTTGGGGGAAACTTTAAAAATTTCCTAAGTGAAACCTACATTTCGTGTAGGGGTATCGATATCGATGTCCCATGTATTGATACCCCTAAGAGAAAATAGGCTTGATGAGCATGGGTATCGAACCATGGGTCGATATCAAACCCTCCAGTGTCATCGGATAACACCCGTGGTTCTTGGAATGGTAAACCCGAATCTTAAATTTTGATGGTGTTAATTGGATTAGATCTTTAGTTTATGGCTTGTTTGGGTGGATGAATGTTTTTTGTTCATTTAGGATGGTTAGATTAGGGGTGAGTATTCGATCGTGTCTATTCGAGTCAAAAAATTTTGAGTTATTCGAGTTGATGAGTCATAATTTACGAATCAACTTTATTTGAAATTTTTGGTTCGATTCGAGTTGAATCAAATCGAGTTTTTGAGTTCCTATAAATATTTAATTATAATTATTTATCATGTTATAGTATGATTTGATTCCAATTTAAACGACTTTCTCTAATCATATAAGATATGTATATATATATTTACATATGTAGCAATATTTCTTTATATTTTTATCAATGTATATACATCATAAACGAATGATAGACTCATCTCAAACTTAAAAATTAATCCTTTGGTTACTAAAAGTTCGAGTTATTCGAGTTATTCGAATTTGCATTTTACAACTCAAACTTTATTAAAAAAAAATTTGAGTTGAGTCGAATCTATGAAATTTCAAGTCGAGTCAAAACGAGTCGAGTATTTTCGCCTTGAGTCGAGTCGAGTTATTCAGTTTTTTCGAGTCGAGTCGAGTTTTTCTCACCCCTAGGTTAGATCATGGTTCTTGGATGTTTTTTTTTACTAAGAAGTGTGGTTTTCGTTGGCTAAGGGTTGGAGGTCGTTCAAATGAGTTTCGGATAGGTTTTCGGTTTTCTTAAGTGTAGTTTTTAGGACTGTTTGTTTTGGAAGTGTGGGAGGTTGATTGAAATCATCAATGTGCATTAATCCCTTTGTTTTTTTTTGTGCGTTAAAATAGGGTTAGGTTGTATAAAATCAACTTCCAACTTTATGAAAAAATAAAATAATATAGAAAAAAAATTAAGCTTTTTGTGAAAAGGAAGAAAAAAGATAATTGATTTTCTGTTGTTGAATGAATGAATTTGCTTATATAAGCTAATGCTTTTTTATAGACTTTAGAATAGGACTTTGAATAGGATTAGAAGTCATAATTACTTTAGACTTTTAATCCTATTAACTTAAGACTTTAATTATACTAAAATTATATCTAAGTAATAGATCCTAACTCAAATTCCTACTAGTCCTATATATCTATAATCTTACACTCTCCCTCAACTTGGAGAATATATGTTTTATATTCCCAACATAAATAGAAACTTGTCGAAAGAAGCTTTTGGTAATGCTTTTGTAAACACATTTGTCACTTATTCTTCTGTAGGAACATAGGATAAAGAAGTTGTCCCATTAGTAATCTTTTCTGAGATAAAATATCTATCAATCTCCACATGTTTCATCCTATCATGATGAACTGGATTTCGAGCAATTTGTATCGCAGACTGAATATTACAAAAAATCTCAAACTTTTCCTCTTATTTCACATCTAGCTCTTTCAGTAGCTTTAATAATCAAATTCCTTCACACATTCCAATGCTAAAGCCCTATATTCTGTTTTAGCGCTACTTCTAGATACAACTGTTTGTTTCTTACTTCTCCAAATCACTAGATTTCCCCAAACAAAGAAACAATAGCCACTAGTTGATCTTCTTTCTGTTAGTTCACCTGCTCAGCTTGAATCTGAAAAAATCTGAATAGTACTTTCTTGAGTCTTTTTAAATAGCAATCCATGCCCTGGTGTCTCTTTCAAGTATCTCAAGATTCTAATTGCAGCTTCCATATGATATTCCCTTGGATCAGTCATGTGTTGGCTGATAACATTAACTAGATAGACAATATCTGGTTTGGTTAATGACAAATAAATCAACTTTCACACTAACCTTTGAAATTTACGCTTATCAACTTTACGACTTGAGTCATCTTTACTAAATTTTAATCTGGCTTCCATGGAAGTATCAACTAGTTTGCATTCTAGCATCCTTGTTTCATTAAGTAAATCAAGGACATGCTTTCTTTGATTTATTACTAAACCATTGCTCGACCTAGCAACCTCCATGCCTATAAACTATCTGAGTTTTCCTAGGTCTTTTGTTTCAAACTCTGTATTTAATAACCTTTTTAGGTGATTTATTTCTTTCTCATCATCACCTGTCAGAATTATATTGTCTACATACACTATTAAAATAACTCTTTTATTGTTAGTGGTTATCTTAATGAAGAGTGTGTGATCTGTTAAGGATTGTTTGTATCTAGCTTTCAGAATCACCTTGGTGAATCTATTAAACCAGGCTCTAGGGGACTACTTCAAACCTTAGATAGATTATTAAGTCTACAAACTTTCTTATCACTTTTTATAGACTTCAAACCCGAAGGTACTCTAATGTACACTTTTTCTTCCAAGTTTCCATTAAGAAAGACATTCTTAATGTCAAGTTGATGCAACATCCAGTCCTTGTTTACTGTCAAACTTAAGAGAACTTTAATTGTATTTAGCTTAGCTATAGGAGCAAAAGTCTCATTATAATCAATTTCATAGGTTTGAGTAAAACCTTTGACTACCAACCTTGCTTTATACCTCTGAATACTACCATCAGAGTTGTATTTTATGGAGAATACCCACTTGTATCCAACTAGTTTCTTGCCCTGCGGAAGATCTATAATGGTCCAAGTACCATTCTTTTCAAGTGATTCATTCTCCTCTTCAACAGCTCTTCTCCACCTAGAATCATTTAGAGCCTCCTGAATAGTGTCAGGTATTTGTTCTTTATCTAAGCAAGCTGTAAAAGCCTTGAAAGATGGCATTAGATTACCATAAGCAACATACCTCTGAATGGGATGCTTTGTACATTCTCTTACCCCTTTCCTTTTAGCATTTAGCAAATCATCAACCTCGGGTAACAAGAAACGAATCTCGGTTAGAATATTACCGTCATCATTCTCATTGACAACTGAACTCAAGTCCAATTCTTGGCTAGTGTTAGATTACAAAACGGTCTCTGGAATAGTTTTCTGATGTAAACTTTCAATTGCTTAGAGGGTTGAGGAGTTTGTGAGGGAGGTTTAGGTGAGAATTGAGGAGTAGTAACAATAGGTTTAAGATGAAAAGTTGTAGGTGTAGAAGTGGAAGAGTTATTAGGTTCAAATGATAAAGGATTATTAATAAATAAATTTGAAGAATAAACCTGATTTCTGAGAGACTGAAAGACATCACTATTCTTCCCCTGATTTTCAGTCGAGTGGAAATAAGGTTCATGTTCAAAAAAGGTGAGATACATTAAAGTTAGGGGTGAACAAAACTCGAATCGAATCAAAAAAATTGTTATTTATTAATTCCAAGTTATTCGAGTCGAGTTATTCGATTTATTCAAGTTACTAGCGTCGAATCGAATAAATCAAAAAAATTTCGATTTCGAGTCGAGTTCAAATTGTCAAAGTTCGAATTACTCGAAAAATCAAAAAACTGAAAATTTCCAAGGTTTAATTACACATTTAGTCCCTGTAGTTTTATTTTCAGTTTTATCTTCTCTTTTTTAATATTTTTACCTTTTAATTTTTATTTCTTTATAATATGATCACTTTTCATATTTATTTTTTATTTTATTTAATACAATTTTTATTTATATTAATTAAATTATTTAAGTTATTTTATATTTTTTAATTTATGTATTTATATTATTATATTTAATTTATTATTATTATTATCTTGTTTTGGTCTTTTATAGATGAGAAATAAGTTTTTAAAGAGACTCATAATTTAATGAAATGACATATTCATAACTAAGGTATATGATAATAATAATAATAATAATAATAATAATGATGATGATGATGATGATGATGATAATTTAAAATCTTATTTATATATGTAAAAATAAGATGAAAAAATATATATGTAGATATGAAGATAGAGTCATTTAAATTAGAATTAAAATGTAAAATAATATTGTAAATAGTGTAATTAAAATTTATACATAAACTCGAAAAATCGAATTGACTCGAACTCGCTAAAATCGACTCGAATCGAAAAATTTCAAAAAGAGTTCAAATTGTAAAATATGTTGACTCAACTCAAATAACTCGAAATTTTTTTACTCGATTCACTCGAACGCTCACACCTAATTGAAGTAAAACAAATGAGGAGGATGATAACATTTGTAGCCCTTCTTAAGTGAAGAATACCCTATCAAGACACACTTCAAAGATCTAAGGTCTAGTTTTGACATAGAGAGAGCAAAATCTTTTACAAACATAGTGCAACCAAAAACTTTAAAAAATTTTAAAAGTAAGAATAGATGACAATGGTTTAAAATATGGGCAACTCTTCAAAAAATAGCTCTAGATGTTCTATATTACAAAATTTTACTAGGCATTCGATTAATGAGATAGGTCACAATTAACAAAATCTTGCCCCACAAATACTTAGGAGTGTTACTGGTGAACATCAAAGACCTAGTAACCGATAACAAATGCCTATTTTTTCTTTCAGCAATCCCATTTTGTTGTGGAGTATCCACACAAGTGCTTATTTGAACAATCCCCTTTTTGTTAAAAATTCTCCCAATGACTTTGCAAAAAATTCACTCCCATGATCAGATTTGAATATCTGAATTTTACATTCAAATTGGGTTTCAACCATATTGTAAAATTTATCAAAAACAGAGGCTACTTCAGATTTATCCTTTAACAAATATGTCCAAGTTATTCTACTATGATCATCAATAAAAGTGACAAACCAACTATTACCAGTTACATTCTTTACTCGAGAAGGACTCCAAAACATCATTATGAATTAATGAAAAAGTTTGGGAAGGCTTGTAGAGAGTTGGTAAATAAGATGCTTTTGTTTGTTTAGCAAGAGAATATATATGGCATTTAAATGAACTTGGATTTTTATTAACAAACAATTTAGGGAATAATTTAGCAAGATAATGGAAATTAGGATGCCCTAAGCTAAAATGCCATAACATAATATTATCAATTTATCCTAAAGAAGTAAAAGAGCAAGAAGTATTTGGTATGGTAGATGTTTGATTACCGAGAAGGACATAAAGACCATTTTCTAAGCTAGCACTGCCAAGCAATTTATTCGAATTCATTGCCTGTAAAAAACAACCAGATTCAGTAAATTGTAATGAACACTTCAAATTTTTTGAGAGTTTACTAACAGAGATGAGATTGCAGGCAAGATTAGGCACAAAAAGAACATCTTCAAGCAACAAGTTATCATTAACGAGATCCGAGTCACTTTCTTTGATAGGAGAGAAGGAGCCATCAACTGTTTTAATATAACTTGTGGAAGATGAATCTAAAAAATTAAGGAATAATTTTTTGTTACTAGTCATGTGATTAAATGTTCCAGAGTCGATGATCCATGTTGATGTACCTTTAGAAGAAAAGAGTGCAATAGGGGAACAAATATTTTGTATGCCTTTATCCTCCACGAGAGCTAAATTTGTTTCATAGGTTACTGTCGAACCTGGAATTGCTTGAAAAAAATCTAATCCAACCTTCTGTTTTGCTATGGGTAACATCTCAGATGTTGTCGAAAGGAATCCCATTACGATTCAGACTAGGATCGATATTAGACTGATATCATATAGAAAACCAACTTCCAACTTTATGAAAAAATAAAATAATGTAGAAAAAAAAAGAAAATTTAAGCTTTTTGTGAAAAGAAAGAAAAAACATAATTGATTTTCTGTTGTTGAATGAATGAATTTGTTTACACAAGCTAATGCCTTTTTATAGGCTTTAGAATAGGACTTTGAATAGGATTCTAAGTCCTAATTACTTTAGACTTTTAATCCTATTAACTTAAGACTTTAATTATACTAAAATTATATCTAAGTAATAGATCCTAACTCAAATTCCTACTAGTCCTATATATATAATCTTACATAGGTGTTGATCTAAGTGTTGGAAGTGTTTCGAAAAAGGGGAGAGTGTCGGTTGACTTTAGTAAGAGAGTTCTGAACAAATGGTGAGTGGGCTCCCTATTCGGCATGGCTTTACATGTTCTCTCAAAAATTTTAGGGTCCAGGAATGATGTGAGAAACCTCCCTACACTCGTAAGTAAGTTAAATGATTTACTCTCTTAAAGGTTCTGATATTGTGTCATGTTTTTATTCATGCTCGTAATCTATTTTACATATGAGATTATGCATGTTTTAAGATGCTAACTATGCACTTTTATAATGATTTTTGTATCACTTATTATGCTCCCATGATTTTGCTTTGAAAGAATAAGAAAGAGATTTGAACGTTTTATGTGATCGATGTGCAATAGATGCGTGAGATAAGGGATGCATGATAGTTTGTATGATGTTTTAGTAAGAAATTGAGTATTGATTTTAAGATTCTTGTGGCAATAAAGAGAACTTGTTTTTAAATGGTTTACAATGGAGAACACATGAGGTTTGTGACTTAACTATGGAATAAAGATTTGCATTGGTTGTGTTTTAGGATAGATAGCTTATGTCCATGGTTTTTGGTTTTTAAATGGAATAGAACCTCGTGCTCAAGAGAAAATAGATATATTATTTTTTCAATCATGTGCATGTTTTTAAACTTGAATAGATATGCTTTGAATCCCATATGATTGTCATGAGAAAGTAGAGATGTGTGCATCTTGTTATAGAAATGCAAATTGAATAGAAATGCATTGAGATTGAATCTCTTGTGTTAGACCATTGATGCACAACTATAAAAATAGTGGCATGATAAACGATAAACATATATATTAGCATGTGACATGTTTCCCAATTGTTGTTGGATATAGTTAGTCGGCTATAGGGTCAACTGCACTAGTAGATAAGTCGTCACATAAGATTTTGAGGTTGCACCTCCGGGTGAACTGTAGCGGTTGAGGGATAAACACTCTGTGAGAGTTTGAGGTAGCTCCTCCACGTGACACTCTGTGAAAGGTTGCTCCTCCATGCAAGTTATTATAGATTGTTAGATGCTCTCGTTGGTGAATTTGATGGTTTGTATCCGTTGAGGTAACTCCGATACAAATGCATCCATAGAATAGAGGTTCGTGTATCTGATGTATTTTATAGATATGATGTTGTTAGAGTCACTTGCAAGCCAATAAGTGTTCGAAAATTATGCATTTTGATGTATTTGATTCATATACGAAAGCATTTCTTAGTGGGTAGCATGTAAGACTTGAGATTTAAGCACTAAGGTGTTAGTGTTTTAAAAGGTCATAAGCTTTGTCATGGTTAAGGCATGAAAGTCTTGGGAATTTAGCTTTGAAATGCATGAGATAAATAACACTTGGAAAGGAAATTGTTTTGGTTTTGTAAACCATGTTTGAGACAATCATAACGAGTATCATGGCATAGTATAAAGTGTTTTATTGATAGATTTATGGGCTGTTTTGCAAGAGTGACTTTTCTATGGTTTACCCCTCATTATGTAACACCCAACCCGGATGTCACATTGGGCCTTTGGCCCAAAACCCGTATCTCAAATATTTTCTTTAAAAGTCCAACAAGTAACTAAACCCAAGTTCAACTTAAATCATAAAATTCAAAATGAGATAAAACATAAGCCCGAAATAGTTTAAAGGATTAAAGCTCCAAAATTATTACAAACCTTTTAGAACATTCAACCCAAATTAAAATAACAAAGTTACAAAATTACAATAGGGTTCAACATAGTACCCACTACATCTAATAACTGTACTCTGACAACACGGTCGATGCTGAAAGTCCTAACCTTGATGGTGCTCCACGAAACCCGCTTCACCTAACCTACGCACAAAAACAGATTTCGAACGCTGAGCCACACAAGCTCAGTGGATACGCCAAACTCGGCCAACATCATGCATATCAAAGCAGTAAAGCATGGCATATAAATCACATGCATGGTATGATGGTCTAGCATGCTTGCCTATCACATGGCATAAATGAGATGTATATTATCGCACACGACATATACAAATCAATCAAACACATAAGGTAGTGAGGCCCGCGTCCACACAATATCGGGATCCTACACTACGAGTAAGGCCCGCGTCAACACAACATCGAGATCTCATACTCAAGGACGAGGCCTGCGTCCACACAGCATCAGGATCCTATATCCGGGATTGAGGCCCGCGTCCACACAGCAACGGGATCCTCCAAATACCATACTCGGAATGTCACATCGAGTATCTTCGAATGAGGCCTGCATCCACACAGCAACCAGATCCTACACTCGGGATAGTCATCAAATCATCATCCAGAATGTTACATCGGATGGCCTTCGTCGTGTTGCAACGCTTATGGATATTCGGATTTCCAATACTCAAGGACTTAAACCACACAAACGATCCACCTAGGATCTATCACAACAAGACATATTAAACCTTACCTCAATTAGTCTTTCGGATTATAACATCAATCTTAGTTCGACAATTCATTTCATAGCTTTTAGATTAAGGTGTTTATTTATTAAGATCACCGAGTCCCAAAACTCTACTCAACTTAGCCAAATTACACAAGGGTATCGATAACCTCAGGTAGGGTATCGAAACACCCTATACCAATACCCACCCAAAGAGGGTATCGAAACACAAGGGTATCGATACAAGTATCGATACCGCTTGACCAAAGTCAAAGTCAATAAAAAGGGAAGAACCCGTTTCGACACAGGTATCGATACAAAAAGTTTCTGGAACCTCTCGGTATCGAAACAAGGTTCGATACCCCTGAAAAACAAGCCAAAATGCTCTCATGGGTATCGA
The DNA here is from genome assembly GCA_035048815.1 of Abelmoschus esculentus. Classification (NCBI taxonomy): domain Eukaryota; kingdom Viridiplantae; phylum Streptophyta; class Magnoliopsida; order Malvales; family Malvaceae; genus Abelmoschus; species Abelmoschus esculentus. Next base: position 12,256,420 of record JAUCBN010000036.1, read on the forward strand.
TACCGGTAGCCCGAGTATCGATACCCCCTACACTAAGGATGGGTCTGCATTTAGAAATTCTAGAGTTCCACCCCTAAACCTCACCTAAACGATTCTAAAGTTTTCCTACTCATTTCTAAGTGTATTTAGGATGTTTTAACATCAATTTTCAGCCATTTTACAGGTACTCTCGGATTTCACCATTAATGACCCATTTCAAGTAAACCAAGCAAGACAACACACATACAAGTTTTCTCTATATGGTATGCATTCTACCATGAATGAATGATGAAGAAAGAGTTGGGAGTACCAACCTTAGCAAGCTACACCAACCCAAGCAAGCTCCACACCTCTTCAAGCTCTTCTCCCTCCTAAGCTTGAGGATGGGTCTTCTACTTGTTTCTCTACAAAGGGAAGGTTAACAACAACTTAGAACCGTCCTAGGATGATCCTCAAAGCTTAAAAACACTAAAAAAACTGGATTTAAGCTCTCCAAAAGTCAAACCCGAACTCAACTCAAAACCCCTCTTAAAGCTCCATCTCCATCAAACCTATACATTCTTACCTTGTTTAAAAGATCTCTATCAACCCTACAACTTTCTCTCTTGCACCAAAACGGGATTACAACACTAAACTCAAAAGATCTTACCTTTACTCTTGAGATTAGATGGGAAAAGATGAAGAACAAGAGAAGAAGGGGAATGACTTCACCCTCTGATTTTCTGCAGAGAAATCAATACTCATCCCCTAAAAACTCAACTTTCATCCAAAAAGGCTATTACAAGAATGCCCCCAACTCAATTTCTAAAACCCAACAACCCTCAAGGCCCAACAAGCCCAAAACCACAAAACCAAGGCCCAAAACCAAGGCCCAACTTCTCGGGTTAACCCGACCCTCGGATCCGACTCTGAGTCGTTACAACTCTCACATTCTAAAAGAAAATTTCGTCCTCGAAATTTACCTGTCACGAAGAGATGAGGATACTAAGCTCTCATGTCCTTCTCCGCCTCCCACGTGGCCTCTTCGATTCCATGATTCCTCCATAGAACTTTTACCAAGGGTATACACTTGTTCCTGAGCTCTTTGACTCCTCTATCCACGATTCCGATGGGCCTTTCCTCATAAGTCAAATCCGTATTGACTTCAATTTCCTCAAGCTGGACCACATATGAGGGATCAGAACGGTAATGTCTCAACATAGACACGTGGAACACATCGTGCATACGTGCCAACTCTGGAGGTAGAGCATCCTATAAGCTACCGGTCCAACCCTCTGAAGAACCTCGTAAGGCCTGATATACCTTGGGCTTAACTTTCCTTTGCAACCAAAACGGATGATACCTTTCCATGGAGATACCTTGAGAAACACTTTCTCATCAAGCTCATACTCGATGTGCTTACGCTTCTTATCCGCATAAGCCTTCTGTCTGTCAAAAGCCGCTTGTAACCTCCCCTTGATGATCTGAACTTTCTCCTCTGTTTCCTTAACAAGTTATGAACCCACTATCTTTCTCTCGTTGAGCTCTGTCCAACACAAAGGTGTTCTACACCTGCGCCTGTACAAGGCCTCAAAAAGAGCTATCCTGATGCTCGATTGATAACTATTGTTGTAAGCAAACTCTACCAACGGTAACTGCTCCTTCCAACTACGAGCAAAGTCTACCATACAACAATGAAGAATATCCTACAAGATCTGGATAACTCTCTCAGACTGACCGTCGGTTTGAGGATGAAAAGCTATACTGAAGTGCAGCTTGGTGTCTAGAGCCTCATGGATAGACCTCCATAACCTCGCTGTGAACCTCGGATCCCTATCCGATATGATCGATGAGGGTACACCATGCAACCTCACGATCTTCTTGATGTACAACTAAGCCAACTTTTCCAAATTGAAGTTCATCCTCCCAGGAAAGAAGTGAGCTGACTTGGTCAACCGGTCAACTATGACCCATATAGCATCATGTTTCCTCAACATAATCGGTAACCCGGTGACAAAGTCCATGGTCATACGATCCCACTTCCACTGTGGAATCTGGATAGGCTGAAGCAAACCTGAAGGAACCTGGTGTTCCGCTTTCACTTGCTAACATGCCAAACACCTTGTCACAAACTCTGACATATCTCTCTTCATGCACGGCCACTAAAAGAAGGGACGAAGATCCTGGTACATCTTGTTACTACCCGGATGAACAGAAAATGGATTGTGGTGAGCTTCCTTCAAGATACGATCCCTCAGATCCTCCAAGACGAGAGAACACACAACCGACCCTAAAAGTACAAGAAACCACCATCTCGTACTTCAAAGTCTGATGATTCACCTCTCTGAACAACCTCTAACTGAGCTACTAACTCCTCGTCTAACGCTTGTGCTCTCTTTATCTCCTGAATAAGCGTGGGCTCCACATGCAATTCAGCCAAAAGACCTCCGTCATCGGTCATCCTCAACCGAGCAAACAAAGCTCTCAAGTCCGACATGGACTTCCTACTCAAAGCATCGGTGACGACATTCGCCTTGCCTGGATGATACTCTATGACACAGTCATAGTTCTTTAACAACTCTATCCACCGACGCTATCTCAGATTCAACTCTCTCTGGGTAAGCAGATACTTCAAACTCTTGTTGTCGGTGTAGATGTAGCATTTCTCCCCATAAAGATAATGCCTCCATATCTTCAAAGCAAAGATAATTGTTGCAAGCTCATGATCATGTGTAGGATAGTTCCTCTCATGGGGTTTCAACTGCCTCGAGGCGTAAGCAACCACCTTACCCTCTTGCATAAGCATACAACCCAACCCATTCAAGGAAACATCACTAAACACCATATAATCTTTTACCGGTTCCGGTTGCATCAAGATCGGTGCCTCTGTCAGATAAGCTTTCAACTGCTCAAAAATCTATTGTCTTCTCTCGTTCCACACGAACGGAACTCCTTTTTGAAGCAACTTGGTCAAAGGTGCTGCTATGATTGAAAAACCCTTGACGAACCTCCTATAGTATCCGACAAGTCCAAGGAAGTTACGAACTTCCGATACATTCCTCGGTGGTTTCCACTCCACCACAGCTTGGATCTTCTGTGGATCTACTCGGATTCCATCCGCTGTAACTACGTGGCCAAGAAACGCCACCTCAGACAACCAAACCTCGCACTTACTGAACTTGGCGTACAAGCGCCTATCCTTCAACACTTGAAGAACAACTCTAACGTGATAGTCACGCTCCTCCTCTGAGCGTGAATACACCAAGATGTCATCGATGAATACAACCACAAACTGATCTAGGTACGGCTGAAAGATCCAGTTCATTAAGTCTATAAAAGCTGCGGATGCATTCGTGAGTCCAAACGGCATCACTAGAAACTCGTAGTGTTTGTACCGCATCCTAAAAGCGGTCTTCTAGACATCCTCCTCTACCACCTTTAACTAATAGTACCCTGACCTTAGGTCTATCTTAGAAAACACACGGGCACCCCTCAATTGATCAAAGAGATCATCAATCCTAGGCAAAGGATAACGATTCTTGATTGTGACCTTATTGAGCTGACGATAGTCGATGAACATCCTTATCGAACCGTACTTCTTCTTAACAAACAAAACAGGTGTTCCCCACGGTGACACACTCGGTCTGATAAAACCTCTCTCAAGCAACTCCTAGATCTGTTGTTTTAACTCTCTCATCTCTGTCGGTGCCATACGGTAAGGTGCTATGGACACCGCTGCCGTACCAGGCAATACCTCTATCTGAAACTCCAACTCACAATTAGGAGGCAAACTAGGTAACTCATCTGGGAAAACGTCAGGATACTCGCAGACCGTCCTCAAGTTCTCTAAAGCTAGGCTGCCAACACTCGCATCCACTACGTGAGCTAAGAAAGCCTCGCAACCCTGCTGGATCAACCTCTAAGCTGTCAACGCTGACACCATATTCGGTAAATACGGGTTTCTTTCACCCCTCACAACAAGCTTAGAATCATCTTCCACTCTGAGCTTCAAACTCTTAGATCTACACCCCAAACTTGCATCGTGTTCGAACAACCAATCCATCCCTAGGATTGCGTTGAACTCTTGGAACAGAAAGACCATAAGATCGGCCGGGAAGATAGATCCCTGCACTTCGATCGAACACCTCCGATACACCTTATCCACCAACATATCTAACCCCAAAGGGCTTGTCACACGGACCCCTATCTCAAGATCCTCCGCTGGTAACCCCCACTACTGAGATATCCCACTACGGATATACGACTGGGTAGATCCGAGTCCACAAGAGCAACTATAGGTACAGAAAACAAACTAAGCGTACCTGAGATCACATCGGTAGCAGCACAGTCCTCTTGTGCCCTCACAACATACTGTCTCGCGGGTGCTCTAACAGTGGACTGAAAGGTACCTCCTAATGCATGGCTAGCTCCACCACGCGAAACCCGCGGCCCCTCTGAGCCTGAAACACAGTCCTCCGAGCCTGACCCGGTGGTGACGTCACAACCTCAATGCAATCCCTCAGAAAGTGCTCCAAAGACCCACACTGAAAGCAAACTCTAGCATTGCCCCAACACGGTCCTCAATGGTTCCGACCACACTGATTATAAACCTGAACACTGACACTCCTCTGTAAACTCTCGGGACCCCCAGCAGAAGAAGACACAGACTATCTCCTACGTCCCACTGACTCTGACCTCTGGTCTGACCTCGAACTCTGGTTCGATGCTCCTCTATTCTGGTTCCAATGGTTCCTACTCCTACCAGAGTGGGACTGAGAGTTACCCGCACGACTCTGACTGGCTCCACCGGAGACTCCCTGGACAACAGACGGCCCATAGGTCAAACCCTGAACCTACTCCAACGATTTAGCACTGATAGCTAACTCAAAAAACACTGTAGGTGGTCTAGCAGTAAGATAAGTCTGGATCTCCTTCCTCAGAACTCTCAAGAACCTCTTGCATCTCATCTTCTCGGTAGCAACAAGCTCTGGGTCATACTGGCTCAACTAAAGGAATTCCTGCTCATAAGCGAAGACCGAGCGGTTCCCCTAAACCAAATGGGTAAACCGCTCTCTCAGGGTGTCGATGTGAGTCTCGCCCACATACTTGCTCTCGAACTCCTCAAGAAATTCCTCCCACTTAGGACGATGGGGATACCAACCCTGCTCAATAGTCTCCCACCATTCTCTCGCGTTGCCCTTTAGAAGCGAAAACACACAAGATAGCTTATCCTCTAACCTCAGCCTCATCTGTCTCATGATCCACCTTGTGTCGTGAAACCACTGATCTGTCTATACGGGATTATCATGTCCTGTGCCAAGGAAGTTGATAGCTCCCTGTCTCCACACCCTCTCAATCGGTGCCTCACGAGGCGTAGAAGACGGCCTCGGTATAACTCTCACTATCCTGCGCAGAGTACGATTCAACTGAGCAAAGTAATTGGCCCCTTGACCAACTGTGTCATCCGATGGCACCTCCTCATCGGGCACATACTCATAGTTGGAGTCTCCTCCTCGAGAACCCCGACTCTCCTCCTTATCTCTCATGCGTCTAGGCATGCTTAGCAACCTCTACACAACAACCACAAACAGGATTACACTATCGAAATTTCAGCTTTAAAAGTACTATATCGACTCGTGGGCAAGTACTAGTCTAACACCTATATAACACACTAGACTCCCCCGGGGACTCCTAGAACCGACTCAACCTGGACTCTGATACCACTAAATGTAACACCCAACCCGGATGTCACATTGGGCCTTCGGCCCAAAACCCGTATCTCAAAAATTTTCTTTAAAAGTCCAACAAGTAACTAAACCCAAGTCCAACTTAATTCATAAAATTCAAAACGAGATAAAACATAAGCCCAAAATAGTTTAAAGGATTAGAGCTCCAAAATTATTACAGACCTTTTAGAACATTTGACCCAAATTAAAATAACAGAGTTATAAAATTACAATAGGGTTCAACATAGTACTATGCCCACTACATCTAATAACTGTACTCTGACAACACGGTCGATGCTGAAAGTCCAAACCTTGATGGTGCTCTACGAAACCCGCTTCACCTAACCTACGCACGAAAACAGATTTCGAACGCTGACCAACACAAGCTCAGTGGATACGCCAAACTCGGCCAACATCATGCATATCAAAGAAGTAAAGCATGGCATATAAATCACATGCATGGTATGATGGTCTAGCATGTTTTTCTATCACATGGAATAAATGAGATATATATTATCGCACACAGCATATACAAATCAATCAAACACACAAGGTAGTGAGGCCCGCGTCCACACAGCATCTTGATCCTACACTACGAGTAGGGCCCGCGTCCACACAGCATCGGGATCCTACATCCGGGATTGAGGCCTGCGTCCATATAGCAACAGGATCCTCCAAATACCATACTCGGAATGTCACATCGAGTATCTTCGAATAAGGCCCGCGTCCATACAGTAACGGGATCCTACACTCGGGATAGTCGTCAAATCATCATCCAGAATGTTACATCGGATGTCCTTCGTCGTGTTGCAACGCTTACGGATATCTGGATTTCCAACACTCAAGGACTCAAACCATACAAACGATCCACCTAGGATCTATCACAACAAGACATATTAAACCTTACCTCAATTAGTCTTTCGGATTTATAACATCAATCTTAGTTCGACAATTCATTTCATAGCTTTTAGATTAAGGTGTTTATTTATTAAGATCACCGAGCCCCAAAACTCTACTCAACTTAGCCAAATTACATAGGGGTATCGATACCCTCAGGTAGGGTATCGAAACACCCTATATCGATACCCACCCAAAGAGGGTATCGAAACACAAGGGTATCGATACAAGTATCGATACCGCTTGACCAAAGTCAAAGTTACCAAAAAGGGAAGAACCTTTTTCGATACAGGTATCAATCCAAAAAGTTTTTGGAACCCCTCGGTATCGAAACAAGGTTCGATACCCCTGAACAACAAGCCAAAATGCTCTCATGGGTATCGATACTGATAGCCCGAGTATCGATACCCCCTACACTAAGGATGGGTCTGCATTTAGAAATTCTAGAGTTCCACCCCCAAACCTCACCTAAACGATTCTAAAGTTTTCCTACTTATTTCTAAGTGTATTTAGGATGTTTTAACATCAATTTTCAGCCATTTTACACGTACTCTCGGATTTCACCATTAATGACCCATTTCAAGCAAACCAAGCAAGACAACACACATACATGTTTTCTCTATATGCTATGCACTCTACCCTGAATGGATGATGAAGAAAGAGTTGGGAGTACCAACCTTAGCAAGCTACACCAACCCAAGCAAGCTCCACACCTCTTCAAGCTCTTCTCCCTCCTAAGCTTGAGGATGGGTCTTCCACTTGTTTCTCTACAAAGGGAAGGTTAACAACAACTTAGAACCGTCCTAGGATGGTCCTCAAAGCTTAAAAACACTAAGAAAAACTGGATTTAAGCCCTCCAAAAGTCAAACCTGAACCAACTCAAAACCCCTCTTAAACCTCCATCTCCATCAAACCTATACATTCTTACCTTGTTTAAAAGATCTCTAGCAACCCTACAACTTTCTCTCTTGCACCAAAACAGGATTACAACACTAAACTCAAAAGATCTTACCTCTACTCTTTAGATTAGATGGGAAAAGATAAAGAACAAGAGAAGAAGGGGAATGACTTCACCCTCTGATTTTCTGTAGAGAAATCAATACTCATCCCTCAAAAACTCAACTTTCACCCAAAAAGGCAATTACAAGATTACCCCCAACTCAACTTCTAAAACCCAACAACCCTCAAGGCCCAAAAAGTCCAAAACCACAAAACCAAGGCCTAACATCTCAAGTTAACCCGACCCTCGGATCCGACTCTGGGTCGTTATACATTAAGCTTATGTTTACCCTTCTTTTACCTTGCAATGCAGAGGTACTTGTCAAGGCGGCTAAGAGGATCAAGATTCCAAGTGAATAGCTATGAAAAGCTCAAGTATAGTTTTTATAATGAAGTAGTAGTGAGAGAGCAATGGGTATGGGTTGTGAATATTGAAAGTGTTGTTTATGCTAGTATAATTTACAGTGTTGGTTTGTTTACACACATATGATGTATATTCATGATGTTGTTAAATGAATGAAAGTTTCAAGTATGAATGTTAAGAGAGTCATAAACCTTATGTTGAAATAGAGACTTGATGTTTAAATATGTATATTTGATGTTAAGATTGTTTTAGAATTTTTGTATGTGATATTGGAGTGCTTAAGTTGTTGTTTTCAGGCATGTTTACCTAGTTGTATCGAAACAAGGGACTTTTGTTTTGATACACGGGGTTTTTGAAGGGAATATCATATGAAAATTAGCCTAGGTATTGATACCACTTCCTATGGTATCGATAACGGTAAGCTAATTCGTATAGGAGTATCAAAATAGTTTTAATGGCATCGATACCTCTTTTGATATTTTGTCCTAGGTACTGATACCACTGACCATCGTACCGATACTGGAGTTGGAGGTATCAAATGGTATCAATATCGACCCTTGTGGTATCAAAATCCCTATCTGCTATGGTAGTTAAAGGCTGAAATGCAAGTTTAGATTCTTAACGTTTTAGTCACTGAATCTTGTGGTGGCAATTAAATGAGTTGTAGACATTATTTTGAGTTAAAATTTGACACGCAAGCATGAAATAAACTTAATTAAAGTTTAGTAATACTAATTTAATATTTGATCCGTAAATTTATAGAAATTTATAATTTGGTCCTTTTTACGTATATGGTATAATTGATATTTGTTTCGTCTCCCGTTTCAAATGTTGGGTTTCTAGTTGAATGCATGTACATGTAGGATACTAAATCTTCTAACCAAAATAAAAGAAAAAAATAGGGTTGTTTATCGGTGCAAATCTTCTTGTATTTGTATCGTACTCTATGTGTAATCTGTTCAAGTCGATTCTATCTAGACCGGGTCAAGTGAGTTATATTAATAAAATAAATTACCATCTTATTAAAATCACTAAACTAAATTAGAAAAATAAATAGTAGTTAATTTGAAATAAAAATAAAGTTATAAGGACTAAATTGCAAAAATTATAAATTAATAATAGTTAAATTCGATAAAAATTTTAATTTTAATGTATTTTAGTAAATTATAAGTTATACCTATACAATATAGTTTAATATATTTCAAAAATAAAAATATAAAATTTATACTATATGTGAAATATATTCTATATATGAAATTTATATTCTATATAAAATATATTTTATATATGGAATTTATACTATATATAAAAATATAAAATGTATACTATATATATAAATATATAATATATGTATTTATATGTGTACTTACATACTATATTGTATATATTAGTATATGTATATAATATAAAAGTATGTATGTAATATATATTAATGTATGTATACTTATTATATATATATATATGCATATATATTAGATGTATATATTAATATATACAATATACATTAATATATACATTAATATATATTATGTGTATAATATAATTTAATACATGTATAATATATTTTAATATATATAATATACTTATATATATTCTACTTTATGTATTAATGTAACACCCGATCCGGATGTCACATTGGGCCTCGGACCCAGAACCCGTATTTCAAAATTTCTTTCAAAATCCGACAAGTAAATCCAATTTCAAGTCCGAGTACAATCCATAAAATTCGTTTAAATTAAAATAAAAGTCCAAAATAGTTTAAAGTAACCGGAGCTCCAAATATTACAGACCTATTTAAAACATTCGGTCCAAATTAAAATAAACAGAATTACAAAATACATATAGGGTCCTACATAGTACTAGCCCACTATCTAAATAAATGTACTCTGACAACACGGTCGATGCTGAAATCCAAACCTCGATGGTTCTCCACGGACCGTCTCCACCTAACCTACGCACGAAAACACATTTCAAACGCTGAGCTATGAAAGCTCAGTGGGTACGCCGAACTCGGCCAATGTCATGCATATCATAAGTAGTAAAGCATGTCATATAAATCTCGTGCATGATATGATGGTCTAGCATACTTGTCTATCACATGGCATAAATGAATGTATATTATCGCAGACAGCATATACAAATCATATCAAGTCAACACATAAGAGTGAGGCTCATGTCCATACGGCATCGGGATCTTACACTCAGGATTGAGGCCGCCCTCAAATCCTATGCCCGGAATGTTACATCGGATATCTTCAAACGAGACCGTCCAACATTCGGAAAGGGATGGAGGTCGTCCAATCAACCCCATGCTCGGAATGTTACATTGAACATCTTCGAGTGAGGCCGCCCAACACTCAGTATAAAAGTATTTAAAACATCACCTGGCATATTACATCGGATGGCCTTCAACGTGTTGCAACACTTATAGATATCCGGATTTCTAGCACACAAGGACTCAAACCACACAAACGATCCACCTAGGATCTTAGCACAATAAGATATATTAAGATTATCTTGAATTAGTCTTTCGGGGTTATAACATCAATCTTAGCTCAATAATTCGTTTCACAACTTTTAGATTAATGGAACCATTTATTAAAACCACCGAGCCCCAAATCTCTACTCAAACTTGGACAAAATACACATGGGTATCGATACCCTTAAATGGGGTATCGAAACACCCTACATCGATGCCCACCCAAAGAGGTTATCGAAACATGGGTATCAATACTAGCATCGATACCCTTTGACCAACTCAAAGGTCAACCACGGAGGGACTATCTGATTCGATACCAGTATCGAATCGGAAATACCACTGGAGGTATCGGTATCGAACCTTGGTTCGATACCCTTGCTCGTCAAGCCTAAATTTCCCTCAGGGGTATCGCTACACGGGGCATCGATATCGATACCCCCTACACAAAACTGCAGGTTTCACTTAGAAATTCTAGAGATTCACCCCCAAACTTAATCTAATCGATCCTAAAGTGTTCCTACTCAATATTAATGATGTTTAGAGTGTTTTAGCACCAATTTCCAACCCTTAATCACATTAATACGAATTTCACCATTAATGCTTACTAAGCTCAAGCAACCAATCCAACATGCATTAAACTTACATGTATGCATTCTACTATGACATGAATGATGATTAGAAGAGTTGAGAGTACCAACCTTAGCAAGCAACAACAACCAAACAAGCTCCACACCTCTTCAAGCTTTTCTCCCTCCTAAGCTTGATGATGGCTCACAAACCTCTTTCTCTACAAGAGAAAGATGAAGAACAGATTATCAAAGTCTTGGGATGATTCTTGAGCCTAAAAACACTTAGGAAACTCAGATTCTAGGCTCTTAAAACTCAAACCCGAGCTCAAACTAAAACCCCACCAAAAACCTTCATCCTTACCAAAATAACACTTTCTTATCTCTTTTAAAAGATCACAAACCCCTCTACAACTTACCCTTCTAGCACAAAACGAGATTCCACCATTAAACCCCCAAAAACCTTACCTTTGATGATTGTTGTCAAGACAAAGGATAAAGAAAATGAGAATGTAGGGGATGATCTCATACTCTCTGCAAAAGCAGAAAAATGATGCCCCTAAACCCCTTTTTCTTCCTTTAGCTATTTACCAAAAAGTCTTCAACTAAAAACTCATAAGCCCAACAACCATCAAGCCCCAAAAGCCTAAGGCCCAAACTAGATAAACACGGGGCCCAAAACCGAAGCCATAACTCTTAGGTTAACCTGACACATTAAATCGAAAATTCGGGTCGTTACAACTCTTCCCTCCTTAAGAAAATTTCATCCTCAAAATTTACCTGTTAAAAAGAGATGGGGATATTGGGCTCTCATGTCCTTAGGTTCCCACGTAGCTTTTTTGATTCCATGGTTCCTCTACAAAACCTTTACCAAAGGTATACACTTATTCGTAAGCTCTTTAACTCTTCTATCCACGATTCCGATAGGCCTTTCCTCGTAAGTCAAATCCATATTGAATTTGATTTCCTAAGATGAACCACAAGTGAGGGCTCAAAACGATAATATCTCAACATAGACACGTGGAACTCATCGTGTATACGTGTCAACTCCGGAGGCAAAGTTAGTCGATAAGCTATCGGTCCAACCCTCTGAAGAACCTCATATGGCCTGATATACCTTGGACTCAACTTCCTTTTACGACCAAACCGGATGATACTCTTTCACAGAGATACATTGAGAAACACTTTCTCTCCAAGTTCATACTCGATGTGCTTACGTTTCTCATCTGCATAAGCTTTCTGTCTATCAAAAGTTGCTTGTAACCTTTCCTTTATGACCTGAACTTTCTCTTCAGTTTCCTTAACAAGTTCTAAACCCACTATCTTTCTCTCATTAAGCTCTTTCCATCACAAAGGTGTCCTATACCTACGCCCGTACAAAGCCTAAAAAGGAGTCATCTTAATGCTCGACTGATAATTGTTGTTGTAAGCAAACTCTACCAACGATAACTGCTCCTCCCAACTACAGGAAAAGTCTACCGTATAACATCGAAGCATATTCTCCAAGACCTGGATAACCCTCTTAGACTGTCTATCGGTCTGAGGATGAAAAGTTGTACTGAAGTGTAACTTGGTGTCTAGAGACTCGTGGATGGACCTTCACAACCTCGTTGTGAACCTCATATCCCTATATGATATGATCGATGAAGGTAAACTATGCAACCTCACGATCTCCTTGATTTATAACCAAGCTAAAGTTCATCCTCACCGGTAAGAAGTGAGCCGACGTGGTCAACCGGTCAACTATGGACCATATAGCATCATGCTTCCTCAACTTCATTGGTAACCTGGTGACAAAGTCTATGGTCACTCAACCCATTTCCATTGTGGAATCTAGTTAGGCTGAAGCAAACCTGATGTTCCGTCTTCACTTGCTGACATGCTAAACACCTTGTCACAAACTCTGACATATCTCTCTTCATGCACGGCCACCAAAAGAAAGGGCGAAGATCCTGGTACATCTTGTTACTACCCAGATGCATAGAAAACGGACTGTAGTGAGCTTCCCTCAAGATACGATCTGTAACCCCTAAAATTTACCCATTTTTTTAAAATAAAAGTTAAGGTTTTATGATACTGAAACTTGATTCGCAAGTTAGGTTTTATAAATTAAAATAATAATATTCGATTAAATTATTAAAATAATTAATAATTTAATATACTAAAAATACTTTGATATAAAACAGTTCAAGGTTCAACCCAAACTTTAAATAAACAATCCAAATCCAAATAATTATTCAAAGTCCGATACAAAAATTATTAACTTAAATTAAATACGAGTCTGAAACATTAAAATGTACGGAATAACAGAATTTAGATTCAATATTCCTCCAAGTACCAAGATCTATGATCAGGTATCTGAAACAGAAACTAAAATGGTGTAAGCTAGGGAGTCTAGTGTGTCTCTAGTGTACAGGTAAATAAAAACAGAGAACAGTATAACAGATGACGACATGTATGCATGATATGCACCCATCTCCGAACACCATCAGAAGAGTAGGTTCCCCCTGAACCACTCTAACTCTATCACACCAAACAGAAGTGGGAACTCGACCCGCAGGTGGAGCCACTAAACAAAAGTGGTATATTACAAAACCACTGAAAAAAAGTGAATTAATCACTAAACTTCCCCTACACATATAATCCAACCAGACGCAATGTTATGTGCAGATACAGAAACAAAATACAAGCCTTATATTCTAACAGGAGGGATACATGATAATCAGGATCAAAAATATAACTTAGTAACAGAATATGGTATAATGATGTATGAATATGCTTATATATGACAGAAACTGCACATGCGAAAATAAACGGAATTTATAGAAGAGAACACACCTGAAGCAAAAGACTCAACAACGATACTGACGTCGATTAGACTCGACTCTACCACTAGAATGAGTCGATGTAGAACCTATGAGTATAGAATATTAGACATACTACTATGCCACTATACCAAAAAATACACTAATCAGAAATAAATCGAAACTCACATACGAGTCCCGAATGCTGATGAATAGGAGGTCGTCTAGGAGGAGGAGGAGGCAGATGCTCAGGATCGGAATCTACATCACCTGAACCAAACAAAAACTATTTCAGAATCCAATACAGATAACTTCCACATAAGCTTTCTAACATAAAAGCCCTAAAAATGACACTTTGGGTTCAAATTTCAAAAAACAGACTACGCCATCGGATTCAGGACGTCAAAAAACATAAAGTGAGATCGGGTCGAAAAAAAGTCAATTGCTAACGTCAACACTGGTCAACACTGACTTCAGTAGTGAAGTCATCAGGTCAACACTGACATCAGCAATGACGTTAGCTGGGTCGAAGATCGATTCGAATATTGGGTCGGGTCGGGTCGGTCATAGGTCGGGTTGGATGGTTCGACCGGTCGGGCGGACGGTTCGATCCGGGTCCTGGATTTTCCAGAAAGATCTGGTTTTCCAGAATTTCCAGGAAAACCCAGAAACCTCTCCAGATTCGATTAAACTCAAATTTTTCTCTCTTCCAAACATGATTCAAACACACCCTAAACCCAAATCAATATCAATCTCGATTTAAACTATCCTTTTAACAACAAAACAACAAAACGATTCAAAATTCTCTCCTACACCAACCGAAACAAACCAAACTTAAACACCCAAATCCATTCGGTAAAACTAAAACAAAATTAACCAATAATCTGAACTTATGAAACAAGGGTGAAAAACACTTACCGAACACTTACCAACACACACCAATCAAAGCCCCCAACGATGATGGTTTGAACAAAGAGAGAGAGACCAAAAGTTGAAAGAAAAACAACATAATTGACTTAATCAGATGAGGATCGAATGATTTCCGAAATGAAACGTGAATTAAAGGAGAAATTAGTTCTCCTAAATCCATAACTGAAATGATGAGGGAGGAAGAAATTAAATCTGAAAATTGATTAAGGTATAATTACCCAACAGAGGCCTGAAGTTTTTGAATCTTCACAATCAAACCCTTAAGTTTTCAGAAATTACAAAATTGTCATTAAAAATCCCTAATTTCTAGGGTTTTCAATTAGGGATTTAAGTTTTTGAATTGGGGGGAAAACATGGTGTGACAAGATCTCTCAGATCCTCTAAAGCCGGATCACACAACCGACCTTGAAAGTACAAGAATCCACCATCTCGTACTTCAAAGTCTGATGACTCACCTCTCTGAACAGGCTCTAACTAAGCTACCAACTCCTCATCTAACACCTGGGCTCTCTTTATCTCCTGAACAAGTGTAGGCTCCACGCGTAACTAAGCCAAAAGACCTTCATCATCGGTCATCCTCAACCGAGCAAACAAAGCTCTCAAGTCCGACATAGAGTTATATTTCTTTCCCATTTTGAAATCTTCCCTTGAATGGAAACTTCAACTTAGGGCTTAGCCTATATAAAGCACTCATTAGGTTTGGGTTTAATGGAGTCGAGTCGGATTCTCTATTTCATAAATCCTTAGCCGCCGACTTTACTATGTTCTAAACTTTTCGGAGGTTTAGGTTGTTCGTGAAATAGTAGGAGAATAAGATTGTATTATTATTGATATTTATTAATGCAAGAACTTAATTCATAGTTTATTCTCTCTTGGTATTCACTTGCATATGAGCTCGGGATGATAGTATGTGAAGAAAAATACATTTGCCTAGTATCGAGAGATGTAGGTTCACGAAACGAGAGAATACGGTCTTTGCTCGTGTGCATTGACTAATCCGGTTGAGAGATTAACTGCCCAGGATTTCAGCGACTAACAAGACGCATGTGTTTGATTGTCATTCACCCTTGATTCACGCCGGGAGGTATCATCAAGACGTGGGTTTCAACATCTCTCTTCGCTTAGGGATAAGGAAGAAGACATACAAGGATGCTCTATCGAACTATAAAAAGTTGAATTGTCGACAAAGTATAACCCCGCCTAGGCAGCTGCGACGACCCTTAGTGCGATCCGCCGAGACGATGGTTCAACAATTGCATTAATAAGTATATAAATAATACAACTGGATCCTCCTCTATGAAGCATTCAACCTAACCTCACTTTCATTATATTTATCTTTCGTTATTTAGTTAATCGACTAGTTAATCTTAGTATTTCAACTCCACAAAATACTTGTGTTCTTATTTTCCATAGTGCAGTCGTAAGAAGTAGTAAAGTCAACACAGTCCCTGTGGGTTCGACAACCTAAAATACTATAATCTGACAAAGGTAGAACGAAAAGGACTTCCAAGCCTCCATCATATACCTTTAAATACCCAAGAACAAAAAGACCAGAGTGAGAAGATAAAAGGGGAGACAAGAATAATATCATCATTCTTTAAAATCTGCAGCCTCTCATAAAATTCTTCATTTTTCATCTCGAAAAGGGTAATTACTCTTTTACTCTTTTCGATAACAATCCGACTCATTTGTTGGCTCAACACTCCAGGCCAAGGGTGTAAAAACCTATTAAACTAAAAATTAAAGCCCAACATGGCTCCTAAAACTTAGAAATTCGATTTGACATGATGGTTCAAGATACGAATCAACACTTAACGTTGATTCTAGAAATCCGAATTGTCATAATGTAATTGAATAACAAAAAAAAATCACGACCCTTAACGAAAAGAATATGATTTAAATTATGAAATAAAATTTTAAGTACTAAAATGACCCGAAAAACATTAATAAACCAAATGGAAACGAATGGGTAGATATGACTTGCGAGTCATGAGTATGACCACTTTCAAGCCTCACCCCACAGAAATCAAAACATAAATAAATGAATTCACATTCGAATACTAAGCTTAATTACATTCTATGATTAGTATTTGGTGTATTTGTTTTAATTGGTCATTTTCAGTCGTGCACTTTTCAGGGTTTGAAATTTTTCATATTACACCAAACAGTAGTTGGGAGATATGTTAAATTAAATTCTATCATTGAACACGATAATTTTAAGTCTTACATTTTAACTATATTTTCTATGTATTATTTTAGTCAAAATTGGAGTTTCACGTTTTAAAAAAGTACATGGACTAAAATTGAATAATTAAAACACATATACTAAATTCATAGAATAATATATATATATATATATATATTAGTATGTCAAAATTTATAAACATATTACTATATTAAAATATATATATATATATAATATGTGATTTTGAATATAATTAATAATATTAAGAATAGATAGTTTTTTGAGTAAGTATATTTGCTCGATTGATCAAGTTATTTAATTTTATCTTCTTGTGTCTTCTTAGGTCATGTGTTTTAAACTTACAGAAAACACTTCTTTTTCTTAGAATCCTCTTTCCCTTCCCTCTAGGTAAATCTAAGATTAGAAATAAGATTTATCAAAAAAAAATAGACAATTTTATTTGGCTCAAGTGCATGTAATTAGTCTTGACGATAAGGGTTTAAACTAGTGGAGTTGAACTCAAGTAGTTCAAAGCTAGATTCGTCCTATTAAGAATTCAAGTCAAGTTTAAGCTTGATTCGCGCCTGGGTATGTTGAACTCGACTCATTAAAAACTCGTCTAGAGATCAAGTCAAGATCAATCGAGTCAAGTGTTGGTCGAGTTTTGACGGAGTTAAATTTGAGTAACTCGTGATCTATCTCGTTTCATTTATAGCTCTAATAAAAATAATATATTATTTTTGATCAAAATAAATGATTTCATTATATATAGAATCATGCAAAAGAAATAATTTCATGTGTCTCATTAAAAGACTAATCCAACTATGAGATGTGGGGTGATAGTTTCTCATCTCATCCCTAACTATAAGATCAGTTGTTTGATTCAAGCTAATGAGAATGAAAAAGAATACATATAAAAATATACAGAAAGTTATATTAAAAATTAAACTAACATAACATAACAACCAAGAACATTCAACCTACATTTTAGCATTTTATATTTTTGAGTTGCTCATAAATTTTTTCAGTCGAGTAACAAGTAGTTTAGTTCGACTCGTTAAAAACTTGAGTCGAGTTTGAGTTTGAATTGATCCAATCGAGTTAAGTGTTAACCGAACTTTGACATAATAAAACTCAAATAATTCGTGATCTGTCTCATCTCATTTATCACCTTGCTTGACGATATAATCATAAATTATTTTTATACGTATTATCATTTATATATTTCTCTCACAAAATTTAAAAAAATAATGATACATATAATAATTTATTTTAATAAAAGATAGAAAAAAACATCAAAATGCTTTCCATCTTAATAAAGGAAATTAAACCTAATTACGCCATTAAAACATAGCTTAATAGTTAAAAAAGTGTAAAAACTGAAAAATTATATCATGGGTCTGTTTCACCACCTGTCTATGGGACTAACCAATAAAAACTGTCCACTTCATCAATTTTTCCATGTCATAATTTTTTTTCCAAGTGAATCTTCACTTGAAAAATTAAAAAATAATGAGGTGGACAATTTTTATTGGTTGGTCCTATGGATGACGTGATGGGACTGACCCATGATATAATTTCTCGTAAAAATTATATCTTTTAAGTTTAGCGTCTAATATTTTTTAGATTACTTTGATATCTAATATATTACTTCGTAGCTTAAATTAGTTTTTCTAATAAACATTAAAACATTATGTTATCTAATACAAATATAACACATGACAAATTTTGATATCTTCTTTAACTTTTTTTAAATAAAAATATATTAAATTTTATAAAAAAAAATAATTTCTCTAAAATATCTGAACTCAAACTTTAAAACACTAAATTTCTCTCCTCTCACTAGTGATTCAACCACTATCGATCACCCTCGTCTTTGTCGCCCCTACGATTGAAAGACCTATCATTTTATTATCAAAAATTAGTGAATGAATCATCGATTGTTCTATCAATGAATATCTAAAAAAAGATAAATTAGACTTCTAACCGAAGTCTAAAGGTGAGGATGCAGAATAGTGAGGTATTCAACGCTTGGATGGTGAAGGGTGAAGCGTCAACATGCGAGAATGTTTGATGACGAGGATGACGTGACTTAAGATTTTGATTGAAAGAAAACTTTAGAGTTTTGAAGAAATTTATATTTTTAAACAAATCCAAAAATTAAATAAAAATTAAGTCATGTGTGTAATACCTTGATCTCAATCTAAATTTAAAATGTTATATTTGGGTCTCCCAAAATTAATCCATCAAAAATTTTTTGACATTAAATTTGAGATTCTAACTTGTATAGACCAAGATTCAAATCATACCTTTAAATACCTAAGAATAAAAAGACGAGAGAATGAAAAGATGAAAGGGAAGACTAGAATAATATCATCATTTATTAAAATCTCCAGCACCTTGTAAAACTCTCCGTTTTTGATTTTGAAAAGGGTAATTACTTTTTACCTTTTTCAATAACAATCCAACACATTTGTTGGTCCGACACTCAAGGCCCAAAGGTGTAAAAAACTACTAAACTAAAAATTAAAGCCCAGCACGGCTCATAAAATTTGGAAGATATATTATATTAAATTCTATCATTGAACACGATAATTTTAAGTCTTACATTTTAACTATATTTTCTATGTATTATTTTAGTCAAAATTGAAGTTTCACGTTTTAAAAAAGTACATGGACTAATATATTAAATTCATAGAATTTGATCACATAGGGTGTAAACGAGTCGAGTTAAGTTTGATTACTGTAAAGTTCGATTCGTCTTATTGAACTCAAGTCGAATTCAAGCTCGAGTCTAGTAGTATTGAGCTTGATTCAACTCGTTAAGAACTCGATTCAAATTATGCTTGAGTTTAAGCTCGAGTTTTGTGGTCTTGAGCTCAAATTGGCTTGTTAAGAACTCGAGTCAAATTTGAGCTTAAATCATGTCCAATTGAATCGAGCATGGATCAGACTTTGAGTTAATCTAACTTAAATAACTCATAAGTTCTCTCGTCACATTTACAACTATATTATTATTATTATTATTATTATTATTATTATTATTATTATTGAGTGAATTTATTTATAATAATGTTCTATACTATTATTATCCCACAACACTTATTATAGTTTATTATAATTTAAAAATTAAAAAGGTTAGATATTATATTTTTTGAGTAGCTCACAATCTTTTTAAGACGGGTATTGAATAATTTAGTTTGACTCATTAAGAACTTAAGTCGAGTTTGAACTCAAATAAAATCCAATTATAATAAACTTTAATCAAATAAAACTCAAATAACTCATGATCTGTCTCATCTCATTCTCGATCCTTATTCTCATTTAAAGTTATCTACCTATTAATTAATATCATTTTTCTTTTTCAAAGAAAAGATCCATTTATATGGTTTCTTTACTATCTCAGTTGTGTGGTCCATTTGACATGTAGAGACACTAATGCCGCGAGGCATACAAAGCCTGTGACATTCAATGAGTTAGTACCCTAACCCCACCATTCATATTTACAGTGAAACTGGACAAATTTATATTATTTCATACGAATCAATATGTTTTATTAAAGTGGTATAAAGACTTGTACAGACATGTGTCGGCAGATTTCACATGACTAATCCAAGTGTTGTTTGTTTGATTTGGCAAAGGTTTGTTTTTCGGAAAACTTTTCACTGAAAAAGATGAAAAAAAAAACGCATCTTTAACGTTTGTTTGTGTGGACCAAACCTAACAAAGTTCCTGATTCGGCAACTTGACACAAACAAAACATGAATTTCATCAAAGGAATGTGCTAAACGCACCCATCAGCTTTTTCAAGTTTTATATTCAAAACCTAATTCAGTGTAATAGAAAATTACATGTGGTGTAATAATATCGATTTTAATAAAATTAACTGTATGGTTATAAAGATTGATTGAATACGATGAAATACCAGATATCTTAAGTAATGTTAGAGTTTAAATCATGATTATAAATAAAATGAATAAATTAAATGAATATCATATAATAAATTTTTATAAAATTTGATATAGATTAATCGATAAAAAAATCATAAATTATTTATTAATGTATCGATTTAGCCCGCACTCTGTAACTTACCTACCTTGCCTTCTATTTCTAATTTTTGCTTCCACTTTCTTTATAAATGGTCCAACCTGTAAACGTAAGTCCAAAGATAAAAAAAAATGATTTTTTTCTATTTCATCACAGGGAAATGTTATTCAGTATCCAATAAATATAATTAATAAATATTATGTGAATTAATAAATTAATATTATAAATACAGGAGTTTTTCTTTAAATGTATCACAAAAGTCTTTTTTAATACAATAGAATAATAATTAAAACCATTTAAAATAAAAATAAATATTTTTAAATAATGTTACATCATTTTACTCACTATATTATATATTGATGTGGTATTGCTATATCTTCATAATTTTTGTTTTGAAAAATCTTGTTTTCAGAAACTCTAATAATCTTGCTTTAACAAAAAGCTTTATATTATTAAAATCAACAAATTTAAAATTGAACATAATTATAAATTGAATGACCCAACTGACAAAAAAATGTTTGGTTGAGAAAGGAACATGACATTAATGTACTTATACATATCCCTGTTGTCTGAAAAGGTACACAACAGTAATAATATTAAACCTAGACCAAGCTAAAGAGACAGTAACCAGTAAACTTCTTTTTTTCTCACAGCGTCAGCTTATGTATTATTGGTGTGAGAAAAAAGATAGTTCATTCATTGGTGACTATATAAAGCTGCTCATCATGATTATAAAATATATGAGTTGTTATTTAATATTTAGTTAAAGATTTTTTTTAATTCACAGCTTTTGTCATTTGTTTGTCTGTTTAAAGTTTGTGATTATTTTTATAATATTGACAAAAAATGAATTTAATGCACGTTAATATGCTAAAATTATAAGATTGGGGTATGATTATTGTCCAATAATTTTGGGATTGAAGAATTAAATAAATAATTTTGTTTTAAGGAAACAATGACGGATAGTAAAATGTATGATAAATTATAAATTTGATCACCTAATTATTTTCTCAGTTTTCACACTTACTATAGTTACAGAAAATAAAAAGTTATCAATTCAATTATTAAAATTTTAAATTATTCGTATTTGACTGTAAGATGATAAGAATTACTTTAGTATTTGTTCATTATGACATGGCATAATATATTATTTAATGACAAGTAAGATTTAAAATAAAAATTAAATTCTTAATCTTAATATCAAAATTTTGAACTTCATACTAACCTTAACCCGACGATTAAACAACGTCACTGCAAGGATGAAACAACCGAAATGAATTGACGAAAAGACCGAAATGAATCGACGACGGGAAAGTGACTCCTTTCATAGTTCCCAGGCACCGCTCATATTATCTGGCAGAGGATGCTCAACTTAAATAAACAGAGTGAAGGGTGATTATCGGTAGTGGTATTTAAAAATATTCATCTCGGATGACTTGATTTATCAACCCAAACATAAAAAAAAATTAAATATATTTTTTAAAAAATCAGGTCGGATACTTAGTCTGACATTTCTTGGGTTGGATTCGGATAGTAAAATAAAAAATCTCAGTTACCCAAATACTTTGAGTATTCATATCTTTTTAATTATTTATATATTAAAAATAATTAAAACTAATTTTAGTTGAAACACTTAGTGTTGAAATATGAATATTCAATACATTTTAATGATTTTTAACTTAAAATACTTAACGTAAAAAGTCAATCAAATATGAATATTCAAGATTTAAGTCAATCAAATATTCAGTACTTAAAAAAAAGTCAATGACAGGTGTGAGCTTTCTCTGTGCGCACATTAGCAGGTCTAATGGCATGTGAGCAGTTTCTCGCTTGTTTCTTGCTTCTTTGCTCGTTTCTTGCTTGGGTTTGCTTGTTTCTTGGTGATTTTTTTGGTGGCTTAGGGTTGCACGCGTAGTTATGGACTGGCGAAAGCTTTTCGAAGATGGGATTGAGCAATCTTTGAAGTTTCTTCCTTCAATAGATTCTGGGGTAGTGAAGCCGCCTGATGATGTTTTTGAGGAAGGTATTTCTGAGTGGCGGTTTGCTCTGGTGGGCCAATTCATAGGCGGGGCACCGAATTTCAGTGTGTTGCAGAGGATAGTGTCTTCGCTCTGGGGAAGGACTCGCTATCTAAGGTGAGTCTTGCTGGTTCAAGCTTGTATGTGTTTTCGTTTACTAGTGCTGGTGCTAGGGATTGGGTGTTGGATAATGGCCCTTGGCATATCCAGCATAAACCGCTGGTTTTGAGGAAGTGGGAGCCCAATCTTCAAAAGCTTGATTTTGATCTTTCGAGGATGCCGATTTGGGTACAGTTATATAACATCCCGCTTGAGTTGTATTCGAGGAAGGGAATTAGCTATATAGCAAGTGGTTTGGGTGTGCCCCTGTATATGGATTCTTTCACTGCTTCGAAAGAGCAGATGGAATTTGCTAAGGTGTGTATTGAGGTGGAAGCTGGTGCGGTAGTCCCTAAGACAGTTTCTGTTCAAATGCAAGATTGTTCAATTGTTCAGATTAGGGTCCATGTGCCTTGGATGCCTTCAAGTTGCGATAAGTGTAGGTCTTTTGGTCATCTGTCTAAGTTCTGTCCTTTGATGCCTAAAGAGAAAGCAGTTTGGCGAGTGAAAGAGGGTTCGGCTATTGGGCCGGTTACTGAGCATGTCCCTGAAGTGCAGGATTCTCCAAGGGTTATGGCTGAGGGTCCTCCTGATGATGATCCTGTGTTGGTTGGGGATGACTATGGGTTTGATAAGGTGGATTCTCCTGTTGTTGGTGGTGATGAGGAGATGGTGCAGGACTTGTCTTTTCTCCCTGTAAAGCAAAGGGGGAGGCCTGGTAAGGCGAGAGTTATTGGTCCACGAAGTGATGTTCCTCAAGGGGTTGTTGGGAGACAATCTCATGTTGCGGCTCAAGGTGTTGCGCTTCTGATGCAGGAACTGAAGGTGAAAAGGAAGAATGCTTTGGCTAAGGTTGTAGGCCCTAGTTTAGGGAGTGATCCTTCCTCATCTATATGACAATTGTTTTTTGGAATATTCGAGGGTTTAACAACCCTTGTAAACAAGGCAAAGTTATGCAGCGTATCAATGCCTTGGATGCTGATATTGTTTGTTTGTTAGAAACACGTGTTCGTGAGTGTAATGCTAGTGGTTTATTTGCAAAGTTTGTTGAGGTGTGGAATTATAGTGTTAATTACGCTGAAGGTGGTAATGGTAGGATTTTGGTTTGGTGGAAGAAAGAGTTGGATTTTTCTCCTACCTTGATTTTCTCTCAAAGTATTACCATTTCTGGGTGTTTGCGAGGTAGGTCAGTATTAGTTACTGCAGTTTATGGTAGTAACGATATTGTATGTAGGCGTGAGTTGTGGGACAATTTGAGGTTGCTTGGTGGTTCAGTTTCAGTGCCATAGGTGGTGGGTGGTGATTTTAATATCATTGCTTCTGCTGATGAGTGTTCTAATATGGAGGTTATAGGGACTGTTATCACGAATGATATGATGGATTTCCAAGACTGTTTGAGTGATTGTGGCCTGTTGGATCACCCCTTTGTTGGTCCTGTGTACACTTGGTCGAATAAACAAGGGGATGGTTACTTAGCGCAGAAGCTGGACAAAATCTTGGTGAATGAGTTGTGGGACGTTGATTTTTCTAGTTCAGCTGTTGAATTTCAAGCCCCATGGGTTTCGGATCATTGCCTTGGGGTGTTATGGGATTATAAGGAAGCTTATGTGAATCGCCCTAAGCCTTTTTGATTCTTTAATTTTTGGATTCTATATTAGGATTTCTTGAGGATAGTTGGAAATTCCTGGAAGGAACCTGTGTCTGGTAGCCCTATGGAGGTTTTGTTTCTTAATCTAAAGAGGCTTAAGGGTTGTTTGAGGAGATTAAATGAGGAGCATTTTTCTGATATTTCTGGGTAAGTACGCACAAAGAGTAGGTTACTGGAAGAGAGACAGCTTTTGAATCTTTCTTCTTCTACCTGTAATCTGGAGTTGGAGAAGCAGCTTCAGGTTGATTTAGCTTTGTTGGAGAAAGCTGAATTATAATTTTATAAACAAAAGGCATGCGTCAACTGGATTCACGATGGGGACCAAGGGACTCGTTTTTTCCATGCCACAGTTGCTAAGAAAAAGAAGCGAAATACGGTTCGGGTTTTGTATGATGAGGATGGAAATCGTTTAGAGAGTTTTGAGCAAATTTCTGAGGAATTGGTTCGGTTTTTCACAAAATAGATTGGGACTGAGGATGAATCTATGCTTGATTGTGATGTGGCTCTCCTTAAGGAGTTATTATGCTATGATCCTTCTGAGGTGGATGATTTGGTTAGGGAGGTTACGGTGCTTGAGGTGCGTAGTGCTGTGTTTGGGCAAGGTAAAGACAAGGCCCCAGGGCCGGATGGGTACACTGTTGGATTCTTTCAGGCTACATAGCCAATAATTAAGGATGATTTTGTTGCTGCTATTCGACATTTTTTTGGCACATCAAATTTGTTACCAGCTTTCAATGCTACAACAATAGCTTTGATTCCTAAAACGTTGAATGCAAGTTTGGCTAAAGACTTTCGGCCTATATCCTGTTGTTCGATTGTTTACAAGATTGTCACTAAAATTTTGGTGTTTAGGTTGTCTGGTCTCTTTCCTGGCATGATTGCAGCTAATTAGACTGCTTTTGTGCAAGGGAGAAGTATTTCAGACAATACTTTACTGGCTCAGGAGATTGTTAAAGGTTATGGTAGAAAGGGGACTTCTCCTCGAGGAACTTTAAAGATTGACTTACAGAAGGCATTTGACTCAGTTAGCTGGAGTTTTCTTCTAAGGGTGTTGGAAGCTTTAGGGCTTCCTGAGCAGTTTCGAGTATGGATTGCAGCTTCTTTTACTGGATCTTATTTCTCGGTCTCCTTGAATGGAAGCTTGGTTGGTTATTTCAAGGGCAAGAGGGGAGTGCACCAAGGGGATCCTCTCTCTTCCTACCTCTTTGTGCTCGCAATGAATGTGCTTTCAAAGCTATTGGATGCTACTGCAGAAAAAGGAGTCTTCCAGTTTCACCCTAAGTGTTGGAGAATGTGTTTAACTCATTTGAGTTTTGCGGATGATTTGCCGATCTTCTGTAAAGGTAATATTGAGTTAGTGGTAGGAGTCAAGTGTATATTGGAGAAATTTTATGAGCTTTCAGGATTGCAAGTGAATGTTTCTAAGACTGAAATGTTTCTTTCGGGGGTCTCGGTTCAAGGTCTTGTGGAGGTGCAAGCTGCCACTGATTTTTAAGATTGGAATGTTGCCGGTTCGGTATTTAGGAATTCCTTTAGTAACAAGGAAGCTTAGTCGTAAAGATTGTGTGCTTCTTCTTGACAAAATTAAGTCCAGATTGAGTGCTTGGGCAGGGAAGAATCTGAGTTTTGCTGGTCGTTTGCAGCTTATTCGAGCTGTGCTTTTCAGCATGACAAATTTCTGGTGTGTGCAGGTTGCTCTCCCCAAGGGTGTTTTGCGTGAAATTGAGACGTTATGCTGTCGGTTTTTTGGAAGGGAGAGGATAAGAAAGCTTCTGGGGCTCGGGTGAGTTGGAAGAACATTTTTCCAAAAAGTGAGGGGGGTTTAGGGTTGAAAGATTTCCAGGTGTAGAATCGGGCTTGTCTGATAAGTTTGATTCAGAAGTTCATGTCTGGTAGGGATACCTTGTGGATTGCATGGCTAAAGCTGTATGTTATTAAGAATGACAACTTCTGGATGATGGAAAGCAAGCATCATTTTAGCTGGTTGTTTAGGAAGCTGTTAAGCTCAGGCGCGAGGCTGTAGTGGTTTTGGAATCAGGTAGGATTTATCCTACGAGGGAGATTTGGAAGGGGATTAGAAAGCATAGGGAGGTTGTGGCATGGCATAAATTTCTCTGGTTTCCTTTGCGCGTTCCTAAGCATACGTTGATTGCTTGGATGACAATTTTGGATCATTTGCCTACACGGGATAGGTTAGCTCGTATGGGACTGGTTCATGAAGAGGGTAGTTGTGGTTTGTGTGGCAACTCATCCGAGACAAGGGATCACTTATTTTTTGAATGTGGTTTCTCTAGGCATGTCTGGTGCATGGCTCTCCGTTGTAGTGGGGTTGATCGGGAGGTCATGGATTGATCGGGAGAGTTGGCTTGGGCAATGGCTAGTTTGAAGGGGAGATCGGGGTTGGCCCTTATCCTTAGGCTTGTATGGCAAGCATTCATTTACTTGATTTGGCAAGAGCAAAATAGAAGGTGTTTCCGGGGTATACAACGCACTTGTAATGAGGTTTTTGTGTGTTTAAAGAATATTCTTTGTATTCGATTATGTCATAAGAATGTTCAATTACAAACTGTACAGAATACGATTCTTGTTGCATGGGGGGTCCTCTAAAATGTAATTTGTGGCAGGGGTTCTGCTTTGGAATAAATATTACAGATTTATCCAAAAAAAAATGCAAGATTTAACTTTGAACAACCGACAATTATTATCAATGGCACAAATAAAGTTTCTAGTGTCATGTTAAAGACTGAAAGATAACTTATGCTGTTTGGAATTAGATTATCCAATTTGGACCTTAAACTTTATATTTAGATCATGTAATTAAGATTTTAAAACTTTATGTTTTGATTATAAGATTTGAACTTGTAAATTTGTATATGTTTTTTAGGATTTATAAAAATAATAAAAATTCGAGTACCTAATTATCTGAATTTTTGAGTGCATGAAGTACCAGATACTCAAAAAACTCGGGTCAAGACATAAGTTCCATTTTTAACTACTTGACGTTTCGAATACTCAATACTTTAGATACTCAATTATCAGGTATCCGAATTTGAACAACCCTAATTATTAGTTTGAAACCTTTGTTGGTTTGTTTATTCTGCAAGAGAGATTTAAAAAGGGAAAGAAACAAAGCTATGCACTTTGCTATTTCATTGGCAAAACCCTACCCTAAAGCTTCTATTGCCACCACTGATCTACCCTAAAGTTTAAATTAATAAGCTGGTATGAAACCTTTTGTTTGTTTTAATATTTGCAATAGTTGATGTTATTAACTAATAAGATTGTTGTACGTTACTTTAAATTAAAGGTAAACTGAATAATTTTTATTATCGTTGATTTATTTTCATCATATCATCTTTATAGTGATATTGTTCAGTTAAAAGTTGAGACCGAGATTAAGAATAAGAGTTTATTTGAAATTAGGTTTACTTGGCATTAAATGATAATAAACTGTGTCATCATATAGTAACTAAAATAGGAGTAATTTGAATGTTCAGTGATTTAATTAAAAAAATCAACTTCAAAGATTAAAATAAGAGTAAAAAGATAGTTAAGTGATAAAAATTTATAATTTATCCAAAATAGGAGCTTTACTTGGATACGAGCTAACTAGCTAACCCAATCACATCCGTCCACCTGTACAAAATATCCACAAGGAGATGTAGAAGATAATGATATAAATAAAAACAAAAGCCAATATGGGTAATCTAACAGTAGACAAAGCAGCAAAAATAACAGGTGTGCATGTAAGAAACCCACAAATAGAATTCTATAATTAGAAAGTGTCTGCAAGGAAGGGAAAAAACTGAGTAGTGGCAGTGTGGAGAGAGGTAGAGGAATGAGGAAACTGGTTAAAACCAAACCCAGTGCTATAAAGGGAAAAAACCGAAGGAGGAGTTTGTCTGAGTGAATGATGAAAACGATCCAACACTTATCACCACCCAAAGTAATTATTGTCTTCTCTTTTATTTTCTTTTTTATATCTTATGTTAAAAAAAAGTAGTAATACATAACGTAGGGACCAATGCCTGCATTGTCAAGTCCCAATCACACTCGCAATTGAATTAGTGATATAAAAAATTGATTCGATTTAAAATTTAATTTAAATTTATTTAAGTTAAAATTTAATATAATTAAAGGATGCGATGATCTTAAATTAATCTATAATTAGTTATTATTATTTAAATTTGAGTTAAATAAATTACTGTTAGTACTCGACTCAACATACATCTGATCGGGAACAATTAACCCAAATTGATTATTGTAGAATTGAAACTCGATTTACACACGACTCAAATAAATTTGAACCAGAGATAGACCTGAAAGATAATTAATATTACTCGATTAAATTAACTCGAGATATAATTTTACTCGACGTATTTTAAACTAGACCTTTTAATTGACCTGACCTATTGATTTTATCCGACCTGTTATTGATCTGAACTCATAGTAACAAGACTTAATATTTATATGGCATATAATTAAATATATCTATAATTTAATGAATTTAGAATATTCATAAATATAATTAGGTTTAAAAAATAGAATTAAATACGAGAATTAATTTAGGGATTAATATTTAAATTTAATATTATATAATTAATTAAGTTAATTTATTTATTATTTTATTTAATTTTAATGTATTTAATTTTAATCATAATTTTAAATTAATATTTCATTAAAAAATATAATTTTAAATTAATATTTAATTAAGTTAAATTAACTTATTGAACTTACGATTAATTAAGCTAAATTAAAAAATATATATAAATTAGAAACATAATTAAAAGGATTCTAAAATCAAATGTAGATTTTTTTATTAAATTAATATAAATTATGAATCAATTAAACTAAACCAAAACAATTGATAAAAAAAGAAAAAATACAATTGATAAAAAAAAAGTGAAAAGACAAAATTTTTGAGGGAAATAAATTACCCAAAATTTTAGAGAAAATTACAAATAAGTTTTGATTATTATATAAAAAAGAGGGGAAAATAAAATTTTAGAGGGAATTAATATATAAAATAAATTTTAGAGGATTATTATTATTAAAATATATAATCAATTAATAAACTTTGATTAAATATAATCAATTAAAAATATAAAAAATGGAGATTATATTTAGATATTAATTTGACACTACTCTAGATCTGGTAAAAAATTCTGCATATTTTTATATAGGCCGCACCTAAAAAATCGAATCTCGTGTCGCTATACCTTATTTTGTAATTATTTTAATTTTTTTATATCACTCAAAAATTAAGTTTTAAATTTTATTTTTTATTGAATTTGATCCTAATTTAATTAAAATAAAATCATATATTTAAAATTATTTCAATTTGATCATAGAGAATTAGTTTAGTGATTGGAGAATTAATCTTAGAGAACTAGTTTAGTGATTTGAGCTTAAGAGATTAATGTTGGGCTTAAAAAAATAATAATATACATACATTAATTCATAAACAAATTAACTACATAAATTAATATAAATTTAAGTATATATATATATATAATATATTATATA
Organism: Abelmoschus esculentus; assembly: GCA_035048815.1. Lineage (NCBI taxonomy): Eukaryota > Viridiplantae > Streptophyta > Magnoliopsida > Malvales > Malvaceae > Abelmoschus > Abelmoschus esculentus. Next base: position 12,286,666 of record JAUCBN010000036.1, read on the forward strand.
ATATATATATTAAAGTGTATTATATATTGCATATAATACATTAATCGTAACGATCTGAATTTTCGGTTTAATGTGTTGGGTTAACCTGAGAATTAGGGTTTCGGTTTTGAGCCCCGGGTTTGTCTAGTTTGGGCCTTAGGCTTTGGGAGCTTGATGGTTGTTGGGCTTATGGGTGTTTAGTTGATGAACTTTTGGTAAATGGCAAAAGGAAGAAAAAGGGTTTTAGGGGCATCATTTTTCTACTCTTGCAGAGAGTATGAGATTATCCCCTACAATCTTATTTTGTTCATCCTTTGTCTTGGCAACAATCATCAAAGGTAAGGTTTTTAGGGTTTAATGGTAGAATCTCGTTTTGTGCTAGAAGGTTAAGTTGTAGAGGGGTTTATGATCTTTTAAAAGAGGTAAGAAAGTGTTGTTTTGGTAAGGATGAAGGTTTTGGTGGGGGTTTTTGGTTTGAGCTCGGGTTTGAGTTTTAAGAGCCTAGAATTTGAGTTTCTAAAGTGTTTTTAGGCTCAAGAATCATCCCAAGACTTTGCTAATCCGTTCTTCATCTTTGTCTTATAGAGAAAGAGGTTTGTGAGCCATCATCAAGCTTAGGAGGGAGAAAAGCTTGAAGAGGTGTGAAGCTTGTTTGGTTGTTGTTGCTTGCTAAGGTTGATACTCTCAACTCTTCTAATCATCATTCATGTCATAGAAGAATACATACATGTAAGTTTAATGCATGTTGGATTGGTTGCTTGAGCTTAGTAAGCTTTAATGGTAAAATTCGTATTAATATGATTAAGGGCTAGAAATTGGTGCTAAAACACTCTAAACATCATTAATATTGAGTAGAAACACTTTAGGATCGATTAGATTAAGTTTGGGGGTGAATCTTTAGAATTTCTAAGTGAAACTTGCAGTTTCATATAGGGGGTATCGATATCGGTAGATCGTGTATCGATACCCCTGAGGGAAATTTAGGCTTGAGGAGCAAGGGTATCGAACCATGGTTCGATACTGATACCTCTAGTGGCATTTTCGGTTTGATGTTGGTATCGAATCAGATAGTCCCTCCGTGGTTGACCTTTGAGTTGGTCAAAGGGTATCGATGCTAGTATTGATACCCATGTTTCGATACCCTATTTGGGTGGGCATCGATGCAGGGTGTTTCGCCACCATATCTAAGGGTATCGATACCCCTATGTATTTTGGCCAAGTTTGAGTAAAGATTTGGGGCTCGGTGATTTTAATAAATGGTTCTATTAATCTAAAAGTTATGAAACGAATTATTAAACTAAGATTGATGTTATAACCCTAAAAGACTAATTCGAGATAATCTTAATATATCTTATTGTGCCAAGATCCTAGGTGGATTGTTTGTGTGGTTTGAGTCCTTGTGTGCTAGAAATCCGGATATCCATAAGTGTTGCAACATGTTGAAGGCCATCCGATATAATATGTCGGGTGATGTTTTGAAGACTTCTATACCGAGTGTTGGGAGGCCTCACTCGAAGATTTTTGATGTAACATTCTGAGTATGGGATTGATTGGGCAACCTCTACCCCTTTCCGAATGTTGGGCGGCCTCGTTCGAAGATATCCGATGTAACATTCTGGGAATAGAATTTGAGGGCGGCCTCAATCCTGAGTGTAGGATCCCGATGCTGCGTGGACGCGGGCCTCACTCTTGTGTGTTAACTTGATATGATTTGTATATGCTGTGTGCGATAATATACATTCTTTTATGCCATGTGATAGACAAGCATGATAGACTATCATATCATGCACGAGATTTATATGTCATGCTTTACCGCTTATGGTATGAATGACGTTGGCCGAGTTTGGCGTACCCAATGAGCTTTCATAGCTCAACATTCGAAATGTGTTTTCGTGCGTAGGTTAGGTGGAGCTGATCCGTGGAGCACCATCGAGATTTGGATTTCAACAACAATCGTGTTGTCAAAGTACCTTTATTAGATAGTGGGCTAGTACTATGTAGGACCCTATATGTATTTTGTAACTCTGATTATTTTAATTTAGGTCGAATGTTTTAAATAGGTCTATAATATTTGGAGCTTCGGTTACTTTAAACTATTTTGAGCTTTTATTTTAATTTAAACAAATTTTAAGGATCATACTCAGACTTGAAATTGGATTTACTTGTTAGAATTTGAAAGAAATTTTGAAATACAGGTTTTGGGCTGGAGGCCCAATGTGACATCCGTATCGGGTATTACATTTAGTGGTATCAGATCCTAGGTTGAGTCGGTTCTAGGAATTCTCCAGGAGAGTATAGTGTGTTATATAGGTGTCAGACAAGTACTTACCCACGAGTAGATATAGTACTTCTTTTAAAAGTTGAAATTTCGATGGTGTAATCATGTTTGTTGTTGTTTATGCAAAAGTGGTTAAGTATGCCGAGGCGTGTAAGGGATCAAGAGGAGAGCCAAGGTTATCGTGGAGGATACTTCGACTATAAATATGAGCCTGATGAGGAGGTGCTATCGGATGATACATTTGGTCAAGGGGCCAACTACTTTGCTTAGTTGAACCGTACTCTGCGCAGGAGAGTGAGAGCTATACCAAGGTCATCTTCCACGCCTCATGATGCACCATTTGAGAGGGTGCAGAGATAGGGAGCTATTGAATTCTTTGGTATAGGACAGGATAATCCCGTTCAGGTAGATCAGTGGCTGCATGATACAAGATGGATAATGAGACAGATGAGACTGAGATCAGAGGATAAGCTATCGTGTATGTTGTCGCTCCTCAAGGGCAACGCAAGAGAGTGGTGAGAAACGGTTGAGCAGGGTTGGTATCCTCATCTTACCAAGTGGGAGGACTTTCTTGAGGAGTTTGAGAGCAAATATGTGGGTAAAACCCATACTAACACCTTGAGGGAGCGGTTTACCCATCTTGTCCAAGGGAACCGTTCTGTCTTTGCTTACGAACAGGAGTTTCTATAGTTGAGCCGATATGCTCCAAAGCTTGTTGCTACAGAGAAGATGAGATGTAAGAGGTTCTTGAGAGGCTTGAGGAAGGAGATCCAGACTTATCTCATTGCTAGGCCACCCATAGTGTTTTTAGAGTTAGCTGCCAGTGCTAAATGCCTTAAGCAGATTCAGGGTTTGACCTATAGGTCGTTTGTGGGCTAGGGAGGCTCAGGTGGAGCTAGTCAGATTCATGCGGGTAACTCTCAGTCTCACTCCGGTAGGAGTAGGAACCGTTGGTACTAAAACAGAGGAACATAGAATCAGGGTTGGGGGTTGAACCAAAGGTCAGAGTTCGTGGGACGTAAGAGGCAGTTTGTGTCTTCTTTTGCTAGGGGACTAGAGAGTTTACATAGGAGTGCAAGTGTTAGTGTTCAGACTTGTAGGCGTTGTGGCTGAAGCCACCGAGGAGAGTGTTGAGGCAATGTCAGGGTTTGTTTTCAGTGTGGGTATCCGGATCACCTTGTGAGAGACTGCCCCGAGGTTGTAACGTCTTGTCCCAATCAGGCCTAGGGGATTATGTTTCAAGCTTAGAGGGGTCATGGGTTTTCGCGTGATGGAGCTAGCCATGTATCAGGAGGCACCTTTTAGTCCATTACTAGAGCACCGACAAGACAGTATGCGGTGAGGGCACAAAAGAACTGTGCTGCTACAAATGTTATCTCAAGTACGTTCAATTTGTTTTCAGTACCTATAGTTACTCTTATGGACTCGGGGTTTACCTACTCGTATATCCGTAGTGGGATATCTTAGCAGTGGGAGTTACAAGCGGAGGATCTAGAGATAGGGGTCCGTATGACAAGCCTGTTGGGGTTAGATGTGTCAGTTGACAAGGCGTATCAGAGGTGTCCGATCGAGGTGCAAGGGTCTATCTTCCAGGCTGATCTTATGGTCTTGCCGTTTTAGGAGTTCGACATAATGCTTGGAATGGATTTGTTGTTCGAACATGACGCAAGTTTGGGGTGTAGATCTAAGAGTTTGAAACTCCGAGTGGCTGATGGATCTAAGCTTGTTGTGTGGGGTGAGAGGAACTTGTGCTTAGCGAATGTGGTGTCAGCTTTGTCAGCTCAGAGGTTGATCCAGCAAGGTTGTAAGGCTTTCTTAGCTCACGTGGTGGATGTAAGTGTCGAGATTCCGATGTTAGAGAGTTTGAGGAAAGTTTGTGAGTACCTTGATATGTGTCTAGAGGAGTTGCATGGTTTACCTCCCGACCGTGAGTTGGAGTTTCGGATAAAAGTGTTGCCAGGGACGACACCGGTGTCCATAGCACCGTATCGTATGGCACCGACAGAGATGAGGGAGTTGAATCAACAGATCCAAGAGTTACTTGAGAAAGGTTTTATCAGACCGAGTGTGCCACCGTGGAGAGAACTGGTTTTGTTTGTTAAGAAGAAGGACGAATCGATAAAGATGTGCAATGATTACTGTCAGCTCAATAAGGTCACGATCAAGAATCGTTACCCTTTGCCTAGGATCAATGATCTGTTTGATCAGTTGAGTGGTGTTCGTATGTTTTCTAAGATAGATATGAGGTCAGGGTACTATCAGTTGAAGGTGGTGGATGAGGATGTCCAAAAGACTGCTTGTGGTACGGACATTATAAGTTCCTAGTGATGTCGTTTGGGCTTACGGATGCACCTGCAACTTTCATGGATTTGATGAACCAGATATTTCAACCGTATCTAGATCAGTTTATGGTTGTGTTCATCAACGATATGTTGGTGTATTCACGCTCAGAGGAGGAGCATGATTATCACCTAAGAGTGGTTCTTTAGGTGTTTAGGGATAGACGTATATACGCCAAGTTCAGTAAGTGCGAGTTTTGGTTGTCAGAGGTAGCGTTTCTTGGCCACATAGTTGCAGCAGATGAAATCCGAGTAGATCCCCATAAGATCCAAGCTGTGGTGGAATGGAAACCACCAAGGAATGTATCAGAAGTCCGTAGCTTTCTTGGACTTGTCGGATATTATAAGAGGTTTATTAAGGTTTTTTTAATCTTAGTGGCACCTTTGAATAAGTTGCTTCAGAAAGGTGTTCCTTTTGTGTGGAACGAGAGAAGACAACAAAGTTTTGAGCAGTTGAAATCCTATCTAACAAAGGCATCGGTCTTGATGCAACCAGAACCGAGAAAGGATTATGTGGTGTTTAGCGATGCTTCCTTTAATGGGCTAGGTTGTGTGCTTATGCAAGAGGGTAAGGTGGTTGCTTACGCCTCGAGGCAGTTGAAACCCCATGAGAGGAACTATCCTACACATGATCTTGAGCTTGCAGCTGTTATCTTCACTTTGAAGATATGGAGGCATTATCTCTCTGGGGAGAAATGTTACATCTACACCGACCACAAGAGTTTGAAGTATCTGCTTACCCAGAAGGAGTTAAACCTAAGACAATATCGGTGGATAGAGTTGTTAAAGGACTATGACTGTGTCATAGAGTATCATCCCGACAAAGCGAATGTGATCGTCGATGCTTTGAGTAGGACTATAGTATTCTATTCTTATTTCCTAAAATAACTCTTCTTTCTCGTGGTTAACTTTGATAAAAACTTGACCTCTTAAATGGGCTCCGTCTTTCTCTCGCTCTTTATTCGTTAAGATCAACATCTTTTTTTTCTCTCTGTCGAGCACCAGTTGTTATCTTCACGCTGCTGCTGCAGCCTCCAAACTACTGCCGTGGTGGGTGCTTCATTTGCAATTCGGCATCTATCTTCTCAATTGGCCATATCTGTGATGCAGTTTCTTGTCTAAGAAAGGAAACTATCAAACGCATATGTTTCATGCCAAATAATAGATAAATTTATAAAATCAGTATTCGAATGCTGAAGTATGGAAAATGACCAGAAATATCCATTTTGACCTTTAAATTTATCTTTATTAGCAATAAATGAATGGCAAATGATATAACAAATGAGGACTTTTGAGTACTCATTAGTATGATTTGAATCTTGGTCTACATAAGTTAGAATCTCGAATTTGTTAAAGAAATTTTGATGGATCGATTTTGGGAGACTCGAATGTAACACTTCAGATTTAGATTGAGATCGAGGTGTTACACACATGGCTTACTTTTTATGTAATTTATGGGTTTATTTAAAAATATAAATTTTTGCACAAAACCTCTACGGTTGTTGTTCCTAAATGTCACGGGTTCGAGCACCAACGATGCCAGTAGAGTGATTAAGCGATCAATGTCAAATGGTGAAGATTATATTCTAGAACAGATACTACTGTAAACACTATTAGCTTGTTCAAAAATTATAAATTTCTTAAAAACTCTAAAGTTTTTTTTCAATCAAACCCTCAAATCACATCTCCCTCTTCATCAAACAACCTCGCACGTTGACGCTTCACCCATCACCATCCAAGCATTGAGTACCTCACCGTTCTGCATCTCCACCTTTAGACTTCGGTTAGAAGTTCAATTCATCTTTTTTTTTCTTTTTTAGATATTCATTAATAGAGCAATCGACGATTTATTCATTAATTTTCGATAATAAATTGATAGGTCTTTTAATCGTGGGGTCAACAAAGACAAGGGTGGTCGATAGTGGTTGAGTTGATGGTGAGATAAGAGAAATTTAGGGTTTTAGAGCCCAAGTTCAGGGGTTTCGGAGAAATTAAAAATTTTGTTTTTTTTATAAAATTAAATATATTTTTATTTTTTAAAAATAAAAATTAAAGAAGATATCAAATTTTGTCATGTGTTATATTTTTATTGGATAACATAATTTTTTTAATGTTTATTAGAAAATTAATTTAAGCTACGAAGTAATATATTAGACATCAAAGTAACTGAAAAAAAAATATTAGGCGCTAAACTGAAAAGATATAATTTTGACACTAATTTAACTATTAAGCTTTGTTTAATGGCGTAACTAGGTTTAATTTCCTTTATTACGATGGAAAGCATTTTGATGTTTTTTCTATCTTTTGTGAAGAAGAAATTATTATATAAGTCTCATTAATTTTTCTAAATTTAGTGAGAGAAAATTAGTATAAATGATAATACGTATAAAAATAATTTATGATAATCTCGTCAAGTAAAGTAATAAATGAGATGAGACAGATCACGAGTTATTTGAGTTTTATTATGTCAAAGTTCGCTTCACACTTGACTTGATTAGATCAATTCAAGATCAAACTCGACTCGAGTTCTTAACTAGTCGAGTTAAGCTACTTGATACCCGACTTAAAAAGCTTATGAGCTACTCAAAAATATAAACTGCTAAAATGTAGGTTGAATTTTCTTGGTTGTTATGTTATGTTATATTATGTTATGTTAATTTCTAATATAACTTTCTGTAATTTTTATGTGTACTCTTTTTCGTACCCATTGGGTGGAATCAAACTCCTAACCTCATAGTTAGGGATGAGATGAGAAACTATCACCCCACATCTCATAGTTGATTTAGTTTTTTAATAAGACAAGTGAAATTATTTCTTTTGTATGATTCTATATATAATGGAATCATGCAATTTGATCAAAACTAATATATTATTGTTAGTAGGATTATAAATGAAACGAGATAGATCGCGAGCTACTCAAATTTAACTCGATCAAAACTCGACCAACGCTTGACTCAATTGATCTTGACTCGACCTCGACCCGAGTTTCTAATGAGTCGAGTTAAGCTCAACATACCCAAGCTCGAATCAAGCTTAAACTTGAATTGAATTCTTAACGGGATAAGTCGAGCTTAGAACTACTTGAGTTCAACTCGACTAGTTTACACCCTTATTGTCAAGACTAATTACATGCCCTCGAGCCAAATAAATTTGTTTATTTTTTTATAAGTCTTAATTCTAATCTTAGATTTACCTAAAGGGAAAGGGGAGAGGATTCTAAGAAAAAGAAGTGTTTTCTGTGAGTTTAGAACTCATGACCCAAGAAGACATAAGAAAATAAAATTAAAGAGCTTAATCAATCAACCAAATGTACTTACTCAAGAAATTATCTATTTTTAATATTATTAATTATATTCAAAATCATATATTATATAGATTTTAATATAGTAATAGGTTTTATAAACTTTTATATACTAATATATTAATATCATATATTTATGTCTTATAATTGTAGAGATGTGAACAGGTCGGTTAGGGTCAGATTTTCAGACCACCCAAATTCGACCCTAACTTTAATACCCTTCACTCGTCGCATGACCTGACCCGGTTTTAGGGTGAAAAACTTCAACCAGACCTGATCAAAGTTTTAAGCTTTAAAGTCCAACCTGATATGAGCTATTAAAAAATTTAAATTTTAGAGATATAATTATAATTTTTTAGGGAACTAATAGTGACCTAATTGTAAATAAATTATAAAAAAATCCAACCCGACTTGTCAAATTATAAAAAAATAGTGATCTAATTGTAAAAAATCAATTTTAGTGACTTAATTGTATAAAATATATAAGGAGGGATCATTATTGTAAATATCCCTAAAAATATATGAGAAAATTACACTATTAATTCTGGATCGGATAAAATTTTTTCACCCTAAACTCGAATCCGACCGACCCGAAATCATCATTGAAAAAATCCTGCCCAACCTAAACCTGAATTTTCTGCTAAAAAATCCGACACGATTGAATCGGGTCGGAATCCGTCAGATTCGGGTTCTGTGCCCATCCCTATGTAATTGAATGCGGAAAACAATAATTTTCAACTTTGACGGAGAAAGATCGATTTATACGATTTTCTGATTTTGAAAAAATAAGCCTTTTTTTAATTTCCAAATGGGCGACTTTCGGGTTTTCTCTATAAAGATGATACACAATTAGAATAAGGATATAGTTTGTTTCGTAATCGATGATTACAATAAAAAGTAGATGATATTCGTTTTAGATGATCTGTTAATTGTATCCAATTATTTTATTTGTAAGATGTGTGTATTATCAAAAATTTAAAAATAAGTATGAACAAATATTAACTTATAATTCTTTAAGATTATTCAAAAAAATATTATAAGTATAAAGTCAAAAAATATCTCTAATATTTGAGTAAATAATCATTTTGACCTATATTTTTAAGCAATTTAATTATTAACGTTTTATTTTAGGTCAAAATAACTACTTTGCGAATAAAACTATTAGTCAATTAACGAAAAATGACTGAAATGACAAGACAAACCTACATAACAATATACGTTAACAAAATATTATCATATAGACAAATGTATTGAATTGAAAGAATGTCGCACCAGTTAAAAATAATTTTATAAAATATAAAATTATTTTTCTTCTGATGTGTGATACTTTTAAGTAATTTCAAATTGTTTATCATAAATTAACTAACAATTCCATATGCATATGTGCTATTCTAACTTTAAATAAAATATTAAAAGTTAAATTACTTCAAAAATATAATAGAGATAAAAATGACAATTCAATCAAACCGTATAGACATTTTTAATATGTTTAAAATATAAAATTTAAATTTCTAACTCTAGCAATTTAAATCCTAAATCTTATAATATAACCCTAAACTCTAAAACTATAATACTTCTGTATTTTTTTTAAAAAATATTACTTATGTAAACTAAAGTTACACAAACCTTTGAATCAAAGTATTTTACGTAAAATGATGACAATGGCTAAGAGCAGCTCACCATAGAAACTTTGCAAATCTTAGTCTATTACCATCTTGAAAGGTTTAAAATATTGTCGTTTTAATTCAGGTAATTTAGACTTACTTTGTCACATGCTTATCATGAAATCAATCTTTATGATCATACCAAAGTTTGTGTCCGTACCAACTTTCTAATTATAGAATTTATTTACCATAAAAACAAACAAACTAAACATCTTGACTTTAAATAGCTTTTGAAGCAAGCAAGTTCCGTGGACCAGTTTTCTTGAAGCCCTTGAAGGAGACCCACAGATATACCAAGTTGACACCAGTACAAGGGAATAAAACATTCAACCACTTGTTCCATATGCTTACACACAACACAGTTAAGAACCCTACAATATATATTCTCTGTCTTCTAAACGAACCAAACGTTATTGACATTCTTCCGTTAGCTCTGGGAATCGCCAAAGCCTCGTACACCGAAAAGTTGGACCTATTGTTAAACAGTGTAGATTAGCATCTTTAAAACAAGAATCTATACCATTTCTATTACAGGGAATCTCAAGAAAACAGTTACTCCAGTATGCTTTACATGGAACACTCAGATTCATTTTCCAGAGACTGCCTGTCGGCATAAGTCATCGTCGTAGAACAAAATGGGTTAAATTCTTTTACCAAATGTATTGTTTGTTCCTCAAGTAAAATGAGGATAAATTCTCATTGAAAGATATGAATGAAGAAATATATGCAATCATGCATCAAAATCATTGAGGATGATAATTGTGGCAAAATCACTCACATGGTACTAAAGCTCATATGCAGAAGTGCTCCCATGTCAGGTGGCCCTCCATCAGATCATGGAGATGCTGCAGATTTACCAGTTACTCCTTTCTTGCCTTGTTTCAACTCCTTTTTACCCTTTCTGACCTCCATTGTTTGGTTACTGTACAGAAAAAGGTTCGGAAAAATGATCCCTTTTTGTAACGAGTCAAACGGTAAGAAACTTGACATGCAAGAAAATCATAATGTGCTCCAATAAAGCTAAGGATGGTTTTGAATGGGCACAATGGAGAAAATTGTGGCCCTTCATGACAAGAATGTGAATCATCTGCAGCTGCACCTTCTTCATCCCCTTGTTCTGCTACCAGAAACTCTAGCTTTATCAGCACCACCATCTACTTGTAGTAAAACCTGAAGAAGTGTACAAGTAAGAAAAGAAAGAGTAATGGAGAAAATCCCAAGCATGTCTTAATTCTTGAGCATGCATTTGCGATTCAAGGCCGTAACTTAGAAACAACAGCTACACAGGAACAAAGACACCACATATATGTCTGAAAAAATTTGTAATTCATACAATAGAATTAGATGCTATAGACTACAACCAAAGAATGTGACAGCAAAATGATCTCTGCTTCCAATAAATGAATAACAATTAAAAATGGACCATAAGAGTTGCTCTTCCATTAAAATTTTTATATACGAGCGTGGCGACATGTTCTGTATACCACGCAAAGCGTGTGAGGGACGACTTCCATGATGTCCAAAGCTAACTGTAGAGCGAGGAAAAGGTGGGATCTTACCCGGTATATGCATGTATTTCTGCGAGTAACAAGAGAAGCTGCCAGCAGTTCCATATGTCAATCTCGGTGGTACATCATCCTCGATAATAGATTCAAACATTTAATGTTTCTGTTAATATCAGATAAAAGTGAGGATTGCCTAGAAGTTAGAATCTTCAATAAGAAGAAAGATGAGAGGAATGGGAAAAAGCGAGGAAAATGTCATGTAACATTTGGATTACCCTAACCCGACCTATAATTTTTTTTTTTAATTTCCAACTTTAGCCAAAAGAAAATTTAAAACAATCTATTTAAATAAAGTTTCATAATAGATTCAAATACAAAATATAAATGGAGCCTCATACAAATTAAACAGCCACAACACCAAAGTTGGTCTATAGCGGCAATACTAGCGGCGTTTAAAGAGAAAACGCATAATATATGTCACATATAGTGACATTTGATAAAAACGTCAAAATTTTTTTTGTTGCTGACTTTTGTTACAAAACGCCGCAATAGAAATACTATTATTGGCCTTTTTGTGATAAACGACGCAAAAGATGAACTATTAGTGATGTTTTTCTTAAAATTGCCGCAAAGTACAAATATATAGTAACGATTTGGCAAATAAACGCCACAAACTTTTATAAGCTTATTACCCACGTGCATCATGAAAATTCATCACAATTGAAGCCCTATTCCCCTCAGTCCTCTCGTCGATTTTTCTGTCCTCACTCTCTCCGTTTTGTTGTCGACCTCACCTCGTCGGACTGAACACCTTGCCTCGCCGGATTGAACGACCTCGCCTCTCCGGATTTGATGAAGGAAATCAATGGAAAGAGAGAGACATTGTCACTGTGAAGCTGTTGAAGCAAAAAGAGACGGGAAAAGCCGAAAAGTTCTCCTTGTTATGAGTCAGTCTAAAACACTCAAGAGTTGTGTCAATCATCTGGGTATCTTCTCTTCCTCAATTTTGCTGCTGTATTTTCCTTCTATTTTCGGATTTCATAATTTCTAAACAAAATATTGTACAGTGTTGCCGACAATGACGGTGCAAGAGCATCCTGATAATGAGAAATCATGCTTATGGCACACTGCTGACTTTTCAGACCGTGAATTGAAAGATGAGCTTTTCTGCATTCGCTTTGCGTTCGTGGAAAGTAAGTATATTTTACTCTAAATCACCTCATTATCATACTAAATGAAATTGAAATAAATGTTTTTTGATTTTTTTTTAAAGTTTAAATTACGATCCGAATCTGCACATCATAAGCCTATTGACTCAACAAAATTTTATAGAGTGGACTAGTTGAGCATCGGTATTCGCTTTAAGTAGAGATAGATTAGCATTTTTTTTACTTGTTATTTCATTCTAAGTTGATTTTTCTTTTCTTATTGATTGAATGAATGCTTGGTTGAACCAATTCAAAGGTTTAAAATTAAATTTATAGGAATTGACTTTTTTTCATTTCTATCTGAGCTGGTATCAATTTTAAAAAAATTCTGATAAAAAATGATTTTATTTTACTGATTTATATCATGAAACTTCGAAGAGTCTCATACTGTTGAGAACTACTACAGTCCTATTTACTTAAAATTAGCAGGGAACTTCAAATTTTCACTGCTCAAATAGCCCATGTTGATTTTTTTAGGTTTGAATTTGATATTTACATTCTTTAAAAACAAATATGATAAGGTTAAATTTAATTTCTTATTGACCATAAATGCCATTTAGATATGTATTCTAGGATATTCAATTGAAAATATTTAAATTTAACTATTGTTACTTTGGACTATTGTCATAATTGTGTTTGACTAAATCCTTGAGCTGGTTTTATAAGTCCTTTAGACATGTTAAAATAACTTATACATATGATTTCTCTTCAATCAATGTAATAACAATGTTTTGAGAAGCTAAAAGATAGGGAGAAAGAGCTGAGATAAGAGGAATAAGTCATTTTTCTTGTGGGATCTGAAGGAAATTTGTAAATTTCATTCCAAGTACTCTCCGAACATGTATGGTATATAATTTTGTGAGTATTTCTGGTTTGTTGTCTTCCCTCAACTAACTTCCTGGGTTTTCTGCACTATTTATTTTTCTGATTCTTATATTTGATGGTTTCATTTATCATTTTAATATTATTATCATCTCTTTTGTAGTGTTTGAATTATTTATTCCATCTTTTAGGTAATGAAAATAAGTTGGGTATGAGTAGGGGCATACTAGAGCCAAAGCTCACAACCATGGATGCTATGATTGACAAGTTAACTGGTGCTATATTCATTCACATAAAACGAAATAAGTATTTTTTTTTCAAGAAATCCATTAGTTAGACTGTTAGAGTGTCCTTCCTAGTATACAAAGTTGGTAGCTAAGTTAATATCACTCAAACTAAACACTATTTGTTCAAAAGTTTAAGTAAATGTTGAAGTCTGATATGATTTTATCACAATTAGCTCTCTTTCTCTCTTTGTTTTTATTTTTCAAGCTAAAACTTTGTTATATAGGAGATGTTTTAGGAAAGAGATATATTCAATTATTTAGTTATATGGTTGGATTCAATCATATATTTTTGTGATTGTATATATTTAATAAGATTGATTTGTTTTATGTGGCAACACAACAATAAGTGAGGACCTTGGACAAGTTGAGTACATACTGACAAAATTGGAACACCAACTGAAAATAGAATGATCTTTAAAAGATACTGCATTAGTGATGTTTTCTATGGGAATGAGTGTGGTGATGCAATGAAAGGTTCGTTATCTACTTGAAAATAACATAATGACATGAAGTAAATTTTAATGTAGTGTTCTTATTTTATGCTTCTTATTTTCCTAGAAAGTCATTATGAGGTTATTTAAATAAATTAGTTTAACTTTTACTTACACTAGTTTATAGTTATACCATATTTATTAAATTTTTTACTTGTATAAAGATTCTTAAAATATCAATTTTATAGATATAGTTTAATACATTTTATTTTAAATTACGTGACCCTTTTCATTTAATTTTCCTGAAACTATGCTTTGGTTGATCAATAATTATAAAATATACTATTATTTTTTTGGAATCATGGTATTATTAGCGGTGTTTATGAAGATAAACGCCTCTAAAGCATAGTTTTGTGGCGTTTATGAAGAAAAACGTCACCCAAAAACAGGTTATTAACGGAATTTATGAAATAAAACGCACTAAAAAAGAAGTTACTAGCAGCATTTGCAAAAGAAAAAGCCACTATAGATCATTTTTATCGGCGTTTGTAAAAGCAAACGCCACTAACGAGTATGTATTAGCGTAGTTTAGATAAAAATGCCGCAAACTCTTGTGACGTTGGTTTTAGCGGCACTGCTTCTGATATTTTTTTAAGCGACGAGAAAGCTTTTAGTGACACTAAAAATCGCCGCTATAGAACTAAAAAATATCGTAAAAAACCTATTTTGCTATAGTGATCATCTATTAAAATAAAGTAAAAATTGCGTTACAAACCAACTATAATAAGATTCTATGGATACATATCCCTGCAATTAAAATTAAGATATTGTAATCGATTTGATTCATTAATAGAAAATCCTCGTTTATGTGATCCTTCAAGATATTAGCATGTCAACCTAAGCACGAAAAACAACACATCCACACTTTGAGCTAACATAGTTCGATGATACATATCTACTCTAAAAAAAATTCATAATGATCAGAACAATAAGCATGCATTAGTAAGCAATAAGCATATATAATGTACTAACCCGGGTTTTAACGAGATTCGAGGGTCAGGTTTGACCGGGGTGTGAGCTCCGCAAATGGGTCTAGGTGTTGGCCGGTATAGCTTGTTTGTATATCAATGTTCTTGGGCTTGACCCTAGAATGGGTTAAATGGGTAAGAGGGTAATTTTGGTGTGAGAAATCCAAAAAGGTTTTGAAGAAATGAGGTTATTTTTCTAATCTCTCGACTCGGTCTAGACAAAACCCTACTCAAACGAGCTACACAGAGATTATCAATACATATCCGAGAATATTTATATTGATAAATGACTCAATTTTTATCTTTTATCTTATCTAGAGGATTTAGAGTCCTAAATGTGAATGCATCCATCTAGTAACCTTACATTCAACACGGGAAGCGAAACAAGCGTCGAATGCACGAGATACTTAAAAAGGACCAAATTGTAAATTTCCATAAATTCAATGGTCAAACATGAAATTGATGTTACCATTATTCAATTAGGTTCATTACATGCTTGCATGTCAAATTTCAGCTTAGAATATCTACAACTCATTTAATTGCATTCACAAGATTCAATGACAAAAATACAAAGAATCAATACTTCAATTTCAGCTTTTAACTAACTAACGTCCAGGCGTATCGAAATGGAAAGGACCCCATTTGATATGTTTTTACACTGCCAAAACACGTTTCATAATTCCAAACCCGTGTTTCGATATGCTAGCCAAAATCAAGCATGCTCGTTTCGAAACACACGCTAGGCGTATCGGAATGCCTAGACATTTCTCACTCAATTCATCATGCAACAAGCATGAGAATCGAAATAGGTGACCCTATTTCGATACCATTGGGTTAAAATGCACCAGAAACATGCCTTAAACATACCAAACCTCTCTAAACACATCTCAACCACAAATAAGGCATAGTCACAACCAACCCCAAATAAACATGCTTAGGCACATCTATCAACCACTCTAGATGCATCACCAATCTAATTTCTTAACAAAGTTTTATGATATTTTATGTATTCACACTAGATGTTTTTATACTAACAACTCCATCATTGATACACATTAAACGTACAAATTCATACAACTATTATAATTCTCATCATTTACACCAACACTTGTGATAGTAACATTAAATCCTCATTGCTCTCTCACTATTACTAACATTACAAAAAATATACTTGAGTTATAAAGTGATATGGATATGGAACATTTCTTCTCTTGGCTGCCTCAACTTAATTCTCTGCATTGCAGGGTAAAAGAGGGGTAAGCATAAGCTTAATGATGAATAAAACCATAAAAAAAAAACACATTTGTAATGCAGCCATAATTCCATCAATAAAACACCATAAAACAAGTCATATCATGCTCATTACAACAATCTTAACATGGTTTTCGATACAAAAACAAAATCTCAACAATTGTTAGTTATCTCAACCATTTCAAAACTTAAATATCAAGTCTTACATGCTTTAAACAAAAAAAATATTATGGCCTTTAACAAATCTTTTTTTAGTACCCTAAACTTGGGCTAGAAGTTTAGTGAACCAGTTTCATTGGTTTAGCTTAGTTCAGGATTAAATACTTAAAAATTAGTTTTTATTCAAAATAAATTATGGAAAAATATACTAAAATTTTTATTTGGTATATATTTGACTTAGGTCAACTCAATTTCGAAAATTAACCCTTAAATCCCTAGGATTTTTAAAGTAGTGGCTATTTTGTAAAAATTGAAAACTTAAGGATAACTTTATAAACTAAGCTAAAACTTTGAATCTTTAAGGGGCTTTGATACAGTTGTAATTTTAGTTGATCTAATCCTTCCAAGAGCCTATTTTAATAACTCATAACCCATTATTTTAATTAATAACCCAAATAACTTAATATTAATCCTGAAAACCTATGTTTCATCAAAATATATACGTATTTTCTTAGAATTTTGAATTCTAATCTTCTTGGTAGTCACTCCATCATCTTTTAAATAAAAATTGGTTTGATTAATTCTTTATATTTTTCTTCTTTAAAATCTCTTCGTTTTTCTTCGGTTTTACTTGTTTTTAAACTTTGCAAGGAGGTTGGGTCAATTTTGGAGGTGTGAATCATTCAAACCTCTGAAACTTAAATTTATTTAATTAAATTCCTATGTTATTGACTGATTGGAATAATCTTTAAAGTCTCGAATCAATAAAATCAGTTTTCTTGATAAAAATTTCATTATTTTCTTGATTTTTTGTTCAAGGGTTTTACATGTCTATTTTTGATGCTTAAATACATGAATCTTGAATTGTTTAGATTTAATTAAGATTAATTTTATTTATCTAATCTCGAACATAAGGTTTAGTTGGTGTTTGGAGACGTTTTCGGTAAGCTTCGATTAAGTTTTATGTTTTTTAGGTGTTTCTATGTATTGGTCCGACTTGAAGGGTGTTTGAGCGCGTTTTAATGCACTAAACCCTCTTTTTTTGATGCTTGAATCAGGTCAAAAAGTAGAGGAAAAAGTTTGAAAGAGATCAGAAAGCCAAATCGCATTTTCGAGTGACTTATCGTGTAAGTTTTGGTAAATTGGTGAGTGGATTATACGAGTGGACTACTAAGATAGTGTTTTAAATATGTTTTCAAGGTTTTGAAGGGTGTAGGAAAGGTGTGAAAAAACTCTTTATACTCGAAAGTAACACCCTCATCTAGGATGTTTTAAATAATAGGATACAGTGGTAAAGGATTATGAAATTACTCCACTTTCAGCGAATCCAACGGTGGCTGTAACACCCTCAACTAGGATGTCACATTAGAACTCCGACCCAAAACTCGTATAAAAAAATTTCGTTTTGAAAGCTCATTAAATCATTTAAGTCCAAAAAATCCATTAAGTTTAAGTCCAAATAAAAACGAGTGTTTCAAAAAAGTAAAGTGAAGCTCCAAAATAAATACAGACCATTAAAAGCATTTGACCCAACCAAATGGAAACAAGAGTTACAATACATATAGGTTTTACAAGTACATTACCCAATTACATCGAGTGTTATACTCTGACACGAAGTCGATGATGAAATCTAACCTCGATGGTGTTCCTCCGATCTGCGTCTTCACCTAACCTACACATGGAAACATATTTCAAAACGCTAAGCTATAGACGTTCATTGGATATACCACAACTCGAACAAAGTCGCACATATCATGAATAAAGCAATGAAACACATTTGATATCATGCATGATATGATGGCACTACCATAATCGCCTAAAAACATGGAATCATGAATGTATATTATCGCACACAACATATACATATAAAAAAATCCACAAATTACTGAGTCCCGCGTCTACACAATATTGGGATCCTCCATTACGAGTGTGGATCACATCCCCACAGCATCAGGATCCTACACTCAGGGATTGACGCCAACGTTCGCACAACATCAGGATCCTCCAAATCCCATGCTTAAAATGTTATATTGAGCATCTTCGAATGAGGCCCACATCCACACAACATCAAGATCCTCCATTCATAATAGTCTTCAATATATCACCCAGAATGTTACATCAGATGACCTTCATTGTGTTGTAACACTATTCTTGTGTATGTAAATTCCCATCAAAAAAAGGTTTTTCCTAAGCTAATCAACCTATCAGTACAAAGCAAGGTTCTAGCTATCACAAAGCATCAAAACCATCAAGGATCCATATAGTTTCTACCATTTAATTAAATCAACAAAAGTTTACCAACTATTTAGTCCAGTTATTCACAAACGAGGTTTAATTTATCAGTTTCTTAGTTTTAGTATTTATTTTGTACTATAAGAGACCCTTAGAACCCATTTTCACAAATTATGAAACCTTCAAAGTCAAACACTAATTTTTGGAAAAATTGCTCAGCGAGTACCGATGCGCTTATGTAAGGTATTGATACGCCACCTAGTATATATACACCCCAAGGCGTACCTGTAAAACCCTAAATTTCCCCTAATCTTAAAATCTAAATTCTTAATTTGAAACCCTAGAAGTTTAGGGATTTTGGGATTTAAACCTAATCTGAAACCAGTGACTGAATTGTAACTTCCAAAAGTTGAAGGCTTTTTCTATTGAATCCTAAGAATTTTGGACCTTTATTTGTGTTTTAACCTTTTTCTCTTTTGGTAACAATACTCCTTTCCTTCTTTCTTCGATTCGGTTTTAACAGAGGATTAATTTCCTCATAATTAGGGTTATTCTTTTGAAGCCTTCGGTTTCCTTTTGATTCGTCGATCTTGGCCCGTGTACTGGTAAGATTTCAAGCCTTCTTTATTTTGTTTCTTTCTGGTTTCATGTCGTTTTTGTGTTGGGTGTTTAATGGGGGCAGTTTGTTTCGAATTTAGGTTGAAAAGGTGTTGCTCTTGGGTTTTGACTTTAGTTTTTGAAATTAGGAGAGTTTGGAATCGAGTTTAGATCGAATCTTGAGGGTTTAGAATTAAAATCTGAGTTTGAATTTGGAAACCCAAAAACTTTCTGGAAAATTATGGAAATCCAAGATTTTCCAAGAAAATCTAGGGATTTCCAGATTTTCTTGGGAAATTTTGTAACCCGACCCGTAACCCTATCGACCCAAACCGAACGGCTGATCACCCAACCCGATCCATTGACCACCCAAATTGACCCGTGACTGACCCGACCCTATTGACGTCATCTATTGATGTCATCTTCTAACGTCAGCACTGATAAATGCTAACGTCAACGTTGACTTTTTCGACTCGGTCTGACTTTATATTTTTTGACGTCCTGAGCTTGATAACACTGTCTATTTTTTGAAATTCGAACCCTAAGTATCGTTTTTAGGGCTTTTAAGTTCGAATGCTTTATTTGGAAGATGTCTTTATCAAATTTTGAATTAGTTACCGTTTGGTTCAGGTGACGTGGATTCAGACCCTAAGTATCTGCCTTCTCCTCCTCCTAGACGACCACCTGTTCATCAGTCTTCGAGACACGCTCGTGAGTTTTCTGATCTGTTCTGTTTTGTGTATTTTTTGTATGGTGGCATAGTAGGATATTTTATGTTGTTTATACTCGTAGGTTCTACAACTGCTAGACCTAGTACTAAGACTGAGCCCAGTATACGTCACAATCAACGTTAAGTGATCTGCCACAAGTGTGTCTCTCCCGACAATTTCTTGTTTATTTCTGTGTGCAACTTTCTATGTATCTGTTAATTTCGTGTAACATGTTGATTGCATCATTTTGTTATTTTCTGAAATTAATTGAATAATTATCATGCTCTGAAATATTAACTGAATATCTTATTCTGAAACTATTATACATGCCTCATGTTATTCTGTTAGGCATATATTCTGATTCTTATATCTGTTCATATCTGATTATCTGTTCATGTCATGACATTGATAGAATATGTATACGGGGAAGTTCAGTGGTATCACCTATTGGTGAGTATTCACTTCTGTTCAGTGGCTCCACCTACGGGTCGAGTGTCCAATTCTGTTTAGTGAATCTACCTTCGGATCGATCTTCACTTCTGATGGTGTGTATGGAGATAGAGTGATTCAGGGGAACCTTCTTTTCTGTTGATGTTCGGAGTTGGGTATATATCATATCATACATTCATTACACCGCACGATCTGTCCTATTTTGTAATATGATATCATGTTTTGAAATTATGATATTCTGTTTTGTGTTATGCTTATCTGAACTGTAGTTATATTTATTTGCACCCTAGAGACACACTAGGCTCCGAAGCTTACGTTCCCACAGTTTTTGTTTTAGATTGTCAGACCTAGGCTTCGGTACTTGGAGGATTTCGATTTCAGATATTTTAAGTATGATTTTTAAACTTTAGTTTAATAACTTTTGTTTCGGATATTTATTATTTCGGTAACGAATTATGGACTTTGGACATGGGATTTTATTTGGATTTTTTGGACTGTTAATATTATTAAACTTTTGGGATAAACTTAATTTATTTATATGAACAGTTTTTAGTATTTTAAAATTATTAATTATATAAATATTTTTTTTAATATTGTACTTAATTATGAAAACCCTAACTTCCAAACCAAGTTTCAGGATAGTAAACTCTAACTTCTAATCTAAGAAATTAGATTAATTTTAGGGGTTAAAGTACCGATAAGCTATTGCCTTATAAGAGCTCAAACTCCCTACATGTACAGATACAGCCCAACCCCGCATCGGTACTGATTCATACCTGTATTAATACGCTTATATAACATATTGATACGTCTACCTATTCTAAATCAATGCAACAGTGGTATTGTTATGCCCCTTGCATATCGATACCGAAAAACGTCTTTAGAATTTGAAATATAAAAAGGAGATCACGACACGAGATTGACATACACAAAAACCCGAGGCCCATCAACAACCCTCAAACACTCAAGCCCAACCCAACTAACAACCCAACACTTAAACCCGAATTCCAAATAAGGCCCAAAAGTTGAAGCACAATGCTTCGGGTTAACACAACACTCAGATCCGAAATTCAAGTCGTTATAACTCTCCCCCTCATAAAGAAAATTTCGTCCTCCAAATTTACCTGACAAGAAGAGATACAGATAAAGGGATTTGATGTCTTACTCAACTTCTCACGTTTCTTTTTCGATACCTTGGTTCCTCCATAACACTTTCACCAAGGTATACTCGTGTTACAAAGCTCTTTTACTCCCTTGTCTAAAACACCGATGGGTCTTACCTCGTAAATCAAATTCGTATTGACTTCTATTTCCTCAAGTTGAACCATATATGAAGGATCAGAAGAGTAGCATCTCAGCATAAACATATGGAAAACATTATGTATACGCGTTAACTCTAGAGGTAGAGCTAGCCGATAGGCTACTAGTCCAATCCTCTCAAGAACCTCATAAGGTCTAATGTACCTCGGACTTAATTCCCTTTACGAATAAAATGGATGATCCTCTTCCATGGAGATACTTTGAGAAACACCTTCTCTCCTAGCTCGAACTTGATGTGCTTACGCTTCCAATCCGTAGAAGTTTTTTTCGATCAAAAGCTGCTTGAAACCTTTCTTTGATGTTTTTCACTTTCTTCTCGGTTTGCTTAACAAGCTCCGAACCTACTATTCATATCTCATTAAGCTCAGTTTAACAAAAAGGTGTTCTGCACCTACGCTGTAAAAGGCCTCAAAAGGAGCCATTTTGATGCTTGACTCATAATTGTTGTTGTAAGCAAACTCTATCAATGGTAATTGTTCCTCCCAACTTCGAGCAAGGTATTAGCACACACCAGAGCATGTCCTCTAAGATCTAGATTACTCACTAAGATTTTCCACCGTTCTGAGGATGAAAAGTTGCTCTGAAGTGCAGCTTGGTATCCTAAGCCTCATGGATTGACTTCTACAACCTTACCGTGAACCTTAGATTCCTATCTGATATGATCAATGATGGTACACCATACAACCTTACTATCTCCTTGATATACAATTGTGCTAGCGTTTCAAAACTAAAGTTCATATGCACAAGTAGTGAGTCAACTTTGTCAACCGGTCACTATAACCCATATAGCATCATGTTTTATTAACGTCATCGGTAACTCAGTGACGAAGCCCATGGTCACTCAATCCCACTTCCATAGTGGAATATAGATAGACTGAAGCAGACTCGAAGGAGCCTGATATTTCGCTTTAACTTGTTGACACACTAAACACCTCATCATACACGGCCGCCAAAAGAAATGACGAAGATCTTGATACATTTTTTACATCTAGGATAAACAAAAAACCAACTACGATGAGCTTCCCTTAAGATTCGGCCTCTTAGATCCTCCTAAGCAAGAACACATAAACGACCCTTGAAGTAAAGGAATCTACCATCTCGTACCTTAAAGTCTAATGCCTCACCTCTCTAAACCGCCTCTATCAGAGCTACGAACTCCTCGTCAAACACTTGTGTTCTCTTTATCTCTTGCACTAGTGTGGGATCGATATGTAACTTTTCCAAAGAGATACATCCTCAGTCATGCTCAACTATGCAAATGTAATATTTCTCTTTATCACTTATGTTCTCTACGAATAAGGCCCGCATCAACACAGCATCAGGATCCTACACTTAGGGATTGAGGCCAACATCCACATAGCACTGGGATCCTCCAAATTCCATGCTTGAAATGTTACATCGAGATCTTCGAATCAGGCTTTCGTCCATACAATATCAAGATCCTTTATTCAAAATAGTGTTCAATACATCACCAAAATATTACATCGAATGACTTTCATTGTGTTGTAACATTATTCTTAGGTATACGAATTCCTATCACATAAGGGTTTTTCTAAGGTAAGCAATCTATCAGCACACATCAAGGTTCTAGCTATCGCAAAGCATCAAAACCATCAAGGATCCATATGGTTTCTATAATTCAATTAAAACAACCAAAGCTTACCAACTCTTTAGTCCGATTATTCACATACGAGGTTTAATTTATCATTTTATTAGTTTTAGTATTTGTTTTGTACCATAAGAGACCCTTAGAACCCATTATCACAAATAATAGAGCCCCCAAACTCAAACACTAATTTTTGGATAGATTTCTCATTGAGTACCGATACACCACCCAGTATCGATACACCCTCAAGGCGTAATGATAAGTTATTACCTTATAAGAGACCAAGATGCCTACTTTTACTGATATAGCCCAACCTTATATCAGTACCAATTTGTACCAATACGCCTGCCTATTCTAAGCTAATGCAATAGTGGTATCGATACGCCCTTGCGTACCGATACAGAAAAACATCTCTGAATTTGAAATATACAAGGGGTATTGGTACATGAGATTGACATACTAATACACTTATTATCTAAGCCCTTATTTTCCCTCTAGGGTACTGTTCTCAACCTGTATAGGTACGCTTGTACAAAATTATAGGTATGAACTTGAAATTTGTTAAGAACCCTAGCCTAAATCAAATCATTCAATCTCAGATTGTTCCAAAACAGTATTGAAGAAATTTAGAGTGTGTTTCTATGATTTTTAAGTCACGAATTAGCAAAATTCAAAATTCATCATTAAAGGCTTCTTAAGCTACGAAACCAATCAAACAAGAAAATCACAAGCAATACAACCTAATTTCATGATATGTATGATGCATTAGAAGTTAGAGGGGTACCAACCTTAAGCTACAACAACCCAAAATGCCATTCCTACTCAGCTTGTACGTTACCCTTCCCAAGAGATGTAGAAGATCCTCTTACTTTGTTTAAAAAGAATAGATAAACCAACCGTTAGACATTTCTAAGGATGATTTATGAAGTTAAAACATCTACCAACCGCTAAGAACCTAACAAAAAACCCATTTCCCATTCTTGACTTCCCAAATCCTTTGACCTTCCTTCCCAAAACCATGACATGTTTACCTTATTTTGTAGATCCCACACAACACGGCAATTTTCTCTAAAGACTCCAAACGATATTCTTAACCAAAATCTGAAAGATAGCTCTTTGAACTTGATTGGTACTTAAATTATACATTATTTTATTAATAATTACTCCTTAATTGATTATTATAAGTTGCTGATTTGGATCTTTTCTTTCATTTTTCATGCAGGACATTGAAGATAAGAAAATCCAGCTTAAAAGGAGAAAAAATTGCAGATTTCTCGATTTACTAGATTCATGGGCACGATTTCTGGGATGACTATTGGCATGATAACAATCAACATCTTTTGGATTGACTAATTGGAAAATCTGTATGGATATGGTCAACTAGGTAAATGGAGTGAATTTCGGGATGTGTTTTCAATTTACGAACTTAATTTTTGGAATTTTTCTTTTTTACTTTTGTTATCTTTGTAATTCCTAAGACTATAAATATCCACTTTTGGGAGAGGCTTGAGGATAATCTATCATCTTATCTTTCATCTTTTCGTTTTGTGTTTTGCTTTATTTTAAGTGTTTTTATTCTAAATAAAGTTTTCTTTTCACTTTCACTTTTATTTTATGTTTACAAGTTATTTTGAAAACATGTCAAGCATGATAAACAATATCATGCTTGGCTAATTTTCTTAAGACAAAGAGCTAGCAATGAAACGATTCGATTGTGAGATTCTAATAAAGCACTAAATTCCCTTCTGGGATATATTCTCGTTTTTCTGAACTGAAAAGCTTAGCAA
Source organism: Abelmoschus esculentus (assembly GCA_035048815.1). NCBI lineage: Eukaryota > Viridiplantae > Streptophyta > Magnoliopsida > Malvales > Malvaceae > Abelmoschus > Abelmoschus esculentus. The sequence goes on from JAUCBN010000036.1 coordinate 12,311,620, forward strand.
TCGGCCTCGTTTATATTTTTAAACTACTTCTTAATAAAAAGACGTTGGTTTGTAAATTGTTTAAAAATATAGTTGGGAGGAATGATCAGCCTGTGGCACTTCGACTTCATGTGAACACACTTAGCGGCGGTCTGCTAAAGAAAAAAGAGATCGGAAACGATTCTCGGTGAGACAACTTTCAAGTCGGGCTTTTCTAGTTTTAAAACTAAGTATTTTAATAATGATAGACGTGGCTAATTTAATTAAGAATCAGTTTCCGAAGATAGACTTGGGAAGATCGATTACATGTGAGGAAAGCAAGTTGCAATGGGTTAGGCCTTGCAGACTATAACCGATATGAATCCCGAAGGAAAATAAATTTCAATGATCGAAAGAATTCAATCAAAGCTAGCTCGAGGCGATTTTATTATTTGTAATATCTTAACAAATTTTCTCCTTTAATTTGCTTTTACTTTTTAATTAATTGCTTTATTTCACTTTGATTATTTTAAATCTCGACTATCACCCCCTTTTTATTTATTGTTGCAGATCCTGGATTAAAAATGATGATCATTGGATTAGGAAATACAAAATTCCCTGTGGATCGACTCTCTTCTACTATTCTACCTTTCTCTTATTTATTTTATTTTCGAAGAGGTTTTATTTTATTTTGATGAGTTAAAACGATGCTGTCAAAATTTTTGATTTAGATGAAAGGAGAGATAAAGGAGAATGGAAGAAATAGTGACTTCACCATCCAAAATTTTTCTACATATATAAATCTCCCCATTTTTCTTTATCTTCGACCAAGAAATTATCATAAATCTTTTCAAAAAAACCTCTCAGTCCCATCAAAAACCCTCAAACACTAAAACCCAAACCAACAATCAAACCCGAGACCCATACGTCGAAGCCCAATGCTTTGGGTTAATTCGACACTCGGATCTAAAATCTGGGTCGTTATAGTGGCTCTGATAAAATTTATTGAATAAATTCTAGTTACATTACCTGAAGAGTTTGAACCTACAATATCTTCATTGGGGAATACTTAAAATCTTTCAAGTATTACCTTCGAAGAACTTTTAACATTATTGCAAGCTTCATAAACTAGAAGAAACATGAGGCAAGAGAACCTCATAGAATGAGCATATCAAGCCCATAGATACAAGAAGATTTCAACTAAAAACAAGCAAATAAATAGATCATATCCATCATGTCCTTATTGTAAAAAAACTAATCATCCTCAGCAGATATGTTGGTGGAAACCATATGTGAACTGCAACAAATGTGGTAAACAAGGATATGTGAAAATAATATGTAGAACTCAATTGCAGCAAGATGTGACCAATATTGCATCTGAATAATGCGAGGAGGAGCACGAACTCTTTGTTGTAACTTGTGTTACACATAAAAATACTCCTAAGAGTTGGCTTCTTGATAGTAGTTACACAAATCATATGACATAAGATCAAGATCTCTTTGTGGAACTTGATAACACATATATTTCCAAAATTAAAATTGGAAATGGTCAGTATATCTCAGTAAGAGGCAAAAGAACAATAGTTGTACAAAGCCAAATAGGCACAAATTTCATTTTTGATGTTTTATTTGTGCCCGACATTGATCAAAATTTATTAAGTGTTGGACAACTTATCAAAAATGGATTTAAAATCTTGTTTAAAGATAACCATTGTTGGGTCAAAGATGCAAAAGGTTCAAAACATTCAACATAAAAATGAAAGGTAAAAATTTTGCCTTAGAAATAACAAAGGATGAGCAAGTTGAGGTTCTTCTCAAGACAAATATTAAGTTTCGACGAAAAAAGCTGAAGGCTACATCTTCTAAGTCAAGGAGAAATATTGGAAATATGACTTAAAATCTTTCAAATATCAAATCAAATATATGTTATTGAAGTAAAATCCTTTTTAAAGTTTAAATTTTAATTTGTTAATATATATTTCATATTTTAAATATATTTTTTTTGTATCTTTTTGTTAGAAATAACTCTATAAATTGAGCATTTTATATTGAATAAAATCATACTCTCACATAATATTTCTTTTTTTCTTTTTTCATTCTTTTTCATATACTTCAAAATCCAACATTTGAATCCGTTGGATCCACTTCAACAATCTATCTTCCTAATCACATGATTATTGCCTTGATTTCATTTCCATGCATACTACATCCCTCTCTTATTAGGTCAAATATCAAGGAATGGATGTCATAGTCATAGAATTCGATTACAATAGAATGATTTCTCGAGATTCCTCTGTTGAGGAAGAAACAAAGTATTCTTGGTTGAAGATCAGGTGTGTAATATGCTTCCTTACTTTTTGATTTATCAAGTTAACTATAGTGTTAAGTTATTATTTGTCTGATAAAGGAGGTGGAACAAACCAATGAGAACTTGGTTTCTTGAATTTAAAGTTTAAATTTATTGAATCAATAAATTCTTAAAATTACAATTCAAATACACAAAAGAATGAACAACTTATATTATAGCAAGTAACATCGCCACAACGCCAACGTTTAATGGCAAACCTTGAGGTTTGATTTGAAGAGATGGTCGAAAAGTAATAGTGATACCCATATTTTGTTCTGGTATTAATATGTATAATAAGATCATAATACATAGTTGATAAAAATAATTAGTATAGGAAATAAATCATACATTGATGGGAATGTTTATATACAACCATTTATTTTAGTGTAAGAACAAGTCCAACATTGATAAAAAATATTCATTACATATAAGCACACATTTTAGTTTAGAAAATAAATCTCACGTCGGAAGAAAACTTCACATTTCCCTCCTCAAATGCATATAAAAGGGAGGGATGTTTACTTGAGGGAAGAAACAAGAAGAAGAAGAAGAAGAAAAGAAAAAGAAAAAGAAGAAAAAAGAAATGGTGAAAGCCTTAGAGCAAATCAAATGGGATTATGCTTGGCTCTATAATGCCAAACTTTGATAAGTCATCAACTTTTTCTTATTATGTTTGTTTAGTTTTTTTAGCATTAGAATTAGTAGTTAGTTTTTTAAGCATTAGTGTTAGTAGTTAGAATATTTTAGGTATTAGAATTTGTAGTTAAAATATTTTAATTCTTCTTGCTTATAATATAGCTTTTAAGTTTTAAATAAAGTTCAATTTGTCCCTTTATCTTTTATTTAATGCTTTTAATTAATTGTTTAACTTATTTTCTTGCATACTTTAAAATCATATAGAATATCTTGCCAGGAAAACATTTAATTTACTTAGTTAATTGAATTAGAGACTTTTTAAGGTTAGTCACACTAATCAATTAAATAATTTTAAATAGGAAGATACTTATAGTAAAGATGGTGTATTTATATACCTCGAATACATTAAGTGGTTAGTGTTTTGACGTACCTAGATGTTGACCAAGGGTTTACTTTGGTATCAAATTCGTTATGCCATCTTAACTTTGAAAATGACAAATAATATAAGGTTAGAATAAAAATAAAATTAATTAGGTAAACAACTAGAATAAAAAATAGTATTATTAATTTTTTTAAGTGTTTAGATGGTATTGTCTGACAAGTGCTCAACTCACTATCACTTTCTACACTTTTCATGGGCACTTATCATCAATTCTACACCCACTTGAACCAATGCATGGGCTTAATGTGATAAATTAGGGATTATGCCAATAATGGTTATATTTGTAGAAAAGGCATACTTTACTACATTTTTCTATCTGTGCAGGAACAAGTACTACCGAGGCAGCAGAATGAGACCGAGGCAGGACCTTATGCCGAGGCAACAGAGGAGAAAAAGCGATATGGTTGGTGATTGAAGGAGAAAAATGAGGAGAAGGTTGCTGAACAAGAAGCCCAAGAATCGGAGCTAAACAACACATGAAAAGCTCAAGGAAAAGGCCACACGGGATGAAACCTTCTAGAAGATCAAACTTGGAAATATTTAACCTATGTGCATAACTTGTTCTCTACTCCAAGTTATACTCTAATTAAGAAAGGTTTGCCCTAGGCCAAGCCTATATAAGGCATAGCCGTCCTAAGGTTTAGAGGAGGCGAAAAATATATAGCCTAATTTTGAGAGAGTCTTAGGAACAATTCTTCTCATCATGTTCTAGGTTTTCCTAGAGTTTTGGTGAAGGTTGTCAAGTATTTGTTGGAAGAGATTGTACTTTGTTTCTTGTTTCTAATGCAATAAAAGATCAAAGTTTGCTTATCCTTTGTCATTCATTGTTCTTACATTCAAGCTCGAGAGAGAAGTTTGTGAGTAATCCATTTATCTAATATCGAGAGAGTTAGATTCACAAAAGGGATAAGTACAGTATTCAACTTGATTGGAGGATACTAACTCGGCCTAGAGATAGGTTAAGAGTTTCAGCGGATAAGAGAAGTGTGGGATTGGTTGGTGATTATAATTGATTCATGCCGAGAGGTATTATCAAGGACTGGTCATCAACAGTATTTCGACTTAGAGATAAGCGGAATCATTCAAGGACACTTTGTCGAACTTTGATAATTCTGACCAAGAGCAAGAGATTGCCTCAGCGGGAAACATTGTCGCTGCCGAGGTAGTGCATTGTAATTGCATTGGAACAAAAGCAGATCAATCAAATCTATAATACAACACAACTGGATCCAACCATATATTTCTCTCATATTTTATTTAGTTATTTTATTTAGTTAAATCAATATTCAACTCATCTGTGTTTTTACTTTTCTTTTACAGAAGCAAGAAGACCAAAGGAAGCATATTAAGTATATCAATCCCTATGGAGACGATATTCGATAAATGCTTATCATATTATTACTTGACGACGTGTTCACTTACACTTAATTGCGCATCTTTTAGCATGCATCAGTGTCCAATCGTTTGGATGTTATCAGAATACACTTGGTAAATTCATAATTTAATAGGAGCTTTAATTATTTAATTGATGAAGCCTAAGAGGATAGAACTTAAAATTGGCAAGATAATAACGTGTCATGTATTTAAACCTTCTGGAGCATAACTTATATTTATTCAAAATACAAGTTATGGTTTCCAATATAGGACTTCTTACTCAAGCTCATATTTAAAAGAAATTTATTTTCTTATCCAAAAAGATATCCTCATTCGAACGATATTCATTTGACAATGACGAATTAAATTAGTGTTATTATTTGAAATGCCAAAATGCCACGTGTAATTAATAAGATATTAATATCGGGCGCTTATAAGGGTCGTCCTTACGTGTAACCGTCTCTTGAACTCAAATATTTTAAAAATAATCTATGATTTGTTTTATGGTGTTCGGCCTACCTTAGTGGTCGGTGGCGACTCTAAATCATTTTAAAATTAAAATAATACATGTTTTTAATAAAACCATGATTTTCATAATTAATAGTTAAAAGTGATCAAAACTTGATTTTCAAAATTTAATCGCCGAACATTTTTACACCTCGGTTTTAAAATGGTGTTTTGATGTTTTGAAATGGAAAAAGGGTCGAACGAGGCAAGCGTTAAGTTACATGTATAGTGAATTTAATTTTGTCCCTACGCCATTCAATATTTTCCATTCCCATGTAACCATATCAAATACATTTCCTTTTGTACAATTTTTTTATAGGATGAGTCTACAACGGATGTCGAACACCGCTAAACACTATTAAATTAATTAATAAAGATTAAAAATCTCAAAGACTTGACATACAATTATTAATTATATGTTGAGTCTATCACTCTTTAATAATTGTATATTGAATCCTTGATATTTTTAATTTTTATGAATTAATTTATTAGTGTTCAACAGTATTCATCGTTAGTGGTGTTCAACAATGTTCGACGCCCGTTATAGAATTTTTTCCATTTTTATAATGCTTGAAATCCAATATGACAATGAAATTAACCGTTTTTAAGATATATTTATGATATTGACCGTTATACTTTTCTTTATGAAAAAACACGTTAAATTTACCAAGAGAGGTCATTGAATTTTTTCTCAAAAAGTTGTTGAAATGTTATTTGCGTTTGTTTTACGTTTTAGTATTTATGAAGATTAATGTTTAAAGTTTGTGGTTATTTTTTAATGATATTATCTCTAAACAGTAGGGGTTCTGGATAAGTTTAATAAGAGAGATCACACAAGATCTCTTAAAAAAGAGTTGAGTTATAATGTTAATTTTATTATTAAAATTTTAAAAATGTTCTTAAAAGAGTTGAGTTATAATTGTTAAAACGTTATAACTGTTTATCATATATGACAATTGTTTATAAAATCTTGTTAAATATTTCTATTATTATCGCTTCTGCTGAACGAAGCTTTTCAAAATCGAAGTTGTTGAAGTCATACTTATGAACAACTATGTTGTAGATAGGGTTGTAAATGAGTCGAGAAAGATTGCGAACTACTCGAGTTCGACTCAGTTAAAGCTCGGTCAAAACTCGACTCGATTGGACTCAGCTCGAGTTCTTGACAAGACGAGCTGAGCTACATGATACTTGACTCGAAAAGCTTACGAGCTACTCGAAAATATAAATATACTTTAAAACCTAAAATCTAAACCCTAAACATAAGTGTTACACTCTAAATTAACATACTAAAACCTAAAATTAACAAGCTTGAGTTTACAGAACTTGTGTATCAAAGTTTTTTCTCCGTTAGGCTTTAAATGTGACGTAAGAGATAAGAGTTATTCAAGTCTAACATGGTCAAAGATCGGTTAATACTTGGCTCGATTAGGCTCGAAAAAAGCTCAAACTCGACTCAAGTTCTAAACGAGTCGAGCCGAGCTCAGATTTTTTAGGCTCGTTTAAAATTAATCGAACTCGAACTCAACTTGAAATCTTAACGAGTCAATTCGAGTTTAGCACTACTCGACTCAGCTCGTTTACACCCCTAGTTGTAAGAAAGAATAAATAGACTTGCTTTGATGACAATATAAAGTGTGTTTTTAGGGAGAAAATTGATATTAAAAGTGTTGTAGATGATTTTACTTCAAAACATGAAAAAATGATATTTTTAAGTGAATATTTGATTTCTAGATGTTTATAAGTTATTTTTCGTTGCTCAAGATAATAATCTAATAATATCTTTTATAATACGATATTCTTTTGAAAAAATATTATATCTCTTAACGATTATAAATTAAGGGTCTCATTTTAACTTATTGCATAGGCCCTCAAACTCTTTGAACCGCCTCAGCCTCTAAGAAAAAAATATCAAATGTTACAATATTTTAAGTCAATATTTTTTAAAATAAAATATGTATGACAATCGAATATTTTCAAGTAATTATTGATATAGTTATGATTCTGGTTTTGGATGTTTTGAAGAATGATACAGTGTGATCAAAATTAATTATGATAAATAATTGTCGAATTGAAATATGAAATATGTTTATGGTTATATCAAAGTAAATTTAGATATGTTCGGACATAATTTACATAAGATAACAATATTAATGTCTCTTTGCCCATAAATCAAAGAATATTAATATTTAGACATTTAATTTACATCTTTTAATATATATTATATAATAATAATATTAATCCAGCTATATTCAATCAACTTTGCTAGGTTTTTAAGACAACATCAAATTTTGTATACAAAATAATATTAGATACTATTTCAAATAATTTGCACACACTTCAAATAATATGAATACGTGTACGTTTTAAAATATACAAAAATCATTTTTTAATAGTTTTCAATATAGAGAGAGGAGAATTTTGCTTCTAATGAATGCTGATTTTAAACCCACAACTAACCATCAGTGTCGTATCTAGGCTTGTTCTAAAAACCGGCGTTTAAATAGAGACTAAAAAAGATGAATTTTTCTTAGTCTTTAGATGAAGTCAATTTAATATTGACCATTAGATTAAAAAAGAAAAATAAAGGATAACCGGTTACCCTGGTTAAGAACAAAAAAAATAATTTGGCTTCATAAATCATAATCCTATTTTCTACGAACGACAAACATATTTGAATAAAAATATTCGAATAAAAAATATATAAATAAAAATATTTGTATGATAAATATTTGAATAAAAATATATAAATAAAAATATATGTTTAATAAATATTTGAATAATAAATATAGGAATAAAAATATTCATATGATAAATATTTGAATAAAAATATTCGTATAATAAATATTAAAATAAAAATATTCGAATAAAAATATTAAATAAAAATTTTTGAATAAAAAATATACAAATAAAAATATTTATATAATAAATATTCAAAAAAATATTAGAATAAAAAATATATGAATAAAAATATTTGTTTAATAAATATTCGAATAATAAATATTGGAATAAAAATATTCATATAATAAATATTCGAATAAAAATATTCATATAATAAATATTCAACTAAAAATATTCGTATAATAAATATTCAAATAAAAATATTCATATAATAAAAATTCGAATAAAAATATTCAAATAATAATATTTGAATAAAAATATTCGTATAGTAAATATTAGAATAATAAATATAGAAATAAAAAAAAATCATATGATAAATATTCGAATAAAAATATTTAAATATTTTTATTCGTATATTTTTTATTCTAACATTTTTATTTGAATATTTCATATATGAATGTTTAATAAAAATATTCATATAATAAATATTCAAATAAAAATATTTGAATATTTTTTTTCGTAAATTAGATATTTAATATATGAATGTTAAATAATAGTCAAAATATTTGAATTTTATTCGAACATTTAAAATATCAAATTTGATTTGGATGTTAAATTAATAAATATTTAAAACATTAAATCATAATATACGGATATTTAATATTCGAATCAAAATATTTTAATATTTTAATTAAAATATCTAATAAATTTGATTTGAATATGAGAAGTTGGAAGGATTTGTGTACATACATTTTTTCTTACGGTTTTCGTAACCATTTGTGTATACTTTATAGAGATTTGTGTACATACACAAATCCTTACCATATTTGTACCAATTTATGTATTCTCGTAGGAAATTGTGTATGTACACAAATCCTTACCCTTGGATGTCCTCCTTTAGCTCATGGTTTCAAGTCGTAAGGATTTGTGTATATACCTTTGTCTTTACAATTTTCGTAAGTCGTGTATATTTTGTAAGGAATTGTGTACATACACAAATTCTTACCATTTTTATGTCATATTATGTATTCTCGTAACCAATTGTGTATGTACACAAATCCTTACGTTTGTAACAATTTACGTATATACTTTTTTGCTTACAGTTTTTGTAAGAAATTGTGTACAAATTTCATAACTAATTGTGTACATAAATGATCGGGTAAATCGGTAGGTATTTTTTTAGTTGTTTTTTAAAGGTCGTTTCCTAGAACGACCCATGAGCAGGATGGGCAATTGTCAGGCCTAAAATTTTTATAATTAAATATATTTGAAAAAAATAATGGTTAATTTTTTTCTCAATCTTAGAATTTGTAGAAAATAATTTTTATTATTAGAATTTGAATTATTTTCTCCATCTTTGTTAGCAGGGTTTAATTTTATATCAATATTTATTATTAAAGAATTTAATTTTTTTAATATTTATTATTATCAACATAATTTAAAATTTTAATTTTTTTAATACTTATATTAAGGGTTTAATTTTTTCAATACTTGTTATTAGTGGCAAACAATTTTTTTAATATTTGTTATTAAGGGTTTGTTTTTTAAGTTTAATTTTCTTTGTTAACAATTGTTATTCAGGGTCTTATTTTTCTGTACATGTTATTCGAACTAGGGGTGAACAAAACTTGACTCAACTCGAAAAAAATGAATAACTCGATTCGATTTGAGGCAAAAATACTTGATTCGTTTTGACTCGATTCAAAATTTTTTAGATTCGACTCGAAAAAATTTCAAATAAAGTTCATGTTGTAAAATAGAAATTCAAATAACTCTAATAAAACAAAAATTTTAGTAATTAAAGGATTTATTTTTAAGTTTAAGACGAGTCTCTCAACTTTTTATGATATATAATGATATATAAAAATATAAAGACTATTGCTACATATAAATATATATACATATCTTATATGATCAGAAAAAATCGTTTAAATTGAAATCAAATCATACTATAACATGATAAATAATTACAATTAAATATTTATAGGAACTCAAAAATTCGACTTGATTCGGCTCGACTCGAATTTCTTAAACTCGACTCGAACCGAAAAAATTTCAAATAAAGTTTGAGTTATAAAATATGACTCGTTAACTCGAATAACTCGAAAATTTTTTACTTGACTCCACTTAATCGAATACTCACCCCAAATTAGAACCCCATTTTATTTTTTTTAATATTTGTTATAATGAATATACTTTTAAAATTTTTAATTTTTTCAATATTTGTTATTAGAGTTTCAAAAAATTTTAATGCTTGTAATTATGTACCTACAGTTAATTTTGTTTTTAAATATTTGTTATTAGGGACAATAATTTAAATAATGACCTGTAATTGTAATAACGACTGTTATATAACGATAACGAAATTATCCAAAACTACAATATCCACAACTGTTATATTCATAATAGCATATGTTATTAAACAAATTCACAATCTCGATACTCACAATGACCGTAATAACAATAGTTATTTTCGCAATCGCGACAAACGCAACATGACCAAAAATGCAACCGTAACTATAATTTAAAATTTTAGTTAGAACCCAATCCTTTTGTTTGTCTTAGGGCTATTAAAATCTCAGAAACGAGTCTACTTACTGCCATAATTATCTTCTCTAAGGGTGAGTATTCGATCGAGTCGAGTCAAAAAATTTCGAGTTATTCGAGTTGACGAGTCATATTTTACAACAAACTTTATTTGAAAATTTTCAGTTCGAATCGAGTTTAAAAATTCGATTCGATTTGAATTGAGTCGAATTTCCGAGTTCCTATAAATATTTAATTGTAATTATTTATCATGATTTTTATTCATATGTAGCAATATTTTTTTATATTTTTATGTATCAATGTATATATATCATAAAAATTGAGAGATTCGTCTCAAACTTAAAAATTAATTCTTTAATTACTAAAAATTTTGAGTTATTCGAGTTATTCGAATTTTCATTTTACAACTCGAACTTATTTGCAATTTTTCGAGTCGAATCTATGAAATTTCGAGTCGAGTCAAAACGAGTCGAGTATTTTTGCCTCGAGTTGAATTGAATTATTCGATTTTTTTGAGTCGAGTTGATTTTTATTCATCCCTAATCTTCTCTTTTTTTAGTAATTAAATATTTTTTAATAATTTTAAAGGTGAATATAAGGTAATATTTATCCATATTTTTTAATCATTTTATAAAACACACATAGGCAGCAGAAATCTCGCATTTTCCCCTTCACGTATAATATCAAGGCAGTGTAATAAAACCATCCTATGTGTATTTTGTCACGTTGCACCTAATTTGAAACCACCACAGATAAGTATCAGTGGAAACTAAGCCTCTCTAGTCTCTGGTTATAAATAGCGTCCCTTTTCCTATACTTCATTGCCTCTTCAGCTGTTCTCATTGCTTTTGGTATACAGACCTTTCCTTTGCTCTTCCTCCGTGTAAGGCTTTATTCTCTTCTCTTCTCTTCTCTTCTCTTCTCTTCTTCCTTCCTTCCTTGTTCAGTTGTTTGTTCTATATTCAGGTTTGATTTTCATAGACTCGTCGAGAAGCTTGGTTTTATATATAGCTCTTCACTTTTTTTTTAAATAAAATTTATTGGCTTTAATCTCATGGATTTTTTAGGATCTAAATCTTATATATGACATGGGGAATGGTGTGTTGTTCTCATCCTTTGGTTCTTGGTCAATTATTAATATTTTGATTATTTTTTTATGTTGCTTGGGATTAATGTAACATACACACGAAATCCCATTTTCTTGTCCCTTTTAACTACAAAATTGATTGAAGTATGGGAAGTTGAGATAAAATCTCTAGAAATAATCACAAAAAGGTGATGTTTTAATTTTAATCAACATGTTTCTCCCTCTCTCTTAATTTTTTATCTTTAGATTTATATTTTTTTAAATATCAACGAAAATAAATCCAGTGATTAATCGTTCATGTTATGTTAGTTTTCAGAATAGATCTCATTCAGATTTATGTTATTTGGTGTTATGCTTTTCAATTTTGTTCAATTTTACAAAGTTTTATGCGATTGTATGATTGTTTCTTAGATGTTTATATCCTAATAACATGAATTTGTATTGTCAAAAATGATTTTGCCATAACTTGGGTCTATATAGATATATGATCTTTTAGGTTGAAACAACAATATTTTTGTTGCTCAAGAATTTTTTAGTTTTCGGTAATTGAAATAATTTTGATTAAATTTAGAGTCGAGTTAATTTAGATTTGTCTTTCGGATTGAATTATATACCTTTATTTGTTAGACTTTTAAGGAAATGGAAAATGAGGAATTCTATTTATTTTAGTAAAACACATATAACAAGTAAATTAATAGGGTATTTGATTTTAGGGACGGAATTAAAGAAGGGGTAGGCGGAGACGTGGCTTCCGGTTTATTTTGGTTTAATGATAATTTAGGTTTTTTAAATTTAAATATTAACAAATTAGGCATTGGGTTTCCGAATTTTGAATTTAAATATTAAAGTTCGATAATTTAATATTTTTTAGATATTTAATCTTAGTTTCGTCATTATTCGATTTTCGAAGTTAACTTGGGGCTTTTGTTTTCAGATCTTATATTTTTTAGCCAGAATGCAAAGCCAAGGTGATGAAGGCAGTAACTCTAGAGAAACCCCGACCTTAAGGCCTTTCCTAGAGAACATTGGGATGAACCCTAATAATGACTCTAGCAATGACAACCATGGCACCATTGCTCCATCAATTGTGCCAGGTCAGGGTCAAGGTCAAGGTCAAAGGACTGGTTCTGTTCCACTCCAGCTAGACCTGAACGAGCCACTACAGTTAACGGTGGATCTTTCTAGAACAGAAAGGTCATCCGGCAATCAACAAATCCTAGCATCTGGTCAGTCAAGGCTGTTATGCAAAAGAAGAACGCCTGAAGTGCCACAGCCACAAAATCATGTCGTGATCAACATCTCAACTGCAGCTAGCTCTTCCAACAATGACACTCATTTGGCTCGACATGTGGCTCCTCCGGCCATACAGATCGGACAAACCGACAACTTTCAGAGAAATACTCGGCCGAGAACAATTGTAAGCCAACGGAACTCACAACAAGTGCCGGTTCGGGCAAATCCTGCCATGTTGCACCAGCACCAGCAGGAGCAACCTATTGTAGTAGTCCCTAATCCATTGCAAACTCCGCTACCTTCTCAGAGCTGGAATGGGCCGACCATGCCAGCGCGTGGTTATCCATCTTTTGATTATCCACCTAGGATGACTCAATCGGCAAACATGTACTCGGCCAATCGGAATCCAAACTTTCTCAGAAACTATACGTCCTCTTCGGGAATCCAAGCCGGTTCAGGCATGTATACTTCACCATATTCGTCCTTGGAGTACCGTCAACCAAGTATGGCTGAACAAACTGCAGAAAGAATTCCATATTTTCTCGCCCGCGTTGAGGCCCTGAGGATGGCGCATGACTTCCCCTTATATGATGCTGATAGTTTTACTGTTGAAGAGTGGGAAATGATGATTATGAATAATTTTCATGGGCGAACTCAGGTTCCTCCAAGGTCCGGAGATATTGTTTCTGAGAGACTCGGTGTCGGTGGTAATAATTCTCTACTCGCACATATACTGGTATCTCAAATTGCTGAGCTAAGGAGAAGACTAATGTATCAGGTTTACTAATTACACTCTTTTCTTCATAAATATTGCTTCCATTTAGTCGGCTTTAGGAACTAAATATGTCTTTGCCACGACAGCTTCGCAATTACCTTCGACTTGTTCATCGGACCGGAGGCTTACGGATCGAGGTAAGGTTTAAGCTTGTTCGTTAGTTCTTAAACTTGCTGTCATATATCTAGGTTTTTACTCGTATTTTTGTTGGCCAGGATGCTACGGAAATGGGTCGTTCGTTTATGCTGGGGTTGTATGAGTTAGAATGTGTTGATGATGACATGCACCTGGATGTTGAGTACATCTCTTATGAGGTAACATTTCAAATCTTTATAATTTCAATATTTCATGCTCTTGATTTCAGATTTTTGTTAATCCTGAATATCATTTCTTGGTTTAGGAACTGCTGGGTCCGGTAGAGCAAAGCAGGAACTTTAGCATTAAGCTAAACGTGGCAACTATTAAGGCCAATCTGAGGAGACGCAGATTTCAGCCCATCTCAACGGAACCTACTGCCGAAGCTGAACAATGCTGTATCTGTCAGGTTATATAAGTCCATTTTAATCGCGATGAATGCAGAACGAAACGACTGTGATTTAAATCTCTGATAGAAATGGAATGTAACCGTGGATTCTGTGTTTTGGAACTGTATACAGGAGGATTATGCCGATGGAGAAGAGCTTGGTAAACTGGACTGTCGACATGATTTTCACTTCGAGTGCATTAAGCAATGGCTTAGGCGGAAGAATCTGTGCCCCATATGCAAGAAGATAGGCTTGGCTGTCATGAATCCATGATCTGACAAAACATCATATGCTGATGTTTTAATCTGATTGTTCACTTCAGTATCTTTATCTTCGTTGTTGTTTGTTTGTTTCCTTTCCATTTGCTGGGACTGTTTTACTGTTAACTGCTGGTGTTAAGGCTTTGGACCTTCAGAATTATCGTTAAGATAAAAATAATAATTCTCCTTGGAACAATACTTTTTGATGTTTTTATTTAACTAGTTCGAGAGATAGTTTACCAATTAACATATTGCAATTTACAAAACTAAAAACGCGTCGGCATAGCCATAGGACATGTTCGATGGAACGATTGAATAGTGTCGAGAAATGTTTTACTCAAAGAAAGTAAATGATATGAGATAAATCGTGGTTTATTTGAATTTGATTTGATCGAAATTTGGTTAAAGTTTTATTTGATTAAACTTAACCTGATCTCAAACTCACTTCGAGTTCTTAACAAACCGAGCCACCAGATATTTTACTTGAAAAGCTCATTAGTTACTCGAAAATATAAAATATCAATTTTTTTTTTAAAATTTTTATAATTTAAAATTTAAATTTTTAAAACTTAAAACTCTAAAATATAAAGTCTAAAGAAAAGTATAAACTCTAAACTCTAAATTCTAAATTATAAACCCAATGACCTAAACCTATAAACCTTAAATTAACGTCTTATACTTTAAAATTAACAAGCTTTGGTTTACACAATTTGTGTATCAATTTTTTTTACAATATTTTAAATGAGTCATGACAAATGATAAACTACTGGAGTCCGATGGTATCAAAGATCAGTTAACACTTACTCGGTTGAGCTTAAATAAAGCTCGAACTCGACTTAAAATCATAACAAGTCGAATTAAGTTTAGCATTACTCAAACTGAACTCAACTTCAAAATTACTCGACCCGATTGACATGACCCGAAACAAAAATACCAGGTAATTCCCAAAAAAATTATTCGACTGGACCGGATACCCATCCTGATAATTATTGGGTCGGGCTTGGATAGAATTTTTTAATTCTCGGGTACCCAACTCGACTAGTTTTATCATATATTTTTTAATTTTAAATTATATTTTTTAGATTTCTTTGATATTTGTTTTAGTTTTAAAATTTTAAATATATTTTTATTAATTTGCTAATACCAAAAAGAAAAAACGAGATTAATATTTTTAATATCATTTTAATGATAAAATCTAATAAATATAGAACTATATATGCATATATATTAAATGTTCTAAAATTAACTTTAAATCATTTATTTTTATATTTAATTATGTCTTATGAAATTTTAAAATCTATATGTTTAATATGTGAATTTTTTAATTTTAAAATAAAAAATAATAATTAATAATCGGATACTTGTTACCCGTTTAGTCGGGTTAGGGATGAGCAAAACTCGACTCGACTCGAAAAAATTGAACAATTCGTTTCGAGACAAAAATACACGACTCGTTTTGATTCGACTCAAAATTTTATAGACTCGATTCGACTCGAAAAAATTTCAAATAAAGTTTGAGTTGTAAAATAGAAACTCAAATAACTCAAATAACTCGAAATTTTTAATAATTAAAGGAATAATTTTTAAGTTTAAGACGAATCTCTCAATTTCTTATGATAGATATACATTTATATATAAAAATATAAAGAAATATTGCTACATATGAAAAAAATATACATGTATATCTTATATGATTAGAGAAAGTCGTTTAAATTGGAATCAAATCATACTATAACATGATAAATAATTATAATTAAATATTTATAGGAACTTGAAAACTCGACTCGATTCGACTCGACTCGAATTTTTTAAACTCAACTAGAACCGAAAAAATTTCAAATAAAGTTTGAGTTGTAAAATATGACTCGTCAACTCGAATAACTCGAAATTTTTGACTCGACTTGACTCGATCGAATACTCACCCCTAAGTCGGGTATTGAAATTTTATGGATACCCGATAATAGTTACTCAATTTAAATGGGTCGATACACAAACCAAATTTTTACTATCCAAAAAAACCAAGTATCTAATTTTTTTAGGAACCAATTATGAACACACCTAATTTATATCTTTAAGATTAAATATTTAAAAATTGAATACCCGACGATAAACGCCTCCACTTTACGCCCCTAGTTTCACTAGTCCGTAACTGAATCTGATGACATCTTTGAATGCTAGCTTATCCGTTATACTTTGAATACTGTCAAGAAATTTACCTTCGATTCTGATCAAAAGTATCTTCTTCAAATAATTAAACTCATCCTGTAAGATTAGAGACTATATTTTTGTTTGTCAAAACTAATTATTTATGTATATAAAATTTTCAATTTAGCAAGTATATTAACTAATCGTGGTCGAGAAAATGAAAATAAAAAAAATGGAATATATATCTTATAAATTTGGCACAATCTTTTACTTCTTAAATGTGTTTCTTTTCATACCTCTTATTAAAAAAAATTCAAAAAATTAAATATAGCACTCTCGACCTGGTGTCATATTGGGCCTCCGGCTCAAAACCTATGTTTCAAAAAAAATTTCAAAAGCCCAACAAAAGTTAAGTGCAAATCCATTTTCATCATAAACCCGTAAAATATAAAATCCGAGTAACATAAAATATTTGGAGCTCCCAAAATATTACAGTCCAATTCAAAAGCATTCGACCAAATAAAATAAAATAAAGTTACAAATTATACATATAGGGTCCTAAGTACATAACCCACTATGCCTAATAGCAGTACTCTGACAATAGATGTCGATTCTGAACCCACCACGATGATGCCCCTCTAAAAGCCTACCTTAACCTACGCACGAAAAACACATTTCGAACGTTGAGCTACTAAAGCTCAATGGGTACTCGACCAACCGGTCCACATAAAGTATAGCATAAAATAAGCATAGCAACATGAATGTTGACATGGCATGAGCACGATGATGCTACCATAACCGTCTAAACACATGATATCAAGATGACATATATCGGCACATAGAATATGCATAACAAGAGAAGACCACACAACATCTCAAGTTCTTATCTCGTATTTATGTCTCATATATATATATATATATATATAACGGTGTCTATATCACTTAATAGTAGTATAGAAGTAAGGGACTCATCAACACTAAACAAGGTTCGTGGCATGCTACTCCACATAATACGTTAAGGAACCCATCAGCACTAAGCAAGGTCCTAGCTGGTCTTTCGCATAATATAATATCGATAACTCATCAGCACTAAGCAAGGTTATTAGTGTTACTATAATATAATATAATATGATATAATATTTATCAATAGTAATCCATCAGCACTAAGCAAGGTTACTAGGTATCATATCTCGTACGTAATATACTCTAGCCAACCCATCAGCACTAAGCAAAGTTCCTAATAAGCTACATGACTCAAACATGTCACATTAAACCCTTAATGGTTCCACATAACGGTTTATTCCACTAGACTCTATTTATTATTTGGTTATCTAATTAACGGGGTTAGGAGCTATTTCTCGGTTTAAAGTTTATTTTATAGTTTAGACAATCTCTAAGAACCCCTATGGTAATATTATGAGACTTCCCAACTCGTCCCTAAAAGCATGGGGAAAATTACTCAGAGGTATCGATACCCCTACATGGAGTATTGAAACACCCTATATCGATACCCTCACCAAGGGGGTATCGAAATGATCGGTATCGGTACCCTCCCTAAAGGGGTATCGAAACCCTTTGACCAAACTTCTAAGTCAACTAAGGAGGTCTTATCCGCTTCGAAATGGGTCACTAAACAACTCGATATCGAAACACGGGTAAAATGTATCGATACGTCTGCCTTTCTTGTCTAAGTTTCCTTTCAAGGGTATCGAAATACCCCTCAGGTGTATCAATATCCCCTGCATGATATGTGCAGTTTTGATACTTCTAACACTTAGAACTCTATCTAAAAATTATCCTTTCGATCCCAAATTGATCCTAGATTCTAAGGGAGTGATTCTAAGCATGTTTAAACCAGTTTTACAAAGGCTCGTCACTTAAGATCAAATCCACCATTAAAGGCCTTCTAAAGCTACCAAGCATATCATGACAATCAACAAGCATGCATTTAAACTTAAAACATGATATGCATGATGAGTAAGGGTTAGATAAGTACCAACTTTAGCAACAAAAACAACAAACTCGAGCTCCTAGTTCAACCTTAAGATTTCTCTTTGCTCAAGCTTGAAGATGACTCCCCCACTTGTTTCTCTACAAAGGGAAAGATAAGAACAACTTAGAACCACCCTAGGATAATCTTCAAAGCTTAAAAACACTAAAAAGCTGGGATTAAGCTCCACAAAATCCATTCCCAAGTTCAAGCTTAAACTCCTTCAAACCATCATCTTCACCAAACTTATACATTCTTACCTTTTTTATAGATCCTTGAAAGCCCTACAACCCTTCTTCTAACATCAAAACGAGATTATCACAAGTAACTCTAAAGATTCTACCTTTTCTTACTTTCTTTCCCTTGCAACAAGATGGAGAAGATGAGAAAATAAGAGAGAGAAAAGATGAGCTCACTCTCTGTCGGAAAAATTAACACCCCTAACTTCTCTTGTCTCCCTTTATATTTAGGCATTTACCATAATGCCCCTCTTTGTACAAGGCCTCACTTAACACTCAACTCAAAACCCAACAACTAAGAGTCCAACAAGGCCCAATTACTCAAACCGGGGCCCAAAATCAAAACTCAACTCCTCGGTTTAACCCACACTTGGATCCCGAATCCGAGTTGTGACATTAATTTTATTTTAAATCTTAACCCTAATTTTTTACATCCTAAACTTTAAACCTTGCACCTTAAAAAAATCTAGCCCTAATTCTCTAAATCCTAACTAC
This sequence comes from Abelmoschus esculentus, assembly GCA_035048815.1. Taxonomy (NCBI): domain Eukaryota; kingdom Viridiplantae; phylum Streptophyta; class Magnoliopsida; order Malvales; family Malvaceae; genus Abelmoschus; species Abelmoschus esculentus. The sequence goes on from JAUCBN010000036.1 coordinate 12,331,020, forward strand.
AACTTTTAACTTTAAACCCTAAACATGTTAATTTAAAATAAAAACATTAATAAAGATGCGATTAAAAAATAAACGATTTGGTCACTGTAGATTATCTCAGTTTCCTTCATCTATTTTTCCCATTTGTTTTGTTCTCTGACAAAGGGTTCAGACGGCGAAATTTAATAATAAAAGTTTTTGTTATTTTTTTTACAAATTTAAATTTTAATATTTATCTTTAAAATATAATGTCTCTACTAAATATAAAAAAAATAACGGACAAACGAGGGCCATGTTCCTTTGTTTCTCTTGTATTATTATTAAAAAACTCAAAGTAAATAACTATTTTTTTTCATAAAATATAAAAATATATTTTTAATATTTAATTAAATAGTTATTTTAGTCTATTTTTTAAATAATTTAATTTTTAATATTATATTTTGGGGCAAAATTATTCCTTTATAGATAAAATATTAAAAAATTATCAGTAAATAATTTAGAATTACTTAAAAAAATGATAAACTAATATAAAAATTTATTTTATATTTTATATAATTTTATAAAATTATTTTTTGATTAATGTAATATTTTTTCAAGTTACATATTTATTTATATGATATTATCATGTCAGCATACATTATCATATAGGTTTGTACTTTCTTTTCAAGTTATTTTCTTTAGTTGACTGATAATTTTTATCTGTAAAAACATTATTTTGATCCAAAATAAAATATTGAGCGTTGAATTACTCTAAAAATAAAGACTAAAATAACTATTCAGTCAAATATTAAAGATATTCTTTGATCTTATATTTTTTTTATCGGGACTCATTCTCCAAGTCTAAGACTTCATTTTTTTTAGTTGTTTGGGTCTTCAATGTTTGTTTGTTGGTCATTTTTTCGTCGAGCAATATCGGCTTGGTCTTTGATGGAGGTTGTCTACTATTTTTAATGTTTAAATGAATATTTAATATTTTAAAATTAAAAATAATTTTTTTCAAATTTAATTTTAAAATTTTACTCTATAATAATTAAAAAGTAATATATATATATATATTCATGTAGAAAAAGAGGTATTTCTTAAAAAATTAAAATTTCATCTATAACTTCGTTAATTTATCAAAAATATAAGTCATAAAAATATGATTTTGTTATGAATATTATATATATGAATGTCTATCATAATAAGAACTCTATTATTAGAAATATTATATTCATTAATTAGAGTTTAATACATTATGTACTGCTTATGCCTATAAATAGATGAGTTTGTGAAGGCATCGTATACAAGTAAATATTGAGAATAATACAAATATCTCTTTTTATATCTTCTCTTTGCTCTTTCATTCTTGTTTTATTTCTTCATTATTTTATTTATAACACGTTATCAGCACGAGACTCTAACCAATGGAGGCATTTATCGTTCGAATCTTGAAAGAATTATTGAAAAGAATTTGTTACTAGCATAAATCAAAGATAAGTTCTACTCCCTCAATTATATTTTAATTATCGGTTATATTTTCTCTCTTGATCTTTGATTTGATTTTTAATTTATTAAAAAATCTTTGGTTGTTTGGTATTTGTGTAGCGATAAAGTGGTTCAAATACCGTGGTTCTTATTGACAATTACCGAAAAAAATTTTAACAAGATATTGGTAACTAAATCTACCATATAATGAAAAGTTCGGTATGTTTTACTTATTTAATTTGAGATTTTTGTCTTTATTATAACAAATATTTGTTTATTTTATTATTATGATAAAAGTTTATGTTTTAATCATGTTTTGAGTATTAGATGATATTAGAACCAATATTAAACCTTTAATTAATATGTTCTTTGTTATGTTGGTTTAATCCGAGTATATTGGTTAGACATCCCATTCTGCGAGGCTATTGGTCTCGAAGGAGGTTCTTTTAAAGGATCTTGTGGACTGGTTTAACAACGTCGCATATAATGATTAAATTTTTGTTCCTTATTGTATATATATTGGTTCATCAATTACTATTTAATAGTATGAATATTATAAAGTTTATATTTGCTTGAAAGCAATACTATTTTATGTCAAAAAAAATCAACTATAAACTTCTCCCAAGTTCAAGTTATGAAAATAATCTTGATCAAAGAATTTATATGGGAGGCATTCCCTGAAGTGAATGCAAGGTATGATGATTATTCCATGCGATTATTTGATTTATGTCATTCCCTAAAGTGAATACAAGCATGATGTTTATTCAATGCGATTATTGAATTTGATTCATTCCTTGAAGTGAATGTAAACGTGATAATTCACTATATGGCTAGTGAATAAAACTCAATTATGTACAAGAGTATAACTGATGAGGATATGTTAGAAAAACATACTCCACTTTTCACACATTAATATTGTCTTACAGACATAATATCATACAAGGGTTTTAAATATCTATCAGTCTTCGCTCCATTCCCTGAAGTGAATATGATATTTTATAGCAGAAAAAATGAATGCCACATTAGTAATTATGGTCATAATTGGGATCATAAAATAGACATGGATAAGATGATTATTTTGAGAATGCTTATATTCACAAGAAGTAAAATTATAAAGATGACGAATGATAGAGATTATATCAAAATCTTTATGTTATCAATGCGTTGGTACAGACCATTGATCTTGTACTTGTCAAACGCCGAAGTATTATGGACTTTATCCATAATCATGAAAGATAAATTAAAAAAAAATATAAACAGATTTTCTTTGTGGCGAAAATAATGGCGTTATTGATACAACTCAATTGGATATTAATAATTTTTCTCATAACCCTTTAAGGGAATAATTTGTCATTTATTTTCTTTATAAATTCTAAAAGGAATAATTGATCTTTATTTTATTTTGTTTAATGTTAATTTATTTATTTATGTTAATTTACTTTTATTCATTATTTATTTATGTTAACGTACTTTATATATTATTTATTTATCTTTTATGTTAATTTTTCCTTTAAAAGAATATGATTACTTCCGAAATAAAATATACGATAATTTATGGTGATTTATACTTAGCAGATAGTGCAAGTACTCATACAATATTTAAATATAAGAAATGTTTTCCTATTTAAATACAATGGAAATATGAGTGCTATATCTCAAAGTACTGAAATATTAATTCTTCGGAAGATCTTTTGAGAGTTTATCTTTGATAGATAACTGATTTGATATAATATGATATATTTAATATTTTGCCATTTCCTGAAGTGAATGGTACAAAGCACATATTTTTCATTCCCCGAAGTGAATGAAATAAAACACATATTAAAAGGTGCATGGTCATGCATATTTTCCCATTTTAAATTCAAGGGAAAAATGTGAGTACTATATTCGGAAGTACTAATATCACAGAAGGCTCCGACTGAGCAAATATATTATTGCCATATGGAACTTTATTCCATATTTAAAGTGCATTATGCTCGTCAAAGTCGCAAAGAGACTTATTGAATTTTAAAGATATTTGCAAAAATATATTGAGAATATCTATCAAAGGGATGTTGATTATCTCAATGTTACGAGTATAATGCAATAAGAAAATTTTGATAAAATTACATGCATTGTCATCCATATTGTACTACATAAGAATTAGTACAAATTGAAGCTCATGCTATTGTAAACTAGATGTTTACTGATAATTTTATTTGGCATGACCGGTTAGACCATCTCGGTTCAATTATGATGCGAAAATTTACTAATACTTTTATGTGGTCATTTATTGAAGAACTAAGATTTTCTTCAAGGTAATATTTCACGTGATACTTGCTATGGAAGCAATTTGATTATTCAATCATCAACATCTAAGATAGAGTGCTATTAATTTTCTGGAACGGATACAAGGTGATATATATGGGCTCATACACCTTTCTTAAAAACCATCTAGATATTTTATGATTTTTATCGATGCATCGACTAGATGGTTATGTGTATCCTTATTATTAACCCGCAATTTGTTGTTTGCGAGGCTACTTGCTCAGTTGATAAAATTACGAGCACATTTTCCAAATTATTTTATAAAGACAATCAGTTTTGATAATGTTCATAACATGTAATTTTACATGTAGTATCACAAATTCGCATCAAGCCAACAAATAATCATAAGTTCTCCCTATTACAAATGTTTTTTGGTTAAGAACCAAATATTTCTCATCTTAGATTTTTTTTGTGTGCGATATATGTTTTAATTATTCCACTGTAACACACAAAGATAAGTTTTATAGGGAATATGTATCAGATTTAAATATCTTAAGCTTCTAATAGGAATTTATTTACAACTCGATTTATTGACTATCATATTAATGAGTCAATTTACCAACATTAGGGGGAGAAAATAAATAGCTGGAGAAAGAAATAAGTTGGAATAAATTATCATTTTCTCTTTTTGGTCCACGTGTTATACAATGTGAACTATAAGTTCAATGGATAATTTATTTAGCAAATCAATTGCCAGATGATTTTGCTAACCATAAAAGAGTGACTAAGTCACGTATACCAGCTATGAATGCTCCATTTAAATTTGATGTCATGGAATAACAAATTCTAGTTGCTAATGAGTCTAACTTACGCTTGAAGCGTAGTAGACAAGTAAGTTCCAAAGAAATCCTCGAAAAAAAAGGAGCTATATTTTATGATGGTCTGATCGAGGAATTAATGATTATAAAATCTGTATAAGAGATTAAATGGTCTCCAACAGAGACATTGACATGACTCAGGTACCTGATAATAAAGAGATCTCAATATATTATGTCATGTCTGTTATAAGTGGAATTGAAATTAAATCGATGTCATTTATATATTTGCATGCAATATAGTACTAGAGATTTTATTTGATAATATGGATCATGAATCATTGCCAATTGGGCAATGTAAACAAAGAAATGATTGACCAACATGAAAGAGACAATTGAGGCAAAACTAAAATCTTTTTTGAAAAGAGAAGTATTTGAGCCTATAGCCCGTACATTGAAATTTGTAAAACTCGTGGATATAAACGAGCCTTTGTAGGAAAGAGAAATCAAAAGGGGAAATCATGAGATATAAGCTCATTTGGTTGCACAAGGATTCTCACAAAGACATGAAATTGATTATGAGGAAAATACATTCCTCGATGGTGGATGGAACTACTTTTAGATTTTGATCAGTCTGGCAATAAATAAAATTACTCGGTTTCTGCCCAATAGATATTGTTACATCATATTTGATAGGGTCTCTTGACAATAATATTTACAAGAAAATTCCGAAAAGATTTAGATTGTCACAAGCAATTCATTCAAGTTCTCGAGAACATTATTCAATCATACTGAATATATGTTTATGAATTGAAATAATTTAGGCGTATTTGATATAATCGCCTCATTGAATACTTATTTAGTATGATGCTATATGAATTATTTAATTTCTTCCGACCATTTTTATTAAGAGATTTAGCTCTGAATTTTTATTATGGTGTATGCCGATGATTTGAATATCATTGAGACTCGTGAAGAGATCTTCTTAAATCTTTGTGCATCAATCGACATACAAAAAAGATATTTAAAGAGACTTTATTGCATAACGCGTATTTATTGATCACCCTTATGGTTTCTATGTCTCTTAATGTAAATAATCTACCTCAATATTTGAGGATAGTATTTAATATTTAATTATAGAGATTCAAAGATATTATGTGATGTTTTCATGAGGGGGAGTAAATACGCGTTACACTCTTTTTCCCTTAACCAATGTTTTGTTCCAATGGGTTTTCCTGGTAAGGTTTTTAATGAAGCAACATGTTATGCGTATCAAAGATATGTGTACTCTTTTTCCTTCACTTAGATTTTTTTCTCACAGGGTTTTTATCTTAGCAAGGTTTTAACGAGGCATATTATCTTTATAGACATCCAAGGGGGAGTGTTATGAATATTATCTATACGGATGTCTATCATAATAAGAACTCTATCATTAGAAATATTATCTTCATTAATTAGAGTTTAATACATTATGTACTGCTTATGCCTATAAATAGATGAGTTTGTGAAGGCATTATATACAAGTAAATATTGAGAATAATACAAATATTTCTCTTTATATTTCTCTTTGTTCTTTCATTCTTGTTCTTTATTCTTGTTTTATTTCTTCATTATTTTGTTTATAACAGATGTTTTTTACCTTTAATTTTACTTGAATATGATTTTTAAATTAATTTAATGCTTCATAACTAAATTAAATTTTTACATTAGAAGACTTACATGATATAAAATAGAAGAGTCTTTTTAGAGAATAAATGGGGCCTGGGGGTCTTCATTTGTTATTATTTTACTTCTCTATTTAAATAAGACTATTTTTGTAACATGGACTGGGCTCTGACCAAGATAGACCTAGGTCAAGATCCACTCACCAAAATCTTCTATCGTCCAAACAATTCACATCATCCTTCCCACTTGGAAATTTGTCTAAATATTTCCTTTTAAGGACTTATTTGGAACTTTACCCTCCATTTGAAAAATATCTTCTATTCGATTAATGTAAGGATAATTCGCGTGTTGTCGGACACAATTTTAAAAATCATACGCGAATCTAGATGTCCACGCATTTCTTGAAAATTATGCAACAGGAACGGATGCAAAGCGACACTGATGTGTCACAGTATAATGGATAGAGTAAACAAAACGTCACTAGAAAAAATATATTATTATAAAATGGTATAAAGTCAAGAAATATCTACAACATTTAATCGAATAATTATTTTAATTTACTTTTTTAAAATAATTTTATTTATTATTTTGAGTAAAAATGCTTTTTATGAATAAAAATAGACAGTTAACTTATAATAAATAGTTTAAATGATGTGATCAACTTATATAACAATACATATTTATATGATAATATTATATAAATAAATATATAAATTTAAAAAAATATTATATTAATTAAAAAATAATTTAATAAAATTATACAAAACAATATTTATGTTGATTTACTATTTTTAAGTCATTTTAAATTGTTTATCATCAAATTTTAATATTTTTTATTCGTAAATAAATCATTTTTATTCAAAATAAAATATTGAGTACTAAATTATTATGTAAAAATTAAAAGAATTAATTACTTAATTAAATGTAAGAGATAATTATTAAATTTATACCTTATAAAATTAAAACAAACATGTTAATGTCGATATATATTAAGGTTGGAAAATACGCAATATAAACAACTGTTTGAACAATAACGAGTCCCTGTGATTAATTTTTTATTAAATTATTTTTCGGAAGAACTTAAACGATTGAATCCAAACAAATGATTGTTTGGGATAAGGAAGGCAGAGAAAACAATATATATCTATTATGTCATTATTTGACTTTTATTGGATATAGACGCGAGTTTTTATTTAAAAAATAATTTTTTTAAAATTTATTTTAAAATTTATATCAAAAGTTATAATATAAATAAGAGCACGCGACTTACAAATAGTTATTTGGGAGATAAATGTCAACTACAGATGATGTTTTTTATATCAAAATTTTTAATCTATATGAGTAATTGAACGATTTTTGTTGTTGTTGTTTTGAAAGTAAAAAAAGGGAAGAGTTCCCATCTCTCAAGGGAATTCGAGATCACTGCATTAGACAGCTTGAGTAAATGAGACCTGATCACGTTAGGAGATTAAACCCAACACCATACAAGGTATTGCAAGACCTAAGCTCATGAAACGATCCTTTTCCTAGCCGAACTTATCACTAGTTTAAAGTATTTTCTCATCACTAACCAGGTGAGTGTAATGTAGGAACTGATTCGGTTCTATTATGTGAGTTTCTCATATTTTCATAATTTCCACAAATCCACGATCCAATACATGGTTGAGGAGGCGTGTAGATGAGTGGACGGTTAAGGGATAGTGTCGTGTAATTGAGGGGTAGTTTTGTCCAATTGGAGTGATTTTGATGGTAAATCACTCCTATAAATACCCATTGGTATAAGGTCCCTAAACACCAAGAATCAAGATTCACATATTTCATCTAGTGAGATCTCTTGAGTGCTTAGAAGATCTTGGCGTTTTAGTTTCTTTTTGTAGTCGAGTTCTATATTTTCACGGTGGTCCGAGGTGTTACCACGGTGGTTCGAGGTATTAGATGGTGGAACAACCACATCTCAATTAGGCATAAGGTTTTGACAATGGCTGGAAGAATTTATTTCGATCATTTTCTGTTGCGTTTATGCTCGTTTAATTCTTACATTTGGTATTAGAGTCATGTTAAATCTCTGCCTTGTCATGTGAAATTTTTCTCAAAAATTAAAATATCGTTTTGATCTTTAAATTCTGAAATTTTGAGAAAAATTGTATTGTAGAAATTTTACTTTTATAAGATTAATTACTAAAATTTATTAATTTATTTTTACTTAAATAAATTTTAGAAATTAATATAGAGTATATGCCTAAATTAAGATATGTTATAACTTAGTTATATACATAAAATTAGGTACATAAAACTTTAGTACTTATTGCATAAAGCTTTAGCAATAGAACTATATTTTATGTCTAGAGATCTAAATAATTTATTTAATTAGAGAATTAGCCACAACAACTCTAATTAAATAAAGTTATGATAAGGATATCATAAGGACTAGACATAAAACGTTACATAATGAACAAGCAACACTTTAAATAAAATTTAGGGTTAATATCTAGCTAAGTGATTTTAATAATTTTATTTAGTTAAAGACTAGCCACAACATCTTTAATTAAATAAAATTACTAAGGTTAAAAATCACATACAAAAAGCTTGGATATTAAATCCCTTAACATTAATGTAAAAACTATTAGATGAATTTTTATAATTACCCACAGGAGTTATAAAAAGTAAATTTAATAATTTTTACATAAAGGATAGAAAATATTCTATCAAAATGAATCTAATCGAATTAAAAATTTAGCCCACAGACAAGTTTTATGTCACTAGATTCATCATTTCTATAATTTGCATCGGTAAATTATAGCTTATATTATGTCTCAAATTTATGTTAAGCATGTATGTCAATTTATTTTGCAGCATTATTATCTCTGAATATATCTGATAATAGAGTGGATATCCCTGAATTAACTAGTGAGAACTTTAAGTTCTAGAAGGAAGGTATTCTTCTACAATTAGGGTGTATGGATATTGACTATGCTATAAGAAAATCTGAATCATATATTGTAATCACTAATTTTATCCGGGGTGAAAAACCGATTTTTAATTTTCGTTTTTTATTAGAATAATGGGCTTTAATATTATAAAAAAATTAATTATATTGGTATATACTTTAATTTATATATTATCAAATTCAAATAATGTCATATGTGTTCTTATTATCTTTGGTAATATATACATGCTATTTAAATCAAAAGTAAAAAATATTACTATATATTACATTAATACGTTAAAGAAAAAAAAATCTAAAAACATTACAAATGTTATCATTTTTGTTTTTTTTATCTTACTCGCTGCTTTTATTTATTATTATTACTTTATCATTATTATTTTATTATTTGGTTTTCATTATTAGTAGCACTTATTATTTATTAATTATTATTATTATTATTATTTTATTAATATATAACAGATCAAAACCCAATAATAACTAATAAACAACAGCCCAAGTTTATTTAATTTTAAAAAGTCCATGTACAAGCCAGTTCTAATTAAATTATACAAGCCCACAAAATTAATTACAAGAGCCCGTTTTATTTAAGCCAAGAGCATTATGAGAATGTCCAAGAGCTATAGAGAAACAATTTCAGACTTCTCAAAAGTCTTTAGTCAGCACCTTAATTATGAAGTTCACATCTCTAAGGCTCACTACGGTGAAAGGTGTGCATGATCACATCAATAAGATGCGTGATTTGGCAGCTCGACTTAAGGCACTTGAGGTTGAAATGTCTGAATCTTTTCTAGTGCACTATATATTGAACACTCTACCTCCTCAATACGGGCCATTTAAGATCTTTTATAACACACAAAGATAAATGGTCTATTGATAATCTTTTGATCATATGTGATCAAGAAGAGGGTAGGCTCGTACTAGAGATAAGAGAGAGTGCACTGACGGTTACTCAAGGAAAGCATTCAGTCCAAGCCAAGAAAAAGGGGAAAGCAAAAATGCAACCCCAAGCTGACATCAAGAAAGAGTCCACGTGTTTCTTCTGTAAAAAGAAGGGACACATGAAGAAGGACTGTGTCAAGTATAAGGGTTGGCTTGAAAAGAAAGGTAAATCAATCTCACTCGTTTGCTTTGAGTCAAATATGGTTAATGTTAATTATAACACATGGTGGACGGATTCTAGTTCTACAATCCATATCTCAAATTCCTTATAGAGATTAAAAAACCTGAGGGAACCAGTGGAAGCTGAGCGATACATCTATTCAAGAAACAATATGTAATCGCATGTGGAAGCTATTGGGACCTGCGAATTAGTGCTTAGTAGTGGCTTTGTTTTAATTTTAGAAAACAATTTTTATATTCCTACTTTTTTTAGAAATTTAATTTCCATTTCAAGACTTGTACCCTTGGGGTATTATTTTAATTTCTCGAATGTTGGTTTCAATTTATTTTATTAATCTGAAATTGTTGGAAATAAAATTTTATGTGATTGTCTTTACTCTATTGATTTACAAAATAATGTCATAATGTTTTGTACATTCAAACTAGTACTAAGCATTGTGTTATAAATGAAGATTCCTCTATTTTATGGCATCGAAGATTAGGTCATATCTCCATTGAAATGATTAAAAGATTAGTAAATGATGGGGTACTCAATACCTTAGATTTTACTGATTTTGATACTTGTGTAGACTGCATTAAGGGTAAGCAGACTAACAAGTCAAAGAAAGGTTCTAAGAGGAGTTCGACCATATTGGAAATCATCCATTCTGATATCTGTTGCCCAGATATAGATGTGCAAGGTCAGAAATACTTCATCACTTTCATAGATGATTACTCACGATATATGTATCTCTACATGCTTCATCATAAAAGTGAAGCGTTAGAAGCCTTTAAGGTTTTCATGGCTGAAATAGAAAAAAAATGCGGCAAGCAAATAAAGATTGTGAGAACAGATAGAGGTGGTGAGTATTATGGTAGATACACAAAAGATGGACAAGCACATGGTCTACTTACGAAGTTTCTTCAACACAACGGTATAGTTGCCCAATACACCATACCAGGCTCGCCTGATCAGAATGGTGTTGCAGAAAGAAGAAACCGAACTTTAATGGACATGGTGCGAAGTATGCTTAGTAGCTCTAAGCTACCTAAGTCTTTATAGGTGAAGCTCTCAAGACGACTGTGTATATATTAAACAGGGTTCCAACCAAGGCTATCTCAAAGACACCTTTTGAGTTATTCAAAGGTTGGAAACCGAGTTTGCGACATATACGCATATGGGATTGCCCGTCTGAAGTGAGAATTTATAACCCTCAAGAAAATAAACTGGACCCAAAGACTATTAGTGGGTATTTCATTGGATATGCCGAAAAGTCCAAAGGTTATAGATTCTATTGTCCATCTAATAGAACTAGAATTGTGGAATCAAGAAATGCAAATCTCTTGAGAATGACTCAATCAGTGGGAGTGATCTGTCTCAGGATTCAATACCCGTAGATCAACCATCCACTTCAAGGGAGAGATTGGTTATCATATATAACACCCCTCAAGTTCAACCGGGTGTTGAACAACCAATAAATGAAGTTCCACAAGCTGCTGAAAACACTCCAATAGATCAAGTTATTCAAGAAATTCCAGAAATTATTGAACAACTAGTTGAACAACATGATCCACAAGAGAATGTTGGTTCAACATTAAGAAGATCTATTATAGAAAGAAAATCAGCAATTTTTAGTTATTATTTTGTGTATTTACAAGAATCTGATTATAATGTTTGAGCTGAAAATGACCCTAAGTCATTTTCAAGTGTCATGAGCTACAATGAGTCACAATTATGGTATGATGCTATGAAGGATGAGATAAATTTTATGAAGAGCAACGAAGTTTAGGATCTTGTATCATTGCCTCATGGTGTAAAAGCCATTGGATGTAAATGGGTCTTCAAAACAAAAAGATACTCAAAAGGCAACATTGAAAGATATAAAGCAAGACTCATTGATAAAGGATTCACTCAGCGAGAAGGAATCGATTACACTGAGACTTTTAGTTCAATATCTAAGAAAGATTCCTTGTGCATTTTGTTAGCATTAGTAGTTCAATTTGACCTTGAGTTATAACAGATGGATGTGAAAACTACCTTTCTTCATGGTGATCTAGAGAAAGAGGTATACATGAAACAACATGAAGGATTTTACACTAGTGATAGTGATCACTTAGTTTGTAAGTTAAAAAAAATCTATATATGGATTAAAACAAGTCTCCCGACAGTGGTATTTAAAATTCCATGAAGTTATATCTTTATTTGGTTTTGTTGAAAATATCATGGATCAATGTATATACCAGAAGGTCAGTGGGAGTAAAATTTGTTTCCTTATCCTATATGTGGATGACATTTTACTTGCAATAAATGACAGGGGTGTGCTACATGAGGTGAAACAATTTCTTTCTAAAAACTTTGATATGAAACATATGGGTGATGCATCTTATGTCATTGACATTAAGATTCATCGTGATAGACATAAAGGTATCTTAGGTCTATCTCAAGACACCTATATTAACAAAGTTTTAGAAAGATTTCGGATGAAAGATTGTTCATCTAGTGTTGCTCTTGAAAGGTGATAAGTTCAATTTGAACCAATGCCCAAAGAACAAATTTGAGAAGGAGCAAATGAGAAACATTCCATATGCTTCTGTTGTTGGAAGCCTGATGTATGCTCAAGTCTGTACAAGACCTGACATTGTATTTGTCGTTGGAATGTTGGGAAGATATCAGAGTAATCTAGGTATAGACCACTGGAAAGCTACAAAGAAGGTTTTGAGATACCTCAAAGGGACAAAAAAATACATGCTTACATATAGACGATCCGACCATTTGGAGGTGATTGGCTACTCTGATTCAGACTTTACTAGTTGTGTTGATTCACGTAAATCAACATCAGGTTACATATTTATGTTTGCCGGCGGAGCTATATCTTGAAGAAGCATTAAGTAGACCTTAACTGCTACTTCCACTATGGAGGCCGAGTTCGTTTCATGTTTTGAGGCTACCTCACATGGAATATGGTTAAAGAGTTTCATTTCCGGGCTTAGACTTGTGGATTCAATCTCTAGGCTATTAAGGATATATTGTGATAATTTAGCTGCTGTCTTTATGGCTAAGAACATCAAAAGTGAAAGTCGAAGTAAACACATCGACATTAAGTATCTAGAGATAAGGGAACGTGTTAAAGAAAAGAAAGTGGTCATCATTGAGCACATTAACACTGAGCAGATGTTAGCTGATCCTTTGATTAAGGGTATGCCACCACATAAATATAAGGATTATATTGTCACTATGGGACTTGTTCGTACTTTGTAATTTTTATTATAAGAACAATTCAGTTGAGACTCTAATAAAGTTTGATATTTCTCATTTATGTTATGTACACATTAAGTTTATTATTTCGAGAAATATCACTAAAGTTTGGACCTAGAATAAACATTGTGTTTATTCATTAAGTATATGGGCTAAAGTGTTAAGACTTAACGCATTGTGATACATGGAAGATACAACTCAAACATAAGAGGAAATATCGTCATGATTCATACATTATGTTTTAACTTTAAGTTTTCACGGACAATACAAACCGAGTGGGAGAATATAGGAACTGATTCAATTCCATTATGTGAGTTTCTCACATTTCCACAATTCCCACAAATCTACGATCCAATACATGGTTGAGGAGGTGTGTGGATGAGTGGACTGTTGAGGGATAATGCCGAGTAATTGAGGGGCAATTTTGTCCAATTGGAATGATTTTGATGGTAAATAACTCCTATAAATACCCATTGGCTCAAGGTCCCTAAGCACCAAGAATCAAGATTCACATATTCCATCTAGTGAGATCTCTCGAGTGCTTAGAAGATCTTGGCGTTTTAGTTTCTTTTTGTAGCCGAGTTCTATATTTTCACGGTGGTCCGAGGTGTTACCATGGTGGTTCGAGGTGTTAGACGGTGGAGCAACCACATCTCAATTAGGCATAAGGTTTTGACAATGGTTGGAGGTATTTATTTTGATCCTTTTTCGTTGCGTTTATGCTCGTTTAGTGCTTACATGTAAGTGCAAAAGTCTATGATTTCATCCATTTCCTCTGGCTCAACGAGGAGCCTGTCAAGGAGCTGCATTGAGAATCCAAGATATATCAACCGCAACATGGAATAGCTTACAAATATTTGGTACAAAAGTAATGATTCTAATAGAATTTTTATGTTGCCGGAGAATAAATAAGATCACAAGTAAATATTAAATAGAAATAAAAAATAAATAATATTATGTAAATATACAAATAAAATTAAAAAATAATAATAATTAAAAAAAGCTAAAAATATAAGGATATTCGGTTAGCATATATGAAGGGGAGTTAATAGAAGTTAATGGAAATGGGGGATAATAGTGATCGGTGGTTAAAAACTACTACTACATAGGGGGAGGTGATTTTTGCTCTGGGGGGTTATGATTCATGGCCACTGGAAACTCGAACAAGACAAGCAACTATGCTTAAGGATGAAAGCATTTTAATGGTCTTTAAGGGCACAATCTTAAAATACCAAAGGGGAAGCAAATTGCAGGGAGAGGATGACAAGATGAGGACATATAGAGAGAGGAGATAATTCTTTAAAGGGGATCTTTTTTTTTTCTTTTTTTGTCTACTAACTTCATAGTTGAAAAGTTTCATTGTTTCTTTTCGTCCCTTTCTCATGGCATCTTGCCTTGATTCTAATAATGGAGACGTTTGTACCAAAGAGATACATGAGAAAATTAAGAGTTATGGTTGCCAGAGGTGATGGCACGGTTGGTTGGGTACTTGCATGTTTCGGAGAATTTCATAACATGAATCGGAAGTCAGTTCCTCCCATGAGTATCAATCCACTAGGCACAAGCAATGATTTGATTTAAAGTTTCGGTCAGGTAAGTTCGATTCCTTTCTTCTAAAATCACTGAGTAAAAGAATCTTGCATGGAGTCCAATTTGTCATCTAGATAGTTGGCCAGTCAAGTTAGAAATGCAAACCAAGTACACGCATTTCAAAATCAATAAACTTATCACTTACGAAGGTTATAAATTTTGCATTATAATTTGATGTTAGTCATGCGGTTCAACTAAACTTAGGAGTTAGGAGCTTCAATGAGTTAGCAATTTCTGATTTTGAACTACTATTTGCATTTCCCCCGTTGTCCCTAGTAATTCGGATTGAAATTAATTTTAGTCCTAAATTCCCTTTAATTTAAGCCTAAATTTTCAAATTTTATTCAATTTGCTCACCAATTAAGCCTAATTTGACCTCTATTTCAAAGACTTCTCAATTAAATCCTTAGTTCTTTTAGATTAAGTTTTTAATTAGATTGTTTTAGCGTTTTATGTGCTTGTAATCGAGCTTTATGTTTTTGAATGAAATCAATTTGGTTCCTTTGTGTTTTATTTAATGTTTTATTTATATGTGTGTTTGCATGTTTTAAACTCATATAGAATAAATATTTAGTGAGATCACCATATTTATATTTAGTTAATTAAATTAGAGCTTTTTTTAGGGTTAGTTGCATTCGACGTGCCCTCAAAATCTAAAAAATGATAATTAATTTAGGATTAGAATTAAATAAAATTAATTAGGTAAATAATTAAAAACACCGATAGTGCTATTAATTTTATTCGGTGTCAAGATGGTTGTGTCTGATCGTCCGGATGTTATCATAATAACTTGATAAATTAATAATTAAATAGAATTTTAAATATTTAATGAATGGAGTCTTATAGGTTAAAACTTAAAAAGAACAAGATAATAATCGGTCATGCATTTAAAACTTTCTGGGGCAGAGTTTATATTTCTTTAAATATGAGTTAAGCTTTCCTAATTAGAGGACGTCTTATTTAAGCTTGTATTTAAAAGAAATATATTTTTTTATCCAAAAGGATATTCTCATTTGAACGATATTCATTTGACATTGACGAATTAAATTTATAAAATTATTCGAAATGCCAAAATGCCACGTGTAATTAATAAGGTACTGATCTCGGGCGCTCGTAAGGATCGTCCTTACGCGTAACCGACTCTCGAACCCAAATGTTTAAAAATGAATCTCTGGTTTGTTTTATGGTGTCTGGTCTACCTAAGTGGCCGGTGACGACTCTAAGTCATTTTAAAATTATATTTTTAACATGACCCTAATCTCCATAATTAATAATTTTCCAAAATTTAATCGACGGGCTATTTTTTACACAATTCAGTTTTAAAATGATCGCGACATTTATGCGTACATGAGTAGCTTCCTCAGGCAAAAAAATGGGATGTCTTTGTTGATAAAATAAGATTATAGTATGGTTTATTTTATTATATTAGCAAAGGTTGTATCTATTAAAACAACCCACTTTATATTTGTTTTCAAGGTCAGAAAATAATTTTTGGAAGATATAATAAGTCAACTAAAACTTAAGAAATATACATCGATTAAGTTCATGTACTTTACTGTGTCCCTGGCAGGCACATGATCAGTGCTTCTCAAGGGACCAACTCAGTAACCCGTAACCACTCAGCGTAAGTTGGTTCAATTAATGAATGAATCAACCTCCCATATTATTTAGTTTGACAATCAAGTAGTAATTCAATTGTAAAGCTCTTTGTCTTCTTTCATAATTGGTGGTTCATTTATGTGTTGTGTTTCGCAGATGCGCAAGTTTTATCACTCGAGAAAGAGCCAATGATCATTGATTGTGACAATGAAAGAGAGCCTTAGTCCCTTGTATCCTGGTCAGTCTCAATGGTGCACAGTGCACACACTCAACCAGTGCCATTGACCCTAAACTTCATGGTTCCATCCAGGGTTTATGTTTTGGGCAGGTTGGTGAAGCCCAAGTTCAATAAGAGGATTCACTGTTGGGTCACCATGGACCACAAGAAGATGAAAACCAAATGCATTCACAGCTAATGTGATCCAATAATGAACACATCAGCTTTGCTTGTTGTATCAATGTGCTGGCAAAGCCTACAGTAACATTGTAAGGCCGAGGGTGTCATAAGCCATCATCTTTATTTTGTACTCTAATAATTTCAATGATCTATTCAGAAATATTTTTAAAGAATTATATCTTTAATCAATCTTGATTATAATTTGTGTGTAGATAAGTATAAATAAAATTTTAATATAAATTAATTAGTAAAATAAATAAATAACTACTTCTAACTATACCCATTGTCTTAATTAGCCGCCCTTTGCTTCAAACTTGAATGTCATCATACTCTCAAAGGAAGAAAAAGACCACCACCATCCATTTCCTTTGTTGATCTAATCATTAATTAAAGTGATAAACCAATCTTAATTACCTTAAGTGACTTTGTTTTATCAAGTTAGTTTAAGTTTGATACAACTAACTACTGTTCAGGAACTAATTTTCTTGATTAGATTGATACATTGCAGTTTAGAATTTGTTTTTAAATTATTGGTAGGATTACTGTAAAATCAGATGCATTGACCGAGAATAAAATAAAATAACACAATAGATTAAATCATATAGCGGAAAACACTGTTATTTTGAAAACAAATTTGTCCCAACTGCATTGGTGGGTAGGTAAAAAATACTTAGGGACTTAAACAACTTTCTCTTAGTAACTTGGTAAAATAACCTCATAAATTTAGGAGAAGGGGTGCCTCCTTACAAAAGGGATCGTAGTGAACAGGCCCGCAAAGTCGTAAAATCATGTATGAGGGTTGATGTTTACCCAATAATGTTGAAAGGTCAAAGAAATTAGTGACATGATGACAAAAGAGCCAACGACCGAAGCTTCGATGAACGACAATCGTAATTATAACGGTCGTAATTGTTGTAACAAGGGATCATTCCTTGAAGTTAGTACAGACTCTCTGAAATTTATATAGACAATTTTTATAGTGAATTTTAACGGTATTACTCTTCTAAGTATAAACTTAGACAAGAAACTCTTAAAAATGTTGGGTGTTTAATAAATTAATTTGTGTTTGAACTTGTAAAAAATATCAAAGAGAACTTCTATTTATAGTTAAAAGTTAGGATTAAAAAGATAAGATTCAAATAAAACGTTTAAAAATAGACATTAAGTAAATTTAATCTGAAATTAAAATTGCTTAAAAATAAAGTTTTGTTAAGAATATTTTATTTATGGTGAATATTTATGTATCAGAGGAAGGTCTAATGGGTTTTATTATTAGGGTTTAGCATCCATTGGAATTAGAGTTTTCATCTTTGCCTATAAATATAGATTTTTGGATAAAGCATTATACACAACTCTACTTTGAGAATATAATACAAATCTCTCTTTTTTGTCTCTCATATTTGTTCTCCTATTTTATTTTTATTCTTTATTTTATTCACAACACGTTATCAGCACGAGACTCTAACCAACGAAAGTACTTGTCGTCAAATCTTAAAGGAGTTATTTGACAAGAATTTGTTACTAGCAAATATAAGTTCTTCTCCCTCAATTATATTTTAATTATCGGTTATTTTTCTCTCTTGATCTTTGATTTGATTTTTAGTTTATTAAAAAATCTTTTGTTATTTGGTGTTTGTGTAGCGATAAAGTGACTTAATTATCGTGGTTCTTGTCGACAATTACCGGAAAAGATTTTAACACAATATTAGTAACTAAATCTACTATATATTCAAGTTAGTGGAAAGTCTGGTATGTTTTATTTATTTAATTTGAGATTTTTTATCTTTATTTATAATCAATATTTGTTTATTTTATTATTACAATAAAAGTTTAATCATATTCAAAGTATTACATGATATTAGAACAAATATTAAATCTTTAATTAATTAATATATTCTTTATTATGTTGGTTTAATCCAAGTATATTGGCTGGACATCCCTTTCTGCGAGACTACTGGTCTCAAAGAAGGTTCTTTTTAAAGGACCTTACGGACTAGTTTAACAACGCCGCGTATAAGGATTAAATTTTTATTCATTATATGTATTGTATATATATTGGTTAATCAATTACTATTTAATAATATGAATATTATAAAGTTTATGTTTGCTTGAAAGCAATACTATTTTTATGTCGAAAAACTCGAATATAAACTTCTCCTAAGTTCAAGTTACGAAAATCGTCTTGATTAAAGAAATTTTATGAGATGCATTCCCTAAAGTAAATGCATGCATGATGATTATTCCATGCAATTATTGAATTTACGACATTCCTTAAAGTGAATGCAAGCATGATGATTATTCCATGCGATTATTGGATTTATGACATTCCTTGAAGTGAATGCAAGCATAATGATTATTCCATGCGATTATTTGATTTATGTCATTCCATGAAGCGAATGCAAGCATAATGTTTATCCATGCGATTATTGAATTTGTTTCATTCCTTGAAGTGAATGCAAACGTGATAATTCACTATATGGTTAGTGAATAAAACTCAATTATGTACCAGAGTATCATTGATGAGGATATGTTAGAAAAATATACTCCACTTTTCACACATTTATGTTGTCTTACAGGCTAATATCATAAAAAGATTTTAAATACCTATTAGTCTCCGCTCCATTCCTGAAGTGAATGTGATATTTTATAGCGAAATGAATAAAAGTCACATTAGTAATTGTTGAAATTGAGGTCATAAAATAAACATGAGTAAGATGATTCTTTTGAGAATGTTTATATCTATCAAAAGTGAAATTATAAGAATGACAAGAATGATAGAGATCATATCAAATCTTTATGTTATCAATGCGATGGTACAAATCATGGATCTCTTACTTCTCAAACGTTGAAGTATTATGGACTTTATCTATAATCATGAGTGCTAAATTAAAGAAAATATAAACAGATTTTCTTTGTGGCGAAAATAATAGCGTTATTGATCCAACTCAATTGGATATTGATAATTTTTCTCATAACCCTTGAAAGGAATAATTCATCATTTATTTCCTTTATAAATTCTAAAAGAAATAATTGATCTTTAATTTATTTTGTTTAATGTTAATTTATTTATTTATATTAATTTACTTTTATTCATTATTTATTTATGTTAACTTACTTTATATATTATTTATTTATCTTTTATGTTAATTTTTCCTTTAAAAGAATATGATTACTTCCGGAATAAAATATGCAATAATTTATGGTAATTTATGCTTACCAGACAGTGCAAGTACTCATATAATATTTAAGCATAAGAAATATTTTCTCATTTTAAATACAAGGGAAATATGAGTACTATATCTCAAAGTATTAAAATATCAGTACTTCGGAAGAGCTCTTGAGAGTTTATCTTTGATCCGATTTGATATAATGTGCTATTTTTTTAATATTTTTCCATTCCCCGAAGTGAATGGTACAAAGCACATATTTTTCATTTCCCGAAGTGAATGAAATAAAGCACGTATTAAAAGGTGCATAATTATGCATATTTTCCGTTTTAAATGCAAGGGAATAATATGAATACTATATCCGGAAGTACTAATATCGCAGAAAGCTCCGACTGAGCAAATATGTTATTTGCCAAATAAGACTTTATCTTATATTTATAGTGTATTATACTAGTTGAACAAATATGTTATTGTCAAATGGAACTTTATTCCATATTTACAGTGTATTATGCTCTTCAAAGTCGCAAAGAGACTTATTGAATTTTAAAGAAATTTATAGAAATATATTAAGAATATCAGTCAAAGGGATGCTGACTATCTCAATATTATGAGCATAACTCAAGACAATAATAAATTTTGGCAAAATTACATGCACTATTATCCATATTGACTACATAAGAATTAGTACAAATTGAATTTCATGCTACTGTAAACTAGATGTTTACTGATAATTTTATTTGGCATGACCGGTTAGATCATCCCGATTCAATTATGATACGAAAATTTGTTGACACTTTCATGTGATCATTTATTGAAGAATTAAGATTTTTTTCATGGTAATATTTTACGTGATACTTGCTATGAAAGCAATTTGATTATTCAATCATCAACATCCAAAATAGAGTGCTATTGATTTTCTGAAACGGATATAAGGTGATATATATGGGCTCATACACCTTTCTTAAATACCATTTAGATATTTTATGATTTTTATCGATGCATCGACTAGATGGTTATGTGTATCCTTATTATTAACCCACAACTTGGTGTTTGCGAGACTACTTGCTCAGTTGATAAAATTACAAGCACAATTTTCAGATTATTTTCTAAAGACAATCAGTCTTGAAATATTGATGACATGTAATTTTATATGTATGATCACAAATTCGCATCAAGTCAACAAATGATTATAAGTTCTCCATATTATAAGTGGTTTTTGGCCAGGAACCAAATATTTCTCATATTAGATTTTTTGTGTGCGATATATGTTCTAATTGCTCCACCACAATATACAAAGATAAGTTTCATTGGGAATATGTATCAGATTTAAATATCTTGAGCTTCTTATAGGTATTTATTTACAACCCGATTTATTGACTATCATTTTAATGAGTCAATTTACCCAACATTAGGGGGAGAAAATAAATAGCTGGAGAAATAAATAAGTTGGAATGAATTATCATTTTCTCTTTTTGATCCACGTGTTATATAATGTGAACTATAAGTTCAATTGATAATTCATTTAGCAAATCAATTGTCAGATGATTTTACTGACCCTAAAAGAGTGACTAAGTCACATATACTAGCTATGAATGCTCCGATTAAATTTGATGTTATGGAAGGACAAACTCTAGTTGCTAATGAGTCTAACTTACGCTTAAAGCGTAGTAGTCAAGTAAGTTCCAAAGATAAGAGATCCTCGAAAAAGAAAAGGAGCTATATTTTATGATGGTTTGATCGAGGAATCAATGATTATGAAAATCTCTAAAAGAGATTAAATGGTCTCCAATAGAGACATTGACTTGGCTCAGGTACCTGATAATAAAGAGATCTCAATAGATTATGTCATGTCTGATAATAAGTGAAACTAAAATTAAATCGATGTCGTTAATATATTTGCATGCAATATAGCACTAGAGATTTTATTTGGTGATGTGAATCATGAATCATTGTCATTTGGGCATTATAAACAAAGAAATGATTGGCCAACATGAAAGAGGCAATTGAGGCGAAACTAAAATCTTTTAAAAAGAGAAGTATTTGGGCCTATAGCTCATATATTGAAATGTGTAAAGCTCGTGAATATAAACGAACCTTTGTGAGAAAGAGAAATCAAAAGGAGAAATCATGACATATAAGCTCATTTGGTTGCATAAGGATTCTCACACAGACATGAAATTGAATAAGGAAAATATATTCCTCGGTGGTGTATGTAATTACTTTTAGATATTCTGGCAATAAATGAAATGACTTAGTTTCTTCTAATGGATGTTGTTACATCTTATTTGTGTGAGCCTATTGATAACAATATTTACATGAAGCTTCTAAAAGGATTTAGACTGCTAGAAGTAGTTAATTCAAGTTCTCGAGAATATTATTCAACCATATTGAATATATCTTTTATGGATTGAAACAATTTAGGCGTATTTGATATAATCGTCTCATTGAATACTTATTAGCCTAATGTTATATGAATTGTTTAATTTCCCCGAGCATTTTGATTAAGTGGATTAGCTTTGAATTTTTATTATGTCGATAATTTGAATATAATTGAGACTCGTGAAGAGATCTTCTCAAATCCTTGTGCATCAATCGACATGCAGAAAAATATTAAAAGAGATTTTACATGAATAATGCATATTCATTGATCACCCTTATGGTTGTTAGATCTCTTAGTGTAAACAAAGATTCTTTCTGCCTCAAGAAAAAGGTAATGATATTCTGGTCTAAAGAACAATATACACATTATTTGATCTTGATGCATCGTATCTTAGCTAGTCCAAAAATATTATTTAAGTGCTACGAGATCATTACCTTTAAATAATTGTTATGCATGAGGCAAAACCGAATTATGTGTTTGGCTAAACATATCCTGAAGATATGTGAATATTTTTCATAATATAATATGCAAGTTATCTTGTACAAAGATAATACGAAATTTATATCTCAAGGTGGATATATCAAATATGATAAAACAAAACATATTTCTTCAAGTCTCGTCCCTCGTGATTTTCAGATGAATAGTATTCAATGAATCATTTCAAGCAATGATTTGGAAGATTTATCCACTAATGCATGATCTACTTCAACATTTGAAGATTGTATTCAATATTGAATTATGAAGATTCAAAGATCTTATGTGATATTTTCATGAGGGGAGTAAATACGCGTTGCACTCTTTTTCCCTTAACCAAGGTTTTGTTTCAATGGGTTTTCCTAGTAAGGTTTTTTATGAGACAACATGTTATGCGTATCAAAGATGTGTGTACTCTTTTTCCTTCACTAAGAATTTTTCCCACATGGTTTTTATCTTAGTAAGGTTTTAACGAGACACATTATCTTCATGGATATTCAAGGGGGAGTGTTAAGAATATTTTATTTATAGTGAATATACATGTATTAGAGGAAGGTTTAATGGGTTTTATATTATTAGGGTTTAATTCCCATTAGAATTAGGATTTTTCATCTTATGCCTATATATATAGACTTTTGGACAAAACATTGTACACAACTCTACTTTGAAAATATAATACAAATCTCTCTCTTTGGTCTCTCATATTTGTTCTTCTATTTTATTCTTATTTTTTATTTTATTCACAAGTTTACTATAATAACCAAATCTAGATGTTAAACAGTTTAGATTTATCCTCATTTTAAATACTAAATTTTTCAATGGATAATTATTATGAAAAACAACAAAAACATGTGTTGTAATCAACTCTATTGGATATGTATGATCAAAAAACAATCGTTGGAGAGAAAAAAAATTTAAGTATTCAAATTTAATAAAGAAATTCTGTCAAAAATTTTTTAAGAAAATATTAACACACACGACGACAGCGGCAACTCACACGTGCAAGTGTCCCAGTCCATCACTCTTCAACAAAGAATATTTCCAAGTTCTCTATATAAACCAAATTAACTTTATTTTTTCATCCAACATAGAATAAGCAATCTCTGATATGGGTAACTATAACTAAAATTTTAGTGTAAATATTATCAATAAAATAAATAATTAAAACGAAAAAATCAAATTTCAGAATAAACCCTCATGTACGTGAATAAAACATGTCCCTTTACCTTTTGGCATTTATAAGCCTGTAACCATTAATGTACCAAACGAGCTTCAACACTTCAGCCAGCAAGTAAAGAACTGCAGCTTCCAGTTTCTCACGTGCACCAAAGCCACGTAGATATCCTGTGCCAGACGTATCAACTTCTAAAATTATTTTGTTTCAAGTTTGGTAAAGAAGATAAGACACATTTAAATCCAAAAACATTATATTTTCGATACTTCTAATTATATTCTATATTAAAAAAATAGATTTAAGATTAAAATTTTAAAATTTAAAGATAAAATATATTTTTAATATTTAATATTTATAATTTAAGATTAAAATTTAATTTTTAATTTTATACTATTAAATTACAGAAAGAATCACCGAAAAATTATTTTTTTTATGGTAGGATTCTAAACAAGTGTAATAAGAGCACTCGTACAGGAAGCCCTAAAAAAGAAGGCCCTAAAAATTTTGACAATTGTATTTATTAGATAAAAATAATTTAAAAATATTTTTAAGAAAGATGAGTTTTGATTGTTAAAACGTTATAATTGTTTACTAAATATGACAATTGATTATAAAATCTTATTGATTATTTTTATTATTGTTTTTTAAAACCAGTAAGGTTCTGGATAAACGTAATAAAAATAACCACACAATGAACCTAAAAGAGTTAATTGCTTTTAAGTGTCACACTTTTAAAACTAATGATAACAATAAATAATTATTTTTAAAGATTATATTTTAATAAATTATAAAAAAGACCCTAAAATCTTTAAACCTCCCAACTCTTTTACTTATACCCGTTGCCTTAATTAGCCGCCCTTTGCTTCAAACTTGAATGTCATCATACCCTCCACCCATTCCCTTTGTTAATCTACTCATTAAGAAAAGTGTTAAACCACTCTTAATTAACTTTGTTTGTTCTCCCGAGTTAGTTTAAGTCTGATACAACCAACTCCTGCTCCTCGCTTATTCTAGAAGGAATAAAATGTGATATCCCATCTGAAGCAAAATCATTGGTTAGGTGAAGAGATGTTGATAAACCCACAACCGACGGTCAAAACAGAGGTGTCGGCAGGGGGTGAGAAATCAGACAGCAACACTTTGTTTAATTTTCTAAGGCACAATGATTTTCATGCTTCAGGATATACATTTGATTATTTAGTTTTGAAATTAGAATGGACGGTTGACATTATAAGGTCAAAAAAGAAAAGAAAAAAATAGGCTGGTAATTTTGGAATCCATGTTGGTTGAAAATGTATTTTCCTTGATCTGGTATTTGGACAAGAAAACAAACACACGTTTCACATGTGAATCCAATTCACACGGAAAATATTGTCCAGACAATGACATTCATACAAGACAATTACTTTTGAAATCTAAAGTGTTAGAATTCCCAAAGCGCGAGTTGGTAGCCTGAAAAATGTCTAAACCCTCAAAGTTAGATGAACAATTTAGTCGGAATGAAATGTGGGGGTGAAAAGATTGTTTTTTTTTAATTTAAAATTTGTATATAATTTTGAATTTTGTATGTATGTTTTTATTTGCTTAATAATTAAAAAGTTATCTAATTTATATTTATTTTTCCAGTTTGATGTTTAATATTTTTTTTAGTGTCAAAACATTTTTTACATTACTTAAATATGTGTCTAATAATTATTGTTCGTTGATTTTACTGTTAACTTCTATTAACTGACACATGTTAATTTTTTAAAATTTTAAAATTATATTTAAAATAAATTAAAAAAATAACCCCAAATTTTCTGATCTCTAATACTCAAACCCCGAATTCCAATGTTGGGTGATTTTTGGCGCCGATTATCACAATATAATCAATCACTACCACCATCATACTATAAAGATTAGAAAATTCTACAACGAGCGTCAAACACCGCTAAACACTGTTAATGATGAACATCGATGAACACTATTAAATTAATTTATAAAGATTAAAAAAATTAAGAACTTAAAATATAATTATAAATTATTTAAATTATTTTTTATTAAATTACTTTCTGTGTATATTTTATTTTATTAATTAAATAAAAAAATACTAAATCCTAAAAATTAATTTTAAAAAAAAACTAAACTCTATACCCTATAATCAAAACCACTAAAGATTAAATTATAGACTCTAAAATATAATATTAAAACCCTAGATCCAAAACCTAAAACAAAAAATACTAAACCATAAATACTAAATCCAAACTATAAAATCCTGAACTCTAAAATAATCAAAACCCTTAAACCCTAAACTGAAAACCTAAAATCTTAAATAATTATTGGTTTTAATTCTTGGGTTTATACTTTTAGAGATTCATATTTTTTTTATTTTAAGGTTTAGAATTTTATATTTTTAGGGTTTAGAATTTATGATCTAGTGTTTTAGATTTTAGGTTTAATATTTTAGGCCTTTGACTTTAGGGTTTTAAGTTTTTAATTTAATATTTTTAGTTTTTAAATTAAAAATAATTTAAATAAATTATTTTTAAAAAAATAAAATAATATATATATTTTAAATAATTTAAAATTATATATTTAATCCTTAGAATTTTAATTTTTATTAATTAATTTAATAGTGTTTAACGATGTTCATCATTAATAATGTTCAGCAATGTTCGACGCACGTGATAAACTTATCCTAAAAATTATTTATCTTATCATCTTGTCGTAAAAAATCGATTGACATTTTGTAAAACTTTAAAATCATTGAATGATTTATTTTTGAATAATTTATAACAAATAATGACCTAATAAACAATGAACAATATATAGGTCATTAGGCGAGGGAATGATGCTTTATTTTAGCTTTGAAAACGCGGCAACGCCAATATTAATGGTCAGATTTGGAATTTTAGGAATTTGAGAATTGTTTTAAAATTATTTATTTGTTGATAATTCAAGACTTTTAAAAAGTTAACGTGTATCAATTACTGGAAGTTAACATTAAAAATTAGCAAACAATAATATCTTGATACCTGAGATGTTAAAAATATTAAATATAAAAATAGACTAAAAAAAACGTTAAAAATTAAACTAAAGAAATAGGTACTAATTAAAACACATTTCTAGCTGTTGGTGCTTAAATTTAAGCACGAAATTTTTATGCAACAAGAATTAGAAGTTTGAATAACGAAGTATGTGTACAATCTGTGGCCACGTGAAAAGCCAACCAAAATCTCTTCCATCACCAAAAAGAAACAGAAAAAATGTCAGTCAAATCTGTGTCAATCAGCCGTCAGATTAACTCTCTCACGGTGATCCAGCTCTCCGAAACTGACCATTCCGGTGGCTCATCACTAGCCAATCGATGAAGCCGAACCAGAGGTGATGGAATGTGACTTGAAAACGAAGACACAATTCTTGAACTTTCCAGGAAATTTGACTGAGAAAATAAAGAAGCAGTTGATCGAGTTGAAAACCAGTCTGGGAAATCGAAATGGCATCTCGGTGATTCTGAAAACACTTCAAAATTACAATTCGTAGACGTTGATTCTTCTTCCTGAATTGGATTCATTACGATTATATCTTCATCATCGGCCATGAAAGGATGGTTGAGGAGCATCTCGGCCGTCCATCTCTTCTTCGGGTCCTTAGCGAAACACTTTCCGAGAAAATCTTTTCCTTGTTCAGATAAATCTTGAGGAATCCAAGGCAATTCATCGCTAACCCCAATTTGAATCAACAAAGCCGCTACGTTCGTCCCCGGTTCGAAATTCCAGACTGGTTTCCCGGTAAACATCTCGACGACGGCGCATCCAAGTGCCCAAATATCAACCGGTGAATCATAATCTCCCCCGTTAACAGACTCTGGCGCAAGATTCAAAGGGGTTCCCCTGATTTCCATCCTCCCCTGTTTTTCTTCCCCGTTTCTCTTCGCTAAACCAAAATCAGCTATCTTCACATCGCCATTACCAAACAAAAGAATGTTTTGAAGCTTAATGTCACAGTGAACAAACCCTTTGGCGTGAACGAAGCTTAGCCCTTTGAGTATCGATCGAACGTATCTTCTAACATTGGATTCCATCAAGTTTCCGCCATTTTTCTTCACATGATCGGCCAAACTTCCTCTGTTAGCGTACTCCAAGAACAGATTATAGAACTCCATGCCATTCTCAACAGTATAATCTTCGCCGAAACAACGGATGATATTCGGGGAAACCCCGAGTTTATCCAGCACTTCCTTCTCGTTCTTGAGAGAAACAGAACGGATTTTTTCACATGATTTGACGGCCATTAATGGAGAAATTGGGAAACCTTTTCTTGTTACTACCAAATTGACAGTGCCGAAACTTCCATACCCAATCGTCTCCCCTCGAATCCACACCATTTGAATCCCCAAAGAAGTGAGTTTTCTGAGTTTGGGTTTTCTTTCTTTTTGGAAGTAGCAAAATCAGGGTTGGCGTCGCATGAGGGTGGCGGTGAGGGGGTTTTATATGGACTGGGAGATGGAATTTTGTTTTTTGGGGGAGGGTTTATTAATGAAGTGTGAAAAATCAATTGTCTTGTAATGAATGCACGTGACGTTTCCCTTTGAAAAATCTGATTTTTTCCTAAAAATATTGATCTGAAAAAACAAGTTCACCCCCGTTTTTAAAACGTGGTGGATATCAGTCAAAAAAATAAAACGTGGTGGATATGGCGAATCGTCGAAGATTTTCACTATATACCAACGTGGATGAGTATCAAAATAGCACAAGTTCACCCCAGTTTTTAGATGACATTAAGGTTTTGTTTTTGGTTAAGTTTAATTTTTTAAATCAATTTTTTAAATTAATTTTTACTAAATGCAACTAAAAATATCAAATAAGGAGATAGCTTTTGAGTATAAATTTTTTTTGTCTTTTTTTAAAAATTACATCTCAAACCTAACTTTTGAAAAAATTAAATTTTTAGCTTTTAGAAATCACTTCTCAAAACTTGGTCTGGAATCAAACCAAAGTTTTGTACCACAACCAAAAACACACCCTAAATTGATTTCGGTTTTAGACGCTTATAAAAAATTAATTTAATTTAAAATTAGGTATTATTTTGTTAAAAAGATAGTTTGAGTATCAAAATAAAAATATAAAAATAGGTAAAATACTAAATATGTGATTTATCCTCAATAAAAAATAAAAAAATTATATAAAAATAATTTAATTAAAAATTTTAAATAATTATTAATTACATGTTAAGTCCTTAAAATTTTTAATCTTTATTAATTAATTTAATAGTATTCAACGGTGTTCAACGCTAGTGATATTTAACGGTGTTCATCGCCCGTTGTAAAATTTTCCATACCTACGTGGATTGGGATATTTTTATATTTTAAAGATTTTATTTATTTGTTTTTACTGTATACCTACTCTCATTTATTTGTTTTTATATTTAAAAATAGAGTGACGAATCATATATACAACCGAATTTTTATTTTATTATATATAAGAACAAGAAAAAGAGAGTTTAATAAAAAAATTGTCCCTTTCATATTTCACATACATTCATCCCTATCGATACGTATTGTTAATTATATAAATTGAAATATATTATTAAATATTTTAATAATTTTTATTTAGAAGAGGAAAAGTTACTCTTAATGAGTAACAAACACATAATCTAAGAAGAGGGTATCAACCAAAAACTTTTAATCACTTTTTTTTAAAAAAAATATTGACAACTCTTAAAATTATAAAAAAAAAACTAAATTTTCATGGTCTTAATGTTTAAAAAAAATATTTTTTAAAATTAAAGTTTTAAAAATCTGAAAAATAGCACAAGAAGTGTCCTAACATATTTTATTTTTTTAAAATAATACACTTTAAATCTTCATAATTTTAAAAACTATTTAAACAATTAATAATATATATTAATACTTATGATGGGACATATAAATAACATATTTATATTTTTACCAATAATTATTTTATGTTCTTTTTAAACATGATTTTTTTCTTATGTAAATATCTTTTTTTTACATTAAATCTGAACTTTTAAATTTTAACAACAATTTATTTTATGTTCCTTTTTAATCAAGATATAAAAATTACATACCATCTACAGTTTTTAATTTGTGAAATTTAAATTACGATACGAAAAATATATATTTATAATATTTGAATTTTTTTATTTAAAATGATTTAGATTATTATTTTTAGTTAAGGTATTTACCGATAGTTTACTTTCACAGAAATATAATAATTTAATATTATTTTAGTGTTGGGGTGGGAAATTTTTAATCTCTTTTTCCATTTGATGGATTGATTTTGTCACACATGTTTAATATGTTGAATTTGCCCTTAAGAATGTACATTTCATAATATTTATTTTAAAAATATTATTACATATGACTTGATAAATAGATTTATAATCATACATGGTACATGTGAGGAAAAAGTCATTTATTTTTTAGATGCTAATATTAATTATCTTCGGTTATCAATTATTAAATGTGTACGATTTTCAAATTAATTAACTGAAAAAAAGTATATATCTCGTCAATAATACTCAAATAATATACAATGAATCAAAGGTAAAATATATTGAATGCCATTAGTAATAAATAAATAATTGTTTTTTAAAAATATAAATATGTTATTAAATTAAAAATTATAATAAAAAAATCAATGATAGTTAATTATTTGATGAGATGTTGATGATCTTGTATAATAAAAGTTTTAATCTCAAAACTAACATTTTATTATTTTTATTCTAATTTAAAATAATTTAATAAACTTAGCTTTTATTTTTTTTTTATCAATTTAGTTTTTACTCCTCTCCTAAATATTCAACTGATACTTGAATCTGACAGACTCAAATTGTTTAATAATACCGTAAAAATGTTAAATTAATAGGATTTAAATAATAAAAATTAATTTTATTGAATTATCTTAAATTATGATCAAAATTCAAAGTAATAAAATATACATATTTAGAGGATTGAAATTGTAATTATACCTAATCATATTAATCATTCGTTTAATATTTAATGGAGACCTATTTATAATATATATTTAATTGACAACTAAATTACATTTTTTTAAAATAAAAATAATTTATTTATTGAAAAAAACGTAATTAAATGATTTGAAACATATTTTACTTAATAAAAAACGTTGCACGAAAAGGATGGCCAAATTTCTGCACCTATCGGTCGTTTTTCGCACACACAAAAATTAAGCTGGGGAAATATATGTTGGAAAACATTTGGTGAACCATCGTATATTCGGGTTGGATTGGGTCAAGTTTTTTTAAGGATAGTATCGATCGAGTTTAATTTTAGGTGAAAAATCTGATCCAACTCGATTTAGATATTTGTAATAATGATTCCTACTTATATATATTTTATACAATTAGGTTATTAAAAATGATTTTTTTATAATTAGGCCATTATTTTTTTTACAATTATATCCTTAAAATTTATTTTTTATTAACTCCCTAAAATTTTAAAAAATTTAATAATTTGGATCAAATCGAATCAGGTTTTTTTAGCCTAAATCCGGGCCGAGTGACGGATAAAGAGTATAAATATTCGGATTGGGTACGGATTGATCAAAAATATGACCTACCCGATTTCTGTCCATCTCTAAAAAGGAGTAATTATCCCTTACTTTTAAAG
The DNA here is from genome assembly GCA_035048815.1 of Abelmoschus esculentus. Taxonomy (NCBI): domain Eukaryota; kingdom Viridiplantae; phylum Streptophyta; class Magnoliopsida; order Malvales; family Malvaceae; genus Abelmoschus; species Abelmoschus esculentus. The sequence goes on from JAUCBN010000036.1 coordinate 12,362,908, forward strand.
ATTTTTTTCATCTTTGTTTTTATATTTAATTTTTTAAAAAAATAATTTATTTATGAATTTGTCTCACACTTTCAATCAATTATATTTTGCTCCCCAAACTTCAATGTCTGACTTCATCCTTGATCACTCATATTTAAATTTTAAAACTTAAGATTTAAATTCATAATTCTAAACTCAAAATTTTAAATTTATATAAACTTTTTTTCTTTTAAATATAAAAACCGGTATTAACAAAAAAAAAAGAGAATATAAAAAAACCGATAATAAAAACAACAGAGAAAAGTTATAGCAAAAATAAAATAAACCTAGAAAAATATAGGGAAAAAATATGAACAAACATAAAAACACCATAAATTTCAATTAAATATCGTTTCGATGGTCATTGAAAGATAAAATTGATAGTGACAATACAAATTAAAAATCGGAGGATGAAATCATAAAATAATATATTTATACAAATTCAATTTATATTAATAATATATCAAATATTTTTATATATAATAAAATATAATTTTGATAGGGTAGACGATGGGTGTGATTTACTCTGTGTCCAAGTAAGGTAGGAATACTATCGATCGAAATAAGGTATTCATATGACGTAAAAAGATTTTTTTTAGATTTATTATTATATTAATTTATAGTTGATTTAATTTTTATTTATCTTTTATAGTATATCAATTATAAATTTTGTAAAAATTGTGTTCGTGGTTCTTGATATTTTCGGAAAAAGTTATTTATTCTGAACTTTAGATGTCGAAATACATATAGATACAAATGGCCTGAAAACTATTATTAAAGAGAAGAATACAAAATCTACTCAAAATAAGATCAAAGCCATGGTATTAAGGATGAAATTTGAAATATTTAACGGTGAAAGATCTTTTTATTCTTTAGAATAATCTAAAGGAACGATATGACACTAGAAAATTATTATTCTGCCTAAAACTTGATATGACCGGTTGCCTCTGAGATTATAAGATTTTAAATCAATAAACGAGTATAACTCTGCTATATTTCGAATTACTTCATAATTAAATTTATTTGGTCAAAATATTACTGATGAGGATATGTTAGAAAAAATATACTCCTTTTTATGTCAATAATTTTGTCCTTCAGATAAAATATCGTAAAAAAGGCCTAAGATATTTTATTCTCATCTTTATTAGTGGAGTATGCTTTTTTCTAACATATCCTCATCGGTGATATTTTGACCACATAACTTCAATTGTGAAGTAATTCGAAACATAATAGAGTTATACTCGCTTACTGATTTAAAATCTTACAATCTCAGATGCAACTAATCATATCGAGTTTTAGATAGAATAACGATTTTTTGGTGGTCATATCGTTCCTTTAGATTATTCTAAAGAATAAGTAGATCTTTCACCGTTAAATATTCAGATTTTAAACCCTCATGAAGATGACGGCAAAAAAGTATCATGTCTCTAGCTTAATTTTGAGCAGATTTCACATTTCCCTCTTTAATAGTATGTTTCAGGCCATTTACAGCTAGATGTATTTCGATATCTATGATTTAGGATGAATAATTCTTTCCAAAAATATCAAGAGTCAGAAACTTAATTTTTACAAGATTTATCATTGATATAATATAAAAGACAAATAAAAATTAGATCAACTATAAATTAATATAATAATTAATCTAAAAAATTATTTTTACATCATATCAATATAGTAATATATATATACACATAAACAAACAAAGATTTAATCCTCATACGCGATATTGTTAAACTAATTAACAATGTCACTTAAAAATCTTCTTTGAGAGTTGAGACCAATAGCCTCGCAAAACGTGATGTTCAACTAATATACTCGAATTAAATTATAAAAACAAATAGCATATTAACTATTGGATTAAATTATCAAAATAAATGACATATTAACTAACAAATATATATAAAAAATATTCATGACATGAAATAAACATATACTCCCTCCGTCCCATAAATAATGTCCATTATTGACCTTTTAAAAGTTAAAATTTTTAAACTTTGACTATAATTATATTAAATATTTTAAATAATTAGATTTTATAAAATATATATTTCAAATCTACTCTATTAGAGGTTTCTAAAATATATTTTTTTCATATTTTTATCAATAATAATTTTAAATAATCATTAGTCAAAGTTCAAAAAGTTTGACCCCCCAAAAGTCAATAAAGGATAATATTTTTGGGACATAGGAAGTAATAACATTAGTTAAACAAGAATATACACATAAAAAAGTTTTAAAAAAACTTATTTTTGTTTTAGATTCTAATCATCATCGTATATATATTATTTTATAAATTAAAATATATAAGATGAAAAAAAGCATACTAAGTAAATCTTTGAAGAAACTTTAAATTAAAATAAGAGACAAAAGAGAGACTTGTATTATATTCTCAAAATAAGGTTATATACAATACTTTTTTCAAAAGTCTATATTTATAAGCATAAGATAAATTCCTAATTTCAATGGATGTTACACCCTAATAATAAAGTACATTAAAACTTTCTCTAGTATATAGATATTCACCATAAATAAAATATTCTTAACAATTAAATATTTTTATATATTATAAAATATAATTTTGATAGGGTAGATGATGGGTGTGATTTACTCTCTGTCCATGTAAGGTAGGAACACTTTCGATAGAAATGAAAACCGATTCTGTATAAAGTAATATAACATGTTTTTAGAATGTTACGTTTTTTTTATTAATTTTTAATATCCTCATTTGAATAATTTTTTTGTTTTAAAAGTTAAGATAAAACGTTAAATTTCTGAAGTAAATTTATAAATTTGAACTTTTGCGTTAAAAGTTAAATAAATTAAGATATGAGGATCGTTTTATAATAATTTTTTATAATATTTAATTGAAATTAATAAAAATGAGTTTAATTAAACTGAAAAAAAATACTTTGATATATAATCAAAAAATAACAACTCTAAAAATTCTCAATCTTTAAAAAATATAAAACTTTTTAAAAATTAAAATTTTACTATGATTTAAATTTGACCATGAACTTTATTTTTAGTTTAAATAGGTACTTACATTTTTTATAATTTAAACTAATAATCTAATTCAAATATCTAATTAAGCCAAAAAAATGTGAAACTGAACACATAAGTCAAATTTAAATAACAAACTAAATCTTACATTAAATTTAAATATCTAATTTGACGCGTATATAAATGTGTTTATATACGTTCATGGTCAAAAAATCTTATAAACAAACAAAAAAAAATTATCGATCACTCTTTTTATTTTATGATTTTTGCTGAATTTTCTTTAAAAAGGTATTTTAAAAACAATTAGACAAATTTGCCCAAAGTTTACGCTACATGCAAGAGTAAGACTTTAAAGTTGAACGCCGCGTCTTTCCATTTCAGTAAGCTAAATGTTACGGGTCATTATCCTCTTTTTAAAAGACATGTTTGATAAGATGTATAATGCTATCGTATATATATATATTAAGATTTCTCTTTTTCTTTTTGATGTGGATTTACGTTTTTTGTCTCTTTTTAGGTTTGACATTCTTTCCCACTCAATCTCGTGACACCTATCTACTTCTCTCATGAGCGCTCGACGTGAAATCAGACAGTAAAAGAGTCGCTCAAATACTACTTGTCACGGAGCCATTACTCTATTCCTAAAAGACTTGTCTGATAAGATATGCAGCGTCACCGTATATATATTCCAAGACCTCCCTTTTTCTTTACGACGTGAGATTAATATTTCTTATTTTTTTAGACATGATATAAAGCAAACTTTAGTAACAACAAACAAAGTTTAAATTTAATAATAATAAATAAAAAATAATTTATAGCGACTAATTAAAAAATTATGTAGGTTCCCTAGGTTTAAAAAATATATTTTTAGAGATTTGAAAAAAAATGTATTTTAAAAGTAAATTTTTAAATCATCACCGATCAAGATAAAATTAATCAAACATCAAAAAAATAAGTGAGAGATTCATAAAGTTTAAGAGTTGGTTACAAATAAAGAAAGGTTCGCATTCCTATCGTATTCAGAAATTGGCACTTAAAGATATGTATCATATTTATTAAGAAAAATTAAAATTTAACTTAATTTAATAACTGATCCCTAAATATGAATGGATGGCCGGGGACAAAGACACATGGGGTAGGAGGGACAATCGCTCCACCCTGAAGATTTTTTTTTTACTTTTGACCTTCTATTTAAATGTTTTAAAAATTTATTTTATGAATTTATCTTATAATTCTAAATTTTTACGTTTTGTCTCTCAACCCTAAACTCTAGTTCCATCCTGGTGCATGACCATGTCATTTGAACATAAAAATAACATTGAAACCTATGATATCTAAAAAAAACAACATCCAGAGACCCGAGGCAATACTCCCAATAAATATACCGTAATTTTAAAAATTAGGTCTAAATAAATACAACAAATATAATGTGTGGAAAAAAAAAATACATGAACAATATATAAACATAACTTAAAATAAATACGAAGGAGAAAAAATATAAATAAATACATAAATTAAAAAACAAATATAAAGAATGTACGATGCATAAAAAGATAATTTTTTTTATCAATGCAACCTTTTAAGTAAATAAGTATATAAGCTTAAATATTTTTTGAACCCATATAGTGGTTCAATAATAAAGGATGATTAAGTTATCTAAATTATTTAAATTTAAAAATCATATATGTATGATATATAAATCTTATTAAAAGACGAAAAAAATTGAACACATATTAATTTATTATCACACTAACATGATAAAAAGTGTTTAAATAAAAAAATAGCCCTTAAACTATTTTTTTTTCTGTTTTAAGTACTTATATTATGGTTTAGGCAAAATAAGCCCATAAACTATTACTCTGTTATTATTTTATGTTTAACTGTTAATCCTATCAAAAAAATCATTTAACCAATAATACAATGCCACGTCATTTCAAATTATGAGGCAAAATTTAATTTTAAAATTTAAAATAATTACATTAAAAATTAGGGTAAATTAGTCTAGTAACCATCAAAAAATATGGGCGCACTTACTTTTACCATCGAATTATTGATTTTCTCAATGAGCCAATAAATTTATTAAATTCTGATCACCGTCGTTAAAATCCTAACGGAAGGGTCACATGTCTTTTAACGTAAATTTATAAAATTATACATTTAATCCATATAATAGTAAGTTGATTTTGAAGAAGTTTATAATTAGTTGATTTTTAAATTTTATTTTTAATACTTAAATTACTTGCTTGTTTGTTTTATCTTCGAATGTTGTTATGTATACGTAGAACTGATGTTTTGATATAATAATTGAAAAATAGTTTTGAACTAAATTAAAAAATTCAAAAATAGTTCTTATGTCCAAACAATTTAAAAATATATTTAAGAGGTTTTTGAAAGGCTTAGAAGGTCTTCAAAATGATTTAAAGAAGCCAAAGAATAGTTTTTAACTCAGGCGTTTCGATACACCTCCTAGGTGTTTAGATAACGGTAAGCTTTTCAAAGACAAAATTGCATAGACATTTCGATACGGTCTAGGAAGATTTTGATACAGTTTGCTACTGTGAGTTTTGATTTCGATACAACAAACACCCATTTCGATACGCTAGTATCAAAACGTGTTTTAGGTGTTTCGATACACCTCCCAAAGACTTTACAAAACCCTAACGATTTTATAAAAAAAAACAACGGCTAGGAGTCGTATCGAAACAGGATACGTAAAGAAACTCATTTCGATATGTCTTGTAGGCGTTTTGATATCAATCATTTATTGCAGATCTAACGACTATTTCCCAAAGTGACAATATCAAAACGACCATCACGCGTTTCGATACCACATGCACCAGAAGCAAAAATTAACCTAGAAATCAGCTCCAAACTGCTCAAAATCAATCTCAATAGCCATTAACGGCTAGAAGCTCAATTGGGATGATAAATGAAGTATCAAGCATCAAAAGAAGACTAACGTTTCCATTGTAATAACATTATGATTAGAAATAAGTCTCAGAGCTTAAATCCTATCTTTAGATTGAAAACATACACCTTGTTAGAAGGATTACAAGTTTTCTAAGTTTTCTTGTTTGAGAGGATTTTTAAAGTTTAGGTTGTGAACTTTGGATATTAGATTCGGGGTTAGAATCTAGGTTGTAAGGTTAACCCTTTGTCCTCAAAAGGTATAAATTCTTAGTGGGAACTAAAGTTGTGGATGTAGGTGCTTGTTTGAAGGTCGAACCACTATAAATTTTTGTGTCTATTTTTTTATATTTTTGCTTCCACCACAAACCACTAAAATTGCCACTTCTCCACCACTTAACAAATTTAATCGGATGCATATCGAGCCGTTCAAGCCTAACAGTATAGGTATCCATTTATAATATTAAAATATTTTATATCACTACTCTAACTACTTCATGGGGGTGTTTAGTATGCGTTATGGTGAGGTTCAAAGATGACAAATTTTAAAATTTATCATCGAACTAATTTTTTTAAAAATATTTTTCAAGTATTAATACATATTTTATAAATTTTTGTTGAAAAAAAAATTAATTATCGATACTTATTTTACTTGCAAAAAATCAAACTAAAAATTTATCAAAAAAATTAAGTATTAATACTTGTTTTACACGCAAAAAACTTAAAACAACAACAAATATTATCAATGAATTTGATATTTTAATTTAAATGTAAAATTTAAAATTTATCATTTACAATCGTATTTTAAATGCATTATACTCCAAACTTACCATACTTCACTCATAATAGAATTCATCGAACTAAAAAAAATAATTTTAAAAAGAAAATTCTTTGTGGGAATTTTCTACAAGGGACGAAAAACAAAAACAAAAATATAAAATATAAATTTTTTATCGTTTTCTTAAATTAGGTCACGACTAACATGATATATTAAATTGTAGTTGTCTAATAGACACCGACAATGTGTCCACGTAGAATCATTCATAATGCGTGACAAAATATGAACCTCCAGCTTTAGGGTTCCATAAATACAATTAATAGAGAATTATTGTCCCAACAAGCAAACCAACAATCATCAAATTGCACACCAAGCAATGATGCCATGCACCAACTGAGGCTTTGAGGGTTCCATTAGTCAATGTCCATTCAAAAATATGAAACCATGAGTTCTAGTTGGGACCTCTTGACTCATATGAGGCTATGACCTCATGCAAATGTAAGCGCTGATGGTTTATGAAATCTTGTTTTCATGTTCATGGTTAACTGTAACAAAATAAATACATTATTATAAATTAATTATTATGGTATGTTGTACAAATCATCCTGTCTTGTTAATTAAAAGAATAATTGTTGGTTTTGGAGGTTACATGTTCGAGTACTAATATTTGCAGTACAATTTTAAGAAGTTAATGTTTAATAATTGAGAGTATATTTTAAAACAAATACTATTTATAATTATTGTAACTAATTCGAAAAAAAACTATTATAGTGTGTTGGTTAATAAATTAAATTCTTAAAACCTATAGATATACTATTAGTGTAACCATGTTACAAGGTTAAAAAGTAATAGAATTGGAATTCCTACCGACAAGTATAATGTAAATGTTTTAGCTCAACAATTTCTTAAAGGGACCCCCAGAAAGTACACCAAATTGTAGTTATAACTGGGTTAGGTGAAGTTGAGAGTAATCCACCCACCGGTGGCTGCAGCTGCATCTGCCTGCTCATTTGACTGATCATCATGTTATTAATTGCTATTATTAACAGTTGTTGGATCAGATAATTAATTGTGAAAGTCAAGAAATTTTCAAACCACAACAAATTACTGCTTTCTAACAACAATTTTGATTGAAAGACGTACACCAATTTTCAAAACACAATCTTTCTAAAAAACTTCGGGATATTTCTTGTTGGTTAAATAAACTGCAAAACAGGGCGTTAGCATTGACAGAAAAAATTAAAGGAACGAACTGATAGAAAGTTTAACCGTGTCGTGGTATGGAGGCCACTATCTTAGAAACAAATCGCCCGATGTTTAGGCGGTTGTCCCCCGAAGGTTAACACGGTCCTCCAAACAGTATACACCCAAATTAATTTTAGAGTGGACTGTAAAGGAAATGATCGTCGGAATCGGAATCAAACAGAATGATACTCTCTAATTCTCTCTCAAGTAAGGCAGATGAACTCTGAATGGGATGATTAAAAATAAGAGTCTTATTTATAGGTTGAAAGCAGAGGCAAATTTGTCCGAGAATTAAATAAAATCTGATTTAAATTTAAATTTTAAATTTAATATCAGATAATATCTATCCAAAAATAGTAGATTTGATAACCGAAAATATCCATTTAAATCTCGGATAAAATCTATTCAAAATTAGATATATTAACAGATAAAGTATAATTAAATCTCAGATAATCTGTTAATATCTATCTAAAAATAGTAGATTTGATAACCAAAAATATCCATTTAAATTTCGGATATTTTGTTATTAATTCTATTCGATAAAATTCAAAGAGAATTTTAAATCAATTGAACTGTTCTCGTATAACTTATACAAATTGAGTGTAGGATTCAAGTTCCAACATTTCCCAGTTTACTTGGCCGGTTCCAACCCATCACTTGTCAGCTTCATGCTTGTTTCACCAACTCGGGCGTCAATTTTCGAGCTTCACAATACAATGCAACAGATGAAAAGGGTCGGTTGGCCGCTTGCCATATGTGGTGGAACTAGCTTGTACCGATTGATTACCTCCTTTTCGGATCTACTTTTTAGTACATGACTTTGAAACCTTTCCTCAATTTGATATGTGATTTTGCTCCAAATGGATCTATAAACTTGGTTTTTTAGCTATAGAATAAAAACCTTCTCCCTATTCTTTTATCTTTTAACATTTTTACCATAACATTAAAAAAATCAAATTAAAATTTTAAATTGTAAATCCTAAACATTTGTTAGAGAGACACTGTGGCATTGCACAGGGGATATGGATATAGTTTTGTTTTTGGGTGAGGAGGCAAACCATCGTTTAATTACGGCCTGAACATCCTGTGTCAGAAGTTGAAAAATTTAGCGATAGACAAATGAGAGTTTAAAGGGAGAATTATATAAAAAACAGAGTATTGGTGGAGGGTCACCAGAACTTATTTAACAGCAAAAACATGATAGAAACAACTATTTAAAAGAAAACTTTAAACACAAACGGAACAATTAAGTATCGATGAAATGACAATGTCTTTTAAGAATTATATTATATTAAATGAGATTATAAATATGAAAGATTGAATTTGTTAAATTATCTAAAATTTAGATTAAAATAATAGATATATAAATATTGAAAATATTAAAATTGTTACTATGGTCATAGAAATAAAGCACATTAATAATTTTATTATTTAAATTATGAATAATTAAAAAATAGTCCAGGCGTTGTACAATATTAAATATCATTAATATTGAATAATATTGTAAATCATTAAAAATTTTAAATTATTATTAAAATTATTAAGGATTTAACTGGTAATTATACATTTTCTAATATAATTTTTATTTTTAAATTTAAAATATTAAATATTATTTTTATGTCACAAATTTTAAATCTTTATAAATCTAATATTTTGCATATATCATCGTGGTCGAAGTTTACAACTTTCTTCCATCCTGTATTATCGTTGATATCTTCTCAATCATCTCGTCATTGGATATGAACGAACATCGCCTCCGGTGTCTATTAGATTTGACGGTACATAAAATACGGCCACAAATGCATGATTAGAGTTCGATGGTGTTAGAATTAGGGTGAACAAAATTTGACTTAACTCGAAAAATTATTTTTTTTAATTTCGAGTTATTCGATTTCGATCTCGAGTTGATTTAAAATTTTCAAAGTTTAAGTTATTTAAAAATCGAATAATTCAAAAATTTTCAGGGTCTAATTGTATATTTAATCCGTATAATTTTATTTTAAGTTTTATTTTAATCATATATTTTCTTTTTGTTTACCTTTTAATTTTCTTTTTTCTATAACATGATCACTTTATATATTTATTTTATTTAATATAATTTTTATTTATATCTTTTATATTATTTAATTTATTTTATGTCTTTTTTTATTTATGTTATTATATTTAATTTATTACTATTTTTGTCTTATCTTGACCTTATCTAAATAAGAAAGAGATTTTTAACGAGGTCATTGATTTAATGAATTACATATTAATACCTAAAGTATTTAATAATAATAATAATTTAAAATCTTATGTACGCATGTAAAAAATAATATGAAGAAATATGTATGAAAATATAAAGAGAAAGTCGCTTAAATTAGAATAAAAATATACTATAGGATTATAAATAGTACAATTAAAATTTATATATAAACTCGAAAAATCAAATTGAATCGATTCAAACTTGACTAGAACTCGCTAAAATTGACTCGAATAAAAAAATTAAAAAATTCAAATTATAAAATATGATGAATCAACTTGAATAACTCAAAAAAAAATTAACTCGACTCAGACTTACTCGAAAGCTAACCTTAGTTAGAATAGTCGAGGGGATAATTCTGAAAAGACTCTCGTCAAAAATGACGGCGGCTGTAACGACAAACAATTAGGATGAAAAAGATTTAAGTTGTTTAGAATCAGGTTAGAATTTATAAAATAAAATAATATTAATTTAATATTGAAAATATAAAAATAATTATTTTTTAAAAATATGTTTAATTATTCATCAAAATCTTTTACAATTTTATTTTTTATTGAAAAAAATTAATTATGTTTAATGATATTCAGCGTTAGGTATTGTTACACTTGTTATAGATTTTTCTTAAAAAATCTATTTTTATGATGTTATTGATCTAACAGAAATACTTTCTATCTAAATAGTTTGAACAAAAATTATTATTTTATTGGTATCTTTTATGTTGTAACGAGGAAAATTTTACGATGGGCGTCGAACATCGCTGAACACCACTAACGCTGAATATTGTTGAACATCATTAATTTGATTAATAAAGATTAAAAATTTTCAAGGACTCAACATATAATTGATAATTATTTAAAATAAAATTTTAATTAAATTATTTTTCATAAGAAAAACTACACGAGTGACCACTAAACTATCATCTTTTTTATATTTGAGTCACACAATTAAATTTTTCATCAAAATTTATACTAGTATTTTATTTCGTTACCGTTTTATTCATAGATCGTTAATTTAATAAAGATTATAACATGACATGGTTTAATAATAATTTTAGTCTCTAAAATTATTATGTTATATCAATTTAATTCTAATAAAAAATAATTTTTCAAATATTTAGTCTAAACCTTATATTCTCTATTTTTCCCCTCTACAACATATGATATTCTTTTTTTTTTTTTTTTCATTTTTAAAGAACCAAACAAAGATCTATAACGATTACCATAAACTCGTAAAGTTTTGGATCGATTCTTATCTAGTTATAAATATTTATCAACTGATTTTTTATCAAAATTTTTAAAAAATAACGTCACTTCAAATATTATTTCAATTTATGTATATAAAATAAAAAAATTTGAAAATCGACACTTTTGATATTTTAATCTAAAGTTATTATTTAATATATTAAGACAAAACAACCCAAATTTAGACTACAATTTGACTAGATTTTTATATTTTGTACTTTTTCTTGTAAAAACTAAAAAAACATATACCATGAAGGATTTGTAACGGTTGTATGAAACCCAAATTGTAGACTTCTATTCATATTGCAACCATTCATAATTTTGTTGTAGAATTTTTTTGTGCTACTGTTATCATTGAATTTTTCAGTTCGATTAACCATTTATTTCAATTCGATTATCAAGAAGTCGATACATATACTATTGGTTCATATATATTTTTAATTTTAAAAGATTATTTTTTTACTATTAAGTAATATTATTAAAATAATTAGCTCGATTTTCTAATCTTAAAAAATACAGTAAATGACTTAATATTTAGTTTTTTTTATCTTTTGTTTCGTATATATAGATTAGAACAATACTTGAATTTACATTGTTTCTTGAAAAAAATTTAAAAAAGTAATTTATAAATACTTATATAAAATAAGAGTTTATCTAGAACTTGAAGAGTTGATCTTATAAAAAATGATAACTCTTGTGGATCTTTGTTTGTTTATTGAGAAAAGTAAAACAAAAGAGATCATAATATTACTTGTTGCATTGGAAGAAAAAAATAAAAATTTGGGGTTTAATCAAAATATTTAATGAGTTATATTTTTATTAGGATTAAATAGATATAATATAATAATTTTAGGGACTCAAATTATTATTAAATAATGTCATGTTATAATTTTCGTTAAATATTTAATGATCAGTGACCAAAACAAAAATAAAATAAATGTTAGTAACGATTTTAAAAATAATTAGCTGGATGATCAAAACAAAAAATTGTGATAGTTGGGTGACCATTTATATAATTTTTTCTATCTAAAATAATTTAATTAAAATTTTATTTTAAGTAATTTTTAATTGTATGTTGAGTCCTTGAGGTTTTTAATTTTTATTAATTAATTTAATAGTGTTCAATAATGTTCAACATTAATGGTGTTCAGCAGTGTTCGACGCATGTGGTAAACTCATACAAATTCTAAACCATATATCTTAACTTTAATTATTAATTTTTTTAATTTTAAGCACTATCAGTTAAACCCTATACCTTAATATAATAAACAACTCTAAACTTTAAATATTATTTTTAATTCGAGTATAAATAAAAACATTAAAAAAAAACAAAGCATTCTTATTTAAACAGTTTACTTTTTCAATTTAGAGTATAAATCGCTTGTCCCTTTATTGTACTTTCTTTAGTGCCTGACTTTAAAATAATGAGTTTAGGTTCTAAGGTTTAAGGTTAGGAGTTATAGTTAAGCAATTCGAGGTCAAACACTTTTAGGGTGTAAGATTTAGAATTTAAAAAATAATATTAAAGTTTAAAATTTTATTTTCAAATATTTTTTTAGTGTGGGGTATAGGCATGGATAGAGCTAAAGAGGGGTATCACCCCCGCCCCTGAAGAATTTTTTTTACTTTTTTTTCTTATTTAAATTCTTTTAAAATTTATTTTTTATGAATTTACTCACATACTTTTAAACATTTATTAAGTCGGATCGGGGTCAGGGTAGGGTATTTGCTTAAAATTTCCTACCCAACCTTATATATATATATATATTTATATATATTTATATATTTATTATATTTATAAAAAATATCATTATATATAAAAACTTTTATGGGTTTTAAATTTTTATTTTTTTATTTTTAGAGGTTTATTCTTATAATAAAAGTTTATTAGATGTTGTTTAAGTTTTAATGTATTCGATTCTATCAGTTGATTATTTAAGTTTTTTTCTTATAAATATGTAATTTAACATGTGAATAATTTAAAATTTATTTTATTTTTATATAGATTTAAAGTTATTTAAAAAACATAATTTATGATTGTGGTGGATGATTGATCAAATCTAACTTTTATCGTTGACGAAAATTATTTTTTTAATTTTCTGGGTCAGGTTGATTTTAAACAATAGTATATCGGGACGGGTAGAGCGGTTAAATTAATATTTTAACCCGGTTTAAGATAGAGTCGGGTTTAGGGATTAATGAATTGGGTCAGGGTCGAGGTTGTTGGATAATGCTCAAGTTAAGTATCCCACGTTGGGTGGGAAAGTACCTTGGGCTTCAAAAGAATTTATTGAACATTAGAAAATTGTTTCTTGTAAGAATGATTTTGAAATTCTAAAACGGTGTAATTTTCTAATCGGCTTAATACACGTAACAGTTATTTTATAATTAATTATGAGTGGACGTATCTGAACTATTTTCAATCTTTATTCGTTCCATGGTCGTAACTGTTACAATAATTTTAATATTACCGTTTTAATTACATTAAATTAGTATTTATTATGGTTTTAATTAGAGAGTTGTAAATAATGTTTTTACCCTTATATTTTTAATTATAAATAATAGCTTCTAGAACTCATTTTGATATACAATCAATTTTTTAAAACACTTTCTAAAGGTTTCTTTAAGAAGTATTTTCTTGAGTTCTTTATAAGAGAAAAACGACAACACTGATTTTCGCTCTGATATTTGGGTGTACGAATATTGGAGAGTCTGTGTTAACCTTGGGGGACGAATCGCTTATAGCAGCAAGTACACACATTGAGACGAATTTGTTTCTAAGGTTGTGATTTTCACCACAATATGATTTACTTGTTCTTTTGATTCTTTTTATATTATTTTGTCCAGTTCAATGCTAACGTCCTTGTTTTGCATCAGTCTATTTCTAACAATTTAGAAACGAATTGATATTGTTGTTAAAATGTGATCGAACTCAATCTATAGTATTCTCTTGGATAGTTCGATATAGACTGAATTTCCAAATCCTGTTAGTCTTATGATCATGATCACTATGCTGGTTCAGGTAAACTTGATTTATTACTTTTTACAATAAAACATATGGGAAATGAATATAATAAATTATTTATCTTTCAAAGCTATAACGGAAATAGATAATGAAAGAGCAATAAACTGTGTTGAAAGCTAAAAAAAGTGTAAATTGTAATATGATCTTCTATATGTTTATACTAATAAAGAACATTAAGTTCTCTGCATTTACATTAAACGCATGGTAAATCAAACCGAAATAGCTTGTTCGATATGTTTTATATTAAGCTTTGAAAACTAGTTTGTAATCTATGTTTTAGATTAGGTTGTACTCTAAGATTAGATAATTTTATAAGTAAACAAGATTAAAGAATAATTTTTGAAGAGACCTAAATAAAGATATTTTTTAGTGACTAATTGGAAGTGTGATAATGTGGTAACGCATGTCTAGGATTGGTTTTAATGAAAAACTTGGTATTTAAGGGTGTTTCATGCATCACCTCTTTCTAAACCTACTTAGTGTATTAATACTCCATTTTGTAAAACACTGATTAAAATCTTTTTTCTGACTTAAAACAAAGTGTTTTATAGCCGTTAATAATAGAATTCTTTTCTTCATGATTAAGAAGGAAAAAAATATCAATACAAAGAGTATAAAATTCTCCTTGTAAAATTTTCTTTAGGGAAAAGATTTAAAATATGTCAGATTGTTGTAATAACCAATTTTTACCAAAACTCAGACTTAAATACACAACCCAATTAAACCCCTTATCCCACTACATTAAATCCAATCCAATACACAACCCTAACCCTAAAATAACTAAACCCTAATTCCTTCTCCATCTCTACCAGCCGCCGCCGCCGCTTTGCTTAGCCAATCACCATAGCGTGTGCAACAAACGCGCCCATTCATTGGATCGATCGTCGGTCATCTCCCCACCGCCTGTAGCCACCGCCCAACATCACGTAAACCTGCAAAATAATTACAAGAAAAGCAAAAATCAGATCTGGGATTAAATGTGGAGCAATAATCTGATATAGAAATAGAGATATTTTGTTATATTTTAATATAAAAGTTTAGGTATAAATACCTAAACAATGGATGTAAAAGAGGAGAACGAAATCAAATGGAAAAATATAGAGATTTGAACCAAAATAATCCAGATCTAAAAGCAACAAATATTACCGATATCCAAAACACACAAAAGAAACCAAGAAGAGAAATAATCGGAGAGAAAAAAGAAAAACAAAGAAAAAATATTCGAACATATCTTTTAGATCTACGCTTGTACAAATCTTTTTGTGAAAATCCAACACTGCGGTTGGCTTCAGCGTGTCGAAAGCAGTCGAAAAGTGGTCTTTTTTTTGTTTTTCGTCACCGACGACAGCGACCGGTATGGTGACCGACGACGAGCGGCGACTGACGGCAGAGAAGAAAGACTAGCAGAGGATGTTCATAAAAAATCAGAGAGCGTTTGAAATTTTTTTGGAGAAATTATTATTACAGATTATTTTTTTTATTATTAAAAAGATATATATAGTATATCAAAACTACGTCATTTTGGTTCAGTGACCCGTGGATCAACCCGACTGCATACCCGACCCGCGCATTAACCCGGATTAAAGGACAAATTGTAGGCGTAGTCCCAGAACTTTTTAGTATCCTCAATTTCGGCACTTCAGTTTATCTTGTCTTCGATTTTAGTCACTGTTTTTGCTATTTTAACCCTATATCTTCATGTTTTATTCAATTTGATCACTGTTTATTTATTTTTAGCCCCTATAATCCTGTTTTCTTGCAGATTAGCCCCTCTAATGTTGTTATTATCATTATTATGTTTTTTATTTTTATCATATTAAAAATATATTTATTTAGTTACTTTATTACTTTATTATTATTTTGTTATAATATAATATAAATATAAATATTATGTTTATACATTAAGTTATATTATTATTATTACTTATTATTATTATAATATTAATATTATGTTTTGTATAGATTTTTATTATAAATTATTATATTATTAATATTACTCGTTTTATTATCTTATTATTATTACAACCTATGTTTATATAATATATTATTATTATCATTATTATTATTATAATTATATGTATAAATATGTTTATTTATCCCATAGCTGTCACCATATGTATATATATATTTTTAATGTTTTTAGGATATATATATATATATATATATATGGGTAAAGTTTTAATACATATATAACCTTAATACTTAAGGTATAATTTTAAAACATAATATATTCTTTCTTATTTTATTAATATAAATAAGGTATAATATGATAAGTTTTTCTTTCATTACGATATGATTCAAATATAATATATTTCCTTATTTTCTTAATATTTTAAGTATAATCTATGTTTGGTAAGATATATTTTTGGTATTGTTGTATATTTATTACTTGTTATCTTTATACTCATGTAATATTTATATATATAATATCTATGGATTATATATCTTTTTATGTTATGTTAATAGTTAGTATTTATATGGTATTCATGCTTGATATAATTATATGGTAACTAGAAAATATTATCCCGAGATACTCTATTGGGAGTAGCATCCCGTTCTTCGGGTGTTATCTCCTTTGAATCGTCGTGGATATTAGGGTATGCATTTTAATTAAAAATTAATTTAATTTAAATTTTATATTTTTTTAAAAATTATGATGCGAACCTTTAGGTACCAATTTTTGGGCGTTATGAGGGTGCTAATCCTTCCTCAAACGTAACCAACTCCCGAACACATCTCTGATTTTGTTTTCTTGGTGTCCGATCTACCTTTTTGAACGGTCGATGGCGACTCCAACCGATTAACTGATTTTTTTTAATTAAGACGATATTCTAATAGGAGTGACATCCTATTCTTCAGGTGTCATCTCCCGGAATACCAAATTTTCAAATATTACCGCGGATTTTTAAGTTTAAATATTCCAATGGGAGTGACAGCCTATTCTTCAGGTGTCATCTCTCGGGATACCGAATTTTTAAATCCTACCGAACTTTTGAACCTTTTAACCGTTTTAAATATTTTCAAAATTAGGGTTGCTACAGATGGCGACTCCGCTGGGAAACAATTTTTGTTTTATATCGGAGTTAAACCTTAGTTCGGTTCGCATCTTAATTTTTAAGAAAATATAAAATTTTAATTAAATTAATTTTTAATTTCCATTGTCATTAGATTAAGAAACCTTTAGTGGGAATGATTACTTCGCTCCGTGGGGTCTTCACCCCCGTATAGTGTTGTAATTCATTTCCGAAATTTTGGCCTTATATTCCGTGAGGTTCTCACCTCCGTAAATAAGGGTTATATTCCCCCGAATCGATATCCTCAGCGACAGTTCGAGTAATGCTTACTTTAGAACCGAAACGCATGTCGTAAACCTTAGAAACCCCCCATTTCGAAACCACACCTTATGTTGCCCGTTTAGAAATACTCTTTAGGTTGTCTTTTATATATGTATTTTTACCTGCTTGTTAAATATTTTTGCTTTGCACTGTTTCTTTTTGTTATTTATTTTGTATATTATTTTTGGATTAACTACTAACTCATTTCTTTTCTGTGTTTATTTTGTTTTTCTTTTCTTTTGCATCCATTTTCGCATATCATTTCATACAAAGGTGTTGATTCAAAAGTGCAATTTAGAAGACGCTCAATTCTAGATGAGAGGTTCTATATCAACAAAAGTGCTAACACTATAGTATGGGGGTGGTCTGAACGCATACAAATGAAGAAAGGAAACAATTTATCGGATGATCATATGTCAGAAATTGTCATAAATTTGATGAGCTAAAAGAGATATGACATGATTATGACTCAGATTTAAAAGAAGCCTTACAACAAGAATTCGGTGACATAGTATTGTTACTAGATGACCTGACCGATGCACACATGTTTCGAGCCATGATGCAATTTTGGAATCCGGGGTACTGATATTTTACATTTGAAAAAATGGATATAACTCTTGCCATCAAAGATATTCAACAAACATGAACGATAGTCCACCACATCCAGAACCTAGCGAGGGAGGTCTACAAATTAAAGAAGTGTGTCAGCCTTGGGACGTTACCGGGTTCTCGTGATAATATGTTACTACAAGACACAGAGGTTTCAAGCTTAGAGGCTAACCCCTATCTGTAATTAGCGTTATGACGACTTATTATAATCAAAACCTCTTTATCTTAATGAAAATCTTTTTTTGATGTTACTTAAGAATCAACACCTCCATTGCATTCATTTCAACATGACATTGCATTAAATTATACATTTTTCTTGCACATATCACCTAGAATGAATCAAATTAATTAGTTGTGCATATGTCACGCCAGAATCTAAGTTGCATCATTGCGAAACGTGTTTAAAGATCAAGATCATGGAAGATAGAATGACCAATTTGGAACAAGTACAGAAGGATCTCGAATCTCGCATTAATCAAGCTGAACAAAGTATCTATCAAAATATCAGTCAACAAATTTTCCAAGTTCAAACAACGATCCTGGGTCAAATTACCGCGCTATTGCGCAAAGGAAAAACCATAAAAGACTTTACCTAGGAACAAGAGGATACCACTACAGCGTCTCATGTTAAGGTTCAAACTGAAACATCGACACCTCAAAAGAGGGTATACTTCAATACTATGGGGGCATCTATTAGCCAGCCAGAAGAAACGGCCACGAAGCATTCAGTTGACCAAGGTACGTTATAGGATGAAGAAGTACCAGACATGGATTTGGTGGAAAAGATTAGAATTGAAGTGGAAAGTAAAAGTGAAGAAAAGTTTCGTCTCTCTGCAGAACAACTTAAGGCTTTCTTGGGAATAAGTGAACAAGGAAATAAGGCTAATGACTTAAGCCTCGTATTAGATTTAATACTCCCGTAGAAGTTTAAGACTCCAGATTTTGACAAGTATGATGGAAGTACATGCCCGTCGGCTCACATCACCATATATTGTAGAAAGATGACACCCTTTTTAAAGAATGAAAAGTTACTGATTCATTGCTTTCAAGAGAGTTTGACGGGGTCTGCAATGCGATGGTACACGCAGCTCAGCCGAGACCACATTAAATCATGGAGTGACCTCTTAAAAGCTTTCATGCATCAATATAAACATGTAACAGATTTGATCCCAAATCGGTTCATACTAAAAAGCCTGGAACAAAAACCAAATGAGAGTTTTCGTGAATACGCTCAACGATGGAGAAACATGGCAGGTCAAGTTTAGTCCCCAATTCAAGAAAGAGATATTACTCCTATGTTTTTAGATACTTTAAAAGGAGTCTTGTATGATCGACTAATAAGTCACGTTTCTGCCAGCTTTGCGGATGTAGTAAAAACTGAAGAACACATTGAAGATGCAATTAAGAAGGGGAAGATAAATGATCCTTATAATGCTACACCTCATAAGGAAGAAGATACTCACATTCATATGGTGGGTTCTCACTCAACCAGTCAGCTTCAAAGCCAATTTTCACTTCCAGCAAAGCTTACGAAGGTGCTTCACTCGATTCCAATGTCTTACACTAAGTTGCTCCCTACACTAGTTGAAAAGAAGTTGTTAACTCTTGTCCAATCCAAATCGAAGGATCCTCCATATCCTAAGGGTTATGATTTTAATGCAACATGCAACTATCATATAGGGAGTAAGGGGCACACAACAGAGAATTGTGGAGCTTTGAGAAACAAAATTCAAGATCTGATTAAAGCTGGTATTTTGAAATTCAAATGACAAGTTTTTGGAGAGATGATCTCTCTATTTTGATGTTTATCTGTTGATTCCTTATATATTCTCTTGAAATAATACATCGAATCAACTTTGTTAATTTCTACCTTGAAATAGTAAAGATCCTTTCGTAAGAGTATATGATGTGTATGGAAATTTTCATCTTAATAAAAACTACATCTTTGTTCTTTTATGGTTATTCCTATGAATGATCAATCAAGCATACACGATGAGAATCACATGAGGTGATCGAGCATTTTGGGGGCATCATTACCCAGGAATAAACAAAAATCTCATGTACATACAAGAGTTCAGATTCAAAAAGACAAGAGAAGACAGAGAACTTGAAAAAATACAATTCTTTTGGTGAAGAAATGATATCAACCGAATTCACTTGACTTAGAAGATTGAACAATGATTAGACAATATTTTGGGGGGCAAATTCCATTGGGGCACAAGAATGATGTTGGGAGATAGCCCTAAGACGAAGTCTACCTAATCAGAAAAGTGATGACATGAAAAGAGAAAGATTCGGCACACTAAAAAAGATTTAGCGAATTGTATGCATCAATGCATCTTCATTAATAATGAGAATAGTGTTTTTTATGACATATGCATCTTTGTATCATGCCCATGCATTATCCTCAGCATGAATATTTGTATAGGATTTTAAACAAATAATATACAAGAAGATGAGTTTGTAGAAGAATTTTGTGCATCTCTGCACCAAGAAGACACAAGCTTGAGTGTCATATGCCTTGATTATTGCAAAAAAGGAAGTGAGGAATCATCCAATGTCGAGTCGTCATCAATGAAAAAACCTTTTGATGTCAAGACGGATAGAACTGAGGCATCATTTTACATGATATTCTCTAAACGAATTTCTTAATTTAGTCTTTTTTAAGGATACTTTTAAAAAAATGAATTTCTTAATTTAGTCATTTCTTAAGGATACCTTTTGATGTCAAGACGTATAGAACCGGGGCATCATTTTACAAGATATTTTCTAAACGAATTTCTTAATTCGGTCCTTTCTTAAGGATACTTTTTAAAAAAAATGAATTTTTCAATTCGATCCTTTCTTAAGGATACTTTTTCAAAAACGAATTTTTCAATTCGATCCTTTCTTAAGGATACCTTTTTTTGAAAACGAATTTCTCAATTCGGTCCTTTATTAAGGATACCTTTTTCGAAAATGAATTTCTTAATTCGATCCTTCCTTAAGGATACTTTTTCGAAAATAAATTTATCAATTCGATCCTTTCTTAAGGACACTTTCAAAATGAATTTCTCAATTCGATCATTTCTTAAGGATGCTTTCAAAATGAATTTCTTAATTCGGTCCTTTCTTAAGGATATTTTTTCGAAAACGAATTTCTTAATTCGATCCTTCCTTAAGGATACTTTTCTGAAAATGAATTTCTCAATTCAATCATTTCTTAAGGATATTTTTTTCAAAATGAATTTCTTAATTCGGTCCTTTCTTAAGGATACTTTTTCGAAAACGAATTTCTTAATTCGGTCATTCCTTAAGGATACTTTTTTGAAAATGAATTTCTCAATTCGTTCATTTCTTAAGGATGCTTTCAAAATGAATTTCTTAATTCGGTCATTTCTTAATGATACCTTTTGATGTCAAGACGGACAAAATTGGGGCATTATATTTTCGAAAACTAATTTCTCAATTTGATCCTTTCTTAAGGATGCTTTGCTAAACTCGAATTTCTTAATTCGATCATTTCCTAAGAAAACTTTTTCGATCCTTTCTTAAGGATACCTTTTCGATCTAATTTCTTAATTTGATCATTTCTCAATGAAACCTTTGAAAAATTGAATTTTGATCCAAATCCTTTCATAAGGATGTATTGCTTATCTCAATCCTTTCACGAGGATATATTCTCAAGACTACTAACTAATATTTTGATGTTTGTAGTTCAAAGAGTTCATCGAGGAAAAATGAAAATTCCAAGAGGATTTAGCGTTCCAAGGATGCCTTCTCGAGACTAAGATGTAAACTGGTAACTCAAAGATTTTTCTTGAAAAAAGAAAGAGAAACTTGATCCTTTCATAAGGATGTTTTTTCAATAAAATCAACTCGATTCTTTGAAAATGAGGTTTTTCTTAAAACCAATTTTTAATTAAATCCTTTCATAAGGATATCAAATGATTGACAAAAGATGAGAGACTATTCAAAGGTCCATCAAAATCTATTTTCACAAATGGTTGAAGGAAGATAAATTCTTTGGAAAAATCCAATCTCTTGATTGGTACAAACTGGTTGTACCCAGGTAAATTGTACAACTAGCCCAGAGCAAACGGCTACCGGTAAAGTTAATCCAAATCCGTTAATCCTTGTGCATTTGGGAAAAATGTAAAGAAGATCCATGAGCCAAACCAAAGAGAGATGATATTCAAGAATCATAAGAGAATTTGAATCTACACAATAGAGAAGAAAGAACTCATGATTGCAAGATGAATATTCTAAGCAAGAAGAAGCACCAAACTAAAGATTCGAGAGAAGAATCAACTAGAAGACCAACAAACTTAAGATTCGAAAGAATGATCAACCAGAAGATTCCATATAAAAGAACCAGCAATCTCAAGATTCAAGAGGAGAGCCAATCAAGAAGTTCTATGCAAGAAGAACTCATACCATGAAAGACTTTATATAGGAAAAGTCTGCATCAAAAAGCTCTATATAGGGAGCACTTACAAGATTCCACAACAGGAAGAATCTCCAATAAGAAGTTCTATATAGGAAGAACTCTTAATTTGAAGACTCCAAAACGCGAAGATTCTATTAGAGAAAGAATCTCCTGCAAGAAGTTCTATATAGGAAGAACCCTTGGAGCAAGCAAAAGATTCTATGAGAGCAAGAATCTCCAGTGAGAAATTCTATATAGAAAGAACTCTTGAAATTCAAAATGCGAAAGATTCTATGAGAGCAAGAATCTCCAACGAGAAGTTCTATTCTTAAAATTCAAAATGTGAAAGATTCTATGAGAGCAAGAATCTCTAGCAAGAAGTTTTATGACAGGAAGAGCACTTGGGGTTGAAGACACAAAAGATTCTATATAGGAAGAATCTACAATGAGATGTTCATTACAGGAAGAACTCTCAACTTAAGACGCAAGAGGTTCTATATAGGAAGAGCTTACGATGTTAACATCCGAAGATGAAGACACAACACAGAAAGAATTTATAGCATAAGGACTCTGTCAAAGACAAGCAAGACTCTATAGAGGAAGAATTTGATCATCTGAGACACCTGATAGGAGAACAAACAAGGAAGAAGTTGTAGACTCGAAGTATCAGTTTTGAAGAATTTTTTTCTGGAGCAGCAGAGAAAATCAAGTGATGACCAAGAAAAGCGGTGGTTGACCAAAACCTTATCCAAGAGAACCCCAACCTTACCTAGAAGAACCACAAACCTTACCAAGAGAATCATAACCTTACCCAAAATAACCTTAACCTTACCAAAAGAAACTCAACCTTACCAAAAGAATCATAGCCTTACTAAAAGAGCCCTCACCTTGCTAAAGATAAACCCTGAAACCATACCAGATAAAATGAGTTATTCTTTATTTTTGCTCTATTGTCGTTACACAACAATAAGCAAAGAGGGGCAGCTGTAATAACCCATTTTTACCAAAACCAAGACTTAAATACACAACCCAATTAAACCTCTTAGCCCACTACATTAGACCCAATCCAATACACAACCCTAACCCTAAAATAACTAAACCCTAATTCCCCCTCTATCTCTACCAGCCGCCACCGCTTTGCTTAGCTAATCACCATCGCGCGTGCAACACACGCGCCCATTCATTGGATCGATCGTTGGACACCGTCCCACCGCCTGTAGCCACCGCCCAACATCACGTAAACCTGCAAAATAATTACAAGAAAAGCAAAAATCAGATCTGGGATTAAATGTGGAGCAATGATCTGAGATAGAAACAAAGATATTTTGTTATATTTTAATGTAAAAGTTTAGGTATAAAATACCTAAACAATGGATGTAAAAGAGGAGAACGGAATCAAATAGAAAAATAGAGAGATTCAAACCAAAATAATCCAGATCCAAAAGCAACAAATATTACCCATATCCAAAACACACAAAAGAAACCAAGAAGAGAAATAATCGGAGAGAAAAAAGGAAAACAAAGAAAAAATATTCGAACTTATCTTTCAGATCTACGCTTGTACAGATCATTTTGTGAAAATCCAACACTGCGGTTGGCTTCAGCGTGTTGAAAGCAGTCAAAAAATGGTCTCCTTTTTGTTTTCCGTCACCGGCGACGGCGACCGGCATGGTGACCGACGACGAGCGGCGACTGACGGCGGAGAAGAGAGACCGACAGAGTATGCTCATAAAGAACCAGAGAGCGTTTGAATTTTTTTTGAAGAAATTATTATCACAAATGATTTTTTTTTGTTACTAAAGAGATATATATAGTATATCAAAACTACGTCGTTTTGGTTCAGTGACCCGTAGATCAACCCGACTGCATACCCGACCCGTGCATTAACCCGGATTAAAGGGCAAATTGTAGGCGCAGTCCCGGGACTTTTCAGTATCCTCAATTTTGGCACTTCAGTTTATCTTGTCTTCGATTTTAGTCATTGTTTTTGCTATTTTGACCCTATATCTTCATCTTTTATTCAATTTGGTCACTGTTTATTTATTTTTATCCCCTATAATCCTGTTTTCTTGCAGATTAGATGTTGTTATTATCATTATTATGTTTTTTATTTTTATCATATTAAAAATATATTTATTTAGTTACTTTATTACTTTATTATTATTTTGTTATAATATAATATAAATATAAATATTATGTTTATACATTATGTTATATTATGATTATAACTTATTATTATTATTATATTAATATTATGTTTTGTATATATTTTTATTATAAATTATTATATTATTAATATTACTCGTTTTATTATCTTATTATTATTACAACCTATATTTATATATTATATTATTATTATTATCATTATTATTATTATAGTTATATGTATAAATATGTTTATTTATCCCATAGCTGTCACCATATGTATATATATTTTTTAACGTTTTTAGGATATATATATATATATATATATATATGGGTAAAGTTTTAATACATATATAACCTTAATATTTAAGGTATAATTTTAAAACATAATATATCTTTCTTATTTTATTGATATAAATAAGGTATAATATGATAATATTTTCTTTCATTACGATATGATTCAAATATAATATATTTCCTTATTTTCTTAATATTTTAAGTATAATCTATGTTTGGTAAGATATATTTTTGGTATTATTGTATAGTTATTACTTGTTATCTTTATACTCATGTAATATTTATGTATATAATATCTATGGATTATATATCTTTTTATGTTATGTTAATAGTTAGTATTTATATTATGGTATTCATGCTTGATATGATTATATGGTAACCAGAAAATATTATCCCGAGATATTCTATTGGGAGTAGCATCCCGTTCTTCGGGTGTTATCTCCTTTGAATCGTCGTGGATATTAGGGTATGCATTTTAATTAAAAATTAATTTAATTTAAATTTTATATTTTCTTAAAAATTATGATGCGAACCTTTAGGTACCAATTTTTGGGCGTTATGAGGGTGCTAATCCTTCCTTAAACGTAACCAACTCCCGAACTCATCTCTGGTTTTGTTTTCTTGGTATTCGATCCACCTTTTTGAACGGTCGATGGCGACTCTAACCGATTAACTAATTTTTTTTAATTAAGACGATATTCCAATAGGATTGGCATCCTGTTCTTCAGGTGTCATCTCCCGGAATACGAAATTTTCAAATATTACCGCGGATTTTTAAGTTTAAATATTCCAATAGGAGTGACATCCTGTTCTTCAGGTGTCATCTCTCGGGATACATGATTTTTAAATCCTACCGAACTTTTGAACCTTTTAACCGTTTTAAATATTTTCAAAATTAGGGTCGCTACAATTGTGTAAAATTAAAAATTAATCTTTTATACATAATTTAATTAAATTTTTGGTATAGTATACTAACTTAGTGTATGTGAATTAAAATGACAGCTAATCTATAAAACAATAGCTTTAACAAATATAAATTTTGTATACAAACTAAGCATACTAAACCTTTTTTAAAACAATTTCTAAATTTAGATCTGAATTTTTTTGATTTAGTAAACTTAGAAACATAAGAAGGAAAAATATTATTATCACCTTTGTAGATGTTTGTTTTGGATATACAAAAGTTTATCTCTTTAAAATTAAAAATAAAAATGAGAACTTTTTTAAGATGGAAATTAAGTATCAACTAGCAAAAAGAATAAAATGTGTTAGATTTTATAAGGGTAGTAGATATGAGTCCAGTTTTTCTAAAGAGGTGTGTAAGAAGAATGACATAATTCATAAAATATCTAAGAAAAGAAAATAAATTCTTAAGTCATGGGAATAAAATCATTATCTTGATTAATCATGAGTTAAACCGAGTTTCTCATAAAATTAGACTATACTCCATATGAATTGTATAACATCTTTGCATTACCTGAAAGTATGGGGGTGTCTGACAAAAGTGATTTAGCATGACTTTAAGAAAATGTCTATTGAACTTTAAATCATTGATACAATGTTTGTAGAGTATGCTACATATAGTATCATATGATTCACGTTTTTACATAATTTCTCAAATTTTTGAGTCTATGATTGATGTGTAGATTTTTTTCCTCTATAAAAGCTAAATTAAGAGTTTAAATTTTTGAGTATGCTACATATAGTATCATATAAATTGTATAACACATCAAGAGAATCATGTCTATTCTTCTAGTATTCATGCCAAGGATACTTTAGAGTTTAAATTAGAGTCCAGAAGAAGTTAAAGATATAAAGTAATTACCGTTTTTGAACCATATTTTATAAAAAATTATTATAAAAATAAATGATTGACTTATACCTGAACATATAACTTAATCTTTCGTGATAGATAATGGTTTAAAGACTTTTAGAGAAACTATAAAGTTTAATTTATAAGTTCAGATAACGAAAAATTAATAGTCTAATCATACTTGAAAGAGATTAATGTGATATTAGGAGTCAAGGTTACATAAAAATAGAAAAGAATTTTTTTTTTTGAAAAATAGTCTATTTTGAGGTGTTAAAGAATTTGACAACGTTAAAGTCATTTTTGTTTAAACTTCTTATGATTCGAGATTTCATCTCTTTGAGAATAAAAGAACTAGTGTTTTCTAGTTGAGAATACTAAAAAATAATTATGTTCTTAATGAACTAAACTCAACCTAATATTGCCTATGCAGTGAGTATATTAAGTAGATATACTCATAATCCTAGTGATGAGCAATGGATTACACTCTAATACTTACTAAAGTTAAAGGTACTGTTGATTGATAGATCGAGTTTGTTGACTTTATTTCAATTTTAGAGATTTTATAACTCCAACTAGCGACTGATAATGATGTGATAAAAACCACGAGTAGGTATGTCTTTAACTTAGATATTGTAGCAATTTTTTAAAGATATATAAGCATACTTGTATCGCTAGTACTACCTTCGAGTTATATTTTGTTGTTCTTAATCTTTCTAAGTAAGAAGTTGAGTGGCTTAAAAATTTAAATTTCTTTTTGTTGGGAGAAAATCCAACTACCTTAGTATCCTTGTTTGTATGATTCATGAACAATGATATATGTGGCTTAAAAGCTAAACTTACAAATGTAAGGAGAGACTTTCACATAAAACATTAATCAGTAAGATACTTGATAAAACAAAGTACTCTCTTTAAAGTATGTGAAACCGAAAAAGAATCTATCTTATCCACTTATCAAAGGGTTAAGCTGAAAATTGGTTCTATTTTCACCTATGACGGGTCTAAAGCCCATTGGTTGACAAATTCATGGTGAATACCCAACTTAGTTAACTAAGTTCAATATCCTCAAACGAAACCATAAAGAGTACTCATAGTGTATAATTTTACTACCTATCCCTATGATGAATAATGAACATGTCCAGGTTAAGTTTTATTACTCTTAATAAATTCATATCTTAGGTTTTAAATGATCTTAGTGAGAAAGACTTGATAAATTTACCGATTTTGGTTGAATAACTACTCTTAATAAGTTCATAGCCCAATGTTGAGTGGGTAGTCTTATCACGAAAGACCGGAAGAATTTAATGCTAGAAAGGATGAGTTCTATAAAACTCTTAATGAATTCAATCCTAAGATTTGTGTTGTTCTATTGAGAAGAACTTATTGAACTCATCCATTAAAGAGATTGAGTTTTTATTCTTATTGAATTCTTATCTTAGAGTTTGAGTGGCTTATTTTATAAATAAATTTGAAGAATTCACCTATTTATATGAGAGGGTGAGCTTGAGGATAAAAGCTCTTAACTGTTTTATAGCTCTTATTTGATTGATTTATGTTGAGATAAACCTAATGAAATAACTTTCATAAGTGAGAAGGATTAACCCCTTTTTATGAAAAATATTAGGTTATTTTTCTAATACACTTACTGGAATCCTGAAGTCAGATGGTTCTACTTGTTTATATTTGTATATTTATATATTTTTATATTTTCTGACACATCGGGGATTTTGGTGGATGAAGTGATTAGTTGTGTTATGAGTTCACCCCAATCTTAGAAAGTTTTAGATTTGTTCATTTATCTAAGAGAAGAATTAATCATTCTATTATGTACTAGTTTCAAATACGTTCACTAGTGCTTAAGCAACTACTCTCGTTATTGTTCTTCTCATGTTTTTAAGCTCAAATTTTATTACTTTGTTTTCAAAAGGTTCTTTCGTATTTGTGGGGAATTGTTGGATAATGCTCAAGTTAAATATCCCACGTTGGGTGGGAAAGTACCTTGTGCTTCGAAAGAATTTATTTGTACATTAGAAAATTAATTTTCGTAAGAATGGTTTTAAAATTTTAAACGATGCAATTTTCTAATCAACTTAATACACGTAACAATTATTTTATAGTTAGTTATGAGTGGACTTATCTAGACTATTTTCAGTCTTCATTCGTTCTAGGGTCGTATCTGTTACAATAATTTTAATATTACTGTTTAAATTATATTAAATTAATATTTATTATGGTTTCAGTTAGAAAGTGTAAATAACGTTTTTACCCTTCTATCTCATTTTGATATACAATCATTTTTAAAAAACACTCTTTAAAGGTTTCTTAAGTATTTTCTTTGAGTTCTTTACGATATAAGAACAATACCACTAATTTTCACTTCGATACTTGGGTGTACGAATATTGGAGAATCCGTGTTAATCTTGGGGGACAAACCGCTTGTAGCAACAAGTACACACATTAGGCAAATTCGTTTCTAAAGTAATAGTTTTCACCAAGACACAGTTTACTCGTTCTTTTGATCTTTTTATATTATTTTGTCCAATCATTGCTAACGCTCTTGTTTTGCAATAGCCTATTTCTAACAGGGGCAATAAAAAACTCGTCTCATCCCACTCCGTTGTCATCCTTACTTAAAAAATATCATTTTTTGTACGTTTTGATGTAAAATCATATACAACACTTTCAATATCAATTTCTTCTAAAAAAATATCATTTTTGATTTTCATCAAATCAAGTCTATTTAATCTTTCTTATACCATAGTTATTTGTAAATATAACTTTAACAATTTCGATTTTGAAAAGCTTTATTCTACATAAGTGAAAATAATAAAAATAATCAATAAAATTTTATAAGCAATTAGTCACATTTGCAAAACTATTATAACGTTTTAACAATTATGACTCATTTTTAAGAGAAATTTTAAAATTTATATAATAATTTTAAAATTAACATCATCCAATAATAAGTTATCAAAATCTAAGACTCTTATTTTTTAAGAAATCATGTACAGTCGCTCATATTATCCTATCTAAAACCTCTATTGTTTTCTTACGTTGTTCATTGATATTAATGTTTCATTTCCATTATATAGGTGCGATTCACTTCATTGTAAAATTCTTTTTGTTGAATCGATAACATCATTTTTTTCATAATCAATTATATTTGGGTTGGTTTTAAATTTAGTTAAATTTGGATTGATTTTGATTCAGTTTAGTTTTAATTCGGATTTGGGTTAAATTTAAATAATCGTGTTTGGGTCTATATCAATTCTCACTTCAAATAAATCGATTCAAGTCTCGGATCAAATTTGTTAATTCTAAATATTTGCTAATATTTCCTTCGAAGAGCAATAATTAAACTATTTAATTGTCAAAATAATGATAATAATAATAAAATTAAAGTTGTTATAAAATAGATGATTTACATTTCTTAATTAAAAACAAAACCTTGGAAGCATATCCAAAACAGGGCGGATTCAAAGTCTGGTTGTCTCGGCAACCTCAAATATATTTCTCCTATTATTAAGTTTTAAAACCATCAAAATTTGTTTAACTACCGATTTTCAGCCTACTGACCAACTGATCTATATTAAATTTTGTAAATATTTATTATACGGCCTTTTAGTCTTACTTTATTATGATTTTAGAATTCGAATTAATAAATTTAATTAAAGAATTTAATATTTTATTTTATTAATCTAATTAGTGTACTTATTTTAACTCTACATTGCGATGATTGATCTTAATTATAAATATTCAAATATGTTTGTTAATGTAATCGTTACAAGTTGAACAACAAAGAAATGTTAACAACATAGAAAATGTGAATTCATGTTAGAATTAAAAAATATTCAATACGAATATAAACCCAAGATCTATACATGTCAAATCATCAAGAACAATAAAATAAATAAACTGAATGCAGAAGCGTACCTGAATTAATTGATGAAGATTTTCCAAAAGGTTTGATCTTTCAAGAAGTTAGGTTTTCTCTTGCCGCACAACTCTCATACGGGGAAAAGAGATATGTAAGTTGACCTAATTCTTGGGGACCATAACCCCTTTATATAGTTGATTTAATAACCAACTAGTAGTTGATTTAATAACCAACTTTGAAGTATTTATAACTCTACCCCTCATCAAATTATAAATACACCTTATGGTATCTACACTTTTAACTCTATGATAATTTAATACCTGTAACACGTGTAACATAATTGGTCACTTAATTACGTGTTAAATTTTATAATAGCAATATACATTATACATATGTGCCCACTATTATTGAATTTTAATCCAACAATCTCCCACTTGGGCAACATATGTTTCTTGACAAATGTATAACCTTATGAGCTCAAAAATTTGCTATCATATAATAGGTATTCTAAAACACTCTCGTCCATCAATTATATTCATATAGGATCAAAGTGGTCTTCATCATATCAATCATGATTGGACCCATCAATGGTCACGTATAAAAACATAATCAAATGACATAGATCAATCATGGATGCGTAGCATGGAAATTACATGTAAATATGAACCGAACATGCCTATTTCCAACTGGTCCTCCTAAACTTTAGTGAGATCAAACTTTACTGAATTCAAAGTGTGCATAAGCTAAAGTAACTTTATTTCTGCAGAAATTAACCTTAAACTAAAGTAACCGAAATTGTGTCTAAAACGAATGAGCATTTATCAAAATTACAAACTCCCACTAAAACTGAATATACTTAAATAATATTACACCCATATGAGTAGTGTTTTCATGAAAGACCTAGGATGAGAGTTTCTCAATAAGCGTGCAATTATGGAGTTTGTACCAACATGCTCTATAGACACACAAACACTCTGAATTTTCTTTAACAACTAGGAACTAAAATTTTAAAGTGTTCCTATTGTTTATAGAATAAATGATGCATATTTATTGTCACAAAATAACTGAAGTGGTCTTTCTATTCAATCTATAATTAGCAGCTCATGTGACAGTCTTTTACATCAATATTCTAGTAGAGTCGAAGCCTGTAAACTTGATGATCTCTAACTTACCAGAACTTCGATATGTGAGCATATAAATTTTGTTCTCTAAAGTCATTTCATAACTCTATTTGCTGCTATCTAACAATTCATATTAGATTTACTTAAATATTTGTCTAACATTCTAATAATGTACGCAATATCCAAATGCATACATACTTAAGCATAAATTAGATTCTCAATAAATTATAGAATCTTTTGTATTTTATAAATTTCAAGGTTACTTGTAGAGCAATAAAAAAAATATCTTCTTTAGTAATATGAGTGTCACTTGATTTGCTCCCACTGAACTTGTAATACATATAATTTTCAACTAAATTTATCTCAAAACCGAATGAGTTAATCAATATGAAATTTATAATTTCATTAATGAGAGTTAAACTTAAACTCATAGATAGATTTCTTTAATTTACATTCATTAATTTTGTATCATTAGATACAAATCAATGATTGTACCATATAATTAATTTATTCAATGTTGCCATTGAAAAACACAAGTTTAACATCTATCTTATGTAGCTCAAGATTAAAAGCAACAAGTGTCAAGATTATTTTGAAAGAGACTTTCAGTATAACTTGAGAGAAAGTCTGCACAAAATCAATATCTTCTTTTAGAGTATATCCTTTAGATACAAGACATGCTTTATACTTGTCCATATTATCATTTACATCCCTCTTGGTTTTAAATATTAATTTACAACCAATTGGTTTGTACCTTAAGGTAATTCGACAAGTTCCTAAACTTTATTGCCTTGTATAAAATTATACTTTTTTTAATGACATCTATCCACTTTTGAGAGTTAAAACTTTTATGGTTTGATAAAAATAACTGATCATGTTGTCTTTTATCATTCCATTATTATCTTTATTTTCTTGATAAAATACTAAGTAATAATCTTCAATAGTATTTCTCTTTCCTCTCATGGATATCTTTAAAGACACATTTTTTAGGTTGTTTTTAGGTTGTTGAGTTTGTTCTTCTAAAAAATAATTACCTTATCTTGAACGAGAGTTGTTCAACATTGTTTTGCTGATGTACTTAATTCACTTTTTATTAATGATAGGTGTGAAAACCTAAACATCATGAAAAGTGATAGTAGGAATTAAATTAATATTCAATTTCTCCTTAAGAACAATGTATCTAACCTTCTTCTCCCTCCAAACTCAACATCCTAAAAATGTTATAAATATCTCATTAAAATAATCTTAATTGTGGGATCATAAAATTTACGGCCTATGGATCACTCAAAATAGCCTAAGTAATTCCTTACTTTTGAAGTTTAATTTCTTTACATGTATCCTAGCTTATACAAAAGAATCAACACTTTATATCTTATTGTTATTCCTTTGGAGCAGGACCCTTAACAACTTTATTCTAATATATATTTTTTATTGCCCTTATTCTTAGAGACACTAACCAAAGAGCACTAACTGATTGAGTATTTTTATAATTATAATGCTTCAACTTTTCTTCCTCTTTAACACAATGAGAAATAATCTCGTTTGAAGTTTATTTCTCCTTTAATAATTGTAACTAATTTTGAATTAGTTAAACTGTATAGGAAGCTATACTAAAATTATAAGAACAAACAATTGTTATAAAGTTTGATCTTATGTGCCTTAAGTTTTGAAGCAATATAATATACTCCCTCACATTTCCTTGATCCTTATACTTAATAGACATCAAGTAAACCAAAAGTGATGTCATATTAATCTTTAAAAAAAATTAATATTATTTTTTTTATCAAGGAAACCCTTAGTATGAATATTTTTTTTGTAGATTTGTGCTCCTAAAAAATTATAAAATATTATACTTTATGATCATTAGACTTATACAACTTGAATAAATTCACCTCTCAAAATCCTATTTATGAATGTTTACCGCCGTGAGAGGTGCAAGTTGTTATTCACTTAATGCAAGTTCTATGTTCATACCACCAAATACTATATATAAGTGTCTTTTCTATTCCTTAAAATTAATTTCACTAAACATAAGTATAGAATGTATTCAACAGATATTATGATAGTAAAGATAAATCATCTAAAGATAGAACAAAAATAAGTAAATAAACAAGCTCATATAAATATTTATAAGTAAACAATAAATTCAAAATAATGGCTAGTTCCCCTCAAGATACCAAGCACAACATTAATATCAAGTCTTTGGACAGTAATATTAACTGTAAGCGGTACTCTTGTTGTAGCAATCAAACATTGACAATAAACTATGTCAAACAATAGATTAATCTTTGGACTAACGTATTGTTTACATAAAATACCATATAATTGTCACACATTTATCGTCACAGTTGTTATTATAATTCGGCCAAATATTAATTTTCCTTTGGGCCAATTAATAAACGCATGAATTACAAAGACCTATCTTAATATTTTAAATAAACTAATCTACACAAAAGCGGTCACTTTGGTGACATTATGTTTCAATTAATCTATTAAAATATTAGATATCCGAAGCCAAAATATGAATTTAATTGTTTCAAAATATTTTTCTTAATTTTATCTTTTATTCAAGATAAAAGATAACCAAAGTAATAATAAATTTGAATAAAGGTAACTTCATTACAAGATATCGAACACTCCAATAATATTTAAAAAAATATTAATTTGTAAGTGATATCTTGATGTAGTAATCAAACATTGATAATAAGAATATGTTAAACAAAAATCTTCCTTTGGGTCGATTTATTGTTCACATATAAAACTGAATAATTATCACATGTTTATTACCACAGATGCACATGTAACATTACTAATTATTAATCTTCCTTTGGGCCGAATAATATTAGCATAAACTGAATTACATGCACAAAACCTTCTATATTTTAAAATAAAATAATTTTCACAATAAAGATCACTTTGGTGACTTAATGCTTCAATTAATTTATCTTAAAATATATAACATAAATATACCAATATTCAAACATAATATTTATAATAGTCAAAGTTGAAATTTCTAATAACACTTGAGTTTGCAAAATAAACCAAATTAAGATTGTCTTGATGGGGCTATCAGAATCCAAATAACCGAAATCTTTGATTGTTCTTCAAAAATTTCTTAAATATGTTTTTACCAAAACTAAATTCGATCAAAACATTTAATCTTTAACTAAAAGCAAAATACAAAAATATCATACAAATGAGTAATTCGTATAATAATTACTTGAAACTTTAGTATAATCATAATAATATAATAATCAAAAATAAATTTTTGATCAAACCGAATTGAATATATCAATACCAAATATATATTCTATAATCCAAAATAACATATGATCAAAACTAAATACTGAATATGTTAACCAAGTAAATTACATAAAGTAACAATATACTTTAAAAGTAACATGTCAAAAGATCATTCAATCATAACTTAATAGACATAAACCGAATATAAAGCTTTAATAGCTAACTTGAATATAATTTTTTTTGAATCATGATAAATGTATCATGACAAAGCCGGAATTAATTATATATATTTTTTTTATTATTAACGACCAAAACTAAAATTTTGATCTAACCGAATTTAACTTAATATCAATGATCAAAACTAAAATTTTGATCTCACCGAATTTAACTTAATACCCAATGATCAAAACTAAAATTTTGATCTAACCAAATTTAACTTAATACCCAATGATCAAAACTAAAATTTTGATCCAACCAAATTAAACATATAATTTAAATAAAATGTATATTTCATAAAAATAAAGTACATATGTTACTATCGAAGTAATTGGAATCCAAACTTAAAATTTAATTTCCAATCAATAGCAACCCAAAAAATTAAATTTTTATGCAGACAAAACCTAATCTTCATATAAATCTAGATTGATTTCTATGATTTCTTAATTAATCGATTCAAACCCATGTACGTAAAACCAAACTGAATCCACAGAAATATATATTTGTCGTAAAACAATGAATGTTAATCCATTGGAAAAGGAAAAACAAACGGATTGGCGAAAAACCAAAATAAAATCATAGAAAACAAATCAAATTGATTTGTTCTTAAAATACGACAGATATATAATTTAATTTCATACGATTAATTATAAAACCATATCAAAGTAAATAATCCATAAAATTATGTATAATTTTAGATCATAACAATAAATTAAAACAAAAAACTTATGATCTTAATGACTCGACATAATTCTGGCACTAATGCCACTTGTTAGAATTAAAAAATATTCAATACGAATATAAACCCAAGATCTATACATGTCAAATCATCAAGAACAATAAAATAAATAAACTGAATGCGGAAGCGTACCTGAATTAATTGATGAAGATTTTCCAGAAGGTTTGATCTTCCAAGAAGTTAGGTTTTCTCTTGCCGCACAACTCTCAGACAGAGAAAAGAGATATGCAAGTTGACCTAATTCTTGGGGACCATAACCCCTTTATATAGTTGATTTAATAACCAACTAGTAGTTGATTTAATAACCAACTCTAAAGTATTTATAACTCTACCCCTCATCAAATTATAAATACACCTTATGGTATCTACACTTTTAATTCCATGATAATTTAATACCTATAATACGTGTAACATAATTGGTCACTTAATTACGTGTTAAATTTTATAATAGCAATATACATTATACATATGTGCCCACTATTATTGAATTTTAATCCAACATATCATCATATCATTTGTAAGATCAACCAATTAATATATTTATTTTACTAATTTTATTTATTTTATTGTTTAACATAAATCTATACTCATATTTATTTTAAATAAAATTTAAAAATAATTTTTATCCAATTAATCTTTATTCAAAAAAAATAAAATAAAAAATTAATAAAACTAAATTTAATTAATTGATTTTATAGGACGCGATAATAATATCCTATGATATGATTTATCTGGTATATGATTTGTCTAGTATATGACATGATTGAGTGGTCCATTGGATTAATTTTGTAGAAGCTGATACCCATTGCTACGTGTAGGGAAATGCAGTAGAATTTACAAATAAAAAAATCTTGAAGCAAAAGAAAAAAAAATAAGATAATTATTCAAAATATTAATTTTAACAAATAGTAGAATTTATTCCAGGAGTAGGCAGAGGCTGGCTAGAGATGCACAATGGCCAAGACTTGGATAAGAATTTTAGCTAATTGATTCAATCTAAATTAATAGTAATAATTTATAGAAAGAGTATATTACTTAAAAGTTCAAATATAATAGTTTTAGCTTTTAGGTTGGATCGGGGCGAAGGTTGACAATAACGATAGTAGAGATCAATATAATTAGGTTTTTGGTTCATTTAAATCTGAGTTGAACGTAAATATCTTAATTATGATATTAACATGACTTAAATATTTTCTTAATAAATTTATTTTGATTCAACTAAAAAAATTATCCTAAATCCAAGCCGATTTATAAAAAAATAATTTTAAAGATTTAATTATAAAATAATTTTAAAAAACTTAATATAAAAAAATTATAATTTTAAAAATTAAATTATAAATAAAAATTTAATTTTAAACATCAAATTATAAAAAAATAAAGATATAAAAATATTATTATAAATATACTTAAAAATTAAAATATATATAATTAATCTGGATCAAATGGATATTTTATACCTAACCTCAAATTTGACCCGAACTTTCCTTCTGACAACCCCAAACTGAACCCATTTTTCATTAAAAATCCAACCTGGATGGGGTAAATCATGCCCAGGGATGGGCATTTTATCAGGCTTGATCAGTTCTAATTTGACTCGGCTCGATCGGGTGATTTTTTAAAGTGTCATCGAATTGGATCGGATTTGAGTTTAGGGGTATAATATTTGACTCGACTCGAGATTAAATATGTAATTTTTTATAATTTTTTTAGAGATATTTATAAATGATCTTCTCTCTCTATTTTTTATTATTAGATCCTTAAAATTATTTTTTATTTATAATTTAGTCCTTAAAATTATGTTTTTTATAATTAAGTCTTCGAAAATTATTTTTTATAATTTAATTCTTAAATTTTTTTTTCTATAGGTAGGATCAAATTCGGGTTTAGAGTATTTATTTTTAGGTCGGGTTGAACCAGATTTTTTAAAAAAATATTTGAATTCGGTCGAAGTTGAATTTAGAATATTAAAATTAAGGTCGGATTCGAGTGGATCAAAAATCTGACCCGACCCAAACCAACCCGTACCATCTCTAATCATGCTCATCTTTAAACAATTGTGTTCTCATTATGAGCGGGTGTGTGGGTCAGAGGTTGACGGTGACAATGTTGAATCGAGTAAGGATGAGGAAGTTATTGGAGGGAATGTGAATATCCTGGGTTAGGAGCGTGTACAACGTAATCATCCCTATAATTCAGTTGCCAGAGTGGCTCGGATAATGGGGGACTACTAATATGGAGGGCCAATGATCTGTGGTTTGTGCAGTAACGTTCAGCAGATAGGGAGCGAGAATTTCAGAGGAGTTTAAAGGATTGGACGGCGGAGGAGAGATGGGTTTAAAGGATTTAGAATTGGTGGATTGTCCAATGGATTTCGCTTTATTGCCGTCAGAGCCCGGGGAGATGGAGCCATAGATGCCAGGTTTGTGGTCTCGATTGAGCTTCTACGTAAATATTCTAATCCCTTATTTATCTAAGGCACGCAGGACACAAATAGTGTCAAATTGATATTCAATTTTTTGAATAGAGACGTGCAATTCTGCTGACCTGTCTACGCAGGCGTTTTCGACGCAGCCCGCCTTTTCCTGCGAGCAAAATGTCATGCAAGAAAGAGACGTGCAGGCGTCTTCCGAGTTGGAACCAAAATCATGGGCAGATTAGCAAATTTGATGGTTGCAGGTATCTGCTGACATGATTCGGTTTTCAATAAAAACATCCCACTCAGGCACAATAGATGGCAACTTCAAAAAAATCGTGTTCAAGTGCAGATAACTTCAAGATTTGCCATAATTCCCAGAATATTTTTGTTTATTTGACCCAAATTTTTAACTTTTTTCAACATTATTTCTCACCTCCACTAAAAAAGGGTTTTTGAAGTGGAGAATATAATTTAACAAAATAACGTATGACCACCACATGAACGAGAAACGTGTCAAGACATTTCATCCCATGATATTGCTGGGCACTTGTCCAATTTTCCGGTTTGTTGCTTTTTGTTTATTTTAACCAACAAGGCCTTGTAAGCTGTAAAAGGAAAGTTTCTTTCCTTTTTTTTTTGTAAAACAATGGCTGCATCTTTGTTTCAGAAACCTGTATCAGTTGTTTTCCCAGTCACAGGAACCCAATCTCCACTTTCCATCTCTAAGTATGTTTCAATAGAATCCTCGCCTTGTTTACACTGTAATCATCATTTCAGAGGCAAAGCAAGTAAGCAAAACAAAGGACTTTTAAAAGCTAAAGCTACAGTGGCAGATTGTACCCAAAGTGTTTCGAAGTGTACTGAGAAGAAGGAATTTGATGTGAATCAAGCGGAGAACAAGAAGAAGCTGAGGATATTGGTTGCTGGGGGTGGTATAGGGGGCTTGGTTTTTGCATTGGCTGCAAAAAGGAAAGGTTTTGACGTGGTGGTGTTTGAGAAGGATTTGAGTGCTATAAGAGGTGAGGGGAAATATAGGGGTCCAATTCAGATTCAAAGCAATGCTTTGGCTGCTTTAGAGGCTATTGATATGGAAGTTGCTGAGGAAATTATGGAGGCTGGTTGCATCACTGGAAACAGAGTCAATGGATTGGTTGATGGGGTTTCCGGAACTTGGTGAGTTTTTAATGATGCTTGCTTGCTGTAAGTTTCACCTTTTCCTGCAACTGTTAAACTATTCAGAGATTTGAACCCTGGAAATAGAAAATTACTAGGAGAAACACTGTTGAAAAACCTCAATACTAACGAAATTTTAGTGAACTCCTGTTGTTGTTTTTGTCTGCCTCAATGCATTATGCAATCACACTTAAAGATGCATGGTTTAAACAGGTACATCAAGTTTGATACATTCACCCCTGCTGCAGAAAGGGGGCTTCCAATTACAAGAGTTATTAGTAGAATGACTTTGCAAGAGATCCTGGCTCATGCGGTCGGCCAAGACATAATTTGTAATCAGAGTAATGTTGTTGATCTTGAAGATGATGGAAATAAGGTAATCTGAATTGTTAGCTTAATCCTTAACAATCAATTGTAGCTGAAAGAAAACATGGAATGTTATATTTATGGTAATTACCTGATTTAAAAGTTCAGGTCACTGTTGTTCTAGAAAATGGAAAGCGTTATGAAGGAGATCTTCTGGTTGGAGCAGATGGAATACGGTCAAAGGTGCAATTTTATTTCATCTATTTATACATGCAGAATATAATCTGTCTGTTTAGATGCTAGACCGTTAGCAACCTGATCTTAAGCTTGATTTGAGAATGTCCTTGGAAAATTGATTATCTTACTTTGGGAATTTCTTTTCAGGTGAGGACCAATTTATTTGGGCCAAGGGATGCTGTTTACTCAGGCTATACTTGCTATACTGGTATTGCAGACTTTGTGCCTGCGGATATTGAATCGGTTGGGTATGTTCTATTTTGTTTTGCATAATATGATTGATTTAAGGACTTTACATTTTGCTTTGCATAATACCATTAGAATGCATTGGGGTCCTGACACTTGTAGTTGCTTATGTTGAAATTTCACCCATGAAGGTATCGTATATTTTTGGGACACAAGCAGTACTTTGTTTCTGCAGACGTTGGAGCTGGAAAAATGCAGTGGTATGCATTTCACAAGGAACCACATGGTGGTGTGGATACCGAAGGTAGATAATCTAGTATGTTTATTTTGTATGTAAGCCAACAACAACTTTAAAAGAGGCTTCAGTTGTGACGGAAGTTCCTTTGGGGTTTTTGTTTCAAATGTGTAGATCTTTCGAATTTTCAACCGATACAGAGTGTTCATACTGAGTGTTCCCAACTTATTACAGCATTTGATTGTTGATTCCAAAACTGGGTTGTACTGTTTTTAGCTTCCCTTTTTTCATCCTATTGCAGGTAAAAAGGAAAGGCTACTTAAAATATTTGATGGTTGGTGCGATAATGTGATAGATTTGTTACTTGCTACCGATGAAGATGCGATTCTTCACCGTGACATATATGACCTTACTCCCTCCCTAACATGGGGAAGGGGTCGTGTAACCTTGCTTGGTGATTCTATCCATGCAATGCAGCCAAATATGGGTCAAGGGGGATGTATGGCCATTGAGGTTCGACTTGAAAACCCATTGTGCTGTAGAAAAAAAACATTGCGTTGAGTTCTTTCTTCCCAAAACTTAAACATTGCCAAAGTGAAAATGATGTTCTAAGTATGTTGGTAGTGTAACTTTATAGAATCCTTTATGTTTTCCGAATAATATGAAGGATCTCGGGTTATCCTAGAGAATCCAATGCCGAATGAACACATCTTTTCCCTTCATCTTTGTAGGATAGTTACCAATTAGCACTGGAACTTGACAAGGCATGGAATCGAAGTGTTGAGTCAGGGGCAGCTGTTGATGTTGTATCTTCTTTAAAAAGGTATGATAGCATTAGAACAGGGTTCAGAACTTATTGTACAATCAATGGACAATTTTTTGCCTTTCTTCAACCCAAAGCTGTCTAATTGAATTCACAGGTATGAGAGGGCTAGAAGACTCAGAGTTGCGATAATCCACGGAATGGCAAGAATGGCTGCAAGCATGGCTTCAGCTTATAAGGGTTTTCTAGGTGTAGGGCTAGGTCCATTGTCTGTAAGAATCTATCTTTAGCGAGTAAGGATCTAAACTTCATTATTCAAAAACTGCATGCAAATTCACCATTGCACCTGACATTTTTTTCAGTTTTTGACAAAATTTCGGATACCGCATCCTGGAACGGTTGGTGCAAGATTTTTTATCGACTTGACAATGTCCTTAATCCTCAATTGGGTATTAGGTTGTAACAGGTTAGACCTTGACATGAATGTTTTATCTTCTTATATTTGTACCTTGACTTCCAAGTTTTTTGATTATGGAACATCATTAGAAGAGTTCACTCTTTCGACTTTGAAAGCTCAAAACAAACCTTTAATCCAGGGAAGAGAACTAAACTGGATTTAGTGAACTATCTAAAAGAATTGTCTAAGATCTTATAAGTCTAAAAAACGAATCCATATGTTTGCAGTTCAGAACTGGAAGGAAGGCCCTTAAGTTGCAGACTTTCAGACAAGGTATGTCACTTTCATCCTACCACTTCTCCATAAATGGCTCTGTGAGATGTTTGAAACATCTGTGAAGTCAATTTTTCAGGCAAGTGACCAGTTCCGGACATGGTTCGAAGATAATGATGCATTGGAGCGGACTATTAATGGAGAGTGCGTATCATGGTTCTATATATGTGAATTCAAATCATATTGTGAGATGATTTATTAATCAGTACAGGCGCTTATATTTTTTCTCGTCTATTTTGCAGCTGGTTCTTGTTGCCAGTAGGAAACGAAGTAGTTTCCTCACAACCTACTTGTTTAAGTAGGGATGAGAAAAAACCTTTTCTCATTGGGTATGTATTTAGTATTTACTCCTAATAGGTTTGCTGTTTATGACCTTGTTCCTGCATACGATGGTTTTTCTAATAGAATTTTACGTCTGCCAATGCGTAATGGTCTTTGCAGGAGTGAACATAAGGCTAAATTTCCAGAAACATCAATCGTGATACCTTCAAAGCAGGTATCCAAAATGCATGCTCAAATCACCTATAAAGATGGTGCGTTCTTCATAGTTGATTTGCAGAGCGAGCATGGGACCTTTATCAAGTAAGTCAAATCAGCAAGAAAAGTATTTATATATTTATTTATGCATCTTAAATGTCTTGGGGTTGCTCTAAAACAAACTCTGGATGTGCTAGACATGTAGGAAGAAGATTTAGGGTATCCTCAAATATTTCCACTCGTATCCGCCCTTCCGATGTCATTGAGTTTGGTTCCAATAAGAAGGTAATGAATAACTTTCTCCCACAATGTTCATCCGACTTGAACCTTGTCTTACATTCCGAGCAATGCTCAGGCAGCTCTCCGGGTAAAGGTGATGAGATCACATCCCAAGATGGCTGAGAACGGAGGTTGTGGAATTCTTCAAGCAGTCTGAAAAATTTTAAAATCTGTCATTTGTCGAAGTCACATTGTGTGTCATTTATTTACGGAGCAACTGAAATCCGCTACATTTGTTACCAAATTCATTCCCACGCAACATTATCTTCATATTTATACGTTACTCTACTTATCCGCTGCATTAAAATTACCACATCGCTAAAAAACCAAGTATCTTTATTATCAACACCCAAACGTGAATAATCATTGAGAGCTTCTAAATTTATAGCCTAATACCCGGTTCGAATATAAAATAAAGACTACGTAAATATAATTAAATAAATAAATAAGTAGATAATAACTAAAACTTAAAAATATAATATTACATAAATAAAAAAATAAATAATAAATAATAAATAAATATATATTAAATAAAAAAATAAATTTTAAAAAATAAAATAATAAAAAAGTAAAAAAAGATAAGGGAATAAACGGTTAAAA
Organism: Abelmoschus esculentus; assembly: GCA_035048815.1. Taxonomy (NCBI): domain Eukaryota; kingdom Viridiplantae; phylum Streptophyta; class Magnoliopsida; order Malvales; family Malvaceae; genus Abelmoschus; species Abelmoschus esculentus. The sequence goes on from JAUCBN010000036.1 coordinate 12,406,566, forward strand.
AACTAATTTAAAGAGGTTTCTATCGGTTTGAAAGAGGGGGAACCGATTCCATTTTTTGGGGATGATACACAGTTTCCAAGGGGGGGGGGGGGTTCTTCTTGAATTCTCGGGGGTTCTACTCGGTGGGGGAGGGGCCAACGTAAAAAAACAGTGTACAGACTTAGGGAAGATTCTTAGCTTTGTTGTATATGTATCAATCACATGAAAATGGGTAAGGGAAGACTTTTGATGATTCAAAGGAACTCTAAAGTGACAGTTTGGTCTTCATGGTGGGACCCGATCGATTTCTGAGCTTTTGACTTTATTTTTTCGATCAATTCTCTATATATCAGGTTAGTGACACTAACGATTTTCCTTTCCTTTTCTTATATTCCACTTTTGTTTGGTGCAAAGATGATATATAGTGAGAAATCGGTGATAGAAAAAATTATTCGAATTTAAATTAATTCTTTATCTTTTAATTAATGTATTTATTTATTTTATTTATCTTGTTTATATATTTTTAAAAGCATATAGTATATTTGTTTAGGACAACACCTAATTTACACGTAGTTAATTAAATAATTAAATTAGAGCCTATTTAGGTTAGCCACTTTAATTAAATAATTAATTTTGATTAAGGAGATAATTATAGTAACGATGACATTTTAATAATATATCTCGGATACATTAAGTGGTCAGTGTTTTGACGTAACATTATGTTGGCCAATAGAGTACTTTGGTATCGTATTTGACGTGTCATCGAAACTTAGAAAATGGAAACAATTTAGGGTTAGAATGTAATAAAATTAATTAGGCAAAAACTAGAGGAACCATTAGTAATTTATTCGGTGTCTAGATGGTAGTATCCGATCATTCGAGTGTTATCATAACACACTTGGTAAAGTAATAATTTAATAGGGTTTTAAATATTCAATTAACGTAGCTTCATAGGTTAGAACTTTAAAATTGACAAGATAATAACCGGTCATGCATTTAAAACCTTCTGGGGTAAAATTTATATTTCTTTAAATACGAGTTAAGGTTTCCTATCTAGAGGATGTCTTATTCAAGCTCGTATTTAAAACAAATATATTTTCTTATCCAAAAGGATATTCTTATTCGAACGATATTCATTTGACAATGATGAATTAAATTTATATTGTTATTCGAAATGCTAAAATGCCACGTGTAATTAAAAGGTACCGATCTCGGGCGCTCGTAAGGGTCGTCTTTACGCGTAACCTACTCCCGAACCCACATGTTTGTAATTAAAATAAATCTTTGATTTGTTTTATGGTGTCTGGCCTACCTAAATGGTCGGTGACGACTTCAAGTCACTTTTGTAATTAAAATAATATGTGTTTTTAATAAAATTTTGATTTTCATAATTAACAATTAAAAGTGGTAAAAACTTGATTTTTCAAAATTCATTCGTCATACTATTTTTCACACTTTTCGGTTTTAAAATAGTCGCGACACTTAGGTCTACAAAGAAGCTCAACTCCTCAACTACTCAGAAACCCTTTAACCTACATAACCACTTAACTAACTCTTCTAACAACCCTAACCACAACAGTTAGATTAGTTAACTTCCAATATTCACCCTGCTCTTCCAGCTCCTACAAATCCTCAGTGATAAGTGTATAAAAGTCTTATTACTAATAAAGGACATATTTAAGAACAATATTGAATAATTCTGCTTATTTTCCATATTTTAGTATTCATACACATAATTCATGAATTTATCTATTATTTGGCATAAAACAGATGTATTTGATGGTTTTCTTTCTTAGACAAGAAATACACCATAGGAATGACCAAATAAGAGGATGAATGCATGAATGCAAATTAGCACCCGCCACGACAACAATTTGGAGGCGGCGATAGCAAAATAAAGATAACAACTGGTGCTCGACGGAGAGAGAAGAAGATGTTGATCTTAATGGGTATAAAACGAGAGAAAGACGAAGCTGATTAAAGAAGTCAAGCCTTGGTCAAAGGTCAACGCGGGATTAAAGAGTTATTTTAAGAAATATAATAAAGTGTCCTAGTTTAATTATGAGTTGTGTTCTTTTTCTTGTATAACTCTTCCCTTATGTGGAAGACTTTAACCTAGGGCTTGACCTACATAAGTCACACATTAGTTCTAGGTTAAGGGAGTTGGAGTGAATCGAATTTTATAACATAAAATCTTAAGCCACCGACTATGCCATGTTCTAGAATCCTCTCGAGGTTTAGGTTGTTTGTGGAGTAGTTGGGGAAGAAAGTTGTATTATCTTTGATATTTATCAATGCAAACCTATTTTCATAGTTTATTCTCTCTTGGTATTTACTCTTCTTTGCATATAAGATCGGGATGATAGTATGTGAAGAAAAATTTATTTATCTAATATCGGGAGAGTTAAGCTCACGAAACGAGAGAATACGGTCTTTGTTCAAGGGTATTGACTAATCCAATTTAGAGATAAACCACCCAGGATTTCAACGGCTAAAAGGATGCATGTGTTTGGTTGTTGTTCATCCTTGATTCGCGGCGGGAGGTATCATCAAGACATGGACTTCAACAATTCTCTTTGCTTAGGGATAAGGAGGAGACATACAAAGATGGTTTGTTGAATATGGAAAATTGAATTTTTGACAAGGCATAACTCCGCCTAGACAGCTGCGAAGACCCTTAGTGCGATCCATCAAGGCATCAATTCAACCCATTGCATTAATAAGTGAATAAATAATACGACTAGATTTACTTTTCTTTATTTAGTTTTTCAGTTAGTTAATTTATTTACTCCAAACCATCAAATTACTTGTGTCTTTATTTTTATAAGTGCAAGTTTAAGAAGTAGTGAAGTCGACACCCAACAACTGATTGTACATTCATTTTTTGTCGGAATACGTTGAAGTAAGAACTTGACAAGGATTTAGTCGATCCATCTTGTGACACCCCCACCCCGGGCTAGGAGATGGGAGCGTTAAGCAGATATACAAACTTGTAACAAACCGAACTTTATAATTATTTCTAAGGCATTTCATTTATTTGTATGACATTTCAAGTCGAGCTTATGTGATACATATCAAATTCAAGGTCAATTTAAAACTTTTAACCAAACTATAATTTGGTTTATTGATTAATCTTGAGCTTAAACTAAAATTTAGGATCCATTACGAACTTTATACTGATCTTAGGGACCACTAAAACATAATGTGGAACTCTCAAACTTCAACCTCAAAGGGTTTGAACCAAAAGGCTAGAAGTATCGATAAATCCATAGACTAGTATCAAAACTGATGATATCGAAACACTCCCTCAGTGTTTCGATAAGCTGTCTCGTTGACTTAATGTAACACCTCAAATTTGGGCCTAGAAGTTTAAATTTCTAGTGGACCGGTTTTGATTTAGCCTAGTTCGAGATTAAATACTTAAAAATTAGTTTTATATCAAAATAAATTATGGAAAAATATTCTAAAATTCTTAATTGATTAATACTTGACTTAGGTCAAATCAATTCTGAGAATTGACCCTTGAATCCCTACGTTTTTGAAATTAGTGACTATTTTGTAAAAATTGAAAACTTGAGGATAATTTTATAAATTAAGCCAAAACTTTGAATATTTAAGGGGATTTGATCCAATCCTAATCCTAGCTGATCTAAGCCTTCCAAGGGCCTATTTTAATATCACATAACCCATAATTTTAATTAATAACCCAAATCACTTAATATTAATCCTAAAAACCTGTTTTTATGTTATAAACTTAAATCTATTTTTAAAATTCTGACTTTTCATCTTCTTGGTAGCTAATCAATAATATTTTCAAAGGTAAACATCAATCTTTTCAATAAAAATCTCTTTGGTTAATTCTTTATAATTTTCTTCTTCGATTTTACTAGAAAAACCCTATTTTTGCATCAAGCTTTAAATGCTTCTCCAAGATTTCAATTTATTCCTTCCCAAGACATATTCTTCATTATATTTTCAAGGTAAATATCCATTCTTTTTAATAGAATTTTGTTGGTTTATTTTCCTATATTTTTCTTTATCAAAATCTTGTCGTTTTTCTACAGATTTTCTAGTTTTTAAACCTTTAAAGGGGGAGATTAATTTTGAAATTTAAAATCATTAAAATCTATGAAACCTGAAGTTCTTAACGAATTTCCTAAGTTCTTGGCTTATTGAAACAATCTCTAAAGTCTTGAATTAATAAAATTGGTTTTCTTGATAAAAAATTCATTATTTTTTTTTCTGGATTTTCGTTTAAGGATTTTCCATGGCTGTTTTTGATACTTAAATACATGAATCTTGAAGTGTTTAGATGTAATTAAGATGGCTTTTAAGTGTCTAATCCCGATCCTAAGGTATATAGGGTGTTTGGAGAGGTTTTTAGTGAGTTTCAGTTTGGTTTTATGGTGTTTTTAGGAGCTGCCATGTTTTGGTCCGACTTAAGGAATGTTTGGGTGTGTTATAATGCACTAAAAACTCTGGTTTTGATTCTTAAATTATTTAAAGAGGTAGAGGAACACGTTTGAGGGATATCGGAAAGCCAAATCATGTTATCGGGTGACTTGTTGAGCAAGTTTCGGTAAATTGCTGAGTGGATTATGAGGGATGCCAATTCGGCCTGTTTTAAGATGTGTTTTCAAAGGTTTGGAGTGTAGGGAAGGTGTAAAAAAACTCTCTATACTCGGAAGTAAGTTTTAAGTATTGCTTTCTTAAAGGTTCTCATCTTATGCCTTGTTTTGACTACATTTAGTCATGCTCGTGTTATACTTGTGCATATGTGAATATGCATGTGTTTCAATGCTCATGAGATATTTTTACAAAGTTTTTATATGCATATGATGCTCGCACGGTTTTACTTTGAAAACAAGAGAAAAATAGTTTTTTACCAGTTTATGTATTCGATGCATGTGTTAGTGGGATGCATATGGATTACTTACTGTTTTTGACTTGAAACTTGAGCATTGATTCTATCTTGTGTTGGATATTCAGATGATGTTATAGGGATAAGTCGATCGATCGATAGGATGTTAGTGCACTGTTTATTATTTATAAAATTCGTATACGTGAGTAAATTTCTTAGTGATGCATTAGAGTTATTGCTTGAATTATGATATATGTTGTATTGCATTTAAGCATAGCTTATGCTGGAAGCTAAGGTGGGAAATGTGTTTGGATTTAATCCATTCATGTGTATGAGATAGACTCGTGCATGGTATGAGTAGGTGATAGAGCTCTCATACGTGGTATGGTGACGGTTAGTCTCATATATGGCATGACTTGACATTTATGCCTTCATGTGAGTTTCCGTTTATCCCAACGATTAGAGGTAAGACTAATCGGATCACTAATAACAATACAAGAAAATGCAAGTGTAATGTTTTTACTTATTTTATTGCAAACAAAGTTTGCGAGTGTTTGACATTGAGTTCAAACGTTTTATAAGCCTTGCTAAGTGAAGCATGTAAGCCTTGAGTTTTGTGGCTTAGCACCACGTGATGAAAAACTTGCCAATTTTTACTATTGGTGGCAATGTTAGCCATGAGTGATTATTTTAATAGAGCATGACTCGGTTTTTAAATTAATGAAATCGATTTAATATGGGTTGCATTGCAAGGTGTTTTTATACTTGTTTTTAATCACTTACTAAGCTTATGCTTACCCTCTCATTTACCTTGCAATGCAGATTATTTATTGTAAAGGCAGCAAAGAGAACCAAGGATCCAGGTAATCGCCAAGTGAAAGCTCAAGTATATCTTTATAACAATAGTAGCGAGAGAGAAATGGGGATGTGTTATCATATTGCGAATAATGTCTATGCTTTTGAGACTTGAAACGGTTATATGCTTATACATATTTGATGTATATCAAAGTTGATGTTAACTCATGAATTCAAATAAAATTTCTCATTGATATTCCTTAGTAATAATATAGTTATTTTGAAATTTGATTCTTGATATCCCTATGTGTGAAATTGGGTGTTGTTGTTAATGAAACATGACCTTTTATGAGTCGAACCTATGATGTTGTTATTTAGGTTGAAATGCATTTAGAACTAATGTTAAGTATATTGAGGTGGTTCTTTCGTGTGTTTATAAGATTGTTGATGTTGAAGCATACTCTCAGGAGTTGAATATATTACCGCTAACTTGGTCGAATTGCATCTAGTTAATATGATGATATGTGCTTAAAGTGTTTTTAGGTGAATTTGCATATAAAGAGAATTTTATGAAACCTTTAGAGTTTGGAAATAGTCCCTAAACTTTGAGCATGCAATTAAATGTCTTCTATATATTATTTTAAGTTAAAAATTTAGGTGCAAGCCTGAAATATTGTTAATAAAATATTGATAACCTTAATTTCACAATCAGGACATAAAATTTTAGAAATTACGATTAGGTACCTAAAATTTATTCGACTAAATTATGGTTTGTTTCTCTTTAGTTTCTGCTGTAATTGACTTCGGTCCTTGCATGAACATGTAGGATCTAATTAAAGTATTTAGTAAAGATAAAAGGAAAATTTTAATTTTTTAGGGTTGTTTACCGGGGCGAGTCTCCGGATTAGCCTCGATATTCTCCGTGTAGCTCGTTCGAGTCGGGTGACGTCTAGACTAGGTCGAGGGGGTTACACTTAAGGCTAGGATAGCCTACCTGTATCGGTACACCTACATAGTGTATCGATACTCGACCCTGTTCCGATACACCCCCAAAGAGGTATCAAAATGAGAAGTATTCTAGAGGTTTGGGTACTGAAATAGAGGTTAGGCGTTCTGAAACACCTACCTTTCATGTTAAGAATTTTCGAGGGGGTATCAATATACATACAAATGATATCGATACCCATGCACCATGTTGCAGGCTCTAAGCCTCTAATTCATTTATTTTCTATTCAAAAGGCACCTATCTAGCCTCAAACCAAATTCTACTCCCTAGGGAATAATCCTAGCATGTTTAGATAACAACAACAAACTTGTCAATACTATGACCTTTAATCAGAACATCATTCACTAACATTCATGCCATCAATTTTACTATGGCAACTAATATCAACCTAAACTCACAAGCCAACTTGTTTGATTCACTAGATTGCATGCCAATCATACAAAAGGCATTATATACAATTTCATGGGCAAAATCCCAAGATGCATAATGCTAACATAACAAGTTCTCTATGGCAATTGATCTAAACACAACTTGACCTTAAGGTTTACATATCAAATGCAAAAATGCAAAATGCTAGCATAAATATGATCACTAATGCCATCAAGTTCTAGGAGTTACAAAAGCTACAAAATACCATACTTTTCTTGCTTATTGTGCTTGCCTTCAATCGATGTCAATCTAGCTCCTTAGTTCGATAACCTGTTATTTTGGGAAGGAGAGAAACAAACGAGTGATAAGTACTTGTTAGGTACTTAGTGAGGCATCCCTAAGTCTAACCATTCTTAAACATATTTCATATAGTAAAGATAAGATGCTCCAATCAAGCAACAAACCTAATTCATAGCAAAAAATATAACCAATTATGCAAATATTATCATTCACCAAATGTCATGCTTATCATGCCTCTAGAATGCAAACCAAATTCATAATCTATATGCTCATACACTTGCTAGCATATATTAGATGCATATGACTCATTAGTCAATTTTCATATTTCAAAGCTTTCATAATCAAAATCATGTTCAAAGGCTACTTATAGCCACTTATTCATCCAAATGCTTATTAGCAAATTCATATCCAAATGCTACTTATAGCAACAATTTCATTCAAATGCTTTATTAGCAAGTTCATAGCCAAGTTCAAATGTTTCACAAGCAAATACATATACACATGTTTTTCACATCTTAAGCTTTAAACTTTCAAATTAGTTTCATATGATGCCTTGGTGTTAGTTAAACCAGGTAAACGAGTCAACAAAAGGTACACTAAGTACTTAATAAAAGTACCACAAAAGCACTAACAAAAGATATCTAAGGTATCTAACAAGTGGTGACTAACCACCAATCAAAAGTACATGAAGTAATGAAAAGAAGTACCAAAGTACTAAACAGAAGTACTGAAGTATCGGGCAAAAGTACTAAAGTACTGACAAACGAGCTCAAACCCTAGTCATGCCGTACTACCTATGACCAACTATCGAATAAAGCTCAATAAGAGTTTAATTATTCATTTGATCATCTTTCAATTTGCATTAACCAAGTTTCTTATCACAGAAACAAGTGTCCATAACATGCTATCTACAAGAGCATTCTTATCATGCTACCAACAAAACAGTTATATCTTGTTAACAAACAAAACATGCATATCATGTTACCAAACAAATGTTCATATCATCATATACATGCTTCATGTATGATTCACATACATGACATCCCGTAGTCGTGTGCCATAACTTACCTCGACATTTCCGAGCTATGCATATATACTAAGCTAGTCTTAATAATCTAGCATTCAATCATGATATCATACAAGTTATTTAATAAATAGCCTCTTCCCCTTTTTACCAAATATACATTTAGTCTAATTACATGACAATTCAAATAACAAAAAGGGTGGTTAGGAACTAGGTCCTAACCTTAAAGTTTGTTACACTCACAAATATTCCAAGCAACCAAGGGTTGTATATGTGATCTCCTTGCCCTTTTTCCTTGCAAGCTCTTGTCTCTTGTCCTCTTGACTATCTACTTCGTTTGGATCCTCTAACAAACCATATCATATTGTAAAGAAAATAGAAAACTTTGAAGAGATACATAAACTTTATGTTCTATTTTATTGTTGAACGAATGATTTTGTTTACACAAGCTAATGACTATTTATAGGATTTAGAATAAGACTTTGAATAGGATTACATGTCCTAATTACTTTAGACTTTTAATCCTATTAACTTAAGACTTTTAATTCTACTAATATTATCTCTAAGTAATAGATCCTAACTAAAATTCCTACTAATACTATATATCGTATAGACTCATACATATAACCATTCATTAGAATATATTAAAATCACTTAATTCAAGTTTTCATATATATAGCAATTGCAAAACTCAAATTTGTCCATTAGGGATAACTTTGCTACCCTTTAGATAAATGATCATATCTCCTAGTTTTCTTATCCGAATTTAGATTATTTTATACCCTTAAAAAGCTACGAAGATCCTACACATAACCATGTTAACCTCATATTTTAATTGCTAACCAATTAGCACTAGATTTCACTTAAAGTCAGATTTTTCCTTTTCCGTAACAACCCGAACCACCTTTACTAATTGGCCTATAACTTTCTCTACACAAATCCAAACGAGGTTCCATAAATTTTCACTTAAAATATGCTCATGGGGTATTAATCTGCAAATTTTCAGCCTCTAATTCCATCAATTTCGTCCTAGGGACTTTTTCCAAAATGTTTACCCAAAGTTGTACTTTCTAGACATGTTTTGTCTATCTTACATTCCATGGATTTAATTCCTAATCCAAGCTACCTAATTTAATTTTTCATGCTTGAAAAACCAAATCCATGTAATGACTAACTTAAACCAATCTTTTTAACTAACAAAATCAACACCCATTTAACAAGAGAAGCAAGAATATTATCTTACTTTCTCAAAATTCTCAATAGCATAATATGGTCACTTTTTCAAGCTTTCCTAGCTCTTTAACCTTCCATGGCAACCAAAATCACTCATAAGCTCACAAATTTTGGTGGGTAAATGATGGAATCTCAACAAGGATGGAGCTTTCTCTCTCCTTCTAATTTTCTCTAATTTTCAGTGGTGGGGGAAAAGGGAGGAAGAAGGTTTTTTTCTTATTTTAATCAAATAAAGCTTATTAATCAATTAAGTTATGTGTCTAAGCTTTTGGTCTAATTACCTAACTTTACAAACCACACTTTTCTATTATATACAAACTCTCTTACTTTATCCTTGTTGAAATTACATCCTTAAATTAGCTTAATGTTTCTCCTTTGTTTCAATTGAGTCCCCTATTGATTAATTGATCTGTCATGTAACATTTACTTCTCAAATAACTAATTCATTCCTCTAATTTCATGTTAAGCTTATCCCTTAACTTATTTGAGACACTTAATTTTATAAAAATTCAACTTAATTTCATGTTACAACTTCTAATTTTCTTCAACTGATTAATTTAACTATCAATTGGTCAATGGTTCTACGGTGTTATCCTTCTAGGCCTTATTGAGGATATTACACATCAACTAATTGATACAATGCTGGAACATAGTTGACTCTCATGCTATTATCGGCTATTTTTTCTCTTACAAAATGAATATCAATTTCAACATGCTTTGATGAGTATGAAAACAAGATTGACACTCATTGTCATTGCACTGGTTTTGTCACTCCATATGAATGATTTTTCTTTGACTTTTATGCCTATATCATCAAGAAGAGAGCTTAACCAAGTGATCTCAACTGCTATATCTGTAATACTTTTGTACCCAGCCTCATTCGTAGACCAAGAAACTGACTTTTGTTTCCTTGAGCTCCAAGAGACTAGATTATTTTTAAAGAATACATAGAATTCAGAAATTAATCTTTTATCACCTACATTAATGCCTCAGCCTGCATATGCAAACGTAGTGACACTTGTTTGAAGATCAGAAACTGTAAATGCTAGGCCATAATCCAAGGTGTCATTCAAGTATTTTAGTATTCTCTTGATTGCCTTCTACTGCCTTTCATGGGGTGCATGAATATACTGAGTTATTTTACTTACACTAAAGACAATATTGAGCCTTATATGATTGATATATAGTAACGATTTTATCAGACTTTAATATTGGAAATCTTTTAGAGGACTGTCTTCTTGACATGAGTTTAGTCAAGGAAATTATAGATGTGATATATGATTTAGCTTGAATCAATTTTGTTTTCTTTAGTAACTCAAAGACATATTTTCTTTGATTTAGTTTTATCATGTTAGATAACTTTTGTATCTATATCCAAAAACAAATTTAGATCTCTATGATATTTTAATGCAAACTTCTCACTTAACAACGTCACTACTTCCTCAATCTTATCCTCAACTCCTCTTATTAACCCTATGTCATTGACATAAACCAACACATACAAGTACACATCACCCATGTTTTCAATAAACAACGATTCATTTGTAGTTGTGCTTCTAAAATCCCATATCTAGTATAGATGTTTTCAGCTTGGAATGACAATTCCTGGAGCTTTCATACAAGCACTAGATGATCTGAACTTGCTTGTTCAAACCCTGGAGGTTGTTGTATATAGATGTCTTCATGTAACTCCCTATTCAAAAATGCATTATTGATATCATTTTGTGTAGCGACCCTTATAAAATTCTTAAAAATAATAATAGGTGTGGTAGAAGAGGGAAAAAGGGTCACTAGTGGAATTGAAATTAAGGTTTGAAAAGTGGAATTTAGGGATTTGTGTTTGAAATAAAATTTTGGGGAAATTAGAAAATTAGGATTTAAAAAATTAGGTTTTTAAATTGTGTACAAAAATTGGGAATTTTAAAATGTTGAAAAAAATTTGAAATCTAGGGTTCTTTTTTTAAAAAATAGGAATTGGAAAGTTAAAATTAGGGATTTGAGATTTTAAAAAAATAGATTGAAAAGGGAAATTTTAAAATTTGGGATTTTAAAAAAGGGTGGAGTCGCCACCGGTCACTTTTGGTAGACCAGACACCGTAAAAACCAGAGATTTGAAATTATTTGGGTTCGAGAGTCGGTTACGGTTAAAAACGGGTTTAAGGTTTAAAACCGCCCAAAATTGGCACCTTTATTAAATTACCGCTTAATTAATTTTGAATTTTCCGGATTAAAGTGGCATTTAAATTAATTTTTGTTTAAAGATTCGAATCAATTTTATTTTTTACCGTGTCTTTATTCGGAGGCAACGTACACACCGCGACCAATGTGTTGAAACACGAGCCCGTTACGACCGAATAAATACGAATTTAATTAGGCTCATTAATTAGCAAGGTGTGATGTAAGCAAAATAAAAGACATAATTATAAAGACAACAAATATAAAGACAAAATAGCATATAACACATGATAACAAAGATTAAAATAAATAGACCAACAAAACAAACAAATAACATATATAAATAAACAAAACAAAACATATAATAAACAAATAAAAAAACAATAAAAGATACCAATAAAAAATATTCATATTTTCATTGAACCATAAGAATGGAATACACAATAAATATATCAAAAAGAAATATATACATCTAAATATGCTCGATTAAAATCAATCCACAAATTAAACTAAACGGTAAAAGTAATGATTAGATTAGGGCATAACTTGAAAAATAACCAACCAAATGGGTGAAGTGATTCAATGAGAATAAAAATATAAATAATGAAGGCTACCAACTTACCAATGGAAATGGAAATGGAAAATGGAAAATGGAAATGGAAACTTGGCACTGGAAATGGCTTCGGCCGAGTGAAAGAAATGGTCAGAGGCTTATGCGGCTGTGTATGGTTTTTTGGTTAGGGGGTCCTTTATTTTTAGGGTAAATGTTATATATATAGTTAGGGTAAAGGGTAACATATGGGAATAAAATAGGTTTAGGTTTTAATATATAAGGGTATCTATAATATGATGAAGGGTATTTTAGGTTTATCCCTTTAAAAATAATAACCAATTAAAAACAAGACCTTGGGCACCAAGTAGAGATTTTTATTATATTTTTTTATATTATAAAATTATATTTAATAGGTCAAATTTATTTATGGTTTGGGCTTATAAAAGTGGGCTCTAATAAAAGTCTTTTATTTATATCATATATTTATATATTTTTAGATTTTTGGTTTTAATTAAGAGATAGTAAGGATAATAATAATTATAAAATAAGTGATAAAATTAGGGTAAGTTAAGGTGATTTGGGTATTAAAAAGGGATATGGATTGATTTAATTCGAGCATAAACCTGGATAAAATTAGTGATTACAGCTGCCCCTCTTTGCTTATCGTTGTGAAACAATGATAAAGCAAAGACTACAAGCACTAATTTTATCCGACTTCCCTATTTGGAGATGCTCTGATTTCTGATCATTGCAGCATCTGACGGTCCCTCTCTTCGAGCGTATACCGTGGTGGGCGACCCCTTTCTTCGAGCATATGTCGCAAAAAACAATGTTGATTCCTTCTCCGTAGAATCCACGTCTTCGAGATGCTCTAATTTCTGATCATTGCAGTATCTGACGGTCCCTCTCTTCGAGCGTATACCATGGTGGGCGACCCCTTTCTTCGAGCATATGTCGCAAAAAACAATGTTGATCCCTTCTCCGTAGAATCCACATCTTCGAGATGCTCTGATTTCTGATCATTACAACATCTGACGGTCCCTCTCTTCGAGCGTATACCGTGGTGGGCGACCCCTTTCTTCGAGCATATATCGCAAAAAACAATGTTGATCCCTTCTCCGTAGAATCCACATCTTCGAGATGCTCTGATTTCTGATCATTGTAGCATCTGACGGTCCCTCTCTTCGAGCGTATACCGTGGTGGGCGACCCCTCTCTTCGAGTGTATGTCGCAAAAAAAACAATGTTGATCCGTTCTTCGTAGAATCCACATCTTCGAGATGCTCTGATTTCTGATCATTGCAGCATCTGACGGTCCCTCTCTTCGAGCGTATACCGTGGTGGGCGACCCCTCTCTTCGAGTGTATGTCGCAAAAACAATGTTGATCCCTTCTCCATAGAATCCACATCTTTGAGATGCTCTGATTTCTGATCATTGCAGCATCTAACGGTCCCTCTCTTCGAGCGTATACCGTGGTGGGCGACCCCTCTCTTCGAGCGTATGTTGCAAAGCATGAACTCCTTCTTCAAGCGTATGTCATAGAGAACGATCTTGTTGAAAAATGATGTCTTGCTTTGAGGTTGTTGGTTGCCTTGACTTCTGGTTGTCTTGGCATGAAAAAAATCTTTGTTGGTCTTTGTATATTCTCGATTGGTTGACCTCGATCGTTTCTTTACTTTCTTCTTCTTCTTCTTCTTCATCTTCTTTTCTCAAATACCCTGAAAATCTTATAAAAGGTATCGATTTTTGATCATCTTTTCTCACATTTTTTCTCCTTTTCTCTCTTTTCTTTTCTTTTCTTTCTTTCTTTCTTTTTTTTATCTTTTTCTTTTTCTTTATTTATTTTTCTCTCTCTTTCTTTTCTCTCATTTTTTGTTTTTTTGTCTTTTTTCTTTTCCTTTTTCAAATATCCTTAAGAAAGGATCGAATTAAAAAGAAAATCATCCTTAAAAAAAATTTAATTGAGAAATTTGTTTTGAGGAAAAAACCTTTAAGAAATGATCAAATTAAGAAATTAAAGATTTGAGCAAAACATCCTTAATAAAGGATCAAATTGATAAATTTGCTTTAAAAAAGCATCCTTAAGGAATGATCAAACTAAGAAAATACGTCCTTAAGAAAGGATCAAATTGAGAAATTTGCTTTAAGAAAAGCATCATTAAGGAATGAGTTAAGAAACTTGCTTTGAGAAATGCATCTTCAAGAAAGGATCAACTCGAAAAATCTGCTTTGAGAAAAGCATCCTTAAGGAAGGATTAAGTTAAGAAACTTGCTTTGAGAAAAGTATCTTTAAGAAAAGATCAACTCAAGAAATCTGCTTTGAGAAAAGCATCCTTAAGGAAGGATCAAGTTAAGAAACTTGCTTTGAGAAAAACATCCTTAAGAAAGGATCAAACTAAGAAGTTTGTTTTGAGGAAAATATCCTTAAGAAAGGATCAAATTTTCTTTGAGAAAATCATCCTTGAGGAAGGATAAAATTAAGAAACTTTCTTTAAGAAAAGCATCCTTAAGAAGGATCAACTCGAAAAATCTGCTTTGAGAAAAGCATCCTTAAGAAAGGATTAAGTTAAGAAACTTGCTTTGAGAAAAGTATCTTTAAGAAAAGATCAACTCAAGAAATCTGCTTTGAGAAAAGCATCCTTAAGGAAGGATTAAGAAATTTGTGTTTTAAGGAAAAACATCCTTAAGAAAGGATCAAATTTGAAGTTCAAATATAAAGTGGTATCTTGCTTTAAGAATACCTGAATATCTCATAAAAAAGGTAGTGTGTCCCTTTAGAGAACACCTAATATCTCGTCTAGATGTCTCGATATTTGATCGTCTTGACACAAAAAGCTCGTTGCCCCCAAATAACCAAAGGTTGAAAGGCCTTCAAAAACCACGATCGTGTAATTTGAATGACTTTTGATCTTTGCTAAGGTCTATCTTTGTAGATTAAATCTTTAACCAATCTTCAAAATTCCTGTTTAAAAAGAGTAAAATACGATGATGGCACGAATTAGAATGCTCATGATGCATGGATATCTAACATAGATGCATGAATATTTAATCTAAATGATGCATGAATATTTAATCTGAATGATACATGAATGTTCTTTTTCTTTCTTCTTGGAGGATAGGCTCTCGCTTTCTATTTACTAAACTCATCGGGCTTTCATCCTTCACCTTGTCTTGAAAGGAGATCATCATCTTGTGCCGATCGGAACAAAATCTTTCGCCTTCTGTAATTCAACAGCTCATACTTGGTTGAAAATGACACATCTGAACCAGTTGTCTCCGAATTCAGTTGCATTCAGTTTATGGTTGTAGCTCTCAATCTCATATTCAGGCTTATATCACTTAAGGTCTATCTTCAACATGTACATTGGGGGTTATTCTCTTGTATTTTTCTGTCTTTGGGTCATCTGATTGACTCTCTTTAGGCCCTCAATATAACTTTTGCCCCAAAGGCCTGATGTTCATCTCTGCTCAATCTGTAACCACAATAGGCTCGGGTAATCTTTGTTTATTTATGCTAACCTGAATTCTCAAAGAATATCATCTTTCAAACGAAGTGGTATTTTCAAGAGACATCTTGTATCATACATTGCTCCTTCTTCTCGGGTCATATCAAAGATGATCATTTGCATCAACGACCTTGCATTTTGTAAATCTTTTTGAACAACACTTTTATTAAAAAATAATCTGCTAATTGTAAGTAAAACAATATATACATGTTTTGGAAAATCCAAAAGTTAGAAAAGAAAAGAAGAAAAAAAAACATGGGTTCCTTGGATATCAAATGCGAGAGTGCCTTAGACTCAATTCTCTGTGTTCGGTTTTCAACCTTTGAACGTTGCGGCGATATTTGAAGTTTTGGAATTCCTTTCAGATTGCTCAGTTCATCCTCATGATTATCGTATTTGCTTGATCTATTCGAAAACTACTCCTTCTAGTTCTCAATATCTTTCTCCTTTTATATATTCAAACTTTCCGTACTTGCCCCACTGGTATCTTCTTGAGAATTCGAAGTGTGCTTCAGACTGCATCTAGACATATGAGTACTTTCTTTTTCTTTCTATCTCTCTTTTTCATTTTTGCTTTTCTCTCTCTCTCTCTCTCTTTCTCATTTTCTTTCTTTTTTTTTCTTTTTTTTTCTCTCACATCTATTAATTTTCTTATTTCTTTTAAATTTCGGGGAAATCAACTCATCATAATCCTTTGTCTCGAAGGTAATGATGGAGCATACAACAAAACTCCGAGTTACTCGGCATAGTCATAGATTTGAAAATATTACCATCACTCATGAAGTAAAGACTTTGGATGGTACATTGCTACCTTATTAGGTCTATTACTTCAGCGGAGTGCCCCGAATACTTCCATACTCTTGTTCAAATATACCTATTATCAGGTTTCGAATATTGGAGTGCTTTTGTTTAATCTTTGTTCTCTCCTTTCTTTTTCTCTTTTCTCTCTTTTTTCCTTTTTTCTTTTTTTTCCTTTCTTTCTCTTTCTCTTTTTCTTTCTTTATTTTTCTTTCTTCTTTTTTTCTCTGGATGCAATCCTTTTACTTAGAGGAATTCTTGAGATCAACCAATTTCACCGGGCCTTTTCTAGGAGATTTTCTTATCATTGAACATCACTGAAGGAGTAGTAGTCTCATTTCTCGTGCATTACTGACCAAAGCTACTGATTAAGAAACCATACTTCATCATAATCACAACGTTCCAACCATTTCTGAACCCACGTCACAACAAGCATGTGACATCCAAGGAACTCTGAGAGAAAAAGGAAAACACATATGTTTTTAAAAATATGCATTCTTTCATTGAAACGAAAAAAAGAGCAAACATAACATAAGCCCTTACAAAAAAGTATTTGTTACTTTCGGGCAAACAGTAACAAAATTAATTGATGCAAAACTTAAAATGCAAGGAGGCAGAAAATGAACATCTAAACTCGAAGATTATAATCTTCCCAAAGATCATGTCCTCTACTCTTTCTTAAAACTTCAGAATACCGACCTTAATCTGTCCTTGAACCTTGTTCCTCAAAGCTCCACAATTCTCTGTTGTGTGGCCTGTGCTCCCCATATGATAGTCACATGTGGCATTGACATTATATCCTTCAGGGTAAGGAGGATCCTTTGGCTTAGACTGCACCAAAGTCAAAAGTTTCTTCTCAACGAGAATTGGGAGTAACTTGGTGTAGGTCATAGGAATTGGATGAAGCACCTTTGTAGGTCTTGTATGAGTACGGGGACGGCCCTGAGTTTGATTGGTTGAGTGAGAACTCACCACATAGACATGAGAATCTTCCTCTTTCTGAGAAGTTGTGCTATAAGGGTCATTCATCTTTCCCTTCTCAATAGCATACTCGATGCGTTCTCCGGTCATAACCAACTCCGCAAAACTACTGATAGGGTGGCTTATCAAGTGATCGTACAACACTCCCTCTAGTGTATCCACAAACATTTGAGAAAGTTCACTTTCGTTGAGCGGAGGTTATACTTGTGCTGCAGCATCACGCCAACGTCGAGCGTACTCTCGAAGGCTTTCGTTATGCCCTTGTTCCATCCCTTGTAGCATGAGCCGATTTGGGATCATATCGGTTACATGCTTATACTGGCTTGTGAAAGCTTTGGCCAGATCCTTCCACGACTTAATTTGAGCACGGGTTAACTGATTATACCACCTTGTGGCAGATCCCACCAGACTATCCTGGAAATAGTGGATTAACAACTTCTCATTGTTAGTAAAGCCCGCCATTTTCCGATAAAACATAGTTATATGTGTGATAGGGCAAGTCGTCCCATCAAACTTCTCAAAATCTGGGGTCTTGAACTTATAAGGGATCTCTAGACCTGAAACCAGACTAAGCTCACTGGCATTCAACCCATACCATTCTTCTTCATCCTCTTTTATCTGAAGCTTCTCTTCAAACTCGTTCTTGGTTTTCTCTAATTGCTTTGAAAATTCAACCTTTAATTTTTCTAGCTCATCGAAGTCTGGAATGTCATCCCCCAAACCTTCCATATTAGTGAAAGTCACACCTGGTAGGGCTTGGGTAGAGGCACAAGCTTGAAGAGATGATGTTACTACTCCTTGTAGAGGTCTAGAAGTGTTAGCAATAAAAACGAGAGGGCCCGAGGGATCTTCAACAGAACATTTCCTTTGTTGGTCTTCCACTTTCCTTAGTCCCATCAAGTGAGCAATTTGTTTCATCATGTCTTGTTGAGACTTGATCATAGAATCTTCTAATTCTTTTTGAGTACGCTCTAATTGCCCCATAAGATTGGCTTCTAACTTGGCAAAGTCTTCTTCCATTATCCCTTCTTGGTGTTGGTAAAATGTAAGCGAGAAACCTTCAATTACGGATACGAGATCCCATAATTAACCTCCTTGTTTAATTAATGCATGATATATGCTATGAGATGCATGAGATGTATGCATGAATGCAAGTAAAGGTGTTGATCCCGCTAGTGATCGCCCTTTGAGCAACTTTCACCGGTTAAGATCTTAATGCCCCTTTTATTTTTTTCTATTTTTTCTTTTTCTTTTTTTCTCTCTCTATTTTCTTGCTTCTTTCTCTATTCTCTCGATTTTCTTTTTTTTTTTTCATTTTCATTGTTTTTTCCTCTCTCTTTTTCCTATATTCTAAATTTTCTTTTCTTCTTTTTTTTCTTTTCTCTTTCTCTTTTCAATTTTTTTCTCAACCTTTTCTTTTCCTTAGTTTTATTTTCTCATTATTTTTTTTCTTTCTTTTTTATTTCTCTTATCTTTTTCTCTCCTTTTTCCTCTCTTTCTTTTTCTTGTTTTGACTCTCTGACTATAGTGAAAGCCTCTAATTGAACAAACCACTTAGTTCAACACCTTCATGAAATGTTGATACAAAAATGATAAAGCAAAAATGTAAGCAAGATAGGAGACAAAACAATCCTATTTATCCCATCTAAAAGAACCTAGGTTAACCGCATGGCTCTAATCGGGTAGGTTGACTAGATTCTCTAAATGCAGTTTTGGTTCTACGAGGTACCCAAATTGTCCTCGCTGTCCTCTTCTAAGAGTAGCAAGGCCCCCGACCATCACCCATTACAGGCTCATCTTGACCGAGTTCAATTTAGGGGGACCCTTTCGCTATGCCCATACGAAGGAACAATATCCTCACGAAAGCATAGGATAGTTGAGCCCCGAAGGTACTTTGCTAGGCCCATACGGAGAAACAATATCCTCACGAAAGCATAGTGTTTTCCCCCTACTTAGAGACGGGTTGAAATGTGTTGAAAGCTCGAATTAATAAACAAATAATAATTTAATTGCCACTTTATTCCACAACTTCCAAAATTAATTAAGCGGTATTTAAAAACAAGGCTTGACTCGTTTGAAAAATTGGTCCCCAGCGGAGTCGCCAACTGTAGCGACCCTTATAAAATTCTTAAAAATAATAATAGGTGTGGTAGAAGAGGGAAAAAGGGTCACTAGTGGAATTGAAATTAAGGTTTGAAAAGTAAAATTTAGGGATTTGTGTTTGAAATAAAATTTTGGGGAAATTAGAAAATTAAGATTTAAAAAATTAGGTTTTTAAATTGTGTACAAAAATTGGGAATTTTAAAATGTTGAAAAAAATTTGAAATCTAGGGTTCTTTTTAAAAAAAATAGGAATTAGAAAGTTAAAATTAGGGATTTGAGATTTTAAAAAAAATAGATTGAAAAGGGAAATTTTAAAATTAGGGATTTTAAAAAAGGGTGGAGTCGCCACCGGTCACTTTTGGTAGACCGGACACCGTAAAAACCAGAGATTTGAAATGATTTGGGTTCGAGAGTCGGTTACGGTTAAAAACGGGTTTAGGGTTTAAAACCGCCCAAAATTGGCACCTTTATTAAATTACCGCTTAATTATTTTTGAATTTTCCGGATTAAAGTGGCATTTAAATTAATTTTTGTTTAAAGATTCGAATCAATTTTATTTTTTACCGTGTCTTTATTCGGAGGCAACGTACACACCGCGACCAATGCGTTGGAACACGAGCCCGTTACGACCGAATAAATACGAATTTAATTAGGCTCATTAATTAGCAAGGTGTGATGTAAGCAAAATAAAAGACATAATTATAAAGACAACAAATATAATGACAAAATAGCATATAACACATGATAACAAAGATTAAAATATATAGACCAACAAAACAAACAAATAACATATATAAATAAACAAAACAAAACATATAATAAACAAATAAAAAAACAATAAAAGATACCAATAAAAAATATTCATATTTTCATTGAACCATAAGAATGGAATACACAATAAATATATCAAAAAAAAATATATACATCTAAATATGCTCGATTAAAATCAATCCACAAATTAAACTAAACGGTAAAAGTAATGATTAGATTAGGGCATAACTTGAAAAATAACCAACCAAATTGGTGAAGTGATTCAATGAGAGTAAAAATATAAATAATGGAGGCTACCAACTTACCGATGGAAATGGAAATGGAAAATAGAAAATGGAAATGGAAACTTGGCACTGGAAATGGTTTCGGCCGAGTGAAAGAAATGGTCAGAGGCTTATGCGGCTGTGTATGGTTTTTAGGTTAGGGGGTCCTTTATTTTTAGGGTAAATGTTATATATATAGTTAGGGTAAAGGGTAACATATGGGAATAAAATAGGTTTAGGTTTTAATATATAAGGGTATCTATAATATGATGAAGGGTATTTTAGGTTTATCCCTTTAAAAATAATAACCAATTAAAAACAAGACCTTGGGCACCAAGTAGGGATTTTTATTATATTTTTTTATATTATAAAATTATATTTAATTAGTCAAATTTATTTATGGTTTGGGCTTATAAAAGTGGGCTCTAATAAAAGGCTTTTATTTATATCATATATTTATATATTTTTGGATTTTTGGTTTTAATTAAGAGATAGTAAGGATAATAATAATTATAAAATAAGTGATAAAATTAGGGTAAGTTAAGGTGATTTGGGTATTAAAAAGGGATGTGGATTGATTTAATTCGAGCATAAACCCGGATAAAATTAGTGATTACATTTTGTCTCAACTTTCACCCATTATTCATAGTGATGTCTAAGACAAGATTCACAGTTGCAACTTTTACAACAGGACTGAAGGTGTCATTGAAGTCCTAACTAAGTACTTGGTAGAACACTTTTGTGATCAGTCTCGCTTTATACTTAGAAATCGTTTCATCCAGTTTTCTCTTGATTTTATTTTGCCATTTACAAACCACTGGATTCCTTCCTGCAGGTAGAGGCATTAGTTGTCAAGTTTCATTTTAGGGCAAGACATTGTATTTAGACCAAACAACCTCTTTCTTACTAGGCATAACAAGAGCATGTTATACATATATAGTACTTTCTCTCTTTATAATACATATGCATTGAAGACCTTGGGCTTGTATATATCCCTTTTGGTTCTAGTAACCATTATGTGAAAGTTTGTTCATATTAAATAGTCAATTGGAGCTTCATTAGGCAAACTTGGAGAAGTAGTGGCCACATATTAATCATTTCCTCCTCCTTCTGGGGGATAAATGTCTCCATTTTATGGGGGAAATCAATAAAATGACTTCCAATATCTTCAACATCTTGAATAGCAACATCTATGAGGGGATTATCTTGAAACTATTTTGTCATCTAATGATTCGTTGAATTTCCTAGTGTAGTAGAAAAACTATTGGTACCATTAACAAGAGTAATGGAGTGACAGTAATAGGAGTACTAGAGTTATCATTAAACCGATCACTGGGCTTTTTTTTCTCATTTCTTAGGGTTAGACTCAACCGAAAAATGCAAGAAAATGCTAGACCTAAGGTTAACAGCCTTGTGATCAGTATACGAGACAACATTTGCAAAAGGGAACACAAACTCATCAAACAATAAATTCCTTGATATAAATACCCTACCACTTTGTATCATTTAAGAGTAACCTTTATGTTAAGGAGAGTAGCCAAGGAAGACACACAGTTGATACCTACACTCCAACGTATGGACATTTTATGGGTGAAGATTAGGGTAATACCTATAACCAAATACTCACAATAAACTATACTTTGGTTGTTTTCCTTGTAGTTGCTCAAACGGAGACGCACCTTGACCCTTGTAGCACATAATTATGAGTCTATTGATCAAATGAACATCAATTATGAAGAAATATGACAAGAATTTCTGGGGTAAGTTGGCTTGAGATAGCAAGGTTAGCCCTAACTCTACTACGTATCAAAACTTCCTTTTGACAACACCTTTTTGCTGAAAGGTATGAGGAAAAGTTATTCGATAATTTATCCAATTATTTAACAATTCTCATGAGAGTCCTCTGAACTTATCTCTCCAATCACTTTGGACAACCTTAATCGTGGTAAAAAATTATGTTTGAATCAATTTTTGAAACCGAAGAAATGCATCCATGTATGCCTCGTATAGGCATCTATAAATGCAATATAGTAACCATTGGATGCAACATAGACAAGACCCCAAAGTTCTATAAAAATAATTTCAAACGGTGTTTTGTACACTTATCATCACTATAAATTCTTTCCCTCATTTTATTCAAAGATTTAGAAAGTAAAATACCAGATAATAACTCCGTAAAAAGGCTATATTTTAAGTCTTTTTACTTAAGTTATTGAGTGTTCTTAGGCTCATGTAGGTTCATTTAGTTGCATTTAGGATTCATAACATTGCATGTAGTTTTATAATTATGCATTGGCATTATCAGGTGGTAATATGTGGTATTTAACTAGAAAGGTAGTTCTTTTCAGTTGTGTTGTGTAGGTAAACCAAAATAGACGTTGAGGCAATTTGTCATGACATTCGTAGAAGGATAGCAATGGGAAAATATCATGACAATTCGCAGACAGGAGTGCCAACTAGTTCCAATACAGCCTGGCCACAGCCATTTCAGCCGGCCAGGACGACTACAGCTTGGCCACAAACACCTCGGTAGGGGACCATAGCCAATATGGCCTGATTGCGGGCCACCTTAGTAGGGGACCACTATCACCACTGTCAGCTCTACAGAAATGTCATTACATGACAGGGCAAAAATGGAATTTTCATCAAACCTTAGGGTTTTTCACCCCTCTTTATAAGGGATGGTTACCTAAGAAAAAGGCAACACTTTTGAGGCCTTTTTGAGGAGCAAGAACACAGAAAAGAGTGACCTTTAGAGCTGGTTACGGCGGAGGAAAGCTTCCACCTTTCTTCTCCAAACTCCGACCGAAGTGTCCTTCACTGATAGAGCTCGAAGGGAGTGGTGTGCTAAGCACTCGGAAGGGGCTAGCACACCAAGGCATCTCGTGGTGGTTGAAGATCCGGCGGCCTGATCAATCGAGGGTGTCTTCTAGTCCTCCTTCCTTTGCTTTATTTTTATTATTTTATGAGAATGATTGTTGAATGTTTAAGGTTTTATGTGGACGATATTACTTTAACATTTAGCACCACCATGTGAGATTTGTTTAGGTGGTTGCTTTTGTGGATGATTATCTTTTGCTTTTATTAATATATTGTCTTTTATATGTTTTTGTATTTGCTTTGATCATTGTTGATAATCATCTAGGTATTGTAAAAAGCACGACAGTGTTCCGTGTGTTAGGTGCATTCTAGAGCACTCGAAAGAGGCGTAGCTATAGATTCTTAGATCACCCGAACGGGGCTAAGGGAGGATCTACGTGAGACATGGGTTCTAGACTGAAAATAGAGCCTATTCTAGAACTAAAGCACTTGGAAGAGGCGTAGGAAAGGTTTCAACGACTAAAAGGAGGATGTTTTACCGATAGACTAAGTGTTATTCGCATGGCAGGGGAAATACCATGGCATTTTAGTATGTCAGGTTCCTATGACTCGGAAGAGGGAGAATACTTAAGAAACCTCTATCGAGTAGATATGCACCATAGTAATCTTATGTTAGTGAGAGTGAAGGGTAAGAGGTCCATCTAATTTTCCACCAGTTATTCCCGAGAGAGTTCGTCAATAGAGGGTTTGTCCAATATATTGTTTAAACGTGTTCTTGCATCTTGCTTTTGCCTCTATATTTACAAACTGCTTTCTTTATTTTACTTGCTATCTTGCAATCACGCTGCTATATACTTCACACACACTTCCACTCATCTATCATGCCATCACCATCCATTCCATTTTGCCTTGGCATATTTTAGTTGCTTGCATCTGATTTTCTTTTTAGTTAGTGACACCATTTTGCCTTGACAAATTTGACTTACACTTTACCTCGATCCTCATGGGAACGATACTCACTCACCCTTTATTACTTGTATGACTATTTACTTGCACATATATGTGTGTTCACATACATTAATTATAGCACTACACAGGACACACCAAGTTTTTGGCGTTGTTGCCGGGGAACTGACGAGTAAAGTTTATTATTTTTACCTTGGCATTTTTTTACTTTGTTTACTTTTTCTAGTTTAGTTTTACTTGTTTCTTTTGTTTTTATTTTTCAGGGCTTTTTTCTAGTGCGTGACCAGAAGGTCTACTGAAGGACCTATCTATCCATTTGTGCCTGAGATTGAACGATTGTTTCAGCAAAGAGGCATACTCAACGTAGAGCTATGGATCCAACAATGCAGAACCCAATAGTTTAAAATGTCAGGCAAATCTGAATATTGCTGCACCTCGACCTAGGTCTATTCGGGATCATTTAAATTCCATCTTAGATGATCTTAATCCTGACATCATTACACCATAAATTCAAGCTTCTCACTTCGAATTAAAGCCTGTCATGTTCAATATGCTAAACTCTATTGGGTAATTTGGAGGTATGCCACATGAAGACGCAAGGCAATATATTCGAGCTTTCTTAGAAGTTTGTGATGCATCTCATCAACAAGGAGTACATGAGGATGTATTGAAGATCAAACTATTTCCTTATTCCCTATATGGTCAAGCAAGGACATGTTTGAGTGGAGTACCATCCAGATCGATGAAGTCATGGGCTGATCTATGCAAGAGCTTTTTTCTGTGGCATAATCCACCAACTCTCAACACTCAGCTTAGAAATGACATTGCTTATTTTCGATAAGGTGAAGACGAGTCTATGTGCGAATGTTGGGATCAATTCAAAGGATTGCTCCACAAATGTACTAATCATGGATTTCAAGATTGGACTCAAGTTGTGATGTTCTACAACGGAGTCAATGCACCAACCAGAATGATGATAGATCCTCGGCAAATAGAACTTTGCTAGACAAATCACCCAAGGAGGCATTTGACATTCTTGACAAAATTGCCAACAATAACTATCAATTTCCTTCTACAATACTTAAAACCGGGAGGAAGACACAAGGGATATTCGAGCTTGAAGCTAAGAACTCATTATCCGCCCAACTCTCAGTCATAACCAATATGTCGAAGAACATGCAACATTCCAATAAAGTGAAGGAAGTAAAGATGGCCAACTTAGCATGTCTGTTATGCCATGGCAATCACCATGAGAGTGAGTGCCTAGGAAATCTTGAGAATATCAACTATTGGGGCAATTTCAACAGAAGCAACAACAATCCCTACTCCAACACATATAATCTAAGATGAAGCTAGCATCCGAATTTTTCTTGGTCAAATCAATGATCCAACAATCTTAATCTCCCAGCGCGAAACTAGAATACTAATGATCCCCATAATTTTCAGTCGAATATGCCATGGTATAATCAGAACAAGGGGGCGTCATCATCATCTAACACCAGTTCTTTGGAGGCAACAATGCAAGAATTCATTCTAAGTACCAAGACAATTCTTTAAGAGCATACTAAAACGATCAAGATCCAAGGAATTTTACTAAAAAGACACAGTTCTTCATTGAGAAATCTGGAGACTCAAGTTGGCCAAATTGCCACGGCATTAAAGAACGTCAGCCAGGACATCTGCCAAGTGACACTAAGGTCACTAAGCCACATGGTAAAGAGCATTGTATTGCGATCACACTAAGGAGTGACACTCAACTTAATCCATAAGATAAGTCTGGGGGGAAGAAGACCGATTATTCCTTACCCAAACCTGTGTAAGAAGAAATGCTTAAGAAAATTCTTGAGGAGAAGGACAAGGAGAAAGTTTTGACAAGTGAACCTGCTGATGGAGCGAGCAAAAATGTCACTGCAAAAATAATTTCTATACTACCAGTGAAAGAATTTAGACCCCCACCACCCTTTCCCCAGAGGCTGAAGAAGCACAAGGATGAGATCTAGTTCAAAATTTTCATTGACAAATTGGATCAGTTGTACATAAATGTCTCACTCTTGGAGGCAATTGAGCAACTGCCCACTTACACAAAATTTCTTGAGGAGATATCACAAAGAAGTGGAAAGTGGAGAAGTTTGAGAAAATTGCCACGACAAAAGCGTACTGCTCTACTTTGAACAAACTACCCTTGAAGAAGAAGGATCCAAGAAGCTTTATCATTCTGTGTGCTATTGGAGACACTTTTTTGGGGAAGGCACTTTATGATCTTGGATCAAGTGTGAATCTGATGCCCAAAGCAATATTTGTGAAGCTTGGCATGGGAGTTGCGAGACCCATTTCCATCATATTTCAACTAGCAGATCGTTCCCATGTGACACTGGAGGGGAAGATCAAAGATGTCATAGTGAGGGTGGGCAAATTCGTGTTTCCAGTTGACTTACTTATACTTGATTGCGAGGCTGATGCTAATACACCTATCATCTTTGGAAGACCTTTCCTGGAAACCGATCACATTCTTATTGATTGTGAGAAGGATGAGCTCACTATGCGAGTAGCAAATCAAAGATTGACCGTGAACGTCAACAACTCTCTTAAGTACGTGGATGATTCTAAAGAATGTTGGGGTATTTTGAAAGCAGACTCTAAACTGTCTTGGGAAGCTAATCATTTTTGTCACAACAATTTTGTACAACTAGATGATTATGAAGAACTCATACATGATGGAGAGGAAGCTGGTGAATTTCTATTGGAGCATAAACAGACAATAGGATGGACCATTATAGACCTGAAGGGGATTAGTGCGACCATCTATATGCATAAGATACTTTTGCAAGAATGTCATGGCAATTCCATAGATCTACAATGTATCTACACTAGAGCCCCCATGATGCGTGACAAACCTACCTCACATCTTCAGGATATGTGTAAGCTAATTTTGGAAGAATGTCATGGCAATTTCATAGATCCATAACTCATCTACACTGGAGACCATTTGATGCATGATAAATCAATCTCCCACCGTCAGGATGCATGACATACTGAAATCTCCCACCGTCAGGATGCATGACCTCAGTGATGCGTGTAATAAAAACACAATTGGGTGCAAGTGTACACGTCGCCAAGTAATAAAGTGATAAGCATATCGTATATCGTCTCCACAGGGATTGGTATACTTAATATGTCTCCCATTTTTCTCTTGCTCCTAAAAATAAAGTAAAAACACAGATAAGTGGATTTGGTTTATCTAACTAAGTAATTAAATAACAAAACATAAAATAAAAGGTTGAGAACGATATAGAGAAAGCAGGTAGGATCCATTTGCGTCAATTAGTGGATTCAATTGATCTTCTTCTTGTCCAGTGCAATTACATAATATTGCTTCGACAGTACTGCAGATACAGCCTCGGCAGTATTGGTGTTCTCTGTTGCGACAATCTCTTGCTCTTGGGTAGAGGAATCAAAGCTCAGCAAAGTGTCCGTAGTTGACTCCGCTTATCTCTAAGTCAGAGTGTTGTTGATGATTGGTCCTTGACGATACCTCTCGGCGTAAATCAACGATAACCACCAACCAATCCAATACTTATTTTAGTTGCTGAAACTCTTAACTTATCTCTAGGCCGATTTAGTGTCTACAACACCGTACTTATCCCTTTCGTGAATCTACACCTCTCGATGCCTGATAAATATATTACTTACAAACTTCTCTCTCGAGTTTGAATGCAAGAACAAGGAATGACAATAGGATAAGCAAACTTTGATATTAATATTTCATAAGAACAAAGAAACAAGAATTAATATCCTCTCACTAATATCTACAACCTTCACCTATCCCTAAGAAATTTAGAACATATCGTCGTTTAGGTACAATTCTTAGGGAGAAGGGTTTCTCTAAAAATCGGCTCCGCAAACAATGTGGCCGGCTATGGTAAATATAGTCTTAACCTAGGGCAAACCTTTCCTAAATAGACTTCAACTTGGAGTAAGGAACAAGTCATCTTCAAGGGATCTGATATTTCCAAGTTTGCCGCCTTCTAGAAGGGTTTTCCCGCTTAGTCTTTGACTTGGGATTTTAGCGCTCTAGCCTGGTCCAATTGGTGCACTGCATCTTCCAAAATGTTCTCTATATTTTTATCTTTCATTTTACCTCCATTGTTGGTGCTGCCACTCTGGATTCTGCCTCGACCTTGTCTTCTGCCTCGGTCTCAACATTGCTTCACTACCGCTTCAGCTCTGGATATTACTACATGTACAGAATATGTAATAATATTTGCATTCTCTATAAATATTGAATTTGTACGTAATGATAACGGAATATCTAATATTTACGCAAAGAGTCCATATTTCGGTTCAAGTTGGTGTATAATAGATGCATAAATTACCAAGAGAAGGGTAATAAATAACTGCCTTTTAGGCACTCATCAAATACCCCCAAACTCGAACTATTGCTTGTCCTCAAGCAATGCAAAACATCAAATTGCCAAACCTTACTCCCTTTTGGTCTTACTTTTCCATCTATTCTCTCCACCATGGTCATGTCTATCTTTGCGTTTTAGCCACTAGTTTATCCAAGGACTTTTACTAAGAAACAAGCTATAAGGCTAGGTAAGTGTGTGCGTTTTATGGATAAGGTTGATTCAAGGCTTTCTTAGACAAACTCTAAGTTCAAGAAAAATAGAATTTTGGACTAAAGCTGTCTCCTTAAAACAATAAGTCTTGAGCCAATTTTGGGCACCTCAAGATATGCGTTTTCTATTTTCTTCTTTTTCTTATTTTTTTCTTATTAACCACCTATTTAGCATACTAGAGCCAATTTCGGGCACCTCTAGCACGAAGGAGAAAAAAACTAGAGCCAGTGATAGGCACCTCTAGTTATTTTTCCAAAAGGTTCTAAGTTTTTATCACCTAAGTTTATTAAAAGAATTCCTAATTCAAACAAGTCCAAAAAGTGTTTATTTTCTTTCTAACCCTAAAGCAAGCTTCTAAGTTTTATTCCATGAGTATCCTATGGTTATCCCTTCAAAACAGAACTTGGCCATGGTAAGGAGAAAGATTTCTATAACCGTAAAGGAGTAAACTAAAGCAAAGCTGATGTAGGGCAGTGAAAGATTACAAACAGTAATTCAAGAAAAGAGAATATTATAAAAAATTTTAGAAAAAATTTACTCCCTTTTCATGGTAATACCGCGACAGTGGGTAGCCTCGGCAGTGCTTCTGCACCTACAATCTCCCCCAAACTCAAACCGAGCATTATCCTCAATACTCAAAATATACGACAAACAACAATTAAAATATGAGAATAGACAAAAGCAGTAAATGAAAGATTTATCACGACTCCGAGGAGCTGCTTGTACGGAGTATTCTCCTAGGCTTTGCTGCTGATGCCTTTCGTCTGGATCCTTGTGCTGGCGATTGTTGTTGTTTGGCCTTCCGATTCAACTAAACTGGATTGGGCGGTGTGCAGTGCGTTGGTGCCATAACTTCATCCCCTTCTTCTACCTCGTCCATATTATTTGTGTCCATGATTTCCGTTCTGCCCCCTACCATGGAAGTGGGTATTACTGATTCATGGGACGAACTGTGGTATTCATCAATCTCGCGAGATAGCGTATCTCTGCTGAGACTGAGCATAGGGATTGGTTCCCTTTGGGGAGAGTTAAAGACAGCTCGCCTCTTGGATGGCCTTTGGCTGGTAGATGATACATCGATAGACCTTGCTGGCCTGAAAGTTCCAGCAGCATAAAACTGTTGATGCGGCCGTGGCTGGAAAAATGGTTGCAGCCCTGGGGAAGGTGTCGTCTCAGTGTAGGGAACGATAGTAACGAACATGTTGGCTGGGAACTCAGGAAATTATGCCCCTTGATGCGAGAAGCTTTGCATTATCATGTTGGCTAGAGATGTGTTAAAGTCACGCTGATACTCCATGTAGTGTTGTTGGCGAAGATCCATGGCTGCCATCCTTTGCAGAATTTCTTGGTATTGGTCCGCTGCTATAGTTGGTTTGGCAGAGGCTAGTGCTTCTGTTGAATACTGCCCTCCGACGGTGAAATCGGTAGTAAACTACTACGGCGTTGCCTGTACAGGTTCCGCATGCGTGATCTACATAACTTGGTGGCAGAAATCTCTTGTCCATCCCTACCGAGTTGGCGTACATTCATCCGTGTCTTCGACCGGAACTCCTGCATTAATGCACAAGGCAGAGATTAAACATGGGAAATAAAGCGGTCCACGTTCCTTCTTACCACATTCATGAATTTTGTGAAGAATGATCTCTCCAATATTGATGCTTCTCTTCTTGATGATAGACTGGATCAATACTAGTCTTTTGTGATCCACTGTGCTGTTATGGGAGGTTGGGATAAGTCGTCTTTTGACAAAGGTACACCATATCTTGGCCTCGGTATTAGACTCTATCTTATTACTGAACCCTTATGGGCATCGGTTTCCCATGCGGTGTTGCTGTAACAAAGTTCATCTTTAATCTCTTCATAGTCTTGAATGGTGATGTTGTCTATGAATTCGGCATGATCATCACGTGTGAGTGTGAGACCATAAAATTTATTGATGACTTGGGCATCAAGTTGCACAGGCTTTCCTCGGTAGTGGATAAAGAGGTTGTCTTTGCTCGGCCCATATGCGTAAAATTCCCTCACAAGTGTGGCATTCGCCGGTGGAGGTTGTAGGAAGAAAGCCTCTCAGTCTTGATGCTGAATCTTGTTGAACAAGTATGATTCAATGTCAAAGTATATCTCATTGCTCTGTTGAAATCCTTGCTCTTCCCATAATTGCCGAGCAACGAACGAGCGATTGAATCGGTCAGTAACAGTGGCAGGGGAGAATCTTGTGTAAGAAGCCATTGATTATTCGTGGAGAATGGTTTGAGAAATTCTGGAGTAATAAAGAAAGTTCTGAAAATTTCAAAAGATTGGAAAGATAGTGAGAGCAAGATTGTTCAAGAAAGCAAAAGTAGCAAGAATGCAAGAGTAAATCATGCACAGCAATGAGTCTGCTTATATAAGCTGTAAAAATATGACTGTTAAAAAAATAGCCGATAGACATTTACTACCTTGATGCACAGTTACTGTCGCGGCGGATATCTCGGTAGAGAGCCGTTACACTGTTTCTGCCCGTTAGGAATTTTGCGACTCTGACACAGTGCACTGCCGCGGCAGCAGACTTTCTGTTGTGGCATAATTTTTCTACATTCGTTGCTTTATTTATTCTAGAAAAATAACAAACAAGACAGGAAAACATGAAATACTGAAAATAATAATATATAACCTAATCCTAATATAATAACTAAAATGGAAGGGAAGAGATTATGTTACTTGTGGAGTGCATGTAAATGCATCTCCCACTTTCATTATCTCTTTCTGACCCGTATCTTTTTTCATGAGTTGGCCAGTCCCTTCAGTGCATTCAGCTTCTCCTTTGGGTTTTATTCGTTTGCCAAACAGTCTGCCGAGCGTGTTGCCCAGGTAGGATGTTTTAGTACCCTGATTTGGTGTATGGGGAGCCTTACATTCTGCTGGAGCGTCTGAATTTGTAAGATTGTGGAAGGTGTTCAACTTGACTTGTTGATCGTTTATCGCATTGTGAGCTTGCCATTTTCCACACGATAATGGTGCATCCAGTAGCAAGGAAAGGTCAACCCAATATGATCGGTGCATTGTCGCCGGCCTCACAATCAAGGACAAGAAAGTCGGCAGGAAATATAAACTTGTCGAACTTCACCAGAATGTCCTCAATTTTACCTTCAGGATACACATAGGACCGATCTGCAAGTTGGAGCAGTACTGTTGTTAGTTTTGCTCGTCCTATTCCAAGTTTTTGGAAAATTTATTTAGGCATAAGGTTGATGCTTGCTCCCAAGTCGCATAGGGCCTTTCCTTTATAACCATCCCCAATCGCACAGGGGATTGTGAAGCATCCAGGATCCTTTATCTTGGGCGACATGCGATTATGTAGCATGGCTATGCAACCTTCAGTGGCTGCCACCATTTCAAATTCCCCTAGTCTTCTTCGTTTGGATACTATGTCCTTTAAGAACTTGGCATAGTTGGGCATTTATTTAATAGCCTCAACTAGTGACAAGATGATATGGACCTACTTTAATATGTCTAGGAATTTCTGAAATTGGTGGTCCTGTTTTTGCTTCTTTAGCCTTTGTGGGAAAGGAAGTAGTGGTCTGATATCCTCCAGGTTTCCTTGGATATTGAGTTTAATTCCTGGGGTGAACTTATCTGCAGCTGCCTCGGCAGGTGTTTCTGATACTGCTGGTTCTACTGCCTTGGCAGTGCTTTCGACAAGGTCCTGCTCAGCTTCTGAGTTCTCATGATGTTGCTTTTCTGGTTGGACTCTTTCGGTTGAGGTCCCTTATTTCTCTCTTAATTGTAGGCCACTTCTTGTTGTAATTACCTTGCATTGCTCGTGGCCTAACACCTTAGGAACTTCAGTATTGCTATGGAAACCCCCTGGTGGTCGAGTGTTTTGTCGTTGGGTAAATTGACCAACTTGGGTTTCTAAAGATTTTATCGCAGCCTCCTAGTTCTGCTGTCTCATCTTAGTTCAGCTCATGAAGTCATCATTACGCTTCATGAAGCGGCTATTCTCGGTCATATAAGCATCAGTCTTTGTCATAAACGCCGAGAGAGAATCTACCAATGCATTTAGAGACTGTTGTTGTTGTACCTGCTGCTGTGGCATGGGCTGCTGAGTGTAATTGGATTTAAGGCATTGTTAGGGTTACTCTATGACAAGTTTAGATGCCTTTTCCAGGATGGATTGTAATTGTTGGACATTATTGGATTGTTTCTGTTATAGTTTCCAACATATAGGCTGGTTTCCTCATCTTGCATGTAATCCGATGAGTTAACTGCCTTAACCTTATGTATGTTTCTCTGGGCTTGCATATTCTGAACCATCTTGGTTAGAGAAGCCAATTGTGCTGCCACTGAACTGGATGTATCTAATTCATGAGTTGTGGCATGACGTCTCATTCCTCCTTGCCTTGATGTGGAAAATTGGAAATCGTTCATTGCGAGTTTGTTCAGAATCTCAATGGCCTCCGCGAGTGCTCTATCCAAAAGTGTCCAATTTGCGGAAGCGTCTAGCATCATTCTTGTGGAGGCATTGATAGCATTATAAAACATGGAGACTTACGTCCACAAGGGAAAACCATGTAGTGGGCATTTGTTTAACAATTCTCTATAACATTCCCATGTCTCATACATTGGTTCATCCTCATCTTGCCGGAAAGATGTGATTTCATTACGGATGCGATCATAAAGATTTATCGGATTAAATCTCATAATGAATTCTCGGTAGAGTTTCTCACAAGATCCTATGGATCATGCTGGGATACCATTCAACCAAGTCTTCGCCTTTTCCCTCAGTGAATAGGGGAACAATTTTAATCTTAAAATATCTTCATAGACTCCTTGAATCTTGAAAGAGTTGTATATTTCCATAAAAGATTTAAGATGTTGCCTTGCATCTTCAGTAGCAGACCCACTAAACTGTCCAATTGTGTTCAACATGTTGAAAATCACTAGTTTAAGCTCATAGTGAGTTGCTTCGATTTCTGGGGTGACTACACCAGGGTTGAGTCCGTTTAGATCTTCCACCAAATAGTCTCTAATAGTGGGTTGCCTCGACAATGGTTGCGGCAGTGGCTGCTGCGGTATTGCTGGTGGTAATACATTATGATCAACAGGTGGAAATTGTCCTCTTGGTGGGTCATCCATGACTTGGAACAGACTTCGTCTCAGATAGTGTCTTGTGCGTTCAATCTCAGGATCCAACTCGTACAATGGATCACTCGGGTTTGCCCCGGTCATAAAACAAATAAATCAAAGTTAGTAAAAATAAAATAAATAATTAAAATTAAAGTTAGATAAAGAATGGTTAAAGAGCAAGAAAATAAAGAAAAACAAAATTTAGTTTTCAATCCCCAACAACGGCGCCAAAAATTTGATGCGTGTAATAAAAGCGCAATTGAGTACAAGTGTACACGTCGCCAAGTAATAAAGTGATAAGTATATTGTGTATCGTATCCACAGGGATTGGTATACTTAATATGTCTCCCCTTTTTCCCTTGCTCCTGAAAATAAAATAAAAACATAGATAAGTGGATTTGGTTTATCTAACTAAGTAATTAAATAACAAAACATAAAATTAAAGGTTAAGAACGATATAGAGAAAGCAAGTAGGATCCAGTTGCGTCAATTAGTGGATTCAATTGATTTTCTTCTTGTCCAGTGCAATTACATAACACTGCTTTGACAGTACTGCAGATACAACCTCGGCAATCTCTAATTTTATGTTTTGTTATTTAATTACTTAGTTAGATAAACCAAATCTCTTGCTCTTGGGAAGAGGTATCAAAGCTCAGCAAAGTGTCCGTAGTTAACTCCGCTTATCTCTAAGTCAGAGTGTTGTTGATGCCTGGTCCTTGACGATACCTCTCGGCGTAAATCAACGATAACCACCAACCAATCCAATACTTATTTTAGCTACTAAAACTCTTAACCTATCTCTAGGCCGAGTTAGTGTTTACAACACTGTACTTATCCCTTTCGTGGATTTACACCTCCCGATGCTAGATAAATATATTACTTACAAACTTCTCTCTCGAGTTTGAATGCAAGAACAAGGAATGACAATATGATAAGCAAACTTTGATATTATTATTGCATAAGAACAAAGAAACAAGAATCAATCTCCTCTCACTAATATCTACAATCTTCACCTATCTCTAAGAAATTTTGAACATGTCGTCGTTTAGGTACAATTCTTAGGGAGAAGGGTTTCTCTAAAAATCGGCTCCTCAAATAATATAGCCGGTTATGGTATATATAATCTTAATCTAGGGCAAATCTTTCCTAAATAGACTTCAACTTGGAGTAAGGAACAAGTCTTCTTAAAGGGATCTGATATTTCCAAGTTTGCCGCATTCTAGAAGGGTTTTCCCGCTTGGTCCTTGACTTGGGCTTTTAGCGCGCTAGCCTGGTCCAATTGGTGCGCTGCATCTTCCAGAATGTTCTCTATATTTTTATCTTTCATTGCACCTCCACTGTTGGTGCTGCCACTCTAGATTCTGTCGCGGCCTTGTCTTCTACCTCGGCCTCAACATTGCTTCACTGCTGCTTCAAACCTGTATATTCTTGCATGTACAGAATATGTAATAATATCTGCATTCTCTATAAATATTGACTTTGTAAGTAATGATAACGGAATATTCAATATTTGCACAAAGAGTCCATATTTCGGTTCAAGTTGGTGTATAATAGATACATAAAGTACCATGAGAATGATAGTAAATAACTGTCTTTTAGGCACCCATCACTCAGCATGAAATACCAGCACAACCAAAAGAGCAGCAAGAGCCACCAAAGGAGTCCAAGCGTCGATTGAAAATGTCGCACTATCGCCACTATATCAGCACCACCTGCTTAAGTCAAGGTACTTTTCATTCATTTCATTGCATGGCATTTAGTTTAATTTTTTTAGATGGTTGCATTGAGGACAATGTCTGCCTCAAGTTTGGGGGAGGTATCATTCCCTACTTCTTTTTCATTTGTATGATAGCAGTAGTTATAGAAAAATGTCATGACAAATATGTAAGTTTTAGGATGAGTATATAGGATTAAAATTTATGATGACCGATGATGATATAATTTTTTATGGCAAATACTTGAATGAATATACATGACTTGGGATTTGGATAAAACCTGCTTTAGGGCTTGATTGTTTATGTTTATTTTATTGTTACACGAGTGTATGTTCTTCATGCTTAGGAAAGTTAGAAAATTTTTATAGAATGTAAACTTGAATAGCCTTGCATGTTTAATGAATTTTTTTGTTAATAAGAACCGCAATAGTTAGTATGAGAGGAATAAATGTTTGGGCATAGTTGTAGAGGGATACTCCACTATGCCATTGCGTAACCATGTATATATGAGTTACTAAAAGAGGCACAGGGTGACTCTACACTTTTAACTTGCCATGGCATTGCCTGGATACTGTATTTAAGTAAATGGCAGCTATGGCATGAGTAGAAGGTAGTGTGATAGGCTGACTCCCCTCTTAGCAGTTTGTTAGCAGCAAAAAAAAGAAAGAGAAAAAGAATATATATATATATTACATAAGGAGTAGTAAATTGGGTTTTAATGAACAAACATGCCTTGCTAGGATAGTGAACATTCCTTGTAATTTTTTCTAAGTTAACTAAGCATAGATTAGATACATTCACTCACACACACTTGCATTCGACCTTGTCCTAGAGTAGTGTTTTTGCAATTTCCTCGAGTCTTATATGTTTATGCCATGACATTTTCTGAGGGTTGAAACTCTGACCTATTACTTGCCTGGATCTTAAACTTTTTCATGATATTTATTCCCTACTAGCTGTTATCTATTGCTTGAGGACAAGCAATAGCTTAAGTTTGGGGGTGTGATAACTCCGCAAAAAAGCTATATTTTAGGCCTTTTTACTTATGTTATTGAGTGTCCTTAGGCTCATGTAGATTCATTTAGTTGCATTTAGGATTCATAATATTGCATGTAGTTTTATAATTATGCCTTGGAATTTTTAGGTGATAATAGGTGCTATTTCACGAGAAAGATAGTTCTTTTCATTTGTGTTGTGCAGGTAAAGCAAAAATGGAAGTTGAGGCAATTTATCATGGCATTCACAGAAGGATAACAACGGAAAAATGCCATGACAAAAATGGAGAACTCCTGTGCTGCACTACAGGACAAGAAGATATTTTGAGAGGAGTACCAGCTGGTGCCAATACAGCCTGGTCACAACTATTTCAGCCGGCCAGGACCACTACAGCCTGGACACAACCACCTCGGTAGGGGACCACAACCAATATGGCCTGATTGCGAACCACCTCAGTAGGGGACCACTGTCACCACTATCAGCTCTGCAAAAATGCCATCACATGACGGGGAAAATGGACTTTTCATCAAACTTTAGGGTTTTTCACACCCTCTTTATAAAGGATGGTTACCTAAGAAAAAGACAACACCTTTGAGGCCTTTTTTAGGAGCAAGAACATAGAAAAGAGGAACCTTTGGAGCTGGTTGCGGAGGAGGAAAACTTCCACCTTTCTCCTCCAAACTCCAGCCAAAGTGTCATCTATTGATAGAGCTCGAAGGGAGTGGTGTACTAAGCACTCGGAAGGGGCTAGCACACCAAGGCATCTCATGGTGGTTGAAGATCCGGCGACATGATCAACCAAGGGTGTCTTCTAGTCCTCTTCCTTTGCTTTATGTTTCATATTTTATGAGGATGATTGTTGAATGTTGAAGGTTTTATGTGGATGATATTACTTTAACATTTAGCACCACCATGTGAGCTTTGTTTAGGTGGTTGCTTTTGTGTATGTTTATCTTTTTCTCTTATTAATATATTGTCTTCTATGTGTTTGTGTATTTGCTTTACTCATTGTTGATAATCATCTAGGCATTGTAAGGGGCACAATAGTGTCCCGTGTTTAGGTGCATGCTAGAGCACTCGGAAGAGGCGTAACTATAGATCCTTAGATCACCCGGAAGGGGCTAAGGAAGGATCTTCGTGAGAAATGGGTTCTACACTGAAAATAGAGCCTAATCTAAACCTAGAGCACTCAAAAGAGGCGTAGGGAAGGTTTCAATGACTAAGAGAAGTATGCTTTACCGATAGACTAAGTGTTATTCGTGTGACAGGCAAAATACCATGGCATTTTTGTATTTCAGGTTCCTATGACTTAGAAGAGCGGGAATACTTAAGAAACCTCTATCGAGTAGATATGCACCATAGTAGCCTTATGTTAATGAGAGTGAAGGGTAAGAGGTCCATAGGATTTTCCACCAGTCATTCCCGAGAAAGTTCGTCAATAGAGGGTTAGTCCAATATATTGTTTAAACGTGTCCTTGCATCCTGCTTTTGCCTCCGCATTTACAAACTGCTTTCTTTACTTTACTTGTTATCTTCCAATCATGCTTCTATATACTTCACACACACTTCCACTCATCTATCCTTCCATCACCATCCATTCCATTTCGCCTTGGTATATTTTAGTTGCTTGCATTTTGAAATTGCCATAGCATATCTACATTACACCTTCACCGTATATATTCTACTTATTTATATTTTTATCTTTATTTTCCTTTTTAGTTAGTGACACCATTTTGCCTTAACAAATTTGACTTACACTTTACTCCGATCCTCATGAGAACGATACTTACTCACCCTTTATTACTTGTATGACTGTGTATACTTGCACATATATGTGTGTTCACATACATTAATTATAGCACTACACAAGATACACCACCAAACTAGTTACAAAGTTTAAGAATAATATTATAAGAAGGATGACTTAGCCAGAGGTCAAAGCATTCACCAATTCTACTGGAGTTAAACTTGTAGAGACCATCAACTTCCTTTTCCTAAAGAATCAGTTGCACAGTATCTTAATTCCTTATTTCACAAGTGCATGCATGAAATATAGAATAGGCTTTATTATCCTTAGCAAGCTTAGACATAGAAATAAGGCAAAAAAAACATGAATCATCTGTCCAGTATCTCCATCCCTTGTCTACGTGGATTTGGATTTTAAAAAAGATTCTTTTATCTTCAAACACAGTTACCTGGAGAGAGATGATAATATATTCTCAACTTGTGCATATATTATAACAAGAAGTAATTGATAGATCAGAAAGTTTATGGGTCTAGCATATTGTGGCAAATACGAAAAATAATTTCAGAAATAATACGATCTGCAGAGAGATTTTAGGTTCAAGTAAATTATTATTTATTTTTATAAAAAGTATTAATTTATTTATGATTTTTTGTATTTGATTTATGTAAATCTCTTTTTTAAATAGGGTATAAACCTATTTAACCAAAATTTAACATGAGGATAAAAAGGTTGAAACAATATGACGAACGTGTATTTAAGTTTACAAAATGACATCTCTATGGAAATATAGTCACAAGCCTATGATGAAAGGTGACGTTTCGGACATATGACAACAAACCTTTTTAAGACTATAAACCCAATGCTTAAAGAAATATGATATCTCCCAATTGCAAGTATTGTGTGAGACACTTGATTTAGATTGAGTAAAGTTTGATCCTATAAAAGACAAGAAGTTAATGCTTGGATAAATAACGATCATTTTGATTTTTTATAAAAATAATATCAATTTTTATAATTTCAATTTCAATTGAATCTTAATTTGAATTTTAATATATATATATATTGCAT
The DNA here is from genome assembly GCA_035048815.1 of Abelmoschus esculentus. Taxonomy (NCBI): domain Eukaryota; kingdom Viridiplantae; phylum Streptophyta; class Magnoliopsida; order Malvales; family Malvaceae; genus Abelmoschus; species Abelmoschus esculentus. The sequence continues at coordinate 12,446,323 of JAUCBN010000036.1, forward strand.
ATTAAATAAAGAAATTAAAATTAAATCTGAATCTGAGTTTGAAAGATTTGAAACTAAATTTGAATTTGACTAAAATATATTACATATTAAATCAAAATTAAATATACAAATAAACTAAAACAAACAAAAATATTGTTGTAGAATTAAAAATACCATCTAATTATAACAACAAAATCACTTATTTTTTTATTTTTTCCTCCTATTCGATAATTCCAACCGATGTAAGGACCTTGTACTTGTAGTACCTTTATGTATTTGTAATTTTTCTTTAATTTGGATCGAGTTGAATGTTTTAATGAGTTGTATTAATTAGAGTTCCAAACTATTTTGAGTTACTAGGATTTATGACTTTGGTTGGATTTGAAATGAATGAACTTTTATTAGGTTTAAATGTGTTGATGGGTTTTTTAAATAAGATTTTAAAATACGGGTTTTAAGGTCGGTGGCCTAATATTACATTCGAGTTTTAGGTGTTGCAGCTTCAATAGTTGGATTCTTCATCCTACACATTTAACCGGAACATCCTGACCAACGTCAATCTTTGATTTTGAAATCGTTTTGGTTTAGAAATTCAACCTTATAAAACTAAAAAAGATTCTCGAAATTTAAAAAAAAAATCAATACTCCCGCTAGAATTGAGTCATTGTTGTAGCCCTTGATTTAAAAGAAAATTAACCAAGCATGATTATGGTAAAAATCATGCTTAGGATTTTAAAAGAAAAATTAAAGACCAAAAGAAGATAATTTTATTAAAAACTAAAAAGCTTGAAACAGCTAGAATAAAAAATGAGAATGGGATGAGAGATGGGATTTGAGGCTTACCCCTAAGGGGTATTTATATTCCTAAAAAATCCTAAAGGATATATACAAATTGGAAAGATAACCCTTAAAGATAATGATAAATATAATCAAATTAAATCCTTAAGATTATTCAAATAAATCCTAAAGATTATTGAAATAAAATCCTAAGGATAATTTTCAAATTTTGAATTTCAAATCAGATTTGAGTTGCTCTATTGTCGTTAATGTTTATCTTCTAGAAGTTGTTTACGTTATCTTTTAAAAGCTGTTGACTGGACATCATGTCATACTTTCTTGAAAAATCAAAAGATGTACGGGTTCATCAGTTTTAGCAACATTTTTTTATCTTATTGTTTGCATTAAAAATGAACAAAAAAGCTTAAATTAACAACTTATAAAATCAATTAATAAGTAATTATTAATACAATAATATATAATTTAAACACTAATCATAGACCGAGAAAAGACTTGTTGCTTACGAGCACTCCAAGAGAGTAAATGATTACCAATTAAAATATAGTATCCAGATATTAATCGATGATCATCTGTGTCACTAGCCCAATTAGCATCAGAGAATCATGTCAAGGTCATAGAAAAATATTTGGTGCTTTAAACCAAAGTCCATAGTTAATTGTGCCTTTGAGAAATTAAAAAATACGTTGATATGCTTATCAATGGACATCTATGTGAAACTGCATATATTGAGCTACCTTATAGGTTGTATATGCCAAATCAGGTCGTGTATAGAAAAGATATTTTAGTGCTTCTACCATACATCTATATCCTTGTACATCACTAAGAGAATCTCTATTGTGTCAGTTAAATTTTGGATAGGTTATCATGGGAATAAAGATAACATTAACCTCAAGATGTACAGTTTTTTTAGAGTTAAGAGCATATTGCTTTTGGTTAAGAAAAAACTTTTTTTTTTAAATTTTGAACATCAATCCCCAAAAAATAATGTAAGTTATCCAGATTTTTAACGGAGAATTAAGCATAAAGAATGTCAATAACTTGCTTAATGTGACAGTATGAGTTTGTTGTGAGTAGAATGTCATCAACGCAGACCACAATGTGTGTGGTTATCATGTCATAAGTGTGTATGACCAAGGAACCATTTTATAGGTGATGGTGTCATGTAAGGTATTATATTCTAACATCACAATAGCTGATTGTTCAGGATGTTGAAGTGTTTCATGAACAATGGTACGTGTAACATTGAATTACACATGAATTTAAAGATTTCAGCTTTACTTCTAGTCCCCATAGAATGATTGTTGCTAGTAGATTAGGGGTGAAGGTGTTGATTGAGGATCAAAGAAAGTTACCATTGGTAGAGATGGCATGCTATGATAATTGAAGGGTCGACTTCAGTGGGAACATTTGTATGGAATTGTGTTTTGATAAGTTTAGATGGATTATAGGACTAGTTGAAGAAGAGTTGCTAATTGATGAAGTGGATGATGCATCATTGCGAAGAGATTAACCAAGAGATTATAACAGTTCTAAGTTGGCATGAAACTCAGTAAGTACAAGTACATACTTAGAATGATAGGGATGAATAGTAACCTTTGACTGATGTACTGAGTAGGGAAACACATGTTTATTAAATATTATATTTTAATAAATAAAGATTATGCCTTCTTCATCAGCACATTGATAACCATGGTGAGTAGGAGAATAACTAAAAAAATACAAAGTTTAGATCGAAACTCAAGCTTGTTTTTGTTCAAAGGTCACAAATGAGAAGACATGTTGGCAAGAGTTCTAGTAGGAAATCGTTGATGAGATAAAAAATACTTAGAACTATATAAGACCAAAATTTAATTAGCATGGTTGTTTGCTAAGCAAAATGAGAATTATTTTCATAATGTGTTGATGCTTCCTTCCCACCACACCAAATGGTGTGAGGTGTAGGGATAGATTATATGTTTTGAATGCCATGTTGTGTAAGCAACGAGTCAAGAAATTTTAATTCCTTACCTCTATCAGATTGAACAAGAATAATTGTAGTATAAAATTGGTTTTCTACCAAAACATGAAATAATTAAAATGTAGTAAAAGAATCAGATTTGTTTTTAAGCAAATAAATCCAATAATAACGTGAGTAAAGATCCACAAATAAAATGTAATACTTGTAACCATTAAAAGTAACAAAAGCAGGTCCCCATACATCAACTTCTAAAAGTTCAAAGAGTGATGAATAACGTGAGTAAAGATCCACATAGAGTAAATAAACTTTGAATTCTAAAATTGTATTAATAAACTTGAATAAAGATACAACCTTCTTCCACAACTATTCCACAAAATAACCTAAGCTTATGGAGGAATTTAGAATATGATAATGGTGGTGGCGACTAGGATTTTAATTGGTGGAGGTGAGTTGGTTCTCCTAACCCTTGGGGTCAGCATATATAGACAAAACTTAGGTTAAAACTTCCCATAAGTATTGGAAGTACTAATTAAAATAAAATACAACTTTATATTAAATACAAAATCTTATTTTATTTTTTAATTTTACACCTCTTGGACCCTTGAATTCCTGTAGCTTTGATCGGTTTGCCTTGATTTTCTTTGCTCTGTTTCTTCTCTAATTTGGTCCAATAAATTCAACTCTTTATTATCTTTCTATCGCACACCATATGTCTACATTGTTCTTCTACCTTGGCAATCAGATTATTACCCTGACGAGTGTTTCACTGCATCTTATCTGCATCCTTCTTTATCCAACATCTATCGATGATATCTGATATCATTGGACAGTTTATTCCCAGTCTAAGAGAGTAAACCATAACCATAACTATTTTTTTATCAAATATAGTATAAAAACAACGTTCAAGTGCTTAGATGCTGAAATTTAGAAAATATGCAGAATTATATAATATTGTTATCAAAGTTTATTAATTACTAACAATAATTGAGTGAAAAATGGTACAAAATATAAAACTTCTACGCACTTATCAGCTAGGCTTGGAGATGCGAGATCAGGTGCAATAGTAGTAACAAAGGGGGGACAAAGAAAATGTTTTCTTGGGTAATAGAAGGAGGACAAGTTTGTGGTTAGGAGTTGTTCTTGTAGGTATTTTCAAAAGTGTGTCAAAAATGATCTAACAAGTGACCTAATTTCCCACAAACTTGATATTGGGTTCGTAGACATCCTATATAATGACCATCATTATATTAAGAATTATCATGTTGACGAGAGTCAACCATAGCAAAGGGTTTATATGTGTCTTTAGAAAATCGAGTGTTGTTAATTATAATAGGTATGCGAAGATGATCATCAATGCATGTTTTAGCTTCAATCAATATCGATACAACACCATTCATTGCGTAGGATTCTCAACTCGTAGATATCACAAAAACAAACGGATCGTACTCTCATGGAAGGTCATTAAAAATGAAGGCAATATGCTCAATAGTGAAAATAAGACGTTGACATGAATCTAGAAGATCATATATCTCTTTGATTTTCATGGTATATGCTCACATTAACAGATATGCCTTCTTAATCTATTAGATTCGTCAATGCAAATGCATGAGTTTGGTAGTTGAAAATTTAAAATTCAAACCAGAAATAATTTTCTAAATGACAACAGTTGTTTCAGTTCTAATGAGCTAAGGGAGAGTACATAGGTTGACTGTAGACAAAATCCAAGAGGCTAAGGAACAATCTTGCTTGATGAATCAAAGGTACATTGGGTTCAGTATGCTTTTTCCATTACTACAAAAAACAAATCTTATAGGAGGAAGAAAAGATTCATCAAGATTATCTTTAAGTACATGATCACGCATAATTAGGATCACTAGTTGTTTTTATAGGAAGAAGTTGGTGTCGTCCAATCGTATGTAATTTGTTTGTTAAAGAACCATTACTCTGAATTATCCTCTCAAACGAAAAAATCAACAGAATAAGCGATGATAAATTGAAAAAAACTTTGATAACATGTTGTTGAGTTGATCACACAATGAATTTGGCCAAGAAGGGGTAAATTGGCAATTAAATGTTTTGTTTGAAAGATTTCGTTGAAAATGAAGAACACAAGATTTATAATGGTTCAAGCTTCAAAACAAGCTCTACATCCACTACCTTAGCTAACACTGAGGATTTTCTAATCAATTCACTAATGAATTCAACATTTTTCTAGGTTCAAGGGCTAACCTTTACAACAAGTCAATTTTTTACACAAAATTGACTTAATCCTCACAAGAGATTATAAGAGCTGAAAGATAGGCAAATAAGTTTCTCTCATAAGAATGATATGCCCCAATTACAGATTTACTCTCTCCAAACTCAATCTCAAAAAAATAAAATGAAATACAAGAGGTGGGAGTCAAGAATATTCAATAGAGTGCTTGGAGTTGGATTGGGTTGCTTGGATGTTTGCTTGTAGTTTAAATAGTTGTTAATGATGCTTGAAATACTTTATTTATACCTCCTCAATGATTTCTAACTGTTGGGGTTGTTGGAATTATAATTATAGACATTGGAGCTTCATCTTCCCACCATAAATTCACTTCTGCAACCTCTTGTATCTGAACATGGGGTACTTGTTTCAAAATAGTAAAAAAATAGAAAGAGACATTGTGAATTTATTATAGAGGTTTCAAAATCATAGGTCATGGTATTGAAACTCATAGTCTTTAAAACAGGGGATGTATCGAAATAGTGTATTGATACAGTGAGTAAGTTGTGACCCATCATATCAAAACGCCCTTAGGGCTGTTTCAAAACTATCAACTAATATTTAAAACTCAACTGTCACCAATAGTCAAAAACATTTAAAAGCTAAGAGAGTCGTTGGGGATTTTTCAAGGTCTCGAAACGATGAGTAGGCGTATCGAAACACCTTGTGAATTTTATATTATTTTAGAAAATAAGGCATTGTATCGGTATCTCATAAGGTTGTTTCGAAACGATCGTTGGCAGATTCATTTTAGTGTCGGAAAACGTTTCGAAACTGTTTCTAAAACTTCAAAATCTTGGTTATAAAGTGAAGGTCGTTTCGAAACCATTTCTATGTGTATCGAAACACTTGAAAAAAACTCAAGAACATTCATCGAAATTTAAAGCGGGGTATCGATACCTATTAGATGGTATCAAAACACATAGAGTAAATTTACTTAGAAAAAATATTTTGATTTTCTTGATTTTACTTGAAGTTTAGTTTTTGACTTAGGGACTTAAAAATTTGTTTCAAAATAGTTAAACATATTTATTATATCAAAATCAATTTTAATTTTATAAATGTAAAATTGAAAAAGAATTTAGAGAAAAAAATAATGGTCCATTCTTATTCATTAATAGGTTATATATACAAAGAATAATAACTTTCAGTTATAAGCAACTTTCCATCCTAAATTATGATTAACCCTAAGAGCCAACTATCAATTATTCAACCACTTTTAGTTACAAGTACTGAGTTGTTACTCATTTGTATATTCTTTAACACATTATTTGATTCTTGCTTCTTGTTTCTTCTTTAAAAAACTATCTGAAACTTGATGCTTACTTGCCAAGTTTTATGGGAGAAATTTTTTAGGATACTATCAATGATGCAGATGTATATATAGTAGATCAATTATTTAAGGAAAGAAATATATATAAATGCTGATCAAGAAGAAGAGAATAAAGAAAGCAAAAAATAGCTTTTTAGTACACTATCAAAACAATATATTGTACATGATATGTTCGTTGATTAACCATTCGGGAAAAAGAAAAATAAAAACTGATCAAACTATTATTAACTTTAAAAGTTGAAATATATATATTAAAGTATGAGAAAAAGAAGAAGAAAAAAAAGAAGAAATCAAAACAAGTAAAATACTTATACTTTGTCAAGTTTTAAATTTTAAAAAAAAATTAAAGTGAAATGAAGAAAAAAAATAGGATGAATGTTAGACTATAGAATAATTAGTAAAAAAATTAAGTATAATTAGTTAGTATATTTTTATAAATTTGTTAGTATTGGTGTATTAGTTATTCACTCCAATCATATTCGTTTTGAATAAAAAATATATATCTAGCTTTTCTCTTAATTTTCTTATTCTTTAACCCTAATTACCCATAATTTTCATTTACAAACTTGTTGCACGATTTATTGAATTAGTTTTGTTCATATCTAAAATATTTAAATATTTTAAATATATATTTGTTGAAATACACTGAACTTTCTAGCTCAAACTTGAAATCTTTTTTCATTTCAAATATCTTGGATAAGCCACATTTGACTTTAGTACTTAGAGGATTGACACATTCATATTTGCCTTTTTGTTTAAATGTTTTTATCCATCATATTGTCTTTATTTGTGGAAATTAACATAGATTTTGATATTGTGTTGTTTACTAGTTTGTCGATATAACAGTATTTTTATAACAAAAAATTTTAACTTGGATTTGGATTAAATATTTGGTATTATGTATGTTCTTGATTTATAATTATTGTTTGTCTTGAGATTTTATTTTACAAATTATTATAATAAAAGATTGTCTATGTTATGACCTTTTGAAATTATGCATAACGTAACACCATAGTTGGCGTGAAAAAAACTATTAAGATTATGGAATAACTTAGCTTTATTTGGGAGTTTTTAAGAAAGATATAAGGCTACTATGATTTGGAATGAGTTGCATAAGCAACCTAAAGTACACCGGGAAAAAATTATTTGGGGAGGCCCTTCAATTCCAAGATTCTCATTTGTTTCCTTGCTTATGGTCCTTGACAAGCTACCTACGCGAAGACAATTGCTACAATAGGGATATAATGGAGACTCTTGGTGCTTGTTGTGCGATAATGAATACGAAACAAGAGACCATTTGTTTGGGGTGTGTTGTTTCGCAAAGAACCTTTGGACATTGATAATGCAAAAATGTGGGACTCTATTGGCTTTTGAGAAGAGTTCGGGTTTACTTGCTTGGATTCAAGTTGATGGTCGAGGTAAATCCCTATATGCTGCGATTATACGATTAGCATGGAATTAAGGCATAGCCGTCCAAGGAGAAGAGACACTTGATACAATTCGGATTTTAGAGAGTTTAGACCTAGCCTACTTCTTTTAGTTTTCTTTCTTTTATATTATGTTCTAAGTTTCTTTAGGCTTAGGTGAAGGTTTTAAAGTATTAGTGTGAAGAGTTTGAACTTTGTTTCTTGTTTTCAATGCAATAAAATATCAAAGTTTGCTTATTCTTTGCCATTCATTGTTCTTGCATTCAAGCTTGAGAGAGAAGTTTGTGGTTAATATATTTATCTAATATCGAGAGAGTTAGATTCACGAAAGGAATAAGTATGGTGTGTGTTTCAATCGGGAAACACTAACTCGGCCTACAGATAGGTTAAGAGTTTCAGCGGCTAAAAGAAGTGTGAGATTGATTGGTGATTATAATTGATTCATACCGAGAGGTATCATCAATGACTGATCATCAACAATACTTCGACTTAGAGATAAGGGAAGACATTAAAGGACACTTTGCCGAACTTTGATAAAGTATTCCCATGAGCAAGAGGTTGCCATGGCGACGAGCATCATCGCTGTCGAGGCAGTAATCTGCAGTACTGTCGAGGCAGTGTTGTACAATTACATTGAGCAAAAACAATTCAATCGAATCCACTATACAATACAACTCGATCCTGATCATTTTCTTTATTCAATTTTTCTATTATTTAGTTTTTTTTATTTAGTTAAATCATAACCAAATTTACTTGTGTGTTTATTTTATTTCTTTACAGAGCAAGAAGACTAAAGGAAGCATATTAAATAGACCAATACCTGTGGAGATGATACACGATTTACTCATCATTTTATTACTTGGCGACGTGTTCACTTGCACTAAATTGTACATATTTGACACTCATCAAGAAGCTAAAGCTACAATGGCAGATTGTATCCAAAGTGTTTCAAAGTGTACTGAGAAGAAGGAATTTGATGTGAATCAAGAGGACAACAAGAAGAAGTTGAGGATATTGGTTGCTGGGGGTGTTATAGGGGGTTTGATTTTTGCGTTGGCTTCAAAAAGGAAAGGTTTTGATGCGGTGGTGTTTGAGAAGGATTTGAGTGCTATAAGATACAATGGGAAATATAGGGGTCCAATTCAGATTCAAAGCAATGCATTAGCAACTTTAGAGGCTATTTATATGGAAGTTGTTGAGGAAATAATGGAGGCTGGTTGCATCACTAGAAACATAATCAATGGATTGGTTGATGAGGTTTCTGGAACATGGTGATTTTTAATGTTTCTTGCTTGTTGTAAGTTTTCCTTTATTCCTGCCACTGTTAAAACTATTCAAAGATTAGAACCCTGGAAATAGAAAATTACTAGGAGAAACACTGTTGAAAAACCTCAATACTAAGCGACACGTGTCGTGTTGTGTCTAAAATTAATTTTTTATTCTCAATTAATAAATAGGAAATTAAATGTAGTAAGTATCCCACAGGGACTAAAAACTTTCTGATTATGTTTGTTTGATTGATGATCCAAGAAGATAATTTAATTGTGCTCGAGTAAAAAGGGGATTTTGTCGAATTAAATAAACTAAGTAATTGATGAAATGGGAATAAAGAAAGTAATTTAATAAAATAAAAACTATCCTTAGGCTTTCGCTTTGACTCGATTTTAATTGATCATTGGACAAAGATTTTCACTTCAAGATTTTACGTCGGTACTTAGCAGTCAAGGTTTAATCCTTGAAGCAAAACTTGCAAATCGAATACCCAAGTGCTATTGTAACACCCTCGACCCGGTGTCACATTGGGCCTCCGACCTAAAACTTGTATTTCAAAATTTCTTTTCAAACCCTAACAATGAAACAAATACAAGTCCAAATGTAATTCATGAAATCCATTTAAAAAGTTAAAACATAAGCCCAAAATAATATAAAGTAATCGAAGCTCCCAAAATATTACAAGTCATTTAAAGTATTCGACCCAAATTAAAATAAACAGAGTTACAAAATATATATAGGGTTTGACAAAGTACTAGCCCACTACATGTATTATTGTACTCTGACACATAGTCGATGCTGAAATCCAAACTTCGATGGTGCTCCACAAGAACCGGCTTCACCTAACCTACGCACGAAAACACATTTCGAACGCTGAGCTACAAAAGCTCAGTGGATACGTCAAACTCGTTCAACATCATGCATAACATAAGTAGTAAAGCAGAACATATAAATCTCGTGTATAACATGATGATCTAGTATGCTTGCCTAACTCATGACATAAATAAATGTATACTGACGCACACAACATATACATATCAAAACAGACAACACAAGATAGTGAGGCCCACGTCCACATATCATCGGGATCTTACACTACGACTAGGGCCCACATTCACACAACATTGGGATCCCATACTCAAGGATGAGGCCCGCATCCACACAACATCGAGATCTTATATCCGAGATTAAGGCCCACATCTACACAACAATGGGATCCTCTAAATCCCATACTCAGAATGTCACATCGAGTATCTTCGAATGAGGCCTACGTCCACACAACATTGGGATCCTATATTCAGGATGGTCATCAAATCATCACCCGGAATGTTACATTGGATGGCCTTCGACGTGTTGCAACACTTTTGGATATCCAAATTCCATCACACAAGGACTCAAACCACATAAACGATGCACCTAAGATCTTAGCACAACAAGACGTCTTAAGATTATCTCAATTTAGTCTTTCAGGGTTAAAATCGTCAATAGGGGTTTAATAATTCCTTATATTATTTAAGATTCATTAGAACTCTTAATTACCATTACCGAGCCTCAAAATCAACTTATCAGGGTAAAATTACGCAGGGGTATCGATACCCTTATGTGGGATATCAAAACAGGTTGCATCGATACCCTCCCGAAGAGGGTATCGAAACAAGGGTATCGATACTATCATCGATACCCTTTGACAAACTCAAAGGTCAACCACAAAGGCCATCCAGATTCGATATCAGCATCGAACCAGAGATGCCACTGGAGGATTCAGTATCGAACCATGGTTCAATACGCTTGTTCAACAAGCCAAAATTACTCTCAGGGGTATTGATACACGAACCACCGGTATCGATACCCCATGCATGAAACTACAGGTTTCACTTAGAAAATTTTAAGGATCCTTCCCGAATTTAGTCCAATCGATCTTAGTGTGTTCCTACTAATTATTAATGATGTTTAGAGTGTTTTAACACCATTTTTCAGTCCTCAAACTCATGGATACGAATTTCACCATTAATGACCCCTTACAAGCAACCCAAGTATACATACATGAAATATACATGCTATGAATTCTACCATGAAATGTATGATGAAAGGAAGAGTTAGGAGTACCAACCTTGAGCTACAACAACAATAAACCCGAGCTCCTCTTCCACACAAGCCTTCACCTTCCCAAGCATGAAGATGGCCCTCCAACCTCTTTTTCTACAAGAAGAAGATGAACAACGATTTAGGACGGCTTAGGTATGGTTTCTATAGCTTAAAAACACTAAAAGACTCAGGTTTTAAGCTTCCAAAAACCCAATCCCGAATTCAACTCATAACCCCCACTTAAACCTTCAACCTCACCAAACCCAAGCATTCTTACCTTGTTTTGTAGATTACAAACCCCTTTACAACTTACCCTTCACCACTAAAACGGGATTCTCACTTGAAAACCAAAAGATAACTCCTTGTCTTGATAGTTGCTAGGTGAAGACAAGAAGAAGAAATGGTGACCTCACTTCTCTGTTTTGTAGAGAAAGTTTAAACCCCCTTCCCCTCATTCTCTTCCACATAAGAAAGGACCAAAAATACCTTAAACCAACACTTAGGCTCAAGGCAACCCAAAACAAAGGCCCAAAAAACAAGAACCCGACGTAAAACCGAAGCCCAAAACGATGGGTTAACCCGATACTTGGATACGTGAAATCCGGATCATTACAACTATCTTTGATATTGGTTTTATGGATTAATCCACGAACTCAATGTTTATAGACAAAAATGTTTAAATCATTAAAATCGACTTGGATTATGTTATTTCAATAATAACTGATCCAATCTTTGTTTTCTTCTTCGCAAGCAATTTGCTAAGTGTGTTCCCAAGAAGTCGGATCGCTTCAATAGCCAATCTTTCCTCCCACACAAGTAATCAAATCAACGTCTTGACTAAAGTCGATCTTTATTTTTAAAATCAATTTAATTTTAGAAATGAGTTCAAAGAAAACTGAAGAAATAAAAATCGATGTTATTTGTGCGTTTTTCAATCCTTACATTTGGATTGAGTCATTGCTTAAGCCCTTGGTTATAGAGAAATTAGCTGAGTATTATTATGAAAAGAATTATGCTCGATATAATAAATAAAATAATAAAAAATAAAAACAAGAAAAATAAATAAAGAAAACTTTTATAAAACCTAAAATAAAGATATAGAATTCAGGAAAATGAAGGATGCGTTCTAGGCTTATCCAAGATGGATATTTATAGCCTTCTACAAACACTAAAATAAAGAGATAAATCCTATATAAATCTAAAAATATTTAAATTCAAATTATAAAGATAAATCCTAAATTTAAAATTCAAATCTCGGCTGATAAGCTATCTGGAACGCTGATAAGCTATCACGCACTTGCTGACATCATCTTCTAGAAGTTGTTGATCGAGTGCCACGTCAGATTTTCATACCCAAAGTCATTCCCACCAATCCAGACGCGATCCAAAAAAATAAAAAATATCAAAAAATTAATCATTTAAGAGGATTTTCCAGATTTATAGTCATGCACAAAAACACACGAAAAACAATAAGACAAGTAACATAAATCATCAAATCAAGGAGTAATTAAACACAAAATATTAACTAATTTGAACACTTATCACTAAGAAAATTTTAGTAAACTCCTGTTGTTGCCTTTTTCTGACAATGCAATCATACTTAATGATGCTCGGATAAAATAGGTACATCAAGTTTGATATTTTCAACTCAGCTGCAGAAAGGGGGCTTCCAATTACAAGAGTAAATAGTAGGATGACTTTGCAAGAGATCTTGGCTCGTGCGGTCGGCTAAGACATAATTTTTAATCAGAGTAATGTTTTTGATTTTAACGATGATGGAAATAAGGTAATATGAGCTATTCATAGCTTAATCCTTAACAATCAAATTGCAATGTTATATTTATTTTTATTTTATTGTTAAACTAGTTTTACTGTTGATTTAAAAGTTCCTTCTTCCTAAAACTTAAACATTGTCGAAGTAAAATTGATGTTCTAAGTACATTGGTAGTGTAGTTTAATAGTATCTTTTATGTTTTCCGAACAATAAGAAGGTACTCGGGTTATCCTTGAGAATCTAATGCCGAATGAACATGATAAGTCCTCAATTCACAATCATTTTCTATATTTTTCATGAGCACTTATCATTAAATCTAAACCTACTTGAACCAATGCATGGGCTTAATATGATATATTTAGGGATTGTTCCTTTAAAGATTATATTTGTAGAAAATGTGTACTTTACTGCATTTTCTTATCTGTGTAGGAATAAGTACTGTCGAGGAAGCAGAATGAGGCTGAGGCAGGACCTGATGCCGAGGCAGCAGAGAAGAAAAAGGCAATATGGCTGCCAATTGAAGGAGAAAAATAAGGAGAACGTTGTTGAGCAAGAAGCCCAAGAATCGGAACTGAACAATACAAGAACAACCCAAGGACAAGGCCAAGCGGGATGAAACCTTCTAGAAGATCAAACTTGGAAATATTTACCCTATGTACATACCTCATTCCCTACTCCAAGTTTTACTCTATTTAGGAAAGGTTTGCCCTAGGCCAAGCCTATATAAGGCATAGTCATCCTAGGGATTAGATATAGACCTAGAGAGTCGAATTTTGATAGAGTTTTTAGGAAAAATTCTTCCCCATGTTCTAAGTTTTCTTAAGGTTTTGGTAACGGTTGTTGAGTATTTGTGAGAGGAGATTGTATTTTGATTCTTGTTTCAATGCTATAAAATATCAAATTTTGCTTACCCATTGTCATTCTTTGTTCTTGCATCCAACCCGGGAGGGAAGTTTGTAAGTAATCTATTTGTCTAGACTCGGGAGAGTTAGACTCACGAAAGGATTAAGTGCAGTATTCAACTTGATTGAAGGATACTAACTCGGCTCAGGGATAGGTTAAGAGTTTCAGCGGCTAAAAGAAGTGTGAGATTGGTTATTGGTTATAATTGATTAACGTTGGGAGGTATCATCAAGGACTAACCTTCAACATTGTTTTGACTTAGGATAAGCGGAGCCATACAAGGACACTTTGCCGAACTTTGGTAAATCTACCCAAGAGCAAGGGATTGCCGCGATAGAGAATATTATCGCTGCCGAGACAGTGTCTGCAGTACTGCCGAAGCAGTACAATGCAATTGCATTGGACAGAAGCAGATCAATCAAATCCAGAATACAACACAACTGGATCCTACCCTCTCTCTCATATTTGATATCACATTAGTTAGCTTAGTTTAGTTAGTTTAATCAATACTCAAACTTATCTATGTTTTAACTTTTATTTTACAGAAGTAAGAAGACCAAAGGAAGCATATTAAGTATACAAATCCCTAAGGAGACGATAACTCAATAAAATACTTATCACTTATTACTTGACGTATGCACTTGCACTTCAATTGCGCATATTCAGCACACATCAAGTTTTTGTTGGGGCATTCGAAGACCTAAAAGAAAAGTTGGTCACAGCACCAATATTGGTCCCACCAGATTGGTCGCTGCCCTTCGAATTAATATGCGATGCAAGTGACCATGTTGTTGGGGCAGGACATGGATAGAGAAAGAACAACCTGTTTCATGTCATTTACTATGCTAGTAAGACACTCAATGATGCTCAAATCAATTATACCACAACAAAGAAGGAATTACTAGTAGTAGTATTTGCCTTTGACAAATTCCGATCATAGCTTATCGAAACAAAAGTTACTATCCATACGGATCACTCTGCAATTAGTACCTATTCTCGAAGAAGGATACCAAACCAAGGTTGATTAGATGGATCCTTCTTTTACAAGAATTCGATGTGAAAATCAAGGACATAAAACGTACTGAGAATCAGGTAGAAGATCACATCTCCAAACTAGAGAACAAAGGAAATAAAAATTCAATGGAAGAAATACGAGATGCCTTCACAGATGAACAAATACTGCATATCATAGCAACTATCGAAAACACTGACGAAACATCAACCATAACAGTGTATGACCGTGCGGCCGATGCATTGACTGAATACATCTCAACAAACTTAACCAAATACCTGGCTGTAGTAATAACTACTCTCTGGTATGCTGATTTTGTTAATTATTTAGTTAGTGGAGTTATCCTTTATAACCTTAACATGAAAAGAAGAGGTTTCAGCATAATGAAAAACATTATTTCTGGGATGATCCTCTTTTGTTTAAGCAATGTACAGATCAGGTTATAAGAATAAGTGTTCTAGAAAATGAACAACAAGAAGTGCTTCGACATTGTCATGATTCGCCTTGTGGAGGACATTTTGGAGGAAATAGAACAACAACTAAGGTGCTTCAATCAGGCCTTTATTTGCCCACACTAATCAAGGATGCCCAACTCTATTGTAAGAATTATGACCGATGGCAAAGGATGGGCAATATCTCCAGACGCAATGAGATGCCACAAAAACCCATATTGGAAGTAGAATTATTTGATGTTTGGGGAATAGATTTCATGGGGCCATTCTCATCTTCTCAAGATAATCTATACATCTTAGTGGCAGTAGACTATATGTCAAAATGGGTCGAAGCAATTGCCACAACTCACAATGAATCCAAGATTATACAAAAATTCCTCAAGAAGAACATTTTCACAAGATTTGAAGTCCCTAGAGCCATTATCAGCGATGAAGGAAAACACTTCGATAACAAACTCATTGCCGCGACATTAAAGAAATTAGGTGTCACTCACAAAATTGCCACGGCATACCATCCACAAACAAATGAGTAAGCTAAAATTTCGAATTGAGAGTTAAAGCAAATCTTTAAAAAAGTGGTAAACCCATCTAGAAAGAATTGCTCTCATTGTCTAGATGATGCACTATGGGCATATAGGACAACCTATAAAACCCCTTTGGGAACATCCCCATACATACTGGTATTTGGAAAAGCATGTCATTTGCCAGTAGAAATTGAGCACCAAGCCTATTGGGCAGTAAAGAATTTAAACATGGAATGGGAGAGGGCTGGCCATAAACGACTGCTAGATCTCAATGAAATAGAAGAATTCAGAGCGGCAGCCTATGAAAATGCCAAGATTTATAAGGAAAAGACAAAAGATGGCACAACAGAAAGCTACTGCTGAGGCAGTTCCTGCTAGGACTGCAAGTTCTGCTTTTCAACTCCAGACTTAAACTATTCCCAAGTAAACTCAAGTCGAGATGGTCAGGCCCATGTGAAGTTGTCCAAGTTTACCCAGATGGAGCAGTCACGATCAAATCACATAGGGATAGGCATGAGTTTAAAGTGAATGGCCAACGGTTGAAGCACTATTCAGATCAATAAGAACTGAAAAATATAGAGACCATCACTTTAGGAGATGCACCTACATGGATCCCTATTGTGACATAATTCTTTCCTCTTATCTTCATTTTTATTTTAGGATTAGTTTTAATTTAGACTAATTTAAGTAATTTTTCTTTTTGTTTATTTTAGGATAAGAGACAAGGACAAATATGCATTCACTCAGCAAGTCCACAGTAGCCCTCTTAGGAATCATCATAATTTCTGATGTCATAATAATCAACTGCTTATATTTTTTTTACCTACTACCTGCCCCTAAATTAAGCATGGTGATTCCTAAAAGGGATGCTATGGACTTGCTGAGTGAATGCATCTCTGTCCTTGTCTCTTATCCTAAAATAAATAAAAAGAAAAATTACTAAAAGCAGTCTAAATTAAAACTAATCCTAAAATGCAAATGAAGATAAGAGGAAAGAATTATTTCAAAATAGGGATGCATGTAGGTGCATCTCCTAAAGTGATGGTCTCTATATTTTTCAGTTCTTGTTGATCTTAATAGTGCTTCAATCGTTGACCATTCACTTTAAACTCATGCCCATACCTATGTGATTTGATCGTGACTGCTCCATGTGGGTAAACTTGGACAACTTCAAATGGGTCTGACCATCTCGACTTGAGTTTACCTAGGAACAGTTTAATTTTGGAGTTGAAAAGGAGAACTTACTGTCCTGGCAGGAACTGCCTCGGTGGTAGCTTTCTATCATGCCATCGTTTTGTCTTTTCCTTATAAATCTTGGTATTTTCATTGGCTGTCACTCTGAATTCTTCTATTTTATTGAGATCTAGCAGTCGTTTCTGGCCAGTTTTCTCCCATTCCATGTTCAAATTCTTTACTGCCCAATAGGCTTTGTGCTCAATTTCCACTAGCAAATGGCATGCTTTTCCAAATACCAGCCTGTATGGGAATGTTCCCAAAGGGGTTTTATGGGTTGTCCTATATGCCCATAGTGCATCATCTAGACGATGAGACCAATCCTTTCTAGTTGGATTTATCACCTTTTCAAGGATTTGCTTTAAATCTCTATTCGAAATTTTAGCTTGCCCATTTGTTTGTGGATGGTATGTCGTGGCAATTTTGTGAGTGACATCTAATTTCTTTAATGCCGCGACAATGAGTTTGTTATCGAAGTGTTTGCCTTCATCGCTGATAATGGCTCTAGGGACTCCAAATCTTGTGAAAATGTTCCTCTTGAGGAATTTTTGTACAGTCTTAGAGTCATTGTAAAGTGTGGCAACTGCTTTGACCCATTTTGACACATAGTCTACTGCCACTAAGATGTATAGATTACCTTGAGAGGATGGAAATGGCCCCATAAAATCTATTCCCCAAACATCAAATAATTCTACTTCTAGTATGGGTTTTTGTGGCATCTCAATGCGTCTGGAGATATTGCCCGTACTTTGGCATCGATCACAATTCTTGCAATAGAGTTGGGCATCCTTGAATAGTGTGGGCCAATAAAGGCTTGATTGAAGCACCTTAGCTGTTGTTCTATTTCCCCAAAATGTCCTCCGTAAGGCGAATCATGACAATATCGAAGCACTTCTTTTTGTTCATCTTCTGGAACACATCTTCTTATAGTATGATCTGCATATTGCTTAAACAAAAGAGGATCGTCCTAGAAATAATGCTTTGCATTATGCTGAAAACTCTTTTTTCATTATAGTTAAGGTTATAAGGGATAACTCCACTAACTAGATAATTAACAAGATTAGCATACCAGGGAGTAGTTGTTACTGCAGCCAAGTCTTCTGCTAAGTTTGCCGAGATGTATTCAGTCAATGCCTCAGTCGCACAATCATACACTACTATGGTTACTGTTTCGGTAGTATCTTCAGCAGTTGTTGTGATATACAATATTTGTTCATCTGGGAAGGCATCTAGTATTTCTTCCATTGAATTTTTATTTCCTTTGTTCTCTAGTTTGGAGAGGTGATCTGCTACCTGATTCTTAGTACCTTTTTTGTCCTTGATTTCCACATCGAATTCTTGTAAAAGAAGGATCCATCTAATCAGCCTTGGTTTGGCATCCTTCTTCGAGAATATGTACTTGATTGTAGAGTGATCTGTATGGACAATAACTTTTGTTCCGATAAGGTATGATCAAAATTTGTCAAAGGCAAATACTACTGCTAGTAATTCTTTCTCTGTTGTGGTATAATTGATTTAAGCGTCATTGAGTGTCTTACTAGCATTGTAAATGATGTGAACCAGGTTGTTCTTTCTCTGTCCAAGTGTTACCCAGACAACATGGTCACTTTCATCGCACATTAATTCGAAGGGCAGCGACCAATGTGGTGGGACCACTACTGGTGTTGTGACCAACTTTTCTTTTAGGGCTTCGAATGCTTCAGTATATTCCTTGCTGAATTTGAATTTTCTTTCTTGTTCAAACAGGTTATAAAGAGGTTTAGAAATTTTAGAAAAGTTAGAAATAAACCTCCTATAAAAGCCTGCATGGCCCAAGAAGCTTGGAATTCCTTTGACAGAAATTGGTGGAGGCAAATTCTATATCACATAAATTTTTCTTTATCCACTTCAATTCCTTCTGATACCATTTTGTGTCCCAATACTATGCCCTCATTTACCATAAAGTGCCATTTTTCCCAATTGAGGACTAAATTGGATTCTTCATATCTTTGCAACACTTTTTCCAAATTGTTGAGGCAATAATCAAAGCTGTCTCCAAAGACTGAAAAATCATCCATGAATATCTTTAGGAAGTCCTCTATCATGTTAGAAAAAAATGCCATCATGCATCTCTAAAGGTTGTCGGGCCGTTGCAGGGGCCGAATGATATTCGTCTAAATGTATAAGTTCCATATAGGCAGGTGAAGGTGGTTTTTGCTTGGTCTTCTGGATCAATGGCAATTTTGATTATATCCCGAATAGTCATCAAGGAAACAGTAGTAAGGTTTACTAGCAAGTCTATCAAGCATTTCATCAATAAAGGGTAAAGGGAAATAATCCTTCTTGGTTGCTTTATTCAACTTGCGATAATTCATACAAACCCTCTAACCGGTCACAATCCTGGTTGGGATCAACTCGTTGTTCTCGTTGGTTATGATAGTCATACCACCTTTCTTAGATATACATTGTACCGGGCTTACCTATGCACTGTTAGAAATAGGGTAGATAATTCCGGCATCAAGCCATTTGATTATTTCCTTACGTACTACCTCCGTCATGGCATGGTTAAGTCTCCTTTGGGCCTCAACAGTGGGTTTATGATCTTCCTGTAAAAGGATTTTATGCATACACACTACCTGGCTTATTCTCTTCAAATCGTCAATGGACCATCCAAGTGCCTTTTTATGCTGCTGCAGCATCTTGATCAAGCTTTGTTCCTGTTCTGGCTGCAACTTAGAGGAAATAATTACAGGCATTGTGTGTTTGGCTCCCAAATGAGCATATTTCAATTTTTTAGGTAAGGTTTTTAACTCAGTGACTGCTGGTTCGTTTATGGATGTTTCAGTTTTGCCTGTGTAGTCTAAAGGTTCGAAATACTTACTTGGAAGATGAGCTGTCCAATTGGCTTCTTTATTTTTTGATGCTTCTACATTATCTAATATACTGCTATAGCAGTCATCAATTGTGCTGCCGAGGCAGACCTGTGGTGTATTGTTGAGGTTGTTGCCAAGGCAGTTGTTACTGAGACATGGTCTTGCATGAACTGCATCTGCATTGTCCAGTATTTGGCAATCTTCTAGATTATCATGTCTTTTCAAGGTTTGGAAAACGTTGAGTTTGATTTGCTGGTCATTGACCCTCATTGTCAAATCGCCATTCTCCACATCAATTAAGGTTCGTCCAGTAGCAAGGAAAGGTCTTCCTAGGATGATCGGTGCATTATCATTAGCTTCACAATCAAGGACAAGGAAGTCGGCAGAGAAAATAAACTTGTCAACCCTTACCAATATGTCCTCAATTTTTCCTTAAGGATGCACATAGGATCTATCCGCAAGTTAGAGTAGCACTGTCGTAGGTTTTGTCCTTCCTATTCTAAGTTTTTGAAAAACTGATTTGGGAATGAGATTGATGCTTGCTCCTAGACCACATAGTGTCTTTCCTTCGTAATTATTACCAATCGCACAAGGTTTGGTAAAGCATCTAATATCCTTCAGTTTGGGTGGCATGAGATTGTGTAGCATTGCCATGCACCCTTCAGTTGCTGCCACTGTCTTAACTCACCAAACTTTCTTCTTTTAGACACAATGTCTTTCAAAAATTTAGCGTAGTTGGGCATCTATTCAATTGCCTCAACAAATGGCAAGTTGATGTGGACTTGCTTTAGAATATCAAAGAACTTCTTAAATTGGTGGTCATGTTTATGTTTTTTCAACCTTTGTGGAAAGGTGGTGGTGGTCTCATCTCATCCAGGGTCTCATTAGTTTGGAATTTAATACCTGAAACCACTGTGTGTCTTGCTGTCTCGGCAGGTAGTGAAAGTGTTGTCGAGCTTTCTGCTGGGCATTGTCCTTGTCTTTAGTTTGCTCAGCATCCAAGTCCTCATTGTCTGTGTCCTCCTATATTGCTGGTGGAACTTTGGCTGCTGACTTGCCCATTGTTTCCATAAGTTGTAGGTCACTTCTTGTTGTGATTTCCTTGCATTGTTCATGGCCCATTACCTTAGCAACTTCAGTATTGCTAGGTAATCCCCCATGTGGTCTAGTACTTTATCTTTGAGCAAACTGACCAACTTGGGTTTTTAGTGATTTTATAACAGCTTCCTGGTTTTGCAGCCTCATCTCTGTTCTGTTCATAAAGTTATCAGTCCTCTTCATGAAACTGTTATTCTCAACCATATATGATTCAGTTTTCATGATAAAAGGCCTTGAGAATATTCTCTAATGAGTTTATAGGCTGCTGATGTTGATGCATCTGCTGCTGCGACAATGACTGCTGCACTTGCTGCTGCGGCAGTGAATGTTGATAACTTGAGGTCTAGTTGGTGGGGTTCAAGGCATTGTTAGGATTGCTCCATGGAACGTTTGGGTGCCTCTTCCATGCCGGATTATATGTATTTGACATCATGTTGTTGTTCTGGTTGTAGTTACCCACATAAAAGCCAGTTTCCTCGTCTTGCATATACTTAGAAGAATTTATTGCTTTTACCTCATGAGTATTTTGCTGTACTTGCATGTTCTAAACCATTTTTTAAAGATGCCAACTGTGTTGTCACTGAATTGTTGGTTTCTAGTTTATTCACTGTGGCTTGACGTCTTAGTCCTCCTTGCCTAGAAGTAGGAAATTGGAAATCATTCCTTGCGAGTTTGTTTAGAATCTCTATAGCTTCTTCCGGAGCTTTGTCAAGGAGTGTGCCAATTGACGAGGCATCCAACATCATCCTTGTCGGGGCATTAGTGGCATTATAGAACATGGTTACTTGCTTCCAAAGTGGGAATCCATGTAGTGGACATCTGTTCAGTAACTCTCTTTAGCGTTCCCAAGCCTCGTACATAGGTTCGTCATCAACCTGTCTAAAAGAAGTGATCTCATTACAGATTCGATCATATAAATTTGTAACGTTAAATCACGTAATGAATTCTCGGCAGAGTTCACTCCAAGATCCAATTGATCCTGCCGGAATGCTATTCAGCCAGGGTTTGGCCCTATCCCTCAGTGAATAGGGGAAAAGTTTTAGTCTCAAAATATCTTCATGGACTCCTTGGATTTTAAAAGAGTTGCATACTTCCATGAAGGATTTGAGATGCTGCCTGGCATCTTCTGTTGCATCCCCACTAAATTGTCCAATGGTATTAAGCATATTGAACATCACAGGTTTAAGTTCAAAGTGGGTTGACTCAATCTCTGGTGTAACAACTCCAGGGTTAAATCCAATTAAATCTTCCACGAGAAAATCTCTGACAGTTAACTACCGCGGTAGTAGGTGCGATAGTGGATGTTGTTGATGGCCTCCATTGCCTTCAGGTAGGTTCTGATTTCCTGGAGTCACTACCATGGCTCCTTGGGTCTGTCTTCTCAGCCTTTGATAAGTTCTTTCGATTTTTGGGTCAATCTCGAGCAGTGGATTGCTAGGGTTGGCCCTGGTCATACACCAAAACCAAATCAAAAAAAATAAAATAAAAATAACTAATACTAAAATAAAAGCTAGAAAATAAAGAAAACAAATTTTAGTTGCTAATCCCCGGTAACGGCGCCAAAAACTTGATGCGTGCTGAATATGCGCAATTGGAGTGCAAGTGTACACGTCAAGTAATAAGTGATAAGTATTTTATCGAGTTATCGTCTCCTCAGGGATTGTTATACTTAATATGCTTCCTTTGGTCTTCTTGCATCTGTAAAATAAAAGTTAAAACATAGATAAGTTTGAGTATTGATTAAACTAGCTAAACTAAGCTAACTAAAGTGATATCAAATATGAGAGAGAGGGTAGGATCCAGTTGTGTTGTATTCTGGATTTGATTGATCTGCTTCTATCCAATGCAATTGCATTGTACTGCCTCGGCAGTACTACAGACACTGTATCGGCAGCGACAATGTTCTCTATCGCGGCAATCCCTTGCTCTTGGGCAAATTTACCAAAGTTCGGCAAAGTGTCCTTGATGATACCTCCGGCGTTAATCAATTATAACCAACAACCAATCTCACACTTCTTTTAGCCGCTGAAACTCTTAACCTATCCCTAAGCCGAGTTAGTATCCTCCAATCAAGTTGAATACCGCACTTACTCCTTTAGTAAGTCTAACTCTCCCGAGTCTAGAAAAATAAATTACTTACAAACTTCCCTCCCGGGCTTGGATGCAAGAACAAATAATGACAAAGAGTAAGCAAACTTTAATATTTTATTGCATTGAAACAAGAATCAAAATACAATCTCCTCTCACAAATAATCAACAACCTTCACCAAAACCCTAAGAAAACTTAGAACATGATCGAAAGAATTGTTCCTAAAAACTCTCTCAAAATTCGGCTCTCTAGGTCTATATAAAGGAAAATCCAAGCCAACAAGAGATGAGTAAATTGGGAGATGCATTTACATGCACTCCACCAATAACATAATCTCTTCCCTTGTACTTTATTTATTATATTAAGATTAATTTTAATTTAGAATTTATATGTCTATTTTATTTTCAGTTTTTTTTAGTAAAATTATTTTTAAGTAATATTTTTCTTTTAGTATGTTTATTTTTAGGATAATAAAGTCAAGAATAAAAGAGAATTAGTTCAGAGCAGAAACTCTACCGAGGTAGTAAATAGTGTCAAAAGCCGCAGAAGTCTCAACGGATAGAAACAGTGTGATGGTTATCTACCGAGTTTTTCGCCATGGCAGTAAATGCTAACGGGCGGTAAATTCAAAACGGCTACAAAACAGCTAGTGGTTAAAACGGTCACACTACCGAGGCCTATATAAGGAGAATCTTCTTTTGAACTATTCATTCTTGAATTCTTTAACATTCTAATCAATCTTGCTCTCACAATACTCTCAAAATTATTCTTGAAATTTTTCAGAATACTTCACCAAGACTCTCAATCTTTACTAGTCATCAATGGCAGCGTACACTCGCTTTGCCCCCACCACTGTTGTAGACCGATTCAACAGATCTTATGTTTCTCGGCAGTTGTGGGAAGAATAATGATTTCATCAATCTGAGGAAGATAATATCGGCATTGAACACTATCTGTTCAACAAGATTCAACATAAAAAATAGCAACTCTTCTGCCTACAACCTGATCAGGCTAATGCAACCATAGTACGCGAGTTTTATGCACATGGGCCAAGCAAGGACAGTCTTTTTGTCCCCTATCGAGGTAGACCTGTCTGCCTTGATGTTGAAATAATTAATGAGTTCTATGGCCTAGCAACAAAACGATTTAGGCATGCCAAATTCATGGACGACATCACCACCCAAGACTACGAATTGATTAAAGATGACCTCTATTACAACAATACTCCATGGGAAACCTTTGCCCATAGAGATTCTATGACAAGGCAAAGCCTCAAGCCCAAGGAAAAATTATGTTGCACATTCGTCAAAAGACGCCTCATCCCTACCTCCCACAACAGCACAATGGACCGCAAAAGATTGGTTTTGATCCAGTCAATCATCAATAAGAGGAGTATCAATGTTGGAAAGATCATTCTACACGAAATTCATGATTGTGGTAAGAAGGAATGTGGACCGTTATATTTCCCATATTTAATATATGGTTTATGTATTGCTGCAGAAGTACTAGTGAAAGAAACGGACAAATACACACCAACGAGGCAAGGATGGACGTGAGAATTCTACCATAGAGTGATGCAGATCACAGAGGCAGAACCTGTCTAGGCAACACCACAGCAATTCACTACTGACTTCACTGTCGGCACTTAATACACAGCAGAGATGCTTGGCACTGTCGAAGTCCCTACTGCATCAGACCCCTACTAGGAAATTCTTCATAGGATGGAAGCCATGGATCTTCGCCAACAATGATATATGGAAATCATCCGCAAGCAGAATACCTCCAAACCGAAGGGGAATACAATTTCCAGAATTCTCTACAAACATATTTTTAACGGCAACACCTTACACAGAGACCACTCCAGCTCTAGGGCCTAGACCATTTTTCACCTCCAGACCGCAGCAGCAGTTCCACGCAGCTGGCCCATCTAGGACAACAGAAGCTGTCGCGGCATCATCCGCAAGTAGAAGACCTCCAAAGCGAAGGGGAGTCTTCAGTACTCTCCCAAGATCCTCAATTTCAATAGGCAACCTTTCAAGGTAAATTGATGAATATGTCTACCACGATTCATCCGATGCTGAGCCCAATATCTAGTATGCCGGGACAAATCAAGAGAATGAAGGCGGCACAAAGATCATGAACATAGAAGATGAAGGAGGAGAAGAAGTTAGTGCCCCAATAAAAAGGGCAACACCTACGAGAGTTCAGCCGCCGAGAACAGCAAAGCCATCACCATCACCAAGAGTACAATCATCAGCAACTAGACCAAGAAGACAAATTATGGAAGAAAGTTCTTCCAAATCATCTTAATTGTTCTTCTTTCTTGTTGCCTATATAAACTGTTTTTAATATTTGCTTATATTTCTTACCTACTACCTACCCCTAAATTAGGTATTAAGGACAATTCTTGGTTTGAGTTTGGGGGTGTAGAGCTACTACTGAGGCAATCTACTGCCGCGGCCTTGCCATGGAAAGGAAGTTTTTAGTGATAAAATTTTTTGTTTTATATCCACCACTGTACTTAAAACTGTTGTCATACTTTTGCACTACTCTTCATTAGTATTGTCTTAGTTTATTCTTTAAGGCAATAGAAATCTTTCTCCTTACCATAGTTAGGATCTTTTTTGGAGGCTTGATTCTAGGGTACTTAAGGATAAAAACTTAGAAGTTTACTATAAGGTTGAACTAAAAAAAACACTTTTGGGACTTGTTTGGCTATAGGAATTCTTTTAATGAACTTAGGTGATAAAGACTTAGATTTTGAAAAGGTGACTAGAGGTGACTATGACCGGCTCTAGAAAAAGTCTTCTTCATGCTAGAGGTACCCGAAATTGGCTCTAGTATGCATAAAAAAATTGTAAAAGAAATAAGGAGTTAAGAAATAGAAAAGACAATACTTTGAGGTGCCCGAAATTGGCTTAACGAATTGTTGTTATAAGAAGAGAACACTAAATCCAAGTCTATTTGTCTTGAACTTAGAGTTTAGCTAACAAGGCCTTTTATTCAAACTTGTCCATAAAAACACACATACACTAGCCTTATAGCTTGTCTTCTAGGTACACCCTTAAGTAACCGAAAGGTTAAGTCTAAAGAATAGACATAGTTATGGTGGGGAGAATAGATAGAAGCATAAGACCAAGAGAGAATAGAGTTTGACAAATGATGGTTTTCATTGCTTGAGGACAAGGAATAGTTCGAGTTTGGGTATGTGATAAGTGCTCAATTCACTATCACTTTCTACACTTTTCATGGGCACTTATCATCAAATCTGCACCTACTTGAACCAATGCATGGGCTTAATGTGATATATTTAGGGATTGTACCTTTGAAGATTATATTTGTAGAAAAGGCGTACTTTACTGCATTTTCTTATCTTTGCAGGAATAAGTACTACCGAGGCAGCAAAATGAGACCGAGGAAGGACCTGATGTTGAGGCAGTAGAGAAGAAAAAGGCAATATGGCTGGCAATTGAAGGATAAAAATAAGGAGAACGTTACTGAGCAAGAAGCCCAAGAATCGGAATTGAACAACACAAGAATAGCCCAAGGATAAGGCCACGCGAGATGAAACCTTCTAGAAGATCAAACTTGGAAATATTTACCCTATGTACATAACTTGTTCCCTACTCCAAGTTATATTCAATTTAGGAAAGGTTTGCCCTAGGCCAAGCCTATATAAGGCATAGCCGTCCTAGGGATTAGATATAAACCTATAGAGCCGAATTTTGAGAGAGCTTTTAGGAACAATTCTTCCCATCATGTTCTAAGTTTTCTTAAGGTTTTGGTGATGATTGTTGAGTATTTGTGAGAAGAGATTGTATTTTGATTCTTGTTTCAATGCAATAAATTATCAAAGCTTGCTTACTCTTTGTCATTATTTGTTCTTACATCCAAGCCCGGGAGGGAAGTTTGTAAGTAATTTATTTGTCTAGACTCGGAAGAGTTAGACTTACAAAAGGATTAAGTGCAGTATTCAACTTGATTGGAGGATACTAACTCGGCCTAGGGATAGGTTAAGAGTTTCAGCGGCTAAAAGAAGTATGAGATTGGTTGTTGGTTATAATTTATTAATGTCGGAGGTATAATCAAGGACTGACCATCAACAGTGTTTCGACTTAGGGATAAGCGGAGCCATACAAGGACACTTTGCCAAATTTTGGTAAATCTGCCAAAGAGCAAGGGATTTCCGCGATAGAGAACATTGTCGTTGTCGAGACAGTATCTGCAGTACTGTCGAGGCAATACAATGCAATTGCATTAGAAAGAAGCAGATCAATCAAATCCAGAATACAACACAACTGGATCATACCCTCTCTCTCATATTTGATATCACTTTAGTTTAGTTTAGTTAGTTTAATCAATACTTAAACTTATCTGTGTTTTTACTTTTATTTTACAGAAGCAAGAAGACAAAAAGAATCATATTAAGTATATCAATCCCTAAGAAGACAATAACTCGATAAAGTACTTATCACTTATTACTTAATGTGCACACTTGCACTCCAATTACGCATATTCAGTACGCATCAGATCACATCTTTTTCCTTTCATCTTTGTAGGATAGTTACCAATAAGCATTGGAACTTGAAAAGGCATGGAATCAAAGTGTCGAGTCAGGGCTGCCGTTGATGTTGCATCTTTTTTAAGAAGGTATGATTGCATTAGACAAGGGTTCAAAACTTGTTGTACAATCAATGGACATTTTTTTGCCTTTCTTCGACCCAAAGCTGCGTAATTGAATTCACATGTATGAGAGAGCTAGAAGACTCAGAGTTGTGATAATCCACGGAATGGCAAGAATGGCTGCAAGCATGACTTCAGCTTATAAAGGTTTTCTAGGTGTAGGGCTAGGTCCATTGTCTGTAAGAATCCATCTTTAGAGAGTAATGATCTAAAGTTAATAATTATTCAAAAACTGCATGCAAATTCACCATGGTATCCGACATTTTTTTGCAGTTTTTGACAAAATTTCGGATCCCGCATCTTGGAACTGTTGGTGCAAGATTTTTTATCGACTTGTCAATATCCTTAATGCTCAATTGGGTTTTATGTGGTAATAGGTTAGACATTGACATAAATGTTTTGTCTTCTTATATCTGTACCTGAAAGCTCATAGGACAAGATCTTAGGACAAGTCTAAAAACGAATCCATATGTTTGCAGTTCAGAACTGGAAGGAAGGTACTAAAGTTGCAGACTCTCAAACAAGGTATGTCGCTTTCATCCTACCATTTCTCCCTAAATTAAATGGCTCTGTGAGATGTTTGAAACATCTGTGAAGTCAATTTTTCAGGCAAGTAACCAATTCCGGACATTACAATATGATTTATTAATCAATACTGGCGCTTATATTTCTTTTCGTCTATTTTGCAGCTGGTTCTTGTTGCCAGTCGGAATTAAAGCAGTTCCCTCACAACCTACTTGTTTAAGAAGGGATAAGAAAAAACCTTTCCTGATTGGGTATTTATTTGCTCAGAATAGGTTTGCTGTGTTGAATAAACTTAAATGGAATTTTAATGAGTCTTAAAAATTAAGAGTTAATGGGGAGTTATGAATTTAAAATGTCAAAAGTTAATAGGGGGTTACTACATGAGTTATAGTTTTTATTAGGTTTTATTATGTAATAATGCCTAGTGGCTATATAAGACATTGTTTATTGCTTTATGGAGTGGTGAGTGAGAGTGAGAGACAAGTGAGTAGTGAATAAGTGAGTGGTTATGTGTGACTATGGCGAGTGTGAGAGAAAATAGAAGAGATTCATAGGAATAAAGGAAAAATATTTCAAAATAGTATTGCATTTGTCAATTGTCCGAGCAATTTTCATTCTACGGGCAATTTCATTTTGCATCCAATATTTATTCTTGGACAATTTCATTTGAACTCTATTTGATTTAGAGTCTTCATGCTGTACATGACCTTGTTCCTACATACGATGGCTTTTCTAATAGAATATTACGTCTGCCAATGCGTAATGGTCTTTGCAGGAGTGAACATAAAGCTAAATTTCTAGAAACATCAATCGTGATACCTTCAAAGCAAGTATCCAAAATGCACGCTCAAATCACCTACAAAGATGGTGCATTCTTCATAGATGATTTGCAGAGCGAGCATGGGACCTTTATCAAGTAAGTCAATGAGCAACAAGAAAAAATATTTACTATATATTTATTTATGCGTCTTAAGTTTCTTGGGATTTCTCTAAAACAAACTCTGGATGCTCCAGACATGGAGGAAAAAGATTTAGGGTAATCCAAACGTTTCCACTCCTCTCCGTCCTTTCGATGTCATTGAGTTTGGTTCCGATAAGAAGGTAATAAATAACTTTCTCCCACAATTTTCACTCGACTTGAATCGTATCTTACATTCCAAGCAATGCTCAGGCAGCTCTCCGGTTAAAGGTGATGAGATCACATCCCAAGATGGCTGAGAATGAAGGTGGTTGAAATCTTCAAGCAATCTAATAAATTAAAAAATCTGTTATTTGTCGAAATCACTTTGTACGTCATTTATTTATGGAGTGACTGAAATCCGCTACATTTGTTACCAAATTCATTCCCATGCAACATTATCTTCATATTCATGCATTACTCTACTTATCCGCTGCATTAAAATTCCCACCAACCTTGCTTGATAGTTGACCTTCATGTTGCCTGCTAAAAAAACAAATATCTTTATTATCAACACCCAAACGTGCATAATCATTGAGAGCTTCTAAATTTATAGCCTTAGGTCTAAAAAGAAGCTCAGCTCCTCAACTACTCAGAAACCCTTTAACCTACATAACCACTTAACTAACTCTTCTAACAACCCTAACCACAACGGTTAGATTAACTAACTTCCAATATTCACCTTGCTCTTCCAGCTCCTACAAAACCTCAGCAACTGATTGTACATTCATCTTCTGTCGGAATACATTGAAGTAAGAACTTGACAAGGATTTAGTCGATCAATCATGTGACGCCCCCGTCTCGGCCTAGGAGACGAAAGTGTCGAGCAGATATACAAACTTGTAACAAACCGATTTTTGTAATTCTTTCTAAGAAATTTCATTTATTTGTATGACATTTCAAGTCAAACTTATGTTATACATATCAAATTTGAGGTCAATTTAAAACTTTTAACCAAACTATAATTTGGCTTATTGATTAATCTTGAGCTTAAACTAAAATTCAGGGTTCATTCTGAACTTTATACTAATCTTAGGGACCACTAAAACATAATGTGGAACTCTCAAACTTCAACCTCTAAGGGTTTGAATCAAAAGGCTAGAAGTATCGATAAAACCATAGAGTAGTATCGAAACTGATGGTATCGAAACGCTCCCTCATTGTTTTGATACGCTGTCTTGTTGACTTAAGGCTAGGATAACCTGCCTATATCGATACACCTACATGGTGTATCGATACCCGACCCTGTTCCGATACACCCCCAAAGAGGTATCAAAACGAGAAGTATTCTGGAGGTTTGGGTATCAAAATAGAGGCTAGGTGTTCCGAAACACTTGCCTTTCATATTAAGAATTTTTGAGAGGGTATCGATACACATACAAATGATATCGATACCCCTTCACCATGTTGCAGGTTCTGGCCTGTAATTCACTTATACTCAATTCAAAAGGCACCTATCTAGCCTCAAACCAAATTCTACTCTCTAGGGAAAAATCCTAACAAACTTTTCAATTCTATGACCTTTAATCAAAACATCATTCACTAACATTCATGCCATCAATTTTACTATGGTAACTAATATCAACCTAAACTCACAAGCCAACATGCTTGATTCACTAGATTGCATGCCAATCATATGAAAGGCATTATATACAATTTCATGGGCAAAATCCCAAGATGCATAATTCTAACATAAAAAGTTTTCTATGGCAACTGGCCTAAACACAACTTGGCCTTAAGGCTTACATACTAAATGCACAAATGACAATAAATACAAACCATGGATCAAGTCCCAAATGCAAAATTCTAGCATAAATATGAACACTAATGCCATCAATTTCTAGGAGTTACAAAAGCTACAAAATACCATACTTGTGTTGCTTATTATGCTTGCCTTCAATCGATCTCAATCTAGTTCCTTGGCTTGTAGCTTGTTATTTGGGGAAGAAGGAAAATAAACGAGTGGTAAGTACTTTCTAGGTACTTAGTGAGGTGGCCCTAAGTCTAACCATTCTTAGACATATTTCATATAGTAAAGATAAGATGCTCCAATCAAGCAACAAACCTAATTCATAGCAAACAATATAACCAATTATGCAAATATTATCATTCACCAAATGTTATCTTTATTATGCCTCTAGCATACAAACCAAATTCACAATCTATATGCTCATGCACTAGCTAGCATATATTAGATGCATATGACTCTTTAGTCACTTTCCATATTTCAAAGCTTTCATAATCAAAATCATGTTCAAAGGCTACTTATAGCCACTTATTCAGCCAAATGCTCATTAGCAAATTCATATCCAAATGCTACTTATAGCAACAATTTCATTCAAATGTTTTATTAGCAAGTTCATATCCAAATTCAAATGCTTCACAAGCAAATACATATACATGATTTTCACATCTTAAGCTTTAAACTTTCAAATTAGTTTCATATGATGCATTGGTGTTAGCTAGACCAGCTAAGCGAGTTAACAAAAGGTACACTAAGTACCTAACAAAAGTACCACAAAGGCACTAACAAAAGATACCCAAGGTATCTAACAAATGGTGACTAACCACCAACCAAAAGTACACGAAGCACTGAACAGAAGTACCGAAGTACTCAACAAAAGTATTGAAGTATTGGGCAAAAGTACCGAAAAAGACGAGCTCAGACCCTAGTCATGTCGTACTACCTATGACCAACTACCGATCAAGTCTCAATAAGAGTTTCATTATTCATTTGATCATCTTTTAATTTGCATTAATCAAGTTTCTTATCACAGAAGCAAGTGTCCATAACATGCTATCAACAAGAGTATTCTTATCATGCTACCAACAAAAATCAATTATATCTTGTTAAAAAAAACATGCATATCATGTTACTAAACAAATGTTCATATCATCATATAAATGGTTCATGCATGATTCACATACCTGACATCCCGTAACCGCATGTCATAACTTACCTCGGCATTTCTGAGCTATACACATATACTAAGCTAGTCTTAATAATCTAGAATATTCACGGTATCACACAAGTTATTTAACAAATAGCCCCCTCCCCTTTTTACGAAATATACATTTATTCCAATTACATGACAATTCAAATAAAAAAAAGGGTGATTAGGACCTAAGTCCTAACTCTAAAGTTTGTCGCACTCACAAATATTTCCAAGCAATCAAGGATTGTATATAGTGATCCCCTTGCCCTTTTTCCTTGCAAGCTCTTGTCTCTTGCCCTCTTGACTATCTCCTTCGTTTGGATCCTTTAATAAACCATATACATATTGTAAAGAAAATAAAAAACTTTGAAGAGATACAAAAACTTTATGTTTTGCTTTATTGTTGAATGAATGATTTTGTTTACACAAATTAATGACTATTTATAGGCTTTTGAATAGGACTTTGAATAGGATTATAAGTCCTAATTACTTTAGACTTTTAATTCTACTAGTATTATCTCTAAGTAATAGATCCTAACTCAAATTTATACTACTATATATATATATATATATATATATCGTATAGACTCACACATATAACCATTCATTAAAACATATTTAAATCACTTAATTCAAGTGTTCATATATATATAACAATTGCAAAACTCAATTTTATCCATTAGGGACAACTTTGCTATCCTTTAGATAAATGATAATATCTCATAGCTCTCTTATCCTAATTTAACTTATTTTATACCCTGAAAATGCTACAGAGATCCTCTACATAACCATGTGAACCTCATATTTTAATTTCTAACCAATTAAAACCATATTTCACTTAAATTCAGATCTGTACATTTCTGGAACAACCCGAACCACCTTTACTAATTATCCTATAACTTTCACTACACAACTCTAAACAAGATTCCGTAAATTGACACTTAAACTAGGTTCATGAGGTATTAGAATGCAACTTTTCAGCCTCTAATTCCAGCAATTTCTTCCTAGGGACTTTTTCCAAAATGGCTACCCGGAGTTGTACTTTCTAGACAGATTTTGTCTATCTTATATTCCATGGATTTAATTCCTAACCCAAGCAACCTAATTTATTTGGTCATGCTTCAAAAACCAAATCCATGTAATGACTAACTTAAACCAAACTTTTTAACTAACAAAATCAACACCCATTTAACAAGGGAAGCAAGAACATTACCTTACTTTCTCCAAATGCTCAATAGCATAAGATGTTAACTTTTTCAAGCTTTCTCAGCTCTTTAACCTTCCATGGCAACTAAAATCACTCATAAGCTCACAAATTTTGGTAAGTAAATGATGGAATTGATGATTGTTTAAAAGGCAATTATTTACTACTCTTCTCCTAAACAATATGTACTCAATGCCCACTAATTTGAACTGATACATATACTTATTGTTCAATAATCAACATTTTCCTGCCACAATATATAAAGATGATATTTGTGAGAAAAAAAGGCTTTATAGCTTATTTTTGTGTAGTTGCAGGAATTACCTGCTGAGGAAGTAGTAGTGCCGAGGGCAAAACCAATACCGAGGCAGCAGCATTGCCGAAAGCAGAAGCAATGCCATGACAGAAGAAGCTCCAGTACTGATATTGAGCGATTGAAAGAGAAAAATAAGCTGAGAATACCTGAACTTGAAGCGTTTGGATTGGAGCTGATTAGCACGTGAAAAGACCAAGTCAAAGGCCACGCGGGAATAGTATTTTAGATAGAATTAAACTTGGAAATATTATATTTTTATCACTTGTTTCCTACTCTAAGTTATATTCTACTTAGGAAAAGTTACCCTAGGTCTAGACTATAAATACATAAGCCGTCCAATGTATAAAAGGGGAGCCGAATTAGAGAGAAAGCTTTACCCTAAGAATTGTGTTCTTCAATACAATATGTTCTAAGCTTTCTTAGGGTTAGGTGAAGGTTTTTGAATATTAGTGTGAGAAGATTATATTTTCTTTTTTCGTTTCAATACAATAAGAATATTAAAGTTTATTTATCCTATTGTCATTCTTTGTTCTCGTATTCAAACTCGAGAGAGGAGCTTGCATGTAATCCATTTATTTAATATCGAGAGAGTTAGATTCACGAAAGGGGTAAGTGTGGTGTTGTAGACACTAACTTGGCCTAGAGATAGATTAAGAGTTTCAGCGGCTAAAAGAAGTATGGAATTGGTTGGTGATTATAATTGATTCACACCGAGAGGTATCATCCAAGACTGGTCTTCAATAGTATATCGACTTTGAGATAAGCGGAATCATTCAGGGACACTTTGCCGAACTTTGTTAATTCCGCCCAAGAGCAAGAGATTGTCTCGGCAGAGAATATTGTCGCTGCCAAGATAGTATTTGCAGTACTGTCGAAGCAGTGCAGTGCCATTGTATTGAACAAGAATAGATCAATCGAATCCACTATATGACACAACTGGATTCTACCCATTCTCTCTATTCGTTCTCAACATTTTATTTAAGATTTTATTCTTTAGTTATTCAACAAATCTTTTTACTTGTGTTTTTATTTTATTAACTTCAGGAGCAAGGAAGAAGAAAGAGGCATTTTAAGTACATCAGTCCCTATGGAGAACGATATTCAATAAATACTTATCATTATATTACTTGACATATACACTTGTACTTAAATACGCTTTTTATACACGCGTCAAGTTTTTGGCACTGTTGCTAGGGACTGACAACTAAATTTTATTTTCTTTAATTTTCTTGCTTTTAAGTTTTAAAAAAAATTATAGGTTTGTTTCAAGTCGAAGGATTTTCAAGATGCAAAGAGAAAACAAATCTATTCGGAAGTTGATGTTGGAAGATATGAATCAAACCAATCAAAAATTTCCTTGATTATATGATAATTATCTATGCCAACCAAGAGCAACCCAACAAGTTCACGCCTAGGCATATTTTTTCTTTAATTATGAAGATGATCATTTGGTTAGCAATTGCCCATACAGTACTGGAACATATGACCACATAGAGGACAATAGATGGAATCAACAACAAATCCTTCATGGTATGATCAAAACACTCAAAAAAAATTTTACCATGACAATTTTGTTGATATTACAGATATTCCATGGCAATATAATTCTTCGCAAGAGTATCCAAATTCATTGAAGGAAACATTGAAAGCATCAATGGCTAGAATTGAAGAATTAATGACAGAGCAATCAAGATACATGGATGTACCTTTGAGAGATTCGGAAAACCAATTGTAGAAATCCATATATGCCATGGAGAATATGACCCAACAACAATCCTTAGGGATACTGAAATCCCAACACTAGATGACAAAGAGGAAATTCCGGAACCTCTGAGTCTAGAACATGTTGATGTGAAAGACTGTCAAACAGTGGATAAGTCTACTGAGATTACTGTCGCGGCAGTAGAAAAGCCTAAACAGGGCAATGTCACGATACCACTCAACAAGGCTGATGAGAGTAATGCTATAGAAAATTCTGAGGAGTCTGATTCCCAGGATGTTACATTGATGCTGAAGAAGGAATATGAGGATTACTCTCACTCACAGATGTCGTGGCAGTTACATGATGACATGTTCGATCAACAAGATGGCAATGTTGTAATAATGGAATATGAGATGGTAATGATTGAACCTTTTGAATTCTTTAAAAACTCATATCTTCCATTGCAGGTAACTTTCGAGGAGTCAACGTTACACGATTCGAAGCCATCACAAATAGGATCTGATTGTTTAGAAGATGATATTAATGTGATAGTTCCATCTAATGTTAGTTCCAAGCCAGAGTCTCTACTGATGGAGATTACTGAGAAGAATATAAAACAATGTGGGTTGATTCTTGAAGACTTCAAGAAAGATGGTTCTTCATTTGACTTACACCAAATTTTGGCAAAAGACTACCACGACAATTGGCTATCACAGCAATCGCCACGACAATGAAAGCTATATCCAACTATGATGAAAGTTAACGACAATGAGGTAATTAAGTGGTTAGATGTTAATATAATTTTTTCTAACAATTTATTTTTGCATTCAGAAACAATATCAAGATGGAGGACATACATGGATTATAGGAGATCATGAAAGAAAGACACCTCCACCAAGATAATACAAAGGAGACTATCCGTACTCATTATGGCCCAACCCTTTTGGGGCAAAATTATAACTTGATGGATGGTGTGGATGGATTTTAAGAAATATCGGAAACGATCCTCCATAAGTTTTCCT
The DNA here is from genome assembly GCA_035048815.1 of Abelmoschus esculentus. Lineage (NCBI taxonomy): Eukaryota > Viridiplantae > Streptophyta > Magnoliopsida > Malvales > Malvaceae > Abelmoschus > Abelmoschus esculentus. Next base: position 12,482,711 of record JAUCBN010000036.1, read on the forward strand.
TATATTCCTATTTCATATTAATCTTCTTTTTATTTTATTTGGTATTTTCATGAATTCTCTTAATTATGGTATTTAGGAATAATTATCTTTTCATTACTTGAATGTTTCTCTCTTTATTTATGTTTATTTTTTTAGGTTAGTTCAATAAAACAAGAATAACAGAGAAACAATGCACAGCAGGAAGTCTACTGCCACGATAGTACACAGTGTTAGAGCCGCAACAGTTCCAATGGGCAGAAATAGTGTAACGGTTATTTGCCAAATTTTCTGTCACGGTAGTTAATATACCAACAGTTAATATTTGAAACAGTAGAAAAGCCAAACAGCTAGAATTCAAACAGCTATATCTGTCGAGGCCTATATAAGCAACTTCCTTTTTGAAACTATTCACTTTGCATTCTTTGTTAATCTTGCCAAATCTTCCTTACAATACTCTATGCAATCTTACCTCCATTCTTGCATCTTTTCAGATCAATTTTCAAAGAATCTTTCACTAACATCCCAATTACTCAAGAATCATTCATGGCTACTTATAAATGCTTTTATCCTGTCGGTGTCGCTGAAAGATTCAACAGATCTTCTGCCACTTGACAACTGTTGGAAGAACAAGGATTTCAAATTAGAAAAGAGGAAAATTTTGGCATCAACGGCTATTTGATGGACAAAATTACATATCAAGAATGAGAATTCTTCTGCACACAACAACGGCCAGCTAATGAAACAATAGTGTGAGAATTTTACGCACATCTACCGAGCGAGGGCAACCTATTTGTCCACTGCCGAGGAAAGCTTGTCCGTCTTGACGCAGAAGTAATTAATGACTTTTACAAATTCTTCCCCATCAGTAATCGACATGCCGAATTCATGGATGGGATCACCACCCAAGACTACGAGCTAATCAAGGATGGCCTCTGTTACGACAACAGTCCATGGGAAACTGGTGCTCATAAGGGTTGTGTAACAAGACTCAACCTCAATCCCGAAGCCAAAATATGGTGCACATTTGTCAAAAGATGCCTCATGCCTACATCTCACAACAGCACAGTGGACCGCATAAGATTAGTGTTGATCCACTCAATTATCAACAAGAGGAGCATCGGTGCTGGAGAGATAATTCTTTAAGAAATTTATGATTGCGATAAGAAAGAAAGAGGTCTTTTATATTTCCCTTGTTTAATCTTTGCCTTGTGCATTGTTGCAGGTGTACCAATAGAAGAAACAGATGAATACACAAATCAAAGACAAGGTTGGACCAGAGAATTCTACCACAGAGTGATGCAAATAACGCAAGCAGAACCAGTGCAGGCAATACCCCAACAATTCACTACCGACTACACTGCCGGAGGGTAGTACACAACAAACGTGCCAGACACTACCAAAGCCCCTGCCGCAGCAGATCCATACTAGGAGATTCTATAGAGGATGGCAGACATGGACCTCCGACAACAAAGATATATAGAGTATCAAAGAGACTTCAACAACACTCTCGCACATATGATGACACAAAATTTCCCCTCTCAAGGAATGCAATTTCAAGAATTCCCAACAAATATATTTTTCACTATCGCACCCTACACAGAAACTACCTCTGCCCTAGGGACAAGACCATTCTTCGCTGTAAGACCACAACAACAATTCCACGTTGTCGGACCATCCAGACCAGCAGACACTGCCGCGGCATCTTCCACCAGTAGGCGGCCATAAAAAAGAAGAGTTATTTACAAATCTCCACCAAACCGCCCCATCCCAATGGCTAACCTCTCTAGGGAGATTGATGAGTATGTCCATCAAAACTCATCATATGATCAGCAAGGAGTCTCATATGCTGAAGCAGAAGGAGGAACACACATGATGTAGACAGAAGTACTCATTGATGAAGAAGAAGGCAAAGAAGTTACTGACCCAAGGCCGAAGCCAACACCCAAAAGAGTGAAGCCGCTTAGACAAGCAAAGATACAACACTCACCAGGACAAGGGTCTAGAATAAAAGCTCGGCAGGAAAACCTATAAGAGCAGTTGTGTCCAACAGCTCTTCAGAATCAAAATAAATTACTGCCTTGTTGTTTTTATTTATTTTCTTGTACTTGCTGTGAGATTTGAGCATTGAGGATAATGCTCAATTTGAGTTTGGGGGTATGTGAGTGCACTACCAAGGGCAGCCCACTATCGAGAGGCAATACCAGAAAATGAAGTAATTTGATGCCTTAATTCAAAAAAAATCTTTATACCTGCCTTTACTTGAAATTGTCTTTACTATTGCACTGCCTTACATCAGCTTTGCCTCAGTTTACTCTTTTAAGGCTTTAGAAATCTTTTTCCTTACCATGACTAGGTTTTGTTTTGAAGAAATAACCTTGGAATACTTAAGGAATAGAACTTATAAGCTTACTATAAGGTTAGAATCAACAAACACTTTTGGGACTTGTTTGACTAGGGAGTTCTTTTAATAAACTTAGGTGATAAAGACTTAGATTCTAAGGAATATAACTAGAGGTGCCTATCACTGGCTCTAGGAAATTACTCTTCTTCATGCTAGAGGTGCCCAAAACCGGCTCTAGTATGCCTAAGGAAAAGAAAGAAAAATAGAAGGAAGCACAACTCTTGAGGTGCCCAAAACAAGCTCAAGTGATTGATGTTTTTAGAAGAGAAATAACCATTCCAAATATACTTGTCTTGAACTTAGAGTTTATCTAAGAAAGCCTTTAATCAACCTTGTCCACAAAACCCCACACACTCACGTAATCTTATAGTTTGTTTCCGAGTAGAAATCCTTGAGTAAACTAAAGGCTAGGACTGAAAGATAGACATAGTTATGGTGAGGAGAATAGATGGAAAAATAAGACCAAGGAAGAATAAGGTTCGGCAATTTGATGTTTTGCATTGCTTGAGGACAAGTAATAGTTCGAGTTTAGGGGTATTTGATGAGTCTTTAAAAAGGCTATTATTTACTATTCTTTTCCTAAACAATATATACTCATTGCCCACTAATTTGAACTGGTACATATACTTATTGTTCAATAATCAATATTTTTCTGCCACAGCATATAAAGATGATATTTGTGAGAAAAGAAGGCTTTATAGCTTGTTTTTGTGTAGTTGCAGGAATTACCTACCGAGGAAGCAGTAGTGCCGAGGGCAAAACCAATACCGAGGCAGCAGCATTGCCGAAAGTAGAAGTAATGTCGCGGCAGTAGAAGCTCCAGTACTGATACTGAGCGATTGAAAGAGAAAAAAGATTTGAGAATGACTAAACTTAAAGCGTTTGGATTGGAGCTGATTAGCACGTGAAAAGACCAAGTCAAAGGTCACTCGAGAATAGTCTTCTAAATAGAATTAAACTTGGAAATATTATATTTTTATTACTTGTTTCTTACTCCAAGTTATATTCTACTTAGGAAAGTTATCCTAGGTCTAGACTAAAGTCGTCCAATGTATAAGAGGAGAGCCGAATTAGAGAGAAAGATTTACCCTAAGAATTGTATTCTTTAATACAATATGTTCTAAGCTTTCTTAGGGGTTAGGTGAAGGTTGTTGAATATTAGTGTGAGAAGATTGTATTTTGTTTCTTCGTTTCAATACAATAAGAATATCAAAGTTTGCTTAACCTATTGCCATTATTTGTTCTTGTATTCAAACTCGAGAGAGGAGCTTGTAAGTAATCCATTTATCTAATATCGAGAGAATTAGATTCACGAAAGGGGTAAGTGTGGTGTTGTAGACACTAACATGGCCTAGAGATAGGTTAAGAGTTTCAGTGGCTAAAAGAAGTGTGGGATTGGTTGGTGATTATAATTGATTCACGCTGAGAGTTATCATCAAGGATTGATCATCAACAGTATTTCGACTTAGAGATAAGTAGAATCATTCAAGGACACTTTGCCGAACTTTGGTAATTTTGCCCAAGAGCAAGAGATTGCCGCGGTGGAGAACATTTTCGTTACTGAGACAGTATCTGCAGTACTACCGAGATAACGCAGTGCCACTGTATTGAACAAGAACAGATCAATCGAATCCACTATATGACACAACTGGATCCTACCCATTCTCTCTATTCGTTCTCAACCTTTTATTTAAGCTTTTATTCTTTAGTTATTCAACAAATCTTTTTACTTGTGTTTTTATTTTATTAACTTCAGGAGCAAGGAAGGAGAAGGAGGCATATTAAGTACACCAGTCCATGTGGAGAACGATATTCGATAAATACTTATCATTATATTACTTGACGTGTACACTTGCACTTAAATATGCTTTTTATACACGCGTCAGGAATCTCAAGAAGGATGGAGCTTTCTCTCTCCTATTTTTCTTTAATTTTTGGTGGCGTGGGAAAAAGCAGGAAGAAGGCTTTTTATTCTTTTAATCAAATAATAAAGCTTATTAATCAATTAAGATATCCATCTCTTGACATGTGTCTAAAATTTTTGTCTAATTAACCAACTTTTCAAACCACACTTTTCTATTAAATACAAATTCTCTTGCTTTGTCCTTGTTACAATTACATCCTTAAATTAGTTTAATATTTCTCCTTTGTTTCAATTGAGTCTCCTATTGATTAATTGATCTATCATGTAACCTTTACTTCTCCATTAACTAATTCATTCCTCTTATTTCATGTTAAGCTTATCCCTTAACTTATTTGAGACACTTAATTTCATGTTACAACTTCTAATTTTCTTCAAATGATAAATTTAACTATCAATTGGTCAATGATTCTATGGTATCATACTTCTAGGCCCTATTGAGGGTATTACACATCAACTACTTGATACAATGCTGGAACTTAGTTGACTCTTAGGCTATTGTTGTCTACTTTTTCTCTTATAAACGGAATATCAATTTTAACATGCTTTGATGATTATGAAAAACAAGATTGGCACTTATTGCCAGTGCACTGGTGTTGTCACTCTAGATGACTGATTTTTCTTTGATTTTTATGCCCATATCATTAAGAAGAGAGCTTAACCAAGTGATCTCAACTGCTATATCTGCAGTACTTTTGTACCCAGCCTCATTTGTAGACTTAGAAACTGACTTTTGTTTCCTTGAGCTCCAAGAGACTAGATTATTTTCAAAGAATACATAGAATTCAGAAATTGATCTTTAATCACCTGTATTGATTCCTCAGCCTGCATCTGCAAACTTAGTGAGACTTGGTTGAAGATCAGAATCCGTAAATGCTAGGCCATAATCCAAGGTGCTTTTCAAGTATTTTAGTATTCTCTTGGTTGCCTCCTACTACCCTTCATAGGGTGCATGTATATACTGAGTCATTTTACTTACAATAAAGGCAATATCGGGCCTTGTGTGACTGATATATAGTAATGCTTTTACCATAATTTGATATTGGGCATATTTTAGAGGACTAGCTTCTTGACATGAGTTTAGTCAAGAAAATTATAGATGTGATATCTGATTTAGCTTGTTTCATTTTTGTTTTCTTTTATATATTTTCTTTGATTTAGTTTTAGCATGTTAGATGACCTTTGTATCTATACTCAAAAAGAAGTTCAGATCTCCAAAATCTTCTAATGTAGACTTCTGACTTAACAATGTCACTACTTCCTCAATCTTATCCTCAACTCCTCTTGTCAACCATATGTCATTGATATAAACCAACACATACAAGTACACATAACCCATGTTTTTAATAAACAACGATGTGTTTGTAGTTGTCCTTCTAAAATCCTATATCCAGTACAGATGTTTTCAGCTTGGAATGACAATTCAAGGAGCTTTCACTCAAGCACCAGATGATCTGAACTTGCTTGTTCAAACCCTAAATGTTGTATATAGATATATTCATGTAACTCCCCATTCAGAAATGCATTATTGACATCCTTTTGGCTCAACTTTCACCCATTATTCACAGTAATGTCTAAGAAAAGATTCACAGTTTCAACCTTCACAACAGGACTGAAGGTTTCATTGAAGTCCTAACTAGGTACTTGATAGAACACTTTTGTGATCAGTCTCGCTTTATACTTAAAAATTATTTCATCCGTTTTTCTCTTGATTTTATTTCGCCATTTACAACCCATTGGATTCCTTCCTACAGGTAGAGGCATCAGTTGTCAAGTTTCATTTTAGGAAAAGACATTGTATTCAGACCAAACAACCTCTTTCTAACCAGGCATAGCAAAAGCATGTTGTACATATATAGGTTCTTTCACTTCTTCTGAAACACAAGCATTAAAGACTATATCCCTTTTGCTTCCTGTAACCATTGGGTGAAGGTTTTTTCATATCAAATAGTCAATTAGAGCTTAATTAGGTAAACTTGGAAAAGTAATGGCCACATATTAATCTTTTCCTCCTCCTTCTGGGTGATAAGTGTCATCAATTTATGGGGAAAATCAATAAAATGACCTTCAATATCTTTAGAATCTTTAATAGTAGTATCTATGAGGAGATTATCTTGAAACTATTTTGGCACCTAATGATCCACTGAATTTCTCGGTGTAGTAGAAAAATTATTGGTACCATTAACAAGTGTAATGAAGTGACAGTTAATAGGAGTACTAGAGTCATCATTAACCCGATCACTAGGCATTTTTTTCATATTTCTTAGGGTTAGACTCAACCAAAAAATGCAAGGATGCTAGACCTGAGGTTGAAAGCCTTATGATCAGTGTGCGAGACAACATCTGCAAATGGAAACACAAACTCATCAAACACTAAATTTTTTGATATAAACACCCTACCACTTTGTGCCACGTAAAAGTAACCCTCATGTTAAAGAGAGTAGTCAAGTAAGACATACGGTTAAGACTTATACTCCAACTTATGGACATTGTATTGGTGAAGTTTGGGGTAATACCTACAAAAAAATACTCGCAATAAACTATACTTTGGTGGTTTTTCATTTAGTTGCTTAAACGGAGACACACCTTGATCCTTCTAGCACATCATTATGTAGTTTGTTGATCAAATGAACATCAATTATAATAACATATGACCAGAATTTCAGGGTAAGTTGGCTTGAGTCCGCAAGGTTAGCCTTAACTCTACTACGTGTCGATGCTTTCTTTTGACAACACCTTTTTGTTGAAAGGTATGAGGGTAAGATATACGGTAATTTATTAATTATTTAATAATTTACATGAGATTCCTCTGAACTTACCTCTCTAATCACTTTGGACAACCTTAATCGTGGTAGAAAATTGTGTTTGAATCAATTTTTAAAACCGAAAAAATGTATCTAAAGCTTGGGATTTAGATTTTAACAAATAGATCTATATATGCTTCGTATAGGCATCTATAAATGCAATATAGTACAAGTATCCATTGATTACAACATGGGAAAGACCCCAAAGTTCTGTAAAAATTATTTCAAACGGTGTGTTGTACATATATCATTGGATGCATGAAATAACGGATTATGACTCTTACCCAATTGACAATCACTATAAATTCTTTCTCTTATTTTATTTAAAGATTTAGAAAGTAAAACCCCCAGACTAGTTACAAACTTTAAGAACTTATACTAGAGTCAAACTTGTAGAGATCATGAACTTTCTTTCCCTAAAGAATCAACTGCCCAGTATCTTCATCCCTTATTTCACAGACGTGTGCATGAAATCTAGGATAGGCTCTTTATCCTTTGCAAGCTTAGACAGAATGAAAGGCATAAAATACATGAATCATCTTTCCAGTATCTTTATCCCTTATCTACATAGATTTAGATTTTAACAAAGACTCTTTTATCTTCAAACACAGTTATCTGAAAAGAGGTGATAATATATTCTAAATTTGTGCATATATTATAACAACAAGTAATTTATAGATCGAAAAGTTTATGGGTCTAGAATATTGTGGCAAATACGAAAACTAATTTAAGAAATAATGGGATCTAGAGAGAGATTTTAGGTTCAAGTAAATTATTATTTATTTTTATAAAAAGTATTAATTTATTTATGATTTTTCGTATTTGATTTATGTAAATCTCTTTTTTTAAATATGACATAAATTAATTTAATCAAATTTTAATATGAGGATAAAAAGGTTGAAACAGTATGACGAACGTGTATTTAAGTTTACAAATGACATCTCTAAAGAAATATAGTCACAAGCCTATAATTAAAGGTGACGTTTCGGACATATGACAACAAACCTTATTAAGGTTATAAACTCAGTGCTTAAAGAAATATGATATCTCCCAATTGCAAGTATTGGGTGAGAGACTTAATTTAGATTGGATAAACTTTGATCCGATAAAAGACAAGAAGTTAACGCTTGAATAAATAACGATTATTTTGATTTTTTTATAAAAGTAATAACTATTTTTATAATTTCAATTTCAATTAATCTTAATTTTAATTTTAATATATATTGCATATTAAATAAAGAAATTAAAATTAAATTTGAATCTAAATCTGAGTTTGAAAGATTTGAAACTAAATTTGAATTTGAATCAAATATATTACATATTAAATCAAAATTAAATATCCAAATAAACTAAAACAAACAAAAATGTTGTTGTAGAATTAAAAATGCCATCTAATTATAATAACAAAACCACTTTTTTTTTTAATCTTTTCCTCCTATTCGATAATTCCAACCTATGTAAGGACCTTGTATTTATAGGACCTTTATGTATTTGTAATTTTTGTTTAATTTGGATCGAGTTGAATGTTTTAATGAGTTGTAATAATTAGAGCTTTAAACTATTTTGAGTTACTAGGATTTATAACTTTGGTTGGATTTGAAATGAATGAACTTTTATTGGGTTTTAATGTGTCGATGGGCTTTTTAAACAAGATTTTAAAATACGGGTTTTGGGGTCGGTGACCCAATGTGACATCCAGGTTTTGGGTGTTACAGCTTCAATAATCGATTCTTTCTCCTAGACATACACATTTAACCGAAACATCCTGACCAACGTCAATCTTTGGTTTTGAAATCGTTTTGGTTTAGAAATTCAACCTTAAAAAACTAAAAGAAGGTCTAAAAATTAAAAAAAAATCAATACTCCTGCTAAATTTGAGTCATTGTTGTAGCTTTTGGCTTAAAAGAAAATTAACCAAGCATGATTGTGGTAAAAACCATGCTTAGCGTTTTAAAAGAAAAACTAAAGACCAAAAAGAAGATAATTTTATTAAAAACTAAAAAGTTTGAAACAACTAGAATGAAAGATGGGAATGAGATGAGAGATGGGATTTAAGGCTTACCCCTAAGGGGTATTTATAGTCCTAAAAAATCTTAAAGGATACATCCAAAATGGAAAGATAATCCTTAAAGATAATCATAAATAAAATCAAATAAATTCCTAAAGATAATTCCTAAAAATAAATCAAATAAAATCCTTAAGATTATTTAAATAAATCCTAAAGATTATTCAAATAAAACGCTAAGGATAATTTTGAAATTTCGAATTTCAAATCGGATTTAAAATGCTCGATTTTCGTTGATGTTTATCTTCTAAAGTTGTTGACGTCATCAGTTTTAGCAATATTTCTTGATCTTATTGTTTGCACTAAAAATGAACAAAAAGGCCAAATTAACAACTTATAAAATTAATCAATAAGTAATTATTAATAAAATAATATATAATTTAAGCATTAATCGTAAACCAAGAAACAACTCGTTGTTTACGAGCACTCCAAGAGAGTAAATGATTACTAATTAAAATAGAGTATCCAGATGTTGATCGGCGGTCATCTATGTCACTACCCCAATTAGCATCAAAGAATCCTATCAAGATCATAAAAAGATACTTGGTGCTTTAAACCGAAGTTCATAGTCAATAGTGCCTTTAAGAAATTAAAAAATACGTTGATCTGCTTGTCAATGGACACCTATATGAAATTGCATATATTGAGCTACCTTATAAGTTGTATACGTCAAATCAGGTCGTGTATTGAAAAGATATTATAGTGCTTCTACCACACATCTATCTCCTTGTACATCACTACGAGAATCTCTATTGTGTCAGTTAAGTTTAGGATAGGTTATCATAGGAATAAAGACAACATTAATCTAAAGATGTAAAGTTCTTTATAAGAGACCAAGACCATATTATTTTTGGTTAAGAAATTTTTTTTCCCCAAATCTTTGAACATCAATCCCCAAGAAATAATGTAAGTTATCCAGATCTTTAACAGAGAATTAAGCATAGAGAATGTCAATAACTTGTTTAATGTGACAAGATGAGTTTCCTATGAGTAGAATGTCATCAACACAGACCATAATGTGTGTGTTTATCACGTTATAAGTGCGTATGACCAAGGAGCCATATCACAAGTGGTGGTATCACTTAAAGCATTATATTCTAACATCACAATAGCTGATTGTTCAGGATGTTGAAGTGTTTCATGAAAAATGGTACATGTAACATTGAATTACACAAGAAAAGTTTGGGTTTAAAGATTTCAGCTTTACTTCTAGTCACCATGAAATGATTGTTGCTAGTAGATAGGGGTGAAGGTGTTAATTGAGGATCAAAGGAGGTTATCATTGATAGAGATGACATGCTGAGATAATTGAAGGGTCGACTTTAATGGAAACATCTGTAGAAAATTCTGTTTTGATGAGTTTAGTTGGATTGTAGGACCAGTTGAAGAAAAGTTGCTAATTGGTGAAGTGGATGATGCATTATTGCTAAGAGATTGATCAAGAGATTATAGCAATTCTGAATTGGCATGAACCTCAGTAAGTACAGGTACATACTTGTAATGATAGGGTTGAATAATAGCCTTTGACTGATGTACTGAGTAGAGAAACACATATTTATTAAAGATCATATTTTGAGAAATAAAAATTATGCCTTCATCAACACAATAATAACCATGGTGAGTAGGAGAATAACTAAAAGATATAAAAAGTTTAGATCGAAACTCAAGCTTGCTTTTGTTCAAAGGTCGCAAATGAGGAGACATGTTGGCAAGAGTTCTAATAGGCAATCGGTTGATGAGATAAACAACACTTAGAACTATATAATACCAAAATTTAAATAGCATGATTGTCTGCACAAGTAAAATGAGAATTATTTTCATAATGTGTCGATGTTTCCTTCCCATCACACCATTTTGTTGTGAGATGTGAGGATAGGTTATATGTTTTGAATGCATGTAAGCAATGAGTCAAGAAATTTTAATTTCTTACCTCTCTCAGATTGAACGGGAACAATTGTAGTATAAAATTGGTTTTTCACCAAAACATGAAATAATTAAAATGTAGTAAAAGAATAAGATTTGGTTTTAAGCAAACAAATCCAGCAATAACGTGAGTAAAGATCCACAAATGAAATGTAATACTTGTAATCATTAGTAGTAACAAAAGCATGTCCCCATACATCAACTTCTACAAGTACAAATATTGATGAATAACGTTAGTAAAGATCCACATAGAGTGAATAAACAATAAATTCTAAAATTACATTAATAAACTTGAATAAATATACAAACTTCTTCCACAACTACTCCACAAAATAACCTAACCTTTTGGAGTAATTTAGAACATGAAATGGTGGTGGCGACTAGGATTCTAATTGGTGGAAGTGAGTTGCTTCTCGTAATCCTAGGGGTCGGTATATATAGACCAAACCTAGGTCAAAATTTCCCATAAGTAGTGGGAGTACTAATTGAAATAAAATACAACTTTATATTAAATACAAAATCTTTATTTTATTTTCTAATTTTACTCCTCTTGGACCCTTGAATTCCTGTAACATTGATCATGATTTGCCTTGATTTCCTTTGCTTTGTTTCTTCTTTAATTTGGTCCAATAGATTCAACTCTTTATTCTCTTTATATCGCACACAATATGTCTACATTGTTCTTTTACCCTGATAGTCAGATTATTGCCCTCATGAGTGTTTCACTATATCTGATCTGCATCCTTCTTCATCCAACATCTATCGATGGTATCTGATATCATTAGGCGGTCTATTCCCTGTCTAAGAGAGTAAACCTTAACCTACCTATTTTCTATCAAATATTGTATAAAAACAACATTTAAATACTTGGATACTGAAATGTAGAAAATATGTAAAATTATCTAATATAAACTTTTACGCACTTATCAGCTAGGCTTGGAGATGCGAGATCAAGTGCAATAGTACTAATAAAGGGTCGACAAAGAAAATGTTTTCTTGGGTAATAGAAGGATGACGAGTTTATGGTTGAGAGTTGTTCTTGTAGGTCTTTTAAAGGAGTGTCAAAAATGATCTAACAAGTGATCTAATTTCCTACAAACTTGATATTGGGTTCGTAAGCATCTTATATAATGACTATCGTTATATTGAGAATTATCATGTTGACGAGAGTCAACCATAGCAAAGGGTTTAGATGCACCTTTAGAAAATCTAGTGTTGTTAATTATAATAGGCATGCGAAGATGATCATCAATGCATGTTTCAAAATCAATCAATATCGACACAATACCGTTCATTGTGTAGGATTCTCAACTCAAAGATATCACAAAAACAAACGGATCATACTCTCATGGAAGGCCATTAAGAATGATGTTAATATGCTCAATAGTTAAAATAGTACGTTGTCATGAAGCAAGAAGATCATATATCTCTTTGATTTTCATGGTATACACACATTAATATATCTGCCTTCTTTATTGATCGGAGTCGATAATGCAAATACATGAGTTTGGTAGTTGAAAGTTTATAATTCAAACCAGAAATAATTTTCTAAATGATAGTAGTTGTTTCAATTCCAACAAGCTAAGAGAGAGTATATGGGCTGGTTGTAGATAGAAGCCAATAGGCTAAAGAACAGTCTTGCTTGATGAATCAGAGGTACATTGGGTTCAATATGCTTTTTCTATTACTACCAAAAACGAATCTTATAGGATGAAGAAAAGATTTATCAAGATTATCTTTAAGTACATGATCACGCATAATTAGAATCACCTGTTGTTTCTATAGGAGGAAGTTGGTGTCGTCCAATCGTATGTAATTTGTTTGTTAAAGAATTATTACTCTGAATTATCCTCTCGAATGAAGAAATCAACGGAATAAATGATGATAAATTAAAAAATACTCTGATATCCTATTGTTGAGTTGATTACACAATGAATTTGGCCAAAAGATGGTGAATTGATAATTAAAAGTTTTGTTTGGAAGATTTCTGTGAAAATAAAGAAAATGAAGAAAACAAAATTAGCTTTCACTACCTTTTGTTTAAACTTCAAAACAAGATCTACATCCACTACCTTAGCTTTCACTAAGGATTTTCTAACCAATTCACTAATGAATTCAACCTTTTTCTAGGTTCAAGAGCTAACCTTTACAACCAGTCAATTTTCTACCCAAAATTGACTTAATCATCACAAGAGATTACAAGAGATGAAAGATAGGCAAATAAGTTTCTCTCACAAGAATGATATGCCCCAATTACAGTTTTACTCTCGTCAAACTCAATCACAAAATTAATAAAAAGAAATACAAGAGTTGGGAGTCAAGAATATTCAATAGAGTGCTTGGAATTGGATTGGATTACTTGGATGTTTGCTTGTAGTTTAAATAGTTGTGGATGGTACTTGAAATATTTCATTTTATATCTACTTATTGATTTCTAACTATTGGAATTGTTTGGAATATAATTATAGACGTTAGAGCTTCATTTTTTCACCATAAATGAACTTTTACAATCTCTGGTATCGAAATACATGGTACTTATTTCGAAACAATACAAAAATAGAAAAAGACGTTGTGTATTTGTTATGGTGGTTTCGAAACCATAGGTCATGGTATTGAAACTCATAGTCTTTAAAACAGGGGATGTATCGAAACGATGTATCGATATAGTGAATAAACTAAGACCCATCGTATTGAAACTCCCTTAGGGCCGTTTCGAAATTGGTCAACTAACATTTAAAGCTCAACTGTCACCAATGATCAAAAATATTTAAATCCTATGAGAGTTGTTGGAGATTTTTCAAGGTATCAAAACGATAACTAGGCGTATCGAAAAGCCTTGTCAATTTTAAATTATTTTAGAAAATAATGCTTGGTATCGATACCTCATAAGGTTGTTTAGAAACGATCGTTGGAAGATTCATTCCAGTATCAGAACGTGTTTCTAAACTATTGTTAAAATTTAAAAAACTTGGTTATAAAGTGAAGATCGTTTCGAAACCATTTCTAGGTGTATCGAAACACCTAGAAAAACTCAAGAACATTCATCAAAATTTAAAGTGGGGTATTGATACCATTTTAGATGGTATCAAAACGCTTGGAGTAAATTTAATTAGAAAAAATATTTTGATGTTCTAGATTTGACTTTAAGTTTAATTTTTGACTTAGAGACTTAAAATTTATTTCAAAATAGTCCAATAACATATTTGTTATATCAAAATCAATTTTAATTTTACAATCTTCCTTTTTACATATAACAAAACCAAAATAAATTTTTAAGTTTGAAAACACCCCCTTAATCTTTGCATACTTTAGAAATTTTTTTTTAAAGACGTTTCTCCCCTCTTTTTGTTAGATCAAAATCAATATAGGATAAGGTATATACAATAATAAAAAAGTAAGCCAATAAAATTCAAATATACCAAAACATTAATAAAATTATTGTCCAACAATAATGTTAAAGCATATAAAATGAAATAACATAGATGCATAACTCTTAATATGAAAATATGAAATACGACTTAAACCTAAAGAAAATCATAATTAGTCCTAAAAAGCTATAGCAAAACTAGAGAAAGCTAAGAACTAGTCTTCTCCATCACCATCAACCCCATCATCCTCGTCATCCTTACCACCATCTTTATCATTATGGCTAGTTGTTGGAGCATTGTAAAGACGCTATTGATCGCAAAGGACTTCAAGAGTAAGCCTCATAGAAAGGTCTTGATTCTCGAGAATCATTAGCCTTGTGTCCATAGCATCAAAATGAGTGTTGAAGTGAGCATTATTGGAATCAAACCTATTATCCATACGAGTGCCCAAGCCTTGGAATTGTATCGTGAGAAAGGCCATCAGCTCGACATTAGGGACCACTTATTGAAGAGGTTCCAGATCAAAGGGAGAAGGAGGATAAACCTCACCACGAACCCATTCTCCGCCAATATATTGGAAATGGGAACGATTGAGAGAAGTTTCGTCTATAGGTTCTTTGATGGGCTCCATGATGTCGTAAGAGCAATCAATTCCCAAATGTACAAAGAAAGATTTGAGCACATAAACATATGAGAATGATCGAACCTAAGGAGTGTGATGGTTATAAATTTTCCATACAAAGTTGGCAAATATGATTTGAGGAAGATTTGGTTTTTGGGCTTGACAAAAACAATTAATCCAAAATCTATATACTTGACGAATCCACGAGTACTTGCCATTGGATGGACAAATCCACCATGAGATGATGAGGTGCAAAAAGCAGTCATGGACGTCAAGGTTCATAACAGAACCCGTGAAAGAGTCAAGCGGAGTTTAATCCTCAATACCTTCGTCCTCAAAACTAAAGACATCATAAAGGGTTTGAACATCTATGCGGAAAAATCTCTCCATGAGGTATGACTCGATGACGATCACCTTAGATTTGTCCTTCGAAAGAACACATGAGGAATTAGCATAAAAGATAAGGACAAAGGTTGGATAAAAATTGTCGTTGGATGAGAGGAATTTCAAAAACTTCTAATCTTGAAGAAGCTGAAGATAGCAAAATTGGAATTTCAAAGAGTTCATGAAACCTACATCCACACAACGTTCCTTCTTAAGCTTATGATTTTGAAATTGTTGGAAATTGTCAATCTTTAATTGATCATCCAAATATTTTTCGTAGACCACTTAAAGATCAGTTCAGGAAGCACGGGTAGCGGCACTCAATGAACTACCTTCCACTGTATGTTGATACTTCTTAGGTGCCATAATCTATGGATTAAAACGATTAAGGATTAGTTTTAAGAACTTAAAAAAACATATATGCTTAATAAATCTTATTCAATCCTATTGATTAATAATTCAAGGGTTTTGAAAAATTTAAAAGAACTTGAAAAACCAGTAAAAAATACGATGAAAATAATTTATATTCGAATGAAAAAAATGATTTTGAAAAAATTTTCTAGGATTTTGAAAACCCACACAATAAGAATCAAAATATGTTCAAAATCTAAATTTTAACACCCTAATAATCAACAAAATTAAGGGTTTTCAAAAATATCTTGAATATGGATTAAGATGAATTGATGGTTTTTGAAGCACCAAAATTTGATATAGTCTTAGACTTGATGATTTGATGTGGTAAAAATTGATGAAGAGAGGGGTTTATAAAAAGGGTTTTGGCTAGGATTGAGAGGAGGGGTTTAATGTGTTTTAATTTGAATGAAAATATGATTTGGGTGTTTTAGATCTAATCTACCGCTGCACGTGTCGATACGCCCTTATAGGCGTTTCGAAATAAGGTTTTTTGAAACCACTTTCAACCAGTATCGAAACCAAAGTTGTATCAAAATGCATTTTGGGCATTTCGATACCAAATAACCAGATACATCCTAAAATGATCTTGAAGAACATGTGTCGAAATTGATCTTAAATGTTTCGATACCTCTTAGCTAGCTTTGCATTTTAGGCTTATAAACTACTAGAAATGAGTCTCTAAAGTCCTTAGAAGTATGCATAAGATGTTATGACATGATTAAAATGCATGAACAAGTTCATACTCCCTTTAGCAACATGCATAGAAGCAACAAGATGCAAATTAACATAGGCATGTTTTAAATCAAGATTCAAGAATATTTTGCATAAAAAATAACACACAAAGGATCAAGTTAAGCTAGTTAGACCTAACTCTCTCCTAAGGATCCAAAAACGCTCTTTGTCTAAAAGTTTGGTAAAAATGTTCATACATTACTTCTTTCAAATTGATTTAATTCTTCTTGCATAGTCAATATCCAAAAATCATCATCTAAAGCTCTTTCAATATTCTTAGACTCTATGCATGAGATAAATATTATATGATTCATTAATCTAAGAGAAGAATGAGTAGTTACCCCCTTGGATGGATGACCCAAGATTTCATCACTCTTAAAAAACTTGAACTCTCTTGGTTAGCTCACTTCCCCTTCTTCAAGCTTTACATCTCCTAAAGCTTCGATTGAAGGATCTTATGTTTCCTCATTGATTGGAACCCCATCCACCTTTGATGCTTGTCCCTCATCAATGTTTCAATGATTACTACATCATCATCATCTGGAATGAAAAAATCAACGAAATAAGCCATGATAAATTGAAAAAAAACTCTGATACAAATTGTTGAGTTGATCACACAATGAATTTGGTCAAGACGGGTGAATTGACAATTAAAAATACTTGTTTAGAAGATTTCGGTGAAAATGAAAAAAAATAAAGAACACAAGATTTATAGTGTTTCATGCTTCAAAACAAGCTCTACATCCACTACCTTAGCTCACACTGAGGATTTTCTAACCAATTCACTAATAAATTCTACCTTTTTCTAGGTTCAAGGGTTAACCTTTACAACAAGTAAATTTTCTACCCAAAATTGACTTAATCCTCGCAAGAAATTACAAGAGATGAAAGATAGGAAAATAATTTTCTCTCACAAGAATGATATGCCCCAATTACAGATTCACACTCTCAAACTCAATCTCAAAAAAATAAAATGAAATACAAGAGTTGAGAGTCAAGAATATTCAATAGAGTGCTTGGAGTTGGATTTGATTGCTTGGATGTTTGCTTGTAGTTTAAATAGTTGTTAATGGTGATTGAAATACTTTATTTTACACCTCCTCAATGATTTCTAACCGTTGGGGTTATTGAGATTATAATTATAGACGTTGGAGTTTTATCTTCACACCACAAATGCACTTTTGCAACCTCTGGTATCGAAACATGGGGTACTTGTTTCGAAATAGTACAAAAATAGAAAGAGACGTTGTGCATTTGTTACAGAGGTTTCGAAATCATAGGTCATGGTATCAAAACTCATAGTATTCAAAACAAGGGGTGTATCGATACAGTGAGTAAGTTGTGACCCATCATATCGAAATGCCCTTGAGGCCGTTTCGAAACTAGTCAACTAACATTTAAAACTCAATTGTCACCAACAGTCAAAAACATTTAAAAGCTAAAATATTCGTTGGGGATTTTTCAAGGTATCAAAATGATGACTAGACGTATCGAAAAACTTATGAATTTAAATTACTTTAGAAAATAAGGCATGATATCGATAACTCATAAGGTTGTTTAGAAACGATTGTTGGCGGATTTATTCCAGTATTGAAACGTGTTTCTAAACTGTTGTTAAAACTTCAAAATCTTGGTTATAAAGTGAAGGTCGTTTCGAAATCATTTCTAGGTGTATCGAAATACCTGGAAAAACTCAAGAACATTCATCGAAATTTAAAGTGGGGTATTGATACCATTTTAGATGGTATCGGAACACTTGGAGTAAATTTACTTAGAAAAAAATATTTTGATATTCTTGATTTGACTTGAAGTTTAATTTTTGACTTAGGGACTTAAAATTTATCTCAAAATATTTCTTACAGATTTGTTATATCAAAATCAATTTTAGTTTTACAAATATGAAATTGAAAAAGAATGTAGAGAAAAGAAAACAACGATCCATTCTTATTCATTAATAGGTTATATATACAAAGAAGAATAAGTTTTAGTTATAACCAACTTTCCCTCCTAAATTATGATTAACCTTAACAACGAACAACCAATTATTCACCCACTTTTAGTTACAAAGACTGAGTTGTTACTCATTTGCATATTCTTTAACACATTATTTGATTCTTACTCCTTTAAAAAAATATCTGAAACTTGATGCTTACCTGCCAAGAATTATGGGAGAAATTTTTTAGGAAACTGTCAATGATGCAGATGTATATATAGTAGATCAATTATTTAAGGAAAGAAATATATATAAATACTGATCAAGAAGAAGGGAATAAAGAATGCAAAAAAATAGTTTTTTTTTGGTATACTATCAAAATAACATATTGTACATGATATGCTCGTTGATTAACCGTTCAAGGAAAAGAAAAATAAAAACTGATCAAACTATTATTAACTTTAAAAGTTGAAATATATATTTAAAGTATGAGAAGAAGAGAAAAAAGAGAAGAAATCAAATCAAGTAAAATAGTTATACTTTGTCAAGTTTTAAATTTAAAAAAAAAAAAATTAAAGTAGAATGAGGAAGAAAAAAAGTAGGATGAATGTTAGACTATAGAATAATTAGTAAAAAATTAAGTGTAATTAGTTAGTATATTTTTATAAATTTGTTAGTATTGGTGTATTGGTTATTCACTCCAATCATATTCATTTTGAATAAAAAAGATATACCTAGCTTTTCTCTTAATTTTCTTATCTCTTTAAACCTAACTACCCATAACTTTCATTTTGCAGACTTATTGTACGACTTACTGAATGAGTTTTGTTCATATCTAAAATATTTAAATATTTTAAATCTATATTTGTTGAAATACACTGAACTTTTTAACTCAAACTTGAAACCTTTTACCCTTTTAGATACCTTTGATAAGCCACACTTGAATTAGTACTTAGAAGATTGACACATTCATGTTTACCTTTTTGTTTTAATGTTTCTATTCATCATATTGGTTTCATTTGTGTACATTAACATATATTTTGATATTGTGTTCTTTACTAATTTGGCAATGTGACATTATTTTGTAACAAAAAATTTTAACTTAGATTTGGATTAAATATTTGGTATTATGTATATTCTTGATTTATAATTATTGTTTGTCTTGAGATTTTATTTTACAAATTACTATATTAAAAGATTGTCTATGTTAGGACCTTCTGAAATTAGGTGCAACGCATAAGCAGGTCTAAGAGATTACAAAGAACTTGGGTGAATGAGGCTCGAAGGTTATGATTCACCACGTCATCTATGGTTAAAGCAATCAGAATCATTCATCTTTAAATAATTACCTAATAAATACTCATATAGAAAAAAAAATAATGATTCACCTTAAAAAAATAACATAAACAGTTCTGATTGTTTGGGATATGAATGACATGATAAATAGGTTTTACCTAATAATTTTTCATATTAGAGGGACACTTGGCATATCAAATCTTTATCCAGAATATTCGTGCGTTTTAAGATTAGTACTTTTCTTAAAGCCATATCGAATCTTTATCCGTGTAACGATCATCTTTTAGACTTTGACGTCTTTATTTATTGTTTGTTACAGCTTTACTTTGTTTTATCTTTGCTATCTTTAAATTTATCTATCTTATTGTTTATATCAATATTTGTTTGCAATAATATTTTTATATTTCTGCAATAAAAGTGTGCAGGTAGATTCTATGTAAATAGGATTTATTTTCTCTAATAAAATATGTTGGGTAAAAAATATGTCGGGTAGATCATAAATCCCAGAATATTTTAAATTTGATCCAAATTCCTAAAACTTTTTCAAACATTATTTCCCAGTTACAACCTCCACTTAAAAAAAGGTTTTGAAGCAGAGACTCAGAGAATATAATTTAACAAAATAACAACTGAGCACCCCACACTCGCGGATGCTGTCTTATTTTAGGTTGGGACCGTATTTATCTTAAATTTTTTTAAATTTATATATTTATTTTTAATATTTTTTAATTTTTTTTATAAATTAATTTTTTAAATCTTTATAATATTTAAGGTTTGTATTCACCGTAAAATTTCGAAAATTTATATATACACACCTAAAAAAAAACTTATGTTTCTGTCACTGGCATCGCTTGAACTTGAAAACGTAACAACTACCAATACATTTCATCCCATGATATTGTTGAGCACCGAAGTTTGTTGTTTTTTGTTTATTTAAACTAACAAGGCCTTGTAAGCTGGATTTGGTAAAACAATGGCTGCAACTTTGTTTCAGATACCTTCATCAGTTGTTTTCCCAGTCACAGGAACCCAATTTTCAGCTTCCATCTCTAAGTATGTTTCAATAGAATCGTTGCATTGTTTACACTGTAATCACCATTTCAGAAGCAAAGTAAGTAAGCAAAGCAAGGGACTTTTAGAAGCTAAAGGTACAATGACAGATTGTATCCAAAGTGTTTCAAAGTCTACTGAGAACAAGAAGAAGCTGAGGATATTGGTTGCTGGGGGTGGTATAGGGGGCTTGGTTTTTGCATTGGCTGCAGAAAGGAAAGGTTTTGACGTGGTGGTGTTTGAGAAGGATTTGAGTGCTATAAGAGGCGAGGGAAAATATAGGGGTCCAATTCAGATTCAAAGCAATGCATTAGCTGCTTTAGAGGCTATTGATATGGAAGTTGCTGAGGAAATTATGGAGGCTGGTTGCATCACTGGAAACAGAATCAATGGATTGGTTGATGGGGTTTCCGGAACTTGGTGAGTTTTCAATGTTTCTTGCTTGCTGTAAGTTTTCCCTTTCCCTGCCACTGATAAAACTATTCAGAGATTAGAACCCGGAAAATAGAAAATTACTAGGAGAAACACTGTTGAAAAACCTCAATACTAAAGAAATTTTAGTGAACTCCTGTTGTTGCTTTCGTCTGACAATGCAATCACACTTAATGATGCTTGGATAAAACAGGTACATCAAGTTTGATATTTTCACCTCAGTTGCAGAAAGGGGGCTTCCAATTACAAGAGTAATTAGTAGGATGACTTTGCAAGAGATCCTGGCTCGTGCGGTCGGCCAAGACATAATTTTTAATCAGAGTAATGTTGTTGATTTTGAAGATGATGGAAATAAGGTAATATGAGTTGCTCATAGCTTAATCCTTAACAATCAAATTGCAATGTTATATTTATAGTTCTTTTATTGTTAAGCAAACTGGTTTTACTGTTGATTTAAAAGTTCAGGTCACTGTTGTTCTAGACAATGGAAAGCGTTATGAAGGAGATCTTCTGGTTGGAGCTGATGGAATACGGTCGAAGGTGCGATTTTATTTAATCTATTTATACGTGCAAAATATAATCTGTATGTTTAGATGCTAGACTGTTAGCAACCTGGTCTTAAGCTTGATTTGAGAATGTCCCCTTGAAAATTGATTATCTTACATGGGAATTTCTTTCCAGGTGAGGACCAATTTATTTGGGCCAACGTATGTTGTTTACTCAGGCTACACTTGCTATACTGGTATTGTAGACTTTGTCCCTGCCGATATTGAATCGGTTGGGTATGTTCTACTCCCTTCGTCCCATTTAATATGTCCAATATTGACTTTAGATTTTTCTTTGCATAATACCATTAGAATGCATTGGGGTTCTGATACTTGTAGTTGCTTATATTGAAATTTCACCCATGAAGGTACCGTATATTTCTGGGACACAAGCAGTACTTTGTTTCCGTAGATGTTGGAGCTGGAAAGATGCAGTGGTATGCATTTCACAAGGAACCACATGGTGGTGTGGATACCGAAGGTAGATAATCTAGTATGTTTATTTTGTATGTAAGCCAACAACAACTTTAAAAGAGGCTTCAGTTTCTAGCTTCCTTTTTTCATCCTTTTGCAGGTAAAAAGGAACGACTACTTAAAATATTTGACGGTTGGTGCGATAATGTGATCGATTTGTTACTTGCTACTGATGAAGATGTGATTCTTCACCGTGACATATATGACCTAACTCCCTCCCTAACATGGGGAAGGGGTCGTGTAACCTTGCTCGGTGATTCTATCCATGCAATGCAGCCAAATATGGGTCAAGGGGGGTGTATGGCTATTGAGGTACGAGTAGAAATCTCAAGCCACTTTAGCATTCTTTTTACTATGTCTCTTGTTAAATAATCTTAAATAATTGAATTATAAACCTTAACTTTAATTTTCTACACTTAAACCCTATATCTTAACAAATACATCCTACCTCTAACTTTTTGAACCCTAAACCCTAACATTGAACTCACTAATTTAAAGTGAAAGCATTAATGGAGGCACAATTAGGAGGTAGACAATTTGCACCTTGAGGTATGACTTGAAAACCCAATGCGTTGTCAAGCAAGTAAGAAAAAAAAACACATTGTGCGGAGTTCTTTCTTCCCAAAACTTAAACATTGCCCAAGTGAATATGATGTTCTAAGCACGTTGGTAGTGTAGTTAGTAGTATCTTTTATGTTTTCTGAACAATAAGAAAGATCTCGGGTTATCCTAGAGATCCAATGCCGAAAGCACATCTTTTTTCCCTTCAACTTTGTAGGATAGTTACCAATTAGCATTGGAACTTGACAAGGCATGGAATCGAACTGTCGAGTCAGGGGGTGCTGTTGATGTTGCATCTTTTTTAAGAAGGTATGATTGCATTAGACAAGGGTTCGAAACATATTGTACAATCAATGGACATTTTTTTGCCTTTCTTCAACCCAAAGCTGTCTAATGAATTCACAGGTATGAGAGAACTAGAAGACTCAGAGTTGCGATAATCCACGGAATGGCAAGAATGGCTGCAAGCATGACTTCAGCCTATAAGGGTTTTCTAGGTGTAGGGCTAGGTCCATTGTCTGTAAGAATCCATCTTTAGAGAGTAATGATCTAAAGTTAATAATTATGCAAAATCTGCATGCAAATTCACCGTGGTATCCGACATTTTTTTCAGTTTTTGACAAAATTTCGGATCCCGCATCCTGGAACGGTTGGTGCAAGATTTTTTATCGACTTGTCAATATCCTTAATGCTCAATTGGGTTTTATGCGGTAACAGGTTAGACCTTGACATGAATGTTTTGTCTTCTTATACCTTGACTTCCAAGCTTTTTTGATTATGGAACATCATGATTAGAATAGTTCACTCTTTTGACTATGAATGCTCTTAGGACAAGTCTAAAAACGAATCCATATGTTTGCAGTTCAGAACTGGAAGGAAGACCCTTAAGTTGCAGACTTTCAGACAAGGTATGTCACTTTCATCCTACCACTTCTCCATAAATGGCTCTGTGAGATGTTTGAAACATCTGTGAAGTCAATTTTTCAGGCAAGTGACCAGTTCCGGACATGGTTCGAAGATAATGATGCATTGGAGCGGACTATTAATGGAGAGTGCGTATCATATCCATGGTTCTTTATATGTGAATTCAATCATATTTTGAGATGTTATATTAAACAGTACAGGCTCTTATATTTCTACTCTTTTCTGTTTTGCAGCTGGTTCTTGTTGCCAGTCGGAAACGAAGCAGTACCCTCACAACTTACTTGTTTAAGAAGGGATGAGAAAAAACCTTTCCTGATTGGGTATGTATTTGCTCCGAATAGGTTTGCTGTATATGACCTTGTTCCTGCATACGATGGCTTTTCTAATAGAATTTTACGTCTGCCAATGCGAAATGGTCTTTGCAGGAGTGAACATAAGGCTAAATTTCCAGAAACATCAATCGTGATACCTTCAAAGCAGGTATCCAAAATGCACGCTCAAATCACCTATAAAGATGGTGCGTTCGTCATAGTTGATTTGCAGAGCGAGCATGGGACCTTTATCAAGTAAGTCAATGAGCAGCAAAGAAAAATATTTATATATTTATTTATGCGTCTTAAGTTTCCTGGGATTGCTCTAAAACAAACTCTGGATGTTCCAGACATGGAGGAAGAAGATTTAGGGTACCCCCAAACGTTTCCACTCCTCTCCGTCCTTCCGATGTCATTGAGTTTGGTTCCGATAAGAAGGTAATAAATAACTTTCTCCAACAATTTTCACTCGACTTGAACCTTGTCTTACATTCCGAGCAATACTCAGGCAGCTCTCCGGGTAAAGGTGATGAGATCACATCCCAAGATGGCTGAGAAAGAAGGTGGTTCAATTCTTCAGGCAGTCTGAAAAATTCAAAAAACTATGATTTGTCGAAATCGTAACATTGTACGTACTTCATTTACATGGTGGAGTGATTGAAATCAACTACATATATTTTTTTCTCTTTGCATTTTCACATAATATTGTGACTAGATCATCAAGCATATGCATGCAGTGTGCACATGTTGTCGTTTCCACTTGGAAGAAATAAGGGTCCAACACGTGAAATGCTGAAAGCGGGTGAATGGCGGTGGTGGTTAACCTAATAAATGACCCGACCGGTTATTAACCTAAACTAATATCAACATAATATTTATATAAATAAATTATATAACATACTTATATTATATTTTTAACATAAATATTTATATTATACATATTAATATTTACATAAATAATTTATATAACATACTTATATTATATACTTCATATTTATATTTATAACATACTTATAACATAATTAGTATTTACTTTATAATTTATATAACATATTAATATTTACATAAATAATTTATATAACATACTTATATCATATACTTAATATTTATATTTATATTTATAACACTTATTATAAATATTTAATAATCTTATATTTTAAATACTTATTAATTTTAGATTATATAATAAAAAATATTACATTATACTTATTAATATAAATTTACACTTTAAATTAATATACATGCCATTATTAATTTTGTTGTATTAAAAACTATAATTGTTATTTATAAACTTAATACTTAATAAAATTTCACATATTTTGAATCCAAGCTAAAAACGTAAGTAACTTAAGTCTAAATTTTACATAATTCAGTCTTGTACGTTGATATACATAAAAATTATAAATTTAAATATCAAATATTCATAAATAAATTATTTTAATTTGCTAAAACTCAGATTATATAACTTTAAATAAATACATTGCTAAAAACTCAGATTATACACTTCATATTATAATTTTAAATAGCACTTGTCAATTACTCGATTGTGAGTTATGATTGTTCTATTATTAAATAATGGATAACTTACAAATGAAACTTAATAAAATTTAATAAAGGTTACAAATATACATCATAGACAAAATACAAAAGGTGTACAACTTAAAGTTTTTATGTATAAAATTTCAGCTCTCAGATCTTATAGAAAAAGTTTTATAATTTTATATTCAAATACTTTGTTACAAGAATTATCATCATCGAGCATTAAAAAAATTTAAAGGCTACCAATAATGTTAAATTATGGATAACTTCTTACCTAAGAAATCAACATAAATTAACTAAGGTAACTAATTAGATAACAAAAATATCAACTATATATCACCAACAGAAAACAACTAACAGTAGACAGCAAGCAGCAGCGGACAACAATAAGCAGTCAAGAGTCAGTAAATCAACAATCAGCAACCACAGTAACTTTAATCTAATAATTCATTCTATAAGCATCAAATAATTTAATGTATAAGCATTCACAAATTTTAACTAAAACTATAAGTTATAATCTGACCAAGCTATAAATAACAATACATAAGCATTCACAGATGATAACTATAAATATTCACATGTATAAGCAGTAAAGAACATACTTAAATCAATCTATAATCTATAATTTATAAGCTATAAGTTTTAAGACAATACATGCTTAAACCATTAAGACATAGGATATTAAATCAACATGCGAAACAAATAATATAACAAAAAATTCAATTTATAAGCATTAAAGTAGAATACATAATTTTGCATTACGCTGAAACAGCTAATAGACCCCATTATATAATACCATTAAGCTCCACACATGCTCTGAAATAGATTGTAAAAGCAAATTATATATAAACTATCTTATAAAAATTAATAAATATTAAAAAAATAAAGGTTTTACTTTTAAATGAAATTCAATCTTCATTAAAACTTAGAATTGAAGATTCTTGCACAACAGTAAGATAATCTTCATTCTTTTCTTTCGGTTCAAAATCATACAACCAATTACGAGTTATTATAAAAATTTTAACACTTTTGAGTAAAAGTTTAGCCCTCAATTTGTTCAAAATTCTTCTCCCCTTACTAAATGAAGTATCAGAAGCAACAAAGGTGATTATAATTGCTAAAACATCTCTCGCCTTCTGCGAAAGAATAAGAAATAAAATAACTTATATTTTTCAATACTCTAAAATATCAAATTGACTATCTTCAGTATGAGGGAGAAAGGAAAGACTTATGTATGAGTCAACATCAGGTTTTCCATTTTTTGAAGTAGCTAAATTGGTATCACGTTCTAACATGAAAGTATATAAACATTCAATACATAAACATTAAATTAAAAGTTGGCAAAATCTTAATAAAATAGAAACATAGTTGAACTTTAAGCAAATAAAATTCATCTGAAACATATTGGACATTTTAAATTTTATAGGTCAATTAAAACTTGACGCACTTGTACTTTAGGAAGAGTTAATTTGAACAGAGGAATTAGCAGAGGAACAAATGAAAAACTTTAAATAATATATATAAATTAACAGACTCATTGTAAACAAAACTTACCCTTCTTTCAACCTAATCCTCAACATAGAGGACACCATACAACTCTTTCAGAAATAATTTATATCTGGGATCAAGTAAAACAACAAAGGAGAGAATATTTGAGTGATCAGACTAATATTTCTCATACAATTCAAGCATGTGTGCTGTTATTTTAGAAACTCTCTCACAAGGATCATTATGAGCATCACAAAAGAACTTCTCTATGTCAACAATATTAGCCAGGTACAAATTAACTGTAGGATACTTGAAACCAAAAAATAGATTAATAATTTAAAAAAAGACTTAAGAAAATCATATATTAATTGAGTAGTTTTTCATTCATTATCAGTTATTATATCCAAGTCATTTTCCATGTTAACAAATAAGTTTATAGTTAACCTAGCTTCAAGTGCCCTACAAAGCATTAAATAAGTAGAGTTGCATCGAGTAGGTACATTCAAAGTAACTTATCCGAAAAAGAAAACCATAGTATTTCACAGTCAACTCAAAGCTACAAAGTCTAAAATCAGAAGAGTCAATAAACTTAACAATTTCTCGCAATTTAATAATAGAAGAGTCAATTACCTTCAAACCTTTTTGAGCTATCAATTTTAATGTATAGGCAACATATCCTATATGAAAATATTTACCACAACATGGGAGGGAAGAAATGACATGCAAATCATCTTTCAAACGCTTAACCATTTAGTCATTGACGAAAGCATTATTCAGAGTGATGGTAAAAACTTTCTTCTCAAGACCTCACTCACATGATAATTTCTTCACAAACTTATAAATACTCACTATCATGGTGTGGGGAAAAACGTCGAAAATTCAAAATTTTCGATTGAAGTTTCCAGTTATTATCAATATAATGAGCAATAAGAGCATAATAAAAACGAGATGTGCAAGCAGACCATCCATCACATGTAAAGCAGATACAACTTGAAACAGAATGCAATGAATCAAGCAACAATTTTTTATGTGTTACATGCTTTAACATGCAATGTTTAATAATATTATACCTAGAAATATCTTTAACAGTTGGATATAGATACTGATGCAAAACCTTAGTTTATCATGCTCAACTACACTTAAAGCATAACAATGATAGAGAATGGCCTCGACAAATAATTCGCAATACCGTTTTTGATCAAAAAAAAATTTTTATACTATTACAAATATTAGTAGCAAGAAAGTCCTTATAAGCTTGGCATTTTTCAATATGCCTTTTTGGATTAGAGGTACCAACAAAAGAACTAGTTTTATTTTTTTTTTTTTTGATTTTACAATACTTGCATTGGGTATAAATACCTTTTAAAGCTTAATGAATGAGTAATGATCCCAAATATGAGAAGTTCTTCTCCTCAACTCATTTGAATTTGTACTTACAGCCTTCCTTTTAGTTCTGTGAACAATTTCAGAAACTCCCTCATGTGCATCCCCTTAAAACAAGAAAATAAAGTGTATTGAAACCAAAGAAAATATAAGAAAATATTAAATACTAAGATATAAAAGAAAGGAACATACCCCTTTCATAGTGTGGGTCACTTAACTCATTTAGACCTCTGTCACCAGGTCCAGGATAGTCTAACTTATAGGAAAACCCATCCATATTACTTAAAAAGAATATACATTTTGTTAGATAATAAATAAATTAGAATAGAAAATAATACAAAGAATAATTAAACATGAATGTAATAATAAAAAATGGAACATACAACCATTTTTTACAAAACATATATATAACTAAATTACAGACAGACAACCAAATAATAAACAAACCCTAAAGAATGATTTAATCCTTGTACTTGACATTATTAAATTAGTCCATGAGGTCCTTTAGAAACCTCCTTTAACACATATAGCATCGCAAATTGGATAGTCCAACCCATATACTTAGATTAATCTATTCAAACAAATAACAAAGAACCAAACAAACAAATAACAGAGAGCCAATCACCATTTTCAAATCAAACAATACAAAGAGAACCTAAACCCTAATATATAATGCATTTTCAAAGAACATAGGATGAACAAAAAAGTCAAAATAATGATAAATACATAGGAGAAAATATAATAAAATCTACTGATAAACAAATAACAAAAAAAACCTAAAGAATGATTTAATCCTTATACTTGGCATTATTAAACCAGTCTATGAGGTCCTTTAAAAACTTCCTTTGACACCAATAGCATCACAAGTTGGATAGTCCAAACCATATACTCAGATTAAACCATTTAGAAAAATAATAGAGAACCAACCAACCAAATAACAGAGAATCAACCACAATTTTTAGAACAAAAAATATAGAAAGAACATAAATCCTAATATATGAAGCATTTTCAAAGAACATGGGATGAACAGAAAAGTCAAAACAGTGATAAATATACAGGAGAAAATAGAATAAAATATACTGATAAACAAAGCAAACAAAACCTAAAAAATGATTTTAATTCTTGTATTTGGCATCGTTAAATTAATCTATGAGGTCCTTTTGAAATCTTCTTTGATGTCAATAGCATCGCAGGTCGAGTAGTCCAGCCCATATACTCAGATTAAACCATTCAGACAAAAATAAAAGAGAATAAAACACTCAAATAGCAGGAAACCAACAAACCCTAAATATAATAACTATATACAAAGCAGAAAATAGAACAATGATAATATGAAGAGATAAGTATCTGATACAATAGAACCATGAACAGAACAATAAGTACCTAAACACAAAATACAAAGCAGAAAATATAATAAGAACTTACAAAAATAAGACGAAAGAAATAAATATACAAGGAACTTACAAAACTTACAAAACACATTCAGATCTAACAATGATAAATCTAAAAAAATAATTAATATCTAAAAGTATATAAAAATAAGAGAATAGAAATATAATGAATTTGAGATATAATGTGAATAGTTAAAAATAAATATTTATTAGAGCTTATCACCACATCGAGCCAAAATGTTTTGATAAAATCATCAATTTCATTCATGTGCGGGATTGTTGAAAAATAGTGAGCAATGACCATCTTTGAGGTGTATTTTGGAAGTATAAAGATGAGAATTCGAATAAGGAAATTATAGATTCCTATTCTACTCCGCAAGATCTTTATAGCGATATCTCATATGATCAAAATTGTTGAGTGATGAATGAGAAATTGATGCTCAAAGTAGGAAGGTCAAGAGTAAAATAAGGAATGAAGAACCCCTAATCCCATATTAATAGGATAAATAAAGTGAGAGGTGCTTATATACACCTATCCACATAGAGGTTATTGAATGACCTCGGATGATTTTGTGCCTCGTGCGCAAGAGGGATGCGAATCTAATCTCATTCAAGTTATGGGGCACCCGCACGACGTGAGTGACGTGAATGTACGGATCGGTCGGGCCTTTCCTGGGCACACGGATATTTTACATGTTGCGAATATTTTTCCTTAATTTATTTTTAATTTTAATATCCAAGAAGAGTTTATATTTAGATAAAATACGAATTAAAGGAGAAGTTGAACTTCCTTTGAACTCCGAGTATTATTTAGATAATGGGAAGATAATAGCTATTATTAGTTTAAAATTCGAATTTTAATTCAATTTTAAATATCAGATAATGCCCATTATCCCTTAAAATTTGAATTTTGATTTCAAACTACTCATTGTTATCCTAATTTTTCCTTATAAATATGAGTTGATCTCTCAGTCTTCTGGTGATTGGTAAAGGCAGATAAGGCTCAGGACCTCTACAATCGTGTTGTTGTTGTAGGTCCTCTTGTTGTTGTATCTTGGGAGACAGACTACCATGAAAAATCTAGCACCTCAGGAGTGGCAGAAAATTTATCTTAAGGAAATTATGCTCATGCAGGCCTCAACATGATTCTTACTTATCGTTTTCAAAATCAGTTTGATCGAAAATATTTTTGTTTGATTTATTTTTCTTTTTTCATGAAATAATAATATTTTATTTGAAATTATTATTATTTATTTTCTTGGATTAACACCATATTTCTAACAGAATGGACCTTTGTTGAATTTAAATGTGTTAAATGAGCTTTTAAAGTGAAATTTTATAACACGAGTTTTGGGTCGGAGGTCTAATATAACAACTGAATCGAGAATGTTACAAACCAAATATATAATTATACCTTTTTATAACTGTCAGGTTATCCTTCAATTATGTTTTATTGATAAGTAACTACATCAAAACCATTTTAATAGTTATGTATTATTTTAAAAATTAAAAATATAATAATCAAATCAGTATCGTACTATAATATAATTTATCTTATTTAATTATAGATGTATACATATCGATGATATAAATAATTATATTCGTAAAGTTTGGATTTTTTTTAAAGAAGATGTCTTATGTATAAGGGCTTTCTTGTAATTTTCTTTTACTTTTTAAAATAATAATACAACATAATAAAAATTTATAAATATTTATATGTTTTCTGTTCAGTAATCTTTAAATTCTTTTAAAAATATATTTTTAATAAGCTAAATCAATACAACTAAGAAAATGAGTTTTACATTTATATTTCAGTTTCTATGTATTTATATATGATTTTGAAAACTAATCTATATTAAGAAAATAACATATTAGAGTTATTTTCGTTTCTCAATAAATTTATTTTTTCATCATTATAAATACAAGGATGAATGGTGATAGATAGAAGACCACAAGACTAACTTGTAGTGTTAAAATATAAGGTAAACTACCCCAGTGATCATCCAACTACTTGTGAATATTTATTTTTGTCATCTAACTAAAAAACTCGTCAATCTGACCACCCAACTTTGAAACTCTATTTATTTATTGCATAGCATATTCACATGTGTTATTAAATGATTAATATGTCAGTAAAACAATGTTAAAGGAATTATAAATTTTTAAATCGATTAATATTTAAATTAAAATATTAAAATATTTAATAAATAAATCAAAATATTTAAAATTTTAATATTGAATATTTGAATATTAAATATTTAAATATTTTTATTTAATACCATGCAAATTAAAAATATTTGAATATTCGAATTAATATTTTAAAATATTTAATATTTGAATTAATGTATTCGTTTATTTAATATTCAAATTAAACTTATTAAATATTTTAATTAAAATATTAAAATTTTAATTATTTTTATTAGAATCAATATATTCTAACATATTTTAATTATATTATTTAAGATTTGAATATTCATATATTTTAATTATAATATTTAAGATTTGAATATTAATCGAATAGAAATTCTATTAATTCCTTTAATAATATTTAGATTTTTCTAAAATAAAAACGTTTAATAACATATTTTTAGACCTTTTATCCTAAAAATTGTCTTGTCCCTTAGCTTAATGACACGTGACATCAATCGATTAGGTGATTATTTTTATTTTTTAATTTAAATTTAAGATTAAATTAAAGTAATAAATAAATTAGAAGGATTAAATGTACAATTTTATAGATTTTAATTAACGTCTACGTCACACCATTAACTGTCACGTCATTACTGTTAACTTTTTGTTAAAATTTAACGGCAGTAACTCAAATAGGTAGAGTTTCAAAGTTGAGTGGTCTGATTGACGAATTCTTTAGTTAGGTGACCAAAATAGGTATCCCCAAATAGTTGGGTGGTCACTCGGGTAGTTTACCCTAAAATATATTTTTTTTTACAGTCGTATGTTCATAAACTTTATTTCATAAATATTTTTTCTTTTATCCCAGTTAAATTATTATATAATGATTTTCTACATAATTTTAGAAAAAAAATTGTAAGAAATATGATAAAAAAATTATTTTTTTTTATTTTTTGAGTAATTAAAATAATGGATAAAAATATATTTAAATAATTATTGATTTTATTATTATTATTATTATTATTATATCTCAACTAATAAATATTTATTTTGAAAATAAGTAATGAAGCACACAATGATCATCTTTAATAATCTCCTTGAAGCGGCCCCACTTCACTCTTACATAGGTGACTTATGTTGCTCGGCACACCGAAGCACACAATGATCATTAAAAGCTTTTGCTTAATCTTTACCACATTTTTTTTAACTATTCACATTATAGGAATGGAGTTGGGAGAGAAACCCCCACAATAACCACACAAGTCTATGCAATTAGGTTGTCCCTTTGAACCTAGATCTTGGGATCTTCAATCAACTAGGTAGGGTTTTTCCTTCATATAGTGCCTTTATTTTTTATGGGCTTTAGTCACATTCCTTTAGATATTTTTTAAATTGATCTCAATATAACCCTTAGGTTAGTGAATCCACAATGTTATCCTTTGATTTTTTTTTCAAATCAATAGGGATAACTCGATTTGAGATCAGTTATCTAACGGTATTAAAGTGATGAACCATACATATAAAATTACCGTTGCTCATAAAACTATGTGCTCTACCAGTAAACATTGTTGGCACATGCTCAGGTTATTCATGAGTATCCTCCAAGACAATTTATTTGACTTTTTCCAGAGTTATCTGGATCTCAAACTTATATTCTATTTGAATCTGGTCGTAAATGTTTATCTTGAGAAACCACATAACATACCTTATTCATTCGATGTGAATATGTTCACTTATATCGAAGAATCTTTATGGAATAATGCTTTACAATTTTGAGTATCTTTGAGATATCTCAAAATTCTCATAATTATTATCCAAAGTTTAACTTTGAATTATTTTGTAAATCTGCTTAAACTGCTCACAGTAAAAGCACTACCTTGTCAAATACAATTCACTTAGATTGTATATAAAATTTGCACATTCCATTTCAACAAGTGCTGACTCTTATTTATTTAGAGTTCTTGCTATAACGGAAACACCCTGACCAAACCTTTTCTTTTTTTCATATAGTGTGACTTTGTGAATATGAGACCTTCAAGTGATTGTTTGATTTGGATACCCAGAATAAAATCTATCAATCTCATTTTTTCATATCAATCTTGAATTGGTAGGTCTTTGGTATATTTACCATTTCATTGTACGTCATCAACATAGGATTATATATCCTAGTATGTTTGACATATCATCATTTGTCACACTTACATGTCATCACGAAAAGATCTTAATTTCAACCGTTTTTTGATCATATGGATTATTTTCCATAGTTCGTTTTATGAAACTTGGATCAACTTGTCTAGGAAGTACATTTTTAAAGAATGGGTCATTCTTTTCCATAGTTTGTAGCTTGAATTCATTTTTAATTTTCAATATATTTGCTCTAGTAATATTTTTATAGTAATATTTGGTTAGCAAAATATGATAATCATATTTACCTCATCCTATCTAGCACTAGAAGGATTCTCTTTTGACCAAGTTTATCATTATCAAATTTACAACATCTTTGTTGTTATATTCTGAAATTCTTTCTCATGAATTCTACTGATTGTGTCACATAATCATAATCAAAATATTATAAATTTTGTTAAACATAAAAAATTTAATCAAAGACTAAAAATCAGAAACAAAATTATAATTTCCAACTTTTGTTAAATGGTAGAATTTTAGTAAACTAAAACCCTAAAACAAAAGTTTACACGATTTTAATAAAAATAATAAAGTAAATAGTACACCAGGTACGTAACTTATTATAAGAGAGGTGGGGCACTAGGAACACTTAAGAATCAAGTCTTTTCAAAGAACCAAGCCTAGACATGCACTTTTAAATTTTCTTTCAATCACTCGTTTATGGAAGTTGTTGAAATCATTCAAGTATGAGTGATCAATTAAGTCACTACCTTTGATTCACTAAGAATTTCTTAGCACCAACATCTTTCATTTATGGTCCAATGACCCTCATAATTCATAAGTCAATTTTAAACACTGTTTATTTCAAAACATACATAAGAATAGGCTTTAAGAATTTTAACTTAGAGAATAACTTTCTTCTATGCTTTGATTCAAGACCTTGGTCTAATCAAACGTTGTAGAATTAGTAATCAATGTTACTTCTATTAATAAATTCTGTTAAAACAGATTTGTTCACTTTGTTTAAAAATGAGATCATGTAAATCCGTTATAACAAAATTACTTACTGCATCTCAATTTCCAAACTTCATATGAAATAAATTCACTAATTTATTTTTAAATTAGAATCATGAAAGATTCTCAAAAAAATAAATCTAATAATTTATTTTCCTTCAAAAATTAGAATCAACACAAGATTTTGTCAAAGAAATAAATTCACTAATTTATTTCTCTTAAATAATGGGATTAGTGGCACTAAAACCCAAACATAAATATCAAAGTAACTTAATTCTTCGAAATGAATTAATCATTTGTTTTAAATTTATTTGATTGTCATTTGGAAGGTCAAGTAAATCCGTTAAAATGATAGAAAATAATTCTCAAAACGAATTTTTTACAAGATCTTTATTTCCAAAATAATCAACATGTTCTTTGTGTTTACACTTTCTTAAGAAAAACTATTAGTTAAAATAATAATCCAAAGTGTTTCCAAATATAAATAATAATTATCTCAATAATTATTATTTCACATAAAAGGATATTCATTTTCATGCCATACAACCTTAAGGTCTAGATCATTTTCAGAATAAGCGAACTTGCTTTAATCGTAATAATATAAAATGTTATTATCAAACTAATATCATAATTTATGATATTATAATTACCATAATACATGCACACATGTATTTATTAAATCATTAAGAAATATAACCTTAATGAAATATTCGTATATATGGTATTATCACAAAGCGACTGATGCGTGTCAAATATGCGCAATTAGTGCAAGTGAGCACGTCGCAAGTAATAAGTGATAAGTATTGTCGAGTTATCGTCTCTTCAGAGATTGGTATACTTAATATGCTTCCTTTGATCTTCATGCTCTGTAAAACAAAAGTAAAAACTCAAGTAAATTTGGGTGTTGATAAAACTAAATAAAATAATTAAAGGAAATTAAGTAGGATGACATCAAATTTGAGAAAGAGGGCAAGATCCAGTTGTTTTTATAGTGGATTTGATTGATCTATTTCTGTCCAATATAATTGTACTGCACTGCCTCGGCAATACTGTAGATTACTATCTTCGGCAGCGATAGTGTTCTCTGCTGCGGCAATCCTTTACTCTTGGGCAGATTTACCAAAGTTCAGTAAAGTATTCTTTAATGGCTCCGCTTATCCCTAAGTCGAAACACTGTTGATGGTCAGTCCTTGATGATATCTCCCCGGCATTAATCAATTATAACCAACAACCAATCTCACACTTCTTTTAGCCGCTGAAACTTCAACCTATCCCTAGGACGAGTTAATATCCTCCAATCAAGCTGAATACCGTACTTACTCCTTTCGTGAGTCTAACTCTCCCGAGTCTAGTCAAATAGATTACTTACAAACTTCCCTCCCGAGCTTGGATGCAAGAACAAAGAATGGCAAAGAGTAAGCAAACTTTGATATTTTATTGCATTGAAACAAGAAAACAAGATACAATCTCCTCTCACTAATACTCAACAACTTTCACCTAAACCCTAAGAAAGCTTAGAACATGATGGGAAGAATTGTTCCTAGGGTAAACTCTCTCAAAATTGGCTCTCCTAGTCCCTTAGACGGCTATGAATTATATAGGTTTGGCCTAGGGCAAACCTTTCCTAAATAGAGTACAGCTTGGAGTAGGGAACAAGTTATGTGCATAGGTTACATATTTCCAAGTTTAATTCTTCTAGAAGGCTTTTTCCCGCGTGGCCTTGTCCTTGGTCTTTTGATGTGTTGTTCACCTCCGATCCTTAGGCTTCTTGTCCAACAATATTCTCCTTATTTTTCTCCTTAGTTTGCCTACCATGTTGCTTTTTATCCTCTACTGCCTCGGCATCAGGTTCTGCCTCGGCCTCATTCTGTTTCCTCGACAATACTTGTTCCTGCACATATATGAAAATGCAGTAAAGTACGCCTTTTATACAAATATCATCTTTAATAGTATCATCCCTAAATATATTACATTAAGTACATGCATTGGTTCAAGTAGGTGTAAATTTGATGATAAGTGCCCATGAAAAGTGTAGAAAGTGATAGTGAGTTGAGCATTTATCACACCCCCAAACTCAAACTATTAATTATCCTCAAGCAATGCAAACCATCAATTTGTCAAACTCTATGCTCCTTTGGTCTTATGTTTCCATCTATTCTCCCCACCATAACTATGTCTATTCTTTAGGCTTAACCTTTCGGTTGCCTAAGGGTGTACCTAGAAGACAAACTATAAGGTTAGTGTGTGTGTGTGTGCGTTTTTATAGATAGGTTTGATTAAAGGCCTTCTTAGATAAATTCTAAGTTCAAGACAAATAGACTTGGATTTAGTGTTCTCTTCTTAAAACAATAATTTCTTGAGCCAATTTCGGACACCTCAAGGATTGTGTTTTCTTCTTAATATTTCTTTATTTCTTTTGCTATTCTTTTAAACATGTTAGAGCTAATTTTGGGCACCTCTAGCATGAAGAAGAGTAATCTCTAGAGCCGGTGATAGGCACCTCTAGTCACCTTTCTATAAATCTAAGTCTTTATCACCTAAGTTTATTAAAAAAATTCCTATAGCCAAGCAAGTCCCAAAAGTGTTTTAAGATCAACCTTATAGCAAGTTTCTAAGTTTTCCCCTTAAGTATCCTAGAATTAAGCCTTCAAAACAGAACCTAACTATGGTAAGGAGAAAGATTTCTATTACCTTGAAGAATAAACTAAGACAATACTGATGATGGGCAGTGTAAAAGTATGACAACAGTTTCAAGTAAAGTGGTGGACATAAAACAAAAAAATTTATCACTAAAAACTTCCTTTTTATGGCAAGGCCACGGCAGTAGATTTCCTCGACAGTGGCTCTATACTCCCAAACTCAAACCAAGCTTAGGGGCAGGCAGTAGGTAACAAAAATATAAGCAGTACAAAAATTTATATTAGCAAGAAAGAAGAGAAATTATAATGATTTGAAAGAGCTTTCTTCCATAATTTGTTTTCTCAATCTTGTTGTTGATTGTTGTGCCCTTGATGATGGCAATGGCTTTGCTCTTCTTGGTGGCTGAACTGTGGTTGGTGTTTCTTGTTGATGGGAGCATTAACCTCTTCTCCTCCTTCATCTTCAGTGTCCATTATCTTTGTGCCTCCTTCATTCTCTGGATCTGCCCCTGTATTCTGGATACTTGGCTCGGTAGTTTCTGAGCTCTGATTGACATAGGCATCTATCTCAATTGATAGACTACCCATTGGGATTAGGGATATTGGGGGAGTGGTGAAGACTTCCCTTCGCTTGGAAAGTCTTCTGCTTGTAGATGATGGTGCGACAGGATCTACTATCCTAGATAGGCCAGCTGCGTCGAACTATTGTTGCGGTCTGGAGGGGAAGAATGGCTTCGTCCCTAGGGTTAAAGTAGTTTTTTTGTAGGGCGCTACTTTGACGAATATGTTTGTAGGGAATTCTGGGAATTGCTCCCCTTGGTTGGGAAAGTTCTATATCATCATTTGGGCAAGAGTGTTGTTGAATTCTCTCTGATATTCCATATATGTCTGCTGGCGAAGGTCCATAGCTATCATCCTCTAAAGAATCTCTTGGTAGGGGTCTGTTGTGGTAGTGGCTTGGGCAGTGCCAGGCATCTCTGCCGTGTACTGGGTGCCGACAGTGAAGTCAGTAGTGAACAGATGAGGGGTTGCCTAGACAGGTTCTGCCTATGTGATCTGCATAACTTTGTGGTAGAATTCTTTTGTCCATCCTTGCCTATTTGGTGTGTATTCGTCCGTGTCTTCTACTGATACTCCTATAGCAATGCACAAACCAGAGATTAAACAAAGGAAATATAAAGGTCCACGTTCCTTCTTACTGCAATCTTGTATTTCTCGTAAGATAATCTCTCCAACATTTATGCTACTCTTATTGATGATGGATTGGATGAGCATCAATCTCTTGCGGTCTACCGTGCTGTTGTAGGAGATGGGGATAAGGTGTCTCTTGCCAAAGGTACACCATAACTTAGCCTCGGGCTTTAGACTTTGCCTTGTTACAAAACCTTTATGGGCACCAGTTTCCTAAGGAGTGTTGTTGTAACAAAGGTCATCTTTGATTAACTCGTAGTCTTGGGTGGTGATATCTTTCATGAACTCGACATAACATCACGGATGGGGATGAGGCCATAGAAATCGTTGATTGCCTCAGCATCAAGGCTGACAGGCTTGCCTCGATAGTGGACGTAGAGATTGTCCTTGCTAGGCCCATGTGCATAAAATTCTCGCACTATGGTGGCATTTTCCTGGGGAGGTTGTAGGAAAAAAATCTCCCATTCTTGATATTAAATCTTATTGAACAAGTAATGTTCGATGCTGAAGTTTTCCTTCTCAAATTGTTGAAACCCTTGTTCCTCCCACAACTGTCGAACGATCTATTAAATCGGTCTGCAACAGTGGTGGGGGAAAATCGATTGTATGCTGCCATGGATGATTTGTAAAGATTGAGAGTTTTGGAAAGATTCTAAAAAATTCAAGAAGACTTGTGAGTAAGCAGAGAGTATTGTGAGAGCAAGATTTAGTAGAATTCTAATAAAATCAAGAATGCAAGAGTGAATAGTTCAAAAGAAGGATGTTGCTTATATAGGCTTCAGCCTTGTAGCCGTTTTGTAACCGTTTTGAATTTACTACCCGTTAGCATTTACTGTCGCGGCGTTAGACTCGGCAGATAGCCGTTACACTATTTCTACCCGTTGGGATTGTTGCGGCTTCTGACACTGTTTACTGCCTCGGTAGAATTCTTATTGTGAACTATTTATCCCTTATTCTTACTTTTATTGCCCTAAAAAAACTTAAGATAAAAACATCAATAAAAATTAAAAACATAAATCCTAAACTAAAACTAATCCTAATATAATAAATAGAGTAGAAGAGAAGAGATTATGTTACTGGTGGAGTACATGTAAATGCATCTCCCAATTTACTTATCTCTTGTTGGCCTGGATTTTTCTTCAAGTGTTGACGTTTCCCTTTTGTTTTGTGTCCATCCGTATTTTCTGCCTCCACCTTGGACTTAATTTTCTTACCAAATAACCTATCGAGCGTGCTGCCTAGGCAGGATATCTTGGTGTCTGCGTCTGTTGTGTGGAGGACTTTGCACTCTTTTGGATTATCAAAATTTTTTCAAATTGTGGAATGCATTGAGTTTGACTTGTTGGTCATTGGCCCTCATTGTCAACTCTCCATTCTCCACATCAATTAAGGTTCATCCAGTAGCAAGGAAAGGTCTTCCCAAGATGATCGGTGCATTATCATCTGCTTCACAATAAAGGAAAAAGAAGTCGGCAGGAAAAATAAAATTCTCTACCCTTACCAATATGTCCTTTATTTTTCCTTCAAGATGCACATAGGATCTATCCACAAGTTGGAGCAGCACTATCATAGGCTTTGCATTGTTCATGACCCATTCCCTTAGCAACTTCAGTATTGCTAGGTAGTTCCCCTATGGTCTAGTATTCTGCCTTTGAGCAAATTGACCAACTTGGGTTTCTAGTGATTTAATAGCAGCTTCCTAGTTTTGCAGCCTCATCTCTGTTCTATTCATGAAGTCATCAGTTCTCTTCATGAAAATGTTGTTCTCGTCCATATATGATTCTGTTTTCATTATGAAGGCCTTGAGAGTATTTTTTAATGAGTTCATAGGTTGCTGCGGATGCATCTACTTCTGCGACAATGACTACTGAACATGCTGCTGCGGTAGTGTATTTTGATAACCTGAGACTTGGTTAGTAGGGTTCAAGGCATTATTAAGATTGCTCCATGAAAAATTTGGGTTCCTTTTCCATGTCGAATTGTATGTGTTTGACATCATATTGTTGTTCCGGTTGTAGTTTCCCACATAGAAACCAGATTCCTCATCTCGCATATACTCAGAAGAATTGATCATTTTTACCTTGTGAGTATTTTGCTGCACTTGCATGTTCTGAACCATCTTAGTTAAAGATGTCAATTGTGCTGTCACAGAATTGGTGGTTTCTAGTTCATTCATTGTGGCTTGGTGTCTTAATCCTCCTCGCCTAGAAGTAGGGAATTGAAAATCGTTCCTTGCGAGTTTGTTCAGAATCTCTATAGCTTTTTTCGGAGCTTTGACAAGGAGTTTGCCATTTGTCGAGGCATCCAACATCATCCTTGTTAGGGAATTGGTAGCATTGTAGAACATGGTTACTTGTGTCCATAGTGGAAATCCATATAGTGGACATTTGTTTAGTAACTCTCTATAGCGTTCCCAAGCCTCGTACATAGGTTCGTCATCAGCTTGTCTGAAAGAAGTAATCTCATTACGGATTCGATCATATAAATCGGTAGGGTTAAATCGCATAATGAATTCTCGATAGAGTTCACTCCAAGATCCAATAGATCCTACTGGAATTCTATTTAACCGGGTCTTAGCCCTATCCCTCAGTGAATAGGGGAAAAGTTTTAATCTCAAAATGTCTTCATGGACTCCTTGAATTTTTAATGAGTTGCAGAATTCCATGAAGGATTTAAGATGTTGCTTGGCATCTTCTGCTGCAGACCCACTAAATTGTCCAATAGTATTAAGCATATTGAACATCACTGGTTTGAGTTCAAAGTGGGTTGCCTCTATCTCTGGTGTAACAACTCCAGGATTCAATCCGTTCAGATCTTCCACCAGAAAATCTCTAACAGTTAGTTTTCGCGGTAGAGGTTGCGAAAGTGGTTACTGTTGAAGGCCTCCATTGCCAGCAAGTAGGTTCTAGTTTTCTTGATTGACTGCCATAGCTCCTTGGATCTGTCTTCTCAACCCTTGATAAGTTCGTTCTATTTCTGGATCGATCTCGACAGTGGATTGCTTGGGTTGGCCCTGGTCATACACCAAAAATAAAATAAAAATAAGAAATATTATGTAGCGATCCTTTTAAAAATCTAAAAATTTTATAATGGTGATAAAAGGGGTGCTAATTTGAAAATTAAGAATTAGGTTAAAAATTAGAATTTTTGAAATTAGGGTTTAAAAAGACCTAAAGTACAAGTGAATTGAAAATTTTGAAAAACAATTCAAAATGGGTTGGAAAAAGGTTTTTAAAAAAAGGTGGAGTCGCCATCAGTCACTTTGGTAGGCCGGATACCGTAAAAAACAGAGATTCGAAATGATTTGGGTTTGAGAGTCGGTTACGGTTTAAAACGATATTAGCGTTAAAATACAATCCAAAAATTGCCACTTTTATCAAAATAACCGCTTAATTAATCTTGGATTTTCCGGATTAAAGTGACGTTCAAATTAATGTTTGTTTAAGTATTCGAATTAAGTTTTATTTTTATCGTGTCTTTATTCGAAGACAACGCATACAACGCGACCACTACGTTGGAACACGGGCCCGTTACTACCAAATAAAGACGTATTTCTTAGGTTCGTTAATTAAATGTGGTGGTTGTAACTTAAGCAAGATGAAGCAAATGTTACAAGATAGTAAAAAAATTAAATACATGTACAAAGATAAAGACATAACAAAATACATGAAATAAAAAATAAATATGACAAAAAAATGTATGAACAAAATAAAAGACATGTGCATAAATAATAATACATGACAGTAATATAAATAAGTGCAAAACATAATAAAATATGTGCAAAAATAAATACATACAATGTAAATAATAAATAAAGAGTATAAATGATAAATAAAAAGGAAATAATCCTCCAGACACGAAGGGGCTTCGTTCATAATAAAACCAAATAAAAAGATGTTAAAAGTTAAGCTGGTGACGAAATTAAAAGAACATTGAAGGTTTCAATAACCTCAGGTGTAATTAAACAAAACGGAAGGGTTCAAAAGTGTGTTATAAAACACGAAGGACTTAAAATGGAATAACCCTTTTGAAAATCGGATCGAAATCATATATTAGTGACCAAATCGAAAGACGAAGTAAAGCTTTGGGGATCTTAGGACTGATTTTGAGAGCACGGGGAGATTTATGAAGGAAAATAACCCATTTTTAAATAAGTGTCAAATCATTCTTACAAGTTATTGGAATAACTCAAGACGTGTTTTTAACCTTTTTACAACAATTCATCCATTCAAAACAAAATTGTCATTAAAGGTTCTCTAAACTACCTAAGAAACCAATCAATCAATCACACATACGACAAGCTTAATTTTATGAGATGTATAATGCAAAGGGGATTACTAGAGTATCAACCTTAAGCTACAGCAATCAAGAACCTAATTTCAACCCAGCTTAGATTTTTTCCTTTCCAAGAGCTCTTAAAGATTCCCTAACATCTTTCTCTATAGGAAGAACATTAAAACGATATTAAACATTATCATAGGAGATTTTAGAATTTAAAGACATCAATCAATTAAGATATTTTTCTCATTCAAGCAACACATTTTTACCTTGTTTAAATCACTAGCATCTCTATAACTTTTTATCAAGCTTGAAAATGTGATTTCAATTCAAAACAATAAAGTTTGAACCTTTACTCAACCTTTCTTTTGCACGAAAGATGATGAAGATGAAAGAAAAAGGGTTTAAAAGGAATGAGTTCTCTTACACCCTGCAACAACACTAAACCCTTTCCTCCTCTATTTCATTTTATTTGGCAATTACCATAATACCCCAACTTAAAACCCCCAGTCAAACAACCCAACACTCATAAGTCCAAGGTACAACAAAAGCCGAAATATTAAAGTCTAACATTTCGGATTAACCTGAATCTTGAATTCGAATTCGGATCATGACATGGTCTATGTTATTTATATATTTTTTAATTTAATTTTAATTTTATTTTAATAAAATATTTTAATTATTTAATTAAGTTGTGACCACTTTATTAGTGGATTTTATTTTTTTTATTTAATTTATATTTTTCAATTAGGTGATGACACGTGTCATTACTATTTAAAGAAAAAAAAATCATTTTCAATCAAGATGCTTAAACGATGACTTGAACTTGAATTACATAAGTTATAAGCAATGACTTAGTCACATCATCAAGTACAATTTTGTATTATAAATCACTAATTTTAATATATATATATATATTATTTTAATATTTATTCTTTTAACTTCATATATATAATCAAATATTTAATTTTTCAATTTAATTAAAAATGTCAATTACTTTATTATATATAATAAATTAAAACTTTTAAATTTAATAAAAATTTATTTATCAAACTCCAAACATTAAACCCTAAACGTTAAAATTTAAATGCTAAATGAATTTTTAAATTATAATAAGTTTTTAAAGTTATAATAAAAATCATTTAATG
This sequence comes from Abelmoschus esculentus, assembly GCA_035048815.1. NCBI lineage: Eukaryota > Viridiplantae > Streptophyta > Magnoliopsida > Malvales > Malvaceae > Abelmoschus > Abelmoschus esculentus. Next base: position 12,527,175 of record JAUCBN010000036.1, read on the forward strand.
AATTTTAAGCTTTAATCCCTAAACACTAAACTATTTAAGATTTAGTATTTTGGATTTAAAGTTTGTTATATATTTTATTGAAGTTTAAAATTTATTTAACAACCCTAAACTCTAAACCTTAAACAATAAACCCTAAATTAAGCCTTAAACTTTACCCCCTAAATTACTTAGGATTTAGGGTTTATTAAAAAATTTATTAAAAAAAAATTATTTAATAATATTAAGTGGATCGAACAACCGAATATAGTCAAGAGGGGATGAATTGACTCCTTTAAAATTTTTGTGGAGTAATTAAAAAGATAGAAAATTATAGACAAACAATTTCTAGTGGTTTAAGCTTCGAACAAACTCTACATTCACTACCTTAGCTCCCACTAAGGATTTTCAAACAATCTACTATTGAATTTGTCATCTTTCTAGGCTAAGGAGAACCATTACAAATGAATCAATCGTTTTATCCAAAGATTGATTCAATTATCATAAGGTTAAAAAGAAAAAGAATTGGCAAATTGAATGTTTCTCTCATAAGAAAATATTGTCAAAATTACAGAATACACTCCCAAAACTCATAAATAAAGATTACAATGAAGAACACAAGAGTTAGACGTACAACATATAGCAATTGAGTGCTTCGAGTTGGATTGGATGCTTGGAGGTTCATTAGTTGTTGTTGTTGCTCTTGAGACTTGTTTTTATACTCTCTCCTTAAATTCTAACCGTTTGAGTGGTTGGGAACATCAATATAGGCGTTGAGACACTATCTTCCCCCTATAAATACACTTCTGCAACATGCGGTTTTGATACACGAAACCCCTGTATCGAAATGGTACTAAAATAAAAAGAGTCGTTATGTGCATTAAAAAGGGGTGTATCGAAACGCTTAGCCTGCGTATCGAAACGGGTAGCCTTTAAAAGGGGGGCATATTGTAAAAGCTAGGGAACTATATCAAAATATTTTGACACCTAAAGTGGTGTATCGAAACGGGTAACTGATTTTTATAACTTTGGTTCCAAATAACTGACAAGCAACATTCAAATAATTTAATTCTTGAAATATTTTGAAAAAAATAACCCATTATATTGAAATGCTTTAATTAAAATATTTATTTTTAAATATAAGGCTATATCGAAGCAGTCAAAAGGTTGTATTAAAACGCCTGTTTCGTTACACTTTTCTTTTGTTTCAAAACCAAAAATCATAGGTTTAAAACGTATTAAAACGATCCAAGGCCATATCGAAACGTCTATGTATTTTTCTTTGAAAATGCTTAAGGCGTATTGAAACGCCTAAGAGGCATATCAAAACATTTGGGAAAACTTTAACGTTTTGTATTTAAGAATGCTATTGAAAAGCATTAGTGAGTTAATTTTAGACTTTGTAAAATACTTTAACTTTTCAATTAACTTATGAACTTAAAAATTTATTTGTAAAATAGTTTTTATACTCTTTGTTATATCAAAATTAAATATAGGTTTTGTAATCCCTTAATTTTGACTTGAGTTGTACGGTAGGTTAAAATCATTATTTTAAAACTTTAACGTCACGTAAATGCTGAAAGTAATTCAAAATAAAAATTTATAAACCAAATATGGAGTAAATAATTTAAAAGTAATTTTTTTGAGAAAATAATAAAGATAATTGTATAAAAACGGTTGTATACATGAAGTTTAAAAACATCTTAAATCTCTAATAATCCCACTATAAATGGAAAAAATGTTTGTAAATAATCGTATTGAAAAAAACGTTGTCCGATAGAGATCTCCAAGTACCAACTCCTAGAGCCAGATATCTTAAAAAAATAAATTAAAAGAATGAGCTATAAAGTTCAGGGTGTTTCTAAAGTGCAGTCAAACATTACAATGTCACTTAATTCAAAATCACAATTATAATCAAACTTTTCATGGTAAATAATCACAAATACTGATGAATGCAATGTCATAGAGAGAATGCAATGTCACAGAGAATGCAATCCCATAATTCGAATGCCAAATATAGTGGTGGGTAAACCAACCGGTCGTTGTGGAGGTAGTTCCTCAGAACCCCTCACCCCTTATTTCACAAAAGACTGTGTGGTAAAATCATCTTCTTCTGTACAAATCCAACCCATGCACATGTTATACAAACAATACCAATGATCTCAAATGTCTCATCACACACAATCGTATAAAATACGAAACATACAGTTCAGATAATGTGATCACAGGGTATCTCAAGATCACAGTATCACAAGGTATTTTAAGATCATAGTATCACAAGGTATCTCAAGATCACAGTATCACAATCAACGATTAATCATAGAACACAAATAATCTAGAAAAAAAAGAGAACAAACATTTATATTCATTTAACAATAACACATGAAAATACACACATTTAACGCAAGAAAAGAATACACATTTAGCACAAGAAGAAAACACATATTTGAATTTATTTTAAAATAACATAAAAAGAAATATATATTTAGCACAAGAAGAGATAGGGTGAACCTAAAAAGTTAATATTAAAAATTTTACCCTCAAAACTAATTTAATTTATTTTATTTCATAATATTTGTAAAAAAAATATTTAAATACTTAATAACTCATCACAATCAGAAATTCAACTTATAACTAAGAATTGGTAATTTGAAAAAATTAAAATTCCCAAAAATACATTATATCAAAAATTTATTAAAAATATTATTATAGTCTGATGGTTCAAATAAAATATTCAAATGTAAAAAAAATATTTATTTATACTGAAATAACCATAATTTCCAAATGCATCAAAGTTTCTAAAAATAATAATAATGATTTGAATAACTAAAAGTTAACTTTATATTAAATAGTAAAATAACCAGATAGAATATGAGATTCTTTAGGTAACGTATTGCTTAAAGCCCAAAGATTTGTAAGAGGAAACTAAGATGGAGTAATCTAAATAACTTAACGTATCTCTAAGGTGTAGATAAAAACAAAACGTGGTTTATAAAATTATTTCTCAAAAGTAATATTTTAGAAAAACAATACAAAACATAATGTACGCACCACACAAATCACAACTACATATTCCAATTACAGTTTAATCCAAAATCATAATTTATCTGAATTTTTAATTTATCCGAAAATACAAATTCACATGATTTAAAATCATAATTACTCTCAAAAGTGTGAGATTTCAAAATTCAAAAAGCTTTATATATTTCTAAAATCAAAATATCAAACATGACACAAAAAATATATTTTTTAGAAAAAAACATATAGCACCAGTAAGAGAACACACCTTAGCCAAAGTGACTCAAATTACTAAATAATATGATTTTGAACTCAAACAGAAAAAGAGTGAGAACAGAGGCTTTAGAGATTCTTGATGGAGAAAAACAATTTATGATTTTCTCTTAGATCATACTATGTATTTATAGGAACTGATTCCAATTAGAATTAAAATTCTATTAGATTACATTATAAATATAATAAATATAAAAAAAATAAAGTTGTATAATTTCAAAGAGATTTTTTTTCTTTATCTAATATATATAATATTAAATAAAGAGTTTTGATAAAACATTAATTAGAATAAAATAATATTTTTAGTAAAAAGATTGATCATAGAAAAACTCTTATCTCAAAAATTTTCCCTTAAATTTAGAAGATCAATTTAAAACCTTAAAAAATTAGGGTTTCAGAAATTAGAAATCTAAAAATTAGGATTTTTAATTAGGGATTTTAAAATTAATGTTTTAAAATTAAGAATAATTTTTTAGGTATTACAGGTTTTACAAACAAATCTTAAACCCTAGACCTTAAAAATTAAACACTAAAAGATTTTGGGTTTAGAGGATAAGATTTAGGTTTTTAGTTTTCACTAAATAAAATTTTATTATAATTTAAAAAAGTATATTATAATTTAAAAACTCATTTATTATTTAGCGTTTGAGGTCTAAAATTTATTAAATGAATTATTATTAGAATTTAATTTTTAATTATTATATATAATAATTTAATAAATATTTTAATTAAATTTAAAACTAAATAAATAATTATATACGTGAAATTAAAACAAAGTTATGTTTGGTACAGAAGCTAAATCATTACTATAACCCGTGGAACCCCAGTCTGAGACTTACTGAAGACATCTTGATTGAAATTGATTTTGGTGATATATGTCATTATATAATTAAATAATTAAATTATTTTATTAAAATAAAATTAGAATAAAATTTTAAATAATATGTAAATAATATGAATTAAATATATAATTATATTTCTTTTTTATAATTGTTACGTTACCTTTTCATTAAATTTTAATGATACATGATTATATTATAATTATTTTTATAATTACGTAATATATTTATTAAAATTAAAAATAGAATGATCAAATTAATATAACTCAAATTTAGATAACTATTTGTATATTTTACCTAAATAAATATTTATATTCATTATTTGAAAATATATCAAATATGACCATGTTTAATAAGAATTTGATTTATTTTATTATTTTCTTTGTATATTAATATTATAAAACCCCATATCTATAAGGGTTAATAAAACTCAACTCAACTTAAAAAAAATCAAATCATTCAATTTGATTCGATGCGAAAACACAAAACTCGTCTTATTACCTTATCTTGAAATTTCTTAAACTTCACTTGACTCTAAAAATTTTAAATAAAGTTTTAGTTATAAAATAGGTATTTGAATAACTCGAATAACTCGAATTTTTTAAACTTAACTCAAATTAAAAAAATAAATAAAATTTAAATTATAAAATACATAAAGGTAATTTTCATCCGTAACGTTTGTAGTTTTTGTCATTTTGGCCCATATTCTGTTTTGGGATAAATTTAGCCCTTGACCTATGTCTTTTTAACAAATAACTCATTTTTTAACTACCATAATAACTCAACCGTTAAAAATTTAATAATGATGACATGTTATATATATGTAATAATATATTTTAAATGACTTAACATCTAATATATCAAATACATACAGGCGGAATATAGTTTTACTCTAATATAAAAATATAAAACAATTAAAATTTATATAAAATATTAAAAATTATTATTTTTATTATTAAAATTAATTAAATCTAAAATAAAAGGTTACTAAACATTCTCAACCTTAATTATAGGTAAAATCAAAATTTTATCTAAAAAGGTATAAACATAATCTGAAAAGAAAGAGTTTTGTATAGTTTATTACCAGTGAATCAAAGATGAAATATTTTGATAATAATCAATTAGATTTTTATTATTTTAGTTTAGAATTTAAGTATTTTAGTTTTAATCTAAATTGGAGTTTTAGGGTTTTATAAAGATATTTTAGTTAAGGTTGAAAATATTTAGTAAATTTTTGTTTTGGATTTAATTAATTTTTAATATTTTATTTAAATTTTAATTATTTTATATTTTATACTGGAATAAAATTATATTATATATATGTATATATTTAATAGGTTAGACTATATGTCATTTAAAACATATTATCACATATATATAATATGTTATTGTTATTATTATTAAATTTTTAACGGTTCAGTTATCATGATAGTTAAAAAAAATAAGTTATTTGTTGAAAATATATAGATCAGTGGCTAAATTTATTCCAGAAAAAGAATAGAGGCCAAAATGACAAAAATTATAAGCGTTAAGGGTGAAAATTATCTTTATTCTATTATAAAACACTTAAATAATTTAAAATTTTTAACACAATTCAATTTAACTCAATTAAACTTTACTCGATTAAACGCTTCATACTAATACCTCCTAAATTCTTGATGTGATCGTTTTTTATACCCCTAAACAAACAAAATTCCAACTATCCCATTCCATCTTATGTACGGACTATGTTTGACCCCACATCACGTGCGCACCCCTGTAACATTTCTCATTATTTAGTCCTTCAACATTTCCTCATATTTCAACTGAGCAGACATTTATATAAGAAAAATTTATATTTAATTCAAGATATTGAAATCATTATTTATATTATTAGTCTGAATACTTTTAAATTAAGAAAATATTTATATTTATTTTTTAAAAAATTGTGAGCTTTCTGCTAAAATCGCGAAACGAGGCTAGTGTTTAAAATTGTTTCGGCTTTATCGAGAGTAGGGCTCGGGCAGGTTGGAGATATTTAGAGATGTAAAAATTGATTCGATCTGGAAATCCGCCTAAAACCTGTTCGAGTCAGAACTTGATTTGATCCAGGTATGTAATGACCCGAACCTTATCTGTATTTGACTGTTGTTGACCCGAACCCGAGTTGGATCTGTTACTGTAGTAACCGAACCATATCCGACCGAGAATGACTTGAACCCGATTTCATTTGTTACTGTAGACTTGAAACCCTACCTGTATCCGAATGAAACGAACCCGAACTCGAGTCTGACCTGACAAATAACCGATATTACCCGACTGAATCGACCTAAGACCTGATTTTATCCAACATGTTTTAAACTTGACCTATTTTGAACCCGACATGATAAATGACCTGACTTGTTTAGTACAACCTGTTATTAAATTGAATTAATATTAGCAAAACTTAATATTTATATGTCATATAATTAAATATACTATAATTTGATGAATTCAAAATATTGGTAAATATAATTAGCTTAAAAAATAGAATTAGACATGAGAATTAATTTAGGATTAATATTTAAATATAATATTATATATTTAATTAAATTAATTTATTTACTAATTTATTTAGTTTTAATGTATTTAATTTTAATTATAATTTTAAATTAAATGCATACATTATATTAGTAATATACCTACATTAACTCATAAAAAATTAAATATATATATATTAATATACATTTAAGTATATATAATATATATTATATAATAAAGTATACATAATAAAGTATATAATACATATAAATATAATATATATAACATTATATATTTACATTATTAACATACATATGTATATATGTATAATGTACGAATGCATACTAACACATGTGACATATTAAGTTATTAACATACATATATATAATACATGTACTAAACTACTAATACTATATATTAATACATATATTAAAAATTGATATATATGTTAACATGTATGATATATGTATAATATATTAAATATATACATATGACATACATATATAAAATACATATACATATATATTATAACATACATGATACATATATATATACATGTACTATATACTAATCGTATATACATAAACATAATTTATAATTACATATTGGTATAATATACATATATGATATATATACATATATACATGTACTATATACTAATTACTATATACAATTATACATATACATATGTTATATATACACAGTATATAATATACATTTACTAATTATTATATATACATATACATATAACATACATATATGATATATTGAATTATTGATATATATATTAATATATTAATGTACTATGTATAATACTATTACTACTACTAAATACTAATCTACTATCACTATGTATACATATAACATACATTGATACATATATATATATGAATGTTAGAATGTACTCATGTAGTTATGTATTATGTACAATTAATAATTGTATATATTATAAATATATTATACATATGTTATACATATAACATATCTAATCACTAGACTTCTAATTATCAATATATATTATATAAATATTTATATTAGTTATTAAATTATTAATGTGTTATATATATAGTGCAATGTATACCATATTTTAATCTATATCATAATTTTATTTTCCATATATATAGTATTAATTTATTTATAGTATTATTCTATTTGCAAAAATAGTATTATTCCATAAATGGTATTATGCGATAAATAGTATTATTCCTTATTCTAGTATTATTTTACTTCCAAAAATAGTATTTTTTTATATATATTATTAATCCATATATAATATTATTCTATTTCCAAAAATAATATTAGTCTACTTGTAGTATTACTTCATATATTGTATATTTTTTACATATAGTATAAATTCTTTATATGATATTAATTTTATATATACTATTATTCCCCTTATAATATAAATTTTGTATATTGTCTAAAATTTATTTTTAATTTTTGAAATATATTAAAATATAATATAATTATAAATTTATAATGTATTAAATATAAATTTTTTATACTTTTAATTATTATTAAGTTATAATTTTAGTAATTTAGTCCTTATAACTTACAAGTTATTTTTTTGAATTGATTATTACTTTTTTTTTAATTTACTTTAATATTTTTAATTTTTAATTTTTGTAATTGAGTCCTTACAAGTTAATGTTAATTTTTTTAAATTTCCAAAGTTAATCTTTAACTTTATGGTCTAATATTTATTCGTTTTTTTACATATTTATACAAAACCAAAATTAATAATTTAAATTACTATGAATATAAAATCAAAATTAATTCGACCTGAAACAAAACCGACTTGAAATGAATCCAACCTGAAATGAACCCGACCTGAAATACAACCGAACTGAAATGGACCAGACCTGAAATCTATCCGACCTGAAATGAAACTTTCAATTATTCTATTTGGACCCGAACCATTTGAACCTGACCTGAAAGGGATCCGACCTGAAACAGGCCCAACCTGAAATGGACCCTTATCCGACCCGAATCGATTCAAAACATTAGATCAACCTCAAATGATCTGTATCCGATTTTACCCGACCTGAAACCCATCCGAGTAACTATATTTACATCCCTAGAGTTATTCTCACCTTGTTTTATCTCTTAAAAGCTAAAACGAGAGAATATTTTGTTGTCAGGATTTAAAAAATAAATAGAAAGTTTTATATCACTTTTTAATTTTCCAATTCCAAAAGTTTATGATATTTTAGGAATATATATTATAAATTGTGAAGAAAATAAAAATATATGAGAAGGAAGTGAAAATACAAGAAATTTCATCCATTTTTTCTATTTAATATAACAAGAACTAAAATTATTTTTATTAAATAATAATAAAATATTATATTTTATATGAAAATTTAAACTCATATAAGATAAATAAGATAAATATCCTTATATACTAGACTAATTAGTATATCTCGAAATCATTATTGGTAAATCTCAAAATTATATATTTTTTAAATTATATTGACTTTATTTTTTAATTATTGAATAGTTGATTGAGGTTTACATTAGTTGAACTGAATAACATATTTTACTAATTAATTCTATAAAAGTATTTGATAAAATTAATTAATAACCATAATTATTTAATTATTTAAACAAGTAAAATAACATATAAAGACATTGTTTACTTCAATGATTGCTTCAGTAATTTATTAATTAATAATATTTTGTATCTATTAATATTTTGTAAAACTAAAATTGATTTTGATATAACAATTATGTATAAGGACTATTTTGTAATAAATTTTAAGTCCTTAAGTTAAACTTTTGATTTCATGTCAAACCAAGAACTTTAAAATAAATTTTCTAAATATTTTTATACGAGAGTATCGATACCCTTAGAACCGGTATCGATACCGACCTGCATTTTAAAGCATTGTTCTTGAGATCAAAAACAAGCATCGAAACAGGGTTCGATACTAATACCTCACTACCAATGTCTGTTTTGAACCATGTATCGAACCACTTTAAAGTTTTTAATTATTTTAAAATCTTTTAAAATTATGACTCCTGGTATCGATACCAGTATCGGTACCCCCTTTAATCCCTAACGGCTCTTTTGACATTTAATGAGTCGACCGTTTGTGGCGTTAAAACTTAAAATGATGGTTAGCCTATTCCGAAACATGGTTCGATATCAACCATTATATTTTCAAAATGGTATCAAAGCATGGTTCGATATCCCTTGTAATAAATGCACAACGACTCTTTCTACTTTGATCTATTTTGAAACAGGTAGCTCGTGTTTCGATACCACTTGCTGCAGAGTGCATTTATGGTGGGAAGATGAAGCTCCAACGGCCTTATTTACATTCCCAACAACTACAACGGTTAGAAATCAATAACGAGGTATAAAATGACGCATTTCAAGCAATATTAAAGCCTATTGAGCATCAAGCATCATTCAAGCACAAAAATTCAACCTCAAAGCACCTCATTGCAAATCTTGTATACTCAACTCTTGGGAATTTTCTTTGTAATACTGCTTCAGAGTTTGTGTAGTGTTTTTGATTGTATTGGGGCAAAATCTTCTATCTCTAGAGTTTAAATTTGTCTTTCCTTTCCTTGTAACCTTGTGAGGTTGAATCAATCTTTGGATAGAAAGATTGACTCGTTGTGTAACGGTTATCCCTTGAACTGAGAAAAAGGTCGAATTCAATAGTGAATTGGGTTGAAAATCCTTAGTGTGAGTTAAGGTAGTGGATGTAGGTGCTTGTTCGAAGTCCGAACCATTATAAATCGTTTGTGCTATTTTTTATTTATTTTTACCGAAATCTTCAACAAAATTTTAATTGTCAATTCAGCCCCCCTCTTGGCCAATTCCATCATTTGATCAAGTCAACATATTTATTAAATAAAAAATAACTTTTAATATGATATTATTAAAAATATATTTAAAGAATATATAAAATAATTTATTATTTATATAATTATTTTTAATATAATATAAATAATTATTAAATTTTAATATAAATATAAATGTACGAGAATTAAAAAACAATAAATGTATGGAAATAACTCTGTTTTCGATTAATTTCTTTATAGTATGAACAACAATGGCTTTTTTAATCCCAATAGTAAAGAATACAAAGACCGATACCCTAAAGTTTTTTATAATAATAATAATAATAATAATAATAATAATAATAAAATATTATTTTTGAAGGAGGTAAGGGTGTCCATTAAGTTAGGTTAATTCGATTAATCGATTTAATCAAAATTATTTCAGTTAATTCGTTTGTTAATTTTTGATAAATTCGGTTAATGGTTAATATTTTTTTATAATTTGATTATCGGTTAATTCGATTCAAAATCGATTAATTAACTGAATTAACCAAAATTATATATATTAAATATTATATTATATATATATTTATTTTTAGTAATTTAACTTTTAAAATATTATAAATCTTAAACCCTAAATTTTTTATATTATAAAATGCTCACTAAATTTTGTATTAAATTAGTATAAAATAAAATTTTAATGACTAAAATATTATTTTAGCTTAATTTAGTGACATATTATGTAATTTAACCCAATTAACCGAAATAATTTCGGTTCGGTTAATTCGTTTAATAATTAAGATTTTAAAAATTTCGGTTAAATCGGTTCAACCACCGACCGAATGAACCGAATGCTCACCCCTAGAAAGAGGGGAAAGGTTTTCTCACAGCTCTATTGTGAACCGTTAACCGATTTAGCAAGTTTTCTGATTTTTTCTACGAGGTCTGGGGATAACTTCTTTGCAGGGTTTTTTTCCTTCCCCCATCGATAACCAAACCCTAACGCATCCAAAACTTCTTAGCTTCACCCGGCTTTTCCAAGGGAATCTGAGAATCGATCCGCTTTTAAAAGAAGAGCATCGAGAACCGATTGAGTATCCCATAAATAATCTCTCCCTCAAAAAAACTGGATGATGACACGTGTACGATATCCGTTATGTCGGACTCGCCCCACCCGCCTTCTCGAAGAACGGATATGATTTGACAAATGTATTCATCGATGCATTGGGGAGGAGTTTGGGTTCTCGGTATATCGAAGTATCTATCAAGAGAAGAATTCGACGATGACGATGACAAGTTCCTCCGACGCCGATCAACTGCCGCGTCATTCCAAAACTCGACCCATCTAGGTGTCCTTGTACCGGTTACTAAACCGACAACCAAACTGCGCCTCGAGAAATTAGTTGACGAAACGACTGATTTTTCACTAACCGATCTCTGTTTTTTAAACACTTTTAGCTTAGATTCGGAGCTCTTAATCAAAGATTCCCTCTCAAAGAAATCAAATCTATCAAGACCGCAATAGAAAACACAGTTCTCGTCGATGAAGGAAATCGGGTTACCTGCTAAGGACTAGAGGGTTTTGGACAGGCATAACAAAAGCACAACAAAAGCGACCGCACAAAGTCTTCTAAAAAATAGACCCTAAAATTTATTAATCTATATCCATTAATTAATATTAATCTTAAAATTATTATAAAAATTTTTATAAATTCTCTTGAAAAAATAAGTTATAATTGTTAAAAAATTATAATTATATCTTAAATATGATTTATTATAAAATCTTATTAATTATTTTTATTACTATTGTTTTTATAGATGTAATGAGGTTTTAGACAGACGTAATACAAATAATTGTACATGTCCTCCTAAAATGGACAATTACTTTTAAATATCAATTTTTTAAAATCAATAAAATTATAGATAATTATTTATAAAGACTATAATTTAATAAATTATACAGGATCTCAAAATTTTGAACCGTCGGTGCTAAACGTATTACATGGAATATAGCAGTGGTTAAAAATGGGATCATAAGAGGAGCTCTTTTAAGCGCATTCCTTGCGACTCGTAAAGCCTTTTCCGGATCGGACGGTCTCGAGCCCCCAAATTTGGATCATAATGTGTTTCGTGCGATCTGAAGGGAAATTGCAGTGATATGAAGATCAAGCGAAGCCCGGAGATGGAGTCTTGCCCCGACAGATCGCCAATAGGGAAAACCAAGACCCATTGGTAACTCGGCTGATAATATGGCTCGGAGGTCAACAGAAAAACGAAACCGAACTTAGCTTCTGCTCGGGCGAACTCGGCGTCGGATAACCCCGAGTGGACTTGAAAGCCAAAATCCCGTAAATGGGTTATAACTTTATCAACTAAAGAAGATAAAGACCGAAGACCATTGCAAACAGGGAGGGAAGTCGGAGTTGTACTTCTCGTTTTTCTCCATATTCATAATATAATAAAAGTTTCTATGGACTTTTTTAAAAATATTTTTTTCAAACAAATTATGAGAAAATATAGTTAATATTTTATTTAATTTAGAAGTATATTTTTTAATTAAATTATAAAATTTAAACTTTAAATTTTTAAATTCAAAATTTTAACCCACAAATTCTAAAATCATTAAACTCTAAGTGCATAAAGTAAAAAAAAAAAAACTTGTGTCAAATAAATTCTAGTAAAGTTTTAAAAAAAATATCATTAATTATCAATTAATCTAATGAGATAAGATATAAATTTCTTAAATAAAATCAAAAGTTCAATTATTAATATTTTAAATAAATAATAATTAATAAATTATTCTTATGATAAATTTTTATAATACACGATTTATATCACACTAATAAACAAATTATGAAAAGTTATAAAAGAAGAAAAACTTAGTAGAAATCACGAGAAGCCCGGGCTTAATCAATATTGTACTTGAGAGGTAGGGTGAGCAAAACTCGCTTATTGATAAGTGCTTAAAATAGTTATTATTTTATTCTTAATTACTCCTTAGTTTGGTGAAGATATTATTGATCTCGTTGTTTTTCGTGTGATTTCTGTGCAGGACTCTTAATTTCGAAAATACACTTAAATTAGCTGAATTCTGAAGTTTTTTTATTTTATTTTTTGGATCGAGTTTGGATTCATAGGGTCGACTTTGGGCTTGAAATCTGACGTAGCGTTTTGTCAGTGGCTTCTAGAAGATGACGTTAGCGTTTTGTCAGAGTTCTAGATAAATTAGGACTTATCTCTTTGTAATTTGAATTTAAATATTTTAGGATTATCTTAGATTTATCTCTTATTTTTAGAATTTGTAAAATTCTATAAATACCCACCTTGGGTAAGCCTAGAACAATATCTCTCATATTCCATCTTTTATTCTAGGTTTCAAGTTTTATAAAGCTTTATTTCTTTATTTTTCTTATTCTTATTTTTTTTATTTTATTTTTATGTCGAGCATAATTTCTTCCATAATTATGTTCGGATAAGTTTTTATTAGCCAAGGGCTTAAGTGATGACTTAATCCAAATGTGGGGATTGAAAAGCACATCAATAACTTCGTCTTTGTATTTCTTAAAGTTTTCTTTTAGAACTTATTGTTTTTCAAATTGATTTCAAAACTAAAGATTGACTTTGGTCAAGATTGTGATTTGATCACTTACGTGGGAGGAAGGATCGGTCGGATATTGAAGTAATTTGACTTTCTGGGAACACACTTAGCAAATTGATTACTAAAGCGAAAACTAAAGATTGGATTAGTTATTAGTGAAATAACATAATCCAAGTCAACTTTTGAGATTTAAATGATTTTTCTACAAACATTGAGTTGGTGGATTAATCCATGAAACCAATATCAAAGATAGACTTGGGTATTCGGTATAGAAGTTTTGCTTCAAGGATTAAACCTTGAAAGCTAATTACCGACGTAAAATCACGAAGTGAAAATCTTTTTCTGATGATCTATTAAAGTTAAGTCAAAGCGAAATCTTAAGGCTAGTTTTTATTATTATTAAATCAATTTCTTTACTTTATTTTCTTTAATTATTTAGTTTTATTTTATACAACAACCCCCCTTTTACTTAAAACATCATTCGATCACATTCTTAGATCACCAATCAAACAGAGCATAATCAGGAAATTTCTAGGCCCTGTCGGATCGACCCTTACTTCTCCTTTACTATATTATTTTCCTATTTATTATTTGAGAATAATGAATTTATTTTTGATATTTTACAACGCGTGTCAAAACTGGCATCGTTGCCTGGGACTACGGCAAAGTTACTGATTTATGACCAGGAATAACCTGGGAGAACAAGGATATTGAATCCCGGAAATTGAAGCATACGCCCAAAAATTACACGCCCAAACACTTCGGGAAAAGCTTAGGTTGCGACAGCAACAGTTAGAACGTGATCTAATCTCTACATCTGAAGCAGAACCGCATTTTGATCACATAACCGAAGAGCCAATTCCAATGGCCGACTAAACCATCCTTCAATTGACTGCGGCTCCTGATGGTAACCAACCAATGTGTATAACGTTTCCAAATGGAGAGACGTAATTCCCTCTTAAAATTGGCCTGATACTTTTGTTTCCAACCTATCGTGGTTTGCCGAGTGAAAATCCTCATAATCTTCTCAATGAATTTCACATGGTTTGTTTAAGTCCAAAGTCATCATTGGAGTCTATTGTTGAGCGATTAACAACTTTCCAAGAAAAGTTCCAAAACCGTACCGAGACCCACTTACAGGAACTAGATAAGCAAATATCTCAATTAGCTGAAACCGTAGGACAACTAGAATCACAAGGAAAACTCCTCGCCCAAATAGAGTTAAACCCTAGAGAAAATATTAGTGCAATTACCCTCTGAAGTGGCACGATTGTTAATCCGGAAGTTCCAAAAGAAACTATTGCACAACCAGAAATGGAGAAGGAAATGCCAACTTTAGAATCTCAAGGTATACCTCCATCACTCCTACCTCTTACCCCTACCATTTCTCAAGAGATTGCACCTCCATTTCCGTCAAGAATGACGAAACGTGACAAAAGAGTTGAGGAAAAAGAAATTATAGAGGTGTTCAAAAAAGTGCAAGTTAATATACTTCTTTTGGAAGTGATCCGACAAGTGCAAAGATATGCTAGATTTTAAAAGAATTGTACACAACGAAGAGGAAGTTAATCGAAAATAAAAAGGTAAATTTGGGTGAAAACGTTTCTTCAGTTTTTTCAGCGAAAGCTTCCACTGAAAATGAAAGACCAAGGTATGTTCGCTATTCCTTGTAAAATAGGAAATGTTTTCATTATTCGTGCTATGTGCGATTTAAGAGCTTCAATTAATGTTATTCCTTTTTCGATTTATAAAATGATTACTAATGAGCCTTTGAAGGAAACAAGAGTCAATATACAGTTGGCGGATCGTTCCATCATCTATCCAGAGGAAGTACTCGAAAATGTTCTGGTAAAAGTCGATGTTCTCATTTTTCCTGCTGATTTTTATGTCATCGATAGGGAAAGCGATAGAACCAACACTTGTTCCAAAATTCTTTTGTGACTACCATTCTTGAGTACCGCTCATACAAAGATTGATGTAAGAAGCAATATTTTAATAATGGAATTCGAGGGTGAGGTAGTAGAATTTGATGTTTACAAAGCAATGAGATATCCTGATCAAGTTGAAAGGATTAATTCTATTGATATTATTGATCCACTTGTTGATACATTTTTAGAAACTAATTTTTTCAGGGATCAAGAAATTCGCTACAAAGAAGATGAAAGAGAGTTGAAAAATATTTATTTTGTTAATTCTAATTTTTCTCTAACTCCCTCCAAAACTAAACTCTTACCTTCAATTTTGCAGGCACCTGATGTTGAACTTAAGGAATTATCGGATCACTTAAAATATGCGTTTTTAGGAAAATGTAATTCTTTATCGGTAATTATCTCAAGTAAACTTTCGGAAGAAGAGGAAAAATAGTTTGGAAAGTGTATTGCGCGAACACAAGCAAGCTATTGGATGGACCATCATAGACATCAAAGGACTTAGTCCTTCGACTTGTATGCACAAGATAAAGATCGAGGAAGGATCAAAACCATCTCGAGAAGGATCGTTTGAATCCACCAATGATGGAAGTCTTGAAAAAGGAGATACAAAAGCTTCTTGATGCCGACATCATCTATTCGATATCAGACAGTAATTAGTTAAGTCTGGTCCATGTAGTTTCAAAGAAAATCGGAGTAACGGTAGTTAAAAATTTGGAAGGTGAGTTAGTTCCAACACGTGTGCAAAATGGATGGCGCGAATGCATCGATTACAGGAAGTTGAATTCTTTAACTAGAAAAGATCATTTTCCACTTCTGTTTATTGATCAAATGATAGAACGTTTAACCGGAAAATCTCATTATTGTTGTCTTGATGGCTTTTCAAGTTTCTTTAAAATTCATGTGGTGTTGAAGATCAAGAAAAGGCTACCTTTACTTGCTCATTTGGCACATTCGCCTATCGACGAATATCGTTTGGACTATGTAACGCCCCAGCTACATTTCAGAGATGTATGGAAGCATATTTTCCGATTACATCGAGAAAGGAATCTAGGTATTTATGGATGATTTCACAATTTATGGTAATTCTTTTGACGAATATTTATTAAATTTAACATAAGTCTTAAAAAGATGTCTTGATTTTAACCTTGTGTTAAATTATGAAAAAAGTCATTTTATGGTTGATAAAGGATTAATATTAGGACGTATTGTTTCATCTAATAGAATTACTGTAGATAAAGCTAAAATCGATATTATTCGTTCCTCCCTTACCCCAAAACTGTGAAAGATGTTCGTTCCTTTTTAGGCTATGCAGGATTCTATCGTCGGTTCATCAAAAATTTCTCAAAAATGACACATCCTTTGTGCAATTTATTGCAAAAAGATCAATTTTTTTGATTATGATCAAAAATGCATGAATGCTTTTGACAAACTTCAGGAAAAGCTTGTGTCATCCCCAATCGTTTAGACGCCGAAATGGAATTACCCATTTGAACTAATGTGTGATGCGTCGGATATGAGCGTAGGGGTTGTACTTGGATAAAAATTCGGAAAGGAAACCCATGTGATAGCCTATGCATCCAAAACGCTAGATGCCGCTCAACGAAATTACTCTACTGAAAATGAGCTTTTTGCTATTATATTTTTTTAGAAAAAATTTGTTCATATCTTTTAGGCACTAATATTATTGTTTATTCTGATCATGCAACGTTGAAGTACTTTCTTAATAAAAAAAAGTCGAAACCTTGCCTGATCCGGTGGATTTTACTCTTACAAGAGTTTAATCTTTAAATTAAAGATAAGAAGGGATGTGAGAATTTAGTCGCGAATCACTTAAATCGACTCCCTATCCCTCAACATGATGAACCAGTCAATGAAAAATTCCCAGAGGAACATTTAGATATTGTGGAATCAATGTTGCCATGGTATGAGAACATGGTTAATTATTTTGCCATGGGAGTATTTCCACCTGATTTACCATGTTCCGAGGTAATCCTAATTAAGCGATAATCTAGATTGTATATTTGGGATGATCCATACATATGGAAACATTATTCAGATCAGGTAATTTGACATTGTGTTGTTGAAAGCGAGGTAAGTTCGATCCTTCAATTTTGTCATTCTTATTCTTGTGGAGAACATTTTGGACCCAAGAGAATTGCACACAAAATACTAGAATATGGATTTTATTGGCCTAATATTTTTCGTGATGCTTATTTATTTTGTAAATCCTGTGATAAATGTCAACGTGCCGGTAATTTAAGTTGTATAAATGAGATTCCTCTTAATCCTATTCATGTTTACGAAATATTTGATGTGTGGGATATCGATTACATGGATCCTTTTGTTTCGTCTTTTGGTAACTATTATATAATTCAAGTTGTTGACTATATTTCGAAATGGATGGAAGCTAAGGCTACTCGTAATAATAATGTTAGAACTACTGCCGAATTTCTAAAGTCTTACATTTTTTCTAGGTTTGGCACTCCGAAGGGGATTATTAGTGATCAAGGAACTCATTTTATCAATTGGATCATTGAAGCGTTAATGAAGAGATATTGTGTCACTCAAAGAATCGCCACAGCTTACCATCCTTAGACGAATGGACAAGACGAAGTTTTGAATAGGGAAATTAAATTCATCTTAGATAAAATTGTGAAGCCGAACAAAAAATATTGGAGTTTGAAGCTGAACGATGCCTTTTGGGCATATCGTACCGCTTACAAGGGTCCTATCGGCATGTCCCCATATCGCCTTGTTTTTGGTAAACCGTGTCACTTAACGGTTGAATTGGAACATAAAGCTTACTGGGCGGTAAAAGAATGTAATATGCAAATGGATATCGTCGGCGAAGCCAGGAAACTCCACATTCAAGAAGTTAAAGAGATTAGGCGCAACGTTTATGACAATTCTCAGATTTATAAGGATAAAACAAAAGAATTCCATGATCATTGTATTTCTTTTAAATTTTTTAATATTGGTCAGAAAGTCATACTTTTTAATTCCAAGTTAAAAATTTTTATAGGAAAATTACGATCAAAGTGGACAGGGCATTTTATTGTGACTGAAGTCTGTCCTCATGGTACAGTCGAAATTCAAGATGATTCAGGAGTTCGTTTCAAAGTGAATGGACAAAGGTTGAAGCCATATTATGAAAATATCTTTGTCGGTTTGATTGAAGAATTCAAATTACAAACGCCTGAAGTCTGAATTAGGTCGGTGAACTATCGACGTTAAATAATAGCGCTTAATGGGAAGACAATCCATTTTTATTTTATTTATTTATTTTCAGTAATTTTGATTTTATTTTATTTATTTACTTAGGATCAGAATTTTTTGCACAAATTTAGAGGAGGAATACAATGAAGAAACGCGGTCGTAATCGTTATTAGATCGGGGAGTATTTCTTTTCCATCTCTTTAATTTTTATTCTTGTTTTGGAACAAAACGGTTTAAGTGAGGGAAGGGGAATATTGCATGTCAATTTCACCTTATTTATTTTATGCTTAGAATTGGGATATTTTGATATTAATATGCTTGAAATCTCTTGTTTCCATTTATTTAATTTATTACATCTCTTAAATCTTTTTGATGAATTTTTGATCTTGCTTTGATTGGAACCTATGATGCATGATAATTTGTTGGCATGATTAGTTACCTTTGATTAAGAATCTTTGACGTTCCATTATTGGTTAGTTGAAATGTTGCTAGCTTGGTACAATTACCCTTTTTAATGTGAGATCTTGAGCCTAATGAGCATATCTTTTCATTCTTGCTCTTTTCTTTATTTGTGTGTACCGAATTGATCTTTAGCATTCTAGAACCTGTGATGCGATGCTTTTTGAGACTATATAAATGAATATAATTCTTTAGAATGATAGAGACACTTAGGTTTAACCACTTCACTTCCTAAATAGCATACCCTTTGTTTATATCTCTTAGTGAACCACTTTGAGCCTTCATCCATTTCTTTGTTTTCACCATATTAATATAACCCAATCTTTTATTTTTCTATTTTTCTATCTTTTTGCACCCTTTTCAAGACTTAAGATGATATTTATTCCATAAAAAAAGAAAAAAGATAGAGTACATTTGAAAAAAAGGGAAAGAATTTAAAAGAGTTCGAAAAAAATTGAAAAAAAAGAATAAAAGAGGTAACAATGTGTACTGATTCAAAAAAATGAAAAAAGTATCAATGTAGACCTTTCGAAAAGAAGAAAAACAGAAGAAAAAAAAACTTTCGAACTCTTGAAAAGAAAAAAAATTAGTTTCTTGATTTATCTTTTCATCTCTTTGTGCTTGAATTATATCGTGGTTTGCTTATTATATTTTATGTCTTTTGTCTTGACACTTAACCCATCTTTTCCAACCTTTTCCCTACCTTCACCCTACCCCGTTACAACCTTGTTTAAAGACCTCTTGACTTTTGCATCATATTCAATTTTAAGTAGTGGAGATTAGATTTATTTGCAGGCATATGGTAATGTTTTAATCAATTTCGGCTTGAGCGATTCTTTTGAACCTAAATACTTTGAGTGAAATTAGCGAATCCTTGTGAAGGTATCAAGTTTTGCATCATTAAATTAGCTAAGAGTTGAAATATCTTGTTTCATTTGAAATTTTTCTAGTCTTTCTACTTACTTGATTGTTTCTTAGTTACAATGATTACTTGATTTTTCTTTCATTGAGGAGATTAAGACTTGTAGTGAATTAAGATTTGGCAACTTGTGATTTCGGTATGTTAGTTGAGGAATACTTGAGGACAAACATTGAATAAGTGTGGGGAATTTGATAAGTGCTTAAAATAGTTATTATTTTATGCTTAATTACTCCTTAGTTTGGTGAATATGTTATTGATCTTGTTGTTTTTCGCGTGATTTCTGTACCGGACTCTGAATTTGGAAAATACAATTAAATTAGCCAAATTCTGAAGTTTTTTTATTTTATTTTCTGGATCGAGTCTGGATCCGTGGGCTCGACTTTGGGCTTGAAATCTGACGCAGCGTTTTGTCAACGACTTCTAAAAGATGACATTTGTAACCCCTCGATCCAGTCTAGACGTCACTCGACTCGAACGAGTTACACGGGAAATACCGAGGCTAATCCGAAGACTCACCCCGATAAACAACCTTAAAAAATTATCTTTTATCTATTCTAGATGCTTTGATTAGATCCAACATGTTCATACAAGGACCGAATTCAATTACAGCGGAGACTAAAGAGAAACGAGTCCTAATTTAATCGAATAAGTTTTAGGGACCTAATTATAATTTCCAAAATTTTATACCCTGATTGTGAAATTAAGGTTATCAATATTTAATTAAGTATATTTCATGCTTGAACTTAAATTTAAGATTTAAAATAATATCTACAAGTCATTTAATTTCATGCTCAAAGTTTATGGATTATTTCCAGCTTCTAAAGGTTTCATGACATTCTCTAAATGCAAATTCACCTAAAAACACTTTAAGCACATATCATGGCATATTAGCTAGATGCAATTTAACCTAGTTTCCAATAATATATTCAACTCCAAAGAGTATGCTTCAACATCAACAATCTTATAAACACAAGTAAGAACTACCTCAATATTCTCAAAATGATTTCTAAATGCATTCCAACCTAAATAACATCATAGATTTAACTCATAAGTAGTCATGCTTCATTATCAATAATACTCAAATTTACATATAGGGATATCAAGAACCAAACTTCAAAATAACTATATTATAACTAGAGGAATATAAATGCAAAATTTAAGTCAAAGTTATGAGCTAACATCAACTTTGATATTTATCAAATAAGTATAAGCATATAACTATTTCAAGTCTCAAAAGCATAGACATTATTCACAATATGATAACCCATCCCTATTGCTCTCTCACTACTACTAATGTTATAAAGACACACTTGAGCTTTCACTTGACGGTTACCTGGATCCTTGCTTCTCTTTGATGCCTCCACATCAAATACTCTGCATTGCAAGGTAAATGAGAGGGTAAGCATAAGCTTAGTGAATGAATAAAACAAGTATAAAAACACCTCTCAATACAGCCCATATTAAACCAATTTCATCAATTTAAAAACATGTCATGCTCTTTATAAAACAAAACACATATGGCTAACAAAGTCACTTTTAAAACTCAGTAAGTCTCATCAAACCAAGGCGAACAAAGTCATCATTAAATTTTAGTAAAAACCATTTTGTAATCACATGCTTTACAAGCTAAAACACAAGTCCTACATGTTACTCGCATAGCAATGCTTACACGTGCATCTTGATGCACAAAGCTCAAGTATTACATGCTATCAACATGGCAATGCTCAAATCACATGCATACCAATGCATAAAACCTCGCATGCATAACACCATATGCAATCAAGTGAAAACCATGACACTTACCTTTAAAAAATAAAAACATATATTGGTACTAGTGATCCAATTTGTACTACTCCAAATCGTTGGGATAAACGGGCAACCACAGAGTATAGGGAGGTTTTTCACATCTTACCTACACCCTCAAACCTTTGAAAACATTTAAAACCATTCCAAATTGGCAGCCCAAACAATCCACTCACCGATAACCGATACTTGCTCGCCAAACCACCGAAACGAACCGGAACGCCTTCAAACGCAATCGCTTAACTCTTGTCATGTTTCAGGCATCAAAACCAAGGGGTTTAATGCTTCTAAACTTACAAAAGAAACTAACAAGTCGGATCCCTACACAACTGCCCTTAAAACCTATCAAAACTTAAACCAAAAATTTGTCGGAACACACCAAACTTCACTTAAGCCTATAGTCCGGGATTAGAGATATTAAAAACACTTTATAAACATCCTAACACATTAAAAATAATCCATTTAAGACCCAAAAATAGTGGGTAAAAACCCTTAAACGAAAATTGAGATTTTTAGCCGAAAAACCGATTTTTATGAAAACAAAGGATTAAAACAATTTCTCCAAGCTAAGAACTTGTGAATTTCAGTAAAGAACTTTATTGTTCTAGAGGATTGACAAAATATCACCTCCAAAACTAATCCAATTGCTTTCCGGATTTTAAAATGAGAAAACGATGAGAAAACAAGAAAATATGAAGGAGAAAAGTTAAGATAATTATTGTAAACGATTTTTATTGAAAAAAATGAGTTTTTACCTTGAAAACTTGATGAACGGATGCATCCAATGAGGGAAAACGAAAATTAGAAAAATATGTGATGTTTAGGTTAATTAAAAAGGGTTTAAAGAGTTTTAAATTGGTTTTAATTAATTTATTTAATTTAAAATAGATTTTGGGTTTAATTAATTAATATTTGGAAAGCCTAGACCAGCTAGGATTATAATTGGATCAAAGCCCCTTAAATATTCAAAGTTTTGACTTGTTTCATAAAATTCTCCCTAAATTATTAATTTTTATAAAACGGTCACTAATTTCAAAATCTTAGGGTTTCAAGGGTCGATTTTCAAAATTAATTTGACCAAAGTCTAATATATATTAATTAAGGATTTTATAATATTTTTCCATAATTTATTTCGACTGAAAACTAATTTTTAAGTATTTAATCCCGAACTAGGCTAAACCAACTAAACCAACCCACTAACTTCTAAGCCCAATTTTGGGACGTTACAACTCTCCCCCACTTAGGAAATTTCGTCCTCGAAATTTTTACCGTGAAAAGAGTTAAGGAAACTGTTCCTTCATAACTTCCTTTCACTCCCGTGTGACTTTCAAAACACCATTACGCCACTAAAACACTCTGATCAACACAAGGATCTTGCCACAAACAACTTTTTCTACCAAAACCAATTTCCCAACAAACATCTCGTACTGACAAGATTTAGTCTCTTCCTAACAGCACCCATCATCACAACTTGTAATGCTACACAAAATAACGGTACACCAAAAACACCACGTTTCGTCTCTATACTCATTGTATTTCAAGCCAAAAGCAAAACCTTTTTCTTTTCGGGCGACCTAACATTTTCTTACTCCAGGTTAACAACCAACTCTTGACAACTAAAACAACTTCCTAGTTCCACTAACAAACTTAACTTTCTCAAACATATTCCAACATACAAGGGAACAATAAAAATATTCCACCGAGTCCCACTCACCACAACAACACATAACAACTTTTACCAACAGAATCCTTAAACTGTACCACTCGACCACAGAACTTCTAAGCATGGTTGTAAGCAACTCTACCAACGATAACATCCTTACCAAAACCCTGAAAGGTTCGTGTTACAACACCTTAACATATCTTTCCAGACCAAGATAACTCACTCATACCAGTTCCATGTTTATTAACAAGAGAAAACCTATAAACTCAATTGGAAACCCACAATCTATCTCAAAACTTTACCACATTAGAGCATAATATTCATCATATCATATTGTTCTAAAAGAAAACACTCTCTTTTAACTGCCAAGAAACCACGTCACAAAATTTACGGAGATTTGTTAACACACCTCTACTCTAGCATATTAGACGACAACAACATTCTCAAAGAACACTGACTCTCAAGTTCAACTTACAAGTAAAACAAACATTCACTTTCAACTCATCCTTATCAAAAACGAGTCCATCAAACAACAACCACTTACAAACTCCTTTCGTAACTCCTTACATTCAGATATAAAGAAAAAGACTACCACAACTTTCATTATGATATCATTCTAACTTATAGCATCATACAACACAACCACGTGTCACGTAGACATAAAAGACAACCAACACCACATCTAAAACCCATAAACACAACCTCAACTGTTCCCTACACACGCGGCTCCACCAAACATCCAATAGAAACTTACCTCGAAACATCTCAACCATGAAAAGTCTCACCCACAACTTTTTCACTAGACCAACACCCTTCGATAAACTTAACCAGGCCAACATTGCTATTGATTTCATAACACTCTTAAACTAATCCACTAAAAGCCATAATTATAATCCACACAACATTTCCCAAATAAAAACTCACTGACGGAACCATCATACAATCTGATACTGTGATCAACCAACTCTTATCTCACTTAGTTTTTTTAAGCCCAAACTTCTGCCTCTTTAACCTTTCCAAACTTAATGCTACTCCTCCGTCCACTTAATTTTAATATCCTTCTTAAAGTTAAGCAACAACCACACAAAAGAAAACTAATCGTAAATATATAACTCAACAACACAAACCCTCGTAACACTTCTTGACAATAAAATAAGCTCAAAAGATTGTCTGACCAATAATGGTTATAAACTACATAACGTTCCTTATCACACACCTTATCCATATAGAGATACCCAAGGATTACATCCAAAACCTCCACAATAACCTGATCATACCCAAGTAAAACCTGACACAACTCTTTATGAACACAACATGCAAAAACTAAGCCAAATGACACAACCACCACCTCTTAAGGTTCACACAAGTCTGTTATGCATCCTTCATCACCTCAACTCTTTTTCTAAAATATTTATTTCTTTTCCAAAAATCCAACTAATGTTTTCTAAAACAAAATACAAGACCAGCTTCGCCCTTAACCTAACCACTTTCTGAACCATACCAAAAAAAGATACCTAGTGGTACTCCCATCAAACATAAAGATAATACGAAAACTCTTACACAACCTAACTTTCACCGAAGAAACCTCACAAAAGTCAGCATTCCTCTTTACTAACAACAAACTTCAACCAAAATTACTCTCAAGGTACTCAACCTAAGTTCAACCATCCACAACTTCAAGCCCAACTAACCAATCTATATCTAAGATTATTTTCCAACCAGAATAGTAACTTAACCCATTAGGCAATAGGCTCAAAACCAACAAGAGTATCTTCCAAGCACATTTATAAACCTATAACTTTCCCCTAAAGAATTGACCTCAACACAACTTTTTTTAAGAGGGAAACATTTGAAAATATGGACAATGTATGCATGAGTCATGTATGTCACCCTAGATACCTATACAAGTGCATGCAAATGCAATTTAATGTTATACTCAACAATGCATACATGTCCTAAGATGTCTAATGTATATGCATATAAGTGATCTTATATTATGGATGATTATTGTCCATACTCACAAACAACATCCTCAACTCCGAAACTTTAACTTTCTACCTCTTCAACGTTCCAAACCATAAAAACTTAGCACTCAAGAGTATACAACCATACCATAACCCGAACGCTTCTAACACATTCGATTCACCTTGTACACAAAGCACTTTGAAACTCCTAAAGGCACTCCAGTGATCTAGTCTCTTACTACTCACCAGCACAACAAATTCTTGGATTAAATTGATTCAAAACCATTTTACACTAAAACACAATCAAGGACTTAGTCAACTCAAGATCGGATATCACAACACCACAACATAAATCTATTTATTCTTTCTAATCTCCATAACTCCTATATTACCAAGTTTTAGTTTTCCTTTTGATCCCATATCAAGCATAATATAATAGAAAAACAATTTTAATATGCAAAAACATTTTGCAAAACTTGTGAGGCCAGCATGAAGCAAGTTCCAAGTAGCTCAAGTACAATATAAAATAATTTCCTAGTAGTAGTTAGAGCAATGGTACCCAAAATAAACCCCAACAATATATACTTAAACATCACATAGAATAATCATCAACTATGATTAGAATCAAGTACATATAACCATGCAACAATTGTATTTTCCATAACATGTATTAAACATCATATAAAATCACCTCAAAGTCTCAAGCATTAACTAATGCAAATTCAAACTAGTTTACTATACTACATGGCATATCAAAAACCACAAATTTCATGAGGTGTTCAACTTATAAATCATTTTAAGACCAACTGACAGCAATGTATGAAACATTTAAAATCTAAACATATTTTACTTTTATAAATTTC
This sequence comes from Abelmoschus esculentus, assembly GCA_035048815.1. Classification (NCBI taxonomy): domain Eukaryota; kingdom Viridiplantae; phylum Streptophyta; class Magnoliopsida; order Malvales; family Malvaceae; genus Abelmoschus; species Abelmoschus esculentus. The sequence continues at coordinate 12,553,994 of JAUCBN010000036.1, forward strand.
ACATGCAAGATAACCTTAAAACATGGTTAAAATAGTAGTCTATGTCACATAATATTCACTTCACTTAGTCAAGCAACTCATGGACATGTTAACATTTACATATAACTAATGTCATAGCAAAACAATAAGATTCCATCATGCTTACAAACAACAATTTATATAGCAACATTTAAGCATATCAAAATTTAATCATGCTTTATCAATAGTCATATATATAACAAACATTCAATAACATAAAAATTTTAATCATTCTTGCAAACATCGTGCTTGACAAAAAAAAACCTCATCACTATATCACAACACAAATCAATCACATATAGCGAACACCGTGCATATCATATAATAACATAGAATTTTCAAACAATCATCGTGCATAAGCAACATTTAAAATAAATTTAACTCTACAACATATCAAACGAAACATCCCAAAAGGTTTCGTAAACCTAAGATCTGATACCACAAAATGTAACCCCCTCGATCCGGTCTAGACGCTGCCCGACTCGAATGAGTTACACGGGGAATACCAAAGCTAATTCGAAGACTCACCCCGATAAACAACCCTAAAAAAATTATCTTTTATCTTTTCTAAATGCTTTGATTAGATCCTATACGTTCATGCAAGAACCAAGTTCAATTAAAACGAAGACTAAAGAGAAATGAGTCCTAATTTAATCGAATAAGTTTTAGGGACCTAATTATAATTTCTAGAATTTTATACACTGATTTTAAAATTAAGGTTATCAATATTTAATTAAGTATATTTCATGTTTGAGCGTAAATTTAAGACTTAAAATAATATCTATAAGTCATTTAATTTCATGCTCAAAGTTTATGGACTATTTCCAGCTTCCAAAGATTTCATGACATTCTCTATATGCAAATTCACCTAAAAACACTTTAAGCACATATCATGGCATATTAGCTAGATGCAATTTAACCTAGTTTCCAATAATATATTCAACTCCAAAGAGTATGCTTCAACATCAACAATCTTATAAACACATGAAAGAACTACCTCAATATTCTCAATATGATTTCTAGATGCATTCTAACCTAAATAACAACATCATAGATTCAACTCATAAGTAGACATGCTTCATTATCAATAATACTCAAATTTACGTATAGGGATATCAAGAACCAAACTTAAAAATAACTATATTATAACTAAAGGACTGTTAATGCGAAATTCAAGTCAAAGTCTTGAGCTAACATCAACTTTGATATTTATCAAATAAGTATAAGCATATAACCATTTCAAGTCTCAAAAATATAGACATTATTCAAATATGATAACCCATCCATATTGCTCTCTCACTACTACTAATGTTATAAAGACACACTTGAGCTTTCACTTAACGGTTACCTGGATCCTTGCTTCTCTTTGATGCCTCCACATCAAATACTCTGCATTGCAAGGTAAATGAGAGGGTAAGCATAAGCTTAGTGAGTGAATAAAACAAGTATAAAAACACCTTGCAATGCAGCCCATATTAAACCAATTTCATCAATTTAAAAACATGTCATGCTCTTTATACAAAAACACACACATGGCTAACAACGTCACTTTTAAAACTCAGTGTCATCAAACCAAGGCGAACAACGCCATCATTAAATTTTATTAAAAACCATTTTGTAATCACATGCTTTACAAGCTAAAACACAAGTCTTACATGCTACTCACATAGCAATGCTTACACGTGTATCCCGATGCACAAAGCTCAAGTATTACATGCTATCAACATAGAAATGCTCAAATCACATACATACCAATGCATAAAATCTCGTATGCATATGCAATCAAGTGAAAACCATGATACTTACCTTTGAAAAATAAAAACATATATTGGTGCTAGTGATCCGATTTGTACTACTCCAAATCGTTAGGTTAAACCGGCAACCATATGTTAGTACTACTCCCATAGCATGCGTATGTTGATACTACTCTCAATATGAATTATCTCACCTTAGTGTCCGGTGATAGTACTACTCCGATCAACCCGTATGTGACAGTACTACTAGCCAATATATTATCAAAAACCCTATTGATCGATCAACTTATCCCATAAGATTCATCACTTAACTAGCCAATATATTATCAAAAACCAATGTTCAACATTTAATTCAAAACAGAATTCAAATCACATGTATCCCGTTTTTTATGCATCACTTGCAAAACCCGATAAAACCACTTTTATCTTATTTTTCAAAATAAAAATCGTGAGAACATTGAATGTATATAAAATCTCTTTAAAAACAGTCTCATGAGCATTTATATACATGCATAATCACATATGCACAACACAATAAGAGCATGATAAATAACATAATAAAAACACGGCGTAATATGGAAACCTTTAAGAAAACAATACTTTAAACTTACTTCAGTGTATAGAGAGGTTTTTCACACCTTACCTACACCCCAAAACCTTTGAAAAACATTTAAAACCATTCCAAATTGGCAGCCCAAACAATCCACTCACTGATAATCGATACTTGCTCGCCAAACCATGGAAACGAACTGAAACGCCTTTAAACGCGATCGCCTAACTCTTGTCTTGTTTCAAGCATCAAAACCAATGGGTTTAATGCTTCTAAACTCACAAAAGAAACCAACAAGTCGGATCCTTACACAATAGCCCTTAAAACCTATCAAAACTTAAACCGAAAACTTGTCGGAACACACCAAACTTCACTTAAGCCTAAACCAACCCACTAACTTCTAAGCCCAATATTTTTCCATAATTTATTTCGATTGAAAACTAATTTTTAAGTATTTAATCTCGAACTAGGCTAAACCTACTAAACCAACCCACTAACTTCTAAGTCCAATTTTGGGGCATTACAACGTTAGCGTTTTGTCAGAGTTCCAGATAAAATAGGATTTATTTATTTGTAATTTAAATTTAAATATTTTTAGGATTATCTTAGATTTATCTCTTAATTTTAGGATTTATAAAAGGCTATAAATACCCACCTTGGGTAAGCCTAGAACAATCTCTCATATTCTATCTTTTGTTCTAGGTTTCATGTTTTATAAAGCTTTATTTCTTTATTTTTCTTGTTCTTTTTTTCATTTTATTTTTATGTTGAGTATAATTTCTTCCATAATTATGCTCGGCTAAGTTTTTATTAGCCAAGGGTTTAAGCGATGACTCGATCCAAACGTGGGGATTGAAAAACACATCATTAACTTCGTCTTTTTATTTCTTAAAGTTTTCTTTTAGAACTTATTTTTTTCAAATTGATTTCAAAGCTAAAGATTGACTTTGGTCAAGATTTTGATTTGATCACTTATGTGGGAGGAAGGATCGCCTATTGAAATAATCTGATTTCCTGAGAACACACTTAGCAAATGATTGGCTAAAGCGAAAACTAAAGATTATCAGTTATTAGTGAAATAACATAATCCAAATCAGTTTTTGAGGTTTAAATGATTTTTCTACAAACATTGAGTTGTTGGATTAATCTATGAAATCAATATCAAAGATAGACTTGGGTATTCGGTTTAGAAGTTTTGCTTCAAGGATTTAACCTTGAAAGCTAATTAACGACGTAAAATCCCGAAGTGAAAATCTTTTTCCGATGATCTATTAAAGTCGAGTCAAAGCGAAAGCCTAAGGCTAGTTTTTATTATTATTAAATCAATTTCTTTATTTTATTTTCTTCAATTATTTAGTTTTACTTTATACAACAACAACCCCTTTTTACTTAAAACATCATTCGATCAAATTCTTGGATCACCAATCAAACAGAGCATAATCAGGAAATTTCTAGTCCCTATGGAATCGACCCTTACTTCTCCTTTACTATATTATTTTTCTATTTATTATTTGAGAAAAAGGAATTTATTTTTGACACTTTATGACGCGTGTCACTTATTTAAAGAGTAAATAGTTACTAAGTAATTATTTTATAATAATCAGACCAGATTAATTGAACAACGGATACCATAGTAAATAAAGTTCATCTAATATTTCTCAATAACATATTATAGGTAGCCTTGATTTTCAGTATTCACATGCAGATAAGTTTTAATTTAGTATAAGTTACCAGAAGATGTGATTCGATCAGTATCTAAATAAAAAAAAAATTATCGCATACGTTTAACATAACTAAATATCATTAATATTAAATATCGTAAATCATTATTAATTTTTTCATTGCGGAGATAAAGATCAAACGTGTTCATCGGTTGAACTAAGTAATAAACCCGAAATCAAACTTGAATATAAAATAAAATCAGACCTAAGTCTAACATGGTAGAGTAAAACTAGTGAAAATTTTATTACATAAAGAAAACACGGTGCAGTGATGATATGATTAAGTAGTAATAATGTATATTAGATGGTAGAAATAGAGAGTCTGACAACAAGAAAACATGTTGAATCGAGTTTTCGTTTTTTTTTTTTTTTTTTTGGGGGGGGGGGGGGAATCCAGCGCCGATTAGAATAACAAAGGAAAAAATAAGTTCTTTTTTTAATTTAGGGTTGATATTTAATCTAATTATTTAAAAATAAATATTAAAAAATAATTTAAATGAAAATTTATTTTAAAATAATTATAAATTGTATATTGATTTCTTGAGATTTTTAATCTTTGTTAATTAATTCGATAATGAGTAGTAAGGGTAAGCGTTCGATCGAGTCGAGTAAAAAAATCTTGATTTATACGAGTTGATGAGTCTAATTTTATCATTCGAACTTTCATCCAAAAAATTTCGAATCGAGTTTTTGAGTTCTTATAAAAGTTTAATTATAATTATTTGTTATGTTATAGTATGATTTGATTTAATTTAAACAATTTTCACTAATTATATAAGATATATTTTTTTCATATATGACAATATTTTTTTTCATTTTTTTATATATTAGTATATATCATAAAAATTTAAGAGGTTTTTCTCGAACTTAAAATAAATCCTCTAATTATTAAAAGTGTTGAGTTATTTGAATTTCTATTTTACAACTCAAACTTTATTTAAAATTTTTTAGAGTCAAGTTATATAATTTCGAGTTGAGTCGAATCGAGTATTTTTGTCTCGAATCGAGTTGAGTTATTTGGGTTTTTTGAATCGATTCGAATTTTACTTACCCTTGTTCAATAATAATCATCGAATTTTCTCTAAATATATACATGAATACGCTAATTTTATTTAACAAATTTAGGATTTAAGTAAAAAAATTTGATGCAAACATATTTTATAAATAAAAACATGAAAATTTGCATCTCTAAGTCAAAATCATGGAAAGAAATAGTAAAAATTATAATTCAAATGTCGCAAATAAAATAGATACAAACAATATTAAAGTTTGACGATAAAAGGTAAAAATAACAATAAACAACATCAAAAAAATACACATTATAATATAAGACACATGACACAATCATTATCACAATTTAATCGCAAATAAGAAAAATGATTGTAAGCTCATATCCAAACCCGGTTTGAAAATTCAAAATATTTGTCTCAAATCATTTTGATCATTGACACGCATCGTGTAGTGTCAAAATAAATTTCTTATTTTAAATAATAAATAGGAAATTAAATATAGTAAAGGAGAAGTAAGGGTCGATCCCACAGGGACTAGAAACTTCCTGATTATGCTCATTTGATTGATGATTCAAGAAGACGATCGAATAATGTTTGAGTAAAAAGGGGAGTTGTCGAATAAAAACTAATAATTGAAAATAAAATAAAGAAAATAATTCAATAAAATAAAAACTAGCCTTAGGCCCTCGCTTTGACTCGATTTTCGTTGATCATCGAAAAAAAATCACTTCGGGATTTTACATCGGTACTTAGCTTTCAAGGTTCAATCCTTGAAACAAAAATTTCAAAACAAATACCCAAGTTCTATTTTTGATATTGGTTTTATGGATTAATCCACCAACACTATGTTTGTAGATAAAAATATTTAATTAGTTAAAACCGACTTAGAATGTGTTGTTTTAATAACAACTGATTCAATCTTAGTTTTCTCTTAGCAAACAATTTACTAATGTGTTCCTAGGAAGTCGAATTCGCTTCAATAGTTGATATTTCCTCTCACACAAGTGATCAAATCAATGTCTTGACCAAAGTCAATCTTTATTTTTGAAATCAATTTCACTTTAGAAAATAAATTCAAAGAAAACTTGAAAGAAATAAAAATCGAAGTTATTAATGCGCTTTCCAATCCTCACGTTTGGATCGAGTCATTGCTTAAGCCCTTGGTTATGGAGAATTTAGCCGAGCATAATTATGGAAGAATTATGCTCAACATAATAAATAAAATAAAAAAATAAGAACAAGAAAATAAAGAAAGAAAACTTTTATAAAACCTAGAATAAAGATGGAATATTAGATACGAGAGATATGTTCTAAGCTTACCCAAGATAAATATTTATAGTCTTTTATAAATCTTAAAATAAAGAGATAAATCCTAGATAAATCTAAAAATATTTAAATTCAAATACAAAAAGATAAATAAAAATTTAAAATTCAAATCTCGGTTGATAAGCTATCTGGAACGCTGGTAAGATATCACGCGCTTGCTGACGTCATCTTCTAGAAGTTGCTGACCAAGTGCCACGTCAGATTTTCATACCCAAAGTCATGCCCACCAATCCACACTCGATCCAAAAAAAATCTTCAGAAAATCAACCATTTAAGTGCATTTTTCAGATTTATAGTCCTGCACAAAAACACACGAAAACCCCAAGATCAGTAACATAATTCACCAAATCAAGGAGTAATTAAGCATAAAATATTAACTATTTTAAACACTTATCAATCATCAATTTTTTAAGTAATTTAATATCAATATTTTATTTTAGGTCAAAATGGTCTATATACGAATGAAAATTATTAATTAACTAACAATATATGACTTAAAATAACTTGACATAATGATACAATAGTAAAAGATATTTTATGTTTTATATATTCTATAAAATACAGTTATAACATTTTTTCAAGTTAAAACATTTGTTTATATGATATTGTCGTATATGTTTGTCATTGTCATTTAAAGTCATTTATCTTTAATTGACTAATATTTTTTATTCGTAAATGGGTCATTTTAATCTAAAATAAAAACGTTAAATTTCAATTTTTTGAAAAAAGAATAAGGATCCAAACAACTATCCAATTCAATATAAATAATATTTTTTTGGCATTATGCCTAAATATTTTTACAATCTGTGATATTTTCATTTCAATCGCACATAATTAGGGATGGTCATTTGACCAAGATCTTATCTCAATCAGACATTAGTAAAAGATGGTCAAAAAATAATATTATTTAGAAAATTGCATCGGGTTCGAGTATTTTAAGGTAAGGTTGGATGGAATTTTTATTTAGAGAGAAAATACCTATCTCGACCTGACTTAAAATAATAAATTATTTTTAAAATAATTTAAATATAATGGCTATAATGTCTTTATCTTTACAATTTTTCAATTATTTTCATAATTTATTTACTAAAAATAAAAAAATTATTATCCATTTTATTTTTATTTATATTTTTAAATAACTTTTTATTTTCTTAAATAAAAATAAAATAATAATTATTTAACTTATATAAATAATAATCAAATAAATGTGTCAAATCATCTGATCGAGTGTATTTCAGTCAAAAACCGGACCCATAATTATCCGATCCTCTTACCTTATTAATTGCAAAAAACAATCTTTGTTTTGAAATGACTTCCAAAATACTTCGCGGTTGCCCATGTGGTATGGCCACCTTTTATTTATTGTGTGTTTTAGGTTATTATTGATTTTGGAATTTTGATAAAATTTAGGCATAAAGATAATTTTAACCCTTAACGTTTATAGTTTTTGTTGTTTTGGCCCTTATTTTTTTTGGGATAAATTTAGCCCTTAACCTATATCTTTTTGACAAATAGCTTATTTTTTAACTAGTTTGATGACTGGACCGTTAAAAATTTAACGATATATATATATAAAATATAATTTTAAATGACATGAAATATAACTTATCAAATACATATATATATATATATGGAATATAATTTTATTCTAATATAAAATATAAAACAATTAAAATTGAAATAAAATATTAAAAATTAATTAATTCTAAAATAAAAGATTATTAAACATTCTTAACCCTAACTACCATAAAATCAAAATCTTATTTGAATTGTGTTTATATTTTTTATATTTACTATATTTTTTATATTTTTTTTATATTTTTTATATTCGAATTGTGTTTATATTTTTTTATTATATTTATTCTAAAATAAAAATATAAACACAATTCGAATAAGATTTTGATTTTATCGTAGTTAGAGTTAAGAATTTTTAATAATATTTTATTTTAGAATTAATTAATTTTTAATATTTTATTTGAATTTTAATTTTTTTATATTTTATATTAGAATAAAATTATATTCCATATATATATATGATAGGTTACATTCCATGTCATTTAAAATTATATTCAATATATATATCATCGTTAAATTTTTAACGGTCCAGTCATCAAGCTAGTTAAAAAATAAGCTATTTGTCAAAAAGATATAGGTTAAGGGTTAAATTTATCCCAAAAAAAATAAGGGCTAAAACGATAAAAACTATAAATATTAGGGGTTAAAATTATCTTTATGCTTAAAATTTAAGCAAAACAAAAATTACTTTTCATTACACGCAAATTATATAATTTATTTTAATATTAAAATAAATTAAAAATTATAATTATGAATCCAATCATACTTTATAACGATTAAAATCTTAATTGCAATTAAAGTTAAGTGTATGATATAGGTTAATTTAGATAAATCAGGATGAAGGATGAAATCCCGAAAAGAACGATAAGATAAATATTAATTTCAATCCATTTATACATGCATTTCTTATAATTAGGGCTAGTAACGGATAAGTTCAGATGAATTAAAGCTTCACCCACCCCATAATTTGTATTGTAGATCGTCACCCACCTTACCCACCACCTCCTTGATCATTGACCTAAATCAATCCTATCCATCAACTAACCCACCTTACCCACCACCTCCTTGATCATTGACCTAAATCAATCCTATCCATCAACTACGGATGTGGCAGCTAGGTTAGATCATAAATAGATTTTATTATTAAAAAATTAAAGTTTTAAAAATGCATATAATATCTATTAAAATATTTAATATTTAATATATTAAAGTCAACTATTATTGAAATTTTAAATTTCAAATATTCTTACAAACAACATAACTACATAAACAAATTTATCAATTTTTTAATAGTAAACAAAAGCTTAAAAGGTAACACTCTCGGTCCGGTGTCACATTGAGCCTCCGATCCCAAATTTGTATTTTAAAAATTTTCAAATCAAAAGCCCAAAGGTAATAATTTTAAGTCTCAAAATATAAGTCCATTAAATTTAAACCGAGTTATAGTCAATAAATTCAAATGTAAAGGAGCTTCAAAATACAAATCCGTTAAAACATTTGACTCGAAGCAATTAAATAAGAGTTACAATTACATATAGGGTCCTACAAGTACATGATCTATTACATTTAGAAAAGTAATCGGAATACAAATCCATAAATTTCCTTAACCTACGCACGAAAACACATTTCGAAACGCTGAGCTATAGAAGCTCAGTGGGTACTTTACTAACCGGTTCACATCATACATAACATAAATAACCATATGAGGCATGAAAAGATGATATCTTGAGTACGATGGTGTTACCATATCCGCCTAAACACAACATATCATGCATGCATGAATATCGACACATATCATATGCATGTTAAGAGAAGTCCACACAACATATCAAGTCATTTTTATCTCACACACATATATATGTATTATACATATATATATGGTGTACGTATCACATCGTAGTAATATAGTGGTAGGGGAGCCATCAACACTAAGCAAGGTCTATGGTATGCCACTCCACATAATATCCGCTAAGGAACCCATCAACACTAAGTAAGGTCCTAGCTTGTCTTCTGCATAATATAATATAGGTAACCTATCAACACTAAGCAAGGTTACCAGCTTAATTTACATATAATATTTTACACTAGTAACCTATCAACACTAAGCAAGGTTACTATGTTATCATATCTCGTAATAATAATATACTCTAGACAACCCATCAATATTAAGCAAGGTTCTTAGTAAACCACATAACTCATATGTATCACACCAAACCCTTAATGATTTCAAATATAGACTTAAACTATAAACTCTAAATCATTATCCGATTATCCCGTAAACGAGGTTACAAGACAATTTCTTGATTTTGATATTCATTTTATAGCTTAAATAACCCTTAGGGACCCCTAGAATAAATTATGGAACCCCTAAACTCAACTCTTAGAAACTTGGGCAGAATGCCCAAGGTATCGATATGCCTATAGGACGTTGGTATCGAAATGACCAGTATCGAAACCCTTCCCTTGTATTTCGATACGCTTAGGCGATGACTTAAGACCAAGGGAATATACACGTATCGATAAACCTATCTAGAGTATCGAAACACATAGTATCGATACACCTCCTTCATGTATCGATACGCTAAGCTGAATAGCTTAGCAAAACCCAAGAGAAAAACCCTCCGTATCGATACGCCTACATGGAGTATTGATATGTCACCCTGTTTCGATACGCCTATATATCGAAATGAGTTACTACTAGAAGTTTTGGTATCGGAACAAGGGTTGGGCATTTTGAAATGCATGTCTTTCACGCCCTTGCTTACTCTCTCGGGTATCGATATGCCTACCAAGGGTATCGATACCTCTACAAGAAAATGCAGGTCTGGACTCTTAAAATGCTTAGAACTCTACCCAAGCCTTTATCATTAATTCTCATATCATTCATACACACTAAGGGATAACTCTAAGCATATTTACATCCTAAAACGAAGGTTCATCAATAATTCTTGATTCTACCATTAGAGGGTTTCTTAAGCATTCAAACACTCAAACAAGTCATTTTACATGCAATACGTGGTAAAATCATGAAATGCAAAATGCTATAAGTTGGAGGAGTACCAACCTTAAGTAAAAGCAAAACAAACCCAAATTCTTCCTTTTTTTCAAGTTTTTTTTCTTCCCCGAGCTTCTTGAGGGCTCACCAACCTCTTTCTCTACAAGAGAAAGATAAACAACGAATTAGAAATATTTTAGGATGATTTTTAGAGCTTTAAAACATTAAAGAACTAAGATTTAAGCTCTCAAACACCCATATCGGACTATACCTTTAACACAAAAACGTGATTCTCAACAAAAACTCTAAAGAGCAAACATTTAACCACTTCTTTTTCTTGCTTCAAAAATGAGAAAGAAGATACTAAAAAAGAGAGAAAAATGAAGTCATCCTCTCCAGCACAATAAACCCCAAACCCCTCTTCTTTCCCATCTCATTTAAGCATTTACTAAAATGCCCTCACTAAATAAGGTCCAACTCACAACCCAACTCAACCACTAAAGCCTAAGACCCCAAATCGGCCCCAAACTCAAACTCGAGACCCAAACATCAGAGTCTAACTCTTCGAGTTAATCCAACACTCGAATCCGAATTCAGATCGTGACATAAAAAACCTTTAAGGTTTATAATATTTTTTAAAATTGATATTATATCGATGGATAGATGGATGAGACGAGTGATGGATCGGATGGTTGTTAAAATTTTTTCTTTCAAATCCATCATCCACTTTATGTGTCATCAACTTTAAATAGATTAAACCCATATTTTATCTAATGTTTTATTTAATTGGATCAGATGATTCAAGTGAATCACCCATCCATGTATAATTGTCGACCCTACCTATAATCAATATACATTGTTTTTTTGGGTTTAAATCCGTGGGATACGACGATGAGTAAACAGTGGATGGAAATGTGCCGACCTAAGTCTTTTTTTTTTTCTTTCTATTATGTGAAAAGTAGTGGGCAACATTGATTAGTTGTCTACCTTGATCCTACATATATGTCCCCTTAAACACAGATTATTAAATCAATATCCATCATCCTTCGCCTGTATATGAGCATTTCAGGACAGGGAAATTTATTTAAGAATGGGGCGACAAGGATGTCTGTGTTTTGTTTTCATATATGTGTCTTAATAGAAAAGAATAGTCGTTTAGACGGAGATGGAAATAAATAAATAAATAAAATTTGATTGGGATGTGGATTAAATGAACCGAACGTTTAACGAATCGTTTAATGAAAAGTTTATTTATGTTCGTTTATTTATTAAACGATTAAACATGAACAAGAGTTTTTGTTCGTTTAATTAAACGACAGAACACGAACAAAGGGTCCGTTCGTTCATTTATGTTCGTTCTTTAATGTCCATTTATGTTCGTTTAAATTTGTTCACATATATCTAAGTGTGAGGATTAGATCAAGCCAAGTCCAGTCAGAAGATTTTGAGTTACTCGAGTTAAGAAGTCTTATTTTATGACTCCTTAAAAACTTCCTTCTTATAGGCTAGGGGTGTTCATTATTTTGTTAAACCGAACTAACCAATCGAACCAAAATAAAATTGATTAATTAGTTAAATTTTAGGTTTTGTCTAATGATTAAGAGTTTTTTTTTAATTTTAAATATCGATTAATTTGGTTTAAAATCAATTAATTAGCTAAATTAGTCAAACTAATCTAAAATATTAAATATATTATATATATATATATATATATTATTTATGTTCGTTCATTTACGTTCGTTTATGTTCGTTTGTTCGTTTACGCTCGTTCGTTTACGTTCATTTATCATTTAAACGAAAAAACATAAACGAACGCGAAAAGCTACAATTTTTAATGAACGAACATGAATAAAAAATTGTGTTCGTTTATGTTCGTTTATCATTTAAACGAATGAACATAAACGAACACAAACAGGTTACAATCCTTAATAAATGAATATGAACAAGAAATTTTGTGTTCGTTTATATTCGTGTATGTTCATTTATTCGGTTAAAGTTAAACGAACGAACATGAACACACCCTCGTTCATGTCCGATCAGTTCATTTGCGACCTACTGATATTTTGTAGTGAAAATAGTTTTTAGGATTTAACAACGGTACTTGACAAGTTGAGAAGCTCGTGAGCTTCTCTAACTCGAATAAGTCAAAACTCGATAAATAATCAACTCAGATTAGCTTGACTTGTATTCGAACTCGACTCGATGCCTTAACGAGTTGAATCTAGCAAAATGTAACTCGACTCGATAAATCGTGAGCAGCTTGTTAATCTTTTAAAATATTTTTTAGTAATTACTTTAAAATAGTTTCATTCAAAAAATAAATATAAATAATAATTATTAATGTGTGAATTATTACTTTAATTTTATATATTAGTTTGGTGTATTTATGGATTATTACTTTTGAATTTAGACTTCAAAAATGTTCTATACACTCTTGATATTTTTGGTTAAATTTTTCAATTTATATTAATTTTAAGCCTCATATGATAATATTAAATTTTACTTTTAGTTTAAAATAAGGTAAGTTTATTAGTAAGCTTAACGAGCAAGAAGTCGAGTTTAACGAGTAACGAGTTGAGTTAAGCAATAAAATATTTTAACGAGCATGAGTCGAACACAATTTTAATGAACTTAAAGAGCAACGAGTCGAGTTGAGCAACAAACGAGAACAAGTCGAGTAATACCCAACTCGCTGATTTAACAATCACTTCTGCCAAAGTAGATAATCGAAAGTGCAAAGAATTATGAATACTCAACTTTAAAATATTTTACAAGTGAGAAAAGAGAAGAAAGTAAATAGATGATTCTTTTTTGAAATAATTTTTGAAGACATGTATATAGTATTTATAATACCATTCATGCTTAAAAAGTATTTAAAATTGGCATCAATCAGGGGTAAATCTATCAAAAATAAAATAAATGGTTAAGAATAAAGAAATTCTTATTTTAAAATGAATGGTTAAAAATTAGTTTTAAAATAATAAAAATGGATCGAAACTCTAGTTAAAAATTATCGAATATTAAAATCAAATATTAAAAATATACAAATCAAATAAATTTTAATATTTATTTTAATATTTTTAATAAAATTTGTATATTTGATAATTTTTAATAATAATGACCTGTATATTAAAATATACGGATCACCTTATGATTTAAACAAAAAATTAAAGAAATTTTTTTCAAAGACCTAATGTGTTTCTATGACGAATTTAAATAAAAATAAATATTAATTTAAAACTCGTGGTACTCTCACAATAAAATTATTGTAATAATATTAATCCAAAAATCATAAAATTTAAATCTTAATTAATTTAATAATATAAGATTTAATGCCTCAATTTTTGTCTTTCCCTAAGTTTGTTTTTGTTGGGTCTATGTATAATTATTTATATTAGACGTACATTAATTATTAATGAATTATATATACAAATAAATTTAACGAGTGATTACATCAAAAAAAATATTTATTTTAAAAAAATTATATTTAAATAATTTTATTTACGATATGTATTATAAATTATTAAAAAATTTGGAACAAACACTAATTTTTTCGTGCCTTATGACTATCATACATATTAAAATAATGTTCGTATATCCATTATGAATTCATGATTTCATAATTGTTTTAGATAATATAAAACAAACTATTCAAATAAATGTTTTCTGAAGCAAATCATACGTAATTTCAACCGACGGTTCAAAAAATAACAGATCACTCATAGGGTCACCGCGATATATATTAGCCAGTTTATCCGCAATAATATTACATTGACAGTGAATATGATTAACATCCACTTCCCATGGCAACCGTAACAATCATACAATTTTTTCAACAAGAGCATGGGAATTCAACGTCTTCGATTGGCAAAGAAGTATTCGAGTGGCCTCAACATTATCGGATTTCACGCTTACTTTGCGATAGTCAAGATTTCACGCTTACTTTGCGATAGTCAAGATTTCACGCATGTTGAAGTGCATCAAAGATCGCCCACAATTTCGTAAGTAATGACGAGCATACCTCTATACTTCTAGAAAAACTAAACAACCATTCGTCATTACAACCTCGTAATGCACCTCCAATCACAACGTTATCATCTCTAATATTAACAACACCATCAGAATTGAGTTTAAACCAATCTTTCCTCGGAGGAGTGCAACACAAGTCAATAGCCGGGCGAAAATTTAACAATTGTTGGGATCGACTAACAGCTGCTTCAAACTCTACGACAAAGAACCTGCAGTAAGTGATAAGGTCCTGTCTTTCCACGAATTCAGCGTTCAAAAGAATATTGCAGCTAGTTTTCCATAATTGCTAGCAGATAACGGCAGAAAGTAGTGTCCAACTCACATCATTTTCATCTCCTATGCTCATCACACCCATATTCGCGTGAAACCAATTATGCAAAGGTTGCGACATAAAATGAGAAAATATTCTATTGGAAACCAATGCAGATCAGATTCTTTTGTTTTCGGACACTCTCGCAAGACATGAGTTACATCTTCAACATCACTCTTACAAATCCTACAACGACTATCTAATGTCATATGACGTCACATACGTCCAACATTAATGAATAATTTCTTGTGTGCTGCTAACCAAAGAAAAATTTTGATCCGTTGCGGAGTCTTAAGGGACCATATAGACTTCCAAAGATTTGAAGGACCAATCGCAGCTCTCCAATTTAAAGTAGTATACATTAATTTTGTACTACTTTATAATCAGTTTTATCGTTCATGCTTGAATATGACAAACTTAATTGAAGATTAGAACATGATGACTCGGATTTGATTCAAAAATTAAAATAATTAAATTAAATTAAAATTATTTAAGTTTTAGTTGAATCGAAAAGTGAATCTTAAAAGATTTTTAATTGAATCAGAGGCAACCCAAAATAAAAAAAAATATTAAAATAAAAAGAATGATGAGATACGAGTTTTCACGTAACTGACCAAAAAGCTAAATATACAAGTTATATAAAGTCATATAGTGGGTGTAAAAACCTAACTAGGCTTAAGAACTTGACTGAACTGATTAATCTCTTATTAATCCGATATTGACTTGATACGAAATTAACTAAACCAAAAATCATTCTACTTATCCAATAACCAAACTAAAATCATAATAGATCCAAACTGAATTTAATTCGTTTATAATCAAATTCAAAATAATTCATATCAAACAACTCATTTGTCACCTCTATTCATATTTTTTTTAGTTTTAAACCTGAAATTTAAGCGATGGTTTGGGTCATCTGATAATGGGCTTAATCCATTGTTGTTGCTTTCTCTAAAACAAGCGGTTCGGAAAACCCAATCCAATGAAATTTTTTGAATTAATTTAATTTGATTTTATATGAAATTAAAAATATATAGTCTTGATAAGGGTATCGCATTGGCCGTCAGAAAAATATTTTCGTAGGACCTAGATTTAAATTATATTTCTTGAGAAGTTAAATATAATTTTAATTAACGTATTTCTACTTTAAAATAATATATATATATATACATATATATTTTTTGAGCTTATAATTGTATAATTTTAATCTGGTAGGGGTTGAGTACAACTTCACGCATGATACGAATTCTTTGTTGTTAGTGTAAGTAGTTTTGGATTTATTAACCAAAAATTTGATTATATTGCATGTAATAAAAGTTGATTATATTGTTTTCTTTGTTGTTAAGATTACCACATGCATTTTTTTTTTATCTTTTTAGTTTTAGATATTTTTTAACAAAATATTTGGAAATTAAGTTATCTTCTTCGTTTATAAAGTAAAACATTGGTTACAGATTCTTGTTCAAACAATTCCATAATGTCTAAAGAAAATATAAAAATGCATAAAATCAAAAAAGAAATAGTAAATTTTAATTAGTGTCACTAGTTTTATGACATTCAAACACCAATATTGTAGCATAGTAATTGAACGATCAATATTCAATGGTTGAAAATATATTTTTGAACAATCGTTATTACCACTTCTGATTTCTCTATACAAGTAGAGATCATGATCACCGAACATTATTCAAAACAAAGAATGACCCAAAACAGAGACGGTTCAAAGATGTTAGGGGTTTATACAATTATTAAAATATGACCCTTAGTTTATAATTGATAAGAGATATTTTTTCAAAAGAATATTATATTATAAAAATATTATTAGATTATCTATCCGCTTGAGTAATAAAAAATTAATATATAAACAACTAAAAAAATAAATATCTTCACTTTAAAATGTTATTTTTTTTGCATGTTTTAAAGTAAAATTATCTACCCTTTCAATATCAGTTTCTTCCAAATATAACTCTAATGATTTTAGTTTTAAAAATCTTTGTTCTACAGAAACAACTGTAACAAGAATAGTCAATAAAATTCTATAAGCAATTATCATATTTGAAAAATAAATATAATATTTTAACAATTATAATTCAACTTTTAGAAAAAAAATTAAAATTTTTATAATAAATTTTAAATTTTATATCATTTAATGAATATAATTTATTAAAATTTTGGTGATTTTTGGAACACAACCAGCTTAAAAAGAAAAGGAACATAAATAAACGGCAAAGAAGAAAAAAATTGAATCAAACTGAAATTAATTGCAATTATAATAAAATATAAAAATATCTAATGATAGCTCATTATTAATATTTATATTTATAATATTTTAAAAAATATAGAAAACTTCCAGAATTCCAAAGAAGAACCAAATTCATCAATATCAGCTCAAATAAACCAAAGAAAAGAATCAAAATTTAGTGGGACAGCCATAAACTCACATGCTCGTGCTTCATAAATAAGACTTGATAGGATATTGTAATTTAAAATATAAAAAAAAAATTAGATTATTAAAAATTTAGTAAATATATATTTAAAAACTATTCAATTGAAAGTTTTTAAAATACATTTTTAACATTATTGTCACTAATAATTTTCAAATAAGAAAAAACTAAAATAAAAAATAACAAGTTAACATTTGACAATTTTAATAAAAAATAATATTTAAATTCGTCCATAGATAAGCCACATTCTAGAACCAAGTCCAAGTCAATGGTCATCTTAGGGGTCAACGAATCCAAGATTTTTTTTAAGAATCCAGACAAGTCAAATCCTCCAATCATGATAAATGGCGGCTGACGTGAAGCTGGCATCGGTAAGTGGTTACGTAAGTGAATGAACGGACAAATCGGGTGGGAGTGGCCGGTGGCGGAAGAAGCAACATTGTTTTTATATCGGATAGTGTTTTGGCCGGCGGAAACACCCATCAGGCACCAGCATATGAATATGACGCCACATATAGGTATGAAAACGAAGATTCATGTACCAAAAACACCGAGTAAGGTACAAAGATGGAAATAAAAACAAAAAATTAATTTATCTGAAAGGTATTAAAGAAGATGACATTAAAATTAGATAATTATTTTAACATAAATAAATTTTATTAAAATAATCATAATAACAGAGTGATTTATTCATTTAATAATAAAGAGGTTAAAACTGATTTATCAAATTATACAAAAATTATTAGTGTAATCGAAGTGTAAGTTCTTGAATTGACGTGCATATAAAAATAATAATATTTATTAATTAATTTAATGATATACAATGATATTTATAACTAATAATGTTTAACGATATTTATCATTATATATCAAAATTTTTTTATTAAAATAATCAAATTTTAATTTGAAATGTCAAATCAATTTCAAGCCGTACGATTCTAGTTGAGTCCAGAGTTATTGTTGTGCAAGTATAGAAAACAGATTTTCCAACAGCCAGTTCTGCGCTGTCAAGCTGAAGCTGAGCCACGCGGCACATTTTTCTTGCCACGCCGCGTGGTCGGAACAAGATTACGCAAGCGATAAACTCATTCATCCTGGCTGTACCACTGGACCCCACTAACAACAAAAACAGCTAAAGCCTCCCACTCTCACGTGACATCATGACAGCTGTCATAGCTTAGGCACTAATAACCATATAAATTAGGCTTTTCCTGTGTTTCATCAGCTCGTCTAGGTCGCTTCATGTTAGAACTTACTATAGGAGGAAGAATAAAGTGCAATTTGATTCCAAAAAAACCCTTTACGTCATGCAAAATTACAACACAACCCACTGTAGCTCTTTGACGTTAACTCGTGAGCAAGAACATGAGATCATGGTCTCCGCCCTTTTGAACGTAATCAACGGCGAACAATCCTCCACGTCAGCGTTTCCTTCGTGTAACATGACCAACAACGGGTTTTGGCTCAACGACACGTGTATTCCTATGAAAATCAACGGCTACATGAGCATTTCAACTCCATTTCCCCGCCAAGCCAACAACAACAATTACAACCGACCAGGATCACGACAACAATGAACAGAAGGCATTACAGGGGGGTACGACGGAGGCCGTGGGGGAAATGGGCGGCGGAGATCCGAGACCCGAAACGTGCGGCTCGGGTTTGGCTGGGGACGTTTGACACGGCGGAAGCTGCCGCCAGGGCATATGATAGGGCCGCTATTAGTTTCAGAAGCGATAAAGCGAAAACCAATTTCCCATTAGCAGAATACAAAACGGAAGAAGAAGAAAGCAATATTGTAGAGAAAGGAGATAGCAGTAATGAAAATGTTGAAGAAAATGGATGGGAAATATTTTCAGAGGCAGAGTTTAGAGAGCTGATGATGATGGATTAATGGCAGATCTTAATCATGCATCCGTTTAACCCTAATCAAAAGTTGGCATATGAATATCCTACATGTTTGTTTACCGCTTCCTTAATCATGTATTACAGAGTGTTCATGAAAGATACTACGTTTTACTTCGTTTTTTTAAAGAAATATCTATTTTGTGTAATAAAAAAGGTTCGAAATCCGTTCGAGAATTCCTAATTATTATATGTTTTTTCCTGAATAATAAACATGTTGTAGATACAAATAGAGGAAGAAAGTCTGCAGGCTTAAAGAAGAGGAGAAGAATCATTGTTTCTGGAAGAAGTGAAAGGGTAAACTGGGAGACTGCCACGTTTAAATGTGGGGTTTGCTGGCTGAACGTCTTATTTTAATATTTAAAATATAAATTCATGAACAAAACAAATAACAAATTTACACGTAATTTAAATGTGGGGTTTGCTGGCTGACCGTCATATTAAATTTTATTTTTATTTATGTAAATTCAAAATTTTAATTTTACATTAAAAATATTTATTATTGTTATGTAAAAAAAAGAAAACGTAAACGCGTGTAGGAAACAAAATGCTCGGTTAATCTTGTCTGTTGCAAAGCGTGTAAGATGAGGAGAAATTATTACATCTAACTTTTTTCACCACTTAAGATATGATCCCAATTAATTAAAATAAGACATATAATATATTTTTTCGTATCATGTTTATACATAAACATCATTCAAATCATCCACTTTAATACATTTAATTTAAAAATGAAAAAAAATATTACCAAAGATTTTTTATGTTGTCTTCCTCTTTATTGTTTAATTTTTTAATTAATTTTTTCTAATCCTAACCCTAAACCATAAATCCTAAACCATAAACCCTAACCTTAAACCCTAACTCTAAACCCTAACCCTAACCCCAACCTAAGCAATAACACATAACCCTAAGCCCTAACTCTAACCTTAAACCTTAAACCTAAACCACTATTATTTAACCCTAAAACCTAAACTCTAAATCCTAAACCCCAAATCTATATAAAAAATTAATTAGGAAAATTTTAAAGAACAAAGAGGAAGATATCTTTAATAATATTTTTTCCTTTTTTAAATTAAAGACATTAAATTAGATGATTTGGCCAATGCTTATGTGTAAGTTTGATATAGAAAAAATATATTATGTGTCTTAATTTAATTGGTTGGGACCATATCTTAGATGGTAGAAATGTTTCATTCATAATTTTTCGTGAGACGAGGCATGGTCTTCCGGCTTGAAAGCTCAATTAAGCTGGTCTAGCCTTGTACACCTAAGAAGACAGCTTGGATTGGATTGTTAGCAATAGAAATAAAAACATTGTACAATAAATTTACCGTCCAAATTTCGATCAAATTTTTCTATACTTTAAATATGTCTCTTATATTTTTATTTTAAATTTTTTAAAAAATTATATTTCAAATTTTAATCTTAATTTTTATATTTAAAATCTTAAACTTTACACCCTAAAAATTTACCTACCTTAATTCTCTAAACTATAATTGTAATTTTTAAAATTTAATTCTAAACATATTATTTTAAAATATGATATAAAAGAAGCATAATAAAAAAATCGATTTTCGATCAAATTACATAAATCAAAATAATAGGTGCGTATCTTTTTATATCCAACACATAATTCTCTTTTAATAATTTTGTAAACACCCTGGAAACTCATATGCGTCAATTCATCTCGCAATTTTAATAATTTTCTCCAAGCACAACTATAGCTAGTTTTATTCTTAATCTGTCTTATAGAGCTACCCTTCAAAATATACTTTTAAACCCAAACCTATAACGCCCTAAACTTAACGTACCAATCACAAGCATAATTTTTTTAACCTAATTTAGCCTAATTCATAATCATTTTTATAAATCCATAAATGTTTAAATAGATATGATAAAAAATAGTCAAAACGTTCATAAGGAAGTTCTAATTTAAAATAAAATATTTTAAACATTCAACGAGATCAAATAAATCCAATAAAAGTTGCAGACATAAAATCAAGGGTCATGAATATACTACCTGAAAAATCTATGTACTCATGACCACAACAATGAGATGAAGTCCTACTCCGATTGGGCTCATTCAATGCAACGTTAAAACCTAAAAGCATGCGAATGGTTTTATTCTGAACATTGAGTTCAAAAAGCTTAGTGGGTACTCTTTTACTCTACCATGTTTCCTATTATAACGACCGGTTTTTCAAGGTTAACGTTGGAAATTAACCTGAGGCGTGGACCATTAAGTTGGGTGAACTATTCGAGCATGTTAGATCATGTTGGGCCTCGATATTATCTTATTGGGCTTTTTGTGTTGTCAGGCTTAAGCTTTGAACTTGGATGTTTTGTTGTTTTGGTTAAAGGAAGTCTAAGAGGGAGTAATTGAATAATTTTTCCTCAAGGGAGACAAAGGGGTTGATGTCCCTTTAATTCTCTTGCAAAAGAGGGGGGAAATGATATCATTTTGGTTTATCTCTCTCCCTTAACCTCCTTCTTCTTTTTTCTCTTCATGTCCAAGCAAAAAGTTAGAATCTTGTTAGTATAGAGTAAAAATCTCGGTTTGGGCATCAAGGGAAGTTTAATCATTGTTCAAAGATCTATCTTTCAAGATAAATATCTTTGGAGTTGGCAGGAGCGTGCTTTGAAGCTTGAAGCAAGAAGAAAAAGTGGAGGAATCTTGGTTGCAACTATAATCTGAGTTTACTCGTTTAAGGTCAGTTCATTTTTAACTCCTACACTTCATGAACCTCATACAATGATTACTTTGTTTGATGAAATGATTATGGAATATTGGTTTGGTGTTTGGTAGCTTAGAACCTTAGAAATGATAGAATTCGTAGTAAGTGATGAAATGATGTAAAATTGATAGAAACCAACTTATTATACATTAAATAACTTGTAGGAATATTTTGGAGCTTAACTATATAGGTTAAGTAGGATTTCTAGGTGAAATCTAAACCAGACTTATATTTCTGGGTGTATCAGTACGTTACTATAAAGTAGGAAGTTATTTTGTGAGAGGCGTATTGGTAAACTAGAGAGCATACTGATACCCGTAGTGATTTTTGAATTCTATAATCATTTTTGCGTATATAGGGAAGCGCATCCGTACCACTGTTCCATTAGGTTGAAAATGACTTCGTGTATCAGTACGTAGTTAGGGGCATATTAGTACGGATAGAATATTGGTATGAGTCTTTGGCGTATCAAAACCGGGTATCGATACGGGGGTTTAATTTATCAGTAAAGATAGACATTTTAGGTTGTTCGAACTAAGTTTATATATCACTACAGCAGGGGATGTACCGATATTGAGGGTCGTACTAATACCCTTACGGTGAGTATCGGTACGCATAGAGCAATTTGCCCAAGAATTTTAAGGTGATAATCAGAGGTTCTATAATTATAGATAAGGGTTTCAATAGATCTTTAAATGCATAAAATGAACTGTAAAACAATTAAACCGAGTTTAATACTCCAATAGGTGAAATTATGGCTAATGGATTGATAGTTGAAGCGTGACTTACTTGTATAGTAACTTTTTTCCCTAAGGATCCTTGGTGGATCTGATAATATGAAATAGTAGTTAGGGTCATTTTTGTTTGCTAAAGAGACACTAATATATTAAGAGGCTTTAGCTAATAGAATAACCTAATGAGAATCCTGCAAATAAAGTAGTGATTTTGTGTTGTTTGATTGTAATTTTGGGACATGCCTTAGGTAACTTTATGGTTTGGACAAATGTTTATCCACTCTTGATATGTATGTATACGCTTGGGGATCATGTGTAACTTGTATGTCTTAGTAAAGGAAATTCGGATATCTTAGAGTTAGTGTATGGACACTTAATTAAAAGGACGAGTACTTTGAGCTGTGTGAGCGAGTATGTATGACCTATCCATAGGCTATGTGAGTTGGATACGGTTAGAACCTATTCATGGTTGTGATGATTCGGATAAAGAATAAAACTTGATGGGCTATGTGAGCATCAAGCAACTCGATGTGCTATATGTCCTCGAGTAACATGATTAGTTATGTGATCTTAGGAACAAATTACTTGTAGCTATGATGATCCAAGTATGTCCCAGACGTATCTGTGGCTATTTTGATTTAGATATGGTCCAACTCGACGAATTTGTGATCACAGGGATACACGACGACTATGTGAGCACGGGTAAAGTAAGGTTATATCGGCAAACAGATATGGATGTATGTTATGCATGTATGTTACATGGATTAATGAATGATGACTTTTATATCCTAAGGCTGTATGATTGGGGTTCAATGCTTAACTAGGTTGGTTGTGTGATACCGAGTAGGTAAGTCTGGCATGACACTTGATTTTCTTCTATAATATTTTTTGTGATAAAATATTGAGAACTTTAGCTAAGGTAGGCAAGGTGAACCTTAGTCTAAAAGTCCTTTTGTACATTCTTGACTATCTTATCATGCATGTTTGTTTTATGATATTCATGAATTACAGTAGATTAGAAATGTACCATTGAGCTTTGTTATCTAGTGCGAGGATTTATGATGTTTTCATGCATAGGGAAAAGTAGCTTTGGAGGATCACATCGAATAGGACTTTCCAGCACTAGAGCCGTGAAAGAGTACAATACTTGATATTTTAGTTTAGACTTATTGTATTCTTAGGACCTTACCACAAATTGAGTATGTATCATTATTTTGAATTTTATTTTGAGTTTGTTAATGTATGTTGTAAATAGAGCTTCTATTTTGTAAACTCTTTATTTATTTTGAGCTACGTGGATTTATGAAATATGGTATTTCGTTATTTTGAAACACTTATTTTGAAGGAAATTCTAATGTGTTGATTTTGGGTAACCTAAATGTGATACTTTGGATAGAGATCGGGATTCGGGTGTTACACATATAATCATACACATAAATATTATATCTAAATAAAATGATATGGCAAATTAAATGATGTATGATATTAAAATTAATAATCTAAACACGTGCTAACAATATAGAAATCAACAAACATGACACACAAGGTCTAATCATACCATTCTATAACAATAATAGAGTGAGGATCGAGCTACATAATATCGGGAATATATACTCAAAGGGTGAGCTCAGCATGCGCAATATCAAAACATACACTATGGGTGAAGTCGGGTCACCTAGCATCAAAACATACACCCATATTCAGAATCACCTCGAGTATTCTTCAAACAAGGCTTCAGTCACATAACATTGATATTCTTCATTCGGTATCTCTTACCATAGCATTAAAACACGTCTAGAATATCTGGATCCCAACAATCAAGTGCCTATATGGCACACAACACATCATATAACCATGTGGTTGCTGGTAACATTTAAGCCACACAATAAAGAACCTTAGAAATGAAAAGAAATCAGAAAATTACCTTTAAGATCAATCCACCAAAAGATGTGAATTCTTCTCTTGATTTTCCTTGAAATTGGATGATGATTTTGCAAAAATAAATGGTTAGGTTTTGTAGAGAATGAAATGTTGAGTAAAATGAGATAAATCTTGATGAAAATGGAGAAGAATTCAACAAGTAATTTGAGAAATTATGGAGAGAAAATGAAAAGAAAATTTGGGAGAAAAGATGAAAAAATATAAAGTTGAAAAAGAAAATGAGATTAACTACCTATTAAAAACTAATTTTGGTGGATGATCTTCAATTAAAATAATTTGGGTTAATAGCCCTCTAAGGATTCTAAGCTTTGGCTTACTTTTCAATTTAGTCACTAAAAATCCTAAATTTTCTGAAAATTATAATTCAACCCCTAAACTTTCCAAAATTTACAATTTATTTACTAATATGATATTAAGCTTAATTAAATCAAATTAAAATTCAATTATTATTCCCTTAACTTTAAAACACCTTTTTAATATTTTTAAAACTTTTCTACATATTTTTATTTATCCGATTAAAATATTATTATTTTAATTCACCAAAAATTAATGAACCGAAGAAACCCGATTCGATCTGAATCGAACCTCTCAACTCAACACTCGAACTTCTAGCCCCTAAACCGGGATGTTATAGTTCTACCTGCATACTAAATAACATGGAATATTTTACCTCGTCTTTGACCTAGTGTTACGCCCACATCGTAGTCACTTGCATCACACATCAACTCGAATGGCTCAGTCCAATTAGGTGGTATAAATATTGGAGTTGAGGTAAGCTTCTTCTTCAGTTCAGTAAAATCGTGGTGGCATTTTTCATCGAAGACTTTTTGCTATAGAAAATTGTAGAGTGGCTTAGAGATTTTCGAGAAGTCCTTGATGAACCTCCTGTAGAAGCTAGCATGTCCTAAAAAGCTTCTAATTCCCTTCATTGTTTTTGGAGGTGGTGGCTTCTCTATTAACTCAACTTTTGCTTTGTTAAATTCAATTCCTTTGCTTGAAATTTTGTGCACCAAAATCGTACCTTCCGTAACCATAAAATTACATTTCTCCCAATTGAGTAAAAGGTCGGCTTCTTCACAGCGTTTCAGTACCTTAGCCATGTTGCCTAAGCATTTTTCAATAGTTTTTCCAGACACAGGAAAATCGTCCATGAATACCTTCAAGAATTCTTCAACCATGTCTGAAAATATCGCCAACATACAACGTTGAAAAGTTGTTGGAGCATTATATAACCCAAATGACATTCTTCAAAAAGCATAAGTTCTATAAGGACACGTGAAGGTGATCTTCTCCTGGTCCTCTAGTGCTATAGCAATTTGGTTGTACCCAGAATAGACATCAAGGAAGCAATAATAAGCATTTCCTGCTAATCGATCTAGTATTTGATCGATAAAAGGAAGGGGGAAATGGTTCTTCTTTTCTGCCTTGTTCAGCTTCCTATAGTCCACACAAATGCGCCAACCTGCGACTATCCTTTTCGAGAGCAACTCGTTATCCTCATTGGTGATTATTGTCGTGCCTCTATTCTTAGGAACATAATACACTATACTAACCCATGAACTGTCAAAAATTGGGTATATAATTCCTATATCTAACCACTTTATGATCTCTGTCATCATTACCTTCTTCATTGTTGGGTCCAGTCTTTTTTGCGGCTCAATAGAATTGTTGTGGCATTCTTCTAGCAGGATCTTGTGCATGCAGATTGAAGGACTGATGCCCTTCAAATCGACCATAGTCCACCCTAGAGCTTTCTTATATTGAGATAACAAATTCACAAGACTAAGCTCTTGGTTAGTATCTAAGCTAGAAGAAATAATCACTGGCAAAGTGTTATGAGATCCCAAATAAACATATTTTAAATGCGGTGACAATGGTTTCAAGTCTAGAGATGGTGCATATAAAAGTGATGGTTTCGGAGGAATAAATTCAGAGCAATCAATTGATTCAAATCTCGTACCTGATCTTGGCTTGAAATAGCCAATTTGTTTTAGCTCTAGATGAGTTTCTTCTTCATCCTGGTCATGCTCCTCTAACAATTTTACAAATTATTTCATGTAGAGAATTGTCATAGCAAAAATCTGCACTTTCATCTTTAATTATTGTAGCATTTATCCCAGCTATGTAGTGACATTCTTCATTATCATCCATGTACTTGAGAGTGTTGAAGACATTGATAGTCATGGACTGATCTACTACTCTCATTGTGAAGTCTCCCTTTTCACAGTCGATGAGAATTCGACCGGTAGAAAGAAATGGTCGTCTCAAAATGATGGTTTTTTTGTAGTCCACTTCGTAATCTAGAATCAGAAAGTCCACAGGGATCACAAACTTGCCTACTTTTACTATCACATTTTCGACCTTGCCTTCAGGTCCACAGGGATCATAAACTTGCCTAATTTTACTATCACATTTTTGACCTTGCCTTCAGGTCCACAGGGATCATAAACTTGCCTACTTTTACTATCATATTTTCGAACTTGCGTTCAGGTCGAACATGAGAATGGTCCGCTAATTGCAAAACGAAAGTGGTATATCGTGTACTCCCTATACCAAGCTTCTTGAATATTTCCATGGGTATCAGATTGACACTTAAACCAAGATCGCTTAGTGCCTTGACCATAAAATTATCTCCTATCGAGCATAGAATAATGAAGCTGCCAGGATCTTGTCTCTTCATGGGAAGCTCAGTTTTCCCATAATAAAACTCAGATACTATAGCAACTATTTCAAAATTCTTAGCTTTTCTTTTTTTTATAACAATATCTTTAAAAAACTTTGCATATGAGGGTATTTGATCAATAGCATCTAAAAATGAAATACTTATATGAAATTAGTCTATCATACTTACAAAATTTTGAAATTAGAGATCCTCTTTATGTTGCTTCAATCGTTAAGGGAATATTGGTGGGGATCTTACGTCCTTCGAAGGTTGCGTTGGTACAGCTTTTGCTGCAGCATCTACAAGCTTTTCACCAAATGCCTCAGTATTAAAGTTTTCTTCAGTTTCTTCTTGAGCTGATTTTTCTTCTGGATGATCAGCTTCTTTTTGCTCTTGAATGGGGGTTTCTTCTTTCTCCTTTCTTTTAAATTGTTCTCCCGTGTTGATTTGTCTTCCATACCTCAAGGTAAATGCGTTGCATTGCTCTTTGCTATGACTTTTAGTGAATCCAGTATCACTAGGTAGGTTACCTCTCGATCTTACTTGTAATGCTTGAGCGATTTGACCCACTTAAGTCTCCAGTGGTCTAAGTGAAGAGTTTTGACTTTGCAGCAATGCTCCTTGGGTCTTCAATAGATTTCTTTTATTAGAGATGGTGGTGGAATGCTCATACATTAATATTTTCGTTGATGTCATAAACTCCTTTGTAGAAACCATGAATTCTTGCAGTGAAGCCTCCAAAGAATTGTTGTAATTTTCGTGAATTGTTCCCTTTTGTTCATTTTGTCATGGAATATTGTCTTGAAAACCTTGGACTCCTTGTTTTGTTTCCATGGGTTGCTTCCTATTTGAGTTACTAGCTTGATTTGATCCTTGATTACCCCAAGAAAAATTAGGATGTTGTCTCCACCCTGGGTTGTACGTGTTAGAATAGGGGTATTGAAATTTTTGTTGAAATTTCTAACTTAATGAACAGACTCTAAATGAGTTGGACAGTCTTTATTGAAATAGTTTCCACTATAGTGCACACAAGTTAATGCCTTAGCATCTCACACTTAACTAGGCTATTGAAGGTTCTTCAACATATTTGTGATAGCAAAAAGTTATGCTGAAACAGAATCATTAATGTCGAGCTCCAGCTTTCCTTGAGTTCTTCGTCCTGTTCCAAGTCTTGTAGTTGTAAACTGATAATAATTTTTGGCTATTTTATCCAAAATATCAAATGCTTCTTCTGACGACTTGTCCAGTAGTGTCCCATTTCCTGAAGTATCTAACATCATCTTTGTGGGTGCATTGACTCCATTGTAGAACATCACGATTTGAGTCCAATCTTGAAAATCGTGATTGATACATCTTCTCAATAGACTTTTATACCGGTCCTAACACTCGTACATAGACTCATCATCCCCTTGTCTGGAGGATGTTATCTCATTTCGCAACTGTGTGTTCATGTTGGGTGGGTTGTATCTTGCCAAAAAGATTTTGCACAAAGTTATCCACGACTCCATCGAACCAGCTGAAATTCCATTCAACCGCTCTCTAGCTCGGTCTCTTAGAGAGTATGGAAATAGCTTGAGCTTCATCAAATCTTCGTACACTCCTTGTTGGTAGAACGAATCGTAAACCACCAAGAAAGCACGAATATGTTGTCGAGTATCCTAGTGAGGAGATCCTCCAAATTGTCCGATCGATTTGAGCATATTAAACATCACATGTTTGAGCTCAAAGTGTGCTGCTTGTATCTCAGGTGTCACTATACCAAAATTGAGGCCATCCAAGATCGGTGTCAAGTGATCTAGAATTGCCCTTGGTCTTACTACAGCTTCAAGAATTGTTGCAGAATTTTTATTCTAAAAACTTGGAGCATGCAACATGGTTATTCTTATTCTTTGCTCTCGCTTCCTTTGTCTAAAATATCTTTCGATTTCTGGAATAAATAGTTCGAGGGCTTCTCGAGGATTCACTCTGGGCATTTACAAACCAAAAATCTAATAAGAAACACAAAGAAAACAAAGATTAAACCTAACAAAAGAAATAAAATAAACAAAAATAAAAGTATAAAAACTATGATTGAAATTGCCTATTGCCTCAGCCCGACAACGAAACCAAAAACTTGTTGAACCAGATGTGTGCTTAAAATGTAATTGATTCTCGTGCAAGTATACATATCGAACAAGTAATAAAGTGTGTGAGTGAGATCGTTCCTACGAGGATTGGGTAGATAATTTCAAAAATAGTTAACATACACAAAAGATAAGATAATCCTTTGTATGAACATATGATAAAGCAATTCTGCAAATGTCCCCAAAATACTTTAGCAAAATAAAAATATAATTGAGAAAGTGATAGTAAAATAAAGCTTGTCACAGAAAAGCGATAGCAAAATAAAACAGATAATGGAGAAATAAAATAAAGCTGCACAAACACAACATAGAGAAGATATTCAAGCTTAAGACAGACTAGGCTTGATATGATAATGACTTCATTATTCTCCTGAAAGACTTACTGTTTTACTGGTTTACAAGTGCTCAACAGAGTTTACTAAAAATGCCTCTACTATCCCTAGTCAGAAGGCCTAACACTCGAAAATACTAAGATATTACTTCCCGGTCTCAACCCTAACACTTCTAATGTTGATAAAGTGATACCCTTTTTAGTCGTTGAAACTCTCTCTTATACCTAAGGTGAGTTAGGATTTTGCTCCTGCAGTAACCCCATTGTTCATGTTGGTCTAGCTTTGTCTATCCCTAGATCTAAGCTTCTCGAACCCCTTAGCTATGACAATCTCCCAAAGCTCTTACAAAATAAGGTTTAAGTGAAAAAAGTGTTAGCTTCATGAACAAAACACTTGAATAAACACTGAAAACAATAAACATTCATTTAAACAAAGTAAAAATCATCAATAACAAGCCTTAGCCATACTAGTTTAGTTCATGGCTAGGTTAGGAAAACTATTCAACTTTCATCATTTGAAATACATTTTCAACAACTTAGAAAAGGGGTAAAGTAAAGATAAGAGGAAGGAAGTCCCAAATGCTTGTGCCGTGAAGCTTTCCTAGCTTGCTGTTTCTCCTAAAGTCTCGTAAATCTCTTGCTTGAAGCTCTTCAACAATGGTGGCTCGGCTTGAGGTTGAAGATGAAGGAAAATGGGCGTCTTTCTTCTTTCTTCTTGTTCGTTGCTTTCCTTAAAGTTCACTCATTTTTCTTTTTAGCTTTCTTGCTACTTTTTGAGCTCTATCTTACCACGCTTGTAGAAGGAAGCTTGAGGTTGTATTTATAGAAGGCTTCTAAGGTTTTGTGTTTAATGTGAAAGGAATATTCCCTGATATTTATTGCAGAAGATGGCAGCAAAATGCAGGGTCTACAGGGGAGGTGCAGCTGACCTAGAAATAAAGTGTGAGGAAAGTGGGATACAAGTATGTCCTTTCTACTGTTCTATTTTATCCGCCCATAATGCTATAGCATCCTGAAGTCCGATCCAATACTTAAATTGTTAAAGCATCTCTTCCATTTTTTCAACTTTGCCCCAGTAATCTGCACAATAACACCAACAAAATACCCTTGAATACAACATTTTTAAAAATAAAAGAGAAAATAAAATAAAAACCTAATCTAAATGCACATGCACATTAAATGCAACTAAATGCATGCAAATGAACTTGAAATGAAACAAAACCTTAAGCAAAAGGGTATAAAATATACGTTTTTTAGAGCGTTAACAACACATCTCAATATCTATTTTTATATGGATTAATTAACCAAGATTATTAAAAATCAATAGATAAGATATGTCACTCTATCTGTGTTTATCACTTTATCAAAATATATATTTATACACAAGTATAATACAATAGTTAAATCAAATATTTTTATATTAATATATATATGTATTTAACACTTATTTCATATCTTAAGATTACGTAAAACATAAATAGAATTAGGACCGGTTGGATTTTGCATGTAACATCACTTAAGTTACAAGTTTCTTCTTCATCAATTGGTATTTATGAAAATAGAATTAATTAACATTTATTATATTTATTCGATTGACTTTAATTTAAATATTATATACTTTAATTTCTTAAATGATTTATTTGCATAGATAAAATTATATGTATGATATGTTGCAAAATATCAAATTATGAATTATATTTATAATATATGATAAGAGATCTTTTTCATTGTCTCTATATCATTATCTCCTATTTATCAATAAAGAAAAAACTGAAAGAAATTGACTAACCAAAAAATGATAAAAAAAATTTGAAGGGTGCGATGGTCAGAATCCAATCTTAAAAGACGAATTACCTCAAAAAGAGCAAAGATATCATACCAAACAATGTTATAGACACAATGATCCAGCCTTTAAGATAATTTTTCCTCTTTTATATAAATTATGGTCTAAAGAAACTCAAATCAATCGGTTCAAATTTAAAAATAAAATTACAAAACCTACGGTATATCTCTAAACGACGACTAAAATCATATTTTCTCTCATGTGTGTTTCTTATAACATTTAAGTCTCCTCTCACAATCCATTACCAACTCAAATAAGATTTCAAGACTATAAGATTATCCCATAAAATTTGCCTTTATCCAACATTCGAGCTTGTATAAGTAAAAGCAACGAAAAAGTTATACTCACCATTAAAGGATAAACAAATACCATGGATGAATAGTTTATTAATGATAAAAATGTTAATTTAATGTTGTTTCAACCTGGCCGTTCTTATCCTTCGAAGCCACTAAAGTAAAAACATTCATAGAGGACTACGATTTTATGACATCTACGTTTGTTCAATAATGATGAGTTTATTTTGTTGTCTTTTTTGCTATTGTGATTTATCATCTTTGCTAGACTAATTCTGTAGAGTGACCACCTTTACTTGTCTCGGCATGGACATGTACACTCATCTTTGTATAGTTTAATATAGAAACAAATTATAACATAATTATATGGGTTGTCAAAACCAAAACCACAACTTTTTCATTCTCCTTCACAAATTGATCATCACCCAAAGTTAAAATCTTAAATCTACTACTTTGTTAGAGTTGTTTGGTTCAATCGTATTTTTTATGGATCAAATCAACTTTTCTACAATGATTCATAACATGCATCCAAGGTTCATATAATTCATCTGATTTCCTAACATTTAAGTTATTTGAAGTTGTATATGCTATCACGTTATTATGACCACATAATTCTTTTGTAAGTTCAAATTTTTCATAAGTATAATAAACTATAGGCAAACCCTCATATTTAATATCTTAGCATTTTCTATCAATTATGATCCTTACTTTATAGATTTGATGAGATCAACTATGATAGTTTGTCATACAAACTATTCTCTTTTATTTTTTGTAGTATTATAATCAATACGAACAATTTGGATGGTCGCCCTAACAATTTGGATGGTCGCCCCAACAATTCACTCTCTGTATAATTACTTAATTTGAATTATGAGATATTATCATATCATAATTTAAAATTTAGAGTTTTGACTTTATAATATAAGATTTTTTTGTAATGCCAAAGTGATACTTTGATAGATAATGCATAAACCTAGAAATAACTCCAAAAATAAAAGAAATATCACAATGTGTATTGGTGAAATAAATTATGTTGGATAGACTTTTAAAAATTCTTGTATATGTTGTTCTAGTACTATTATCATTCAAATTCATAAGTATTGATGTAGTTTTACAATTCATCATATTGATTTTTTTTAAATAAATCAGTAGTATATTTCTTTTGTGATGCAAAGATGTCATCTTCAACATGCTTCAATTCAAGATTAAGAAAATATTATAATAATTTAAGATCTATCATTTCGAATCCTCTTAAATACAAGTTTTAAATATATTTATAAGGTAAGAAGAACTCATGTAGATCGTAAATCATATCATCAACATAAGACAAATAATAAAACAATCATGGGTATCATGTTATTTAAAATAAAAATTAGAGTCACATTTATTTTTTTAAAAGTCATTTTTGAGAGTGTATGCATCAATTTTATTGTATCATATTCGCGGGGCCTATTTTAGTTGATAAAGAACTTTTTGCAATTTGTACACTTTCTCTTTTTTGACTATTAATTTCTAATGTTGAGTAACATAAACCTCCTTTTGTAAATTCTCATTAAAAAATATCGACTTAACATCAAATTGATACACTAATTTTTTTATTTTGAAGGAAAGCGCCTCATTAAAAAAAATCTATAGCAGTCACCCCGAGAGGTGAGTAGGCCCCTATAGGGAAAAGAGTATCATGGTTTTATTGAGTAGAAGAGGAGAACCTCTTCGAGTTTACAAAAGCCCAAATAAAGTCGGGAAAGATACAATCAAAAGAGTAAGAAGTAAAAGAACGCAAAGCCTTAGTAGCTAAGACATAGGCCACAACGTTTGTGTCTCTAGGTACATAACAAATCTTACAATCAGACAGAGTACCATGAGTGGAGCAGATGCAAGACACCAAATGTTGTATTATGGAAAGATCTTGGTGATGAGTGTTGTTAACTTTGTTGGTAATGGAAGCAAAATTTGTTTTAATAATCACATTAGTTCAGCCATTTGCAATAGCAAATCTTAAACCTTCCAAAATAGCATAAGCCTCGGCAGAAGTTGGATCCGGATAGACAAGATGCATAGAGCATCTACCGAGAACAAAACCAGAAGAGTCTCGAGCAATGATGCCTGCAGCAACGCCCCTTAACACTGGGTTAAAGGCCCCATCTATGTTAATTTTGACAAAACCAGGAGCTTGTTTCGTCCATCTAGCTTGAGCGAAGGTGGGCTCAGCTATCCAGGAACGTAAATGGGACGTATCTTTAATTGATGTATAGTCATTGAAAAGTTTTTGCGCATTGGAAACAACTAACCAAGCCGGTTAGAGATGATTGTTATGAACAAAGTCAACGGTGGTTCCATAAATTCCATAGGATCGTAATAAGGAAAGAAAATTGATGTAAAGAAAGGAAACCAGGAACTTCAAAAAGCCACTGGTGGGTGGAAATATGCGTGTTGAGAAAATTCGAGTAGGAAGCCCTGTCAACTAGAGCACCTCCTTGGCACTAGGAAAGTCCCTCACTGCATGGAGGGTGGTTTCAATGGCCATGTTGTAAAATGGAAAAACCTCGTTCCAAGATTAGCCTGAAGGATTTTATGGCCAGAAGGGATTGCATCATGACATAGCCGTCATCCAAAGGAACAAACCTTAGGTAAGGTGGTTAGTTTAGAAAGAGTTTTCCAAAGCTTAGAGGTCCTGTTAACTGGCCTTAGTTGTAGATGCAAAAATTGATACCTTGATCGAACCAAATATATGCCAGAGTCATTGTGACCCCAAAGAGTGGTGTCCTTTGTGTCATTAATAATGGGTACATTAAGAATGGTGTTAGCATCTTCATGGGAAAAGTATTTGTCAACACAAATTCTCGGTAGTATATATAAATAATAAATAATTAATATATAATAATTAATAAAATATATAAATAATAATAAAATATTAAAAAAATTAAAAAATCAAAAAAAACAAACCGAAAAAATTTGAAAACGAAAAACATGGGATTGAGGGAGAGTTTGATCGCCAGTTTGTTAGGATATGGGAGAGTTCCGATTTTTAAGGGATAGGATTCGGTTGAGGGAGAAGGTTTGAGTTGGGATGGACTCTAATTTGAATCCTTTTAAAGGGATTCAATCGGCTGAAGTCAGGGGAGGATTTTTGGAGGTTTTCGGTAGTGGCAGTGAAGAGCAATCGAATTTCTTGATTTTGAAAGCTTGCAAATTGCCAGAAGGTAAGCCTTTGAACCGATTCTTCAATTTTCTTTTCTGTTTTGATGCTTAAATTTTGGTAAAATTGAGTTTAGATGTTGGCCGGGTAGTTAGGGGGTTCGATTGGTTGGTTTAAAGCTCAAATAGGTTAGATTAGGTGTTAAAACCTTTGATTCTTGTGTTTCTGGCGTTTTAGAGGCGTTTTCGACACGTTTTAGGGTTGTTGGCGCTTTCGCCGGCGTCGGATCTTACCTCCGGCATCGAAGAGAGCGACGTGACGGTGGCCGGCGAACTCGCCAGAGCGACTCCTCACGGCGGCGCTTCGGATCTGGCGGCGAAGTACATGGTGGTCCTTCACCGTGTTCTTCGTGTTCTTGAAGAACACCCATGGAAATGTTTAGCTTTGATCCGTTTTCTTCATAGGTTCTGGGCTTGGGATGTTTGTCCCAGAGAAAAATGAGTCAGACTGAGTTGGTCTCGGTCCAAATGGCCGAGCCAACTCGATCAGGAGGGGTCATTCAGGAGCGAAACGCTGCCGTTTTGGTAGTCGGGCATGCGGGTCGGATCCTGGTTCAACCCGGATTCGCGTGTTTTAACTGGTTATGGGCAAATCTGCCCTTTAGTCCTCCTCGGTTTAATTTGTTTTTCAATCTAGTCCCTAGAACTTAAATTTAGATCCCTAGAGCCCTAGATCTTATCCAATTAGGTCCTTGAGTCCCTAATTAGACCCTTAGGATTAAAATTAATCAAGTTTAGACCTTATTTAGGATAAAAAAATTGATTTTAAAGACTTAAAATTATCAATTAGGTTCTAATTAGAATTTAATTTAATTTTTAAGAAAACTTTAAAATTAATTTAACCTAGTTAAATCTAATATAAAATTAATTTGACCCCTAAAACTTAAAAATTAGACTTTAATTAGGTTTGATTTAATTCTTAAAATTTAGAAAATAATTTTAATTAATTATTTTAATTAATTTTAATTAATCTCTAAAAAATAAATTTTAAAATTAATCCAATTTAATTAGGTCTAGTCTAGCCTTTAAACCTTAAAACATTCACCAAATTAGACTTTAATTAGGTTTAATCTAATTTTTAAAATTTAGGAAATAATTTTAATTAATTATTTAAATTAATTTTGATAAATTCCTAAAGATAAGATTTAAAATTAATTAGGTCTAATTAGCCCAAGTTTCACCAATTAAACTTTAATTAGGTTAAATTAAATTTAAAATTTATTTTAAAATTTTCTAAGATAAGATTTAAAAATTAACCTAATTGAATCTAATTCAACCTTAATCGAACTTAAAAAACCTAGACTTTAATCAGGTTTTAATTAAAATTTAAAGTTAGGAAAATTTAATTAATTAATTTAATTAAAAATTTCTAAAACTTTAAAATTAATTAAACTCTAATTAATCTAATTCATCTTTTGAGGTTTGAATCCTTGTCCCTTTTGATCTTTACTAATGTAAGTCCTTTTTACTCTCTTATAATGATAATTTTGATGTAACTTGTACTCCCATGATTCTAATAAAAAATATCAAGTTCCTTTTATCTTGTTTGTTTATTTCATTATATTTTTGCATGGCATATTTTAGGAAGATCACTTAATAAACATTTTGGTTAATTAATTTAGAGCCCTCTAGGACTAGTCACTTAAATTAATTAATTAATTAAATAGGGAGATAATTAGTAAATAATAGTATTTGAATCTTATGTCTCGGATACACTAAAGAGGTTGATGTTTTGACGTACCATGATGTTGGCCTAGAGAGTGTACCTTGGCATCGAATTCATATGCTATTTAAACCTAGAATTTTGATAAAATAACTTAGGCCTAGTATTAAATAAATTGATAGGTAAACAACTAGCGACATTAGTAGCTTAGGTTTTAAACACTTAATTAATGGAGCCTTTTTAGGATTAGAACTTAAAATGAACAAGATAAAGACGGTCATGCATTTTACTTTAACCTTTTGAGGCGGAAGTTACATTCCTTTGAATTTGGGTGAGGTTTCCTATCTAGAGGATGTCTCGTTCAACTCAAGTTTAAAGGTGATGTAATTTCTAAATCAAAAGGATATCCTCGATTCAAATAATGTTCAATTAACAATGAAAAATTAAATTAATATCCATCTTCAAAGTATCAATGCCACGTAATTTTTTTTCAAGGTACCGATTTTTTGGGCGTTTGTAAGGGTCGTCCTTACACGTAACCGACTTCCGAACCCAATATTTTTAAATGAATCTCTGGTTTGTTTTACGGTGTCTGGCCTACCAAAGTGGCCGACGGCGACTCCAAGTCAATTTTTTCAAAATTAAATTATATACTTTTCCTAAAATTTGGGTTTTTTCAAGATTAAAATTGATAAATTCATATTTTTCAAAATTAATCACCAGGCTATTTTTCACCTAAACTCGTGTTTTTTAAGAGGTCGCGACAGTATTCTCTTACTTTTGGTTCATCCCATCAAGTCATGTTAGGCAGCATGAAAGTACCTGCACGAAGAGGTACTTCATCATTCACCTCATAATCACCATAAACGTGTATAGGCTAAGAGCCTCCCTATTTGTCAAAGTGAATCTGAATTTGACTGGACATGCCAGGCCGTTTGAAAAAACCATTGCGAAATTTAGAAATAGCTATGGTAAGACCTTTCCAGGCAAAAGAAGATCTTCGAGTGGGATCAGCTTCAAGAATTGAGCCCGATGGGTAATACTTACATTTGTAGACTTGGCTAAGGAGATTATCAGGTTCACAAATCAAACACCATATTTGTTTGCCTAGTAGAGCAACATTGAAGTGGTGTAGATAGCGAAAACCTATACCTTATGCTGCTTTCGGCAGACAGATAGTGTCCCAAGGGAGCATATGCCAACCTTGTTTGTCAGCTTTACCAGACCACCAATATCAGCGTGTCGAAGTGGTCATGTCATCAATAATGTTTTGGGGTAAAAGGTAGCAAGACATAACATATTGGAGCATAGATTGTATGACTGATTTAATAAAAAATTCTCTACCACTAAAGGATAAAAGATGTTTATCCCATTTACTCAAGCGAGCATTAATTTTTTCCTTAGTAAAACCCAAGGCCGCTGTCTTACTCTTCCCTATTAAGAGAGTGACTCCTAGATAGATACCTGGATCGTCAACTTCTCTTACGTGAAGGATATCATTAATTTCCGCTCTAAGCAACATGGAAGTTTTCCGGGAAAAGAAAATAATTCCGATAAAATTGGTACACTAATTTTTTAAATAAGTAATTCTCACGATCATTTTAAAATCGAGTGTGTAAATAGCCTAATGTGTTAATTTTAGAAAATTGAATTTTACCACTTTTAATTATTAGTTTTGAAAATCAGGGTATTATTAAAAACATAAATTATTTTAATTTTAAAAATTACTTGGAATCGCCACCGACCACTTTGGTAGGCTAGACACCATAAAACAAACCAAAGATTCATTTTTAAAACATTTGAGTTCGGGAGTCGGTTACATGTAAGGACGACCCTCACAAGCGCTCGGGATTGGTACCTTGTTAATTACACGTGGCATTTGGCATTTCAAATAATAATAATATTAATTTGGTTTGTCACTATCAAATGAATATCGTTCGAATAAAGATATCTTTTTAAATAAGAAAGTGTATTTCTTTTAAATACGAGCTTAAAATAGATGTCCTATAATATGAAACCTTAACTCGTATTTAAAGAAATATAAACTCTTTCCCAAAAGGTTTTAAATGCACAACTAGTTATTATCTTTTCGATTTTAAGTTCTAACCTATAAACCTCAATTGATTAAATATTTAAAACTCTATTAAATTATTAATTTACCAAGTGTATTATGATAACATCCGAACGATCGGACACTACCATCTAGACACTTAATAAAATTAATAATACTATTGATGTTTCTAATTATTTACCTAATTAATTTTATTTAATTATAACCTTAAATTATTTATATATTTCTAGGTTTCAATGGCACGTCGAATGCGATACCAAAGTACACTCTCTTGGTTAACATAATGTTACGTAAAAACACTGACCGCTTAGTGTATCCAAGGTATATGATTAAAATGTTATTGTTACTAACCGTAAAAAGACTTTAATTTAATTAACTACGTATAAATTAGGTGTTATCCCAAACAAATATACTACATGGATTTAAAGCATGCAAGTAAGCATATAAATTAAATAAACAATTAATAAAAAAATAAGATACAAAGGATCGAATTGATTTCCTTTTTTTCTTTACCTGCTGGAACTTGGTTATTGAAATACTGGAAACAAAGTCCATAACAAGTATGTATTGAGACAATGAATATGTTCCTCTTTCACGTCCAGGTGCATTGCGTCTCTTCTGGTATGTTCTCTTCAGCTTTGTCGTTGATTCCTGAGCTGTTAATCTATTAGATAGGTGGTTAGCATCTAACTGAACTCACAATGTTAGTTGGAGCACCAGCCTCAGCTATATATTGAACCTTTCGAGGGATGGCATGATCATCTTCTTTCATTGCCTACACTAAAAAAACTTTCTCCCATATTCTTCTTCTTTTCTCTGTGTTTCTTCTCCTTTGATTTCAACATCGTATCAGAGGCTGAAAGAAACCATGAGGCCGCGTCCGTATTCAATTATGAGAATTCTGCTACTGATGGACGTGTGTTTGCTACTAAGCAAGTTAGCATTCGGCTTGATGAAACCAATTTTCTTCTATGGCGACAGCAGGTGGTTCTTTTGTTGCGAGGACAGGAGCTTGATCATTTTTCTTGATGAAACCACACCAGTAACACCGAAAGTTATTCGTGGAGATGATGGAGTTCTGGTTGTAAATCCGGAGTAGAAGAGATTTGCCAAGAAAGATAGCTCACTTGCCTTGTGGATGCTTTCTACCATCAGTCCCAGTGTGTTACCTTAATTGGTTGGGGCCGAGTCTACTGTCTGCTATCAGAGTCATGCATCTCCATGTTTGATTGAGAGCA
The DNA here is from genome assembly GCA_035048815.1 of Abelmoschus esculentus. NCBI lineage: Eukaryota > Viridiplantae > Streptophyta > Magnoliopsida > Malvales > Malvaceae > Abelmoschus > Abelmoschus esculentus. The sequence continues at coordinate 12,594,463 of JAUCBN010000036.1, forward strand.
ATGAGGAAAATTAATCTCTCGATTACTAAATACACGACCCAAATTAAAGAAGTATGTGATCTTCTAGCCTCTTGTGGTCGTGCTGTTGATGAAATTGATTAGATAGCTATAGTCTTGAATGGCCTTACGCCTGAATTTGATCCCTTCACAGTTGTGATCACGGCTAATCGAGAGCCTTGGAATCTTGAGGCTGTTATTTCTGTACTCAAGGACGCCGAGACAAAGTTGAGTGATCCTATGCGACAACCTATTGGCATTAATGTCACTCGGTATGAAGGAAATGGTAAAGGATACGACTCAGAGTTTCGATCTAGATCTCAACCACAACGCTATGATCCTAGAGGTTATGATCCTAGAGGGTTTAAAGGCAAGATGCGTCCTCAATGTCAGTTGTGTGGAAAGTTAGGACATCTGGTGGATCGATGCTGGCATCGTTTTGATCAATCCTACAAGGGAGTGTCTATCAATCGAGCACGAGGTCCTGATGAGTCTCAGGCAAATATAGTTCATTTTGAGGATGATGTTACTAATTTTAAGTATACTCCATGTGTCAATCTACCTACTGAGCAAACTGAAGAACCGTTTGTTGCAGCTCAAGTAAACTCCCTTGTAGCTCCATATTTTTCACAGGATAACAAGTGGTACTTGAACTCTGGTGCCACTCATCATGTGACAAATGATGCTCAGTGTGCTACCACTTCTCAAGGATATTCAGGTAATGGTCAAGTGTTTTTAGGTGATGGGTTAACACTTTCAATTTCTAGGATTGGTCAAGCACATATTGCTACTTCAATTTGACCATTGAATCTCACTCATATTTTACATGTTCCTAGCATAACTAAAAGTCTCTTATCTGTGTCCAAACTTATAAGAGATAATAGAGTATTTATTCGATTTCATAGTGATGAATGCATTGTAAAGGATGAGGTCACCAACAAGGTGCTACTGCGAGGACATCAGATCAATAGCCTGTACAGTTTTGGTGACAGCCCCTCCTGCTTAACTGCTACTGTTTCTGGACATGATAATAAAAGTGTTGCTCCTGATGCTGAGTTTTGGCTTTGGCATCAAAGGCTCGGACATCCATCTCTACGTGTTGTCAATCTTGTTTCTCAAAAAACTTTTACTAAGAGTGGTATTTGTACAGCTTGTCAATTAGGCAAATCTCATAATCACCCATTTCCTAGTTCAAGTACATTTTATACTAAACCATTTGAGCTTGCAGAAGCTAATGTTTGGGACCCTACGCCTATGAGATCTGTTGGCTATCAGTATTATGTAACCTTTGTTGACATGTACAGTCAGAATTGTTGGTTGTACCTATTAAGGAATAAAGCTGAGGTTGCTATGGCATTCAAATTGTTTTCTGCTTTGGTAAATAATCAATTCAATACATCGATTATTTCTTTACAAACAGTTGGGGAGGGAGAGTTCAAAGTTTTACGGAATGAGCTAGCTAAAAAAAGAATACAACATAGGATTACATATCCTAAGACTTCTCAGCAGAACGCAGTGGTTGAATAAAAGCATAGACATATAACAGAAACCATGCTCACCCTTCTAGCTCAAGCATCTATGCTTTTGCACTTGTGGTCTCATGCAGCCTTGAATGTTGTGTATATTATAAACAGACTTCCTACACCTCTTTTAGGGAATATTTCACCTCATGAAAAATTGTATGGCAAGAAACCTAACCTTGAGATACTTTGAGTTTTCTGGTCTATGTGCTTTCCATGTTTGCGAGACTACAACTCTCACAAATTTAGCTTTCGAATCAAAGCATGTACTTTCTTAGGATATTCTCCACAACATCAAGGATACAAGTGTTTGGATTTCTTAGGTAGAATTACATCTCCAGGCATGTAGCCTTTGATGAGACTTTCTTTCCTTTGGCTACAAAAGAAAGTGTGGAACAGGTTCAAGAGTTCTTTTCTCATCCTCTACATGTTTCAGTCTCAAATACTAAATCTCAAAGTATGGAGCTGATTCCAGCTTCAACTCTTGCAGCTCTTATGAGTAAGGGAGTTTTTTCTCAATAGTCTTCTCAGCCAGTTTCCGAAGATGTTGGTCAAGCATCCCTAGCTTCTGTTTATACTCCTAAAGAGTCAGGTGCTTTTCCTACCTCTTTATCTCGACAAACTAGTTCCTCTCCAATGTCTCAAGGACACGACACAACTGTGAATGAGCACACACATATTTCTAGAAATGATGCTGCAACTTCCAGTAGTACTCCTACTACTAATGGTCATGAGGAAACTCATGAAGAAGGGTTGTTACAAGAATCTGGTAGTATCTCTCCTCACTGTGATGCTGTAAACTCTGATCCTTCTTCACCTGCAGTACTGCCTATCAACAAGCATGGTATGATCACAAGAAGCAAGGTAAGGTATCTTCAAACCGAAGGTCTACCATGTCGAAGCTACATCTATGCCTGCGAAAATCAAAGAAGCTTTTCAATCACCACAATGGACAGTAGCAGTCCAAGAGGAATACAATGCTCTAATGCATAATGAGACTTGGGAGCTAGTCACTTTAACAAAAGATAGGAAAGCAATTGGATGTAAGTGGCTATTCAGGGTCAAGTACAATGCAGATGGCTCTGTAAATAGGTACAAGGCTAGACTTGTTACAAAGGGCTATGCTCAAGTTCCAGGTGCCGACTTTCTTGAGACTATCAGCCCTGCTGTTAAATTTTTCACTGTGAACATTTTCTTATCTGTAGCAGTCACAAAGGGGTGGCAGGTGCATCAAGTAGATGTCAACAATGCCTTCTTTAAGGGCGACCTCTCTGAAGATGTTTATATGAGCCAGCCTCCTGGCTTTGAGAGACATCTTAATGTGAATGGCAAAACTGTCTGCAAATTATGAAAAGCTCTATATGAATTGAGACAGGCTACCAAAAATTGGTTCAGCAAACTTAACGAGTTTCTACAACTGCTCGATTTCAGGTCTTCTCATGCTGATACTTCTCTATTTGTAAGGATTAAAGAATCTCATGTCTTGTATATAGCTGTATATGTTGTTGACATCTTGATCACTGGGTCATCAGAAGAAATGGTTCATTATGTAAAGCATGAACTACATGAAAAGTTTTCCTTAAAGGATCTTGGATTAGTTCATTACTTCTTGGGGTTAGAGGTAGTTCGAACTAAGAAAGGATTGTTTTTCTATCAAAGGAAATACATTGGTGAGTTGCTTAGTAAAACAAGTATGGTAAATGGTAAGCTGGTTGAATCTCCCATACCTGTCACACCTAAGTTGAGCAAAGGGTCAGGCTCATCAGCTGTAGATGCATCTCTTTACAGAAGCACGGTTAGTGCTTTGCTATACATTCGTCACACTCGACCAGATGTTGCTTTTGCAGTTAATAAAGTCTCACAGTATATGCAACATCCAACAGATGGGCATTGGGTTGCTGTTAAACGCATACTCAGATATCTGAAAGGTACAATCGACTATGAAATGTGGTTTTCTGCTGAAAGTACAACACATGAGATCACAACCTTCTCAGATGCAGATTGGAGAAGTGATTCAGATGACAGAAGATCTGTGTCTGAATATTGCGTTTATCTCGGCAACCATTTGGTTGCTTGGAGTTCTAGGAAGCAAAGATCTATTTTCAGATCAACTGCAGAAGCCAAGTATCGCAGTCTAACAGATGCTTCTACTGAGGTGTTATGGGTCAAGTCTATTCTAAATGATATGGGAATAAGTCTGGAGGACATACCTACAGTGTGGTGTGACAACACCAGTGCTGTTGCGATGACTGTCAATACCGTCCTCCACGCCAAAACCAAGCATGTAGATCTTGATCTATATTTTATTCGGGAAAAGATTCTACAACAACAGTTGCAGGTCAATTATATCCCAGCACAACATCAGGTTGCAGATGTTTTCATAAAGCCTTTAGCAATAGTTCGGTTTCAAGAGTTTCGACACTTGTTACATGTGTCTGAAGGAAAGGAACAAGAAGAAAGAAAACAAGTAGGGTGAATATTGAGATAATGAATCTGTTCCTCTTTCACGTCCAGGTGCATTGCGTCTCTTCTGGTATGTTCTTTTGAGCTTTGTCGTTGATTTCTGAGCTGTTAATCTGTTAGCTAGGTGGTTAGCATCTAACTGAACTCACAATGTTAGTTGGAGCACCAGCCTCAGCTATATATTGAACCTTTTGAGGGATGGCATGATCATCTTCTTTTATTGCCTACGCTGAAAAAACCTTCTCCCATCTTTTTCTTCTTTTCTCTGTGTTTCTTCTCTTTCTTTGATTTCAACAAGTATGCTACAACACAAGTATGGTCATTGAACTAGTGGAAACACAGTCCATAACAAGTATGGTCATACAAAACCCAAATTTCCTCGCCGTAACAATTTTTTAATTTCAAATCAACACAAGGAAACAATTTTGATAAACCATGTAGAAACAAGTGAATCCAGCATTGTTGCTTTCTGCAGGAATTAGGAACTTCACAATATGGTACAACATTGATCGGTTTTCTTAACCTATGCTAGTTAAGAAATCTTGAAACAGTGTCAGCGATGGTAGAATAGCAATATACGAAACATGAGAATGGATATACATGTCCAGCGACAACCATTTTAATTAACATGACAGCGATATTTTCCTACATGGAATGTTACAAGCTTGCAGCAATTTAATGGTGAGAACCAAATCTGGACTGCTCAAGAAATTTCATACGGCGAAGCCTATGCTTCTTGCTTCAAGCTTCTCCAGTGAGATTTGTCACGGTGGATGGTGACTCGGGGCAAATCCAATCATATCATAATCACCCCATGGATCAAAAGCTAGTGGAACTCTGAAAAGCATTGGTATTGACTCTTCAGCACTATTGTCACCTCGAGCAACCCGTATTCTAATGATCTTCGGTGGTGTTTCCGACATCCGACGATCTTCCGGTGGTCTCTCGAGTGGTTACAGGTAAGCTTTTTGGGTTCTCTCCCCCTTCGGTAGATACTAGCAAGTGGGATAAAAAGGGAGAAGTTGGCTGTAACTCCCCCATTTCCTAATTTTTTTTCCCCTATAATTAATACCTCCCACCGAATCTGGTAACCTCTCCAAAACTTCATCCTTTTATGTATTTTTTTATTATCATTATTTTAAATTTTATTTATTTATTTACTTATTTTTATACTTATTATATATTTATTCAGGCCTTATTTTATATTCGACTACCAAACGAAATTCGGGTATTATAATAATCAATGTCATTACGATTTTTATGGTTTCAAATTGTGCAATCGTTGAAAATGTGTCATCAAAATTTACTCCAAAGTGTATGGAGCAGTCAATTATCTTTTCTAGTTATGTTCTTCACAAAAATTATTAAATTCATGTTTTGAAATTTTTAAAATTTTTAAATATTTTCGATTTAGATGGTAATAGATACACTCTACGAATCTTATTGTAGTCCCACGTGAATAATAAAAAATAAGAACTTCCAACAAAGGATTGTGTTTTCATGGAACCAACCAAATCAATATGTACAAACTCAAGACATCTAGTTCTCTTTTTGACGCAACAACATCAAACCTTTTATATTTAAAAGTTTATACCTTCAATTCCACAGTCATTAGTTTCTTAAACAACTAATGCATGATTTTCAACATTAAAAATTAAAAGTGAAAATTACTTGTTTGGGTTCATACAAACATCAACAATGATTTTATCTGATTTTTTATCTTTTATCATACAAAAGTTATCACCAAATATAATATAATATCCAGCATGAGTTTTCCTACATTTAACAAATTTTATAACAGACTAAGAATGCAAGACATTACTCGTTGAATAATGACTTTATACTAATTATGTGATTTAAGCACCCACTATTAAAAAAACAAATATTGTTATGAGTTACTATATTTTCTTGATAATCCATGAATCATTTGATCTCGTCATCCTTTTGTTTTGTATAATTTGTTTGTTCTTGCCAAGGTTTTTTTCAACAATTTACCCTCACATGCTCAAACTTTTTACAATAAAAAGTATTGGATAAACCTTTTATTATTTTACTGTTGTGTTTGATTTTAGTGTCTGTAACCTCGATCTTCGCCCACGAGATCTAACCCGATCATCTTATTCATTTTTCTGAGTTACTGCCTCCCCTTCCACATGAAAAACCTTATCTTCTGTCTTCATTTTTGACATGTTCAGCATTGGTTTATGGGATCCTATCAACTCATCAAGTATGAATGTTTCCATGTTTTAAGATTCTTCTATGGCAACCACTACACGATCAAACTCAAGAGTGAGATCATTTAAATTTTTTATAACAATCGTTTGATCATTAATATTTTACTCATAAGATCGCATTTTATTGATAGTTTTAACAACTTTAGATAAATATCTTACATCAACTCTTCACCTTTCATCTGTAAGGTTTCAAAATTCCGGGCTTCCATTGCTGACGGGTAGACTTGGGGATTTAGACATGTTTTGTAAGATGGAGTTAGAAAATAAGTTGATTTCAATAAATATTTTATTCAGGATAATGTTTTAAACTTTCTAATTCCATCTTTTAAGTTTTGGAAAGATAATATAAAAAGGATATACAAATAAAAAACAATTGTACTTAAATATTTAACATCTTTTAATTTAAATGTAGAGAGATAAAATATAAATTTATTGTCTAAATTTTAGAAAATAAATTAAATATTTTAAAATTCCAATGATTAATATACATTACAGAATAAAGTTTATCAATAATTTACGTAATTTAACTTTAATATTAATAAATATCTATAATAAACCCTCTCGGGATTTATTTAAGGACCCAAAACATAATTCCTCTTAGGCTCCTTGCCACCTTTGCATTGACTTTACATGCCCATATCAACTACATCCTTATCCACCATCTGTAATACCCATGTTTTGTCTGGGCCTACTATCCAGAAAAAACCTAAATTCAAAGCTTAAATCTAACCCACATACTAATGCCTATTAAAACCCATACCCTGCGGATTTAAGGAGCATTCTTCAGGGTTCGATCGTTTCAAGAACACAAGTAATTGGTCTTACCAGACCTGTGACAACTAAGGAGACTAAATTGTCTCTCTTTCATCAAGGGAAGGATAAGGCTCCTGAACATAATGGTTATACTTCTTGGTTCTTTAGGAAGGCTTGGGATACAGTGGGTGAAGATTTCATTGCAGCCATAAAGTACTTCATTGATTCTATCTCTCTACTTCCAACCTTCAATGCTACTGTAATCACTTTGGTGCCTAAAAGTCCAAATGCCTGCAAAGTCAAGGAATTTCGGCCTATCTTTTGTTGCTCTGTAATGTATAAAACTATCACTGAGATCATTTTTGATAGATTAAATGTGTATCTACCTGATATTATCTCCCTAAATCAGTCTACTTTCATCAAAGGTAGGAGTAAAGTTGATAATACTCTACTTGCTCAATATAATAACCCATTTGCAATTAAAACCCTTATCCAAACATTACAAACCCAACATCAAACCCTTAACCCAAGCCCACAATATAAAGCCCAACACTCAAATGAACAAACCCAAACTAATACCCAATAGCCCAAATAACCAAACTTTAACCCTAGAATAACAAAACCTAATTCCATGTTCAACCCTAGCCGTTGTCGGTCATTCCCTTGTTTGTCCAGCTCATCGCGCGTGGCCGTCACGCGCTCTCTTATTACACGAAACGGACGGTTATTGCTCCACCATCCCAGATCTGCTCCACCGACCTGAAAACATCAAAAGTAAAGTTAAATATGAAAAAGGAGATTAAGCATAGATATTATTTGTATTTTATTATATAAAAAATAGGTATAAAACCCAACATAAATGATATAAACAAGGAGGGGATTTTCGAATAAAAAAACAAGAGATTCGAGAATCAAAAATCCACAAACAAACACCACCAAATCGAGAAAAAACAAGGGAGCATTCGAAAAAAAAGAGAGAGGAGAAATCGGAAACAAGATTAAGATTCGAACGAAAAAAGGAAAAAAATAAGAGATTCGAAACTTATCTCTTCAGATCTGTGCTTGTACGTTCATTATCTAAAAAATCTGAGACCATATTCGGAACGAGGATCACGAAAAGCTTTAGAAAAGATCAAGCTTTTCACCTTCCGTCGCCGGTGACGACGGACGGCACGGTGGCCGAGAACCCGACAGTGGTTGGCGACTCACTCACCAAAGACTGCAGAGAGGTTGAGAGAGCTTAAAGAGAAGCATATAATTTTTTAAAGAGATGGTGCAAATTAAAATGATTTTTTTGTTATGATTTTTGGTTTATAAAGACCTACCAAAACGACGTCGTTTTGGTGCATGGTCATATAGCTCAAAACGACGTCGTTTTGGCTCTCCAGACCCGGCGATTCGACTCGGATCCAGATTTGACCCGCGCTCAACTCGGCAAAGGGAGATAATCACGCGAGAAGCCCCTGCACTTTGTATCCTTGTTATTTTAGATCACCAGTTTGCTTTTTGTTGCAATTTAATCATTTTTTTGATGTTTTAACCCTATATTTTTATATTTTACTCAATTTGGTCCCTGATTTCACTGTTTGTTTGTATTTTAGCCCTCTCAACTTCTGTTTTCTTGCAGATTTAACCCCTAATATTATTATTATAATTATATTTTATTTTTATAATATTATTTTATAAATACGCTATTATAAATAGATTACTAATGTTATTATAAAATTATGTTAATATAATTGTATTATTATCTTTTAAATGTAAATTATTTACCATATTAATATTTAATATTTACGCCATTGTAACAATTCTTTTATAAACTTTTTCCATTTGTTTTTACTTTTCTATTTAATTATGTTGTTTGGTTTTGTATTATATGCATGCATTTAATTATATGCATTTGAATATTAGATTTAATTTAAATTCATTTATGTTGTTATATAATTTTGTTCATGTTTATCAGAAATTATTATCTCGATATATTCTATTGAGAGTAGCATCTCATTCTTCGGGTGTTATCTTCTTTGAATTGTCGTGTATATTAGGATATATATTTTAAAATTAAAAATTAATTTAATCCGAATTTTATATTTTCTTAAAAAATTATGATGCGAACCTTTAGGTGCCAATTTTGGGCATTATGGGATGTTAATCCTTCCCCAAACATAGCCAACTCTCGAACCTAATTTTCTCTAGTTTTATTTTTTCGGTGTTCGATCTACCTTTTTGAACGGTCGATGGCGACTTCAACTGATTAACCGATTTTTAAATTTTAACAGTATTCCACTAAGAGTGACATCTTGTTCTTCGGGTGTCATCTTCTACGGATACCGAACTTTTGTACCTTTAAATTTTTTTTTTTTTATTTTTTGAAAAAACGATCGCTACACTCGAGAGTTGGTGAAGGGTTATGGGAGTAAGTTTATCTCTCCAAGATGTGCATTGAAGATGGATCTACAAAAGGCCTGTAATTCCTTGAGCTGATTCTTCATGATTAAACTTTTAGATGCTATTGGATTACCTGAACAGTTCAGGGACTAGATTAAGGTGTGCTTCACTAGAAGCAGATTTTTCATTGTTCTAAATGGAAGCCTCGTGGGTTTACAAGGGTCAAAGAGGCATTCGGCAGGGAGATTCACTCTCCCCTTATCTTTTTACTCTTGTCATGAATTTTTATCCCATCTTCTTGACATAGCGACGGATACTGATGACCTACTTATCTTTTGCAAGAGGAACCTCAGCTCTTTGATTGGTGTGCAACGTGTGCTGAAGAAATTTTATGAGCTATTTGAGCTCTTTCTTGCTGGAATCAATGCTGAGCAGCAAGCTAATATTGGAACTTTCACAGGGTTTAAGATGGGCAAACTTTTACAGGGTAAGAATTATAATCTTGTCATCAAGGTTTTTTTTTCTCAACTGATAAAATTATTTTAATAAATTAAATATATGTGAATATTTAAAAATAAAAAAATTTGACAAAAATGAGAAATAGAGTCGTTATTGGTCACTTTGATAGGTCAAACATCATTAAGTAAACAAATATTTAAAAGGGTTGGGTTGAGTTCGAAATCAGTTACGTACGAGGAAGGATTAGCACCCCCGATTCGGCTAAAAATTGGTATCAAGTCGATCATCATTTTTGTTAATGTCAAAAGTTATAAACTTAAGGGTCGTTTATTAAGTTATGATTCGATTATATATACGAATTTATTTTAAAAGCTCTTGTGTTCGAGGAAGAGAAATTATATCATGGGTCAGTCCCACCACGTAATTCATGGGACTAACCAATGATAACTATCCACCTCATTATTTTTTAATTTTTAAAATGAAGATTCACATGGAAAAAATATGACATGGAAAAATTAATGAAGTGGGTAGTTATCATTGGTTGATCCCATGAACACGTGGTGGGACTGACCCATGATATAATTTTTCGTTCGAGGAGTAAACAAAAACTACCAACTACTCCTTAGATTGCTAGCCAAGTTTATCCTCAAAAAAGAGAGCACCACATTAAAAAAAACTCGACTATACACAAAATAAAATGTTAATGCACGCATAAAATTAAAACATAAACACACAAACACAAAAAATAAAAATAAAAATATATATGATATAAGTAAAATATTTTACTAAATATATAAACATACGTAAGAAAATAAACAATATTATTTATATATTAAGCAAAATAATGTAGACTAAACATATACATATTATAATATATATAATAATACATAATAAATTATATACATAATATTAAAATATATAATAAATATATACTATATCATAATTTAATATATATAAAAACATATGTATAAAAATCATTATATATATTACATATTAGAATTTTTTAATATATAATCAATATACACATGTTTACATAAAAAATTAATAAACATAAACATTATATAAAATATGATATTCACAATTATATATATATTATATATATACACTTTATAATCTATAGCATATAATAAAATATCAAATATTATATACATACATGCGTGAGAAATCTAAATTATTATAATAATATAATATGTAAAAAACAATGATTGGTAAAGATTGAATACCCTTAAATTACAGCTTGTTAAGCATAATTCAAGTACACTTTAATAATGGTGTTTTTCATTTCTTTTAGCTTACTTTTTACAGAAGAGAGGGTACATATTTATACCGAAAATTAGGGTTACAAGGTGCATGAAACTAGGGTATTTGATCATTCTTTATTTTTGTCTTTTTTTCTCTTGTTTTCAGCATTTTAATAACAGTTTTACATCTCACCATGTACAGCTCACCATGTACAGCTCACCATGGTTCAATATTTCTCTAGTTTTCTTTATGTAAAGAAGTCGAAAGCTTTGAACCGAAATATGACTGGGAAAGCTTCAAAATGCTGGAGAGGTATAGGTTTGGTAAGTATATCAGTTGCCTAAAATTTAGTAGGTATATAGTTGACATGCAAGGTTCCAGCAGTAACTTTCTCACAAATGAAATGAAGATCTAGGTGCACATTTTTGGTCTTGACATACAAGACAAGATTGGCAGCCATGCTTACGGTGCTGGAGTTATCACACCAGATTGTAGGAGTGTGCTAGAGAGAGATGCATCTCAAAAACAAAATATTGTAGCTAGGTCAATTCGGCAGAAGCATCAGCCAAGCTTCGATATTCAGCTTCAGTTGTGGATCGAGAGACGGCTCGTTGTTTCTTGGAGCTTCAAGATACTGTATGTGATTCCAGTGTAATGTAACATACAGATGTGGAGCGATGATCGTCAACATCGCTACCCCAATCAGCATCGACATAGACAGAAAGCTAAAGATTATTAGGTGATTGTGGAGGGAACCAAAGACCATGATCAATGGTGTTGCTTAGATACCTCAATATGCGAAGCACTGCTTGCCAATGTGTACCATTAAGATTCTGCATATATTGAGCAAGCTTGTTGACTAAGAAAGAAAGATTTGGTCTGGTCTAATAGACATATTCAAGTGTTCTAATGATGCTTCGATAAAGTTATAAGTCTAGAAGAAGTTCTCCATCGTGTTTGTTGAGTTTGGGATAAGCATTCATAGGCATGGAAGTAATTTTTAAGGAGTGAACTCCAACTTTTTGTAGAAGATCATGTATGTACTACTTCTAAGTCGGAAAGATGCCATTGTCAACAACATGGACCTTAATACCAAGGAAGAAATGAATGTAACCAAGATTCTTGAGAAAAAATGTATCATGAATATTGGAATTGACTTGTATAATATGATCTTTTGTGTTGCCTGTAACATGGATATCATCCATATATACAACAATGTAAGTTTGTATTGTGGAGTCCTGAAATATAAACAAGGAGGAATCAGCTAAGGAAGATTTAAAACCTTGACCATTGAGGTGAGTTTTGAGTTTGAGAAACCAGTTTCGAGGAGCCTGACGTAATCCATAAAGGGCTTTCTTTATCTTACATACTAGAAGTGAACCTGTGTTAGAACAAGTGACAAAGCCAGTTGGTTGGTGCATGTAAACTGTTTCCTTGAGATCACCCTAGAGAAAAGCATTATTAACGTCCACTTGCTGGATTTTCCACTTGTATGTAACTGTTATAGAGATGAGTATATTAATAGTAAAGAAACGCACCACTGGACTAAAAGTGTCGAGGAAGTCCTAACCTGAAATCTGAGTGAAGCTTTTGGCAACAAGTCTTGCCTTATATCGAGCAATTGAGCCATCAGCATTATATTTTACTCGAAAAAATCACTTGTTACCTATGTCCTTTTTTCCTAGTGGTAGTTCAGTAAGATCTCAAGTAGCATTATTTTGTAAAGTTGTGTATTCTTGAAGGACAACTATGTACCAATCTGGATGTTAGACAGCTTCCTGTACACTAATAGGTGTATCAACAAACTGTGTGTGATAAAGTTTGGGTTTAAAGATACCCATCTTGCTGCGAGTGATCATTGTATGTGCATTGTGAACTGGAACAGTAGGTGGTGGAGTAGATTCTGAAGAGCATGCTGAGGATGAAGCAACTAGAAAAGTTTGTGCTGGAGTAGTAGAGGGTTCAACTGGTGATACATGTTCTGTTGAAAGATCAACAGTACTAGGAATATGAGGACTAGTATCAGGAACAAGAGTAGCATCAGGTGCTGGAATGTGATCAGCAAGAGGTGTATCAGCTGATGCTGAGTAGTAGAACTAGTAGCTCTAGTGGCTTGAATAGGAGGAGCATCTGAAGTAACAGATGTGGAATATTGAGACTCTTAAGAGAGAACAAGAACCTTGGTGGACAAGTTGTTGATTTGTGGTTTCATGTTGCACTCATGTGAAGCAGCATAAGGAAATACATGCTCATTAAAGACCATATTTCGAGAGAGAGATATTCTACCAGTAGTATCAACTCATTGATAACCTTGATGTTTGAGAGAGTACCCAAGAAAGAGACAAGTTTTGATCAGAATTTCAATTTATGAGTGTTGAAGGACCGAGTGTGAGGAAAGCATTCATAACCAAACACCCTAAGGAAACTGTAATCTGGAGCTTTGCCATACAAAAGTTGAAAGGGAGAGATGTTCCTTAATCTTCTGGATGGTAACCTGTTAATAAAAACCACAACACTAAGAACAACATAAGACCAAAACTTCAAAGGCACAAAGGCTTGTGCTAGTAGGGATAGGGTCATCTCTGTCATGACACAAATTTGGGATTTGAGTATTGGGTTAACCCGAGGAGTTAGGATTCAGTTTTTTATCCCCGAGTTTGAGTAGTTTAGGCCTTGTTGGGCCTTAGGTTTTGGGCTTGTGTTGTTGTTTTGGGCCTTAAGAGTTGTTTGAGAGGCATTTGGATAATTTGGATTTAGAAGAAGAGGGGAAAAGGGGGTTTAATTCTTTCTCTACAGAAAGTTGGGTGATATCATCCTTGTCCTTGCTTCCCATCCTCTTCCTCCACAATCTTCATCACCCATTTGAGAAGTTAAAGGTATAATCTTGATAGTTTCTGCTGTGAATCACGTTTAAGTGCTGAAGAAGTTGTTATTCTTGGAAAGATGTATCCATCAAGGATTGGTTTGTCAAGTTTGGTGGAGAGAAGGCTTTAAGAGGGGTTTTGGGTTGAGTCCGGGAATAGGTTTTAGGGGGTGTTAATCTTGTTTTTTCTAGTGTTTTAGACTCTAAGAATATGTCTAATTCACTTCTTGTCTTCCCCTTTTGTAGAGAAACAAGTGGGAGATCTTTCTTTAAGCCTTGGAAAGGAGAAAGTTTGATGTGGAGCTTGGAGCTCGGGTTGCTTTTTTGTTGTTGTTTTTGCTTAAGGTTGGTTCTCTTCCAACTCTTAATCATCATGCATATCATGCTATAAGCTTAAAAGCATGTTTGTTGATTGGTTTGATATGCTTGGAAACTTTAGGTGACCTTTAATGGTGGATTATGTTCTTGCTGATGAACTTCAGTAATAAAGGCTTAAACATGTTTAGGAAGGTCCCTTAAAGTGTAGAATCAATTTGGTGTTGAATGGATTGTTTTGGGTAAGGTTATAAGTGTTCAAAAATGCAAAAACTGCATTTATTGTTTTGGGTCACCGGTATCGATACCCCTGAGAGAAATTTAAGCTGCAAGAGTAGGTGTATCGAACCATGGTTCGATACCGAGTCGTCCTATTACCTTTCAGGATAGATGCCAATTTTAAAACAAGAGGTCCTCTTTTGTTGACTTTTAAATGGGTCAAAGGGATTCGATACTGGTACCGATATCATTGTTCTGATACCCCCTTTGTGAGGATATCGATGCCTAGTGTTTCGATACTCCAAGTAAGGGTATCGATACCCCAAGGTAGATTAGCCCAAATTTGTATAGTTTAAGTGGTTAAGTCTCATTATGTTACCCTAGGGTTCCGTATGAGTTATTTAAACTCTAAAATGAATATTAAACCGAGAGATATGCTCATAACCCCATAAATGAGATAATTAAACAATAAATGAAGTCTAATGGTATAAACCGGTATGTAGAATCATAAAGGGTTCGGTGTGACATTCGATTCATGTGGTTTACTAGGAACCTTGCTTAGTGCTGGTGGGTTGCCTAGAGTATATTATATATATGTGAGATATGATACCTAGTAACCTTGCTTAGTGCTAAAGGTTTACTAGTGATATATATTATATGATGATAAAACTTATAACCTTGCTTAATGTTAATGGGTTATCGGTAATATATTATGCGGAAATCGGTTAGGACTTTGCTTAATGTTGATGGGTTCCTTAGCGGATTATGTGGAGTGGCATGCCACGGACATTGCTTAGTGCTGATTGGTCCCTTACTTCTATACTACTATGAGGTGATATAGACATCCTTATATATATATATATATATAAGATATAAATAAGGGGTAAGAACTTGAGATACTCTGTGGTCTTTTTTTATCATGCATATGCTATGTGTCGATGTATGTCATCATGATATCATGTGTTTAGGCGATTATGGTAGCGTTATCGTACTCATGCCATGTCATCATTTATGTTGCTATGCTTATTTTACGCTATGCATTATGTGGACCGGTTAGTTGAGTATCCACTGAGATTTAGTGGCTCAACGTTCGACATGTGTTTTCGTGCGTAGGTTAATAATCTTTCGAAGAAGCATAATCGTGGTGGGTTCAGTATCGACATATGTTGTCAGAGTACTATTATTAGACATTAATGGGCTTTTGTACTTAGGACGCTATATGTGTAATATGTAACTCTATTTTATTTATTATCGAATATTTTCAAACGAGTTGTAATATTTTGGAGCTCCACTATTTTAGTTTACTCGGGTTTTTGTTTTAATGGATTTAGATTTTATTATCTTACGTTGGAAAATGGATTTGGACTAATCTTAATAAGCTTTTCGAAAAAAATTTTGAAATACAGGTTTGGGGCTGGAGGCTCGATGTGACACCGGGTCGAGGGTGTTACAATCTCGACTATGTGTCGATGTTTTTGTTCAACGACTCCATTCTATGGAGAGTATTAAGGGAATGTGATGCGATGTTGGATGCCTAATTGTGCTAGTGTAGCATGGAGGAAATGAAACTCACTGTCACCATCAGTTTGGATAGCTTTTATTTTAGTGTGATGCTGAGTCTGCACAAGTTTATAAAAGAAAGAGAAAGCAATAACAGCTTCAGACTTGTTTTTGAAAAGGAAAATCCAACAATGTCTTGTAGTCGTATCAACAAACAAAATGTAATATAAAAATTCGACCTTATAGATGTTGGACCCCATAGGTCGATTTCAACAACTTCAAAAGGGATAGAATAACTAGAAGTAGATGGTTTATAGGGTAAGGTGTGACTCTTGCCCATTTGGCATGCAGTACATATAAGATCCTTGTCCATAGGAATGGATTTGTTCACTAGATGTATTATTTCAGCAGAGGCATGACCAAATCCTCTGTGCCATGGCCAAAATGGAGAAACAACAAGAGCTAAAGTTGAGAAAACTGAAACTGGAGGAGGAGCCAAGTCACCAGTAATATGATATAAGCCATCTTTCTGTGTGCCTTGAAGGAGAATGGTTCATATGTGCTTATCATTCACATAACAAAATTGATCATGAAATTTAAAGAAAACCGAATTTTCCTTAGTGAACTTGAAAATAGAAAGAAGGTTCCTAATTATTTGTGAAACATGAAGAAGTTGTGTGATATGCAGTGCTCTATTAGTAGTGAACAAAGAAGTATGATCTACTTGTGAAATGGGTAAGGAAGAATCATCACCAATGTATACATGTCCCTTACCATAATATGAAGAACCAGAAAAGAGTGTATTGGTGGTGCTGGTAACATGATGTGTGGCTCCCGAATCTAGTGTCCATGTGACTGTTGAAGTAGAAACGGTAGCTAGAAGAGTATTAAGATGCACCTCTTCAGTTGGAAGAACACTAGCAGCAGCATCAACAGTGGTGGTTGAAACAATGCAGGGATCATAACCAATTTCCTGTGGAGAGTCAAAGCAAGCGGTATTGGCTTGTGTAAGATACTGTATGTCATCTTGAATGGAGAGACCCTTGAAGGCTTTATCAAATCTGTGCCAACAACGATCAACAAGATGGTCAAGTTTGCCACAGAGTTGGTATTAAACTCGAGGGCGATCTTTGAACCTTCCTCCATTATAACGAGGTGTTTCTTGTCTAGATGGTCTACCATTAGGTCCTGAAGGTGAGTAATAAGTGGCATTGATGCCAACAGGAATACGAATAGGATCAATTAAGCGAGATTCTACATCAATAAGAATAGAAACAGCTCCTTCAATAATGTATGGCTCTTGACTAGCTGAGATAACAGTCATGTAAGGATCGTAATTAGGTGGAAGTACATTTAGAAGAGTAACAATATGTTCGAATGTTGAAACAGGATGACCACACGAGGCAAACAGGTCGTAAACCTCTTTAATTTTCATGGTATAGGCACGCATGGAAAGATCAGTTTTTTTGATTACTCGGAGGCGACAATGAAGGTTCATTATGCGTGTGGTGAAGAGTTAAGAATAAAGACCTAAAATAGTGCTTCAGATAAAATCTGTAGTCTCGGCTCCCACCAGTTGAGGAAGTATATCAGAACTTACTGTGGAAAGAAGCCAAGAAGCCAAGGAGCTATCTTGCTTACAAAACCGGGTGTAAGCATGGTTGAGAACTTTGACTTCATCAATACCCTCCAGGTGTTTGACAGAGGATATGATAGAACAATCGAGATATCCTTTCAACCCATGGACACGAATCATGAGAGTAACTTGTTGCTTCCAGAGAAGAAAGTTGGTGTCATCGAGGTATATGTTGATTCTTTTGTTGGAGAATGACTGTTCGGAGGTCTCTTCTGAATCTAAAGCTTCATCGACAAGACCCACTGGGGAGGTTGCACCAAGAGACATACTGAAGGTGATCAGAAAACAAGAAAAGGAGAAGGTTAAGAAGAGAGAAAAAGATCCAGGATCATTGCTGAAACTATGGATACCATTTTAAGCATAATTCAAGGACACTTTAACAATGGTGTTTTTCATTTCTTTCAGCTTGCTTTTTCCAGAAGAGAGGGTACATATTTATACTGAAAATTAAGGTTACAAGGTGCATGGAGCTAGGGTATTTGGCCATTCTTCATTCTTGTCTTTTTCTCCCTTGTTTTCATCATTGTAATAGCAGTTTTTCAACTCACTTGTACAGCTCACCATGGTTCAACACAGCTATGTTCTACTACTGTTTTAATGGTGTCCGACCCACTCAAAGTGACCGACTCTTTTCTCTCGTTTTAAATCTAACAGTATTCTAATATCATTTTTCAAATATCAATTTTAATATATTTTTAAACTATTTTCGAAAACATTGATTAGATCATCTTAGACTTGGGATTCATCATTGTAATACCCGAATTTCGTCTAGGTACTCAATGATAAATAAGGTCATAAGTAAATATTAAATATAAATAAATAATGATATGATGTAAATTATAAATAAATAAAATTAAAAAAAATAATAAATATAATAAAAATAAACTATTACTAAAAAACAACAAAATAATAAAATAATAAAATTTAAATTAATAAAAATGGACATGCGGTTACGGGAAGGTTTTCATAAGTTATCATCAGTTTCCATTTTTCAGAGGCATGCGGCAACTATGGGAGTGGGTTTTCATTTCTTTGGAGACTAAAAAAATGAAGGAAAAACAGAGAATGACTTTGGGCAGTGGTGGGGGGAAATTTCAATCCACAAAGGAGCAAAGGCAAGATTAGCTCTCTCTCAAGATCACCTGAAGCAGAAGCAATGGATTCAGTGAGGTGTTGATAGTCTCCAGATTAGGAAGAGAAGAGTTTGATTCCACTGTAAAATTCAAGGCATTCCTGTTTGAATTTCTTCAACAATCATTCATATTTGCTCGATGGGTTTCAATGCAAATTTTGTTAGAGTTTGACTTCTACCAGCAAGTCTTGTTTAAGGTAATATTTATTTATTTTAAATAGTTGTATATTATTATATCAAAATCATGATCAATGTACTTAGAAAATTGAATAGAACACCATCTAAATTTCATGTGTTTGATCCAAAATATGCTCAGAACTTTGTCTTTAAATTAGTTTTTTTTAATTATTTATTTAAATTATTTATTTGCATATTTTTAAATTCATGTGATATATTTGTTTAGAGTGATACTTAATTTATACGTAGTTAATTAAATTCGAGTCTTTTTAGGGTTAGTCACTCTAATTAAATTAAGGTTAGTTACTTTAATTAAATAATTAATTAAATAGGGAGATAATTTAGTAACGATGGCGTTCTAATCTTATACTTTGGATACACTAAGTGGTCAGTATTATGAAATGGCATTATGTTGGCCAAGAGTATACTTCGGTATCGTATTCGGCGCGTCATCGAAACGTAAAAAATGATAAATATTTTAAGGTTAGAATTTAATAAAATTAATTAGGTAAAGATTAGTAGCACCAATAGAATTATTAATTTTGTTTGGTGTCGAAATGGTAGTGTCCGTGCATTCGGATGTTATTATAATACACCCGGTGAAATTAATAATTTAATAGGATTAAATATTTAAATTGATGGAGCCTTTTTAGGTTAGAACTTAAAATTGACAAGATAATAACCAGTCATGCATTTAAAACCTTTTGGGTCAAAATTTATATTTCCTTAAATACGAGTCAAGGTTTCCTATTTTAGGATGTCTTATTCAAAGCTCGTATTTAAAAGAAATGTATCTTTTTATCCAAAAGGATATTCTTATTCGAGCGATATTTATTTGTCAATAACGAATTAAATTAATATTATTATTCGAGATGCCAAAATGTCACGTTTAATTAAAAGGTACCGATTTTTGGGCGCTCGTAAGGGTCGTCCTTACGCGTAACCGACTCCCGAACCTAAATGTTTTCAAAAAGAATCTCTGGTTTATTTTATGGTGTCTGGCCTACCAAAGTGGTCGGTGGCGACACCAAATCAATTTTAAAATTCAAAATGTTTTTCAATAAAATTTTTTTTTTCATAATTAAAAGCAATTAAATCGATTTTCCAAAATTCACTCACCAGGCTATTTTCAAACTTTTCGATTTTAAAATGGTCGCGAAAGCTTGGCGACTCCGTTGGGGAAAATTTTTGAGAGTCAGGCCTAATAATTAATTACACGTAGTATTTCGGTATTTTGAATATAAATATTAATTTAATTTATTATTGTTAAATAAATATCGTTCGAATAAGGATAATATTTTCATTTTTGTGTGATATATATGTCATTCATGCATCAGTTCTCGACCCGAGCTTTTACCCTTGAGTGGGAGTTAGATATTGTCCGATGTGATGCTATCCAGCTCCGAGTTTCGGATTTTTATCTGCTTCCGGTATACTAACCTTACGCGTCGTGAGGTCTTCACCTCCGTTGTAAGGGACCTATACTACCGAATCGATGTCTTATCGTCGCAGTAGACGGTAACGACAGTTCGGGAACCTAGAGTCTAGACTAAAACCCACATGTATAGAGTAGAAACCTACCCTATTAGAGCCAGACAGGGACCATAAGACAAGGCGGTATACTGCCGAAATGCCGCCGAAATTAGGATTTCTTTGTTAAACTGCTCTCTGATTATTTTTATGCAACATAATATGCTTTCTGGTTAATTTTTATGCAACATAAATTGTTCTCTAGTTATTTTTTTGCAAGTTAATTTATTTTTATTCAAATTATTTATTCACTATACTAACATTTTTTGTGGTGTGTGTTTGAGTTCATATAGCATGCATTAGAGGTATCAATTTATTTAGCTAGTTGTATAGACAATGGTCATAAACTAAAAGTTTGATATACAAGTAGAAGACAATATGCCGGGATGGATCATATTCGAGAAGACTCAGTGTGAGATCAGAGTTAGTATTCGAGGAGACCAAGTCATACAAGATTGTTTTAGAAGATTTCAAGCATGGTGCATGTTTTTCAAAATCAAGGGTAAGTTGGGAATTTTTGGATGCTGACATGAAGAGTCATTCGATAAGGTATTTCAGTTACCGTAAGGAGAATGATTACAACACCAACAACTACGAGGTTTTGCTACATCGTTCCAGTAGGTAAAAAAAAGAATTAGATTCATATTGAGTTCAGCATTTGTTCAAGCTTCAAGTCGGGTACCAGGGCAAGTATAAACATAAGCGAGACACGGTAGCTAAAAGGCGAAGATAGGCAAAAAGTGGATATTTGGCGGATAAATTGGGGGCATCCCAAGGTTATTATTGATAGATAAAGACTCAGGAAAAGAGAATTATGAACTTAAGAGTTAGGTTCAAATTTCACGAATAACGGCTAATAGAAGAGGACATCAGGAAGTAGGACGACAGGTAGAAAATCGATTTGCAAGTTTGGAGCCGACGTTTAAGTAAAGAACAACATATTGAAAACTAGACCAAACCAGTCACCAAGGTTATGCCGAATGGAATTAGTGATCAACTTCAGAATCAAGTACAAGAAATATCAAATATACATGGGTTTTCGCTGGATAAAGTTGAAGACTCGTCAGATTTTTATCGACATACCAAGACAGATGTCGAACCAGACCGAACGAGGTGATCAACCAAAAAGCTCAGGCCAGTTGTTTCCCATAAACAAATTGACTTCTCCTTGTATTCGATCTTTTAGTTAGATGAGTATTGTCTAATGACTAGCTCTTGAAATCGATATGTCTTGCATTCATGCATTTAGTTCTGTTAACATATTTTTGTTCATAAATACCATTTTATTATTCTGACAAGTTGACATATTTATATTATATTGTATAAACCACTTTTGGGATTAATATTTTATTACATTCATGCATATGTTTAGTTTATATTTTATATCATGACATTATAAATTATCAACATTGCATTAACATACATGAATCTAAAGTGGTCGAGGGTTCCAATGACAGTAACTCAACATTAATAAAAGTTCGAGAATCAGACATCATGGGTGAGAATATGGGAGAAGTTGCAAGTATTCAAGAAAGATCACGAGAGCAGATGATAAAGCCTCAACCAAAGGCAAATGACCAAATCTCGAAGCCATGTCTAACTATTTACCCGGGAGTATCAAGTTCGAGCATGAGTACGTTTTCTTTAAAACGTGTTGATGAATTGACAAATATGTACACAGAGCTCCAAAAAAATTGAGTCAAGTAAAAAAGAAGCGAACTATAAGTTTAGTGCAAGGGAGTTTTGTCTGGTCCCTGATTTGGTTATTCCACCAAAATTCAAGATCCCTATTTTTGAGAAGTATTACGGGTCTAGTTGTCCTAAAATTTACTTGACGATGTACTGTCGGAAAATGGAAGGATATCTAGATAATGACCAAATGATGATTCACTACTTTCATGATAGCTTGACTGGACCTGTTGTAACATGGTAAAATAGATTGAGTCGAGAGCAGATCCGAACATGGGTTGATTTGGCGAAAGAATTTTTGGGACAATATAGGTATGTCATAGACTTGGCTCCAGATCGTCGGAATTTAAAGAATATGAGAATGAAAGATGATGAAAGCTTTAAGGATTACACATTAAGATGGAGGATGCTAGCATCTCAAGTGCAACCACCCATGATAGAAGAGGAAATGTCCTAAATGTTTCATTAGACCATGCCGTCTCCTTTCTTCGATAAAATGCTTACGAATTCAAGGGGCAACTTTAAAGATTTTATGACCCTTGGTGGGGTAATAGAAGTTGGAATCCAACAAGAGAAAATTGAACCCAGGCTCAAAAGTTCTACAGAAGACAAGAAGTCGAAAGAGGTGAATGAGTGTAATGTTCAAGGTTCCCGAGGTCGTAAAAGGAAAAGATCATCGAGTTCTTCAGGACAACAACAAAAGATTCCTCAAAAAAGCATAGATCAGAAGATATTCGGAATGACTATTACCGATCTATTTTCTTATCTTGTTAAAGCTCAATATCTCACTCCAAGGCCAATGAAGAAAGCGTCAAGCCCTTTTGCTCATAGCTATGATCCCAACAATGTTTGTGAGTTCCATATGGGATTACCAGGTCATGCTACTAATAAATGTAGACCCTTGTTGGAGGAAATCAAGAAACTAGTTGATAAAGGAGTCTTGACAAAGGAATAGGTGCAACAATGAAAGACTAAAGAGAATGTTCAAGATGATATGCCCGTTGAAGATTCAGAGCGCCAAGATTAGCTCTTCCAAGATTGTTTAAAGCTATGAAAAGTCTGTCTTGTCCATGCCAAAACATCAAGAAAGTTTTCATCTTAATGAAAAGGTGTTTTGGGGATCGTTGCGGAGTAATGCCCTGAATCATCCCAATTGCTTTTGCCGGCGAGCATTGGGGATCCTTTGTAAGGGAAGCTATTTCAATTTATTTTCTAGTGATGTTTGTTTCATATATATTTTTCTCTCAAGTGGCAAGCATTTAATATTCTTTGATTCCTGAATTCCTTAATTCTTTAATTCATATAATTTAATTATTTTATTTCACTGGCATAGAAAAATATTCTTTTTTTATGGGTTAATTTTTGATCGTCCATACATTTATATATATATATATATATATCATCATTAATATCATTCTTTCAAGTCTTGAATACTAATTGCAGAATTGACCTTAAACCAAATTCAGAGATCAACACTGATAATGTGACTCGTTTTTACTTTATTTAGGCCAAAAGGAGAACATTAATGAGTGTTCAGAAATTACGAAAAATCTCAGATACAAACTTTGAGTGAGTTTTCTCTCAAGCATTGTTGACTAAGATTTTTGAATGAAGTGATAACCCAAAATTTCATCCAACTGAAGATTGCTTTTCTTAAAAGATATCCAAGTATGGGATGATATTTGGCATTCCTTGATCGCCCTTCTCAAAGAAAGAAAATAAGAAAAATATCATTTGTTATCCCCTTTGAGCCTAATATTGTTCTTCTTTTGACACAACTCAAACCAAGGATCACCCCTACACTGGGGGCAAAATGGATGAAAATATGTTCGAAAGTAAAATACATTTGGGATGCCTTGTGAATCAGGAACAAAAATAAAGGTGAAATGAGAAACCAAGAAAAAAGATGAGTGAGGAGAAATATTCTGAATTAATACAGAAAAAATAAAGAGAGTAAAAGTTTGTTTGTAAGGAGTCAAGTTCAAATGATTGACATGAAAGTTGAAGCAAACGACAAAAGAAAAATGAACAGAAGGTTTTGTGAGATATTTTGAAGAGATGAACCACTGACAAAATAAGTGGTGAAAAGGAATTGACCTCTAGGGTGAAAACCCAAAAAGGGCAGTCTAGAGTGATCCGCAGGAAAGGAGAAAAATATTTCATCAGAGTATATTCAGATCAATGCAACAATGATCCTTGGTTTTATTACCCTTAAATAATTATTTGAGCCTTTATATCTTTTTTTGTTAGCCATGAACCATAACCCACATAACAAGCCATAAAAGACCATTTTGACCATATACGGGTATTGGAACAAGAAGAGTTAGTCTTCAGAAATACATCTCGTATATTAGGGTTAACCTTTCTTCAAGAATTTTCAGTCTTCTAATGCTTGATCGAGGTCAGAAAAGAGGGAAAGATTGAGCATAGTGAGTTAGTGAGGCAAAGAGTTCCACTTAAATGGGGTAGAATTAGGAAAATGGAAATGCTTCTCCTGAAAGTCTAATAAATTGGAAAATGGTCACATTAGAGTTGATCTTTGCAAATTGGTTCAAAGGCTTTGCTGCACTTGGTATTCAAAGGCCAAATTTTTTGTTTTCCTGTTTGCCATGACATTTAAAACTTTTCAATGTTTTCAAAATTCAAAATTATTTTTTGAGCCTTTTTACATATTGTTTTAACAAGTATCTTGTATATAAATTGATTAGATACAAATAAGCAAAGGATTTTATGGGAATTACTATGATGTATTAATCCTTTAAGTACAGGTAGAACATGAGATGACCTTGGTACTTAATTAATGATGAATGGTATGACGAGGAACAAATGAAGCTTTGAAATGTCAAAATATCGAACAACAAAGATGACGCAAGTAAACGTGGGGCAATCACGTACAGACTGTAGTCATTGTCGAGTTTCACGGTGATAATGATGAATATTAGTCCAGCTTGATAGAAGTTCAGTGACTAGAAAAGGTTTAGGGACCATGAGAAAGTTCAGGGACCTATGACATCTTGCACGCCCTAAATGATGAAAGTGGGGCAAACTCAGCATGATAAAATATTAGTAAAATATTATTGCACGTGAGATTTCAGATCAGAATGAATAGAGAAGTCTGAGAAAGAAAGATCGAGAAGATCAGGCAGAGTACAAAGTTATTGTTATGAGTTGTTGTCATAACAGAAAAAGGCTCAATGAAGAGAATAAAGAAGATCAAAGTACATCCAAATATCCCTCAATGACCACGGTTCATGCATCATATTGTTAGGCATCCATAGGGTAAAACATGCTAACCCATGCATTCAAAATATTTTTGGTTAATTTTAACAGGAAATTGCAAGATTAGAAAAGCAATCCAAATTAGGACAAGCAAAGATCTCAGAAGAAGGAAATTTGAAAACAAACATTTCAAAAAGTCGACAGAGACCAATACAGATTTCTATTTGAGGAGAAAGATCTCAACAAAGAGAATGAAGTTAAGCAAGATTTTTCTTTTGAAGATGCGGTTTTCAATAAAAATATTTGTTTACCTGATGTTCGAGGAAATTCAAATGAAAAGAACAACCTCGGATTCCAAGATTTGTTTGAAGGAATTCAAATGACAAGAACAACTTCAAACTTTGGAGAAGTTCAAATAAGTAGAACAACTCCAAATTCAATATGAAGAAACAACCCAAAGTTCCATGGATACGAAGAATTTCATAATAAGAAGAACAGCTTCGGATTCCATTACTTTTTGTCTGAAGAAATTCATAATAAGAAGAACAGCTTCAGACTCTATATTGGAGATGGAGAATTTCGTAATAAGAAGAACAGCTTCATATTCCATTGTTAAATCCTTCGGGTCATCAGTAAGTCCTTTGGGCATGATGTTAAGTCCTTCGGGCCGTCACCTTCGGGAGTGATGATATCGTTTGTACAATCAAGGAGGCAATTCGATTTTAAATCCTTCGAGTCATCAGTAAGTCCTTCGGGAATGATGTTAAGTCCTTCGGGCTGTCACCTTCGGGAGTGATGATATCGTTTGCATAATCAAGTAGACAATTCGATCTTAAATCCTTCGGGTCATCAATAAGTCCTTCGGGCATGATGTTAAATCCTTTGGGTCATCTTTAAGTCCTTCGGGCATGATGTTAAGCTTGAAGAAATTCATAATGAGAAGAACAACTTCAAGCTTTGTTAGCGTAATAGAGGCCAAAAAGCTTAGACAAAATTTGTGTCTTTTCAGTCTTTGCTCGTCCCCTGCTTCACAATATTGAGCAAAGAGGAGCAGCTGTCATACCCGAATTTTGACCTAAGGGCCTACGTAAATATAACAAGTAAAATAATAAAAAATAGAAATAAAACAACAAAATATAAAGAAAAAAGAAAAATATTAAAAAATATATGAAAAAGACAAAAAAACAAAAGAAAATAATAACGAAACCAACAATGAGTTTAGAAGAAAATGTTCAAACTTGAGCAGAGAAGCGATGACGATGACAAATGAAAAAGATAATTTTTCAACTTAATCCATGTTGAATTTGTATTAATTGATGGTTTCTCTTTTTGCAGAGAAGGATTCAAGGTTCAAAAAGAATTCAAACTACCAATCAAAGCAACAACAATTTCAGATTTCGTGGGATGCGTGGAATTTCATAATAAGAAGAACAACCTCGGGTTCCATCACTTTTTGCTTGAAGAATTTCGTAATGAGAAGAACAACTTCAAGCTTTGTTAGCGTAATAGTGGCTAAGAAGTCCAGACGAAATTCGTATCTTTTCAGTCTTTGCTCTTCTCCTGTTCCACAGCATCGAACAAAGAGGGGCAGCTGTAATACCCGAATTTCGTCTAGGTACTCAATAATAAATATGGTCATAAGTAAATATTAAATATAAATAAATAATGATATGATGTAAATTATAAATAAATAAAATTAAAAAAAATAATAAATATAATAAGAATAAATAAAAATAAGCTATTACTAAAAAATAACAAAATAATAAAATAATAAAATTTAAATTAATAAAAATGGACATACGGTTACGGGAAGGTTTTCATAAGTTATCATCAGTTTCCATTTTTCAGAGGCATGCGGCAACTAAGGGAGCGGGTTTTCATTTCTTTGGAGACTAAAAAAATGAAGAAAAAACAGAGAATGACTTTGGGCAGTGATGGGGGGAAATTTCAATCCACAAAGGAGCAAAGGCAAGATTAGCTCTCTCTCAAGATCACCTGAAGCAGAAGCAATGGATTCGGTGAGGTGTTGATAGTCTCCAGATTAGGGAGAGAAGAGTTTGATTCCACTGTAAAATTCAAGATATTGTTGTTTGAATTTCTTCAACAATCATTCATATTTGCTCGATGGGTTTCAATGCAAATTTTGTTAGAGTTTGACTTCTACCAACAAGTCTTGTTTAAGGTAATATTTATTTATTTTAATTAGTTGTATATTATTATATCAAAATAATAATCAATGTACTTAGAAAGTTGAATAGAACACCATCTAAATTTCATGTGTTTGATCCGAAATATGCTCAGAACTTTGTCTTTAAATTAGTTTTTTTTAATTATTTATTTAAATTATTTATTTGCATATTTTTAAATTCATATGATATATTTGTTTAGAGTGACATTTAATTTACACGTAGTTAATTAAATTAGAGCCTTTTTAGGGTTAGTCACTCTAATCAAATAACAACCTTTTAGGGTTAGTCACTCTAATTAAATTAGAGTTTTTTTAAGGTTAGTCACTTTAATTAAATAATTAATTAAATAGGGAGATAATTTAGTAACGATGACGTTCTAATCTTATACCTTGGATACACTAAGTGGTCAGTATTATGAAATGGCATTATGTTGGCCAAGAGTGTACTTCGGTATCGTATTCGGCGCATCATCGAAACGTGAAAAATGATAAATATTTTAAGGTTAGAATTTAATAAAATTAATTCGGTAAAGATTAGTAGCACCAATAGAATTATTATTTTTGTTTGGTGTCGAAATGGTAGTGTCCATGCATTCGAATGTTATCATAATACACCCGGTGAAATTAATAATTTAATAGGATTAAATATTTAAATTGATGGAGCCTTTTTAGGTTAGAACTTAAAATTGATAAGATAATAACCGGTCATGCATTTAAAACCTTTTGGGTCAAAATTTATATTTCTTTAAATACGAGTCAAGGTTTCCTATTTTAGGACGTCTTATTCAAAGCTCGTATTTAAAAGAAATGTATCTTTTTATCCAAAAGGATATTCTTATTCGAGTGATATTTATTTGCCAATAACGAATTTAATTAATATTATTATTCGAGATGCCAAAATACCACGTTTAATTAAAAGGTACCGATTTTCGGGCGCTCGTAAGGGTCGTCCTTACGCGTAACCGACTCCCGAACCTAAATGTTTTCAAAAAGAATCTCTGGTTTATTTTATGGTGTCTGGCCTACTAAAGTGGCCTGTGGCGACTCCAAATCAATTTTAAAATTCAAAATGTTTTTCAATAAAATTTGGTTTTTTTTTTTCATAATTAAAAGCAATTAAATCGATTTTCTAAAATTCACTCACTAGACTATTTTCACACTTTTTGATTTTAAAATGGTCGCGACAATCATTCAAGGCATAGCTGTTGCGGTCGCCTTGACAGATTTCAATTTCTCATGACACTTTCGTTTTATGTATACTTGTATGGCATTTATGACAAAACATGACAGTGTTGGTCCCATGCTTCGATGAGGAATGCATGGGGACGAATCTTCACTAATGACAAACCCAACTTGTCTTTGACCGCAATGGTGATGCCCGTGGCAGGGTTTTGTGAGCTAGGTTACTACCCGTAAACAATCGGCTGCGGGGTGTTGCGAGGGAGTGCGAGACCAATCCCGTGGGGAAGTGTATTCAAAAATATTTGATTTAATCAATTTAATTTAATTATCTATTGATTTAATTTAAAATTTTGAATATATGATTTATTTTTTATTTTTATTAGATATCTGATTTGATTTTAAATTTTTGGGTCGGATACAGATCATAATATTTTAAATTTTAGATTATTCAAAAATCTAAAAATTTAAATTTTTAAGAATATACTTTTTTAATAATTTAATACTTATTATATTTAGTAATTTATTATTTGTTATATTTAAAATTATAAATTTTATAAATAATACCTTCAAATTCAAAAAAATAATTAAATTAAATTTTCTGATAATCAAATATCCAAATATTTGATCTGATTATTTGATATTCGAATATTCAGATACCCATATATCCTAACCACCGAATAAATGAAGAAACTCATTATACAAATTTTTATACTAACTTAAATTATTGGCTAAACTTATATCTGATTAATTTATGAAGAATCTCAAGGGCGACGTTAATTTAACAAATTTAAAAATCATTTTAAAAGATGCTGATAACAATAGCCAAACAAAGTGGCATTGCACATACCCATCTCTGGTAGCTGATGCTCTTTGCCACTAAAATCAATCCATTCAAGCATCTAATGGTGGACAGGCACCATAAAATGCACATTTGATATCGCCTTCCATTTCAACAGTTTTCCATTAAACTTACAAGAGAGTTTAGGGACATAGACTGGCATGGCGATCATGCGGTGTGTCGAGGTCCATCCCAGCATGGAAATGACAGTGGATGAATTCAAAGCGTGGCTCTTCCGTTTCGATGCCGATCACGATGGAGAGATCAACAAAGAAGAGCTGGAAGATGCGCTGCATAGCCTGAGAGTTAGGTTTGGATGGTGGAAAGCACGGCAAGGGATGAAGGAAGCAGATTGCAACCATGATGGCCAACTTGAGAGAGCCAAGGAGATTGAAAAGCTGGTGAATTATGCTCAGAAACGCTTGCACATGAAAATTTATCAGAGTGATTGGTGAGTTCATGATTTTGATATAAGATATGTGTGTATTGCAGCAAGCCCCTACGTTCAAGTATAATAACTTTACAGAAATGGGTGTTTGTATTATGTAATGAAGCTTAATTCTATGCTTCCTCTGGATTTGCCTGCTGATTTCAATCGGATTATGTAATAATTTCCGTTTATCTTTTATATTTGGAAAAACAGTGGATAAGTTAATAGCTTTCTTGCATTTTAGTCGATGACATAAAAATTGTCATTGTCTTTTTTATGTTTTATTTATGTTTTACACTAAAAATATATTTAGGTTTAAGGTTTAATATTTAAAGAATTTAAGATACAGTACATTAGTAGAGTTTAGAGTTTAAGGATTAAAATTTAAAGTTAAGATTTAAATTTTATTTTTTTAGTATTGAGAAAAAAAACATAGAATTTGTCAGTTAATCACGTCTCAGAAAGGGAGTAAAATAAGGTCATGCTCGGGCTTTAATTTCTTCCTTCAAAACTTCAATAATTTCTCAAATGATAATCTTATAAATTTTAATGGTGTATGAGGAAAAAGATGATGGTTTATAAAATTAAATTTATTAAAAATATTATACGAAAAATAAAGATATGCGAGTTTATTTAGTTGGATAGGATCATGATGGCAAATTTTGAAAGATAGTATTAGAATTAAGAATGATTTATGATTTTTTAATTTTATTTTAAAATACGATTAATTGCATGTATAACATTTAAATTTTTTAAATTAAAATTTTTAATAATTATTTTAAAAAATTTAAATAAATAATTACATTCTACTATACTATACGTGTCAACTATTTACGAATTTTCCTAATATAATATGCCAACTATGTGTTAGAAAGGAGAAATTATTATATTGTCTCGGTTTATTATGTTATTTATAATCTCATCAAATGAAATTTATTCGTTTATTGATATGTAAGAAAAGGTCAAGATTCACCTAAAAAAAGGAAAGCGAAGAAGATTCACTTTAGAAAAAATATGAAATAAAAAATTATTATTAAATTAGATCATAGATAACCCAGCGATAGGACCGTCTCAGAAATTTTTGGGCCTTGAATGAAAACTATTTTTTATTTTTTTAGTGCCTTATTTATGCACAAACAATAAAAAAATGGTTTAAAATTTAGAATTATGATTTAAGATTAAAGTCTAAGGTATTGTTGTAGTGTTTAGAATTTATGATTTAGTATTTAAAATTATGTTTAATTTTTTAAAGTGTTAGACATTAAAATGACATAAAAAAATTTAAATTCATCTTATTATTTTAAATAATTAATTTAATATTTTAAACACATTATTTTCACTATTAAATTTATTTATTTATCTATCTAAAAAATAAAGTTAATTATTAAATTAATTATTTTATTTAATAAATTATAAAAATAAAATTAAAAAACATAAATAACTAAATTTAGAGGCCTAGTCTGATCGGAGACCCTGAGCGTACGCTTGGGATACTCTCCCTCACAGTTAACCCTGCCTAGTGAGCCAACCCATCTAATAATTTTTTAGATGTAGGATTATCATGGTAAATATTATTTTAGACAATTTTATTATTGAAGTTTTCTTATTTTTGTCATCATAATGTCAAATAAAATATAAAATAAAATTTGAATAAGAAAATAGAAATCAAATTATTGTCAAAATTACCCGAACACAGCTTCTATAAGGGATTGAGAAATTTACATAATACCAATTATTTTCGTCACTCTTTCAACCATTGTTGTTTAATAATCAAATCAATTTATAATATTATAGTAACAGTGATAACTCGAAATACTATGATTCTGTAGAATAGTATTAAATATTTTGTAAATTATTTTAAAACATAATTTAATATTTAAAATTTAGAGTATAATGGAAAGAAGTTTGCAAAGTGTCACATAAATATTTCTTGATTTATTTTAAAAAAAATAATATTTTCTAATTTAACACGAAGTTTAATCATATTAAAAAACTGATTACATGGGTAATTTATTAAAAAGTTATTAGTTTGGGTAGTATTAAAAATTTATTTTAGATTTTATCGACCAAATAAAATATTTTTTATATTTGATCCCATAAATAAATCGACTAAATAAAATATTTTTAATAATATCTCAAATTTGGAATAATATTCACATAACGATTTAATTTTTGAGTTAACGAATCAGGTCTCGAACCTAAATTACGGGCCTTGGCTTGAAAGTCTAATTAAGTATATTTAAATTTGGAAAAAAAAGTTAGAAGAATGTTTTTGAATTTTAAAAGGTCGGTAGGCTATCAGAAAAAAAAATGTTGGAAAGGGGGGAAATTGAATATCTATAGAGAAAATAGAAAAATAAGAGAGAAAATGAATTGAAAATTTTTAAAGTTTGATTTATTATCATTTAAGTATCTATTTGCGATATCATTAATATTGTTAAAAAGATTTTTGACGAGAAGAACTGGTCAGTGATCATTAAATAATTGTCATCGTTGATTGGATGAGAAAAAAAATTGAGTCATTTAAAAGAGGTATTTTCGACGATCAAGTTGTAAAATGAAAAGTACGACTATGTTCATCAATTAAAGAAGAGCAAATTTAGAGCTCACCATTATCGTCTGACCATCAGAAATCGCCACATAAGACACATGTTACCATCTGCGCGTGGGCATACCTCGCCAGTTGAGCCAAGTTTAGTCTAGTGAACCATACTGATTTTGTTAGGTTGAAGCGAATTAGATCAAACTAAACCAGATCTTGTAGACCGTACTATCCTGCTTAATTGTATCGTTATGCCTTATCATCGTTCACCAACATTGATCGACCATTGATTTTTTCGAAAATCTTATTCGAGAAGTTTTTGATGTTTTGAAAGTGTTAGAGTAGTCTGTATTTTCAAATTTGAACATGATAAGATATTTTTATACATCCTATCCTATAAAATAATTAAACAATGTGATTTTATTTATGGAATCATGTTTGTTTTGTAAGGTTATGTGGACTTGAATATTGGAATTAAAGAGATGATTGAATGAGTTTGGACGTGGATTTATCGCTTTAGCTTGAGGTTAATGCACTTCGAACTTCTATTGCTTTATGAGCTGTTGGAAAACTAGTGATATATGACCATCTTTGAAGCATATTTTGAAAGTGTAAAGATGAGGTTTCGAATAAGGAAATGGTTGATTCTTATTCTACTCCGCGAGATCTTTACAACAGTAGCTCATATGCTCAAAATTATTGAGTGATGAATGAGAAATTGATTCTCAAAGTAGGAAGGTCATAAATAAAATAAGGAATAAAAAGATCCTTTATCCTACATTGATGGGCTAAATGAAGTGGGAGGTGTTTATATATACCTAACCACATAAAAGTCATTGGATGACTTAAGATGACTTTGTGTCTCACACGTAAGGGGTGTAAATCCAATCCCATTTGAGTTGGGGTGCACCCGCACGACGTGAACAATGCGAATTTCTAGACTGATCGGGCCTTTCATGGGCTTACGGATATTTTTACCCATTGTGAGTATTTTTTTCGTTAATTTATTTTTTAATATCCAAAAAGAGTTGTATTTAGATGAAATACGAATTAAAAGAAGAAGTTAAAACTGCTCCGGATATTATTAAGATAATAGGAATATAATGGCTATTTTTAGTTTAAATTTGAATTTAATTCAATTTTAAACTTCAGATAATTAGCATTATCCCTTAAGATTCGAATTTTAATTCGTTTCAAACTGCTCATTGTTGCCTTAATTCTCTATTATAAATATGAGTTGATTCTTCAAGTTTCAAATCATCCAAAAAGTTTTCTCTCTCGTTTTCTTCCAATGATTGGCAAAGGCAGAGAAAGCTCGAAAACTCATTAACCTTGCTATTGTTGGAGATCCTCTAGTTGTTCTATCTTGTGAGACAAACTACCATCAAAACTCCAGCACCATCAGAGTGGTAGAAAATGTGTCTTAAGGAAACTGTGATCGTGCAGGCCTCAACTCAATTCCTTTTTATCCGTTCTTAAATCCGGTTTGAGTTTTCTACTTGTTTAATTCTTGGTTCTTGAATTCTTTTAACGGTTTCTTTTCCTGATTTTATCGTCTGGATTGAGTATTGTCTAACAATCTTAAGATAGATTATCATTTTATCTTTCTTAATCTGAGATGATTAAATCGTTAAAGAGATTGCAAATAAATTGGTTTTAGGATTTATCCTGCCATTTTAACGGGTTTGTAAAAATCTCAAGTTTGTGACAAATTTTTTTACAAAAATTATCAAGTTTAAACAAGAAATTTTATTTTTGTTTACTGGAGTTGTTTTATTTCCAAACGTTTCTTTTACAGAAATGACTACTGGAGATTCTAGAAATTTGAAGGTTTCAGTACCTGCAGAGAACTCCAAACAAATCTAGATTATGGAAACACTGGCAGTGAATGTCAATCACAATGAGAAGCCAGCCAAATTTACTAGACAAAATTTCAAGACAGGCAGCAAAAGATTTTCTATCTAACCATGTTGAACTTGAAAAGTTATTTAAAGGATGATCATTCCGTTATTGTGATAGGGGATGAGGAAGGATAGGTCGACACGATCACTACCTTCAAGATAAAAGAGGAATGGGAAAATGATGATTTTATGTGCTGAAACTACATTCTAAACGGATTACAAGACTCATTCTATCCGGTATACAATGTCTATGAAACTACTAAGCAGTTGTGAAAAGTTTTGGAAAATAAGTACAAAGTAGATGATTCGAAATTAGTAGTAACTCAAGTAGAATAACTCCAACTAAACGGATTACAAGACTCATTCTAGTCGCAAAATTCTTAAACTTTACTATGGTTGATTCGAAATTAGTAGTAACTCAAGTAGAAGAACTCCAACTAATTATTCATGGAATTCTTGCAAAAGGAATGATCATCAACGAGCCTTTCCAAGTAGTTGCCATCACAGAAAAGTTGCCTCCCGGATGGAGTGATTTCAAGAGTTACTTGAAACACAAAAGGAAGGAAATGTCAGTGGAATAACTGATTACCAGACTTCGAATTGAAGAAGACAACATAGGTAATACCGGGAAATCTCAAATTAGAGAGACCAAGGTAAATATTGTCGAAGCCAGAAAAGGCAAGCAACCACAAAGGCCTTAAGCTAAACAAAAGTTGGGTCCAAGTGGCGGGTCTTAAAGAAAGAGAAGTTCAAAGGATTGTGCTTCAATTGTGAAAAATGGGGCACAAATCCTCTGAATGCAGGCTTCCAAAAAGGATGAAAGACAAAGAGGTCAACATCGTTGGAGATGAAGATCTAGTTACTATGATATCTGAAGTCAACATGGTTGACTCTAATCCAAGAGAGTGGTGGCTAGATACATGAGCCACACGTCATATATGTTGTGAAAAAAACTCGTTTCATGAGCTGATACCATGTGATATTGGAGAAAAACTCTATATGGAAAATATTGCAACTTCCATGATAAAAGGGAAGGGAACTATGGTGTTGAAGATGACTTCTGGAAAAGAACTCAAGCTTCAGAATATGTTGTATGTACCTGACATATGAAAGAACCTTGTCTCTGAAACACTTCTAAGCATTCACGGATTTAGGATGGTTATTGAATCCCAAAAATTGATTTTGTCTAAAGGGAGAATATTTATGGGTAGGGGATATGTACTGAATGAAATGTGAAAACACAATGCTATCTCTTGAAAATCCCAAATTATGAATAAGAATAAGAATGCATCTTCTTCTTCTTCTATTTATATGCTTGAGTCATTTAATTTATGGCATGGTAGACTTGGGCATGTCAATTATAATACCTTGTGAAGGTTAACTAAATTGAATCATATTCCCTCATTTCACATCGATTGTAATTTAAAATGTGAAATGTATGTTGATGCAAAATCAAAGAGAACTTCATTTCAAACTATTGAAAGAAGTACAAAGCCGCTTGACTTAATTCATAGCGACATTTGCGACTTAAAATTTGTACAAACAAGAGGAGGAAATAAATTCTTTATTACCTTCATCGATGATAGCACAAGATATTATCATATATACTTGCTAAAAATCAAAGACAAGGCTATAGAGAAGTTTTTACTTTATAAGCAAGAAGTTGAAACTAACTTAATAAGAAAATTAAGATGTTAAGAAGTGATCGTGATGGTGAATATGTTAATCCATTGGGTGAATATTGTTCCCAATATAGTATTATTCACGAAGTAACATCACCATACACTCCTCAGTCTAATAGAGTAGCCGAACATAAAAATCAGACTCTGAAAGAAATGATGAATGCGTTATTAGGAAGTTTTGGGTTACCTCAGAACATGTAGAGGGAGTTGTTCTCTCGGCAAATTATCTTTTAAATAAGATTCCATAAAAAAGAAAAGAAAAGACACCATATGAATTATGGAAAGGTCAGAAACATTCCTATCAACACTTAAAAATGTGAGGGTGTCTTGCAAAGGTAATGGCACTGTTACCAAAACAAATGAAAATAGGTTCAAAAACAGTAGATTGTATTTTCATTAGATATGCTGAACATAGCAATGCTTATCGGTTTCTTGTGAATGAATCAAAAAATCCACAGATTCACAAAAACACGATAATGGAGTCAAAGAATGCAACTTTCTTTGAGAAAATATTTCCTTATAAAACTAGGGAAGTTGATCAGTTTGTTACAAAATGAATATTTGATGATATGACCCCAAATGATCAACAAGAGGTTGAATCTGAACAAGATCCAAAGAGGAGCAAAAGGGCTAGGATAGAAAAATCCTTTGGATCTGACTTCTTAACCTATATGTTGGAGGATGAACCTCTAACTTATAATGAAGTTATACGTTCCTCCGAAAGCACTTTTTAGAAATATGCCATAAAGAGTGAAATTGATTCCATCATGCAAAATCATACATGGAAATTAGTGGATCTTCCTTCGAGAATTAGGCCACTAAGCTTGAAATGGATTTTCAAACGAAAAATGAAAACATATGGAACAATTGAAAAGTACAAGGAAAGGTTGGTAATAAAAGGATACCAATAAAAGGAAGGTCTTGATTACTTTGATACATTTTTTCTCGTATCAAGAATAACATCCATTAGGATGATACTCGCGATTGTCGCACTAAGAAATCTCGAAGTGCATCAAATGGATGTTAAAACAACTTTCCTAAATGGTGAATTTGACGAAGAAATATACATGGAACTACCTGAGGGTCATGTAGTTTTAGGTCAAGAAAGAAAATTATGTAGATTGGTGAAGCCTTTATAAGAGTGATAAATGTGTATATTTCTTCATGATGACAAACGACTTCAAAATAAATGTGTGATAAATGTGTATATGTCAAAACTACGGACATTGAATATATCATCCTATGTTTGTATGTTGGTGACATACTCATTTTAGGAAGTAACAATGAGATGGTACAACGTACCAAGAATATGTTAAATTCAAAATTTGACATCAAAGAAATGGGATTAGCTGATAAAATTTTGGGTATCCAAATAAATAGATTAGCAGAAGGTATCATATTAACTCAATCACACTACATAGATAAGATTCTTGAAAGATTCGGCAAGGATGACTGTGTTACAACTATAATTCTTTTAGATCCTTTTTCTATTCTATCTAAGAAGAAAGGAGAAAATATCAACCAAGTGGAATATGCAAGGGTCATAGGCATTTTAATGTATATTATAATATGCACAAGACCATATATCGCTTTTACTGTAAGTAGTCTAAGAAGATTCACAAGCAATCCAGGAAAAGATCACTGGAAAGCAATTGTGAGGGTACTGAGGTATCTTAAATACACTGGAACTATGGATTGCATTATTCCAAAGACCTTGGTGTCTTAGAAGGATACTCTGATGCTAGTTAGATATCTGACATACAAGATACCAAAGGCACAAACGGGTCTGTGTTTACTCTAGGAGGATAAGTCATGTCTTGGAAATCCTTGACGATTATAACCAGATCCACAAAGGAATTTGAGTTTGTTGCTCTAGATAAAACTAGAGAAGAAGTCGAATGGTTAAGGTAATTTCTTGAGGATATCCCTGAATGGGAAAAACCTGTGCCCACTGTATGTATATACTGTAACAATCAAGCAATAATTGTTAGAGAATAATATTTTATGTATAACGGTAAGTTGAGACATGTGTTGGCGATATAATATTGTTAGAAAACTTATCTCAGATGGGGTTATCTCTATTAACTTTGTAAGATCAAAGGATAACATTGTGGATCCATTAATCATAGGGTTAAACTGAGATCAAGTTGAGAAAACATCGAAAGGAGTGAGACTAAAGCCCATGAAAAATAAAGGCACTATGTGAAGGAAAAATCCTACCTAGTTGACTAGAGATCCCAAGATCTAGGTTCAAAGAGACAACATAATTGCATAGACCTGTACGGTCACTTTGGGGGATTCCTCTCCCAGCTCTCAGGTCCATTCCTATGATGCGAACATTGATAAGAATTTGGTAAAGATTAAGCAAAATCTTTTAATGACCATTGTGTTCTTCGGTGAGTCGAGCAACATGAGTCACCTATGTGAGAGTGAAAGGTCGCTTCAAGGAGACTATTGGGCATAGTTCTTTCAAACTCTTACAGAACCAAGAGATATCCACGACCATAAGGGCATAACCATGAGAGTTGAAACTCTTGTAGAAAGATAGGTGTGTGAAGTATGTCATCATTTACACCAACAGCTGACAATTCAAGGACATCGCGTCTACTATTAGCTAGTAAAGTAAATATACTTTCAAAAGGGAAGGTTCAAATGAGAAAACCAACCTATCCTATGCATCTATCAATCATAGAGCCTATCACCATATCGAACCAAAATGTTTGTTAAAAACATCAATTTCATTCATTTGAAAGATTGTTGGAAAAATAATGATATATGACCATCTTTGAAGTATATTTTGAAAGTGTAAAGATTAGGTTTCGAATAAGGAAATGGTCGATTCCTATTCTAATCCGCGAGATCTTTACAATGGTAGCTCATATGCTCAAAATTGTTGAGCGGTGAATGAGAAATTGATACTCAAAGTAGGAAGTTCAAGAATAAAATAAGGAATAAAAAGACCACTTATCCCACATTGATGGGATAAATAAAGTAGGATGTGTTTATATACACCTACCTACATAGGATGACTCGGTGTCTCGCGTGCAGGGGGTGTAAATCTAATCCCATTCGGGTTGGGATGCACTCGTACGATGTGGGCGATGTAAATGTCTGGATCGATCGGGCCCTTCTTGGGCCTACGAATATTTTAGCCATTATAAGTATTTTTTTTCATTAATTTATTTTTTTTAATATTCAAAAAGAGTTTATATTCAGATAAAATACGAATTAAAAAGAGAAGTTAAAACTACTTCGGATATTATTAAGATAATGAGAATATAATGGGTACTTTTAGTTTAAATTTGAATTTAATTCAATTTTAAACTTCAGATAATTAGCATTATCCCTTAAGATTCAAATTTTAATTCGTTTCAAACTGCTCATTGTTGCCTTAATTCTCCATTATAAATTTGAGTTAATTCCTCAGGTTTCAAATCATCCAAAATGTTTTCTCTCTCGTTTTCTTTCGGTGATTGGCAAAGGCAGAGAAAGCTCGGTAACTTAGCAATCGTGCTATTGTTGGAGGTCCTCTAGTTATTGTATCTTGTGAGACAGACTACCATCAAAAATCTAGCACCATCGAAGTGGCAAAAAATCTATCTTAAGGAAAAACTGCTATCGTGCATGCCTCAACTCAATTCCTTTTTATCCGTTCTTAAATCCGGTTTGAGTTTTCTACTTGTTTAATTCTTGTTTTTTGAATTCTTTTAACGATTTCTTTTTCTGATTTTGTCGTCTGGATTGAAGATTTTCTAACATGAACATCATAAATATGATTGTTTTGTGTGTTAGTGTCTACAAAATAAGTACCAGATAAATAAGCATGTTTAGAGACAGGTATCATGAGACATGATAATTATGAGATACATGATAATGTTATGAATATGATAACACTGGTAAAGGCTTGAGAGAGCGTATAGTCTTATGCGAAACACTCGTATAATAAATTGATGATTGGTTGATAATTGTGATGTCTTGAATGTTGGCTCGAATGAATTGATGAAATTTGATGGTATTAACTTTAATTTAATTACTATATTTTCATTTTTTTTAAATAATAATTTAATTATTTTTTAAATTATATTAAAAATTTATTTAACGAAATCAAACGTATTCTATAATTAGAGTTACTTGCGCGAGTTATAATTTGTTAAATGAATCTTTAATATAATTTCAATTTTTTAATTTTAAATTATGAATAAAATGTTTTTAAATATTATATTTTTATAGTAGTTTAAATATTTTTTTATGTCTCAAATATGTCAATTCAAAGCCCTTTAACCCTTGTCTATTTCTTTTTTTTTCTAGCATTAACAACAAACTAAAACGTGTATTATATATATATTTTTTTTACTTCATATGAATGGTCATTTGATCCAGTGGCAAACTAATGTCACTCTTACACCCCGAGGGAACTTGGGTTTGATTCTCATCCCCTTATCACATGACATATGTCACCTCTTAATTGGATGAGAAAAATAAATAATTTAAATAAAAATAAATAAATATTTTAATAGAGTGATAACACATATCGAAACTTAATTAAATAATTAATTTATTTAATTAAATTAAAATAAAAATAAATTAATATAATAAATAACTAATAAAGATTAAACGTATAATTATATAAAATTTTATTTAACAATCATTATCATTAATTTTATGTGACCAGAAATTTACAAACCGATAAATTTTATTTTTGAATTTTGTTGTCAAATGTGTATTCAGACTAAATATAAATTATTTTCGGAATCGTTTACTCATTCTTTTATGCTCTCCCTTTTTGTATTTTATTTTTTTGGCATGAAAAATAAAAAGTCAAAATTATTTCAAAGCCCTTAAACTCTGAATACTTTTTTTACAAAAATATGTGATAACGTAAGAGAGCAATATATCTTTTTATAAAACTGAGAAAGAATAATATTATCAAGTGTTTTATTAAAATACTTTCTTAAACTTAAATAAAAGAAAAAGAACACATTTAATAATACTTACAAAGCAATAAAAGGAAACACTTAGATAGACATTAGAGACCCACACTCACATTAGGTAATAATAGGGGTGTTCATTTCCGAGTATTCGATTTTTGGGTACCCAAAAAATCGGGTACCCGATTCCTACGGATAGTGATTTTTCAGTCTGTGTCCCGACCCATTTATATCGGATACCCGCAAAAAACGGATACCCGACTAATTGGGTAACGGGTACCTGGTTTGTATATATTTCTAAAATATTTATTTTAAAATTAAAAAATCACATATTAAACAAAAATTTTATAATTTTATAATATATGAATAAACATAAATATTAGTGATTTAAAGTTAATTTTAAAATATTTTAATGTATATATATAACATATATTTATTAGAGTTTATCGTTAAAATGATATTAAAAATATTAATATCGTTTTTTATATTAATAAATTAATAAAATAGATTTAAAAATTTTAAAAATTAAAAGTATATAATACAAACATAAAATTAATTTAAATATTTAAATTAATTTTATGTACAAATATTAAGGAACTTACCATGAAAATATAATTTAAAATTAAAAAATATATAATTTTAAATTAAACGGTCGGGTCGGGTACCCGATAATTGGAAAAATTGAGCCAAACCGGGCACAATTATTCTCGGGTTGGGTATTTTTTGGGGAATTACCCATCATTTTTGTTTCAGGTAGTCGGATCGGGTCAATCGGATCGAGTAATTTTGAACACCCCTAGATAACAAGTCATCATGAACCAAAGTCAATATTACATCCGGTGAAAATATAAAAATATAACATGAAAAGTGTAGCTCTCAAAAAAAAGAACGAGATTGAGTCATTTTGACTAATCCATCAGTAACTTTATTCGCTATTTGACATATTTAAACAATTTTAATCTCCCAAAATTGATCTAATAATTTAGAAACCTCCCTAACCAAAGATATTAAACCACCTTTTACATTTCGTTTATGCAAAATACAAACTATATCTGTATTGTCCATTTCAAAAAACACATAGATCTTATCACATTATTAATTAACATCGTTAGTTTTAATAGATATTTTATTTGATAAAAATAAAATATAAGAGATACATGGAACACTTAAAAGATACATATATCAGATTAGAATATTTAACTAACCTCATGAGGCATATGTAGTTATGTACCATTATCTCCAACTAAAATATCTACCTAAAACATTTAGATATTTAAAAAGATTTTTTATTACAAAGAGAGGCACACAAGAGGCTTAAGTCTTAACTTCTATACCATTGCATGAATTTTAATTCTATGTATTTATCGAAAGCTATCTAACTTTGTAAAAATTTAATAATTCATTAACTATTAAAAGCATAATTAATCATTTATAAAAAATTATAACGGATGTCAAATACCGTTGAACACCATTAATGTTAAATATTGTGAACACCATTAAATTAATTAATAAATATTAAAAATCTCAAGACTTAACATGTAATTAATAAAAAATAATAAACTTTACATATAATTATTAATTGCATGTTGAGTCCTTGAGATTTTAAATTTTTATTAATTAATTTAATAATATTCAGCGATATTCAACGTTAATAGTGTTTAACGGTATTCAACGCACATAATAGACTCGTACTTTAAAATATTATTCTTTTGCATCAATTAGTATTATTCAAATAGAAACGCGTGCTCGTCAATACATAGAATGGCGCGTGTATAATTTCCTCTTATATTTGTTGTAATAAAAAAATTATCTTATTTTTTAACGTAAATTTTAAATTTTTTATATGTAATTAAAAATAATAATTATTTAAAAATTATACTACATGAATTTTATTGAATTAACTATTCTCCTACATCAGACTCCATTGACTCTTTCCTTATCTGAATACTCTCCTTTTCCCCTCATCTTAATTAACAACGATTTTTAAAAAAATAATTATTTAACTTTCAACAAATATATTTTATGATATTCTTAAAGGAAAATGTACAAAGAAAAAATTGCATGAAAATACAAAAAAAACATAAATTAAAAAAACTGTGAACGTTGTAAATTTTATTAAATTAAAGGGAAAAGAAAAAAAATACAATTTTAAAAAATTATTATTAGACACATTATCAATTGATTTAGTAACGGTTGAGTTGATCGATCTAAGAAGTTGGCCAAGAAGAGGTGAATTGGCAATTAAAATTTTGGTTTGAAGAATTTCAGTAAAAATTAAAAAAATAAAAAACAAACTATTTATAGTGGTTCAAGCTTCGGAACAAGCTCTACATCCACTACCATAGCTTCCACTAAGGATTTTAAAACCAATTCACTAAGAACTCAACCTTTTTCTCGGTTTAAGGGATAATCGTTACAATATGAATCAATTCTTCTACCCAAGAATTGAGAAGAATTGATTCAACCTCACAAGATAAAAAGATGAAAAGGCAAATTGAAATCTCTCAAAAGATAGGTAAGCCCCAATTACAAACAAACTCTCCCCAAACTCAATTACAAGGATACAAATTGAAATACAAGAGTTGTGAGTTAAGATTTTCAATAGAAATGCTTGGGAATTGGATTTGATTGCTTGGATGTTGCTTGAAGTTCAATAGTACTTAATGCTGCTTGAAATGCTTCATTTTATACCCTTTCATTGATTTCTAATCGTTATGGTTGTTGGGAATGTAAATAAAGACGTTGGAGCTTCATCTTGCCACCATAAATGCACCTCTGCACCCTATGATATCGAAACACGGGGTACCTATTTCGAAACAAACCAAAGTAGAAAGAGTCGTTGTGCATTTAATAAGAGGGGTATCGAACCATGCTTCGATACCTTTAGTAAACTGTAAATGTTGGTATCGAACCATGTTTCGGAACATGCTAACCATCATTTAAAGCTTTAACTGCCACCAGCGGTCGACTCATTAAATGCTAAAAAAGCCGTTGCGATTTTGGAGAGGTATCGATGTTGGTATCGAAACCAGGGGTCATAATTTTAAATAATTTTAAAATAATTAAAACATAAAAACTGATTCGATACTTAGTTCGAAACAAGTGTTGGCAGTGAGATATTGGCATCGAACCATGTTTCGATACTTGTTCTTGATCTCAAGAATATTCTTTTAAAAATGCAGGTGGTATCGATATCTGTTCTAAAGGTATCAATATTGTCGTGTAAAAACACTTAGAAAAATTATTTCATTGCTT
Organism: Abelmoschus esculentus; assembly: GCA_035048815.1. Classification (NCBI taxonomy): domain Eukaryota; kingdom Viridiplantae; phylum Streptophyta; class Magnoliopsida; order Malvales; family Malvaceae; genus Abelmoschus; species Abelmoschus esculentus. Next base: position 12,638,745 of record JAUCBN010000036.1, read on the forward strand.
TTGGTTTGACTTGAAACATAAAATTTAACTTATGGACTTAAAAATTTATGACAAAATAGTTCTTAAACATAATTGTTATATAAAAATCAATTTTAATTTTACAGTAACTGATATACGAAGTCTTTTATATATAATTAACAATTCATAATTTAATGTTGTTGATATAATAAATTAAATTATCAGAATTTTTTATAATATTTAATTTAACTTACTCTATAATAAATCAAATAGAATAATCTACAACTGACGAAAACAGTGGCAAAGAAAGAAGACAAAATTAGAGAAATAACAGACTTTAGCAGAAGAAACAGACACGAATTGTTGGAGTTTGCCCCATTTTTTCTTCGTCAGTTAAAACATAATAGAAAACCCTAAAAAACAATAAATTAGTAGCAGTACCTACGACGGGCCAAGACAAATCGGCAGGCTAAAATAAATCATCGGTTGCTTAGCTTTTTTATTCATGGCTTTAGTCGAAGCCACTCGTAACGTCCTTCCAACGGTTCATCTTTGACAACATCGTAGTTATACCTAAAAGTATTAAACAAAAGAATTTCGTTTTAGTTTCAATACTTGCCTGGTTGCAGAGAAAATTTAACAATAGAAAAAGGGTTTTAAAAGTGAATGTGCATGAATGTCAGTTTGAGAATAGACTGTACTATTAATTTTATATTAAAAAAAGTTCTTAGGATATATAAATATTGAATTTTATTAGATATTTTTTAAAAAATAATAGTTTTGAGAAAATTTTGTTTTTTTTTTAAACATAATAGTTGATTATCTGATTTTACTCAATCACCTACGAGCAGAATAGATAGAATGGATAATCATAATAAATATTCGAGTGTGATTATATTATTTCATAAAATTAAATAAAAAAACACTTAAAAAGTAAAAATAATAATTTTATATAAAAAATCTTAAAATATATAAATGATAATGTTATATATAAATATTTTTTTTTTATTTTTTGATAAGAGGATAATAATTATGCGATAGTGAACGTACTTTTCTTCAAACTGTTTTTGAAGTTTTTTCTCGATAGGAGCAAAGAATTCTTCGAGTTCAGCTTCGGTTGGCATTTCCTCCACCGTTGATCTACGGCAAGAATTTATCTCCGATGACCTCGAATTTGAATCCAGGTCTTCTGGTTCAGCTCGAAGATCACTCAAAGGCGTCGGTTCTCTCATGCTGGAATTCACAAAAGAGTAAAGAATTTGAGAGAGGACTGAATACGACAAAGAAAAAGATAATTTAAAACAGAAAATTGAAATAAATGATCGGCGGATTTTGAAATTATAATTCAAGATACTTGATACAGTAGGTTGCAGTAAAACTAAAAAAATATACATAGATATAGCGCTACCTTTTGCTGCTGCTGAAATACGTGGATGTTTCAACTTCAATATTCGCTTCCTGCAAAAAATTTTAGAAAAATTCCAGAATTTAATAGCAGCAATTAAATCTGGAATGAAATGAAATTCATAGAATTCATAAAGGCATTGCTTAATTATTAAAATTTAAAAATAATAGGAAGTTTCGAAATTCACCTCCAGATCTGGCAATTCGATAATCCTTTTCTCACTAGATCCGATATTGCTTGAACAGCATGATACTTCATCATCATAATCCGAGTTAAAGCTCAAACACCAATTTCCGTCACGACGATGGTGATCTACCAAAATTCTCCGACTTCTCAACTGGATATACGAAGTAGTCGCGATCGTTGACAAAGTTACTTTATCATATTCAGCCTCTTCGTCATCGTTTAATCTTCTGCGTTTCTTATGATCCGTTCCGATTGTCTCCACGCCACGCGTTTGAACTCCGACGTCAGCTACCTCCATAACTGCAATTCCTCCAATTCTTCTACTCCTTCTCCTCATAGTAAAAATTCTTGATGTCTTTTACTTTCTTTGATAAATCTAGAGAGGGAATTATTTTTGATTGAGTTGGAGCGTTTGTTTGCTGGTTTTTGTTAGCTTTTGATGATGATAATTACGGTGATGAGAGAGAGAAGAGGGTAAACTGACCGATGAGGAATTTCTTTTGCGGTTTTAAAGGGGGTGGGTTGTGGCCTGTGAGTGATGGTGGTCCATATAACAGCGACGGGGAATCTGTAACGGGAGAATTTGACGGCGTCGTAACGGGGATATGGGATGTGTAACGGAATTCGCACAACTTTAAACTAATTATATAATGATTAAGGGTTTAATAAGCCTTTAAATTTTTGTAAAAAATCAATTAAGTTTTTAAATTTTTTACACTCAAATAAGACTTCAAACTCGAAAAAATTAATTTAGCCCTTCAACTTTTTTAACCTCTAATTAAACTCTCAAACTCAAGAAAAAAATCAATTTGACCCTTTTATCAACTTTAATTGTTAACTTTAACTTTTTTTTTTTATTTTTTTAACATGTGTTGTAACAAAATAACACAACTTTTTTGTTTTTAAAAACTTTTAAAATTTATTTTTTAAAATTATATAAAAATCATGAAAAATATTTTTAAAATATAAAAAAATAATTTCGAAATTTAATTTAAAATAATAAATAATATTTTTAAAAATATTAAAAATAAAAAATAAAAATATTAAATATTACTTTACAATTATAAAAATAATTTATATTTTAAAATAATTTTAAAATTTTCAAGATTTTTTATAAAGGTTTTAGATTTTTTATATTTTTTTAAAATTTAAAATTTTTTAAAAATGATAAGTGGCATTATCTTATCGCGATAAGTGTCAAAAAAATTATAAAAAAACGTTAAAGTTAACGGTCATAATTGATCAAAGGGCCAAATTGATTTTTTTTCTTAAGTTTGAGAGTTTAATTGAATGCAATAAAAGTTTAAGGGCTTAATTAATTTTTTACAACAATTTAAGGGCTAAATTAATTTTTTTAGTAAGTTTGAGGGCTTTATTAAATACAAAAAATTAAAAATTTAATTAATTTTTTTACAAAAATTTAAGAGCTTATTGAATCCTTAAGCTATTATATAATAACTACGATTATGAATAAAAATATATATATTCCATAGTCTTTCTCATTGATTTTACGATACTCCTGTCTGATAAATAATATTTAAATTAAAAATTTAAATTATTTTTAAAAGTTTACTTTTCAAAAACCCTTTTTTAAAATAAAATATAAAAATATTAGGAAGGTTTACCGGTAGAATAAAAATATTATAAAAATAATATGAATAATTTTTATTAATCAGTATCATCAGTAAAGGATGCTTAAGAAATATTTTTTTAAAATAATAAAATGATAAATGTTTTAAAATATTGGATCAACTTATGTTTTATTATATTAGTATAATCATAAAATAATACAATGTTGATTGATGTAATAGTAATATATAAAAATTAGATTAAATTTAAATTTCATGTATATAACTGTGCAAATCAAAATTCATATATTAATATTACATTACACATTTAAAAATATTATGCTTTTTTAAATAATCATTATTATTAAATATATAAATATAAATTTAATTAGTATGATTTATCCTGCTAAGCTTAGATCCTATGCCACCATAGAATTATTCCCTCCGTTGATGTCAAACTTCTGCCACCTTAGACATCTTTATCAGTGACTAATAGTTTCAGTGTTCTTTGAAGAGATGTAAATAAAGTTGGGTGAACTGTTTGATTAGAAGTTTATTAAATGAATAAATATAAATAATTTTTTAAAAATAAATAAATATAAATAAAAGGTTAATTTGTTTTTTATATTTGTAAACGTTTGATAATTTATTTATTTATTTTTATTTATTTATATTTATTAAATGAATAGATAAATAAATAAATAAATAAATATACATAAGAATAAATATTAGATTGAGTTGAGTCAAAAAAAATTGAGTTATTTAAGTTTATAATTCCTATTTTATGACTCATTAAAAAATTTCTTCTTATCGATTAGGGATATTCATTGTTAGATTAAACCAAACTAAATGATTAATATACTAGATGATTTTAAATTTCGGCTATGGGCGATTTTTCTTTAAACTTCCATTATTGATTAAGTCAGCTTAAAATTGATTAATTACTAAATTAATTAAATTAACTTAAATATTAAATATTTAATATATTTTATATGTTACTTATCTCTATCTATATTCATTTATCATTTTAACAAATGAATATAAATGAACACAAACAAGTTACATTTCTTAACAAACGAACATGAATAAAATATTTTGTGTTCGTTTATATTCGTGTTTGTTTATTCATTCAATTAAATTAAATAAACAAAAATAAATACACACTCTTTTATATTTATTTGATTTGCTTACGAAACTAATTCTCATACATTTTTAAATTTTAAGCACAAACTCAAAAATAAATCTCTATTAAATAAAAATAAGTTATATTCCTTTCACCAATTCTTTCAACAATTCATACGTATATAAATTTTAATTTGTCCATTTATGAAACATATAGTATGAAGTAAAATTAATCTAATTAATAAATTCAATTAATGTTTTAACTTATTAACATTTAGATTAAAAAGTGTTTATCTTTAGAGCTTGATTAGTATTGTCAATTGATACAATATATAAAAAAACAAGAAACTAAATATATTTAAATGTTTGATATTTTTTTTAATTTATACATAAAAATTTTAATAATATAAATATTATACATTAGATATTAATATCTTTAAGATGCTGTGGATTCCAATGTCACTTCACCTTGTAGAAACAACGTCCTTCATTCGAGTGCAGACAGTGTTGATGCATGGTAGTAATACTTTAGAAGGAATTTTGAGCGACTGTTGCGCCGCCTTGCCCAACTTTAGTTGGCCTAGGTAGCGGTAGGGTCTTCCATCACTGGATCGAGGAAGTGATGGCGTCGATTCGATCGGAATGGTCTGGTAATCTCTGAGCCTGCCTGCCTACCTACCTACCTAGCCGCTAGTAGAGTGTAGAAACTGCGTTGATCTTTATCATGACCGCTCGATTGGTAGGCTTTGTAATCCCCAAGACATGGCACGCATGGACATGGGCATTTAAGGAAGGGACATAACGGCGAAACTGTTGAGTTTAATTGATGAAAAGTGGGAGAAGAAAATCATCATTCGTTGATGATTCCAATGGAGTACGGGTGGCATCATACACAGGGATAATCTAATAGGATAAGACAATAGGATTCCAATACTTTTTTTTCTCTTTACTTTTACGAGACTCAATTTATTACACATATTTAATTTTAAAGAATAATTTTTTTAATATGATTTGATTTATAAATTTGAGGTTTATTTAAATGATGTTTAATTATTTATTATTTAGATCAATTCTTTTGATTTTAAATTTATTATTTTTAACAAACAATTGATATAATAAAAATATTTGAAGGATTTATACTAATATAGAATTAAATGAGTTTAATTTACCTTCATAATTACTTTAGTGTAGGGAATTTTAACTACTTAATTGTTTATTATATATCAATAAATTTTAGTCTTAATTTTAATGAGTTTATAATTCATGATTCGAGAAAATATGAGAAAATAAATATGAATAATTTGTCCAACAAGCCAAATCATCAGGGTTGGATTTGAATTTGAAATTTCAATGTTACTGAACTTACTATTGAACTCCATCCCTATCTCATCTAAAGGTGTTTAACGAGTTGAGCAGTTTGACTTAATCAAAACTCAATAAGCGTTTGATTCATGTTGACTCGATTCAAACTCAATTCAAAACCTTAACAAATTGAATCGAGTAAAGTCTAACTCAATTGAATATCGCTCTATAAAAAAATCATACGAAACAATTGTATTACTTAATTTCCACAAATAGAAAAAAATAATCTTTGGATTCTAACCAAGTGAGATGATAAGTGAGCTGCTTGAATGACCCTCCAACTACTACTTTTCCTTGAACAAATCTGATATGATGGGCTAACCAAATGGAATGAGAGAGACTAAGAATGTAATCATTTTCTTTCATTTATAGATAGTTTGGAAACAAAGACGACATTACCAAACTAACAAACTCATTAATGGAGCAATTGCAATTAATGATAATATTGTATGATACCTTATATATATAATAAAGTATACTGAATTGAATTTTAAATAAAAAATTATAAAAGGATCACACCATAATCATTGAAAATCTAATATATTATGGGCCTGGTTCGTTACGTCATTCGTAGTCCTTAAGTAATAAAAATCATTCATTCCACTATTTATCATCTATGTCATTAATCTAACTTCTGGAAAATATATTTTTTAAATAAAATAAAAAACAATAAAGATTCATTGGTGAAAAAAATGACTTCAAAGATAGTGGTGAGGTAGGTGATTATAATTGGATGACATCACGATTGATATGGTAAGCCAGACCCATAATATAATTTCTCGTGTGAAAGACATTAGAAACAAAACTTGTCACTTTGCGGAAAAAGTTAGTCTTTTAGATAAATTCAACAACAATATACTTTAATCAGAAAACATTATGAATCAAGTATTCTTTCGCTGCGAATTCTTGGCTCATCAAGAAGCTATCATAAAGGAATCATAAAAATATTAAATCATCGATCATCTTGTGATTAAAAATATTCGATAATTTTTGTTATCTAAACATAAAATTATCATAATAACAAATAATACTATCACAAAAACAAACAAACCTAAAAATATAAACAAAACACTATCATATAAATAGAAAAAGTATAAAACAATTTTAATAAAATAAAACAAAAAATAACAAAATTAAAAATGATGAAGAATTATATTTATATACAATCAACGTAAATATTAAAAATTAATTGAGAACATAAAAATTTGAGGGTAAATTATTTCAGTGAGCACCCAACTAATTGGAGATACTTATTTTGGCCATCCAATTAAAGAACTCATCAATCAGGTCACACAATTTTAAAACTCTACCTATTTTTGTCACTGTCGTTAAAATTTTGACGGAAAAGATAACAACAGTGACGTGGTAGTTAAATTAAATTTGTATAATTATACATTCAATCCTTGTAATTTATGTATTATTTTAATTTAATTCTAATTTTTAATTAATAAATAAAATTAATCACTCAATCGATTAATGACACGTGTCACAATAGGATGAAAAAAAAATTAATTAAGTTGATTGCTTTTGGTGCAATTTGAACATGTGACCTTGTGATTGCAAAAAGTTTACCATTGAACCAACCCAAAGTCTAGGACATTAAGTGCATCATAATATATATAAATCATATAAAATAAAATAAAAAGTTAGAGAAAATAGTAAGAAACATCAAACGCGAATTATTTTATTCAAATATTATATTTTCAAATAAAAGTATTTAGATGTTAAATATTCGTATAAAAATATTTTAATATTAAATATACGAATAAAAGTATTCATATAATAAATATTCAAATAAAATTAATTTTACATAAATATTTGAATAAAAAACATAAATATTTGAATATTTGGATTTAAAAAATTCAAACAAAAATATTTAGATTTTAAATATTTGAATAAAAATTTTTAATAATAAATATACGAATAAAAATATTTGTATATAAACATACGAATAAAAATATTCAAATACTTATGATTTTATTCGAATGTTAAAATAAAAATATTTATAATTTTTATTTGAATATCCAAATATTTTTTACTTGAATATATAAAATTCAAATATTTTTACTCAAATATTTTTAATCCAAATATTTTTATTCGAATGTTTATTATATAAATATTTTTATTCGTATATTTATTATTCAAATATTTAAAATCTAAATATTTTTATTTGAATATTTTTAAATTCAAATATTTGAATATTTATAATTTTTATTTAAATATTTATTTTAGAAATACTTTTATTCGAAAATATAATATTCGAACAAAATAATTCGTTTTTGATTTTTCTTATTTTTCTCTAAAATTTATTGTTTTATAAGATTTATATATATTATGATGCATTTAACATTGTAAATATTAGGTTGTTCTATTAGTAAACTTTTTAGTTTTGCAATCAAGAGGTTACAAGATCAAATCCCATCAAAAGTAATCAACTTTATTAATTTTCTTTTTATCCGATTATGACATGTGTCATCTCCTGGTGGTGATACATGTCGCAATCGGATTGGAAAAAATAAATATAATAAATATAAAATAAAAATAAAAATTAATCACCCAATCCGATGATGAAATGTGTCATCAATCGATTTGATGATTGATTTTATTTATTAATTTAAAATTAAAATAATAAATAAATTACAGAATTAAATGTGTAATTATATAGATTTTATTTAACTATCACGTCATTATTGTTATTTTTTTATCAAAATTTTAACGACAGTGATCAAAATAAATAGGGTTTAAAGTTAAATGACCTGGTTGATGAATTCTTTAATTAGATAACCAAAATAAATATCCTCAATTAATTGGATGATCACTGAAGCAGTTTACCCAAAATTTTAAAAATTTTCTCACAGAAATGGCAGTAGAGAGGGTAGTTAGATTAATTAATTATTCCATCAATAATTAGGCTGATAAATGTTGAGTTAGATTCTTTTTGGGTTTGTGCCAATAAAAGGATGGACGGCAGATGGGACCGCTTGCAAGGGTGGGCACGGAAAAATAGGACTGATTTCGCCGACTCGCAAAGAAAAACTTTGGGGACGCAGACACTGAAAAACTACCTCCAACAACTTTAGTTTCAAAACTTTTAAATTTATATAAAATAATGGATAAAAGATATTGAATTGAATCGAGTTAAAAAAATTATTTTAAATTTAACATAATTTATTTTTTAAAATAACTTAATTCAATGTGTTCATATTTAAATTTGATTTTTAATAAAAAAATATTATAATGAGACCAAACAAGTCAAAATCATCGATTTCAGATTAAATTTTTATCTCTATTTACGATCCACAGTTTATAAAGAGGCAGATGTTGACGGTGTCAAAGGGGCCACTGCCCCCTCCAATTTTGGAGAATTCATATTTGCCCCTTCAATATTTAAAAAATAAATAAAATCTAATAAGATTTTAAAATTTTATTGGGTCTAAATTGATTTTTTAATATATCTTTTAATTTTTTTAAAATAATTTATTTTTTTTATTTTTTAAAAAGAAATTAAATAAATATTCAAATTTATTCTTATTAACACGAATTTCTTTTTAAAAAATAATAATAAAATAAATAACTGAAAAATAAAATAAAAAATAAAAAATACAAAAACAAATTAAAAAAAACAGAAAATTTAAAGATATGAGAGAGTTTTAGATTTAGTGGGGATTGTGGTGAGGGATAGTAGTGTAATCACTAATTTTATCCGGGATGTTAAACCCGGTTTTAATTTTTAATTTAAATTCGAGAAATGGGCTTGTAATGATCGATTAAAAAATGCAAAAAATACTATACATATTAGTTCCCTTAAATTATGTAAATATTATTACTTTTCACATGTTTTTATCTTAGCTTTTATTATCATTTAAATTATTTTATTACAAACTAAAAATCCCAAAACAAATTAAACAAATTAAATTAAATAAATAAATTATTTTGCGGAGTTGGTTATGACCGGAGAACGCATCGAGTATGCTATTAAGAAGGGAAAGATGAAGGACCCTTATAGCACAATTTCTCAGAAAGAGGAAGATTCTCATGTCTATGTGGTGAGTTCTCACTCAATCAATCGAACTCAGGGTTGTCCCCATACTCATACAAGACCTACAAAGGTGCTTTATCCAATTCCTATGACCTACACCAAGTTACTCCCAATTCTCGTTGAGAAGAAACTTTTGACTTTGGTGCAGTCTAAGCCAAAGGATCCTCCTTATCCTGAAGGATATAATGTCAATGCCACATATGACTATCATATGGGGAGCACAGGTCACACAACAGAGAATTGTGGAGCTTTGAGGAACAAGGTTCAAGGACTGATTGAGGCCGGTATTCTGAAGTTTTAAGAAAGAGTAGAGGACATGATCTTTGGGAAGATTCTAATCTTCGAGTTTGGATGTTCATTTTCTGCCTCCTTGCATTTCAAGTTTTTCTTTTAAAGTAATGCATCAATTAACTTTGTTACTATTTGCCCGAAAGTAACAAATACTTTTTTGTAAGGGCTTATGTTATATTTGCTCTTTTGTTGTTTCAATGAAAGAATGCATATTTTTAAAACATATGTGTTTTCCTTTTTCTCTCGGAGTTCCTTGGATGTCACATGCTTATTGTGACGTGGGTTCAAAAATGGTTGGAACGTTGTGATTACGATGAAGTATGGTTTCTTAATTAGTAGCTTTGGTCAGTAATGCACGAGAAATGAGACTACTATTCTTTTAGTGATTTTCGATGATAAGAAAATCTCCTAGAAAAGGCCCGGTGAAATTGGTTGATCTCAAGAATTCCTCTAAGTAAAAGGATTGCATCCAGAAAAAAAGAAAGAAAAAGAAAGAAAGAAAGAAAAAGAGAAAAAATGAAAAAAAGAGAAAAGAAAAAAAAAAGAGAGAAAAGAGAAAAAGAAAGGAGAGAACAAAGATTAAATAAAAGCACTCCAATATTCGAAACCTGATAATAGACATATTCGAACAAGAGTGTGGAAGTATCGGGGCACTCCGCTGAAGCAATAAGACTTAATAAGGTAGCAATGCACCATCCCAAATCTTTTGCTTCATGAGTGATGGTAATATTTTCAAATCTATGACTATGCCAAGTAACTCGGAGTTTTGTTGTATCCTCCATCATTACCTTCGAGACAAAGGATTGTGATGAGTTGATTTCCCCGAAATTTAAAAGTAAAAAGAAAATTAACAGATATGAGAGAAAAAGGAAAGGGAAAGAAAAAAAAGAGAAAGAAAAAGAAAGAAAAAGATGAAAGAAAAGAGATAGAATGAGAAAGAAAATGCTCCTATAACTAGATGCAGTCTGAAGCACACTTCGAATTCTCAAGAAGATACTAGCGGGGCAAGTACGAAAAGTTTGAATATAATAGGAGAAATATATTGAGAACTAAAAGGAGTAGTCTTCGAATAGATCAAGCAAATACGATAATCATGAGGATGAACCGAGCAATCTGAAGGAAATTCCAAAACTTCAAATATCACCACAACGTTCAAAAACCGAACACAAAGAGTTGAGTCTAAGGCACTCTCGCATTTGATATCCAAGGAACCCATGTTTTTTTTCTTCTTTTCTTTTCTAATTTTTGGATTTTCCAAAACATGTATATATTGTTTTACTTACAATTAGCAGATTATTTTTTAATAAAAGTTTTGTTCAAAAAGATTTACAAAATGCAAGGTCATTGATGCATATGATCATCTTTGATATGACCCGAGAAGAAGGGGCAATGTATGATACAAGATGTCTCTCGAAAATACCACTTCGTTTGAAAGATAATATTCTTTGAGAATTCAGGTTAGCATAAATAAATAAAGATTACCCGAGCCTATTATGGTTACAGATTGAGCAGAGATGAACATCAAGCCTTTGGGGCAAAAGTTATATTGATGGCTTAAAGAGAGTCAATCAGATGACCCAAAGACAGAAAAATACAAGAGAATAACCTCCAATGTACATGTTGAAGATAGACCTTAAGTAATCTGAGCTTGAATATGAGATTGAGAGCTACTACTATAAACTGAATGCAACTGAATTCGGAGACAACTGGTTCAGATGTGTCATTGTCAACCAAGTATGAGCTGTTGAATTACAGAAGGTGAAAGATTTTGTTCCAATCGGCACAAGATGATGATCTCCTTTCAAGACAAGGTGAAAGATGAAAGCCCGATGAGTTTAGTAAATAGAAAGTGAAAGCCTATCCTCCAAGAAGAAAGAAAAAGAAAAATAACATTCATGCATCATTTAGGTTATACTCATGCATCATTTAGGATTAGATATCCATGCATTACTAGCATTCTAATTCATCACATCATTGCATTTTGCTCATTTTTAAACAGGAATTTTGAAGATTGATCAAAGATTTAATCTACATTTCTACGAGAAGAAGGATGGATCTCAACAAAGAATCCAAAGTCATAAAAGGCCTCCCAACCTCGGGTTATTTGGGGGCAATAAGCTTTTTGTGCCAAGACAATCAAATATCGAGATAACCAGATAAGTTAATTAGGTATTCTCTAAGCAAGATGTCGTTTTTTATGAGATATTCAGGTATTCTTTAACCAAGATATCGCTTTATATTTGAACTTCAAATTTTATCCTTTCTTAAGGATGTTTTTCTTTAAACAAATTTCTCTGTTTAATCCTTTCTTAAGGATGTTTTTCTCAAAACACAAATTTTTTAATTTTATCCTTCCTCAGCAAATTTGATCCTTCCTCAAGGATGCTTTTCTCAAAGTAAATTTCTTAATTTTATCCTTCCTTAAGGATGCTTTTCTCAAAGAAAATTTTATCCTTCCTCAAGGATGCTTTTCTCAAAGCAAATTTTATCCTTCCTCAAGGATGCTTTTCTTAAAGCAAATTTTAATCTGATCCTTCCTCAAGGATGTTTTTCTTAAAGCAAATTTTTATTCTGATCCTTCCTCAATGATGTTTTTCTTAAAGCAAATTTTAAATTTGATCCTTTCTCAAGGATGCTTTTCTTAAACCAAATTTCTTAATTCGATCCTTCATCAAGGATGCTCTTCTTAAACCAAATTTCTTAATTTAATCATTTCTTAAGGATGTTTTTCTAAAAACATATTTCTTAATTCAATCCTTTCTTAAGGATATTTTTCTCAAGATTAATTTCTTTCGTTCATTCCTTAAGGATGCTTGAAAAAGAAAAAAAAAGAGCAAATAAATGAAAAGAAAAAAAAGAGAAGGAAAAAGTAATAAAAAAAGAAAAAATGAGAGAAAAGACGATCAAGAATCAGGTTACCATATTGGGGTTCCTTAACCTCAAAGAACCATTGTTTCTATGGAGAGCCTTTAGGCAAGACATCACTTTTTACAATGCGACATACGCTCGAAGAGGGGTCGCCCACCACGGTATACGCTCGAAGAGAGGGACCGTCAGATGCTGCAATGATCAGAAATCAGAGCATCTCGAAGATATGGATTCTATGGAGAAAGGATCAACATTGTTTTTGCGACATACACTCGAAGAGAGGGGTCGCCCACCACGGTATACGCTCGAAGAGAGGGACCGTCAGATGCTGCAATGATCAGAAATCAGAGCATCTCTATGATGTGGATTCTATGGAGAAGGGATCAACATTGTTAGAATTCTAGATTTAGGGTTTCATATAGGAGAGACTCAGATCGAATACTATTGCAAAGAGTTTTATATAGGAAAGACTCGAAGCTTTTTCAAAAGTTGGTTCTATATAGGAAGGATCAACTTCTTCAACAGTTCAGAGCTTAAAGTCTCATAGAGGGGAGACCCACAGCTCAAAATCTTTTAATTTTTTCAAAATAGTTAAATAAGGGAATCAAAATTTGCTTCTGATAAACGTCTTTTAATATGTGCAGGTAGTCAGGATACTGGTTATGGATCAGAGGATCAAAGAGTAAAAGAGCTATCAAAGTTGTGGAAAAAGGGCTTTCAGACCAGAGTCTTCAAACAGGGAAGTCGGATAAAATTAGTGCTTTTTGTCTTTGCTTCATCATTGTTTTACAACGATAAGCAAAGAGGGGCAACTGTAATCACTAATTTTATCCGGGGTGTTAAACCCGGTTTTAATTTTTAATTTAAATTCGAGAAATGGGCTTGTAATGATCGATTAAAAAATGCAAAAAATACTATACATATTAGTTCCCTTAAATTATGTAAATATTATTACTTTTCACATGTTTTTATCTTAGCTTTTATTATCATTTAAATTATTTTTATTACAAACTAAAAATCCCAAAACAAATTAAATAAATAATAGCCCATACTTTTATTTATAACAGTCCACATACAATTTAAATACAAGCCCGGAATTAAAATTACATAGCCCACAATAAAATATAATTACAAGCCCAAGTTTGAAAGCCCATCTGCCTTAACCCTAAGAGAAACCCTAACACTTGCCTCTTTATCTCCAAGCGCAGCTCAATCTCAACCATTGGATCAAGATAAGATCCAACGGTCACGGATGAAGGAGAAAGACTCTTCAGATTTCACGCACTGGATTGTTCGAATACTCAATGGCCCGTTCAACTTCCGGTCGTCGTCCGTCCGCCGTCCGGTGATCCCAGCACCGCTCCGGCCACCACGTGTACAAAGAAACAAGAAGAGTCAGATTAGTACAAACATTATAACCAAATCGACAGAGAAATCAGAGGCTCCACAACAAATAACAGAGATATTCAAAGACAATCCGACCAAAAATCAGAAAAATCAGAGCACTAACACACACGAATGCGTCCAAAGATGAGCAACAACCAATAGAATTTCAGAAACCTTTTTATTCGGATTTTGCCATGTAATGAATCGGCTATTTAAGCCAAAAGAGAAACAGTTTGTAAGGGTCTTCACCCACCATTTTAGCAATACAAAGAGTAAGAATTTCAGGGAATCATTTTCAAAGAAAGTGTAGTATTTACCTTTTTCTTTTTTGAGCCTTCTTTTACTCTCTGATCTTCTTTCTTCGGCAACAAGCCTTGGCCTTCGCGCCGTTCTGGTGAGCCGAGAATAAAGGGGGTGACATTCCCTCTCTCTTTTCCTTCGAATCAAAGCGAGAAGGTCATTTTCGTTCTTGATTTCGAAAGAAAACTCAAAGTTTCAATCTGTTTTTTTTACGAAATAATAAAAAGGTTCAAAGTCGATTTTCTAAAGCAAAAGAATAGAGTTCAAAAGGTTTGGTTTTCAGCCGCCGGACACCGGTCAGTGGTGGTCACAATGCCATTTTTTCTAAAAAAGCAAAGGGAGAAGAATAAACATTACATCTCTGACTTTTCATTTCTTTTATATTAATTATCTATATTTTTATTAAAATTGTGTTTAAATCCTTTGAAAACCGTGATTTCAATCTGTCTTGAAAACATATTCTTTCTTAATTTATTAAACAACATTGAATGCCTAAATCTTTTAAATGTTGCAACTTTTCACTTTTCTTTTATGTAATATTATATTATACATGTTATATATATTATATCTTATTATAACTATATTATATAAATATGTAGTTATTACATTACATATACGTTATATATTAACTATTTTTTTATATTTTATATTTATTTTACGTATACTATATATGTATATATATATTACATAGTTTTATAATATTATTACAGTTTATATTATATATTATATATAATTAATACTTCTTTAATATATTATGCAATGTTTTTTTACTATGTTTATTCATTTATTATTTATTTAATATATTTATTTCTTATTTTATTTATACTCGATCGGCTTTACGGTGACCCACAACGGGGAATGACTCGTATTATTTATAACTCGTTTAGTATAAATAACTAACCTCTAACATTTAATTTTTCGCATTTTATTTTATTGCAATTTAATTTTCTCGTTTCTAACATCTAACATTTAATTTACGCACTTTATCTTATCATATTTACATTCTCGTATTTAATTTACCGCTTTTAATTTCTCGTATATATTTTTTGTAATTTAATTTCTCACACTTTACTTTCCGTTTTTATTTTATGTATTTATTTGTATATTCGATTCATTTATTCATTATTCGTCACACTACATTAATTAATGAATCTTAATTAAATACGTCTTTATTCGGTCGTAACGGGCCCGTGTTCCAACGTAGTGGTCGCGGTGTATGCGTTGCCTCCGAATAAAGCCACGGTAAAAATAAAATTAATTCGAATCTTTAAACAAAAATTAATTTAAATGCCACTTTAATCCGAAAAATCTAAAATTAATTAAGCGGTAATTTGTAAAGGTGCCAATTTTGGGTGGTTTTAAACCCTAAACCCATTTTTAACCGTAACCGACTCTCGAACCTAAATTATTTTCGGATCCCTGGTTTTTACGGTGTCCGGCCTACCAAAGTGGCCGGTGGCGACTCCACCTTTTTTTAAAAGGTCCCTAATTTCAAAATTCCCTTTTCAATCTAAAATTTCTTTTCTCAAATCCCTAATTTTAACCTTCCAATTTCTATTTTTTAAGAACCCTAGATTTCAAGTTTCTTTTAACATTTCAAAATTCCCAATTTTTTATACCTAATTTAAGAACCTAATCTTTAATTTTCAAACCCTAATTTCCACTAGCGACCCTTTTCTCTTTTTTACTACACCCATATTATTTTAAGAATTTTATAAGGGTCGCTACAGTTGGCGACTCCGCTGGGGATTGGGTTTTTCAAACGAGTCAAGCCTTGTTTTTAAATATCGCTTAATTAATTTTGGAAGTTGTGGAATAAAGTGGCAATTAAATTATTATTTGTTTATTAATTCGAGCTTTCAACACATTTCAATCCGTCTCTAAGTGGGGGGAAAAACGCTATGCTTTTGTGAGGATATTGTTCCTCCTTATGGGCCTAGCAAAGTACCTTCGGGGCTCGACTATCCTATGCTTTCGTGACGATATTGTTCCTCCGTATGGGCATAGCGAAAGGGTCCCCCTAAATTGAACTCGGTCAAGATGAGCCTGTAATGGGTGATGATCGGGGGCCTTGCTACTCTTAGAAGAGGACAGCGAGGACAATTTGGGTACCTCGTAGAACCAAAACTGCATTTAGAGAATCTAGTCAACCTACCCGATTAGAGCCATGCGGTTAACCTAGGTTCTTTTAGATGGGATAAATAGGATTGTTTTGTCTCCTATCTTGCTTGCATTTTTGCTTTATCATTTTTGTATCGACATTTCATGAAGGTGTTGAACTAAGTGGTTTGTTCAATCAGAGGCTTTCACTATAGTTAGAGAGTCAAAATAAGAAAAAGAGAAAGAGAGGAAAAAAGAGAGAAAAAGATAAGAGAAATAAAAAAGGGAGAAAGAAAAAAATAATGAAAAAATAAAACTAAGGAAAAGAAAAGGTTGAGAAAAAAATTGAAAAGAGAAAGAGAAAATAAAAAAAAAGAAGAAAAGAAAATTTAGAATATAGGAAAAAGAGAGGAAAAAACAATGAAGATAAAAAAAAGAGAAAAGAAAATCGAAAGAATAGGGAAAGAAGCAAGAAAATAGAGAGAGAAAAAAAGAAAAAGAAAAAAAGAAACAAAATAGAAAAAATAAAAGGGGAATTAAGATCTTAACCGGTGCAAGTTGCTCAAAGGACGATCACTAGCGGGATCAACACCTTTACTTGCATTCATGCATACATCTCATGCATCTCATAGCATATATCATGCATTAATTAAACAAGGAGGTTAATTATAGGATCTCGTATCCGTAATTGATGGTTTCTCGCTTGCATTTTACCAACACCAAGAAAGGCTAATGGAAGAAGACTTTGCCAAGTTAGAAGCCAATCTTATGGGGCAATTAGAGCGTACTCAAAAAGAATTAGAAGATTCTATGATCAAGTCTCAACAAGACATGATGAAACAAATTGCTCACTTGATGGGACTAAGGAAAGTGGAAGACCAACAAAGGAAATGTTCTGTTGAAGACCCCTCGGGCCCTCCCGTTTTTATTGCTAACACTTCTAGACCTCTACAAGGAGTAGTAACATCATCTCTTCAAGCTTGTGCCTCTACCCAAGCCCTACCAGGTGTGACTTTCACTAATATGGAAGGTTTAGGGGATGACATTCTAGACTTCGATGAGCTAGAAAAATTAAAGGTTGAATTTTCAAAACAATTAGAGAAAACCAAGAACGAGTTTGAAGAGAAGCTTCAGATAAAAGAGGATGAAGAAGAATGGTATGGGTTGAATGCCAGTGAGCTTAGTCTGGTTTCAGGTCTAGAGATCCCTTATAAGTTCAAGACCCCAGATTTTGAGAAGTTTGATGGGACGACTTGCCCTATCGCACATATAACTATGTTTTGTCGGAAAATGGCGGGCTTTACTAACAATGAGAAGTTGTTAATACACTATTTCCAGGATAGTCTGGTGGGATCTGCCACAAGGTGGTATAATCAGTTAACCCGTGCTCAAATTAAGTCGTGGAAGGATCTGGCCAAAGCTTTCACAAACCAGTATAAGCACGTAACCGATATGATTCCAAATCGGCTTATGCTACAAGGGATAGAACAAGGGCATAACGAAAGCCTTCGAGAGTACGCTCGACGTTGGCGTGATGCTGCAGCACAAGTCCACCCTCCGCTCAATGAAAGTGAACTTTCTCAAATGTTTGTGGATACACTAGAGGGAGTGTTGTACGATCACTTGATAAGCCACCCTATCAATAGTTTTGCGGAGTTGGTTATGACCGGAGAACGCATCGAGTATGCTATTAAGAAGGGAAAGATGAAGGACCCTTATAGCACAATTTCTCAGAAAGAGGAAGATTCTCATGTCTATGTGGTGAGTTCTCACTCAATCAATCGAACTCAGGGTTGTCCCCATACTCATACAAGACCTACAAAGGTGCTTTATCCAATTCCTATGACCTACACCAAGTTACTCCCAATTCTCGTTGAGAAGAAACTTTTGACTTTGGTGCAGTCTAAGCCAAAGGATCCTCCTTATCCTGAAGGATATAATGTCAATGCCACATATGACTATCATATGGGGAGCACAGGTCACACAACAGAGAATTGTGGAGCTTTGAGGAACAAGGTTCAAGGACTGATTGAGGCCGGTATTCTGAAGTTTTAAGAAAGAGTAGAGGACATGATCTTTGGGAAGATTCTAATCTTCGAGTTTGGATGTTCATTTTCTGCCTCCTTGCATTTCAAGTTTTTCTTTTAAAGTAATGCATCAATTAACTTTGTTACTATTTGCCCGAAAGTAACAAATACTTTTTTGTAAGGGCTTATGTTATATTTGCTCTTTTGTTGTTTCAATGAAAGAATGCATATTTTTAAAACATATGTGTTTTCCTTTTTCTCTCGGAGTTCCTTGGATGTCACATGCTTATTGTGACGTGGGTTCAAAAATGGTTGGAACGTTGTGATTACGATGAAGTATGGTTTCTTAATTAGTAGCTTTGGTCAGTAATGCACGAGAAATGAGACTACTATTCTTTTAGTGATTTTCGATGATAAGAAAATCTCCTAGAAAAGGCCCGGTGAAATTGGTTGATCTCAAGAATTCCTCTAAGTAAAAGGATTGCATCCAGAAAAAAAGAAAGAAAAAGAAAGAAAGAAAGAAAAAGAGAAAAAATGAAAAAAAGAGAAAAGAAAAAAAAAAGAGAGAAAAGAGAAAAAGAAAGGAGAGAACAAAGATTAAATAAAAGCACTCCAATATTCGAAACCTGATAATAGACATATTCGAACAAGAGTGTGGAAGTATCGGGGCACTCCGCTGAAGCAATAAGACTTAATAAGGTAGCAATGCACCATCCCAAATCTTTTGCTTCATGAGTGATGGTAATATTTTCAAATCTATGACTATGCCAAGTAACTCGGAGTTTTGTTGTATCCTCCATCATTACCTTCGAGACAAAGGATTGTGATGAGTTGATTTCCCCGAAATTTAAAAGTAAAAAGAAAATTAACAGATATGAGAGAAAAAGGAAAGGGAAAGAAAAAAAAGAGAAAGAAAAAGAAAGAAAAAGATGAAAGAAAAGAGATAGAATGAGAAAGAAAATGCTCCTATAACTAGATGCAGTCTGAAGCACACTTCGAATTCTCAAGAAGATACTAGCGGGGCAAGTACGAAAAGTTTGAATATAATAGGAGAAATATATTGAGAACTAAAAGGAGTAGTCTTCGAATAGATCAAGCAAATACGATAATCATGAGGATGAACCGAGCAATCTGAAGGAAATTCCAAAACTTCAAATATCACCACAACGTTCAAAAACCGAACACAAAGAGTTGAGTCTAAGGCACTCTCGCATTTGATATCCAAGGAACCCATGTTTTTTTTCTTCTTTTCTTTTCTAATTTTTGGATTTTCCAAAACATGTATATATTGTTTTACTTACAATTAGCAGATTATTTTTTAATAAAAGTTTTGTTCAAAAAGATTTACAAAATGCAAGGTCATTGATGCATATGATCATCTTTGATATGACCCGAGAAGAAGGGGCAATGTATGATACAAGATGTCTCTCGAAAATACCACTTCGTTTGAAAGATAATATTCTTTGAGAATTCAGGTTAGCATAAATAAATAAAGATTACCCGAGCCTATTATGGTTACAGATTGAGCAGAGATGAACATCAAGCCTTTGGGGCAAAAGTTATATTGATGGCTTAAAGAGAGTCAATCAGATGACCCAAAGACAGAAAAATACAAGAGAATAACCTCCAATGTACATGTTGAAGATAGACCTTAAGTAATCTGAGCTTGAATATGAGATTGAGAGCTACTACTATAAACTGAATGCAACTGAATTCGGAGACAACTGGTTCAGATGTGTCATTGTCAACCAAGTATGAGCTGTTGAATTACAGAAGGTGAAAGATTTTGTTCCAATCGGCACAAGATGATGATCTCCTTTCAAGACAAGGTGAAAGATGAAAGCCCGATGAGTTTAGTAAATAGAAAGTGAAAGCCTATCCTCCAAGAAGAAAGAAAAAGAAAAATAACATTCATGCATCATTTAGGTTATACTCATGCATCATTTAGGATTAGATATCCATGCATTACTAGCATTCTAATTCATCACATCATTGCATTTTGCTCATTTTTAAACAGGAATTTTGAAGATTGATCAAAGATTTAATCTACATTTCTACGAGAAGAAGGATGGATCTCAACAAAGAATCCAAAGTCATAAAAGGCCTCCCAACCTCGGGTTATTTGGGGGCAATAAGCTTTTTGTGCCAAGACAATCAAATATCGAGATAACCAGATAAGTTAATTAGGTATTCTCTAAGCAAGATGTCGTTTTTTATGAGATATTCAGGTATTCTTTAACCAAGATATCGCTTTATATTTGAACTTCAAATTTTATCCTTTCTTAAGGATGTTTTTCTTTAAACAAATTTCTCTGTTTAATCCTTTCTTAAGGATGTTTTTCTCAAAACACAAATTTTTTAATTTTATCCTTCCTCAGCAAATTTGATCCTTCCTCAAGGATGCTTTTCTCAAAGTAAATTTCTTAATTTTATCCTTCCTTAAGGATGCTTTTCTCAAAGAAAATTTTATCCTTCCTCAAGGATGCTTTTCTCAAAGCAAATTTTATCCTTCCTCAAGGATGCTTTTCTTAAAGCAAATTTTAATCTGATCCTTCCTCAAGGATGTTTTTCTTAAAGCAAATTTTTATTCTGATCCTTCCTCAATGATGTTTTTCTTAAAGCAAATTTTAAATTTGATCCTTTCTCAAGGATGCTTTTCTTAAACCAAATTTCTTAATTCGATCCTTCATCAAGGATGCTCTTCTTAAACCAAATTTCTTAATTTAATCATTTCTTAAGGATGTTTTTCTAAAAACATATTTCTTAATTCAATCCTTTCTTAAGGATATTTTTCTCAAGATTAATTTCTTTCGTTCATTCCTTAAGGATGCTTGAAAAAGAAAAAAAAAGAGCAAATAAATGAAAAGAAAAAAAAGAGAAGGAAAAAGTAATAAAAAAAGAAAAAATGAGAGAAAAGACGATCAAGAATCAGGTTACCATATTGGGGTTCCTTAACCTCAAAGAACCATTGTTTCTATGGAGAGCCTTTAGGCAAGACATCACTTTTTACAATGCGACATACGCTCGAAGAGGGGTCGCCCACCACGGTATACGCTCGAAGAGAGGGACCGTCAGATGCTGCAATGATCAGAAATCAGAGCATCTCGAAGATATGGATTCTATGGAGAAAGGATCAACATTGTTTTTGCGACATACACTCGAAGAGAGGGGTCGCCCACCACGGTATACGCTCGAAGAGAGGGACCGTCAGATGCTGCAATGATCAGAAATCAGAGCATCTCTATGATGTGGATTCTATGGAGAAGGGATCAACATTGTTAGAATTCTAGATTTAGGGTTTCATATAGGAGAGACTCAGATCGAATACTATTGCAAAGAGTTTTATATAGGAAAGACTCGAAGCTTTTTCAAAAGTTGGTTCTATATAGGAAGGATCAACTTCTTCAACAGTTCAGAGCTTAAAGTCTCATAGAGGGGAGACCCACAGCTCAAAATCTTTTAATTTTTTCAAAATAGTTAAATAAGGGAATCAAAATTTGCTTCTGATAAACGTCTTTTAATATGTGCAGGTAGTCAGGATACTGGTTATGGATCAGAGGATCAAAGAGTAAAAGAGCTATCAAAGTTGTGGAAAAAGGGCTTTCAGACCAGAGTCTTCAAACAGGGAAGTCGGATAAAATTAGTGCTTTTTGTCTTTGCTTCATCATTGTTTTACAACGATAAGCAAAGAGGGGCAACTGTAATCACTAATTTTATCCGGGGTGTTAAACCCGGTTTTAATTTTTAATTTAAATTCGAGAAATGGGCTTGTAATGATCGATTAAAAAATGCAAAAAATACTATACATATTAGTTCCCTTAAATTATGTAAATATTATTACTTTTCACATGTTTTTATCTTAGCTTTTATTATCATTTAAATTATTTTTATTACAAACTAAAAATCCCAAAACAAATTAAATAAATAATAGCCCATACTTTTATTTATAACAGTCCACATACAATTTAAATACAAGCCCGGAATTAAAATTACATAGCCCACAATAAAATATAATTACAAGCCCAAGTTTGAAAGCCCATCTGCCTTAACCCTAAGAGAAACCCTAACACTTGCCTCTTTATCTCCAAGCGCAGCTCAATCTCAACCATTGGATCAAGATAAGATCCAACGGTCACGGATGAAGGAGAAAGACTCTTCAGATTTCACGCACTGGATTGTTCGAATACTCAATGGCCCGTTCAACTTCCGGTCGTCGTCCGTCCGCCGTCCGGTGATCCCAGCACCGCTCCGGCCACCACGTGTACAAAGAAACAAGAAGAGTCAGATTAGTACAAACATTATAACCAAATCGACAGAGAAATCAGAGGCTCCACAACAAATAACAGAGATATTCAAAGACAATCCGACCAAAAATCAGAAAAATCAGAGCACTAACACACACGAATGCGTCCAAAGATGAGCAACAACCAATAGAATTTCAGAAACCTTTTTATTCGGATTTTGCCATGTAATGAATCGGCTATTTAAGCCAAAAGAGAAACAGTTTGTAAGGGTCTTCACCCACCATTTTAGCAATACAAAGAGTAAGAATTTCAGGGAATCATTTTCAAAGAAAGTGTAGTATTTACCTTTTTCTTTTTTGAGCCTTCTTTTACTCTCTGATCTTCTTTCTTCGGCAACAAGCCTTGGCCTTCGCGCCGTTCTGGTGAGCCGAGAATAAAGGGGGTGACATTCCCTCTCTCTTTTCCTTCGAATCAAAGCGAGAAGGTCATTTTCGTTCTTGATTTCGAAAGAAAACTCAAAGTTTCAATCTGTTTTTTTTACGAAATAATAAAAAGGTTCAAAGTCGATTTTCTAAAGCAAAAGAATAGAGTTCAAAAGGTTTGGTTTTCAGCCGCCGGACACCGGTCAGTGGTGGTCACAATGCCATTTTTTCTAAAAAAGCAAAGGGAGAAGAATAAACATTACATCTCTGACTTTTCATTTCTTTTATATTAATTATCTATATTTTTATTAAAATTGTGTTTAAATCCTTTGAAAACCGTGATTTCAATCTGTCTTGAAAACATATTCTTTCTTAATTTATTAAACAACATTGAATGCCTAAATCTTTTAAATGTTGCAACTTTTCACTTTTCTTTTATGTAATATTATATTATACATGTTATATATATTATATCTTATTATAACTATATTATATAAATATGTAGTTATTACATTACATATACGTTATATATTAACTATTTTTTTATATTTTATATTTATTTTACGTATACTATATATGTATATATATATTACATAGTTTTATAATATTATTACAGTTTATATTATATATTATATATAATTAATACTTCTTTAATATATTATGCAATGTTTTTTTACTATGTTTATTCATTTATTATTTATTTAATATATTTATTTCTTATTTTATTTATACTCGATCGGCTTTACGGTGACCCACAACGGGGAATGACTCGTATTATTTATAACTCGTTTAGTATAAATAACTAACCTCTAACATTTAATTTTTCGCATTTTATTTTATTGCAATTTAATTTTCTCGTTTCTAACATCTAACATTTAATTTACGCACTTTATCTTATCATATTTACATTCTCGTATTTAATTTACCGCTTTTAATTTCTCGTATATATTTTTTGTAATTTAATTTCTCACACTTTACTTTCCGTTTTTATTTTATGTATTTATTTGTATATTCGATTCATTTATTCATTATTCGTCACACTACATTAATTAATGAATCTTAATTAAATACGTCTTTATTCGGTCGTAACGGGCCCGTGTTCCAACGTAGTGGTCGCGGTGTATGCGTTGCCTCCGAATAAAGCCACGGTAAAAATAAAATTAATTCGAATCTTTAAACAAAAATTAATTTAAATGCCACTTTAATCCGAAAAATCTAAAATTAATTAAGCGGTAATTTGTAAAGGTGCCAATTTTGGGCGGTTTTAAACCCTAAACCCGTTTTTAACCGTAACTGACTCTCGAACCTAAATTATTTTCGGATCTCTGGTTTTTACGGTGTCCGGCCTACCAAAGTGGCCGGTGGCGACTCCACCTTTTTTTAAAAGGTCCCTAATTTCAAAATTCCCTTTTCAATCTAAAATTTCTTTTCTCAAATCCCTAATTTTAACCTTCCAATTTCTATTTTTTAAGTACCCTAGATTTCAAGTTTCTTTTAACATTTCAAAATTCCCAATTTTTTATACCTAATTTAAGAACCTAATCTTTAATTTTCAAACCCTAATTTCCACTAGCGACCCTTTTCTCTTTTTTACTACACCCATATTATTTTAAGAATTTTATAAGGGTCGCTACAAGTAGGAGAATTTTTAAGGATTTGATAGTTTTTTATTTGAGTTAGGATTGTTGAAAAATCTTTTAAATAGAGACCTTCGAATCTGAAAAAAAGGGAATTGAATGAAAAAAGCTGAAAGTTTGAATCGGAGAGTTTGGATCGACAAGAGGGCAATCGAAAGAGATTTTCGGTGGATTGAGGAGGTAAACCCTTGTTTTGTTTTCTTTTTTCTCTCGTTAGTTGCTTTTGGTTCATCTCTGTTATTTTCGGTTTTAGGGAGAAATTTGGGTAGATTTAAGTGTTTTTAGGGTGTCATCCGAGTGGGTTTTTCAGGGTGAGATTTAGGTGTGTTTATGGTATTTAGATTTAAAAAATGAGTTTCCGAGATGTTTTCGGTGGTTTTAGAGGTTTCCGGCGAGTTCACCGGTGCCGGAAGTGGTGGTTGGAATGTTCGAACGGTGGTCGTCGGCCATGTGTGGTCGCCGACGAATTCACCGGAGTGGTGGTTAGTGGCGGTAGGTTAGATCTATGGGCGGAGTTCATGGTGTTCGGGTTAGTGGCGATAGGTTAGATCTATGGGCGGAGTTCATGCTAAAATATGTGTGTTTTGATCCAAAATGGGAAGTTTTTTCTAGTTTTTTAGTGTTTGTGAGAAAACAAGGGAATTTTCTCCCATGAGTCCTTCGAGCTTTAGACTGTTATTCATTTTGGTCCCCAAACACCCTAATTAACCCTTAAAACTCTAAAATTCACTCAATTAAGTCCTTAGTTTCACTCTAGATCGAACTCCAAGTTCAAAATTTAATCAAATATTAGATGTTAATTAGGTGTTAATTTAATTTTAAGGCTTAGGAATAATTTAATTAGGTTCTTGGTTGAATTTAATTTAATTTCTAAGGTTGAATTTAAAATTATTTTAATCTAATTAAATCTAGTTTGAACCTAAATTGAACCCTAAAACTCAAAATTAGTTAATTTAGATATTAATTAGGTTTAATTTTTTTAAAGGCTTAGAAATTATTTAATTAGGTTCTTAGTTGAATTTAATTTAGTTTCTAAGATAAAATTTAAAATTAATTTAACCTAATTAGATCTAATTTAGCCTAAGTGAACCTTAAAACTGAATTTCCATCAAGTTTGACTTTAATTAGGATTAATTAAAATTTAAAGCTTAGGAAAATTAAATCTAATTGGTCCCCAAAGATGAACTCTTGTCAATTTTGTCTTTACCATGTAAGTCCCTTTTCAATTTTGATCATCTTGGTTGTAATGTGAACTCCCATATTTCTAATGAAAGGTAACTTAGTTCCTTTATTTTGCTTATTTGTTTTATTTTATTTAATTATGTTTTATTTTAAAAAATCACATGGCATATTTAGGAGATCACTTAATCATCATTTTTGTTAATTAATTTATAGACTTTTAGGATTAGTTGCTTTAATTAATTAATTAATTAAATAGGGAGATAATTAGTAACGATAGTATTTGAATCTTTTACCTCGGATACACTAAGAGGCCGGTGTTTTAACGTACAATGATGTTGGCCTAAAGGTGTACCTTGGTATCGAATTCATGTGCTATTAAAAACCTAGAACTTGATAAAATAATTTAGGTTTAGAATTAAATAAAATTGGTAGGTAAATAATTAGTGACATTAGTAAAGTCATTAATTTTGGTTAAGTGACAAGATGGTAGTGTCCGAGCATTCGAATATTATCATACACTTGGCGAAATTAATAATTTAAATAGGTTTTTAATATTTAATTAATGAAGCCCTCCTAGGTTAGAACTTAAAATGAACAAGATAAATAAATGGGCATGCATTTAAACCTTTTGAGGCGGAATTTATATATCTTTAAATTTGGGTGAGATTTCCTATCTAGAGGACGTTTCATTCAGCCCGAGTTTAAAAGGGATATATTTTCTAAATCAAAAGGATATCCTCAATTCAAGCAATGTTTAATTAACAATGAAGAATTAAATTAATATCTATATTCAAAATATCAAAATGCCACGTGAAATTAATAAGGTAGCAATTTTTGGGCGTTTATAAGGGTCGTCCTTACACGTAACCGACTCCCAAAACTAAATGTTTTTTAACGAATCTCTGGTTTGTTTTATGGTGTCTGGCCTACCAAAGTGGCCGGTGGCGACTCCAAATCAATTTTCAAAATTAAATAATAAGTTTATTCTAAAATTTGTTTTTTTTTCAAGATTAAAAATGATAAAATTCATATTTTTCAAAACTAATTCGCCATGTTATTTTCTACACGTTTTCGGTTTTAAAAAGGTCGCGACAGCTTGACGACTCCACTGGGGACTTAAAAATTCTTTTTTTTGTGAGTTAGGCCTAACTTTTTAAAATTTTTTACGTGACATTCCGGTATTTTGAATATAGATATTAACTTAATTCTTTATTGTTAAATGAACATCGTTTGAATGAGGGTGGCATTTTTATTTTTGTGATATATCTTGTCATTCATGTATAAGCTCTCGACCCAAGCTTTCACCCTTAAATGAGAGTTAGATATTATCCGACGTGATGCTCTCCAGCTCCGAATTTCAGATTTTTATCTGCTTCCGGTATACTAATCTTACGTATCGTGGGGTCTTCACCTCCGTTGTAAGGGACCTATACTACCGAATCGATATCTTATCGTTGCAGTAGACGGTAATGACAGTTCGGGAACCCAGTGTCTAGACCAAAAGCCACATGTATAGAGTAGAAACTCACCCCTTTTAGAGCCAGACAGGGACCATAAGATAAGGCGGTATGCTGCCGAAATGCCGCCTAGGATTTCTCTGTTTAAATGCTCCCTGGTTGTTTTTATGCAACATAACCTGCTCTCTGATTATTTTTTTGCAACATAAATTATTCTTTGGTTATTTTTCGTAAGTTAATTTATTTTTGTTCAGATTATTATTTCACCATACTAACACTTTTTTGGTGGTGTGTGAGTGAGTTCATATAGCATGTATTAGGGGTATCGATTCATTAGCTAGTTGTATAGACAATGGTCATGAACTAAAGGGTTTGATATATAAGTGGAAGACAATATGTCAAGATGGACCATATTCGAGTAGACTCGGTACGCGATCAGATTTGATTTTCAGGAAGACTCAGTGCAAGATCAGAGTTAATATTTGAAGAGACTGAGTATCAATAATACAAGGGTGTTTCAGAAGACTTCAAGTATGGGGCATATCTGCTAAAATTAAGGGTAATTTAGGCATTCTTGGACAATAACGTGAAGAGTCATTTTCGATAAAGGATTCTTAGTTGCTTTCAAGAGATGGGTACAATACCAACAATAGAAAAATTAAGTTTTTCTACATGAAAGAGCCAGATTTATTGGGATCAATATTTATTTGAGCTTCAAGACAGGTTCAGGGCAAATTTAGTATAGAGATAAATGAGATTAGAAGGCAAAGATAATCAGAAATTGGATATTTGGCGGATTAATTAGGTGCATTCATATGGTTAGTGCTGACAAATGAAGACTTAGAGAAGAAAAGAAAATTACAAGCTTAGTTTTGATTTTCAACTTTCATGGATAACGGGAGTTATCGAAATGAAAGAGAAAGTCAGAAGTATTACATGATGCATAAAATCAGTTTGCAAGTTTTGAGCCGATATTTCAAGTTAAGAACAACATGTTGAAAGCTAGACCGAGCCAATCACCAAGGTTATGCCGAATGGAATTAGTGATCAACTTCAGAACCAAGTACAGGAAATGTCAGATATGCCATGGCAATATAATTCTTCTCAAGAGTATCCAAATTCACTTAAGGAAACATTGAAAGCATCAATGGCTAGAATTGAAGAATTTATGACAAAGCAATCAAGGTTCATGAATGCATATATAGCTAGATTGGATGCACCCTTGAGGGATTCAAAAAATCAATTGCATGCCAGGGATAACATAACTCAACAATCAATCCTTGGGGATATTGAAATCACAACACTAGAGGACAAAGAGGAAATTCTAGAACCTTTAAGTCCAGAACATGTTGATGAGAAAGACTGTCAAACAGTGGATGAGTCTGCCGAGAGTCCTACCGCGGCAGTAGAGAAGCCTGAATAGCGTAATGTCATGATACCATTCAACAAGGACGATGAGAGTAATGCTCTAGAAAATTTTGAGGAGTCTGATTCCCAGGATGTTACGGCAGCAATGATGCTGAAAAAGAAAGTTGAGGATTACTCTCACTCACAGTTGCCGGGGGAGTTACACGAAGACATATTCGATCAACAAGATTTGAAGCCATCACAAATAGGATATGATTGTTTGGAAGATGATATTTCTATGGTAACTTCATCTAATATCAGTTCCAAGCCAAAGTCTCTACTGATGGAGATTACTGAGAAGCATAAGAAACAATGTGGGTTGATTCTTGAAGACTTCAAGAGAGATGGTTCTTCACTTGATTTACACCAAATTTTGGCAAAAGATTGCCACGACAATTAGCTATCATAGCAATTGCCACGGCAACGAAGAAACAATATCAAGATGGAGGACATACATGGATTACAAGAGAACACGAAAGAAAGACACCTCCATCAAGATAATACAAAGAGGACTATCCGTATTTATTATGGTCCAAACCTTTTTGGGCAGAATTGTAACTCGATGGAGGGTGCGAATGAACTATAAGAAATATAGAAAGCGACCCTCCATAAGTTTTCTTTATATTCTTATTTTATATTAATTTTCTCTTTTATTTTAATTGGTATTTTTATGAATTCTCTTAATTATGGTATTTAAGAATAATTATCTTCTCATTATTTGATGTTTCTTGATGTTTATCTTTTTAGGTTAGGACAATAAAGCAGGAATAACAGAGAAGTAGTTCACAGTAGGAAGTCTGTTGTCGTGGTAGTGCATAGTGTCAGAGCCGCAGCAGTCCCAATGGGTAGAACAGCATAATAGCTAGTCTGTCAAGATTCTTGTCACGGTAGTATATGCAAACGGCAGTAAAGACCAAACAACGAGTAGTTCAAATGACTACATATCCAAGGCCTATATAAGTACATTCTTTCTCTTGAACTATTAACTATTGCATTCTTGTTTCTTTAGAATTGTTTACTCAATCTCTTTCTTGTTATATTCTTTACAATATCAAAACTCTCTTATTCTTCTCAGAATCTTTCCAAGAAACTCTCCCTTTACTATCTTTTATTAATTTTATCTACTGTGTGATTTGAGCATTGAGGATAATGCTCGGTTTGAGTTTGGGGGAGATTGAAGGTGCAGAAGCACTGCCGAGGCTACCCAATGTCGCGACAATACCATAAAAGAGAGTATTTTTTTCTGAAAATATTTTATATATTCTCTTTTCTTGAATTTAAGTTTGTAATCTTGTACTGCCTTATGTCAGCTTTGCTTTAGTTTACTCCTTTAAGGCTATAGAAATTTTTCTCCTTACCATGGCCAAGTACTGTTTTGAAGGGATAACCATAAGATACTCATGGAATAAAACTTAGACGCTTACTTTAGGGTTAGACAAAAAAAACAATTTTCGGACTTGTTTGACTTAGGAGTCCTTTTAATAAACTTAGGTGATAAAGACTTAGAACGTATTGGAAAAATAACTAGAGGTGCCTATCACCGGCTCTAGTTTTGCTCTCCTTCATACTAGAGGCGCCCGAAACTGGCTCTAGTATGCTAAATAGGTGCTACAAAAGAAAAAGAATAAATAAAAAAAACAAAAAAAGAAAACACATATCTTGAGGTACCCAAAATTGGCTCAAGACTTACTGTTTTAAGGAGATAGTTAATCCAAGATTCTACTTGTCTTGAACATAGAGTTTATCTAAGAAATCCTTGAATCAGCCTTGCCCATTAAACACACACTCACCTAGTCCTAGAGTTTGTTTCTTAGTAAAAGTCATTGGGTAAACTAGTGGCTAAAACGGAGAGATAGACATGAACATGGTGGGGAGAATAGATGGAAGAGTAAGACCAAAGGGGAGTAAGGTTTAGCAATTTGATGTTTAGCATTGCTTGAGGATAAGCAATAGTTCGAGTTTGAGGGTATTTGAAGAGTGCCTAAAAGGCAGTCATTTACTATCCTTCTTATGGTACTTTATGTACCTATTATACACCCGCTTGAATCGAATCATATATTCTTTGCTCAAATATTGGATATTCTGTTATCACCACATACAAAGTTAATATTTATAGAGAATGCAGATATTACTACAATTTATGTACATGCAGGAATATCTAGAGCCGAAACGACATTAATGAAGAATTTAAGTGTCCCTCAATGACCATGGTTCATGCATCATATGGTTAGGCTTTTCATAAACTTATTTCTTCGAGAAGATGATAGTCCATGAAATGTGGGGCAGAATCCTAACTGATTGGGAAAAACAATGATGTTAATGTCAATATGAGAAATGAAGCTCAAAAAGATCAGGTAGAGTACAAAGTTGTTGATGTGAGATATCGTCATGACAGAAAAAGGTTCAATGAAGAATTTAAGTGTCCCTGAATGACCATGGTTCATGCATCATATGGTTAGCCATCCATAGGGTAAAACATGCTAACACATGCATTCAAAACATTTTTGGGTAATTTTAATAGGAATTTGCAAGATTAACAAAGCAATCCAGATCAGGACAAACAAAGATCTCAGAGGATGGAAATTTGAAAACAAACATTTCAAAAGGTTGGCAGACACCAATACATATTTCTATTTGAGGAGAAAAATCTCAACAAAGAAGATGGAGTTAAGCAAGATTTTCTGCTTGAAGATGCAGATTTCAACAAAAATCTTCATTTACTAGATGTTCGAGGAAATTCAAATGAAAAGAACAACTTCGGATTCCAAGATTTGTTTGAAGGAATTCAACAGATAAGAACAACTTCAAACTTTAGAGGAGTTCAAATGAGAGGAATGACTCCAGATTCAATATGAAAAAAACAATGTCAAATTTCATGACTTGATATCAGTCTGAAGAATTTTGTAATAAGAAGAACAGCTTCAGACTCTTCAGTGGAGATGAAGAATTTCGTAATAAGAAGAACAACTCTATATTCTATTGTTAAATCATCCGGGTCATCAGTAAGTCCTCCGGGCATGATGTTAAATCCTCCGAGTCATCATTAAGTCCTCCAAACATGATGTTAAGTCTTCCGGGTCATCATCTTCGGGAGTGATGATATCGTTTGCATAATCAAGGAGGCAATACGATCCTAAATCCTCCGGGTTATCATTAAGTCCTCCGGGCATGATGTTAAGTCCTCCAGGCCATCACCTTCAGGAGTGATGATACCGTTTGCATAATCAAGGAGGCAATACGATCCTAAATCCTCCGGGTTATCAGTAAGTCCTCCGGGTATGATGTTAAATCCTCCGGGTCATTAGTAAGTCTTCCGAGCATGATGTTAAATCCTCCGGGTCATCATTAAATCCTCCGGGTATGATGTTAAGTCTGAAGAATTTCTTAATAAGAAGAACAACTTCAGACCCTAGAGAATTTCATAATAAGAAGAACAACTCCAGATCCCCCGGAGACAAGGAATTTCGTAATAAGAAGAACAACTTCAAGCTTCGGCCAAATGGCTTAATCAAAATTTGTGTTTTTCAGTCTTTGCCCATCTCCTGCTCCGCAGCATTGAGCAAAGAGGGGCAGCTGTTAACACGAATTTTTTTAAAAAATAATAATAAATTAAATAACTGAAAAATCAAATAAAAAGATAAAAAATACAAAAAATAAAATAAAAAAACAGAAAATTTAAAGATATGAGAGAGTTTTAGATTGTGTTGAGGGATAGTAGGAGAATTTTTAGGGATTTAGTAGTTTTTGATTTGAGTTAGGATTGTTAAAAAATCCTTTAAATAGAGACCTTCGAATCTGAAAAAAGGGGAAATTGAATGAAAAAAGCTAAAAGTTTATGCATTTAAACCTTTTGATGCGGAATTTATATATCTTTAAATTTGGGTGAGATTTCCTATCTAGAGGACGTTTCATTCAGCCCGAGTTTAAAAGGGATATATTTTATTAATCAAAAGGATATCCCCAATTCAAGCAATGTTTAATTAACAATGAAGAATTAAATTAATATCTATATTCAAAATATCAAAATGTTACGTGAAATTAATAAGGTAGCAATTTTTGGACGTTTGTAAGGGTCGTCCTTACACGTAACCGACTCCCAAACCCAAATGTTTTTTAATGAATCTCTGGTTTGTTTTATGGTGTCTGGCCTACCAAAGTGGCCGGTGGCGACTCCAAATCAATTTTCAAAATTAAATAATAAGTTTATTCTAAAATTTGTTTTTTTTTCAAGATTAAAAATTATAAAATTCGTATTTTTCGAAACTAATTCGCCATATTATTTTCCACACGTTTTCAGTTTTAAAAAAGTCGCGACAATTCTTGTTAAAATCCTCCCGTGAATTATCTTAATAAGAATTTTAAATTTATATTTTCAATGTACTAAAAATACAAACTAAACAAATCGTAGAGATATAAAGTTGTTAAGATATATTATATAATAGAGTTGGTGCCAATCATAATGATCGAGAATGCTCGGAAATCCATGTACTTCAAAGGAGGGGGAATTTAATATACATTTTTCTTAATAAATTCAATTATATAATATTTTTTTCAAAAGTTATAAAAATTCGTTATATAAAAAAAAAGTTATGTATCGAAATTCTTATAATTCTTATAAAAAAAATAGTTTTTAGCTTTTTTTTTAATGTGTTGTTTTCTAAAACTTCTCAGACCCACAAGGATAAAACTTATGAAAAAAAAACTTATTTATTTATGTTGGATACATTGGAAAATTAATTAAAATAAAATAATAATAAACTAGTTGTATAAAAAAAATTCTTTCGATATTCAATTATTCTTTTATTAAAAAGTTTTAACATGCTCAATGTGGTATTATGATAATATTTATTTTATTTTTTATTTTTTTAAGAAATATATATTTTATAGGTAAAGTTATTCAAATCCTTTATCTTATATGAAAAAGAACGATTCCTTAGGTTTACCTATTATTATTTTTATTATAAAAATTATTATTGAGATAGAAAAATTGTCCTTTTTAGTATATTTTTATGCCCAACATAAAAACTAAATCTTAAACTGTAATTTTAAATTTTAAATCTTAATTCATATATCCTAAAAAATATATAATACACTCGATACTCTAAATTTTAACCTTAAATTTTAATTTAAACACTAAACTTATTTTTTAAAAAATAAGAAAAAAATAAAAACATCAAAAAAATTATTATTATTATTATTATTATTATTATTATAAAGAGACAAAAAATTGATGCTTTTATTTTTTAATATTTTATTGATTATATATTTAAAAGGTATTTAATCCAATAATTTCTACAAAGAAACTTTAAAGGAGTGATTGAGAATGAAAAAGGGAGAGAGAAAATCATTCAAAGGATGGAAAGAAAGTGAAAGAAAAAGGCAAATTGAAGGATATCATGGCAAATAGTAGTGAGTAGAATGCAAGCAAGCAAACAAAGACGAAACTAAGTGGGTCGGAGAGGAACCATCGTTACCCATTTTTGATTTTATTTATTTATTTATTAAAAATTTAATTTATTTATAAATTTATTTTTAATTATTTATATATATATTTCAATTTTAAATCCTAGTTCTATCCCTACAAATAAACATCGTCAAATGAAATAAACAAATATATGAATTTGTATATAAAAAATAATTGTGTCCATTCAATTTCCAAAAGCAATCTAAATTTGTTTGTAAAGTCAGTCTTTTTAGCTACGTTATGAGACACTTTTTATGACCTTTGGTCCCTTGTAGCTGCTTTTTGAAGTCATATGAAAAAGATATATAATATTTATAGTGAATTTAGAATAAGTGTCGGTCGAATCTTTAAAATGGTATTTGATTTTAAATATACAATAAGGTTTGAGCAAATTAATTTACTTGAATAAGTAAGTTAATTTTTTATTCCCTCATTTTTTAAGTCATTAATTTTAACTCATTAGATTTTTTTTCTTTTACAGATTAAAAATATAATTAAAAGTTAATATTTATAAAAGAAATATAAAAACTTTTGGAAAAAAAGAAAAGACTAAGTAATTTAAGATATTACACGAAAATGAATAAGTAATTACTGGTATTTAAACTTTACTTAATGGAGTGACTTAATCTTAACTTGATCAAATATATAGTTTTTTTTTCATACGAAAGACGAGCTAGGATTATATTAAAAGATATAAAAGTTTATTAAATCTTAAAATCTAAAATTTGAAAGGAATAAAATTTATTTTATTATAATTTAAACTAAAAAAACCTCAAATCAAATTATATCAAAAATTTCTCTCAAACCATACTAAAGATGGCCATCTTTACCTGATGATATGATGCGGGGTTAATTAGGTGTGAGTAAAACTCAACTTGACTCGAAAAAGTTAAATAATTCAATTAGAGTTGAGGCTAAAATATTTGACATGTTTTAACTCGACTCGAAATTTTATAAATTTGACTCAAAAAAAATTTCAAATAAAATTCGAGTTATAAAATGAAAATTCGAATAATTCGAATAACTCAAAATTTTTAGTAATAAAAGGGTTATTTTTAAGTTCGAGACGAATCCTTTAATTTTTATGATATATGTATACTGATAAATAAACTTATAAAGAAATATTGTCACATGATGAAAAATATATAAAAAAATATATACATATCTTATATGATTAGAGAAAATCGTTTAAATCAAAATTAAATCTTACTATAATATGATAAATAATTGCAATTAAATATTTATAGAAAGTCAAAAACTCGACTCGACTTGAATTTCTTAAACTTGACTTCAATCGAAAAAATTTCAAATAAAGTTTGAGTTGTAAAATATGACTTGTCATCTCGAATAACGCAGAACTTTTGACTTGACTCGACTTGAATTGAAAAAATTCAAATAAAGTTTGAGTTGTAAAATACGACTCGTTAACTCGAATAATTCAAAAATTTTTACTTGAATTTTTTAAACTCGACTTGAATCAAAAAAATTTCAAATAAAGTTTGAGTTGTAAAATATGACTCGTCAACTCGAACAACTCAAAAATTTTGACTGGACTCGACTTGAATTTCTGAACTCGACTCAAATAAAAAAAATTTAAAAAAAATTTAAGTTATAAAATATGACTCGTCAACTCAAATAACTCAAAAAATTTTACTCAAATACTCACTCCTAGGGATGATGGCCACAATTTTGGTGGGTGGGATGTGGTCGTGTGGGCACGACTCACAAGCATTGCCTACTGGTCAAGTAAAGGATTGGATTCATCGATATGGACAAAATCAAAGGGAAATGGAAATTGGAATCGATATGAAATTACAAGATAAAACAGAAAGGAAAGAATAAAAAGAAGCCATGTATTGGGGAATTGTTTCATCAACAAAGTTACACAATTTGTCTTGTTAAAACGATGGGGAAAAGTTGAAGAGGGGTAAAAAAGTATTTATCTTTATTTTAATGATTAAAGAGAAAATAAATAAAAATGAGAGGGTTTTAAAAAATATTTTACCTTTTTTTACATTCATGTATTATTTGATTTTGTGTTTCTATCATGAAATGTGAATGATTAATTGCGTGAAGAAACATTTTTGTTTTGTTTTGGTCTAGAATATTGAAATATCGAGGATAAATTTTATAGAGTTAAAACAAAATTAATACTATAAAGTATAAAATTAAGGACTAAATTTATTATTATTTTAATTTATTAATTATAACATCAGTTATTATTAAAATTTTAATAACAAATGATTGATTTGTTAATTGTTTTAAATCATGTGACCCTTTTGTAAATCTTTCATAGTCGAGGGACTTAACAAAAATATGTAATAGAGGGAGGAGTATTTATAATTTTAATCAAAAACTATTTTTACGATGGTTTTAAACAATATTAAAACAAATTAATTAAATATCATTAAAATAAAAACATGATTTTAGAAGGATTTAATCTAATGTCACTTGAATCTTGTTTCCTGATTTTTAAAACAAATTTAATAAAAATAATGAGTTTTTATGTTTTCATTTTTTAATTTATTTTTAAATTTATAACCAAACACATTTTCTTCAATTTTTTATTTTTTAAAAAATAAAAATAATATATATTAAATAATATATATTTGGCATAAAGATAATTTTAAACCTTAACGTTTATAATTTTTATCAGGCCTTTATTCTTTTTTTGGGATAAATTTAGCCCTTAACCTATATCTTTTTGACAAATAACTCATTTTTTAACTATCATGATAAATGGACCGTTAAAAATTTAATGACTATGACATGTCATATGCATATGATAATATATTTTAAATGGTATGACATCAAACCTATCAAATATATATATGAAATAATTAATATTCAATAAAAATATTAAAAATTAATTAATTCTAAAATAAAAGGCTACTAAACAATCTCAACCCTAACTACGATAGAATCAAAATCTTATCTTAAAAAATTAATTAATTTCGAACTGTGTTCATATTTTTTTCAAGTTAGAATTTTGATATCGTAGTTAGGGTTGAGAATGTTTAGTAGCATTTTATTTTAGAATTAATTATTTTTTTAATATAATATTTAAATTTAAATTATTTTATATTAAAATAAAATTATATTTCATATATATATGTATTTGATAGCTTAGATGTTATGTTATTTAAAATATATTATCATATGCATATAACATTTCATCATTGTTAGATTTTTAACAGTCCAGTTATCATGATAGTTAAAAAATAAGCTATTTGTCAAAAGGATATGAATTAAGGGTTAAATTTATATAAAAAAAGGAATAAGGACGAAAATGATAAAAATTATAAACGTTAAGAGCTAAAATTATCTTTATACCTATATATTTTATATAACCAGAAAAACCGTAATTTCCTTTCAAAAATTTTACTTAGTCAAAATATGCCATGTTCAACACATTTAGAGTGCCTTTCACGAATGGATATAACATAAATATTTTTAAATAATCTAAAAGTAATTATAATATAATATCTATTCATATATAACTTTACATATGAAATTATTTAAATTTAATCTTCTTAAAATAAACATCTATCTATTTTATAATTTTAAAATTACTTATTACATTCGTATAAAACAAATATTGGAATGCTGGCTTAGGTTAGCAAATCTATTTCACGAGATATATGAAAAAAATAATTTAAAAAAATAGTATTTTTATCATAACACATTATTTTTTTTATTAATTTGAAGTATACTTATTTGATATATTATAAGTTTGAAAATTTTAAATCATATCATCCGTTTTTTAGTAACATGTATGTTTATCTTATAGTCCATATTCAAGATATAAGATTGTTACTCTTAATATTTTTGTTTCTAAAATTTGAATTTATATTCAATTTTAATTAAAGATGCATGACATTTAATTAAATTGTTTGTAAAATTTTAAAAATAACTAAAAAAAAATAGACGGGTTTAACTCACCATGTCATTCATAATCTTATTTAATATTAATTTTTTTATCTAATATGATATATGTTATTAAAAGGTTAAATATTAAATAAATGTTATCTTATGATCACACTAACGTATTAAAAAACATACGATCCAACGATGTGGTTAGGGGTGATAATGAGCCTGGTTGGCTCTCGAGCTACTCAGGCTCGACTCAGATTTAAACGAGTCGAGCTCCGAAAAGCTCGTGAACAGGCCCGGAATAATTATATATAAACATACATATATATGCATTAAATTAATTTGTTTAACAAAAAATAATAAAATAATTAAGAATAAATCTACTAAAAATAAATAAAATAAAATAAATTAAATATTATCGACTAAAACAAATTTACAAACTACAAATAATAAATAAAAAATAAACTATAAATAAATAAATAAATAATATAAAAAATTGTCCATTTCGAGTAAAACCGAACCGAATCCAGTAATATTATTTTTAACAGAACTCAAACCTAAAATTTCAAGTTTGGTGAGTCTCAAAACAAACCAAATCCAGATATATTTATTTTCGACTCGTTATCACCCTTGGATGCGGTAATGCCGTTTGTCGTGTTGCTCAATTAAACCCTACCGACGTTTGACAACGCTGATCTGTGTCCAACAATATAGAAGCATCTGTTTCTGCCATTGTACTGCGTTGCGCTTACCCACTAACGTTTTCCATGTACTTTTCCAGTGATTATTTATCGATACCTTCCTAAATTTCTTGGACCACATTAATATATAGAACAAGGCAATACCAATTTATATTTATATAAGTATCAAAATATTGTGTTTGTTGATAGTAAATAATGGGTATTTTTTTACATCTCCACGTCCCCAAATGTGACAAACTGTCCAAACTTTGAGTTGTGTCACATGGTGTGGACCTTACCCTTTGTTTTGTCCTTGTGCGAGGAATCACATTCTTGAATAAGAATGATTCAATATCAACACCCATCACCGACAAAGGATACACCAAGGATTATGACTCATTTCAGTACCATTTAACCAGGACGGAACAAAAGAGTAGGGAAGGACAATCCCCCTCTCACTCCAAAGATTTTTTTAAAAATTTTTATCTTTCTATTTAAATTCTTTTAAATTTTTTTTATGAATTTATCTCCTACATTTAAGTATTTATATTTTGCTCCTTCAACTCAAAATCTTAGCTCCGTCCCTACATATAACAATTCTGCCTTTAAAAAACTTGGACCAACCGCTGCTTTGGTTCATCGGGTAAGCAAAATTCGACTAAAAAATCGATTCGAGGTTAAAACTCAACTTGTTTTATCTGGATTTAAAATTATATAAACTTAATTTGACTCAAAAAATTATAAATAAAGTTTGAATTATAAAATAGAAATATGAATAACTTGAAATTTTTACTAATTAATAGATTAATTTTTAAGTTTGAACCAAGTCTCTTAATTTTTCTTGTTATGTATATCAATATAAAAAAATATTAAGAAATATATGTATATCTTATATGATTAAAGAAAATCATTTAAATTGAAATTAAACTATATTATAAAATAATAAATAATTATATTTAAATTTATATAGAAACTCAAAAAATTGATTCAACTTGAAAAATTAACCCAACTCTCATTGAAAAAAATTAAATAAAAATTAAATCGGAAAATTTAATATTTCAACTAAAATAATTTAAATTTTTCTACTAAACTCGACACGATTGATCACTCTTCTCTAATTGTAATAATTCCTTAAAAATAACCCTTTTGTTTCATCTCCTTATTGTTTAAGCCGTACTTGTTCATTCTTATTTGAATCTTAGAATCTAACTCGACCAGAGAAAAGTAGATTTTCGTGCCATGTTGCTGCTTTTGGATATTAAATTATGAAATTGTCATAATAAAAAAAAAGCGATAATTTTCATCCTTAACATTTATAATTTTATCACTTTGGTCCCTATTTTTTTTAGGATAAATTTGTACTTGATCTATATCTTTTTAATAAATAACTTATTTTTTAACTATCATGATAACTGAACTGTTAAAAATTTAATAATAATAATAACATGTCATATATATGTGACAATATGTTTTAAATGCCATATAATCTAACCTATTAAATATATACATATATATAGAATATAATTTTATTCCAGTATTAAATATAAAATAATTAAAATTTAAATAAAATATTAAAAATTAATTAAATCCAAAACAAAAATTTACTAAATATTCTCAACCCTAACTAAAATATCTTTATAAAATCCTAAAACTCTAATTTAGATTAAAACTAAAATACTTAAATTTTAAACTAAAATAATAAAAATCTAATTGATTATTATCAAAATCCTTTATCTTTGATTCACTGGTAACAAGTTATACAAAACCCTTTTTTTTCAGATTATGTTCATACCTTTTTAGATAAAATTTTGATTTTACTACAATTAAAGTTGAGAATGTTTAGTAGCCTTTTGTTTTAGATTTAATTAATTTTTAATAAATAAAAATAATAATTTTTAATATTTTATTTGAATTTTAATTGTTTTATATTTTTAGATTGAAATAAAAATATATTCCACGTGTATGTATTTGATATATTAGATGTTAAGTCATTTAAAATATATTATTATATATATAACATGTCATTATTATTAAATTTTTAACGGTTCAGTTATCACGGTAGCTAAAAAATGAGTTATTTGTTAAAAAGACATAGGTCAAGGGCTAAATTTATCCCAAAAAAAGAATAGGGGTCAAAATAACAAAAACTACAAACGTTAAGGGTGAAAATTATCTTTATGCCTAAAAAAATTATATTCATTTTAAAGTATCTATCTTCGAGTAAATTTATATGTAAAATGTGTGAACGTTAAATGATTAAAGTATAAATAAATATTTTTATAATTAATATATACGTTTTCGTAATCAACTTAAAACTATTAAAAAAATATTATAAACTAAAAATTATAGCTTGAAATATCGATGAATGGAATGAAATATAAAGGGTTTAATTAGTAATAAGAAGGATTTAATAGTTAAGTTTTCGATTCAAAATTTTAAAAATATGGTGTTATAGAATAATTTGTCCAATTTTATTATTATTTAATAATTATTTTTATCTCTTACAATGATGATCTAAATATGTAAACATAGAATTAATATTTTATTAGAAATTAGGGATATCAGATGAATATAGTTTTTATGGATTTTGTATGTATCCATTATAATTGGGGTGGAGATATGTATGAATTTGATGAATAACGACCAAGTGTATATATAAAAAATTATAACCAACGTGAGTAAATGATAGGTGATGAATTTGAAGTCTTATCGGTAGGATCTAATTAAAGCGTTTAGAAAATATAAAAGAAAATTTTGAATCATTAATAATTTAAGAATAAATTCACAAACTATTCTATAAACTCTAAAAATTTAAAGGACATCTCTTATAATTTAACTAAATCTTAGGTTCTTTACATATTATTATATAAACACCAAAAATTTAAAGGACCGACTTATAATTTAACCAAATCATAAGGTATTTACTGATTGTTTTATAAACTTTAAAAATTTAAAGGACATGCTTTATAATTTAACCAAGTTATAGGTATAAATATTCTTTATAACTGTTTATCGGGTTGTAAAATTATAATATGTGTAACTAATTATATTTTGAATCGAAATTTTTTACCTTTTAACTGTAACTTATTTTATATCTCTTATTAGAAAATCTTAAAAATTTAAATTTTTAAACCTTAATCTTATTTTTTATATTTTAAATCATAAACCCTACGTCTTAAAAATAAACACTACTTCTAATTCCCTAAATCCTAACCACAACCATTAACCTTAAATACTAAACCTTAAACCTTAAATTTACTAATTTAAAATAAAAGAATCAAATGAGACACGATTAAAAGGTAGATAATGTGCGAATGTATCCATGTATAAGCTTGAGATCAATTCGAACCAATAAATCATATTAAATACTTAATTGGATAAAAGAATTTAGGCATAAAGATAATTTTAACCCTTAACGTTTATAATTTTTATCGTTTTGGCCCTTATTCGTTTTTTGGGATAAAATTAACCCTTAACCTATATCTTTTTGATAAATAGCTTATTTTTTAACAACTATGATAACTAGACCGTTAAAAATCTAACAATGATGACATGTCATATGATATGATATGATAATATATTATAAATAACATGACATCTAACCTATCAAATATATATATGAAATATAATTTTATTATAATATAAAATATTAAAATTTAATTAATTCTAAAATAAAATGTTACTAAACATTCTGAACCCTAACTACGATAAATTCAAAATCCTACCTTAAAAAATTAATTAATTTCAAACTGTATTTCTTTTTTTTTAAGATAAAACTTTGATTATATCATAGTTAGGGTTGAAAACGTTTAGTAGCCTTTTATTTTAGAATTAATTAAATTTTAATATTTTATTTGAATTTTAAATATTTTATATTTTATATTAGAATAAAATTATATTTCACATATATATATTTGATAGGTTAGATGTCATGTCATTTAAAATATATTATCATATGTATATGACATGTCATCATCGTTAAATTTTTAACGATCAAATTATCATGGTAGTTAAAACTAAGTTATTTGTCAAAAAGATATATGTTAAGGGCTAAATTTATCCAAAAAAGAATTAGATCCGAAATGATAAAAATTATAAACGTTAAAGGTTAAAATTATTTTTATGCCAAAAATTTTATATTAAATTAAATATTAAAGTCAAATTTAAATAACTAATTCATAAAAAAATAAATACTAAATTACACATCAAACTAAATTCAAGCACTAAATTTATATCCTTAAAATAAATACTAAATACTTTTTTACTTCAAAATTAATAATAAAAAACAAAACAAAATTAATAACTTTATAATAAATAGAAGATATTATAATGAAAGAAGTTTTATCCATGCTTTGAGAAAATTTTCTATACATATATCGAAAATAAAAAGTTTTCACGTGTAATTTTAGTTTCGAGAGATTAAGAACTTAGTTTAAGATTTAAGGTTAAAACTTTTATATGTGCTTAGAATTTAAATTTTATAGTTAAAATTTATAATTTGTAAGTTAAAATTTAGAGTTCAGAGATTATGATTTAGATTTTAAAGTAATATGATTAAAATTTAAG
This sequence comes from Abelmoschus esculentus, assembly GCA_035048815.1. Taxonomy (NCBI): domain Eukaryota; kingdom Viridiplantae; phylum Streptophyta; class Magnoliopsida; order Malvales; family Malvaceae; genus Abelmoschus; species Abelmoschus esculentus. The sequence continues at coordinate 12,682,289 of JAUCBN010000036.1, forward strand.
TTTTAAACTTTAAAATTTGAATTTTAATACTAAACTTTAAATTCTAACATATCCTAAATTTAAAATTCATCGACTTAATAAAATTACAATCCTTAAAATTAAGGTAATTTTATTATTATTTTTTAATTTTCTCCGTTTATACAAGAAGGAATAATTACCCTAATACTTTCGTAATTTTGTTTAATTGAAGTGAAAAAAAAAAAAGATTTTTAATTTTAAAATAATAGAAGTGGGCTCATAGAGAGCATTGGATTCCAAATATTCGTAGCACTAAATGTTAGTGAGGAGAAAACGACAGGACATCACCGCATTTTATTCTGCGTCCCCACCTCCGCCGATACTTGAGAAGAACTCTTCGCATCGGATCGGATCGAATCAGATCGATTTTGTTTGATTAAATTTAATAGATATTTTAAACAGTTCATTTCTTTGGATGAAAATGGGAGGAGCAACAGCTCAAATTCCAACTAAACCTATCAAACTACTTCCTCAGACAAGAGGAAACTAATCATAGCGGAATCGTACTTTGATAAGGATAATCAAATGATACCTAAAATTTTTAAATTAATTTTTATATTTTTTAAAAATATATAAATAATATTAATTTATAAATAATTAACACCTTTAAATATAGTTAAAAAATTAACACTGCTTAAATATTTTTCTAACTCCGTTCCTGAAGCTAATGACGGCTGCTTGACTCTGAAACCGGCGAACCTCGAAGGTCGCATCTATTAGATGGATCAAGCACAGTCAAGGTGTCGCTCGTACATGTTGCGAAAGAACCAGAAAATTACGCTGTCTCAGTTCCTCAAGGAAGAACTTCACATGTATAACTTTATTGTGATTAAATATATTTGTTTTAAAATTGTTTTATATTTATTTAATACATTATCAGATTTTTTATTTTATTTTTTAATAAATAAAATAATTAATAATTTTATAGTTTTTCGAGTTAAACTTTAATAAATGATATATAAAAATTGATTAATAAATTTTTATAAATATTCTTTAGGTCCATGATAATTTTAAAAATAATTAAATTAAACACTTTAAAAATTTAAAATATTCTTTTTTTAAAAAAATAAAATCCTTGATCTTAATAAAAATAAATAAACAAACTAATATAGAAATTAAAAATTATAAAATGGTAAATTTTAAATAGAATTTTTTAAAAAATATTTATAAAATATTAAAAATTAACATTTTCATCGAAAAAGTTTTTAACTCTGTCATACTATCATTCAATAAATAAATTTTTAATAGAATCAACATTTTACTAGAGTAATAATAAAACACGATTTTATCTTCATTTAATTAAATGGAGTAACATGAATAGAGATCTCATTCTTTCATTTATATTCATAAATATTGGTATTTCTTTCATTTATGTTCGTTTAAATTTATTCAAATATATCAATTTATATTTGTTATTTTTCATAATAAAAGTATTATATTTTAAAAAAATTCAATTGTATTCACATGTATTCATTAGTTTATGTTTGTTTAAATTTATTTACATATATTCTTTTTATTTGTTCATTTACATTCATTTTTTTAATAAAGAACATGGACAAACTACATTCCTTAACAAATGATAACGAATAAAAAATTAGATTAATTTATTTGTTCATGTACGATCATTTATTATGTTAAAATTAAACAAATGAATATAAACACCCCCATTCATGTTCGTTTGGTTCGTTTATATGCCTATTTATTACTACTGTGATACAATGATGATTCTATTAAAAATATGTTCGAGGAATGTTATTGTGCTTAGCATAATCAAAAATAGTCGAAGGCTTTTTTTATTATTTATATATATTTTTAAATTTTAACATTTTTATGTTTATAATTTTTTTATATTTTTACTTAAATTTTAAAATTATTACGGTGTGTTTATTTTTAATATTTTATGATTATTTTAAATATTTTTTATTTATTTTTTTTAGCTTAAAAAAGTTTAGGTAAGTTATGAAGCTTTCGATTAAAAATAATTATGGCTTTGAATTAAGTAGTACTTTAGTTGTGTCTCTTCCACCCGAGAAATTATACCACGGACCCTTTCCATCACATCATTCGTGATCCTCTTTATTTAAAATAATATACGTCATTATTTTTTTAACACATTACTTGTATATTTGGATTTTATTTTTCAAATAATATATGTTAAAATAAAAAATAATAAACAACATAATATTTTTAAGATTCTCTAAATCCCTTTTATTTCTAAAATTAAAAATATGAAAACACGAGATATCTTCTTCTGTGAATCCTCTTCTCTTCGCCATTGATCTCGTGCTTGTCGTCCATACACAACCACACCAAGAAAATCGAGTCGAAATCGATGCTTCTTATCTAAAAAGGTTAGTTCTTTGGTAGTTCAATATCATAAATTAAAATCGAATTTTAACTGTAATTGTTTGAAATCATTGAAAAGGGGAATTCTTTATAAGAATTTGAAACATTGTGGGCGATAGGCAATCAAGCGAGCAGGACACAAATGATCGTCTCTCTCTCTGTTGAAACACTCTCTCTCTGCTGAAACAGTAAGTTTTTTATTTGCTCATTCTTTTTTTTCATTATTTGAAGTCAAGCTTCCATTTTCAGTAATGAAATATAAAACAAAAATTTTGTTATTTTTAGTCTTTTTACCCAATTTTATGTTTAATTGATGAGGAATAGGAAAAATTATCGAAGAAATTATTTGTTAAATCAAAAGTATATTCGATGTTTATGGGTTTAGATGGACATAGAAAATTTTGCTCTATTTTTCATACAACTCTATTGTGTCATTTTAAGTAAATCATTTTGTATTTAAAAAATATTTTGAGAGTTGTTCTTCTACTTAAAATAACACAATAGAATTGTGTGAACAGTGAAACAAAATATATAAATAATTATATTATAATGATATTTTTATTATAATATTATTTAATACAATTCATACAATAATTATATCAAATAGAGAGTAGAGGTATATACCTTGTCGGTTTAATTTTAATTTTTAAGCATCTTTCTTGATTGTAATTGATAACAATTGTATTTATAGGTTCTCAAACGTAGTCTAATTGAAGATACACATACCTCGGGAACATTGGATTCAAACTTGTATGTATGAATGAGTAAAGTAAAGCCTCGATTGTGTATTCTTCTCGGTTGTTATTATATTTATTGATTCTTTCATGTGTTTATTTGTATCATCTTTAAATAAATAATAATTTCTATTATTTTTGGATTATAGTATCATGGCTTCTAATATCAATATAGATATGTATTTCATCAATTTATTTTATCAGGTGCTTATATTATTTTTTGTTTACATATGATAATTTTTGAAATATTATCTATGATAGTACACCTTGTATTGCTTTGTGTACTAGTATTTAAATTAAAAAAAATCAAATTTAAACTTGTTTAAATCTAAACTTATTAAGTTAAACTCTAAATCATATAAAAGATTGACGTACGCTTTTATCGTGTTTAGAGGTGATGTTTTGAATCAAAATATACTAAAAAGTTTCACTTACGTTAATAAATTTTTTGTGTAAATATGTAGATTGCATTATGACGCGTTTTTATAGATTTTGACGTTTAATGGTGTGATCTCGATACCTCATATGATGTATTTGAGTTTTAAACTAAATTTGATTAAATAAGTAATACTCTCTAATTTTGATCATATGTATTTTTATTATACTTAATAATGGATTCTTCTAGGTTAAGTTGTATTTTTATATATGAAAAATACAAGTATGATTTCATAAAATCTTATTTATTTTTTATTTTTTAATTTATATTATATTAATACTCAAACAAATTTCGAGTCAAATTATTTAGGTAAAACTAAGTATATATATCAAAAGAAATTCATTTATTCGTTAAAGAAAAAAATATAAATAATAACTAGTCAATAAATTGTACAATAAAATTATAAACTGCTATAAGATAACAAAATTTTATTTCAAAAAATTATTGTAGCCATGTGATACATTGCAAACCAAAAAGATATGATAACTCTCTTGATCTTTAGAATAGCTTCACTAGTGATGCTTGTTTATAACTCTCTTGATTTTTAGAATAGCTTCACCACTGATACTTGTTTATGACCTTCGAAAGACAAAAACTTCAAAATAAATTACGGAATACAATTTTAAAAAATAAAAAAATATTTAATATACATGTATAACTCATTTAAGATGAAATGATATAATTATAAAACAAACCTACGATCAAAAGTTGAAATTTGGATGTCCTTGAGTACGTGCAAGTAAATCCTGTAATTAATTGATCAAACTAATTAACAATCAACTGTATTTATATAGAGGTATAACTACTTCCCTTTTTATCTATGTCTACAAATATAAAACTAAAATTAAAATTTGTTTAAAAGTAATACCTGATAGAAATTTAGAGTTGTCACATCGATCCTTTGTTGCATATGAGATAAATTTAAACCATTTAACAACCAATTGTTATATAAAGTCTAAAATAAAATATAAAAAAGATTACTCTATTTGTCTGACATTAAAGAATATAAAAATATAAAATAAATATTATTAGTGATTACCATTCCATTTTGATAAGGAAATGCATGGATATTGTTTGGAAGCATTATTACTGAAGAGATTACCTACAATACAAAAAAATATATACCATACAATTATATAAAAGAATAAATTTACCTTTTTACAATATATAAATTAATTAATCTTATACTTACAAAATTCTCATAACTTTGAGTAGAACCTGTTGGAAAAACAGTGGTATGTGACTATCTTTGGAGCATACATTGAACAAGTAAAGATGAGGTTTTGAATAAGGAAATGGTTGATTCCTATTCTACTCCGTGAGATCTTTACAACGGTAGCTCATACGCTCAATATCGTTGAGTGGTGAATGAGAAATTGATGCTCAAAGTAGGAAGGTCAAGAATAAATAAGGAATGTAAAACCCCATATCCCACATTGGTAGGATAAATGGTGTGAGAGTTGTTTATATACAACCACCCATAAAGAGATCATTGATTGACTTTAGTTGACTTTGTGCCTCGCACGTAGGGTGTGTTTGTGAATTCAATTTCATTCGGGTTAGGGTGTACCTACACGATATGGGTGACGCGAATGTCTAGACCAGTTGGGCTTTTTCGAGGCCTGTAGATATTTTACCCGTTGTGCACATATTTTTCTCTTATTTTATTTTTTTTGACAATATCCAGAAAAAATGTTAATTTAGAATCATTTTTGAATTGATTAGCAGTTGACTGTTCTGGTTATTTAGAGAAGTAATTGTCAAATATGGTATTTAACTTGAATTAAAATACCGAATAAATAGCAATTATCTCTTTTTTTTCGGATATTGGAAATTAACGTTGAATTTTCCTAATTGGGATTTAATCCCAAATTTCCGGATTGAATTTTAATCCCAGATTTTTCGGATTGAAATTAAATCCTGGATTTTCCGGACTTTAAATCATGAAATGATGACCATTGTTACCATATAAATATGAGTTGATTTTCTCTATTTTACTCATCCCAAAAACTTTTCTCTCCTTCGTTTTTCTCTCTCGATGATTGGCAAAGACAAGAGCAGTTCGAGAACTCGACAAAAGTGCTAATGTTCGAAGTTCTTCCAGTTGTTGTATCTTGGGAGACAGACTACCAAACAACTCAGCACCATCGGAGTGGCAGCAAATCTGTCTTAAGGAAACTACTTCCGGCAGGCCTTAACTATTCCGTTTGCAAATCAATTTTCGGTTTGAATTTTTTCTTTAATTCTAAAATTCTGATTTGATTTTGGTGTTACTAACATCTGTTATTTCTTTTGGATCGTTTCGAAATAAGAATGTGTTACAATCTTAAGACATAATTTTTTTTCAACATACCTTATTAATTCGAGGCGATAAAATCTTAAAAGAGATTGCAATCAATTTGTTTTAGGATTTATCCTGCAGTTCTTAAACGGGTTTGCAGAAAAATCTCAAAAAGTGGTGACAAATCTGTTCACAGAAATTGTCAGATTTAAACAAGAAATTTTTATTTCTGTTTAATGGAATTAATTGGAATTCCAATCATTTCTTTCGCAGAAACAAATGACTACTAGAGAATCTGGAAATACGAAGGTCTCTACACCTGCACAGAGCTCCAAACAAGTCCAGACTACGAATGCACCGACTGTGAATGTCAATCACAATGAAAAGCCGCCCAAATTCATTGGACAAAACTTCAAGACATGACAGCAAAAGATGATGTTTTATCTTGCCATGTTAAGCTTGAGGAATTATTTAACAGCTGATCCTTCGGTCATTAATATAGGGGATGGAGAAAGGCAAGTTGATACGATCACTGCCATAAAGATAAAAGAAGAATGGGAAGATGGCGACTACATGTGTCGGAACTACATTCTAAATAGATTACAAGATTCTTTGTATCCGGTATACAATTTATACGAAACTGCTAAGAAGCTGTGGGAAGCTTTGGAAAATAAATACAAAGCAGATGATGCTGGGGCTAAAAAGTTTTTAGTTGCAAAGTTCTTGAATTTTACTATGGTTGATTCAAAATCGGTAGTAACTCAAGTTGAAGAACTCCAACTAATTATTCATAGAATTCTTGCAGAAGGAATGATCATCAACGAGCCTTTTCAAGTAGCTACCATCACGGAAAAATTGCCTCCTAGATGGAATGATTTCAAGAGTTACTTGAAACACAAGAGGAAGGAGATGACTGTGGAAGAGTTGATCTCCAGGCTTTAAATTAAAGAAGACAACAGAGGTAATGCCGGAAAATCTCACGTCAGAGAAGCCAAGGAAAATGTTGTCGAAGCCAGGAAAGGAAAGCAACCACAAAGAAAACCAAAGTTGGGCCCAAGTGGCGGGATCTTCATGAAAGAGAAGTTCAAAGGATCATGCTTCAATTATGGAAAGATGGGGCACAGATCCTCAGAATGCAGGCTTCCAAAGAGAGTGAAAGCCAAAGAGGTCAACGTCGTGGAAGATTAAGACCTAGTTGTTGTAATATCTGAAGTCAACATGGTTGACTCAAACCCAAGAGAATGGTGGTTGGACATAGGAGCCACACGTCATATCTGTTGTGACGAAAATTCTTTTCATGAGTTGACACCATACGATAATGGAGAAAAACACTACATGGGTAATGCTGCAACTTCCATGATAAAAGGTAAGGGAACCATGGTGTTGAAGATGAATTTTGGAAAAGAACTCAAGCTTTAGAATGTGCTGTATGTACCTGACATATGCAAGAACCTTGTTTCCAGAACACTTCTAAGCGTTCACGGGTTTAGGATGGTTTTTGAATCCCAAAAGTTAATTTTAACTAAGGGAGGAATATTTGTGGGTAGGGGATATGTACTAAATGGAATGTGGAAACTGAATGCTGTCTCTGTAAAATCCCATATTAAGAATAAGAATAAGAATGCAGCTTCTTCTTCTGCTTATATGCTTGAGTCATTTAACTTATGGTACGAGAGACATGGATATGTCAATTATGATACCTTGCGAAGGTTAATTAAAATGGATCACATTCCCTCATTTCATATTGATTATAAGTTAAAATGTGAAATATGTGTTGAAGCAAAATCAACAAGAACTTCGTTTCAAACTATTGAAAGAAGTACAATACCGCTTGACTTAATTCATAGCGACGTTTGAGACCTTAAATTTGTCCAAACAAGAGGAGGAAATAAATTCTTTATTACCTTCATCGATGATAGTACAAGGTATTGCCACATATACTTGTTAAAAAGCAAAGACGAAACTATAGATAAGTTTATAATCTATAAGCAAGAAGTCGAAAACCAAATTAAAAAGGAAATTAAGATGGTAAGGAGTGATCGTGGTGGCGAATATGTTAATCCATTCGGTGAATATTGCACCCAGTATGGTATTATTCATGAGGTAACACCACCGTATTCCCCTCAATCTAATGGAGTAGCCGAACGTAAAAATCGGACTCTAAAAGAAATGATGAATGCTTTATTAGGAAGTTCTGAGTTACCTCAAAACATGTGGAGGGAAGCCGTTCTTTCGGCTAATTACCTTTTAAATAAGGTCACACAGAAAAGAAAAGATAAGACAGCATATAAATTATGGAAAGGTCGAAAACCTTCATACCAACACTTAAAAATGTGGGGGTGTCTTGTAAAGGTAATGACTCCACTACCAAAATAAATAAAAATAGGTCCAAAAACAGTGGATTGTATTTTCATAGGCTATGCTAAACATAGCAATGCTTATCGGTTTCTTGTGTATGAATCGAAAAATCCAGACACAAAAACACGATAATGGAGTCAAAGAATGCATCTTTCTTTGAGAATATATTTCTCTATAAAACTAGGAAAGTTGATCAACGAACATTGGATGATATGTCTTCAAATGATCAACAAGAAGATGAATCCGAGCAAGAGACAAGAAGGAGCAAAAGGTTTAGGATAGAAAAGTTCTTTGGATCTGACTTCATAACCTATATGCTAGAGGATGAGCCTCTAACGTATAATGAAGCTATACGTTCTTCTGAAAACACTTTTTGGAAAGATGCCATAAAAAGTGAAATTGATTCCATTCTGCAAAATCATACTTGGGAATTAGTGGATCTTCCTCCGGGAATTAAACCACTAAATTCAAAATAGATTTTTAAACGGAAAATAAAAACAGATGGAACAATTGATAAATACAAGGCACGATTGGTAATAAAAGGATACCGACAAAGGGAAGGCCTTGATTACTTTGATACGTTTTTCCCCCGTATCAAGAATAACATCTATTAGGATGATACTTGCCATTGCTACATTAAGAAATTTCGAAATGCATCAAATGGATGTTAAAACAGCTTTCTTAAATGGAGAACTTGACAAAGAAATATACATGGATCAACCTGAGGGTCATGTAGTTTCAGGTCAAGAAAGGAAAGTCTGTAGATTTGTCAAATCTTTATATGGGCTTACACAAGCACCAAAATAATGGCATGAGAAGTTCGATAATGTCATGATGACAAATGGATTCAAAATAAATGAGTGTGATAAATGTATATATATCAAAACTACAGACATCGGATACGTCATCCTATGTTTATATGTAGATGATATACTCATTGTAGGAAGCAATAATGAGATGGTACATCGTACCAAGAACATGTTAAATTCAAATTTTGACATGAAAGATATGGGGTTAGCTGATACAATTTTGGGTATCTAAATAAAACGGTCAGCAGAAAATCTCATATTAACTCAATCACACTACGTGAATAAGATTCTTGAAAGATTTTGCAAGGATGATTGTGGTACAACTGCAACTCCTCTAGATCCGTGCTTTAATCTAAGAACAAAGAAGAAAGTATCAATCAAGTGGAATATGCAAAGGTCATAGGTAGCTTAATATATCTCATGAGCTACACAAGACCAGATATTGCTTTTACTATAAGTAGTTTAAGTAGATTCACGAGTAATCCAGGAAAAGATCACTAGAAAGCAATAGTGAAGGTATTAAGGTACCTTAGATACACTCGGGATTACGGATTGCATTATTCCAAAGACCCTACCGTCGTAGAAGGATACTCCGATGCGAATTGGATATCTGACATACAAGATGCCAAAGGCACAAGCGGATATGTGTTCACTATAGGAGGAGGAGCCGTATCTTGGAAATCCTCAAGACAAACAGTTATAACAAGATCCACAATAGAATCTTAGTTTGTAGCTCTAGATAAAGTTGGAGAAGAAGCCGAATGGTTAAGGCAATTTCTTGAGGATATCTCTGAATGGGAAAAAACAGTGCCCAATGTGTGCATATACTGCGACAATCAAACAATGATTGCTAGGGCACAAAATCTTATGTATAACGGTAAGTTGAGACATATGCATCGATGACACAACACCATTAGAAAATTTGTCTCAAATGGAGTTATTTCTATTGATTTTGTAAGATCAAAGGATAACATTGCGGATTCGCTAACCAAAGGGTTAAACCGAGATCAAGTTGGAAAAACATCGAAAGGAATGAGACTGAAGCCATGAAAGATAAAGGCTCTATGTGAAGGAAACCCCCTACCTAGTTGACTGGATATCCCAAGATCTAGGTTCAAAGGGACAACCTAATTGCATAGACCTGTGCAGTCACTATGGGGGTTCCTTTCCCAAGCCTATTCCTATGATGTGAACAGTGACAAGAATTTGGTAAAGGTTAAGCAAAAGCTTTTATTGACCATTGTGTGCTTCGGAGAACCGAGCAATATAAGTCACCTATGTTAGAGTGAAGTGGGTCCGCTTCAAAGAGACTATTGGGCATAGTTTTCTCAAACTCTCGCAGAACCAGGAGATATCCACGGCCATAAGGACATAACCATGAGAGTTGTATCTCTTGTCAGAGAGATAGGTGTGTGAAGTATGTCATCGTTTACACCAATGGCTGACAGTTCAAGGACATCGTGTCTACTGATCAGCTAGTAAAGTAAATATACTTTCACAAGGGAAGGTTCAAAGGAAGAAACCTACTTATCCTATGCATCTATCAATCGTAGATCCTATCACCATAATGTGCTAAAAATATTTTGATATAATCATCAATCTCATTCATGTGGGGGATTGTTGGAAAAACAGTGGTATGTGACTATCTTTGGAGCATATTTAGAACAAGTAAAGAATAGGTTTTGAATAAGAAAATGGTTGATTCTTATTCTACACCGTGAGATCTTTACAACGGTAGCTCATATGCTCAATATCGTTGAGTGGTGAATGAGAAATTGATACTCAAAGTAGGAAGGTCAAGAATAAATAAGGAATATAAAATCCCATATCCCACATTGGTAGGATAAATGGTGTGAGAGTTGTTTATATACAACCACCCATAAAGAGGTCATTGAATGACTTTAGTTGACTCTGTGCCTTGCGCGCAGGGGGTGCGAATCCAATTCCATTTGGGTTGGGGTGCACCCGCACAACGTGGGCGACGCGAATGTCCGGACCGGTCGGGCCTTTCCGAGGTCTGCGGATATTTTACAACCACCCAATATCGTTGAGTGGTGAATGAGAAATTGATACTCAAAGTAGGAAGGTCAAGAATAAATAAGGAATGTAAAATCCCATATCCCACATTGGTAGGATAAATGGTGTGAGAGTTGTTTATATACAACTACCCATAAAGAGGTCATTGAATGACTTTAGTTGACTCTGTGCCTCGCGCGAAGGGGGGTGCGAATCCAATTCCATTTGGGTTGGGGTGCACCCGCACAACGTGGACGACGCGAATGTTCGGACCGGTCGGGCCTTTCCGAGGTCTGTGGATATTTTACCCGTTGTGTACATATTTTTTTCCTTATTTTATTTTTTTGACAATATCCCAAAAAAATATTAATTCAGAATCATTTTTGAATTAATTAGCAATTGAATGCTCTGGTTATTTAGAGAAGTAATTGTCAAATATGATATTTAATTTGAATTAAAATACCGGATAAATGACAATTATCTCTGATTTTTTCAGATATTTGAAATTAACGTTGAATTTTCCTAATTGAGATTTAATCCCAGATTTCCAGATTGAATTTTAATCTCGGATTTTCCGGATTTAAATTAAATCCCAGATTTTTCGGACTTTAAATCGGGAAATGATGATCACTGTTACCATATAAATATGAGTTGATTTTCTCTATTTTACTCATCCCAAAAACTTTTCTCTCCTTCATTTTTCTCTCTCGGTGATTGGCAAAGACAGGAGCAGTTTGAGAACTCGACAGAAGTGCTACTGTTCGAAGTTCTTCAAGTTGTTGTATCTTGGGAGACAGACTACCAAACAACTCATCACCATCGGAGTGACAACAAATCTGTCTTAAGGAAACTGCTTTCGGCAGGCCTCAACTATTCCGTTTGCAAACTAATTTTCAGTTTGATTTTTTTCTTTAATTCTAAAATTCCAATTTGATTTTGGTGTTACTAACCTCTGTTATTTCTTTTGGATCGTTTCGAAATAATATTGGATTATAGAACCAACGTGTACATTTGATATATTTGATTGCTCCTCGATTATTGATTTTTCTTTTTCTATACAAAATATAACCTTTATCAAAATAGATATAATATAAAATAATTATATAAAAAATATAATTTTGAAATATAATTACTCACTAGGCTTAGGTAACTTGGATGCTTTTGACTTTCTTTTCTCAAGATGACCTTTAAGTCTAGCATTAAAGATTCTTTTAGATCTAACACATGGTGGATTCAAGATTGGAGAACCTTTATTTTCACAATCTTTTGTATTAACATCATCATCTCCGGATATTTCTTGAATTATAAATCTTACATTTTCTACATTCAAAAATAAAAAAAGAGATAATTATCACATATTTAATAAAGCATAAATATGACATAAATCATAATCTTATAAATAACTTACTTGATCGAGTTATTTCTCTTGAATTTATTTCCTTCTCTTTGAGCTCATGATTCTTTGAGATGTGTAACTTTGTCAATTCTTTCTCAAGTTTCATATCTCCTTCGTACAAAATCTTATGACAAAGTTGTCTTGTCGTTTCATTTTCTTAACATTTTGTAATCAATCCATAAGCAAAACGAATTATAAGATTATGAAATTCAATTTGAGCCTCTGTATTTTGCTCTTGAAAGAACTCAGAAACATTATTTCCTTGCATGTTTTTTTGCATCTTTAGTCCATCTCCGTGAGATATATAATTCAGGAATTTCTTTGATATTTTTCACACTAAGAATCCGTAAGGCATGAGAGCAAAGATAGCCACAAAATTCAAACTTTTTCCAAGTACAATGAATCTCCATGGTAGTTGTGTTAAAGTTGATTGTTCGAAGTTTCAAATTATTTTCACCTGTTATAACTTCAAAAATGTGATCCCTTCATCATGTGTAACTTTCTTCAAAGTCAATGGAATGCCATCAAGAAACTCATTCTGAAACCTTTTATAGATTTCATGCGTATAAACTTTTGATGCGTGATTTAAAATACTAGAACTCTTAATAATGCAATTAATTGGTTCATTTTTGCATTGAAAATCTTTCTCATCTTCAAAAGAACGCCATCTTTTCAATAGATTCTCAAATTCAAATATGAATTCAGTAAAAGAAGTAGTTGCTTTATAAATACCATAAAAAATATTATTTGTAACCTCGACTTTCTGAGAAGTTTTAATTTTAGAAGAAAATATATCAATACTAAAAGCAGTACTCCATTTTTCACAAAACTTGTATAAGCCTTTCAACCATGAATGATCTTGAAGATTATGATCATCGATCATTTTTGCCCAAGTTTTCTCAAATTCTAATTCTGATTCACAACCTTGTATACATTTATAGAACAATGCATGAAATTCAACATTTTTATTGAGACTACTGAGATGTGAAGGGGCATTTTTAGAAATATGTCATAAGCACAATCTGTGACATGAATTAGGAAAGACTTCTTCGATTGCTTTGTTAATCGCATGATCTTGATCTGTCATGATAGTCTTCGGTGCTTGATTTCCCATTGATTGCAAGAAAGATTTAAACAACCATACAAAAGAAGAAGCAACCTCATCGAATAAAAATGCACACCCAAACACAATAGTGTATCGATGATGATTAATCCCTACAAACGGTGCACATACCAAATTATATCTATTGGTACGGTAAGTTATATCAAAAACCAAAACATCTCCAAAACAATCATAATCAATTCTCGATCTACCATTTCTTCAAAAAAAATTGTCATTCGATTTTCTTGATCCACTTGAACAGTGTAGAAAAATAATGGATCTTCACTTGCTTTGACTTTAAAATGGTTAATTAAACTTTGACCATCTCCAGCTTCAATCATCACCATTTTTTGCTTGTTAATATAATTATAACAATCTCGCCTTGTAAATCCAATATTTTCAACCCCTCCTACTTCATTGGACATGTAAGAGTAAACATCTTTAGGACGAATACCATTACTAACCATTGAACTAATAACATTAGCTTTGGCTGATGGAATCGATCGAGCTGACCTGAGTAAATGTCTTTTTGAAGGGGTTGCCAACTCATGATTGTGCTTAGAAACAAAATGAGTGACTGTCTACTGATCATCTTGTACCGTAAAACAAATCATTGCCGGACACCCAATCCTAGTTTCCAATTTATTACGCTTTTTTATATCCTCGTCACCTTCAAGTTAGTTGAAACCTTGTTTAGAACAATAAAAATCTTTAGTACGAATGATTCTTGAGCCAGAAAGATATCTGTTTTTTTCTTTTTCGAACACTAAAATCCATTTTGTGACCATAATCGTTATACAAATCATATGCTGCATCTTCACTAAATACCACACGCCCTTTGAAATCAGTATTACTTGTGTTTGTCCTTTCTATAAAAGTTAAACTTTCCTTGTTGCTATGAGACATATCTGCATCAAACTAAATAGTCGATATATACAAAATTCTAGTTATCAATAAATATAATTACATAAAAAAACAAATTAAAATATATATCACTCAAATAGTCTCAAGTCACAAAGTAGTAGCTAATTGATAATAATTTACTAAATGAATAATTACATGAATAGTCAATACTATAATTTTGATCTTGTCTATTATTCTTAAACTGTAGATCAACACTGGTATAACAAATTACCCTTAAAAAATTAAAGTTAAAAGACTGTTTCAATGCCAATAGCTTCATTAAACTATTTTCTATGTCCATCTAAACTCATAAACATCGAATATACTTTTGATTTAACAAATAATTTCTTTGATAATTTTTCCTATTCCTCATCAATTAAACATAAAACTGAGTAAAAAGACTAAAAATAACAAAATTTTTGTTTTATATTTCATTACTGGAAATAAAAGCTTGACCTCAAATAATGAAACAAAAGAATGAGCAAATAAAAAACTTACTGTTTCAGCAGAGAGAGAGAGACGATCGTTTATGTCCTGCTCGGTTGATTGCCTATCTCCCACAATGTTTCAAATTCTTATAAAGAATTCCCCTTTCCAATGATTTCAAACAATTACAGTTAAAATCCGATTTTAATTTATGATATTGAACTACCAAAGAACTAACCTTTTTAGATAAGAAGCATCGATTTCGACTCGATTTTCTTGGTGTGGTTGTGTATGGACGACAAGCACGTGATCAATGACGAAGAGAAGAGAATTCACAGAAGAAGAAAAAAGGGATTTACGGAAACCTAAAATATCTCGTGTTTTCATATTTTTAATTTTAGAAATAAAGGGGATTTAGAGAATCTTAAAAATATTTTGTTGTTTAATATTTTTTATTTTAACATATATTATTTGGAAAATAAAATCCAAATGTGCAAGTGATGTATTAAAAAAATAATGTATTATTTTAAATAAAGAAGACCACGAATGACGTGGTAAAAAGGGTATGTGGTATAATTTCTCCTTCCACCCTTGGCTTAATTATTCTAACAGTGACAATCGCACCAAGGTTCACTCTCTCCTTTTCTGGTTTGTCCTCTACTTGAATGATGGCTAATGTTTCATTCTGTTGACAACCACTTATTAAGTGTGGACTGTAACAAAAGTAACACTTCAATGACATTGCTTGCCATTTCCACCTAAACTTCTTCGCACCAGTTCAGGTTAGGGATGTAAATATAGTGAGTTTCAGGTCGGGTTGTAGCGAACTTTTTTTAAAAAAAATTTAAAAGAGTCGTTTGAAAATGTTTTTGGAGGGTGTATTTGAAAGTTCGGTATCCAAAGATGACATCTGAAAAACATGATGCCACTTCTAGTGAAATACCGTTAAAATTTGAAAATTTATTGAGTTGGAGTCGCCACCGGTCACTTTGTTAGACCGAACACCATTAAAAATTAACCAAAGATTCAAAATGTTGGGTTCTGGAGTTGATTACGTATGGGGAAGGATTAGCACCCCACAACACCCAAAAATTGGTACCTAAAGGTTCGTATCATAATTTTTAAGAAAATATTAAACCCAAATTAATTTAATTTTTAATTTCTTTTTTTAAAATGCACATTTAAGACTTAGATCCACGAAAATTCAAAGAAGATAACACCCGGAGACCGGGATACTACTCCCAATAGAATATATCAGGATAATAAAGTCTAACAAAATACGTACGATAATAAAAATAAAGTGATAAAAAAATAATAAAATATAAACAAGATAATAATAATAATAATAATAATAATAATATAAACAAAACGAAAGTATGAATAATAATTATAATAGGTGAAACCAGGATCAAATCAAATCTGAAGCAAGTGCAAACTGGGAGGTTGAAACACGAACACACTAAGAATTCAGGGACTGCAAGAGCAATTTCCCCCTTCTACCAGGTTAAGCGTGGGTCAGGTCTTGGGTTGGTTTGATCCTTCGGGTCTGGAGGCTTTAAACGATGGCGTTTTGAGCTATAAGAACTGATACCAAAACGACGTCATTTTGGACGCGGCTTAAATACTCATAATTTCCATAGAATTCATTTCAGTTCTTCTTCTTTCCACAAACAAAATACAGAGCCTTTGAGAGCTCTCAACTTCTCTGGTTCTCCGATAGAGAACCTCATCGGGCAACAGCTTCCGTCCGTCGCTCCAGCCACCATACACGGCCATCAGCCATCGTGCCGTGACGACAACCGGATAAAGGAGATGACTTTCCGAAATGTCTTAACATGGTAAACAAGAATTCGATCTCGGATTTTCGAGAAAGCAACCACAAGATGCTAGATCTGAGATAAGTATCAAATATATTTATTTATTTTTACCTTTTTTCCCTTCGATTTCCTTCCGATCTCTTTTTCTTTTTTTTATTTTGTTTTTGAATCTTTCACTATTTCTGGTCTTGTTTCGATTTGGTGGTGTTTGATTGCTCTAGTTTTTTCTTTGTTCGAATATCACCTTTTTTATTCAAATCTCGTGAAAATTATAAGATTTTGATTCCAGTGTATATATCTGCGATTCAAACCGTTGCGCGTGACAGCCACCCACAGTGACTAGGCAGACACTATGATGAGTGGCGACTGAGGGATGAGGAGGTTAGGTTTAGGTTAGATTATTAAGGTTATTATTTTTTTTATTGGGTTGGGTTGTAGGTAATGTGTTTAATTGGGCTTGGTTTAATGGGTTTGTGTATTTGGATTTGTATGTTGGGTTATAATGAGAAATGAGTTATTACAGTTGCCCATCTTTGCTTATTGTTATGTAACGATAATAAAGCAAAGATAAAGAATAATCTATTTCACCTGGTATGGTTTTAGGTTTTTTTTTTTGATAAGGTTGAGGGTTTTTCTGGTAAGGTTGAGGTTCATTTTAGTAAGGTCGAGGTTCTTTTAGTAAGGTTGAGGTTCTTTTAGCCACCGCTTCTTCTGTTGGAGCTTGACTTGATTTAATCCACCGCCATTGTTAATAAATTCTTCAAAATGAGGAGATCTGTTGAGGAGAACAAAGCTGAGGTTGATCCGTTGAAGAAAGCAAAATGAACTTGGCTTGCTACGACATTGACGACGCTGCAAAACCTGGAGAAAACTTGACCTAGCTACAACACTAACAAAGAGACAAGTCTACAAAATTTGATCCATCTGCAACACTGACGACGAGACAGGATCGAAAGGGTGAGGCTCTGACATTAGATCTAACTATATCACCGACGATGAGACAAGATCGAATGATGAAAACTCTGACATATGATCCAGCTATAACACTAACGAAGAGGCATGATCAAATGATAAAAACCCTGATGTGTGATCCAACTGCAACACTAACAAAGAGGCAGGATTGGAGAGTAAAAATTTCAATGTTTGATATACCTGCGAGGAAGCATGATCTGACTTATTTTCTCTTTTTTTTCCTTTTTCTTTTTTCATTTTTGTTTTTTTCTTCTTTTTCTTTTCTTTTTTTGATTTTTTGATTTTTTTTATATTTATGATATAGTAAATATCCGTAAGTAAGAAAATTTGGTCTATTTGTGACATTAACGGTAAAACGAGACCGGTCGAAACATGATATGCTTATGCCATCAACGACATAACAGATCTTGTTGGATTTGGTCCAGCTACAACACTGACGAAGAGGCAAGGCCTAAAGTTTGGTGAAGTTTGACCCAGCTACAACACCGAAGAAGAGGCAAAGTCTGAAGTCAGTAAGGTTGATTAAGCTCAACTCTGACGAAGAGGCAGAATCAAAGATAAGACCAAGTTACAACTCTGACGTAGAGGCATGGTCTGAAATCTACGAGGTGATCCAGCTACAACACCAACGAAGAGGCAGGATCAAAGAATGGTTTGGACCAGCTACAACATTGACGAAGAGGCAAGACCTGAAGTTAGTAGTTTTGGTTCAGCTACAACACCGAAGAAGAGGCAGAACCGGAAGTCAGTAAGGTTTGACCCAACTACAACACTGAAGAAGAGGAAGGGTCTGATGTTAGTAAGGTTGATTCAGCTCAACTCCGAAGATGAGGCAAAATTAAAGATTAGACCAAGCTATAACTCCGACGAAAAGGCATGGTCTGAAGTCTGTAAGAGCGATCTAGCTACAACACCGAAAAAGAGGCAAGATCGAAGAATGGTTTGGCCTAGTTATAACACCAACGAAGAGGCAGGACCGAGTTGGATCTATCAACTCCATCAACGGAGGGGTAAGATCAAGTTTGGATCATACTACATCAATGGAGAAGCATGATTAAGTTGGATCTGGCCACACCATCAACGGGGACGAGATCAAATCTGTATTTGGATCCTATTGCACCATCAACGGAGAAGCAGGGCTGAATTATATCTATCCACTCCATCAACGGAGGGGTAATATCCAGTCTAGAATTTGGATCCTACTACTCCATCAACGGAGAAACATGACTGAATTTGAGTGATTCGGATCTGGTCACACCATCAACGGGGAGGAGATCAAAGTCTGAAAGATTTGAGTATCTGATTTGAATGTGTCTTCAATAGACATTATGTGTTTTCTTTGCATTTTTCCCAAATGCACAGGGATCAACAGATTTGATTTGCCTTTACCGGTAGCCGTTTACTCCGGGCTAGCTATACCATTCTCTGGGTACAATCAATTTGTACCAATCCTGAGATTTAATTTTTTAAAGGATTTATTTTCCTTCTACCATTCGTGAAAATGAATTTTTGAAGGACATTTGAATCGTCCATTGTCTTTTTTTACATCGTTGTCAATTTTTTCATTTCATTTTTTCATTTTCCATTTTCCATTTTCCTTTTTCCATTTTTCATTCATCATTCATTTTATTTTTATTTTTTCACCTTTTTTCAAAATCGCTCTAATTCACATGCACCGTTAGAAAATGTGAGATCTGTGTGAAGATCTAATCTTCAACATTATGGTTGAAAGAGCAAGCTCTAACGAAATTGGCCCACCACTATTGATGGAGGCGACATTATGAAAATGTTGTTTCTGCTACTCCAAGATGAGTAGTCGTGACCTGAAAGCAAAATAAAATTTTAGTTAGTAATTGTTCAGAATTTTGAGGTTATTACTTGAATGTTTACGATTTTCTGCATATGTAGCCTTCTCGGGGCCAAAGGTTGGTTAATGTAGTATCCTTCTCGGGGCCAAAGGTTGGTCACCACGCTGGTGCCCCATGATTGAGGTCATTCGATCTCTTTTGGACCTGTTGGTATGTACAAGCAAAAATATATACATCACGAATACCCCTAATTTGATGCTTAATGCATGTCAAATCTAAATGCATGATATGTATACACAAAATGCTTGAATGCATGAATAACATGATTTTTTCAAGGGGTGCCCCTAATTCCATTGATCATAATGGAAGATGCTTGAACATCTCTTATTTAACCTCTTTTCCCAAAATCTTTTTAACAATCTGAATCTTTAAAGTACACAAATTCATATTGATCATGTTGCCCCTACTGTCTGAAGTTAGGCTGCTTAAAATTCAACCTCAAAGGGTTATACAAGACTTGAATAGTAACAAAATATATTTTCATTGTAACTTTTCGTTTTGAGCCCTTACAATATACTCTCACTGCCATTGGGCTTAGGCTAGTGAGATAGTTCACAAAAACATCTCATTGACAGAGATAAAAACTACAAGGGATCGACTATGGTCAAGGTAGAGCAATATCTTAGCCTAGCATGCATAATTTAATTTTGTACAACTCAAGAAACAACAACACTGTCATTTTCATTTAGTGTCTTCATGTTTTGGCAGCGGATCCTTGTTTGTGGCCGTCTCAGCTGAGTCGTCGAAGCTTAATATTCCAAGCTTGAAAACTTTTCTACCAACTTTTTGAAATCGATGCAATTTTTGATTGAATTCCCCACTTTTCCTGCATGGTAATCATATCTTGCATTGGTATCGTACCATTTCGGGAAATGGGATTGTATCGGAGCTTGGTAGAAGGGTGACACCAGATGGTTATCGTACAACTATTTGTGTAACTCCCCATAAGTAATTGGTATTGGAGTAAACTCTTTCTTTTCAACATTCTTCCTCTGACTGAAATCTTGGTTTGAGGAATTATAGGTACCTGTAGCTGCAGGCTACTTCACCGTTACAGACTTTGAATAATTAACATTGTAGACTCCTGAAAAGTTCACTTCATTATCCTTCTTCCCATATGTTGGCCTTCTACGGAACGAACTTCCACTAGTTTCAATTCTGCCACTCTTAATGGCATTCTTGATGAGCTCACCAAATAGTATCATATCAGCACAATTGGTGGTTACATTTCCTATGAGGCGATCTAAGATTGGGCCTTCCAAGTTTTGGATGAATATAACCACCGTCTCTTTTTCACTGAGAGGGGATTAGACTTGTGCTGCTACATCTCTCCAGCGTTGTGCGTATTGTCTGAAGCTTTCATTAGACTTTTGTTTCATGTGTTGTAGAGTCCAACGGTCTGGTACCATATCACTGACGTGCTTGTATCGTTTTAGAAAGGCTTTGGCTAGGTTTTTCCATGATTTTATCTGATAAGGGCTCAATTGATTATACCATCTAGTGGTGGATTCCGTTAAACTGTCCTGAAAACAGTATATCAATAACTTATCACCCCGGCTGTATCCGATCATTCTTCGACAAAACATAGTAAGATGGGGCTCGGGGGAAACTGGTCCCATCATACTTCTCAAATTCTGGATTTTGAATTTGGGGGGTAACACCAAATCTTGAATAAGGTTAAGTTCGTTGTCATTGAATCCACAGAAAGTGTCTACTATCTTAATGACTTCCATATTTTCTTCGAGTCGTTTGCAACGCTCTTCAATTTCCTTTGAACTCTCGATCTTTGGTTTCTCTGTTTCCATCAACTGATCAAGTTCCGAGACAAAGTTACAGACTTTTTTGCCCCCCCCCCCGATTTGGCTTTAGACGTGGAGGGTATATTCATAGGGCTAAATGTGTCGGTCAAATGCAATGGTAGCTTCCCTTTAGAAAGAACCCCTTGGGGACGAGCTTCCGATGTTATCTTATCTTGAGTTAGAGTAAACCCAGAGGGTATATGGGATCTTCGATAATGTTAGCGGGGTTTGCCCCTGGGTTGATAACAGAAGCATCTTCTTGTTCATGTGGCTTGAGTCCGAACATTTGTGCTAGTTTCCCAAGCATTTCTTGTTGAGATCTTGTAATCTGATATTTTATTTTTTGTCTAGTTTTGGCTAATTGGTCTTCCATTTTTGTGTTAGATCTGCTTGCAAGTCCTTTTGAGTCTGCTCGATCTTATCTAACCTGTCTTCATTCATCTTTTTTGTCTTGCGTTGAGTTTTGTAGGGATGTTAATTGTTGTCTTATCCAGTATTGCTGAGACAGAGGACCCCGAACATTAGTCTTGATGTTTAAAAAATGAATGCATGTGAATGCAATAATAAAAATATGATCATAGTATTTTCAATGTACAATGGATGATTATGATATGCCATGATGCAACAAAAGAGCAAAAATGTTAGTTCACATTAAAATAATCGAATAAATATAATAAAATTCAAACAGATAAGAAACTGTACATAAATAGCATATAAAGGTACCCAAGCCTAAAAAGGATATCGCTAAACGAGAAGAGTCTCGCATGGCTCTATGACTCAATATATGTGGTTTAGTTCTAAAGTATCGGTACCCGAACTGTCACTAGGACATCGATTCGGAGGAATATGGCCTTTATTTATACGG
Source organism: Abelmoschus esculentus (assembly GCA_035048815.1). Classification (NCBI taxonomy): domain Eukaryota; kingdom Viridiplantae; phylum Streptophyta; class Magnoliopsida; order Malvales; family Malvaceae; genus Abelmoschus; species Abelmoschus esculentus. The sequence goes on from JAUCBN010000036.1 coordinate 12,704,435, forward strand.
AGGTGAGAACCACACGAAATATAAGGACCAAAATTTCATAAACGAATTACAACATTATACGGAGGTGAAAATCCCACGAAACGAAGTAATCATTCCCACTTACGGGTTCTTAATCTAATGTGATGAAAATTAAAAATTAATTTAATTTAAAATTTTTATTTTCTTAAAAATTTTGATGCGAACCAGACTAAGGCCTAACTCCTTTTAAAAACATCCCCAACAGAGTCGTCATCTGTAGCGACTTTTTTTTTAAAAAAATTTAAAATAGTCGTTTGAAAACATTTTTGGAGGGTGTTTTAAATGTTCGATATTCGAAGATGATACTTGAAGAACAAGATGCCACTTTTAGTGGAATACCGTTAAAATTTGAAAATTTGTTGAGTTGGAGTCACCACCGGTCACTTTGGTAGACCGGACACCATTAAAATTAACCAGAGATTCAAAACGTTAGGTTCAGGAGTTTGTTACGTGTGGGGAAAGATTAATACCCCACAACGCCCAAAAATTGGTACCGAAAGGTTCGCATCATAATTTTTAAGAAAATATTAAACTCAAATTAATTTAATTTTTAATTTCTTTTTTTAAAATGCACATTTAAGACTTATATCCACGATAATTCAAAGAAGATAACAACCGGAGACCGGAATGCTACTCCCAATAAAATATATCGGGATAATAAAGTCTAACAAAATACGTACGATAATAAAAATAAAGTGATAAAAAACATAATAAATTATAAACAAGATAATAATAATAATAATAATAATAATAATAATAATAATAATAATAATATAAACAAAACGAAAGTATGAATAATAATTATAATAGGTGAAACTAGGATCAAATCAAATCTGAAGCAAGTGCAAACTGGGAGGCTGAAACACGAACATGTTAGGAATTCAAGGACTGCGGGGGCAATTTCCCCCTTCTACCGGGTTAAGCATGGGTCGGGTCTTGGGTCAGTTTGATCCATCGGGTCTGAAGGCCTTAACGACGTCGTTTTGAGCCATAAGAACCGGTACCAAAACGATGCCGTTTTGGATTCAGCTTAAATACTCATAATTTCCATAGAATTCATTTCGGTTCTTCTTCTTTCCACAAACAAAATACAGAGCCTTTGAGAGCTCTCAACTTCTCTGCTTCTCTGGTAGAGAACCCCGTCGGGCCACAACTGTCGTTCGTCGCTCCGACCACCGTACACGGCCATCGGCCGCCACGCCGGTGACGGCAATCGGAAAAAAGAGATGACTTTCCGAAGCGTCTTGACGTGGTGAACAAGAATTCGATCTCGGGATTTTTGAGAAAACAACCACACGATGGTAGATCTGAGATAAGTATTGAATATATTTATTTATTTTTACGTTGTTTTCCTTCGATTTCCTTTCGATCTCTCTTATTTTATTTTATTTTTGAATCTTTCACTATTTCCGATCTTGTTTCGATTTGGTGGTGTTTGTTGCTCTAGTTTTTTTCTTTGTTCGAATATCACCTTTTTTATTCAAATCTCGTGAAAATTACAAGATTTTTATTCTGATTTATATATCCAGATTTTTACAATATAATAACATGAAATCTCCTTTTTAGATCTGATTTGCTTTTATTTTGCAGGTGAAAGACGGTGGAGCCACGTGATTTGGGCGGTGGGTGCAGGTTCAGGGCGGTGGCCGACCATTCAAGCGAATAGGTGAGCGCGTGGCCACTATGCGCGATTCGAACCGTCGCGCGTGGCAGCCACGCGCAAAGGCTAGGCAGACACTGTGATGAGCGACAGTTGGGGGCTGAGGAGGTTAGGTTTAGGTTAGAATATTAGGTTATTATTTTTTATTGGATTGGGTTATAGGTAATGTGTTTAATTGGGCTTGTTTTAATAGGTCTGTGTGTTTGGATTTGTATGTTGGGTTTAATGAGAAATGGGTTATTACACGGGTAAAATCAAATACATGTCATTTGAGGTTAATTTGATGTTATGACTCGATTCGGGTCGAGTGCGGGTCAGTTTCAAGTCAGGTCCATTTCAATCCGGGACTATTTTAGTTCAGGTCTATTTCAGATCAGGTTCATTTCGGGTCGGGTTCAAATGATTCTTGTCAAAATCAGATAATTGACAAGTTCATTTCAGGTCGGATTCATTTCAGGCCGATTTTATTTCAGATTTGTTCCATCTCAGGTCGAGTTTATTTCAAGTTGTTTTATTTCAGGTCGGGTTAATTCAGACTTTGAATTCATATTAATTATTAAGTTTAAGTATTGTACAAGCAATCGTTAGACTTTGAGTTGATTATTCATTTCGAATTAATTATTTAACGTCTAACGTCTTTCACTACAATCAATCACATTAAAAATAAGTATTACGCACTATACTAAACAAAAATATCATTAAGTGATTCATATCTTAAAAATTGGACTAAATTACAAAAAATTAAAAATTAATAAAAATAAATTTCGGTCTTCGAAGATAAATAAAAATATCATGACACTAAAAATACTATACTAAATTACAAAAAATAAATAGGCATCAAGTTGGAATAAGAAAAAGAAAGAGTTCAAATTTAACTAAAAATAAAGTCTTGGGATTAGAAAGAATAAACATTGAAGTAAATTACAAAATTAGAAATTAATAAGGAGTAAATTTAAGTTTAAAAGAAATAAAAAACATTAATAAAAATAAAGTATCATCTTATTAAAAATACTAGACTAGATTATAAAAATAAATAATGATAAATTTAGAATAAAAATAAAATTATAAGGACTAAAAAAATTGAAAAAATTATCAAATGGGTCATATCTAAAATATTAAATTAAATTAAAAAATTATAAATTAATAATAGTAAATTTCGATGAAAATCTAAACTTTTAAGGACTAATGATTTAATATATATATTAAAGTATATGTTTATATTATATGTATATAATATATACTTATATATACTGTATACAGTAATAACATATACTTTAATATATTAAAATTTATATAGTATATAAAAATATTATTTTAATATATACTTAAATAATAGGCATAAAGATAGTTTTCACCCTTAACGTTTATAATTTTTATCATTTTAGCCCTTATTCTTTTTTTGGAATAAATTTAGCCCTTGACCTATGTTTTTTTAACAAATAACTCATTTTTTAACTATCGTGATAATTGCACCGTTAAAAATTTAATAATGGTAACATATCATATATGTGATAATATATTTTAAATGACATAGAATCTAACCTATTAAATATATAGATATATCTAGAATATAATTTTATTCCAATATAAAATATAAAATAATTAAAATTTAAATAAAATATTAAAAATTAATTAAATACAAAATAAAAATTTACTAAATATTCTCAACCCTAACTAAACTAAAATATATTTATAAAATCCTAAAACTCTGATTTAGATTAAAACTAAAATACCTAAATTCTAAACTAAAATAATGAAAATTCAATTAATTATTATCAAAATCCTTTATCTTTTATTCACCGGTAACAAATTATACAAAACTCTTTCTTTTCGGATTATGTTCATACCTTTTCAATTAAATTTTGATTTTACTATAGTTAAGGTTGAGAATATTTAGTAGCCTTTTGTTTTAGATTTAATTAATTTTTAATGAATAAAAAACTAATTTTTAATATTTTATTTGAATTTCAATTGTTTTAAATTTTTAGATTGAAATAAAACTTTATTCCGCGTGTATGTATTTGATATACTAGATGTTAAGTCATTTAAAATATATTATTACATATATATATATATGACATGTCATCATTATTAAATTTTTAACGGTTCAGTTATTATGGTAGTTAAAAAATGAGTTATTTGTTAAAAAGACATAGGTCAAGGGCTAAATTTATCCCAAAAAAAGAATGAGGGCTAAAATGACAAAAATTATAAACCTTAAGGGTGAAAATTATCTTTATGCCTAAATAATAATAATATTCTTACAAATTTATTATATATTATAATTCATTCTAAAATTTTGTTTTCTCACTTTTTTATATAATAATTAAGTTTATTTTAAATTCCCTCCAAAATTTTGGTAACTTATATCTCTTCAAAAATTTTACACTAAAAATAAATTAATCTAAAACTTAAAGAATATGTGACTTATTTTCTTTCAAAATTTTATATTTTTCATTTTTTTTATTAATTATCTTTTTTTATCAATTGTGTTGGCTTAATTCAATTGAGTCCTAATTAAAATTAATTTAATAAAAATCTATATTTAATTTTAAAATTTTTTTAATTATTTTCCTAATTTATGCATTTTAGATTTTAATTTAGCTTAATTAAATCATAAGTTTAATAAGTTAATTCAATTTGAATATATAATAAAATTTAATAAAATATAATCAGACACATAATTTTGATATGAATGTGAATATAATTGTACATATTATAACATTAATATTTTAATTAAATATTTCCTTTATTATAATTATAATAATTTAAATATTAAATTAAATATTAATTTAAATTTAAAAATTATAAATTATAAACTTTAATGAAATATTAACTTAAAATTATAATTAAAATTAAGTAAACTAAAAATTAAATAAAATAGTAAATAAATTAATTGATATAAAGATAATTTTGACCCTTAACGTTTATAATTTTTAACGTTTTGGCCCTTATTCTTTTTTTGGGATAAATTTAGCCCTTAACCTATATCTTTTTGACAAATAGCTTATTTTTTAAAACAATTTAACAATGATGACATATTATATGCATATGATAATATATTTTAAATAACATGACATCTAACCTATCAAATACGTATATATAATATAATTTTATTCTAATATAAAATATAAAACAATTAAAATTTAAATAAAATATTAAAAAAATAATTAATTCTAAAATAAAATACTATTAAATATTCTTAACCCTAACTATGATAGAATTAATTTCGAACTATATTTATATTTTTTTAAGATAGAACTTTGATTCTATCATAGTTAGGGTTGGAATGTTTAATAGTCTTTTATTTTATAATTAATTAATTTTTAAATTTTTATTTTAATTTTAATTATTTTATATTTTATATTGGAATAAAGTTATATTTCACACACACACATATATATATATATATATTTGATAGGTTAGATGCCATGTCTCATATCCATACGATATGTCATCATTGTTAGATTTTTAACGGTCTAGTTGTCATAGTAGTTAAAAAATAAGCTATTTGTCAAAAGATATAGGTTAAGGGCTAAATTTATCCCAAAAAAATAATAAGGGCCAAAACGACAAAAATTATAAACGTTAAGAGTTATTATCTTTATACCTAAATTAAATTAAATTAAATATATAATACTACATTTAAATATTAATATCTAAATTAATTTTCTAAGTTCATGCCCAATTTGAATTTTTGAAGCCTAATTATATTTTTCAATATTTTAAATTCATTAAATTATAGATATTCTTAATTACATATCAAGTAAATATCAAGGCTTGTAGATATTAGTTCATATCAATAACAGGTCGTGTTCAAAACAAGTCAGGTCAATTATCAGGTTAGGTTCAAAACATGTCAGATAAAATTAGGTATCGAGTTGAATCAATCGGGTAATATCAGTTATCTATCAGGTTAGACTCGGGTTCAGATTCGTTTCATTCTGTTGTAGGTCGGGTTTGGGGTCCATATTAACATATTCAAATCGGATATGGGTCATTCTCGGTCGGATACAAGTCGGATTCGATTACAATAGTAACATGTCCAAATTAAGTTCGGATCAACAACAATCGAATACAGATCTGATTCAATTCATTACATCTTCGGTTTAAATCAAATTCTAACCTCAAACAGATTTTAATCGGATTTTTAAGTCGGGTCTACTTTTTACTTCCCTACTCGTGGTTTCCTCGTTGCTACAAAATGACTTCTCATCTTAGCGATGACCCTTGAACTTTGGTTCTGGTGAGTAGAATCATGTTTCATATGACTTCAAGCTCAATTGATTATCTCGACAATCGTCAAGGTAATGGAGAGTTCCTTGATACCTTGTCGCATTATCTAGTTTTTTCCTGAGGTTTTAACAAGTGATAAATCCAAAAATTTATTTAAGGATAAATATATAAATTTTTAAAATTTAAGGTAGATACAAACCTTAAATATTATAAAATTTTAAAAATTATTCATAAAAAAATAAAAATAAAAGTAAATATGTAAATTTTAAAAAATTCAAGACCTACCCAACAACAAGCGTGCATCCGTCACTAGCTTTAACCTATCCATTAAGGTAAAAATTTCGTCACTCGAATGTTCAATGAACTCATTGAAATTATTTTAAAGTCTTGATGTCTCTATGACATCATTCTCACGCTTCACATCATTGTATCTACGTCTCCACCATATTAATATATTCTCAGACAAATAGACACTAGCAATGCTTAAATTAAACAAGTAGGCATATTTATTCAATTCTTAAATTTCTAACGCTAATCATTAAAAATTAAATTCTAAACATTATACTATAAATTTTAAATATTATAATCTATAATTAAACTTTAAACCTTAAATTAAATTATTCCGCATTTCCCTTCTATCAATTTCTAAAACTTGAACATTAAAAGACTTTTAAAAAATAAAACATGGACTTACTAGAGTCATCAACCGTAGCCCAGCCTAATCCAAAGGAATTAAAATGTTAGTTAAATTTTACTGTTGACATGGGCCAAGTTGATTAATATATTTATCGGGCCCTTTTAATCCGGAGGCTGATATTTGATTTATATATATATTTTGAACTACACTCTTGGCAATAACCCGACATTAGATCTTGCAAATATAAGTGGATACATGAGAATAACTATGAATATAAATCGTAAAACGTATATAACAAAAAGAAATTAAAACACGTTTATGTTACATAATATAATTATATTTTAGTTCTTATGTCACATTTCGTAATACAAATTAAAATTATCCCACCTAATATCTTTAGATTTTTTTATTGTTTTTCGATGGTTCTAGAGTCTAGTCCTGATTAATTCAGACCAATCCAAGTCACACACCTAGTTTTAGTGGGTGAGTCTCATCGCAAGAATTTTTTATAACGTCTCAAACCTGAGACTTATTTAACCAGAATCGAGTTGCTTACCACTTGGATCAAACCTTGTTGGTTAATATCTTTATTCGTAACAACATGAAATAGTATAAAAAATATCAACACATTTTTAATAATTTATATTTTCTATAAATGAGAAAGGAGAGAATATTTAAGACATAAATAAAACAATAATAAGATTTAGTTTCGCACTTTACTATTAAAATGTTTAAATATAAATTTTAACTTTAAATTTTAATCTTAACGCTAACTTTAAACATTAATTATAATTATAAACCTAAACTTTTAGTGTGAGAGTAAAAGTAAGAATAAATTTTAGGATCTAAGGTTTATAGTTTAAGATTTAAAATTTAAGATTAAAATTTATAATTTAATTTTTTTTAAGATGAGACATAAATAAAAATTCATTAATAATAACAGCTTATCAAATTTGTCACTGATGTATAATTACAAGTTAATTTTAGGTGATCACTTATATTCCATTTGATAATAATAATAATTGATCAAATCGTCTACCTCTTAATTGTATCTCTACTGATATCTCCACTTTAAATTAGCGAGTTTAGGGTTTAAGGTTAAAGGTTGTTGTTAGGGTTTAGGAAATTAGGGCTAGGATGTATTTTTAAGGTGTAAGGTTTAGGTTTTAGGATGTAAAAAATTAGAGCTAGGGTTTAAAATTCATTTTTTAAGATTTTTTAACATGAGACATGGAAAGAGGCACGGATAGGAGATAAAAGATTTTTACTCACCGATAGGAAGCCTTAAATAGTTAGATCCTAAATATTAGCTAAAATTTACATGTACATGTATATGCCAAGCAAATAAAAAAAATATTTTGATACACATGTGTAAAGCCTTTAAATTTTAAGATTTATATGTTTTATGTTGTAGTTTAAGGTTTAAGAGTTTAGAATGAAGTTCGTGGATTTTAAGGATTATGATTAAAATATAAGGTTTAGAGTTTAAGATTTAAATTTTAGGACGTTAAGGCTAATAATTTATGTTTTAGATTATATAGCTTAAATATGAAGGGTTATGTAATTTTTTTACGTAACTTATATATCGAAATACACCCTAAAAACAAATATACATTATGTAACCCTTAAATTCAACCTAATTTCTTAGATTAGAAGTTAGGGTTACCTTACGAAAACTTCCTTTGCAGGTTAGTTTTTTAATAAAATGATATTTAAATTTCTGATAAATTATTAAAGAATTAATAATTTAAAGACACTGAAAATATAACATTTATTTAAACTGAATTCAACCCATAATTTAACAAACATTAAATGTCACGAAATCTGATAAAAGTTCAAAGTTCGATATATAGAAAATATTATCCAAATATAATAAAATAACCCGGAATCTAAAACTGTAAAACATACTATAAATAATAATCTAAATCAGGATCCTCCAAGTATCGTAGGTAGTCTAAGTCTGAGATCTGAAACAGAAAACTGAAAGGGTGTAAGCTAGGGAGCCTAGTGTATCTCTAGTATGCAGATAAACAAAATCACAAAATAGAATAATGCAGATGATATAGTGAATGCATGAAATTCACCCATCACCGAACACCATCAGAAGAGTAAGTTCCCCCTGAACCACTCTAACACAATCAAACCAACAGAAGTGAAAACTTGACCCGTAGGTAGAGCCACTGATCAGAAGTAGAATCTCGATCCGTATGTGGAGCCAATGAACAGAAGTGAATAAATCACTAACTTCCACGTACATACTATCCAACCAGATGCAATGTTATATATAAATACAGGATCATAATGCATGTCTTATAATCTAATAGGAGGCATGCATGGCAAATTTCAGAATCAGAAATGTAATGATAGGATGATGCATGATTGTATAGAATTTAACAAAAACTGCACACACACAGAATAACAAAATTTAACAGAAGAGAATACACCTGATTCGAAAGACTCAAAGTCAAGAGTGACGTTTACTGGACTCGGCTCTATCACTAGACTGAGTGGGTGTAGAATCTACGAGTAACAAATATGTTAAACACACTATTATGCCCCTATACCGGAACACTAATGGTGATGAGGTGGGGGTTAAGTTAATTAGGAACACTAAACTACGTAGTCAATATAGCAAATGATGAATTGGTGATTTCGCACAGGGTTAAGAAGAGACGAAAATGGAGAATAAATAAATAATGAACAGATACATGGGTCATACAAATTATTGGTATACTGAACCAAAAGCTACCTAGATTTTGAGAATTTTTAGACCAATATTCCTAAAACGTAGGTGTTTGTAAAAAAAAAACTCTTAAATTTAAAATTCAATTGAAGGGTATTTGTTTATGTTTACTATAATACTACAAAAATGGAGAAACCCTCAGAGCTTATCATGCACTGTAATACTCTTTACAAAGAAGTACTGGACAATAAACTTGAAATTTTTGAAGTATTGAACTACATGGAACAGTTAGTAATAAGAAAATTAGTCAAAAGATCATGTGATGAATATGCATATGACATTTTTTTCTGATAACACAGTTTTTTATTATAGCCTAGCACGACATGGAATCAAATGTTTTTTGTTCACTGGTTGTGACACTTTGAAAAAGGGTAAAAAAAATCCGAAACAACCATTCACTATTAAAAGGTTTGAGTAGTGAAAGAGGGTGGGGACTTCTTCAGATGAAGAAATCGTTAAATAATAAAAAGGGGTTCCTTTTTGTAGACTCTAAATAATCAAAATTATTACACTCTAAGTAGTAAATGGAGAGGTTGAGGGACGCGGAATTGGAGCTCAAAATTATTACACTCTAAGAAAAATCTCAAACATTTCTTTTGCTGCATCAAACCACTAAATCCAGTACTAATGTAGGGAACTATCTTCTGGTTGGTGCCTATGACTGTGCATGTTCATGCATATAGAGAGGTTAAGATCCATTTACACTATGAAAATTTAATTACTTTTATTTATTTTTAACCCTCGAATGAAAATAATAAATGACTGAAATTATCTCTAATTGTTAATAACAATAATTCATTTCCTTTCACACATTCAGGAATTTAAAAAGCGTTTTCGGTTGCATTTTCAGTCGCGTCGCGTTTATCGCAGTTACGGACATAGCTATTGCTATCGCGGTCATTGCGAGAGTCACGAGCTTGATTTTTTTTAAAACTCGCACAACTTATTATAAGAGTTGTTTTGTTTTTTAAAATAACGGTAAATAACGATATAATAATAGCAATAACGGACTGTTATTGTTGTCATCGATCATTATTCATTTAATAACGATCATTATTAGTGTGAATTAACATCTCACCGTTATTTTTACGAATAACGATTTTGGATAGTAACATTATCGTTAAATAAAGGTTGTTATAACGGTAACGAGTTTTTTGAATCACTGCACACAATAATTCATTTTTTAAAACTTTCAAGTTTAACATTGAATAAGAGGATCTTATCTCTCGTACACACTCAGGCACATATACACACCCAATCCTAATGAGCAATGGAGATGTATGTACAAGGGAGGTGAGCATAGGCTCACCCTGAGATGTATGTACAAGGGAGGTGAGCATAGGCTCACCCTGAACTTTTTAAAGTTTATATATTTACTTTTAATCTTTATGACAATATGAATCATATCAAAATCTTTATGATAAATATTTGGTCAAATTTCGGCTGTCACTGTACACCATCCATTAAGTTTCAAGTTCCTTGTATATAATGACTGATCTTTATTAGAGATATTACCGTCAATAATCAATAAAATCTATGAAAGTATGTCTCTCTTTCGACTTTTTTCTGTTTCACTAACACTGCTTTACTTTGCCTTTTCTTTATCCATTAGTGGAAGCTAATTAAAAAGTGACCCTAATTTTCTTAATTGAAAACATCTGTCTTTCCATGTCTATAGCGGGTGTGTATTAATTACGTTCAGAGTAAGGTATTGTTGGAGCGATTTTTCTGGGTCAATACAAGATTTGGGGACAGATTATGCGGAGATCTTTGCGGTCTAAGTGTAGTTAGATTTTCTCCTAGAGTCAGATTGGTCAGGGAAGGAATTGGTCTCTCTTGACTGGAAAATATACTTTGGCGCCCGGGGCTATTGATAAAATTGGTCGACTACAGTTCTGCCATGTGTCGCAATCGTGCAACATATTAGCAGCAGGGCTAGCGAAAGACAGGTCGGCGGCAAAATTTCTTTAAGGCTTGATGGGGATCTCTGTGAGCCAATTGCTTTTTGCTTTTGAAGACACTGTGATCTTAAGTGTATTTTGTTTAGATGGTGATAAAGATAAGATTTTTTAATTACATTGCGATTATCTTTATGTTTTATTTTATGTATGGATTGTATGTATTTTTTTAGGTTAGAAAGATTTTTAATGAGACATATAATTGTAGGTTTAGGATTTTGTATGAAAAATCTTCAAAAGACCTAAATTTAATAATTAATCAAATTGTATTAAAAATAATTATAAAAATAATAAATTAATATAATTCGCTATCAGTTAATTATCAAACAAGACCTTAACCACTTTTAGGATCTTTACACTTGCAATAACTATGCCGTAGAGATGAGTATTTGTAGAGATGTTGAGAAGAATATTTTTAGATATACCCAAGTCTTAAGATACATACTATATTATGTTATTAGATAAAATATCATATATTTTTTTAACTTTATCTTAATAGTAGAATATTCATTTCTCTCATCCATGAAGATAAACAAACCAAACTATATTACATCTCGTCTTTTACACATACCTTATTTATTACCGCTTTAGTTATTTACCACATATGAAACTCCGAGCAATAATGTTTTTCTGCAAATGGAAAAACAATGAATTCAAATACTAGCAGCAGGTATGATTCCAGCTTGAAGTGTAAGTGGTGTAATTACTAGAGATGATTGAAGATCATCAATTTATTAGTACTGTTATTTTTTGGTCAACTAGGAGCTGTCCTGTTCCACACCCAAGAATTAATTTATTTTTATTTTAAAAATTTATATTTTACTCTAACATTAATTTCCGGCTTTGTCCTTATTGTCGGCTCTCCATAATCAAAATGGCAGGCTCCACCCCTGAAATTTTTAGTGTAGCGATACAGAAAAACCATCTTTCCCCAAGATTTGTCTTCAAGTAAACTAAGGAATATTTTTAAGGTACCTAGCACTCAACAGCTAAGTTGTCCGGACAGTGGACGGATCTCAATTGTTTGATGTGACGCGCTTAGATCTTTGTTTAATGTGTGGGTTGACTGACATGTCCTTGACCTTGACTTTAAGTAATTAAAGAAGTAGCTACCAGTCCACAGGTGAGAGACAAAATCAAACCTCTGGTTCAAATTTTAATATTTACAAAACCCGAAAAAAAGAGTAAGATTCGTATCAAAATCTTTTTGGCACTGATATTTGGTCAAATTCCGGCTGTCCCTGTGCACCATCCATTAAGTTTTATGTTCCTGCTTTATTTTGCTTTTTCTTTATCCATTAGTGGAAGCTCATTAAAAAATGACCCTACTTTTCTTAATTTAAAACATATGTTTTTCCATGTCTATAGTGCTCTAAGACAACTTCGATTTATTACCAGGGAACCTCTAACGTTCAGCATCCAAGCAATCATTCCACCCATTTTCTTTGAAATTAAATGTAAAGCCTGCAACTAACATAACCAATATGGAGATGGTTCAACAAAGATGTGAAGGACAGGACACAGTTGCATGTTTGTTTCACTTGAATTTGTCGACCAAAAGAGTTCTAAGCTTTGCGCAAGCCATCAGTTTATAATAATATTCATGCATTTTCAAGTGGGCAATCATTCATTTTTTGGGGGGGAATTTGGGCAGTGGAGAATCCCATTTCCCAGATATTGTTTTCTCAAGGGAATAGAGGGTTCTAAATCAACAGATTTAGCTTCTAGTTAAATTCTTAGATGTATTTGTTTTGTCCTCTCACAATTCAGACGGTTTATAAAGTAACATTTAAGCAATATGGAAGGTCATGCATGGAGCTTCAAGTTTCATTAACTAGCTTTGTTCTTGAAAAAGCAAAATGTATTTAGCAAGCTATTGTTTCGTATGATTTACTGGGGGCAAATCATCTACTTCCTAACCGTGTCTCTATTGGTACTTTCACTTTAAAATATTGGGTTTAGGGTTCAAGGTTAAGGGTGTTAATGTTTAGGGAATCATGGGTAGGATGCATTTTTAGGATTTAGGTTTTAGTGTGTAAAAAATAGGGTTAGATTTTAGAATTAAAGTTTTTAGGATATTTAGTAAGAGGCATGGAAGGTGGCACGATTAGGATGTAAGAGATTTTTAATCTCTTTATTGTGTCTTCTTAGGTGTCGAGTTTAGAATCTGAGGTTTAAGGTTAGAGGTTATAGTTAGGGTTTAGAAAATGAGGGATAAAATATATATTTTAGGATGTTGAATATAGGTTTTAAGATGTAAAAAATTGATTATAATTTAGAATTTAATTTTTAAATACTTTTTAAGATGGAACATAAAAAATACGTAAATAGAGTAGATTTTTTTCAATGTTCTGTGTATATGTTACTCAAACTTTAAATAATAAAACAAAATGAGTGAGACATATGAAAAATATGAAGATATTAACGTTAATAGTACTATTGGTGGGACATAGTAAGAATAAAGATTATTTATCATTGCTTTTATTTCTGTCTTCACATTGAAAATTTAAATTTAGAGTTTAAGGTTAAGAATTATAACTAGAATTTAAAAATTAGGTTTAAAGAATTAAGGAATTAATTTATTTTTAAAGTTTTAGTAAAATTTAGAATTAATACTTAAATTTACTCTTTTCGTTAAGGTTAATTAAGAATTTTGTGTTAGAACATAAAAAAAACAAACTAAAAAGAGATAAAGGATTCTTGTTCGCATAGAAAAATACTAATTAGAGATATATTAATTTTCATGGGAGACCAGAGGAATAGATTTGGAAAAAAATCCTCTGCCTTTTAAATGTTTTTCTTGTGTCCTACTGCTAAAAGAAATTAAATTTTAAGTTTTAAACCTATATTTTAAATATTAAACTTTAAATCTTAAAAACACACTATATATACAATAATCTATTATAATCCTAAATCATAAATTTAATTTTTTATGATAAGACATATATAAGACACGGGTAAAATACAAATGATTTCTGCTCAATAGATTTTCACATTAAAAGTTTTCCAAGAAAAAAAGTATTTTTTAAAATGTTTTCAAACATTCGAACCATTCACTATTGTAACCAAATAGAAATTCTTTATTTTTTTTATTTAAACTTATATGCTGAAAAAATTAAGTTTAAGGTTAAGATTAGTATTTAAAGAATTGTGGGTATGATGTACGAGTAAAAATCTTTAACCTTAATTATGCTCTCTTCTATGCTTCCTATTAAAAAATTGTTAAGAATTAAATTCTAAACGCTAATCTTAATTTCCACATCTTGAACTTTAAACCCTATCCTTTATTCCCTAAATCTTAACCATAACCCTTAACTTTAAATCCTAAACTTACTATTTTAACATGGGAGCGCCAATAAAAACACAATAAAGACACAAACAATTTACACCATAATGTATTTTTTAGAATTTATAATTTAAAATTATGATTTAAATTTATATTTTTTAAATTTAATATTATGAAGTCATTTTTGTGCTTCTTACGCATTAAGTTTACCCATAATTAGCGGTTGGGATCCTCACACTGCCATAACTCCTACATTATAAATACTCAGCAGTCAGCAGGGAATATCATAACTCATCAATCACTTCATTGTTCATAAGTTGATCTTTTGCCTTCTCCCTTCTCTCTTAATCGTTGAATTCTAAGATTTTAGTTTCCAAGTTATGGAGTTGACTTTGAGAGGTGTTTTTATTCTAGCAATGATTAGTTGCTGCCATTATTTAGCTTTCCCACCTGATGGAAGATCAATAAAAACAACTGATGAACCAAACCGAAACAGCCCAACTGAGAAATCTGGCATGCACGAAAATGACCATGAACACACAGCCATCGAAGGTCGTGGTCGACCGAGGTTTGTCCACCACCGTCCGGGAAGAAAACAAGTACCGCCACCTCCTATGCAAAATAAAATCTCGGATTTGAGTGTCTCGGTTGATGGTCACAAAGATGTTTTTCGATCCATGACACCAGGGAGCAGTCCCGGTGCCGGACATTCATTCGGAGAAGATAATGGAGAAACTGAACAAAAACCTGCAGAAAGAGTTAGCTCCATTGATGGAAAGCACTCCATTAATGGTGATAAAGAAGGTTTCCGACCCACCAACCCAGGGAACAGTCCTGGAGGTGGACACGCTTCTGTGAGCAAAAAATCGAAACCATATGTCTAACTTAGTTAAATATTTTCCAAATGTCGTAAATTGCTTACCGTTGTGAATCTTCTTGACGATTAAAAATATGTTGCAGAAATAGAGTTAAAAGGAAGAAAAAAAATTACAAAAGAACAAGAATATTAAAAAGAAAACATTGTTTCATAATCATTTGACATAACCTTCTCATTTTACAATTATTTTTAAATTATATATAAACATGGTTAGAACAGCTAGAAACCACTATTCATGTAGTTACTCTTAAATTTATTTTATTTTTACATAATATACATATATAATGTATAGTTATAAAATTTGTTATTATATATTTTTTTTGGCGCCAAATAAATAGAGGAAAACATTTATGACAAACAATGATGACAAAATATATTTTGTCACCATATATTACATAAATTTGTTAATTGTATCAAAATATTATGACATATTTAAATTTTATGATAATTATATATATATTTCTAATTTAAAATGACGTTAATTTATTTTGTCATAATAAAAATACTAATAGTGACAAAAATAATTTTGTCAACATTAAATTTGTCACAATAATAAAAATTTCTTGTAATGTTTATAACCATTTGACATAATCTCTTCATTTTACAATTATTCTTAAATTATATATGAACATAGTTAAAACTATTAGAAACCACCATCCATATAGTTATAACTTTAGAAAACTATCCACGTTACCTAAACTTTTTCAACCATAACACTTACAGTTATGGATTACAATAATATTCACGTAGGGACTGCATTAGTCATACCCGCTAGCGTTGTGCTTTACTATTAGAAGTTGTTAGTAGTTAATACGTCTGTTGAAACTTGAGACTGTTGTAACTATATTAGCTATAAAACTGTCAAGAATATATTAGCCGTAAACCTTGTTTAAGAGTGCTTCTGTGTACTATATATATATATGAACCTCAGTAACAGAGCAAATTAAGCTTCTTTTCAATAAGTATCGTATCGTTTTTGATTGAGATGCATAACCACCCATTTTTAACCGTGTTTTAAATTTTCATTTAAATTTTTAAATAAGGGCCATATTATATGTATATTACTTATGTACTATGTTTAATGTACATGTGTGATTGTATGCCTAATATATGTGTATGTGTGTTTTATATTATTATATTTTATATGTGATTCATGTCTGCATGTATTATATGAACATTTTATATACCATAGGTGTTACTTTTTTCTCATGCGTGTGTTATTTTGTTGTCATATTATATATCTTTGTGAATTAATTTTAGGCATATGTGTCACCTTTGGATGTATTTGTGTTATCATTACGTGATATATGTATATTATTTCATGTATTATGCAATGTATATTGTGTCGTATGTACTATTATATTATTATATTATGTTAATGTTTCATTATTATTTTTAATGGCCTATATGAGATATCAATAAATAAAACCCGTGATAATTAAACCCATCACTTCAAACATCTTCTACAAGACCCAAAGTCTAAATTAATGTTACCAAGCCCAAATTCGGGCTAAACCCACATCAGAAATCTTAATATTAACCCTAACATTCTGGCTGTAGGTAGCAGCCGTCACATATTTTGGACTACCAGATCGAACCATCGATCAACGGTCAAGATCCTCGCCAGCTGTGAGCGTGACTACCACGCGTTGGGTGTCTGGGTTCTCGTGACAACCACGCACGCTCTTCTTTCCTACCAAGACTCTACACTGATCACGGCAACACCATGCCCTGCAAACGCCCATACCCGCAAATCTACAAGCAGAGAAGATAATCATCACATCCCTGAAATCAGGACAAGCAAAGGGATATATCAACAGTAAAAGACAATGATTATCAAGTTGAATATGCATTTTAAATTCATTTTGTTAAGAGGGGCACCGAATATAAAGAAAAAGGGAACTCTGAAAAAAGGGAATTCTGAAAATCATCACTAATCTTATAAACCTTTTTCCATTATCAATCAAAGAAGCAAAAAAACAAAACAAAAGAGCTTTCTGAGTATTTTTCTTTCTTCCGCATCTCCATATTCATGCATATATCCCTAAATTTATAGTTATCTAAATAGAAACAAATAGAAGAGAAAAAGAAAACTTTCTCAGTTCCCTGATTCAGCATCATTTTAAGGGAGGCCGATGATCGCTCCGGGGGGCCAAAGGCCAGTACCGAGACGAGGCCAAAATCCCTAACGATCGTGGACTTTAATTTTGTGGCGATTGATATCTGGTTTTAAAACCAAAATAGGGAATCTTTTGTCTTCTAGAAAGCTAAAAGGGGAACATTTCTTTGCTTTGTTTCTCTCAAAATATTTGAAATGGCAGGAGTTGATGTTTGGACTGATTCTCTTTTTTGGGGTTTATTATAGTTTTAGTCCATCATGGTTAAATCACATCCTTGCTTCTAATCGGTTTACAAATATTTTTAATCTCGTCCTAACAATTTCGAAGCAGTATTTTCATGTTTAATTTTACTTTCAATTTTCAGGGATCTTTTGGCATTTAGTTCAGGTTCACGGCAAACCAAAGAGAATCATGTTTTTGTTTTGTTTCTTGCATAAATTACCTTATTTATTTTAATTAGTTCTAGTAAAATGCTTCTCATTTTGTTTCTTATGAAAGTTAAACTTTCTCTCTTTACTATTTTTACCTTAATGTATATGTTTTCCTTTTTACATATAATCCATCTATATCTTATTTTATGTCAAATTATATTTTGTCTTTATCAACATTTATATGTTTTAATATATATATATATATATATATATATATATGAGCATACCCTTTTTTAAGTTTTTTCCTTTTTCTACGCAATATATATATATATATATATTGTATGGTTATATATATTATTTATATGTTAATTTTATTGTTGAGTCTTATGTACATAATGTGTTATTTATATTTCTCACATTGTTTGCATGTATATGTACATTTTAATGTTAATTTCCTTTAACCAATTTTTGTTATATATTGACGTATATATTTTGCTTTTTTAATATATATATTTTATATCTTTGTTCTAAGAATGCATAATGATTTTTTTAAATTAATTAAGGCGGACCCCTAAATTCGGTCGTAAGCGAGGCCAATACCAATATGGTGGTAGTGGTTCGGACGCTTACCTTCGGGTTTAGGTGCTTTAAGATAAATATGCACGTTTAATTAAAAATTAATTCGATCGTTAAATTAGCCTGGAAAGTTTAATATTATTAAAGCTATAATTATTAAAGTACCAATTTTGGACGGTGTGGGGGTGTTAATCCTTCCCCATCCGTAACCGACTCCCAAACCCAAATTTTTAAATCTCTGGTTTTATGGTGTCCGGTCTACCTAAACGGCCGGTGGCAACTCTAATTTTCCAAAAATGATTTTTAAAAAGAAAATCCCATGTGGAAGACACATAAAAAAATGATTCTTATTTTTCAGCGAAACTCGTTTTTTAGGATCGCTACAGATGGCGACTCCACTGGGGACAAAATTTTTGTTTTTTTATAAGCAAAAAGAAGTGAGTCGAGCTTTTAAAATGATTACCGCTTCATTAATATTAAAGGTTTCGGGCTAAAGTGACGATCAAATTAATGTTTAATTGAATTTGCGCTTTTATTTTTGCGCATTTAAAATTGACATCTAAACCCGTCATTTTAAGTGGGGGAAAAAGGCTAGCGCTTTCGTGGAGATATTGTTCTCCCGTGTTGGCCCTAGCCGAAGTACCTTCGGGGCTCCATTACCTTATGCTTTCGTAAGGATATCGTTCCTTCGTGTAGGCATAAGCGAACGGGTCCCCCTGAATTGAACTCGGTCAAAATGAGCCTATAATGGGTGATGATCGGGGGCCTTGCTACTCTTAGTAGAGGACAGCTCGGACAATTCGGGTCCTCTTTTAGCACCAACATTGCATGTAGAGAACCAGACTACCTTCCCATTAGAGCCATGTGGATACCCTAAGTGAACTAGACAAATTATCTAGGACTGTTTTTTCTGTCTCTTTTCTGTAATTTATTTTGTGCACTTATTATCTTTTTTCGTTACTAACTTTTTCTTTTCTCTTTTCTTTCATCTTTTTTTCTCTTTTTTGCATTGCATTAAAGGTGTTGGTTCGAGTGGTTCATTCAACACAGGACATTCTCACTATGGAAAAAGGGTATCTACAAAAAGAAAGTCTCAATTCCGCCGCTAGACACTGGTCTGAAGTCAATCAACGAACTCATGGTGATAGTTTGCTAAGTGGAGGAGTGGTCGCCGGATACACTTATGTAAGCTTGCAGCAAAATGACCTATGGGAACTTCAATAAATTTGGGAACAATGGACACTAGACTACGTAATTTGTTCGTTAGTCGGTATGAGGATATTGCTCAGCTCATCTATGTCATGATCAATCAACCTTTACTCAGGGCTATCTTTCGGTTTTAGAACCCGAATTTTTGTTGTTTCACCTTCAATGGACAAGATATGATGCCTACCGTAGAAGAATATACTGTTTTGCTTAACCATAAGACCGTCCGAAAAGATTGGATTTATTTTAAACCCCCCCAAAGATCGAACTACGAGTTGAGACTACAGAACTTTACTGGAATGAGTGATGATTGGGTGAATGGTTTGATACGGGTTAGAGGGGACAGTATGGCTTTTGCATGGGAAAGCATTCAAGATATTATTCCCGCACACCCAGATGAAGTGTTAAAAACGGATTTGTTTGCATTGACAATATATGGATTGATCATCTTTTCAAGAGTTCTCGGTAATATTGATATTGCTCTGTTAGACTTGTTTGACCGTTTGAAACAAGGATGTAATCCAGCATCGACAATCTTGGCAGAAACTTTTATATCCTTAAATACGAGTAGACGACACGAAGAGGGTCGCTTCCGAGGATGTGCTCAGTTATTACAAGTATGGATTCAAAGTCATTTTTGGAGGACAGAACAAGGAATCCTGCCAGGTTTCTCCTTCCAGCATTTCTCACCCTTACGGGAATACTTGGCTCAGAAATGGCGGGAAGATATAAGCAGAAAGAAGTGGGCTCATATCCTTCGAAATATTAGGGTTAAAGATATAGTTTGGAGGGTTCCTTGGATGGGAAGACCCAGTTATTTCTTATTCAGTTGTGGGAATTTTAATTGTTTGATGCTGCTAAGATTACATGGGGGGATCGGTTGTGCCCCACTCCTGGTTTCAAGGTAATTTGACTCGCGTCAGTTCATTCCCTTTACCACAGGTCTAAGCCAAACACAGTTTCTTTTCAAAGATGAATATCGAGCTAAGGTTCAAACCATCATGAAAGCATGGGATAACCGTTATCGAATCCGGACTGAGGGATCCTCTACATGCATGACCACTCCTGACTATGATTTTTGGGTACGTATAAGAATCAACAACGAACTACCTCATCCAGATGAAGGACCAGCCTTATCCTTGGAAGAACACATGAAGATAGTACCAACTGAAGCTGAGATTTTACGAAATGAGCTCGAGGAAGTCAAGTAGAAAATGGAAGTCTTAAACACCCAACATGCAGAAGAGCTTTTTAAGGTCAGTTTGGACGTTGATGAACGTGATGGAACAATCAAACACCTACAGAAAGTGAACAGCGAGGTGAGTGAGAAGAATGCTCTTTATCAACAAGATATGGTCAAGCTACAGAACAAGGTAAACAATGTAAGTCGGCATAAGTTTCTTGCCGTTCAAAAAGAAAAAATAAAATACGAACATATGTTAGAAGACAAAAAGAAAAACAACCAGCAAGCGCTTGAGCAAGAAAGGGAGAATTATCATCTCGTCTTGGAAGATGAGAGGCATACGTCTAGGGACACCCTTCGTCGCGAGAAAGAAAAAGTCAAGAATGAGATTGAAAAGGGTAAGCAAGTCGTTGCATATGAGCGAGAAAACACTGATGCATGGAAAAGGAGATCGATGGGGAATCGGAACCGACTCTTAGAAATGCAGAATCTCTACAATGATACTATTCAGAATCTAGATCAAAGTCAGGCATAAAATGCGAAATTAGGAGAGAAATTGATGGAATTAGAACAAGTGCTTCAGAGCTACCAACAGAGGAATGGTTTCGTTGAATTGCGGGAAAGAGAATTGGAGGAAATCGTATCTCGACCTTGGAAGCCACAATACAAGACTATCAAGAACGACTCTTGGTCTTCGAGGAATCTACTATCGCAGGAGATCGTTACTGGCAACTTCGACTCCAAAATGCCGCTCAAATGATTACCAGTCGAGATCTTCGCCACACAACATTGATGACTGAAGTCCAAAAGGTAGCTCAGAATGTGCTCGAGCTAAGCACCGAAGCTGAAGCACTACGTCAGTTTGTAGCTCCAGACATGCCAGAAGCTCCTCGATTCCATAAGTTGCTCAGGGCTATAGACAAGTTAGGAGCTAGGGCCAGCTTTTATGTCTAAGTTTAGTTTTTATGTATAGGGCTATTCCCTTTGAAATATCGTAATGGACCCTTTTTTTTTGTTTCCTGTGAAAAGCAATCTAGTTGGGTGATTACCAACAGGAATCAACGCCTTTATCTGCATTCATATCGCATCATTCTCATTCATATCATACATGCATTTAATTTTTCTCAAACATCATTTTGACAATATACGCATTATGATAGCAAATTCAAAATCGCCATCATATCGCATCCACACTTTATACGCTATCAGAAGAAGCAGATGGAGGAACGCATGGCCAATGTGGAACAAGGTCAAAAAGACTTAGAAAATCGATTGGAAGATATTGAACGAAGTATCAGCACCTAGATTGCTCAATCTCAAGCGTCAATCATATCTCAAATAACAACTTTGTTGGGAAAGAATCCGGAAAAGGAAAGGGTTGATAATGATAAAGCAACCGAGCCAAACAACACCCCATCCCAGTGCAGAGCACAGTCTGGTACCTTAGATGCTACAAGAAGGGTATACATTGACCCCACGGGGGCTTCAGCTAGTTTGTCTATCACAACACTAGAGAATCAACCGATCGATGTTGAACGTCTTTATGAGGAAGAGGTACCTGATCTGAACCTGGTGGAAAAAATTAGAAGCGAGGTGAAAAAGAAATGGGAAGAAAGATTTCGCATGTTGGAGGAAAAATTCAAATCCGCACATAATTTAGAAGAATCAGAAGACGCTAGTGATTTAATTCTAGTGTCTGATCTAGTGCTGCCCCCAAATTTTAAGACCCCAGACTTTGATAAATACGATGGAACATCTTGTCCGATCGCACACATCACAATGTACAGTCGTAAAATGGCAGCCTTTATTAAAGACGAAAAATTGTTAATTCACTATTTCCAAGATAGCTTGACCGGATCTGCCATCAGATGGTATACTCAGTTAAGCCGTGCAAATATTAAATCATGGAAAGATTTATCCAAAGCTTTTGTTTAGCAATATAGACATGTCACAGACATGGTACCAAGCCGCATTATGTTGGAAGGAATGTGGCAGAAATCAAATGAAAGTCTTCGCCAATATGCCCAAAGGTGGCGAGACGTGGCAGCCCAAATCCAGCCAGCTATCCCAGAGCACAAAATTACACCCATGTTCATCAACACTTTGAAGGGAGCCTTGTATGACCGACTAATCAATCATACTACTCAGAACTTTGCGGACCTCATCAGGACTGACGAGTCTTTGGAGATGGCAATTAAGAGTGGAAGAATTGATACTAGTGAGAACTCTCGAAAATTTAACAAAAAGAAGGAGAGTGAGGTGAATGCTGTCAGCACCTATAACACCCAAAAAAATTACACCATCTCCCAACCTCAGTCATCCACAGGAAAGGGACAAAATAATAATCAAAAAAATGAAAGAAACCCTAGAAGGGAGTAGGAGAAGCAAACATTCACCCCTTTACCTGTTTCATATGGGGAATTATATATGCAGTTATACAATGCTGATTTAGTACGCGCATATATTGTGGCCCCTTTTAAGCCCCTATTTCCGGCGTGGTATGATGCTAATGCCAACTGCGAATACCACGGTGGTGCTCCAAGACACTCCATTGAGAACTGTTTTTCATTCAAGAAATTGGTACAAAACATGATCAATACAGGAGTACTCAAGTTTGAAGAACCTAATGTAACTGCCAATCTGTTACCAAATCATGGCAATCGAGGCGTGAACGCAATTGAAGAAGAATCCACTAGGAAGCCAAAGAGAGTATATCGGAAGTCAAATCACCATTAAGGTAGGTCTTTCAGTAGTTGTGCATTGCCCGTATGATTGATAATGGAATGGTGATTGTAAGTAAGAGAGCAGGAAGATATTGTGAATTTCACCAAGATAACAACCATGATATTCAGAATTGTGTTCAGTTTCAACAGGTGGTTCAACATTTGATGGATCAGAAGCAGATTGAATTTTTTGAGGAAGGAGCCGAACAGGAAGTATACGCATCTGAAGATTCCAACACCAAGTATGGTGTAGGACGACCCCTCATAATCACACCCAAACCTCGAGAGGTTGGTACATCTCAATATGAGGTTTCAAAGGTAGCCCCCAAGATCATCATCAGCTCACCCAAACCATTTTCATTCAAGGACACCAAGCGAGTCCCTTGGAGTTATGCTGCAACTGTGACCCTTCCCGAAGGGCCCCCATTAGGCGAGGGAGAAAAACAAATTATCGCTGAGAAAGATGAGCAGGGAGAAACGTTGAAAGAAGGACATGTGGAAGAGAAAAAAGAGTTTGGAGATAAATAAGGTGATCCTGTGAATGAGGTAGGATACTTCACCAAGAGCGGTCGTTGTTATTCTACCATACCACCTAGAGTCTCAAAAGTTGAAACAAACAAAGAAGAAACTATACCAATCAATCCTATGAAAATATTCAATGATGAACCACCACCAAAAATCAATGAGCCAGTAACGGAGGAACAAGCCCAAGAGTTTTTGAGGTTCTTAAGACATAGTGAATATACCGTGGTGGAACAGCTACGAAAACAACCCGCCATTACAGTACTAGAGTTGCTACTAAGTTTAGAAAAACATCGGGAAGCGTTACTTAAGGTGTTGAATCAAACCTTTATACCTGGGGATATTTCTGTGTCCAAATTGGATCGAATTATGGGCCACATCACAGCTGATAATTATATCACGTTTAGCGATGATGAAATCCCCGAAGGAGGAATGAGATCTACAAAGGCTTTGAACATCATTGTCCAGTGTAAAGGGTATGTGTTACCAGGCGTACTCCTTGACAATGGATCGACGCTAAATGTTATGCCCATGGCGGTACTACAAAAGCTGCCCATTGATGACTTGCATCTCAAACTTTACCATGATTCAGTAAGGGCCTTCGATGGGACTCAGAGGGGAACACTCGGAAGGATTGAGATACCCCTAATTATCGGGCCAACGGAATATACTGTGGAGTTTGTCGTGATGGATATTAAGCCTTCTTATGGTTTTCTTCTAGGGAGACCCTGGATTCACTCTGTCGGGGCAGTACTATCATCATTATATCAGAAGTTGAAGTTCGTTATTGAAGGAAAGTTGGTCACGGTAGGGGCAGAACAAGAAGTTATTGCTTCGGTAACATCGGACGCTCCCTACGTCCAAAATGATGAAGACACTGTTGAATGTTCCTTTAGAGCACTTGAATTCGTGAATGCCACATTCGTAGCTGAAGGCAGTCGCATCCCTTGTCCCAAGCTATCCAATACCACCAAGATGTCTGTGCGCCAAACGCTGGGACGTGGTGCCAAAACGGTGAAAGGACTGGGGAAGAAATTACAAGGTAGTCTGCGACCTAAGAACGTCATCTTCAAGAAGGACCATTTTGGGATCGGATACAAGCCTAACATACACCAAAGAAGAGAAGAGTACAGAAGGAAGGCGGAACAAAGGAAAGCTAGATTAATAGGATATGACATCCCCTAGTCTTCCATGACGTTCCCAAATGTTAAGAATTTTTTCATCTCTAGAGGTTTTGAATGCCCAGGGAAAGGTATACAAGGAGCCATCGACACCAGCAACCAGATAAACCAAGATGAGGACTTTGCAGATTTGCTGGAGGGGATGTATATCAATATGATCGTTGAAGAATCTGTCGCCAGCCGTGTGTTGACTGGCATCCGTCCTTGTTCACCTGGAGAAACCCTTACAAACTGGGAACGTATGGATCTGCCTGTAATTTTCAGGTCCAGATCAGAGTAATGCTCTAGACATAATCTTTTGTCAAAGTGCCTATGAGCGAAGAAAACTTTTTGTATAAGGGGACATATTGCAGTCTTTCTTAAGCTTTAATGAAAATGTCTTCCATTCTCTCAAATGAAAAACTCTTATTTCTTTTCTTTTCTTGTTCATCTGACCATTCATATCATTCATTCAATCTTTCATCACTTACAACCTTTCACATAATTCATTCTATTCCCAATACTTTTATTCTTATCCTTCGTAGGTCTCCAACGGTTAACTATATGAATGATACTTCGTCCAATCCTGAAGTAAATTTTGAAAGTCTGGAAATCCTGGCGTATGTCGAAGAAGATGAAGAAGAAATAGAATGTGAAATACCAGAGGAGTTGTTAAGGATGATGGCCAGCGAAGAGAAACAAATTTTACCATATCAAAAGAAAACCGAAACTGTGAATTTAGGGACTGAAAAAGATAAAAAAGAAATGAGAATTGGGACTACTCTCTCATTAGAAGCCAGAAATCAACTGATAGCTTTTCTTCAGGAATTCAAGGATGTTTTCGCTTGGTCCTACCAGGATATGCCAAGACTAAGTGCCGATATCATAGTACACAAATTAACGACTAAATCTGAATATAAACCGATTCAGCAAAAACTCAGGAGAATGAGAACAAATATGTTGTTGACGATTCGGGAGGAGGTTAAAATACAGTTTGATGCGGGCTTCCTAGAAGTGTCTAAATACCCCGAATGGGTCGCCAACATTGTTCCAGTACCCAAGAAGAATGGAAAAGTTCGTATGTGTATGGATTATCGTGATCTAAATCGGGCGAGTCCCAAAGACAACTTCCCACTATCCCTCATTGACACTTTAGTCGATAACACTGCCGGTCATTCTTGGTTCCCTTTTATGGATGGCTTCTCGGGGTATAATAAAATAAAGATGGATCCAATATGGAGAAAACTACTTTTGTGACTCTTTGGGGAACTTTCTGTTATAAAGTGATGCCATTTGGACTCAAGAACGCCGGGGTAACTTACCAAAGAGCAATGGTAACCCTCTTCCACGATATGATGCACAAAGAAATAGAAGTATATGTGGACGACATGATTGCTAAATCCCGAACAGAAGAGGAGCACCTCCAAAATCTGAGGAAATTGTTCCAAAGGTTAAGAAAGTTCCAGTTGAAGCTCAATCCAGCCAAGTGCACCTTCGCAGTCACCTCCGAAAAGCTTCTAAGAATCGTGGTAAGTAGAAGGGGAATCGAAGTTGATCCAGACAAGGTGAAAGCTATTCAGGATCTTCCCCCGCCCCAAACACAGAAAAAAGTTCGAGGATTCTTAGGAAGGTTGAATTACATTGCACGGTTCATCGCCCAACTAACTGAAAAATGTGACCTTGTGTTCCGATTGTTAAGAAAGAATAATCCTGGTATCTGGGATGAAGAGTATCAAAAGGCCCTAGAAAAGATAAAGAAATACCTCACTAGACCCCCGATCTTGATAGCACCGGCACCTGATAGGCCTTTAATCCTATATTTAACGGTTCATGAGAACTCCATGGGTTGTGTATTGGGGCAACATGACTATTCAGGCAAAAAAAAAGGCCTATATATTATCTAAGTAAAAAATTCACTGATTGTGAGACGAGGTATCCGACGATCCAAAAATTGTGTTGCACCCTTGTCTGGACTACTAGAAGGCTAAGACAGTACATGCTCTACCATACCACCTGGTTAATATCTAAGCCGGATCCTTTAAAGTTCTTGATGGAAGCCCCTGCATTAACCAGAAGATTGGCTCGGTGGCAGATGTTATTATCAGAATTTGACATCTTATACGTGAATCAGAAGGCAAGAAAAGGAAGTGTCATAGCAGATTTTTTAGCTAGCCACGCTTCAAAGGAGTATGAATCCTTAAATTCTAATTTTCTAGATGAGGATCTCATGTGTATCATGGATGATAGAGACGTCCCTGAAGACACTTCGTGGAAGTTGTACTTTGATGGTGCCTCAAATTCTTTGGGACACGGGATAGGAGCAGTATTAATCTCCCTAGAAGAAGTATATTACCCTTTCACAAGTAGGCTGGAATTCTTCTGCACAAACAATATAACTGAGTATGAAGCATGCATCATGAGACTAAATGCCGCCATTGAAAAGAAGATTGGGGAACTACGGGTCTTTAGAGACTCATCTTTGGTAATCTATCAATTAAAAGGAGAATGGGAGGTTCGAGACTCAAAATTAATTCGGTACTACGAGTTGATTCAGGATTTGATCAAGGAGTTTGAGAAAATCAGCTTTACTTACCTTCCACAAGAAAATAATTAAATGGATGATGCTTTGGCAAATTTGGCTTCCATGTTTAAAGCAAATACTGGGGCAGAAATGAAGCTTATCGAGATGCAAACATTCGAGAAACTAGCCCATTGTTGTGCTGTAGAAGACGAGGCAGATGATAATCCCTGGTATTATGACATCCTTCAGTTTATTAAGTCCCAACAGTATCCAATAGGTGCTAATGAGAATGATAAAAAGACTATACGAAAAATGGAAACTGGATATATTCTCGATGGCGAGATCCTATATAAGAAGGGGTATGACCAGATCTTATTGAGATGTATAAACGCTAGAGAAGCTAATGAAATCTTAGCAGAGGTGCACGACGGGATATGTGGGACACATGCTAGTGGTCTATCAATTGCCCGAAAGATCATGAGATATGGTTACTTTTGGTCAACCATGGAAAGAGACTACATTGATTATGCCAAAAGGTTTCATAAATGCCAGATCTATGCCGATAAGATACACGCCCCTCCAACGTTATTGCATACCATGAACGCTCCTTGGCCGTTTGCAGCTTGGGGAATAGACGTCATTGGGCAGATATACCCAAGAGCTTCAAACGGGCATCGCTTTATCTTGGTAGCAATTGATTATTTCACAAACTGGGTGGAAGCAACTTCCTATTCTAGTATTACCAGATCCATTGTATGTAAATTCTTGAAGAAGGAGATCATTTGTCGATACGGGATGCCTGAAAGGATCATCACCGATAATGCTACCAATTTGAACAATAAACTGGTGACGGAAGTATACAATCAATTTAGCATATCGCATTACAACTCTACTGCGTATGGACCCAAGATGAATGGAGCAATAGAAGCGGCCAACAAAAATATAAAAAAGATCATTTCCAAGACAACTGACACGTACAAAGATTGGCATGAAAAATTGCCTTTTGCCTTGTTTGCTTACCGGACGTCCATCCGTACCTCGACAGGAGTAACACCCTACTCTCTAGTGTATGGGATGGAGGCGGTATTACCCATCAAAGTTAAGATCCCTTCTCTCCGAGTTCTTAATGAGGTTAAACTCGAGGAAGCAGAATGGATGCAATCCAGGTTAGATCAATTGAACCTTATTGAAGAAAAGAGGTTAAAGGCCATTTGTCACGGGCAGATGCACCAAAAAAGAATGATGCGGGCTCACGATAAGAGGGTACGCCCAAGGGAATTTCGAGAAGGCGATTTGGTAGTCAAGAAGATTTTGCCTGCACAACGAGATCTTCGGGGAAAATGGGCACCCAATTGGGAAGGACCTTTCATGGTGAAAAAGGTTTCTCTGGTAGGGCATTGATCTTGGCTGAAATAGACAGGGAAGAATTAAAAAATCCTATCAATTCGGATGCTGTCAAAAAATATTATGCTTAAAGTGAAAAGCAAAAAAAAAGGAAAAAAGAAAAAAAAGAAAAAAAAAGAAAAGAAAAAAAGAGGAGAGCTCTAAACGAAAACCCGAGAAGGCGCTTAGAAGCAAAGGAAAGAGTCTGAGTTGAAAATCCAAAAAGGACAACTCAAACGAAGCTAACCTGACGTTTCGGTATCTTTTTAGACAAAAAGGAATTCCAGACAAGGACTTCACCTCGGTCGACAGAACGATGAATCATTCATATAGTATACAGAAGGGACTCTTTTTCTTGTATTTTTTGCGTGTTTGTCATTCTCTCAAATTGCTCCATCATTAATATAAATTCCAATACTTTCCTCACATCCTCGTCTCTCTAGACGCCTCATGAAACGAAAATAACTAGATTATCTCAGAGCATTACTATGATCTAATCTTGAAAATACAGGTTATCAGGAATATTAACAGCACAGAAGAAAGATCTCATGTTGATCGAAAAGGCCAAGTTCGAAAAAAAAGGAAAATAGAAGGGGGTTCTCTAATAAGAAATTAAATATATGGATATTTCCTCTGATTCAAAAGAATTGTCGGCTTTTTTCAAGGTGAAAACCCGAAAGGGCGCCTAAAAAAAAAGGTCAGCGACCCCCCCAAAAAAGAAGAAAAAACTATGAGATTAAATTTGATGGTAGGACGGGATCGTCAGATGAGGAGTAAAGAGGAAGATGAATTCGATAAATCGCGAGGATCGAAACGTTGGCCAATCTAAGGGCTCGAGCGCTCATGCATCATACATAGTTAGGCATCCCTGGGGTTAAGATCACGTTAACTTGTTTCATCATATCACTATATCATGTTGTTAATAGGTATATGTTGATCAACCGAAGAATATTGGAGGCCATGAGGTAAGAATCTTGAAGAACGCGAAATCGAAATTACCAATAAAATTAGAGGTCTCAGCGTAAAAGAATTTACGACAATTCTATATGGAGAATTTGCACATGCCAAACACAGAAGCTCGTAGTTCTATACAAAAAAAGCTACGAATGGATAAGTTCATCCAGGATACGACGGTTTTGTATAGGAAAAACCAATAACATCGAATAGAAGGAGTTTTATATAGGAGGGACCCTATTTTAGTCTCTGAGATTGAAGCTTCATATATAGGAGGTGCTCAACTCGAGACTTCAGAGTGAAAGGTTTCATACAGGAGAAACCCTAACTCCGGATCCAAAAATAAGGGTTCTATATAGGAGAAACCTTATTCTGCAAGATCCTTCATGACACGAAAGGTTTTATATAGGAGAGACCGACAGCATGGAAGACTTGGAGTTTCATATAGGAGGAACCCCATCTTCGTCATAGTCTGAGTGAAAAGCTCTATACAAGAAGGAGCACATAAATCGAGACTTTAGGGTGAAGGTTTTATACAAGAGAAACCAGAACTCATGATCTAGAAATGAAAGTTCTATATAGGAAGTGCTTTTGTTTTACAAGATCTGTTCGAAAGGCGAATGATCATATATAGGAGGGACCTACAAACATCAGAAGGCGAACAAGTTCGATACAGAAGGGACTTACAAGCCTGAGGACTCGGTCAAGGAAGGTGGAGAGTTTCAGAAAAACATATTATTCCAAGACCACTGTCAAGGAAGTCGGTTAAAAATGAATGCTTATGGTCTTTGCCCTATCCTTGTTCCACAAGAACAGACAAAGAGGGGCAACTGTAATTACCCATTTTTAACAGTGTTTTAAATTCTCATTTAAATTTTTGAATAAGGGCCATATTATATGTATATTACTTATATATTATGTTTAATGTACATGTGTGATTGTATGCCTAATATATGTGTGTATGTGTGTTTTATATTATTATATTTTATATGTGATTCATGTCTGCATGTATTATATGAACATTTTATATACCATGGGTGTTACTTTTTTTCTCATCCGTGTGTTATTTTGTTGTCATGTTATATATCTTTGTGAATTAATTTTAGGCATATGTGTCACCTTTGGATGTGTTTGTGTTATCATTACGTGATATATGTATATTATTTTATGTATTATGCAATGTATATTGTGTCGTATGTACTATTATATTATTATATTATGTTAATGTTTCATTATTATTTTTAATGGCCCATATGAGATATCAATAAATAAAACCCGTGATAATTAAACCCATCAGTTCAAACATCTTTTACAAGACCCAAAGTTTAAATTAATGTTACCAAGACCAAATTCGGGCTAAACCCACATCAGAAACCTTAATATTAACCCTAACATTCTGGCTGTAGGTAGCAGACGTCACACATTTTGGACTGCCAGATCGAACCATCGATCAACGGCCAGGATCCTCGCCAGCTGTGAGCGTGACTGCCACGCGTTGGGTGTCTGGGTTCTCGTGACAACCACGCAGGCTGTTCTTTCCTACCAAGACTCTACACTGATCACAGCAGCACCATGCCCTGCAAACGCCCATATCCGCAAATCTGCAAGCAGAGAAGATAATCATCACATCCTTGAAATCAGGACAAGCAAAGGGATACATCAATAACAAAAGACAATGATTATCAAGTTGAATATGCATTTTAAATTCATTTTGTTAAGAGGGGCACCGAATATAAAGAAAAAGGGAACTCTGAAAAAAGGGAATTCTGAAAATCATCACTAATCTTATAAACCTTTTTCCATTATCAATCAAAGAAGCAAAAAAACAAAACAAAAGAGCTTTCTGAGTATTTTTCTTTCTTCCGCATCTCCATATTCATGCATATATCCCTAAATTTATAGTTATCTAAATAGAAACAAATAGAAGAGAAAAAGAAAACTTTCTCAGTTCCCTGATTCAGCATCATTTTAAGGGAGGCCGATGATCGCTCCGGGGGGCCAAAGGCCAGTACCGAGACGAGGCCAAAATCCCTAACGATCGTGGACTTTAATTTTGTGGCGATTGATATCTGGTTTTAAAACCAAAATAGGGAATCTTTTGTCTTCTAGAAAGCTAAAAGGGGAACATTTCTTTGCTTTGTTTCTCTCAAAATATTTGAAATGGCAGGAGTTGATGTTTGGACTGATTCTCTTTTTTGGGGTTTATTATAGTTTTAGTCCATCATGGTTAAATCACATCCTTGCTTCTAATCGGTTTACAAATATTTTTAATCTCGTCCTAACAATTTCGAAGCAGTATTTTCATGTTTAATTTTACTTTCAATTTTCAGGGATCTTTTGGCATTTAGTTCAGGTTCACGGCAAACCAAAGAGAATCATGTTTTTGTTTTGTTTCTTGCATAAATTACCTTATTTATTTTAATTAGTTCTAGTAAAATGCTTCTCATTTTGTTTCTTATGAAAGTTAAACTTTCTCTCTTTACTATTTTTACCTTAATGTATATGTTTTCCTTTTTACATATAATCCATCTATATCTTATTTTATGTCAAATTATATTTTGTCTTTATCAACATTTATATGTTTTAATATATATATATATATATATATATATATATATATATATATGAGCATACCCTTTTTTAAGTTTTTTCCTTTTTCTACGCAATATATATATATATATATTGTATGGTTATATATATTATTTATATGTTAATTTTATTGTTGAGTCTTATATACATAATGTGTTATTTATATTTCTCACATTGTTTGTATGTATCTATACATTTTAATGTTAATTTCCTTTAACCAATTTTTGTTATATATTGACGTATATATTTTGCTTTTTTAATATATATATTTTATATCTTTGTTCTAAGAATGCATAATGATTTTTTTTTAAATTAATTAAGGCGGGTCCCTAAATTCGGTCGTAAGCGAGGCCAGTACCAATATGGTGGTAGTGGTTCGGACGCTTACCTTCGAGTTTAGGTGCTTTAAGATAAATGTGCACGTTTAATTAAAAATTAATTCGATCGTTAAATTAGCCCGGAAAGTTTAATATTATTAAAGTGATAATTATTAAAGTACCAATTTTAGGCGGTGTGTGGGTGCTAATCCTTTCTCATCCATAACCGACTCCCGAACCCAAATTTTTAAATCTCTGGTTTTATGGTATCCAGTCTACCTAAACGGCCGATGGCGACTCTAATTTTCCAAAAATGATTTTTAAAAAGAAAATCCCATGTGGAAGACACATAAAAAATGATTCTTATTTTTCAGCGAAACTCGTTTTTTAGGATCGCTACAAGATGATCAATCGAATAATAATGATTAAGAGAGGAATGAATTGATAAATTAAAAATTTAAAGGGTGTTAAGAAAAATATGAAAATTGAAACAAGAAATTTTAGGATGGTTCAAGCTTCAAACAAGCTCTACGTCCATTATCTTAGTACATTACTAAGTATTTTAACCAATTTACTTACTCGAATTCGTCCCTTTTTCTCGAATTAGAAAAAAATCTTACAAACAATCGAACTTTCTATCCACAGCTTAACCAACACTCGTTATAAGAGAAAGATGATAAACTCAAGAATATCTCATAAAAATTAATAATGTTTACCAATTACAATAAAACCACCCCTAAATTTGAAATAAAAATTACAATACACACAAGTTGGGTATCAATATGGGTCCCTACATATCGGTACGTGAAACCTAATTCTTGACAAAACAATGCAGTAAACAATGAATAATAAAATCGGGAAGTCATCTAACTATATATTTTGAGACAGCGATTACATAATATGTAAAGTTTTTAAATATCTCGGACGATGATTCTCTTCCCTCTTAACTTATTGGACTTCATAATATGTGATTCCTAACCTATTGGACTTCATAATATGTGATTCCTAACCTTCGATATTTTGAACTATAACAAATGACATAGAAAAAGGATTTTAATAATAATACTAAATTTCATAGCAATTTTTAACTATAGAAACAATAAGAATAAGTTTGGAATCCATTGAAGTTATATAAGATTTCAATAGGTTTGGTGTATCGATTTCTCCATTTTCATGAAAAATAATATTGAATCAATAGACTTATCTTTCTCGATCTATATCAATTATCTAGGATCGATAAACCGAAAGAAGTCGAAGCTATAAAGGTGTTTCACGTAAATATATGAATTAATTTGAAGAAAGCCCAAAGGTGAACAAGGTTATTCTCCAAGTCTCACGTATAGGGTCTCTCAATATTTTATTCTTTAATTTTTGGTCTAATAATTTTAATTTTAATAATTTAGTGACTAAATTATGTTTTAATATTTCAATATGATACTTGATAATAACACTGTTAAATTAGGATCCGGTACTTGTACAATTGAGATCTTATTAAAAGTTAATATTATAATTTAATTTATCAATATAAGATTTTTTATCGTTAGAATTCAATTTTAAACTAGGTCTGCAAACTGTTTGCAGCGGACATTTCTAGCACGCGATCGAGTTACAACTGGATTCTTAAAGTTGCTTCTGATTTTCAACAGGTTTATATGCTCTGAAACAAGCTAACAAAGCTTCATACACTTCAAAAGATCCGGATTTTTGCATGGCGTATGTGTCGAGTGAAAATCATCTGCTCTTCTCTATGTCTTCATTTATGCCTCATTTTAAGTTAGAAGGTTTAGGATTTAGGGTTTAGGATTTTAGGTTAGGAATTTTGGTTAAGATTTAAAAAATTAGGGGTAGAGTGTATTTTTTAGGATGTAGGGTTTAAGATTTAGGATATAAAAAATAAGGATTTAGGGTTTAAAATTTATTTTTTTAAAAAAAAATCAAAGGGCATAAAAGGAAGCACAGAAAAGAGGTTGAGAATTTTTGTTCGTCTATGTCATGAGTCACAGGTCACCGAGTGTAGAATTTTAAATATTGGGTTGTGTGATGAAATTGTTGTTATTGGTTTTTCTTTCACAACTTAATACGATGAAAAATATAAAAAAATTACTCAATAATTTATTTTAAATCAGAATCAAATAAAAGAGGAAATTTTTTAATTTGGATACGAAAAAATTATTTTTAAATCGTTTAAAATTGGTCAAAAACGAAAAAGATGATACAATTTAAATTTGGATGGATTCTATCAAATTTAGAGAGGGATCAAATGAAGATTATTTTGAA
This sequence comes from Abelmoschus esculentus, assembly GCA_035048815.1. Taxonomy (NCBI): domain Eukaryota; kingdom Viridiplantae; phylum Streptophyta; class Magnoliopsida; order Malvales; family Malvaceae; genus Abelmoschus; species Abelmoschus esculentus. Next base: position 12,739,752 of record JAUCBN010000036.1, read on the forward strand.
GTGATTTTTTATCAGAAAATTAGTGATTTTGGATCGAATTTTTTCATGTATTTGTGGGTTCAAAACCACACTTAATCATATTTTAACATTATAGGTAAAATTTACTTGAACAATTCTTTAGGTTAATACTCACTAACTTACAATAAAAGCTTCAACACACTAATTATTTTCTTGCCTTTTTATTTAAAAGTGAAACTTAATTAATACGGTATCATACAAAAGGGAAATAACGAATTAGAGCTAGAAATGTTGGCAGTGATTGTTAAAATGGAATCAAACTCATAAATGACCATTAATTTAAATTTTATAAGTACTTGCAAATTCTAATATTAAAACATTTTTAATTGGTTAGGTATCATTTTTTTGGCGTTATAAAGTGTTAACCCTTACTCATGTATGGTTGATTTCCGAACTTGTTATTTGTTTTCGTAGACTAAAAATTATTGTTTTAATAAAATAAGATAATTTTATTTAAATGACCTATTTTTTAGATAATCTAATTACACTTTTAAAAAGATTGGTTGCGACATCGTTTTTTTTTTTTATTTTGAATCATTTGAAAAAGGTTGTGACATGAATATACAAGTTATGCGATCAGACAATAGAGTCAGTGATCTATGTTTTTCACGACTGCCTAGTAACAAATGAGGTACTTAAGATCAGTGGTCCCAGACAGTTTGCGACTTACGACTCAGCCAGGTTCCTAGTGCCAAGGAATCAATTTCTATGGCTGCGGCAGATTTAAGTGTTGAGAGTTTCACTGAATTGATTATTCTACTGTGGAATGTGTGGAACAGGAGGAAAGGAATTCCAAACTGTACGAGAATACCTTTAAGGACTGGCGTTTCGTGATGGATCAAAGCTTCTTTGCTGTAATCAGAGTGTTTCGTGGCTCATGCAAGGGAACCGAGTCCTCCCAATCTGCGACAGCTGCCATTGTGGAGGAGGTCAGCTGCTGGATTGGTGAAGATTAACATTGATGGTGCATTTTGTTCGACAACAAGGCATGCTGCGATCGGGGTTTTAGCTAGAGATCATGATGTTTCTTTCTTGCTAGATTGGCTCAGAAGCTCGATGACACACATAGACAGTGGGATTCTAAACAGACGTAATAAGAGTTATTACAAATGATTCTTAAAAAAAATTTAAAAGTTTTGATAAATCATATTTATTATATGATGTTAATCTCGAAATTTATTATAAAAATTTTAAAACTATTTAAGAAAGGTGAGTTATAATTGTTAAAACTTTATAATTGTTTTTTAAATATGATAATTAATTATAGAATTTTATTGATTATTACTATTATTATTGTTTCTGTAGAACTAATGAGATTCTGACAATAGAAATAAACCACACAGAAGTACATAACATAGACATTTGTTTTTAAGGGTAACATTTTTAAAACTAGTATGAATTATGAATAATTATTTTTAAAAATCACATTTTAAAAAATAATAAAAATTATTGATAATTACTTTTAATATCACATTTTAAAATTTTATATAATCCTAAAATTTTTAAACCGCTGCTACACGTACGATAGCAAAAGCTGAGGTCCTAACATTCCAGGAAGGTCTTCAACTTGCTATTGATCATCGCTTTAGTCGAAGGTGACGCCATCAGTGTTGTGCATCGTCAGGCCAATCCAGCTTTGGATATATCGAATTTAAGAGTTAGTTTACTTAGGACTAGAATGTTGTGGAGTCGATTTCCAAATTTTTCGAGTAGGGATAAACACTGAGTTGAGTTAAAAAATTTTAAGTTATTCGAGTTGAATTATCATATTTCATAATTTAAATTTTTTTAAAAAAATTTGGAATCGAATCGATTTTAGCGAGTTTGATTCGAGTTCGAGTCTATTCGTTTTCTGAGTTTATGTAAAAAAATTTAATTTTACTATTTATAAACTATAGTATAGTTTGATTGTAATTTAAACGGTTTTAACTTTATATCTACATACATATTTTTTATATTATTTTTTACATGTGTAAATAAGATTTTGAATTACTATTATTATAATTATTATTATCATAATCAAATAATTTATGTATTAATATGTCATTTCATTAAATTACATGTTTCTCTAAAGCCCTCCTTTCTATCCAATTAAGGCCAAAATAAAAAAATGATAAATTAAATATAATAAATTAAATTAAAAAATTTATAAATTAAATAGTATAAATTAAATAATATAATATAAAAAATATAAATAAAAACTGCATTAAATAATATAAAAAATAAATCTAGAAAGTGATCAGATTATTAAGAAAAGAAAATTAAAAGGTAAAAAAAAAAAGAAGGGATTGAAAATAAAATTATAATGGTTAAATATATAATTAGATCCTATAATTGTTAAAAATTTTGAGTTATTCAAGTTATTCGATTTTTATTTTACAACTTGATGTTTATTTAAAAATTTCGAGTCGAGTTGAGTTTATAAAATTTTAAGTCAAATAAAAAAAAGACAAAATTTTCACTTCAAATCGAGTTAAAAAATTTAATTTTTTAAATCGATTCAAATTTTATTAATTTTTTTTAGATATTTTATGTTAGCCGAGTGGTCAATAAAGTTGCTCATGAGTTAACCCAATGAGCGTTTGATCTCGTTATAGTGGTCTAGTTTAAAATGGGTCATCCAGTTTGTATTATTTTTTGTAATGTACGATGTTATTGAAGCTTAAGGTTATTTTTGTTGTTGTAGTAATCTTAATTTATCATTTTTATCCTTATAATATTTTCGCATTAATTTGAACCTTGAAATAATTGAATTGCATCATAATTTATTCCTTGATTAATGGCAGCCAACATGGACCATTCTTGCGTTGATGGCAATCAACGGTGCAGACATGGCGGTCAATGATTTTGATATGACAATCCACATAAGAAGGTGATGTAATAAAAAGGGTCTAATCAAGTTTCAGGATGAAATTGATTTTTATTGAGTACAAGGACAAAATTGATTCTTTGGCAAAACTGAAGATGTACGAAAACATTAAAATATAAAATGAAAACAACATAAACTATTAAATTATAAATTATTCAAAAATTAAACTTTAAAAACAAACTCTACACTCTGATCTTAATTTTTAAAACCTAATTAAAAGTTTTATCAATCTAAAGTGAATATGAAATATAAAAAGTATGTTTATATGTTGAGAATAAAATAACAAAAAACAATGAATAAGAGCAAGGAGTAAAGGAAAGAAAGATATTTGTATTATTCTTTGAATATAAACTTGTATCTATTGTCTTCATCAAATCATATATTTATAGCATAAGAAATATATAAAACATTAAACTCTAATTAAGGAAGAAATATTACTAAATATAAAGTAAATCAAATCTCTTAGTTAAAGTTATTATCATGATAGACATCCACATAGATAAATATTCATAACATTTTCCTTTTGATGTCTATAAAGATAATATATCTTATTAAAATCTAACTAAGAAAAAACCAGTTAAAAAAATAGTGAAGGAAAAAGAGTACACATCTTTGATATGCGTAATATGTTACCTCGTTAAAAATCTTATCAGGAAAAATCATTTGGATAAAACCTCGATTAAGGAAAAAAGAGTACAATACATATTTAACTCCCCCTCATAGATACATTAGATAATATCTCTAGTGATAAGTGGTCAAATTAGTTAATATTTTATCTTTAATTACTCCTTGATTCGATAATTTATGTTGTTGATCTAAGTGTTTTCTTATGTTTCTGTGTAGGACTGTGAATATAACCTGTAAAATTAACCTAATTGCTTAGATTAAAAGTTAAGGTTTACGTTACTAAAACTTCATACGCAAGTTAGGTTTTTATTAATTAAATAAAATATTCAGATAAATTATTAAATAATTAATAATTTAAAATACTGAAAACTTGTCAAACCATTAAATAAAGTTCAACCCAAAAGTTTATTAAACATTACAGTCCAGAAATTCCGAAATAAAATCCAAAATCCAAAGTTGACTACACAAAAATAAAATATCTGGAATACATAAGATTATTCTGAAAAAATGTAAAACATACATAATAGTCTAAAATCAGTAATCTCCAAGTACTGTAGTCTAGAGAAGAGTTTCTGAAACAGAAAACTGTGGGGATGTAAGCTTGGGAGCATAGTGTGTTTCTAGAGTGCAGATAAACGTAACATCAGTACAGTAAAGCATTTCACAGAACAAAATAACATAAATTCAGTGGATAATATCATAATACAAGACAGAATAAAACATGCGATGTAATGTATGTATGATATGAAATGCACTCAAACTCCGAACACCATCAGAAGAGAAGGTTCCCCTGAACCACTATAACTTCATCCGCCAACAGAAGTGAAGCTCGACCCAAAGGAGGAGTCATTGAACAAAAGTGGATACTCGACCCGTAGGTGGAGCCACTGAACTTCCCTGTACACATATTCTATCGATGTCATGACATGAACAGATGATCAAGTATGAATAGATATTAGAATCGGAATACATGCCTAAGAGAGTAACAGGAGGCATGCATAACAGTTCATAATCAACTATACAATTAATATTTTAGAGCATAATAATTATTCAATTAATTTCAGAAAATAACAGAAGTGATGCAATCAACATGTTACATAAAATTAACAAATTCACAGAAAGTTGCACACAAAAATAAATAGGGAATTGTCGGGAAGACACACCTGTAACAAAAGACTTAACGCCAATAATAACATCTACTAGGCTCAATACTAAAATTAGGTCTAGCAGGTGTAAAACGAGCATGTCCCAAAGACTGATGAACAGGAGGTCGTCCAGGAGAAGAAGGAGGTAAATACTCGGGGTCGAAATTCATGTAACCTGAACCAAACAAAAACTATTTCAGAAACCACTAAAGATAACTTCTAGGTAAGCACTCAAACTTAAAAGCCCTAAAAACAACACTTCGGGTTCGAATTTTAAAAAACGGACCACACTATTGAACGCAAGACATCAAAAAACATAAAGTGGGACCAGGTCAAAAAAGTCAATGCTGACGTCAATAGGGTCAACACTGACGTCAGCAAATGAAGTCAACGGGTCACGGGTCAGGTCAGTCGGGTCGAGTTTTAGATCGGGTTTGGTTTTGGGTCGGTCGGGTTTCTAAATTCCCTAAGATCTTTTTGGGAAAATCTGGAATTCCCAGATAACCCAGAAAATCCAACCTTTGTTTGATTCGATTTCTCCCCCTTACACCCAGATTCAAATCAAACACGATTTAGATACTTCTAAACATCATTTTTGAATTAAAAACAACACTAAAACTCCTTTTAACCGATTAACATAGAGCAAAACACCCATTCAACACTTCAAAACAATTACCTAATCCAGAATTGAATCAAACAACCACAAACTCGCAAGAACTCTATTAATCCTTCAAAACAAATTCAGATAACAGAACTACACTCCCATCCCATTCTCTCTAAACCAGAAATATTAAACTTCCTTGCAACACAACACCATGAATGAAACCAAAGAGGAAGAAGGCTTACCAGAACTTCAACAGGATCGAAAGCAACAGAGAAAGCAAAGATGATTGGTTCCCGGTTTAGGTAAAGAAAAAGAAATAATCAAATTAAAAAGGAATTAATGGAGAATTTAATTCTCCCGAAAATAAATCTGAAACGGAAGGAGGAAGATAGATTCCAAAAAGAAAATGGTGAAAATACCCATGAAGGTTTTGGACCTTCCAGAATTCAAACATGAATCCACATACTTTCAGAAATTAAAAATTGGTCCCAAAATCAGATTTAGAAATTCCCAATTACTAGGATCTTTAAATTAGGAAAGATTTTTGGGGTGTTACAGTGAATGCTGAAAATTGCACTTAAATGGTTGAGTTTTGAATTTTTTTATTTTCTGGGATCGAGATTGGATTAATGGACATGAATTTGGACATGAGGGCTGACGTGACGTTCATACAATAGCTTCTAGAAGATGATGTCAACAACGCTTGATACCTTATTTGTGTTTCAGATAACTTATCAGACGAGATTTAGATTTCAAATTTGGGAATTATGATTTTTATTTGAATTTAAATATTTTTAGATTTATTTTATCAATTAGGATTTATCTCTTGTTATTTTTAGGTTTTTAAGAGGCTATAAATACCAAATTTGGGTAAGCTTAGAACTCATCTCTCATCTCCTATTCTAAATTTGTTCTAGCTTTTCAAAGTTCTATAAAGTCTCTTTCTTTACTTTCTTGTTAGGGGTGAGTATTCGATCGAGTCGAGTCAAAAAATTTCGAGTTATTCGAGTTAACGAGTCATATTTTACAACTCAAACTTTATTTAAATTTTTTCATTTCGAGTCGAGTTTAAGAAATTCGAGTCGAGTCGAATCATGTCAAGTTTTCGAGTTCCTATAAATATTTAATTGTAATTATTTACCATGTTATAGTATGATTTAATTCTAATTTAAACGATTTTCTCTAATAATGTATAGCAATATTTTTTATATTTTTATATATATTTTTCATGTATAGCAATATTTCTTTATATTTTTATATATCAATGTATATATCATAAAAATTGATAGACTCGTCTCAAACTTAAAAATTAATCATTTAATTACTAAAAATTTCGAGTTATTCGAATTTTCATTTTACAATCCAAACTTTATTTGAAATTTTTTCGAGTCGAGTCTATAAAATTTTGAGTTGAGTCAAAACGAGTTGAATATTTTCGCCTTGAGTCGAGTTGAGTTATTCGTTTTTTTCGAGTCGAATCAAGTTTTGCTCAGCCCTATTTCTTGTTCTTATTTTTTTTACTTTACTTTATTTTTAATATGTCTAGCATGATTCTTCCCATAATCATGTTTGGCTAAGTTTTCTATAGCCAAGGGCTTAATCAATGATCGATCCAACCGTGAGGATTGAAAAATGCTTCATCAACTTCGACTTTATTTCTTATAATTTTCTAAACTTCATTTTTTCAAGAGAATTTCAAAAACCAAAGATTGACCTTGCTCAGGATATTGTTTTGATTATTTGTGTGGGAGGAAGGATCGACTATTGAAGCGAATTCAACTTTCTAAGAACACGGATAGCAAATTGTTTGCTAAGAGAAAATTGAGAACGGATCAATTATTATTTCAACAACATAATTCGAGTTGGTCTTAACAATCTTAAATGTTTTATCTGCTAACATTATGTTGGTGAATCAATCTATGAAACCAATATCAAAGATAACACTTGGGTATTCGGTTTATAAGTTTTGCTACAAGGGTTAAACCTTAAAGACCAGTATCGACATAAAGTCTTGAAGTAAAAAATCCTTTTTTCCGATGGTCTAGGAATATTGAATCAAAGCAAAGCCTAAGGCTAGTTTTCATCACATTTAATCACACTCTTTACTTTCTATGGTTAATTAGTTTTATTCGACAAACCCCCACTTTATTTAAACACCATTCAACTTTCTTCTTGGATCACCAATCGAACGAGAAAACTCAGGAATTTTCTTAAACCCTAGAGGATTGACCCTTACTTATCCTATACTACATTTAATTTTCTTTATTATTTGAAAATAAGACATTTTATTTTGACATTATACGATACGTGTCAAATTGGTGTTGCTTCCGGGAACTAAGGTAAAACTACTGAATTATTTTTGTTTGATTTATGAACAAGAAGAACCCAAGAGAACAAGAAGACTATATCTCAAAAATTGAAGCATACTCCCGAAGATTGCACGCCCAAACACTTCGGGAAAAGAAACGAATATTACGACAACAACAGTTAGAACGTGATTTATAATTAGCATCTAAAGCAGAATCACATTTTGATCACATAACTGAAGTGTCAATTCTGATGGGAGACAACGATCAAACTATTAGACAACTTACTACGACTCCTAATGATAATCAGTCGATGTTCATAACATTTCTGATTGGAGAGACGTCACTCGCTCTCAAGACAAGCTTGATACACATACTACCAATCTATCATGGTTTGTCGAGCGAAAATCCACGTAAACATCTTAAGGAATTTTATATGGTCTATTTGAGTAAAAAACCTCAGAGAGTTTCTGAAGACTAAATAAAACTTCTGGTCTTTCCTTTTTCTCTAGCTAATATAGCAAAAGACTGATTATATAATTTATCTTCCAATTCTATTACAACTTGGACTGATATGGCTCACCTCTTTCTTGATAAGTTTTTTTCCAGCAACAAAGGCAAGTGAACTGAGGCGAAATATTTGTATCCAAGAAAATGATATCGAAACTTTATATGATTACTGGTAACGTTTTAAAAAGCTATGTGCAAACTATACGTAACATGGTTTAACTAAACAAACGCTCCTCCAATATTTTTATGAAGGGTTAACGGCTATGGATATAATGGTAATCGATGCAGAAAGTGGAAGAACAATTGTCAACAAGATTTCAATCGCGACTAGAACATTAATATCTACCATGACTACCAACTCGGAATAATTTTACTCTAAAAATGAACTATCTCGATGGGTTCACGTGATAAGCATAGTTTCATTGGAAAAATAAATTGATAAATTAATTGATATAGTTCAATCTCTTGTTATAGATAAAAAGAGCTCAACTAAACTTTACGGGATATGTACAAGTCCAGAGCATCCAACAGACTATTGTCCAATTATACAAGAAGAGGACAATACCCACGTAAATGCCATAGAGAATTTTCTTGGACCTCACCAAAGACCTTACAACCCTAACGCTAATACATATAATCTAATGTGAAGGGACCATCCAAACTTAAACTATGGATCAAACTATATACAGAATCAACCATATCAACAAAGATAACAAAATTAAAAACAAAAGTCACCATTGGATTCTATTGTTGAGTGACTAGCAATTTTCCAAGAGAAATTTCAAAATCGCACTGAGACCCATCTACAGGAATTAGAAAAATAAATATACCAGTTAGCTAAAACCATAGAAAGACTTGAATCGCAAGGAAAACTTTCCTCTTAAATAGAGCTAAACCCAAGAGAAAATGTTAGTGTTATCACCTTCCGAAGTGGAATATTTCTTAATCATGAAGTTTTAAAAGAGACTAATGAAAAGCCAAAGAAGGAGAAAAAAGCGTTAACTTCCGAATTCTCAAGGTATATCTCCTTCGTCACCACCTCCTCCTTCTATTCCTCAAGAGATAGCACCATCTTTTTCATCAAGACTAACAAAGAGTGATAAAAGAGATGAAAAAAAGGAAATAATAGAGGTGTTTCAAAAATTGCAAGTCAACATACCTCTCTTGTAAGTAATTCGACAAGTTGTTGAGGTATGCCATAATTTTAAAGGAGTTGTACATCACAAAGAGGAAACTAACTGGTCACGAGAAAGTGACTTTAGGAGAAAATGTGTCTGTAGTATTTCAGCAAAAACTTTCACCAAAATTGAAGGATCAAGGTAAGTTCCCTATACCTTATAAAATAGGGGATGATTTAATTAAACATGTAATGTATAATTTAGGAGCTTTAATAAATATAATCTCACTCTCCGTTTATAAAATGATTACTGATGAGTTTTTGAAGGAAACAAGAGTGATTATCCAATCGGCGAATCGTTCTATCATTTATCCAGAGGGAGTGCTAGAAAATGTTTTGGTAAAGGTCTATGTTCTTATTTTTCTCGTTGATTTCTATGTCATCGACATGGAAAACGATAGAACGAACACTTGTTCTGAGATTTCTTTCAAGCTGACCCTTCCTAAGTACCGCACATACAAAGATTGATCCAAGAAACGATATTTTAACAATAGAATTTGATGGTGAGGTTTTAGAATTTGACATTTACAAAAAAATAAAATATGTAGATAAAGTTGAAAGAATAAATTCCTTTTTGAGGAATCTTATCTTGAAAATCTACTAGTGTATCACTGCTTCAAACGTACGCTAGACTCATTAGCAATTAGAGTTTTTCATTCTCGGACTCTAATTTTAATCAAAGCATTCAGACACGGTATATGTGACTTAGTCACTTTTTTAGAGACAACCAAAGCATCTAATAATTGATTTGTTAAGTTTTGTAAATACATTATTCTTTAAACTTATAGTTCACATTGTTTATTAAGTGGATTAAAATGAGATATGATAATTTATTCTAACTTATTCTTTTTTATAGCTATTTATTTTCTCTCCTAATGTTGGGAAAACTGATTTATTAAAATGACAATCGACAAATAGAGCTATAAATAATTTTTTTGTCAAAGGATAAGGTATTTAATTATCGAGGAGGATTCAAATATGACATAAATTCTTAATCTCCTTTGAGGATACATCTTTGTGCGTTGTGGTGGAACAATCGAAAAATAAAACCTCGTATCCAAAAATTTTAGATGGGAAATATTTTGTTTCTGACCAAAGGTCATTAGTAATGGAGAGAGATTATGATAACTTACTGGTCTGATACAAAGAAGTGATGATGCATATAAAATGGTATGTTCCCAAGAAAAAATTAGTGCTTTTGATTTTATCAGTAACGGTCTTACAATTAATTGAAGTCGTATGATAAATGACTTTGTGAGACCATTTTATGTATGGACATGAGCTATAGAATGTTCAACACTTATTTCAAGCAACATGCAAAATCATCAAAAGTTTGAGAAATAAATGCACCAGTATTATCGAGATGAATTATCGTTATGGAAGAATCTAGAAAATGTGATCATAATTTTATCAACAGAGTAAATAACCTTGTAAATACCAAGTTGCAGCTTGATAACAATAATATATGTGATCATCTAATTGATGCATCGATTAAAACTATAAAATATCTAAATGATCCATAAGAAAGGTCTATAGGCCCACATATATCACCTTGTATTCGTTCCAAAAAATTTATAGATTCATAATTTATCTTAGCTGATGATAATCGAATAATTAGTTTACGTTGAGAGAAAGCATTAAAATTTATAGATTAATAATTTATCCTAGCTGATGATAATCGAATAATTAGTTTACGTTGAAAGGAAGCATTACATGAAAAGGAATTACTCTAAAGAATCTTTTTGTTCTTTAATGAGTAATCACATAAATTCTGAATAATTTTTTTTATCATAATTGAAATGAGATGGCCTAACCGATCATGCCAAATAATAAAGTCATAAGTAAACTTATAATTTATAATAGCTTGAGCTTCAATTGTATTAATTATTGTTTAGTACAATTCGAATGATACTGCAAGTAATTTTTATAAAATTTTCTTATTGTCTTGAAGTATACTCGTAATATAAAGATATCAAGTATCTCTTTGACTAATACTCTCAATATGATATTTTTTTTTGAATATTTTTAAAACTCAATAAGTTTTCTTGTGACTTTGGAGAGTATAGCGTATTATGAATATGAAATGGAATTCTATTTGACAATAACATATGTACTCTTTCGAAGCCCTCTATAATATTAACACTTTCAGATATTGTACTCACATTATTCTCTTGTTTTGTTAAAGGATAATTTTTTTCTTATGCTTAAGTATAGTATAAGTACTTGTATTGTCCGCTAAGCATAAGTTATCATCGTTATTTATAGATTGTATTTGTGACATAATCATATTCTTTAAAAAATATTACAATAATATTCAGAAGTAAATTAAATACATCATTGATATTAATAAAGTAAATATAACATTTATTCTTTTAAAAAATCATGATAAAATAATCATATCTTCCTTAATATATATGTATATATAAACCAAAAAAATTTAATCTCATACGCAATATTGTTAAACCAATTCACAAGGTCCTTTAAGAACCTTCTTTCAAATTAGTAGCCTCGCGGAACGGGATACTCAACCAATATCTCAAATTAATTGATATAATTATTAACCTTCGATGACGTAAATAAATACAATAACTATAATGATTTTATACTATTTAATGTATAAACAACTCCTTCCTTCAATGTTTAACCAATGTTTTAATAATAATAATAATAATAGTTCCTTATTATTAATGAGAGAAATTAAATCGTAACGAATAAAATTAAGGTTTAATGATATTATAATGTATTAACCTTAATATTAGAATAATTAATCAATCGCTATATTCAAATATATGTTAGATGTAATCATGAATATTTAATTAAAATTCTTTTGGAGGATCATGAATATATGATAGAATAATTTTTGTATGTATTCTTATCATGTGATAATAACAATAACTGATATTTAAAGAATCATTTTATAATATTAATTAAATATAAATCAAACATTATCGAATCATCTATATCAAGTCGTATTTTGATTTGTGAGAGTCAAAACTCATCTCTGTCCAAAGCTCAAAATTCAAATACAATCAAATTTTGTTTTCATATCTTTCACAAATTAAAAACTAAGTTAAAATATAAATAGAAAGACAATCAATAAATAAAAATAAAGAGGGAAACATATCTTTGGTTCATCCTATAATCAAATTCTTTCCGGTAACTTCATTTGAATTTGAATGATGAAGACTTTAATTGAAAAGAGTCTCATGTTGATAACATATTATGAATAAAACTACAAATAACAACTCGTGTTAATAACGTATTGTGAATAAAATATCGAAAAACAATGAATAAAAATAAGGAGTAAAGAGAAAGAATGAAATTTGTATTATTCTTGAATATAGACTTGTATCTAATGTCTTCACCAAGTCATCTATTTATATGCATAAGAAGTACATAATATATTAAACTCTAACTAAAGAAGATAACATTACTAATAGTATAGTAAATCAAATCTCCTAACTAAAGATTTTATCATAATAAATATGCACACAGATAAATATTTATAATAATTTATCAATCGAAAGATTTGTTTTTTATAGTTTAGGGTTTAAGATTTATAGGTCAAAGTTAGAGTATAAAGTTATTTTTTTTAGAGGCATAGATAGGACACCAAAAAGATAAAGGGTTTTTGTTCGGTTAAAATATAACATTAATCATATTTTAGGATTCTTTCTTGCATTATTTTAAGGGGAACAGAAAATCAAAATCGTCCAAACTTTTTTACGAAGATTTTCATAATTTTTAATATATTATAAATATTTTAAATTTTAATTATTGAATAATTTATAATTTATAAGTTAAAGATATTTTAGTTTATATTTTTTTACTTATTTTTAGATGCTTTAAATAATTTTATTTATTTATAGTCATATATTAATAAATATTTCAAAAAAATCATTAATTTTAATGTTATTTTAATATTTTTAATATTTTATTACTCATATTTTTTTTCTAAAAATTAATTTTGCCCTCATGTTCACTCGGAAAAATAATAATTTCGTGGTTGTATCACGTCATCTTCATACACGGCTTATTACATTAATATCGTAAGTTCGTAACAATTAATATTGACTTCTATCAATTGAAAATAAAATAATAATGTAATACAACTAATTTAAAATTAAATTAATACAAATATATCATAAGAATAAAATTGATAAATCATGACTACCGCAAAAGTAAAACAAACCCTTAAGCCTTAATATAATAGTAGATGGAAATAAACAACCGCAAATCTTTTAAACAGATATCCCATGGAATCTTGTACGGTATCAGGCTTTTGGATGGTCAGGAATAGGTAAAATTCCATTTGATATAAAAATATTAAATTATTTGATTAGATTTGATTTAAAAAATTAATGTTTTTTATTCGAATCGAAAAAATTCAAATAAAATTTAAATTTTAAAATGAAAATTCAAATAGCTTAAAACTTTCAGTAATTAGTGGATCAATTTTGAAGTTCGAGTTGAGCCTCTTAGTTCTACTTGACATATATAAAAATTATGAAAAATATATATGTATTATACAAGGTTATAGAAAATCGTTTAAACTAGAATTAATTAATATCATAATATTATAAATGTATGGAATTAATTTGGAGAAAAACTCAAATTTTATTCGAGTAAAAAAAAATTAAAATAAAATTTTAATGAAAAAACATAACTCTACAACTCGAATAATTTAGAATATTTTAACTTGATTCGATCGAATATTTACATCCCTTCGTTGTGCGCCTCCAAAACAAGTTTAAAACGACAAATGGAATCCCCCCACTCCTCGGGGCATGGGCTGTCAAGTTCAGACCACTTTAACCAAAAGCCTTTCCATGTGCGACCCTTTTAGCCATTTGTAGGCAGCACTACTCTTTCACTGCTTTGGTGGGTTGTCGTTCGAGGAATCCCCCCACTCCTCGGGGCATGGCCTGGAAAAGAATCTAGCTCCTAAGTCCTACCTGCTATATATTGCTCCAAGTACATGCTTCTGTCTTAAAATTACAGCAACTTGTTGGGACAAAAAATGTATGAACTACTTGTTATCACGTGCTTCTGTGATTTTACTATTACCAACTTGATCATTTTTTATTTCTCCTTCCGTTACCCTACACTTTTTCTGCTCTATAAATAGCATAATCACATAAACATTGCAATCAAGTCATAGCTTCTTTCCTACAGCATTGTAGCCTAGTTCATAAGATCACGCTTAGAACTTAGGAGCCCTAGCTATGGCCAATCTCAGATGTAAGTGTTTGCTTTTTCTACTTATTCTACTTATTTTCTCACACGAAACACTTCTCTTTTCCGAGGGAAGAAGCTTGAAACTGAAGAATCAACTAGAAAAAGTCGATTTATTATTGAGTCCCGATGGAAAGACCGTTCATGCAAGACCAACTAAGAAGAATGTCGGCAATATCGCATATCCCTTCCACCATGTTTTCAGGTCCTTGGAACAATATGTAGACGCATTTCGACCCACGACCCCCGGACATAGTCCGGGCGTCGGCCACTCCATCCAGCACTAAGATATTCGTAATTGTTTGTAGTTGTACCTTAACAAAAATCTTAATAAAAAGATTGCTGCCAATTTAGGCCTCTCTGCGTTGCTTTTTCTTAACCATAATCACCAAGTGTCCTATTTTAAAAGTTCAATTAATAAATGTAGCTTATAGATAACTTATAATTGGTAATATTATTGTAAAAAGTAGATAAAGGTAATAAATTTCTTTGTTAAATTAATTTCTAAAAGAGGAAGTTGGTTAATAACGTATACTGTATTTAAGGGTGAAAATTGTTTTTTTTTTCATCCTTTGTTGTTATCACTTTAAATTAGTGGGTTTAGAATTTAAGGTTTAAGGTTAGGGTTGTAATTAGGGTTTAAAGAATTAGAGATTAGTGTATATTAAGGTATAAGATTTAGGGTTTAGGTTATAAAAATTAGAGATAAGATTTAAAATTTAGTTCTAAAAGATTTTTTAAGGTGAGACAGGAAAGGAAACATGATTGAAAAGAAAAGAATTTTACATTATTTAGGGTTCTAGAAGAAACATCGAAGTGAAATAATGTAAATCATTGTTATTTTCTCTCAAAATGTGGGAGTGAACCATCTGCATGGCCCATGCAACTTCCTTATATAATTCTCGTTGGATATTTTTTTTTTGTTGATGTATTGTTTAGTTTGTAGATAGGTGTGTAACGAATAAAATTTCTGTCTTTTTGGTTGTTTTTATATATCCCAACACTAAAATTTATGTTTAAGGTTTATGGTTAAAATTCATGAGTTAGGGTCTAAGGTTTAGAGTTTAGAATATAATGTTTAGTTTTAAGGTTTAGGATTTAGAATTAAAGTGTAAAGTTTAAATTTTTAGTGATATGTAGAGACTCTAAAAAAGACAACATTTTTTATCGTGTAGAACTAGCTACGTCAGTGTTGGTTTTAATTTCTCGTGTTTCGGTGTGATAGTGGAACAAAAATCGTTTATCCTTTTTTATCTATCTATGTATTTTCCGATACTAAAATCGAAACTATATCGTTAATTTTAAATTCTAAATTATTCAACTTACATCCTAAATTCAATTTTTAATAATGAAACATATATAAATATATAAAAGTTGGACAAATAATTTATATTCGTGAAAGGTGTAGTGTTGGATACTTTGTTTTTGAACAAATAGTGTAGGATACTTAGTTCCCAAGTCGGTAGAATCAATTATATTTGTATTAATAAATTAATACATGGTTACCGACTGAATATTATCTTAATTAATGAGCAGAAATCATTCGTCCCTTGTTTCATTTTATGTTTCTTGTTAAAAAAAATAAAATAAAATTCTAAATTTTAATCTTAATTTTTATATTTTAAATTTTAAACTTTAAAAAATATATTTTATCTATAATTCTTTAAACTTTAACTATAACCTCCTTACCTTAAAACTTAAACCTTAAACCTTTCTTTCAAAAAAAAATAAACCTTAAACCTTAAAATAATGGGAATACTAATAAAAATACAATAAAGAATCAGGCCATTTATACTTCTAGTTAATATCATTATTGTTATAATATATACGAACATATGAGTTAAATATGTTTAAGGAAATAATCCGACAATTTACTCGTTCCAAGTCATCATTCAATTTTTTTTATATATTTCAAACCATATTTATATATGCATTAAAACCCCATAGATTCGTTCTGTTTTTAAAATTGTCCAAAAGAAAGTACTCACTCTTTTCTTTTTAAAAAAAAATTAATCAGAAAAAATAATAAATTAAAGTGACCCTTGAACTCGTTCAATAGCTGAGGAGGGGAAATTTGGTGATGAACTGATAATGCATGAGCCATGCACGATTTGTTCTCCCAGCTGACAGCTTTTGTCTTTGCAAGCTAGCTGTGAAAGTCTTCACATTGTCAGGTTTTTAATATTAGAATTACTTTGTTGATCACAGTTCACATGTACCTTAAATTTCTAATCGAATCTTCCTTGATTTTGGGGGATTCCACAGTACACTTTGAATGTTTAAGCAGCCTCTCCCTCACATGGCTGTTAACCTATAGTATAGTATAGTATAGTATAGTATAGTATAGTATAGTATAGTATAGTATATAATTTTATTTTTCATCTCTCGGAGAACAGCATTCTAAAATTTATTCATCAGTTCAATATATAATAACAAGAAATCAAACGTGAAGAAACAATTGCATTGCATTCTAATTTTTCTAATAAATCAAGATTAATATGTATCATATATCTGATTTTAGTGCGTAAGTCTCCTAACATAATTTTTTTATATATACAAAACTTCGAACTCTAAACTTACTTAAATGATATCAAGTTACTTACCGTTTAAACTTACCCATCAGTTAATACAGTACTCTTATTAATATATCACATGTAAGTCTGGTTTGGTACGCTGGATATAAAAGAGGTGTGTTATATTAAGTAAAAGTTGTATATTAAAAGGATGGGTAAAAGTAGTTTTAATACGTTAAGGTTTTTAGTTTTGAAATTTGTGATATAGTTAAAAGAAAAATGTTATTTATGGATGTACCTTTTCACCCTTAAATTATAGCTTCATATTTTTTTTGATATTGATTATTATTTATTTGTATAGTTTAGGATTTATAATTTATTGTTTAAGGTATAGGATTTGAAGTTCATAGTGTAAGGTTTAGATGTTTGAGTTTATGGTTTATAATTTATTGTTCGGAGTTTATGGTTTAGGGATAAAGGTTTAGGGTTTAAGATTAAGATTTATTATTTTGTGTTTAGAGTTTTGTGCTTCGATGCTTAGGAATTGGACTTTAGGAGACATTTAATGTTTAGGGTTTGGAGATCATGTTTTAAGGTTGGTGTATTATTTAGGGTATAGAGTTTGTAGTTTGAGATTTAATGTTTAGGGTTTGGAGTTCATGGTTTGCAGCTTAATATTTAAGGTTTATGGGTTGAATTTTATTATTTAGCGTTTGAATTCTTATGGTTCAATGTTTGTGGTTTAAGATTTGTGATTCATGATTTAGGATTTAAAACTCAAAGTTGATGATGTAAATACGTTAAAAATAGTACGATGGTATAATTGATAAAATTAGAGCGTTAAATAAACACTAACTCCACCGCTATGATAAATATCATCCAACTTACATATAAAATAATACACCGTTTTAAATTTCGCAACTACCAAACACATATAAAATTAAATTTTGTAATATAGACATATTAATAAAGTGGGCCATTGGAGACTACACTCCGCAAGCTAAGAAGATTGTCTTCGAAAAAAATTACTAGATTTAAATGACTTATCACGTTATTTATAGTCTTATTTAATAATAATTTTTTATTTTTAAAAATGAATCTTTTATCTCTTTTATTTTTTATAAGCTAAATGATTCATTTCTTTTCTTTCAGTGATCACATTGGTGCCTGGTCGAACCACCAGCTCTACCCTTTTAATAACCTTAAACAACCGCTCAATCTTTATTACGCCTACAGTTGCAAAGTCGATAAGTCCCGCGGGCAGCCTTTAAACAATAATAACTGGTCCAAAGTAGCAACGAACCTGCCAAATAAACCGTTCTGTCAAGTGGAAATAGTTAGTTGGCAGGCGCATGCTTGCAAAGAACAAGGGTCGAAGTACGAATCTCTGACATTCTTTATAGCATGGATACTGCAACCTTTGAACGCTTTCAAGGGTATGAAGGATCAGCAAAATCAATGCGGTTGACAACCAGTCCATAGAGAAGGAGCTGAATCTGATCTCGCCTTTTCACATGTTTTTTAATAGGTATGTCGTCCTAGGGTTTTATAGCCCTCTTTAGGAGAATAATTTATAGGCATGTAGGGCAATTTCAAGAATATACGATTTTTAGGTGTAAATTTTTATGTTATACTAAAAAAAATAGTTTAGGTTTTAAGATTAAGATCAAAAGTTATGTTTTATGATTAAAAAAATAATGGGCACGATGTATATTTTTAGATTTAAAATTTATAATTTATAATTTGTAATTTAAGGTTTAAGGTTTTATGGTTTATTAGAAATTTTTAATATTTATAATAAAATACCTGAGTTTTTCGGGTTGGTATCCGATCCGTATTTTTTCGGGATAATTGGTCCTAGTCAGGGTCAAAAATATTTAGAATCGGGTACCCAACCTGACCCGATAATTTTAATAATTATATATTATAAATTTTAAATTATATTTTTATTTTATGTTTCTTATTATTTCCCCTAAAATTAATTTTAAATCCCTAACTTCTTTTTACTCTTGTATTATATGCTTTTTAAGTTTTATATTTTTTATAAATATTTATATTAATTTGTTAATATACGATTCGAAAAAAAATCATGATCGAGATTAATACATTCTTTTATCGATAAACTTTAATATATACATATATTATATCTAAATATTTATCTCTTAAAACTAACTTCAAATCAATATTTTTGTATTTGAAATATCTATCATAAAATTGTATGTATTTTCTATATATATATTTCAAAAGGTAAATTTAAAAATATAAAAAAAAAATAACATGACTACCTTGTATCTGATTTTTTGAGTACCCGATTTACGAGTACCCAATTTTTATGGTTGAATCATAGATCGATATTTTGGTATCTGAAATCACAAATACCTAAAATTCCAAGTACCCGGATACGAAAACCCTAATTAGGATATATAAAGGAGTATTGAAAACGTAATGAGGATTTTTGTCCCAATCACACAAACGCATTAGTGGGATAGTTGGAAAAAAATTGTCCCTTAATCATGTTTTCTTATATTTTCTATTTTAAAAATATTTAGAAATTTAAATTTTATACTATAATCTCAACTTTTATATCTTAAACCTTAAATCTTATATCTTAAAAATATATCTTATTCTTAATTCCTTAAATCTTAACTACAATTTTTAACATTAAACCCTAAACCTAAATTAATTATTTTAAAGTAAAGTATAAAAAATATAATAAAATAATATACGATTTTTAATGATGCTTTTTTAGCAACTTGTATAATTGATGTCAAGTTACGATATAAACCAAGAAATAAACACAGCTTCATTTTATTTATTATTCAGTACTGTCAGTTTGAAGTGTTTTAGTACATGAGTGTCGGAGTGTGGGACAAAGTTAAGTTACACTAAGATTTTTGGAGATGGGTGGTTTTTAGAACAGTAATTAAATTATTATTATAATATTATTTTACATGGGTAAAAGCATTGAACATGTCTGTCCCATAACGTGTTGTTTATAAAATTACCTTAATGCTCAGTTTTTAAGCTTATATAAACATATTTTACTCATTTAAAAATATAAAGATCAATGCACGGTCCTTCTATCATTAATTTATCTTTCCTATTCATGAGAGTTTGGGCTAAACATTAATATATGTCGTCCAATTGGAGCATATGGAGGCAAGAAGAATATAACCAAACAATACATGAGATGTGTTAAAAAGAATATTTCACTTAAAAATCGTTTTTCTCTTTATTATACCTCTAATTGTATCTCTTATTAAAAATATTAAATTTTAAACTCTAAAATTTATTTTTTATATCCTAAACCCTAAATCTCACACCCTAAAAAATACACTATCCTAATTTCTTAAACCCTAACTACAAACCCTAAACCTAAAACTCTAAACCCACTGATTTGAAACGGAGGCGCAAATAGAGACATAAGAAAAAAGTAGACGATTTGCACCCGAATATTTCTAGTTGCAAGAATTAATCATCTTGTCTTCAATAATCAAAGGAACAATTATTGTTCTTAAAGTTCACGGGTTTAAGTATCATTATTTAAACATAGTGTTTAAAAGAATAATGTTCAATTATTAAAAGTATATTTTAAAACAGATACTAAACCCTAAAATTTAATAATAATAATAATAATAATAATAATTCCGGTTATTGAGAGTTTGAACTAAACATTAATATAAGCAGTCCATTATTTTCTAAAAGTTAGAATATTTTTAGCTTAAATTTTTTCTTCTCAATTTTTAACTTTTATTAAGCAATGAAGATAATATTTTCTTTCTATTTTTTCATCCTTTCTGTATGGATTGATCTAAGGAGTATCGGGGTGCAGCCGCAACGTTACAAATTTTAAGTTTTTTTATATTTTATATATATTTTATATATTTTTTATTAATGATTTAATTCTACATCCTTTGAACTTTTATAATTTTATATCCTATATTTTTAATATAACTTATTAATATAGTTTATACCCTTTACATAAAATTTTAAGTTCGTCTCCGCAGTTCCTACCAAATACGTCGATATGAATAAAAAACTATTTGTCCATCTTTCAATATTTTTTTCATCAAATTTTTCATCCTTCTATTTTTCTTTCCACACTACCGAGCAAACCCTAATTTATAATTTATAATCTCAGTGTCAGTCCCCTCCAACTGGTGTGGAAGTGGATGGTCTCATGCACTGATGCACATGGCCTATGTCTCACAATTTTGAATAGTAGACTGCAACTTGCCCAAGAAAAAGGCTTTAAATACCACACTTCTCACTAAATCCCTTTAAACCAGCTTGCTCATAAATCTCCGAGGGTGTGCTTTCCTTTGCATAAAAAATGGCAAGTTTTAGGGTAAAAACTGCTTGTATCCTCTTCCTTGTTTTGATAATCTGTCAGGACACATTGGTTAACGGCAGGCATTTAAGGAGTAAGCCATCGTGCAAGAAATGCTCAAGGCAACGACATGACAACACCACTTTTAAGGTAGCAGAGAATGGAAATCATAGCTTCGGTTCGGGTCAAGAACGAAGCAGCAAGGTGGATAATATCGATGATTTTCGACCAACAGCACCGGGGCATAGTCCTGGAGCGGGTCACTCCATTCAAACTTGAGGTTTTTTGCACACACTCAGTGGCTCAATCGCCCAACAATGCCTGTTCTGTTGGCTGAGTCATGTGTTAGTTGATTGACTGAAAATGGGTTATTCCTCCTCCTTTTAAAACCCATGAAATTTATTCATCAAAAGCTTTATTGTATCGATGCTTTCTTTTAATATAATTAGTTAGTATTTTCTATGTTTTGTATCGTTGAAGAGAAAAACTTGATTGATGAAATTAATGAAGCACCAGTAATTAATTAGACAATTATGCATAATTATTTTTTATAACATGTATATCTATCTATCTTACGATTCATGTTTGAGTTACAAAATTATCTTAATTATAATATTAAATATAGATATAATTAAATAAACCCTAAATTAAAATTCAAAATATATATTATTATTTCAAAATTCCAAAAAATAATAATTATCCAAATCCATTAAAACAATCCATTTACATATTCTTATACCAATCTGCCAAACCAAACAACCCAATATAATGACCAACCCATCTGCTAAGCCCGTTTGCCTCTTTAGCCCACTACACCCACTAATCTCTTAACCCATACATATACAAAACCCATTAACATTACCAAAAACCTCAAACCGATAATCAATACAAACCCATACCTAGATACCAAACCCAGACCCTTGACCCGGTTCATAACTCGGATATGCAACCCGACTATTCATCTCTCAAACTTCCCTTTTAATTTCTAGGGATTCTAGAGGTTTCTGGAATTAGCCCCTCCGACTTCCCCAGCAAGACCGTTCATCTTCGTCGGCAAACCAGCATCGTCGAAGATCAGTTTTAGCCACATCAGTGCCATCTATACGCCATGGCAGCAACGCCAGCCACGTCGAACGACCACGCAACCAATTTGGCCCCCTCTCTGCTGCAACCAGATCAAACCAAAGAAGCAACAACAATGGTCTCCCCTTTTTGTCCTCTCTCGTACAAGCACCACCGATATGCAAACAAAAGACAAAACATTGATTCAGCATCCAATCCAAGCTTTTTCATTTTTATTTCAATATCATGTAAAAATCGGCTCTACAAAGCCAAACGAAAGCAATGTAAACCCTAGACGGGATTTTATGCAAAGAACCATCAATGAAAATATCATTTCTAGAGTAATATTTTTTTATTTTTCGAATAACAAAAAGGGAAATAGGTTTAGAATTTATCTTTTAAATCGGAGAGTCGATTCTCCTTCGTCGGCGTCGATTTCTTTTTTCTTCTTCACCGCCTTTTCCTCTTCGATTTTTCAACCAATATTCTTTTTAAATCTTAGTCTAAAAATCGGTTTTTGACTTCGATTTCGAGTTTTTCTAAGCGAAGAAAAGGGTTTCATATTTCAGATCTGATTTTAGAACAAAAAAGGTGGGTTTAAACGTTTTTTGTCGTCGCCGGACCCAGCTAACGGCGGCCGAGGCGACGGCTCAGTGGCCGATTTCTGGAAAAAATGGGTTAGGGTTGTTAAAAGACAAAGATAATTTTAACCCTTAATGTTCATAATTTTTATCGTTTTGACCCTTATTCATTTTTTTTTTGATAAATTTAGCCTTTAACCTATATCTTTTTGACAAATAGCTTATTTTAACCATCATTATAACTGAACCGTTAAAAATCTAACAATAATAACATGTCACATGTATGTGATAATATATTTTAAATAACATGACATTTAACCTATCAAATATATATATAATTTTATTCTAATATAAAATATAAAATAATTAAAATTCAAATAAAATATTAAAAATTAATTAATTCTAAAATAAAAAGCTATTAAACATAATCAACCCTACCTACAATAGAATCAAAGTATTATCTTAAAAAAATATGAACATAGTTCAAAATTAATTAATTTTTCTAAGATAGGATTTTGACAGATTAGATGTCATTTCATTTAAAATATATTATCATATGCATATGAAATGTCATCATCGTTAAATTTTTAACGATCCAATTTTCATGGTAGTTAAAAAATAAGTTATTTGTCAAAAAGATATAGGTTAAGGGTAAAAAATTATCAAAAAAAAATAAAGGCCAAAACAATAAAAATTATAAACATTAAGGATTAAAATTATTTTTATGCCTTCTTAAGAAAACCAGAGAGATCTCTTTCTCTCATCTTTTTAGATGAAGGAGAATGAGGTCGAATGGCCATTTTGGCCTAAATTTTTATGTATATATGATTTCAAAAACGACACCGTTTTAGGGTGTTGTTAATCGGACGGTGACCCGAATCCTCCCCGGATCCGCGTGTGTGTCTAGGGAAATTGGGTTAATTATCCATCAGGTCCCTATTTTCTTTTGGCGTTTCACTTATGGCCATGGTTTAATGATCGTTTTGGTTCCCCGAATTTGTTTTTCCATTTTGATTTCGTCCTTTTTTACCTTTTTTATTTCATTGATTTATATTTTATATTTTATTTCATTTAATTTTACCCTGATTTTATTTCCATTTTCGATTTTAGTTATTTTATTTAAATATTTATTAAATTTTATTTACCTTAATTACCATGTAATTAATTATAGTTAATTCCCATAAAAATTTTGACTTTTTTATTTTATTTTCTTTCTTATTTCATTCATTTGATTAATTTATTAAAAATAATACATTAATTTGGGGATCTAAAAGATACTATTTCTATAGTTTATTCCTTTTAAAACTTTTCAAATTTATAAAAATATTTATTCTTTTAATTGATTTTTATTTACCATTTTTAGTAGCATTTAATATTTTTCCCCTTACGTTTGAATGCCAGGTTGTTGGCTATTTTTTATATATATATATATATATATATTTTTTTTTACTTTTTTAAATCATTTAATGTCTTTTTTCCCCTTCTTATATACCATAAATATTATATATTTTAGTTTGATTTCCATTTTGGTTTACCGTATATTATGTATTTATTTTTAAATATATTATTGACTATATGCATATCTATCACATCCAATATTATTTTCAAATGGCATAAACATAATTTTAATCCTTAACGTTTACAGTTTTTGTTGTTTTGGTCTTTATTCTTTTTTGGGATAAATTTAGCCCTTAACCAATACATTTTTGACAAATAATTTTTTTAACTAGATTGATGATTGAACCGTTAAAAAATTAATGATGATGCATATATATATATATATGAAATATAATTTTAAGTGACATGACATGTAACCTATCAAATGCATATATATATAGAATAGAATTTTATTCCAATATAAAATATAAAACAATTAAAATTCAAATAAATATTAAAAATTAATTAATTCTAAAATAAAAGATTATTAAACATTTTTAACCCTAACTACGATAAAATCAAAATCTTTAAACAATTGAAATTGTGTTTATATTTTTTAAGATGAGATTTTGAATCTATCGTAGTTAGGGTTAAGAATATTTTATAATTTTTTTATTTTAGAATTAATTAATTTTTAATATTTTATTTGAATTTTAATTATTTTATATTTTATATTAGAATAAAATTATATTTTATATATATATGTATGTATTTGATATGTTACATTCCATATCATTTAAAATTATATTCCATATATATAATCGTTAAATTTTTAGCGGTCCAGTCATCAAGCTAGTTAAAAATAAGCTATTTGTCAAAAAGATATAAGTTAATGGCTAAATTTATCCCCAAGAAAAGAATAAGGGTTAAAACGACGAAAACTGTAAACGTTAAGGGTTAAAATTATTTGTATGCCTATTTTTTTCGTGTGAAATCCAAGATAACGATATGAAAAAGATTTAAATATTAAATATTTCCATATAGTATTATACTTCTATGTTTATTTCTTTTTTAATCAAAATAATAAAAATAAAATTATTAAATATTAGTTGAACATTCACTTGCATGTGTTGGTTATAAGTATAATTTAAAATAGATTTAATAGTCAAATAAAAAAGAGAGATAAGGATGGCGAGGGAGATAAGAGTGAGATCATCACCCTTTGTAGGGAAATTAAAGAAACTGACCCCTTCCCTCTTTAAAACGAGGTAATTAACTCTTTATCCTTCAATAGTTAAGAAGTTTATTAAGGCTTTTTTAAGCACCCAATGGGCCAACAATCTCGGCCCAATACGCAAAACCCCTAATTTTTTCATCCTTAAAAAATTCGTTGAGAAATTTTGTAAATATTTGTGTCATATTTTTATATTTATTTTTTTCGTTCATCAACTTTTTTTAAGAAATAAATCATTCACCAACTTTTAAAAGAATTTTTTCTTAGTAATTCGGTTGATCAATTTCGACACAATAATTTTACACTTTTATCATTTGGAGTGTATTGTTGCAGATGTTGAGAATATCACAAAATCTGTTATATTAAAGTTTAAGGACAAATTAATTAACATTGAGAGCTCTATTAGTAGTATAATTCGTACAATTTGAGAATAGGCTTTAGCATTATGTTGTGAAGTTTTGGTAGCAATATTTTCTTAGTTGCAATAAGAAGAAAACATTTATCTAAGAAAATCAATCCCTAAACCATGCTATTTATTTGATTTTAGTCTTTTAAAAAATGTTCTACTAAAATATGTGCTTAAATTGTTATTTTTAATTATTTTAAATTCATCCTTTATTTAAAATATTATTTTATCAAAAAATTAACATGACATCAATTTGATTCAATGTAGAAAACTTTTTCAGGGGATTATAGGTTCAAACCATGAACAGTAAGAGACAAGTTTTTATTTTCAA
Organism: Abelmoschus esculentus; assembly: GCA_035048815.1. NCBI lineage: Eukaryota > Viridiplantae > Streptophyta > Magnoliopsida > Malvales > Malvaceae > Abelmoschus > Abelmoschus esculentus. The sequence goes on from JAUCBN010000036.1 coordinate 12,766,077, forward strand.
AGCTTTTATCTTTAATAAGATGATGTCACGTGCACGAATCCTCTAGTTTAAGTGGTTAAAAGAACGGTTGTTTTTAGATGTTACGGGTTCGAGCACTAATGATACTATCAGAGTGATTGAGCGATCAATATCAAATGATGGAAATTATATTCTATAACAAATACTATTATAATCACAATTAGCTAATTCAAAAAAATATAGGCATAAAGATAGTTTTCACCCTTAACGTTTATGATTTTTGTCGTTTTGGCCCTTATTCTTTTTTTAGGATAAATTTAGCCCTTAACCTATATCTTTTTGACAAATAGCTTATTTTTTAACTACCATGATGACTGGACCGTTAAAAATTTAACATTGATGACAAGTCATATGCATTTAATAATATATTTTAAATGACATGGCATCTAACCTATCAAATTCATATATATGGAATATAATTTTATTCCAATATAAAATATAAAATAATTAAAATCTAAATAAAATATTAAAAAATAATTAAAATTTAATTTTATTTTAAAATATCCTCGTCAAGATCTCCGGCCGATGTATTCATTTTAAAGCTTGTCGGAATCGTCGCGAGTTCACACTCATTTTTCTCTTCTCTAACGTCTGTTACTCTCATTGTTAAGTTCGATATTTTCTCCCCTATTAGCAATGTCGATTCCAAAGTTTACGATGAAATCACGATATTTCAAACAATGTAATTATATCATAATCATATTGACAAACTATCAATGACTTTGAAAAATTAACACTACTGAAATCAAATTATTAAAAGTTGTACCAATAAAAAATCTATATTGTATAATTAATTTACTCATAATCTAACATAAGTCTATCACTTTCTTCAGTTGTTTCTACAAATCAACTTAAGTGTTTATAGGATCTTCAGTGGACTTGCGTTTTTTATTTGAAAAATTTTCTTGAACCGGGGAGTCTGTAATAGATATCTGACGAGAGTCAAATATCTTTGATTTCAAACTTGACTACAAAATATAATCTTGACGAGGATATTTTAAAATAAAATTAAATTTTAATTATTTTTTAATATTTTATTTAGATTTTAATTATTTTATATTTTATATTGGAATAAAATTATATTCCATATATATGAATTTGATAGGTTAGATGCCATGTCATTTAAAATATATTATTAAATACATATGACATGTCATCAATGTTAAATTTTTAACGGTCCAGTCATCATGGTAGTTAAAAAATAAGCTATTTGTCAAAAAGATATAGGTTAAGGGCTAAATTTATCCCAAAAAAAGAATAAGGGCCAAAACGACAAAAATCATAAACGTTAAGGGTGAAAACTATCTTTATACCAAAAATATAAGACTATGCAATGTGTGTAGGAGCAGAGTTCAAAAAATTAAGTTAGAATTATTTTAGTGATCACTTTTATGTTTTACCGTAATTTTTAGAGGTGTCAATATTCATTTAAAAGCATATTAATTTATTTTTAATATTATTTTATAAAAAAATAATTTAGGTGTGATAATTTAAGGGTATCACAGTCTATTATTTTATATAAAATTTATAGAAAAATCTCTAATTTTTTTAATGTTATATAACACTAAAATTCAAAAGATGGCTTCGTCCATTTATATGTCATCATCTTATTTAAAGGAATTTATTCATTAAAAATGTTACATCTGCCATCATGTGAGACTGTTATGACTCCATTAACGGTGCTTATAGTCACTTTAATATTACTTTTAAAAAATACAGTGTAAAAATAATTTTGATATGTGATTTTAAAAATTATTTTTAAATTGTTTATTTTAAAATATCTATTTTAAAAAATATAAAAGAATTATTTTCTAAATTTCAGATTTTAAAATTGATTTTGAAAAAAATAAAAGCTAAAGATTTCAGATTTTCAAAACCAATCAGAAAACAATTTTGGCTAAAAAAGCTACATTTATTCTTTTTTTTTTTCAAAACATCCTTTGAAACCAAAAGATGTTAACAAAATTAACAAAAAAATAACCCTGAATAGGTGAGTGTTCATCGTAAATTATTTTCTAAATTTCATGTTAAAATTCTGGATTTCACACCCTCCGTCGAACAAGTCTGTTGCCACACTTTGTCTCGGCCACGTCTTGCTCAATTATGCTATTTCTATTGCTCTTCTCTTCCTCCTCAAAAATTAAGTCCTGACCTAAGCTCCCTCTTGCCGTATGTTTTCAAATTTTGACTAATCAATCCAAAGACCAATCAGTTAAATAAGTTTATGAAACCCTAAACTTAATTTGAGGATATCTACTTGTGTCATGAGATTTGGAGTTATATTTTTTTTTTAAAATTTTTGAGAAGAGATACTCCAGTATTATTAACATCTCCGAACTATTTGGAGTTGAGAATAAAATTAATTATCTCATGTAAGAAGATCAAGCTATAGCACAATATTTTAGAGTGCTAACAAAATATTAGCAATAGATCGATCTTTATGAGGCCAGGTGTTATGATGATATAAGCTTTTAGACTCGACCTAAAAACTACAGGAGGATTTGATAATTTGTTTGTAGCCTAAATGAAAATTTTGATGGTGCAACAGCAGGATATTCATGCAATCTCTTGTACTTGTTCGAAAAGTATTCCGAAGGACAAGGAGAGAAGAAAGCAGACAATCCCTAAAATTCCAGAAGAATATTAAAATATATTTTATATAATTCTAATTTTACATATTTAATAAATATAATCCTAATTCTACCGAAACTAAAATATTAAAATATATTTTATATAATTCTAATTTTACTCCAACTAGGATTTTCACTTTATATAAACAAAAACAGGAAGTTTTGATATTCCATATTCGTATTCATTCGCTTTGGTTAGTATAACCTTAAACCCTTTTTCTGCTAAACCCTTACTATTCTCTTTCAAAAAATTCATCAATGAATGTGCATAGTAACTTTGAAGATTTTCATTCAATTCCGGTGACAAAGCCAACCACCGAAAAATGGCGAAGTTTAGGGATTTCACCATCTGAATTTCATAAAAGTGTTTCAAAGTCATCGGAATCGAATTATAATAATTATGGGGTTTTCTATTCTTCAACCTCAACGTGTAGATGTAGTTCTAAAGCCGGATGTTGTAACCAAGTTTATCCAATTAAATGGTGTACATGGGAAAAGCCAGAGATGGGGTGGATGAAATTAAACACAGATGGGTCTATGAGCAATGGATGCTCGGCTATCGGTGGTTTACTTCGAGATTATAGAGGTGTGCCATTATGCGCCTATTTCACTAGATCCCTTGATGAGAATATTTTCACAGTAGAATTAAGTGCTATATGGAGGGATCTTCTTCTCGCCTTGAGTCTAGGAATTAGATTCTTATGGATTGAATCTGATTCATTGAGTGTAATAAAAACAATCAATGGAGAGCAGTCCGGTGGTCCAAGTAGTAGTTGTTATTTGGATAAAATACGAAATTTATTAGCTAAGTTTACTGATTATCGCGTGACACATATATGGCGTGAAGCTAATAAAGCTGCGGATTACGTTTCAAGGATGGACGTTGGGTTAAATAATATAGTGTTCTGGCCAGATGATTTTCCTGATATGCTTCATAATATTATTAGGGAAGATGCAGAAAGTAAGATTTATTTTAGATCTTGATTTAAGATTTAGATGGTGAAATCATCTGTGTAAAGGGTTACTGAGATAACTTTGAATCTGTTTGTAATCCTACTGCTCTCATGCAATTTATTAATAATATATTTTTTCTGCAAATATGTCCTTATTTCTGAATTCCATCATGCAACAAAAACAGACTTTCTTATTCACTTCAGTCTTACATAATCGATCTCTATGGGGGTCGATTTACAGTACACCAACTATACCCTCAAATTCTTTGATCTAGAATCTAGTTTCTCAAACCGATATCATATTAGTAAAACGGGCCATAATTTTTTTTATATTTGTATTATATCTAAATTGTTTTAAACTAATCATACTTACATTAATGATTTTACGTTACGTAACGTCTATATTTTTATATTACGCAAGCAATAACCATGTCTCATCATCCTAATTCCCCCACTCGGGTTTGTGTATTTGTGTTATTTCGATGTTATATATAATGTCTAGGACGGTGGTGTTGATGTGAACAAGATGGACGGTGGCAACAACCGTTGCAAAGCAAAAGTGTTGTATAAAAAAGCATAGTACTAATGAACTATTTGATCTCACGGTAACACTTCAGAATTATCATACGGACGAGTCTATAACGGGCGTCGAATACCGTTGAACATTGTTAATGTTAAACACCGTTGAACATTATTAAATTAATTTGTAAAAATTTAAAATCTAAAGGACTATTCATATAATTATTAATTATTTTTTTGAGTTTATCACTTTTTTATTAATTACATATTGAGTCTTTAAGATTTAAAATTTTTACTAATTAATTTAATAGTGTTCAACAATGTTTAACATTAGTGATATTCAACAGTGTTCGACGCCCGTTGTAGAATTTTCCTTATCATGGATGAGTCTACAACGGGCGTCGGACACCTGAACATTGTTAATATTGAACACCGTTGAATATTATTAAATTAATTTATAAAAAATTAAAATCTAAAGGACTATTCATACAATTATTAATTATTTGTTGAGTTTATCACGTTTTTATTAATTACATATTGAGTTCTTAAGATTTAAAATTTTTACCAATTAATTTAATAGTGTTCAACAATGTTCAACATTAATATTCTAAATATATAGTATTAAAAAAAATCTACAACTTCTACTCTAGGACCTAGCCTTAACCTAGAGTAGTTAGGTGGGAAAGTAAAATTACTTGGATAATTATTTTTAAATTTTTAATATTGAGTTCATTATTATTTTTAAGAAAAACTAATAAGGTCGTTTATATCTTTGAGTGTAAATTTTTAGTTATTCAATCGTTTATAATCGTTAAACATTAACGGTTTATTAATTTAACAATGAAAAATTAGAGTAAATTATTATAATGATCACTTACGTTTATCTCATGTATATTTTTATCCTGATTTTTAAAAATTAAACATTATAATTATTACTTAAAAAAATATTTTTAATTTCACCCTTATTCTTTTAAAACAATTATTTTCAACCATGAAGTTTTGCTCTTTTCATTTTTCTACTTGATGATTCCTGATACAGGGTCCGGGGTTTCTAAAAATTATTTTTCTTACTTTAAATTTATTTTTAAAAAAGTATTTTTTTTTTATGAAATACAAGAGAAAAATGATATAAAAAAGAATATAAATATTTTTTTGGCATAAAGATAATTTTAACCTTTAATGTTTACAGTTTTTATCGTTTTGACCCTTATTTTTTTTGGATAAATTTATCCCTTAACCTATATCTTTTTGACAAATAGCTTATTTTTAGCTAGATTGATGATTGGACCATTAAAAATTTAACGGTGATACATATATATATGGAATATAATTTTAACTGAACATGTAACCTATCAAATGCATATATATATATAATATAATTTTATTCCAATATAAATATCAAACAATTAAAATTCAAATAAATATTAAAAATTAATTAATTCTAAAATATAAGATTATTAAACATTTTTAACCCTAACTACGATAAAATCAAAATCTTATTCGAATTGTGTTTATATTTTTTAAGATGAGATTTTGATTCTATCGTAGTTATGGTTAAGAATGTTTTATAATTTTTTTATTTTAGAATTAATTAATTTTTAATATTTTATTTGAATTTTAATTGTTTTATATTTTATATTTTATATTGGAATAAAATTATATTCCATATATATATATGTATTTGATAGGTTACATTCCATATCATTTAAAATTATATTCCATATATATCATCGTTAAATTTTTAATGGTCCAGTCATCAAGCTAGTTAGAAAGTAAGATATTTGTCAAAAAGATATAGGTTAAGGGCTAAATTTATCTAAAAAAAAGAATAAAGGCCAAAACTGTAAACGTTAAGGGTTAAAATTATTTTTATGTCTTTTCAAATTATATTACCGTGACCCTTTTGCTATATACATTATATATATACGCCACCTATGCATATATTTCTTGTACAGTTTGTATATTATTTAATTTATATTCTGCAGTATTTATATTTCATTATTTGTTTTATTTATTCATTCATTTATTTGGAGTTTTATTTTATTTGTTCGATTTGATCGGTTTTACGGTGACCTGCAACGGGAAATGATCCATATTATTTATAACTCGTTTAGTGCAAATAACTAACATCTAACCTTTAATTTATCGGATTTTATTTCTCGTATTTAATTTTCCGCATTTTAATTTCTTGTAATTTTATTTTCTCGTATCTAACATCTAACATTTAATTTACGCACATTACTTTATCGTATTTACATTCTCGTATTTAATTTCTCGCATTTATTTTTCCCGTATATATCTTGTTGTAATTTATTTTGTGCATTTTATTTTCCGTATTATTTTTATTTATGCTTGTAAATATTTGTATATTTGAATCATTTATTTCAACATTTGTTACACCATTAATTAATGAAACTAATAATTACGTCTTTATTCGGTCGTAACGAGCCCGCCCTCAAACGTAGTATCGGCGGTGTATGCGTTACCTTCGAATAAAGATACGATAAAATTAAAATATATTTATATTCTTAAACGGATAATAAATTAATAAAAATTTGAACTTATAAATTTCCAATTCGGGCAACCATATTCGATTAGGTACCAATTTTTGGGCGGTGTGGGGTATTTTATATCCCATCCGTAACCGACTTCTGAACCCTTTTTTAAATAATCTCTGTTTTAACGGTATCTGGCCTACCAAAGTGGCCGGTGGAGACTCCAGACTTTTCCAAAAATAAATTCATATTTTTTTCCAATTTCAAATCAAATCCCTATTTTTACTTTGAATTTTAAAACTTATTTTCAATTCTCAATTTTTTCCAAAATTCTCAATTTCCCATTTTGACCTAATTTGAAACCTAATTTTAAATACACCTCAAAATATCCAACTTTTTAAATAATTCCTTAATTCTTTATTTTCACAAATAAACAAAAGTGTTTTAAAACAACCACTTTAAACTTTATAAGTTTTTATTTCAAACGACGGGAGGGTTGTTACAAGTACAATACATAATGTATCTTTTTACCCTTAAAATTTTAGCTTTATTTTTGTCTTGTTTGATTATTATGTTATTGTAGGGTTTAGAGTTTATGATTTTAAGGTCAATGGATTTAAGATTTGTTGTTTGAAGATTAGGGTTAGAGGTTCAAATTTTGGGGGTTTGGGTTTATTAATTATGGTTTAAGGTTTAGGGTTTAGGGTTTAAGCATAATGTTTTAAAGTTTATGATTTAAGGTTTAGAAATTAATGTTTATTGATTATGGTTAGAGTTTAAAATTTGGGGTTAAAGTTTAATATTTAGGGTTCAGGGACTGAGATTTATGATTGAGTGTGGGGATCATTGTTTGAGTTGGAGATGAGTATATATACAATGTTGCAAATACGTAAAAAATAGTACGAAGATATAAGTAACAAAACTAACATAAAAATAATGTGTTAAATAAACATATCCTCTTAGAAATAAATATCATTTAATTTACGTATAAATAAAATATCTTATTAAATTTTATATCTATAAAATAAACATACAAAAATAAATTTTATACTAAAGACTTAAATAATACAACACTGTAATTACAACCCAACTAAATGTGATGCGAGTATTTTCTGAAGAAAAAAAACTAAATTTAGTAATTTTAAACAATACAAATGTATCATTAAAAATTAGAAGTACATTACAATATAATATTTACAAACCATAATACAAATAATTAAATGGGAAAATTATGTATTCAGTATCACATATATTCTTGTATATTTGTTTGGATACCCCATTATTTTTTATAAAATAGTATTTAATAGGCATAAAGATAATTTTAACCCTTAAAGTTTACAGTTTTTGTCGTTTTGGCCCTTATTCTTTTTTTTTGGATAAATTTAGCCCTTAACCTATATCTTTTTGACAAATATCTTATTTTTTAACTAGATTAATGACTGGACCGTTAAAAATTTAACGATGATACATATATATATATATGGAATATAATTTTAAGTGATATGGCATGTAACCTATCAAATGTATATATATATATATATATATATAATATAATTTTATTCTAATATAAAATATAAAACAATTAAAATTCAAATAAAATATTAAAAATTAATTAATTCTAAAATATTAGAATATTAAACATTCTTAACCCTAACTACGATAAAATCAAAATCTTATTCGAATTGTGTTTATATTTTTTAAGATGAGATTTTGTTTCTATCGTAGTTAAGGTTAAGAATGTTTAATAATTTTTTTATTTTAGAATTAATTAATTTTTAATATTTTATTTGAATTTTAATTGTTTTATATTTTATATTAGAATAAAATTATATTCCATATATATGTATTTGATAGGTTACATTCCATATCATTTAAAATTATATTCCATATATTTATCATCGTTAAATTTTTAACGGTCCAGTCATCAAGCTAGTTAAAAAATAAGATATTTGTCAAAAAGATATAGGTTAAAGGCTAAATTTATCCCAAAAAAAGAATAAGGGTCAAAACGACAAAAACTGTAAACGTTAAAGGTTAAAATTATCTTTATGCCTATTTAATATAATATCTTTTTTATTTTTGTATTTCGGTCATCTAAAATCAACAAAGATGATGATGCGATTTGGTATAATGAAAGACGTTGATGCGTAAGCTCGAATCGATCATCGATTACCGTCAAGAGGGTTGTTTTTGGTGCTTGGTTGAATTTGCTAAAATCAAAAGATTGAGACAAATAACACAATGATTTTAGAGTGGTTCGGCCACGCCTACATCCACTACCTTAGCACACCACTAAGGATTTCAACCAATTCACTAAAGAATTCGACCTTTTTAGCGGTTCAAGGGATAACCGTTACAACCCTATCTTTTGGACTTGGCTAAGATAGAACCAACTCTAGTTTTTGTCTAAGGCTAAACTAGAACCTCTCCTTTTACAAAGGGATTTGTTTGGTAAACTAAGTACCTCACAAAGATGGGTGTTTACACAATTAAGCTCACAAGAGAATACAAGATTTACAATAAAATCACTCTCTTAAGACTATGTACAAGAGAAAAGGAAAATGGAGATTTAAACTCAATTTCTCTTGACCATGTTACTTGGATGTTGTCTCTAACCTCCTTCAAGTGTCCCAAGCTTGCTTTTATAGTGTGGAATCATATTCTAGCCGTTTATAGCCGTTGGGGATGTTTTGGAGCCGTTTGGAAGTCAAAAAGTTGAACATTAAATTTTTACCTGCACAGAGATTTCGAAACCTTTACCAGAGGTTTCGAAACTTTTTCAAAACTGTTTCCAAACCTTTACCAGAGGTTTGGAAACCTTTAGGCAATTCAAAAAATATAGCCGTTACAGGTCTAAGGTTTGGAAACCTTTATCAAGGTTTCGAAACTTTTCAACAAAAGTTTCCAAACTTTTTGCTAAAAGTTTTGAGACTTTCATTCCAGTAGCGAAATGTTTGAGACTGGCCTGAGAGGTTTCGAAACCTTTAAAGGAGGTTTCGAAACTTTCATTTAAAACTCAATTTTAACTATTTTAAAAAGCGTTTCAAACTCTTCTAAAATCTCTCAAAAACTTTTCAAACTTATTTTCAAGTTGTTTGAACATAAGAATCATTTTTGAATTCTTTTCAAATTAGTACAAAACATTTTTCAATTATTATATCAAAATCAATATCTCAACATATAATCATAATTTAAAATATTTGTATATTTTTATCAATTTAACCCAAAATCCATTCAATTTAAACGTCATCTTTACTTTTGGGGTAGAATTCAATGACACGCGTCGTAAAGTGTCAAAAATAAATTTCTTATTCTCAAATAATAAATAGGAAAATAATATATAAAGAAAAAGTAAGGGTCGATCCCACAGGGAATAAAAACTTCCTGATTATGCTCTGTTTGATTGGTGATCCAAGAAGGTTGATCGAATAATGATTTTGTTTAAAAGGGGAGTTGTTGAATAAAGTAAAACTAAATAGTAGAAGAGATTGAAATAAAGAAAATGATTTAATACGATAAAAACTAGCCTTAGGCTTACATTTTGACTCGAATTAAATAGATCATCGAAAAAAGATTTTACTTCGGGATTTTATGTCGGTAATTAGCTTTCAAGGTTCAATCCTTGAAAAAAAACTTCTAAACCGAATACTTAAGTCTATCTTTGATATTAGTTTCATGTATTAATCCAACAACTCAATGTTTGTAGAAAAATCATTTAAATCATTTAAATCGACTTAGATTATGTTATTTCAATAATAACTTATCCAATCTTTGTTTTCTTCTTAGCAATCAATTTGCTAATGTGTTCCCAGGAAGTCGAATTGCTTCAATAGCCGATCTTTCCTCTCACAAAATTAATCAAATCAACATCTCGACCAAAGTCAATCTTTAGTTTTGAAATCGATTTGACTTAAAAAAAAGTTCAAAAGAAAACTTAAAGAAATAGAAAGATGAAGTTATTTAAGTGTTTTTCAATCCTCACATTTGGATCGAGTCATCGCTTAAGCCCTTGGCTAATAAAAACTTAGCCGAGCATAATTATAGAAGGAATTATGCTCGACACAATAAAATAAAAAAAATAAAAACAAGAGAAAGAAAAAAAGAAAGTTTTTATAAAAACTAAAACAAAGAGACGAAATTCAAGAAAATGAAGGATGATGTTCTAGGCTTACCCAAGGTGGGTATTTATAGCCTTTTACAAACCCTAAATAAATCTAAGATAATCCTAAAAATATTTAAATTCAAATTACAAAAAGATAAATCTTAGTTTAAAATTCAAAATGTGATTGATAAGCTATCTAGAACGCTGAAAAGCTATCACGCACTTGCTGATGTCATCTTTAAGAAGTTGCTGACAAAATGCCATGTCAGATATTCATGTTCGAAATCGTGCACACAAATCTAGACTCGATCCAGAAAATTAAAAAAAAATCTACTATTTAAGTGCATTTTCCAGATTCAGAATCTTGCACAAAAAGACACGAAAAACAACAAAATCAATAACATATTCATTAAACCAAGGAATAATTAAACATAAAATATTAATCATTTTAAGCACTTGTCATTCAAATTACCCATTTTATTTTTTTAACAAAATTGTTCAACTTTGGGGCGTTTAGGTGGTGGTTGGAGTTTATAATTTAAGGGTTATAGTCATTCTCCCTCATTGTAACCCTATCAATCATTCATTCAACAAAATTTATAGTTTTAATCCAAATATTTTAGATTATGATTAAATTGATAGAGTTAGGACCAAACTGATAATATACAAATATTTTGGACTAAAACTGATATTATCCTAATTAAAAATGGGTCATATCATCGTCTTCCTTAAATTTTAACAGTAAGATATTAAAACAAAATAGAAAATTAATATTATGTACAATTTTACGAAAAAAAATAGTTGATATACCAAAACATGAACACGTGGTGTACTAAATATGTGATTTTCCCTTTAAAATTATTAATACGTCAAAACTTATAGACTCCGTAGGGCAGAGTTAGAAAATTATTTAAGGGATTTTTTTAAAAAGTTATACTTAATGAGTATCAATTATTAATAAATTAATATAATTTATTTATTTATTTAAAATATTATATATATAAATCATATAAAAAAAGTGGGCCAAAAAATGTTGGGTATCATTTGACCACTATTGTCAAAGGGTGGCTCCGTCCATGGACTCACATAGTAAATAAGATACGAATAAACAAAGTTAGGGTGAGTAAAACTCGAATCAACTTGAAAAAAATCAAATAATTTGACCTCTATGATTTTAGGTAAAAATACTCTACTCATTTTGACTCGACTCGAAATTTATAAACTTGAATTGACTCAAAAAAGTTTCAAATAAAATTTGTGTTGTAAAATAAATATTCTAATAACTCGAAATTTTTAATAATTGGATGATTTATTTTTATGTTCGTGACGAGTTCCTTAAATTTTTATAATAAATATACCAACGTATAAAAATACAAATATATATATCATATATGATTAATGAGGTTCATTTAAATTACAATCAAATTGTATTATAATATAATAAATAATTACAATTAAATTTTTATAAGAACTGAAAAAGTCACTCAATTCAAATTTTTTAACTTTACTCGACTTAAAATTTTTTGAATGAAAGTTTAAATGAAAAAATTAAACTCGTTTTTCAGGTGATCCATTGGAAGAACAAACTCCTTTGTTTTTCATAGGCTTTGGATCAAACTCCTGCATTTGTGCCCACTGCTTCGATATTCACCCGTACCCACAAAACAAATTATTCATAGCAGTGCTTTTGAAATCTAAATACATAAACTCTGAAGTAAAACGTTTGTTTTGAAAACAAAGTGTGGGTGAAAAGTTTTAATTTTTAATGTTAGTGTATTAAATATAAATTCTTATTCTTTTGTTATAAAATAATTTAACTTCGGTTAATATTTGATTCGAATTATAGCTTAGTATTTCCTCCACCCAAAATTCCAAAGTGGCTCTCACCTTCTTGGGGACCACCCCAAAGAAAGAAGTTATATATCAATGAAGTGGTTGTTTGATACTATTGGGACCATCCCATCTCTTGCTTTATTTTAAAGGCTTTATACAACTCAAGACTTAACTTTACTAGTTTTAGACTTTAGTTGTTTTCCTCATCTTTTGTTCATTCTAGAAGTGTAAAAAAATATTCGATTCAATTAATTTTATTTAAATATCCATTGATTTGATTTAAAAATTTAAATATTCAATTTGATTTTTATTTTCGGATGGAATAGTTGATCTGATTTTAAATTTTCCAAATCGGTTACGAATCATAATATTTTAAATTATGGATTATTCAAAAATCAAAGATTTAAATTTTCATGAATATTAATTTTTTTATTTTTAATAATTTGATGCTTGTTATATCAATTTTTTTTAAAGAAAATCATAGATGTGAATCTCGTTATGTTTAACAATTTATTATTTGTTATATTCAAAATTTTGAATTTTTCATAAATATAAATTTTAAATTCAAAATAATAATTAAATTAAAATATATATTTGGATAATTAAATATCCAATCCAATTATCCGATATTTAAATACCCAAATATTCATTTTTGAATCGGATACTAATCATTATATCATCGATTTAAATTTGAATACATAAAAAAATTAAAACGAATCTGGTCTGATAACCGACAATGAATACTCCTAATTTATTTTTATAGATGTTTTGGGGTTAAATTACTAAATAAATGGTTTGGACTTTAGGATTCGTAAGGTATACCAATCTCTTAACTTGTGCACTTAAAATTATTGGTGACCAATCTTAGACACATTTATGTGTTAAGAAGTTAACATTTCATCTAAATTCTAATAGCTTAAGTTCCAATATTAGGTATTTCTTCAATTAATTCTTGTTGGACCAACACAAGAGAATAATAGACTTTATATTATTCTTTCATGTTTTATTATTATAAAATTAATAATTTGGGGATACCGAAGCTAATTCGGAGACTCGTCCCGATAAACAACTCTAAAAATTAAATGATTATTTTTTTATTATTTAGATGTTTTATTTTGATCATACAAGTCGATGCATAGATTATATTTAATTACAGCGAAAACAAATAAGTAACGAGTCCAAAAACGTACAGAAATGCTTTAGAGACCGACATATAATTTTTCAAAAACTAAAGGACTAATTATGAAATTAGTGTTACCAATATTTAATTAGGTTCAATACATGTTTGTATCTCAAATATTAATCTTAAATATATGTTATCTACGTATCAAATACAATTTACTGTATATACTGCAACCTAATTAACAATAATTGATTCAACTCATAAATAATGATGTTTTATTTCATTTAGGTTTATAATTATTTAATATTATATTTATATTATGTGTCTAAAACTAGATATTGGATTGGTGGGTGAATGGCTGTGCTTGAAAGCACATGACTACTCACGTGCTTCTGCCAATGACTAATCATTTGTTTAATGTATAATTTTTTATATAATAATGCCTTTGGGAATGTCTCTCTCAAACTTTACTTTAAAGGTGCTTACCTTTTTTTTTCTATAAATAATCCATGTAAAATAAAGGTACGTAAAGAATAACATTGAATAAAATATGATTAAACAATCTTATATTAACGACTAAGAACATTTGGTCCGTTCTTTAAGGGTTTTTTTTTTCATATTTCTTTAGGTTATAGATTTTTAGAGGAGTACACCCATTCTTCCTCTTAGAATATCTTTTTCCTTTGCATCTAAGTAAAATTAAGATTAAATTTATATATAAAAAAGTTTAGCTGTTAAATAAGTGTCTAAACTCTAATTTTAATCAAATTCGTGTTTTACATTTTAGTTTGTGATACATTTACGATTTTTCATCAATAACCATTAAAATATTTAGTCTTCCAATCAAAATATAACGCATAACTTATTTTTTAATTTTAATTTTTTAAAATATAAATTTCTTTAAATTCAACCAGACCTTCGAATCGCATCTCCTTCGTCATCTAACATCTTTCACATGTTAGTGATTTATCGTTCACAGTCGAAATGTTGGGTACTTCACTGTTCTACATTTTCACCAACCTTTGGTTGTTGATCGGAAATCCAGTTGATCTTTTTTTCATTCTTGGTTGTTAGTCAACGGTTAAATCGATAGTTATTCGTCGATTTTTAACGACGAGATGATGAAATTTTTGGTAAAGAGAGTCCGATGAAGACAAAGATGACCAATGATGATGGAATTTGTGGTCGAAGTGGAAGAATTTAGGAATTTAAAGTTTGATTATTTAGAGAAATTAAAGATTATTGGGTTAATTAATATATTTTAAAAAATATATATTTTTTAACTCTTATAGACAAAGATAACTTATCTGTTTCTCTTAATTCTTGATCCTAACTTTGTTCCGGCATGTATTAGCCTTCAAGTTACAATTTCTATATCAATATACACGATTAAACACTAGATAAGTAATGTCTAAATCTTGGGATTTTTTTTTTACATAAACAAAATACTATTATATTTATACAACAAATTATATTAAGGTCAAACGTAAGAAAACATCCAAATTAAATATGAAATGGATGAATTACAATGTGGTTTATATGTCAATATCGTGAAAACTAGTGATGGTAGACGGGTCTACCTCTGCAGATTTCGTATCGTATCCGCACCAATTAGAGTGGGGATGGGTCTAAGTTTGATGGATAATGGACGGGTGTGGATGTAAAAAGTCATACCCATCATAAGTAATGAATAGGTGATGGGTTTAAGACCTTACCCACACCATATCCACCCGCCCCATATTCACTCGCTCCGTATCTGTTTGTCATATGAATTTTGATCATTTGTATTTGTAAATTTTGATTATGACTTTTATTATGGTATTTTATGTAATAAGATATTAATTTGTTTTAAATTATACGTTAATCGTTAAATTTTGTAAACTTTAAACTCAATTAATTTAATTTGAAAACTGATGATTTATGATCAGAATTAATCAAGTTAAAATTTTATAATGTATGGATAAATAAAATTTATAAAAGTCTAAATATGTTTTAGCTAAGTTAACTATATATATATTAGTTAGTTGTAGTTAAGTAAAATTTATATCAGTAAAAATGTGTTTTAGTTAAATTAGTTATCGTTAGTTAGCTAGATATAGTTAAATTTATATATGTATAAATATATATTATATATACCCTTAACCAATTAATAAAATATACAAAATTTATTTTTTATAAAAGTTTATGATTTATTTTTACATAATTCAATGCTAGTAGTTATTTGTAGACTTATACAAACAGATACATTTTGAGTGGTGGGTGTGAAGTTGAATTTAAGAATATACCCGCGTGAACAGGTGTGAATTTAAAAATTATACCTATCGTGAGAGATGGATAAGTGATAGATATAAAATTTTAAGTGAGTATAAGTATAAAAAAAGAAATATCCGCACTCATCCCGTCCATTTGCCGTCACAGTAGAAACCCAAAAGCAAAGGACCGGCGCAGCAGTTTGAAACAGGTTACATTCATCATTAGTTGTCACGTTGGGTTGCTTACTTAGAAAGACAATTATTTATGGTTTATATGAAAGTAAGTGTTTTAGCTATGCATTAATTAATTTTATATATTTAAATTATTTTTGATAAAAATATATTTAAATAATTAATTATTATTAAAAGAATTATTAACCAATCAAAATATAATCTGTAACATATTTACTTTATTTAAAAAATAAATATTTTTTATCTCAAATTTATAATTTTTTTGGAAAATCTCAAAATTCCCTAAATTTGACATACAAGTCTTCAAATTCTTAAAATATCTCAAACTCAAACACCTAAATCAGCATTGCTCCAACCATTGATCGCCTCCCCTAAGCTAATCCTCCTGATATTTGGATCTAGTTAATCATTTTTTTTTAATAAGTCATTGTCAAAAATGATAAATAGCGTGTTAATTAAACGTGAAATATAAAATCGACGTTCGGTTGATACATCATTCATCATATTTTATAATAATATATTAAAAAGAATGATCAGTTAAGTTTAAGTATCAAAGGGTGAGTTCAGACATAATAGAAGCGACGACAATTTGAGAGTTTAATATGTTTTGAAATTTTAAAATTTATTTTTTATGAGTTTTTGAGAAATTTTGAAAATTAACTTATTATAGTAGATAAATGAAATAAATATAAAATAATAATTATTTGATCATCTTGATGTATCTTTTAACGTCAGATATGGGTTAGGAAAACAACTACTTATTTTTTACCTAAAGAATTATTTATGGATTTAATATTTAAAAATATTAATTCTTGATTTAATACTCAATTTTATGACAAATTTTACAAAATATTATTTTTAATAGAATTTATCGTTCTAGAATGATAAATTTTGTGAATATAATTTTATAATATTTGTATGTAAGAATACAATGAATTTATATATAAAAAAAACTCATTAAAAATCTAAAAATCATTGAGTTTAAAAAATCCATTAAAATATGCATCACTTAACTTGTCTCATCGGTTAAGAGAACGGTTGTTATTTCTAAAGATCATAGATTTAAGCACCAACAATATTATTTTAAACACCGTAACTGATTAAAAAATTCATTAAAATATAACTGATTAAAAAATCCATTAAAATGTAAAAACCCAAACAACTGTTCATATTAGCTATACGAGTTTAAAAAAATATCAAAACAAAAAACAATGTTTTTTTTTAATGTCAAATCCATTAATGTTAATTAAAAAAATTAAATATTTGCGTAAAAGTGCTTTTATTTGAAGAATTTATATCATGGGTCTGGTTTATCATATCAGTTATGGTTCCATCCAATTATAATCACCTACTTCATCACTATTTTTCACGTCATTTTTTTCAACCAATGAATCTTCACTCATTTTTTTTCATTTTTTCATGTCATTTAATTTTTTTTCCTGAAAATTAGATTAATAACATAGATAATTAATGGTGAAATGAATGGTTATAATTGATTAGGGACTACGAATGATATGACGAATCGGACTAATGATATAATCTCTCATCTTTTAGATCAGAGTAGTTCTGTAGTACATAACGATGGATTTTGAAATCTATCTACACAATTTAAAATATTAATTTTTTATAATAATTAAAATTATTTTTTATGATTTTTCAAGTTAAAAATTTTAAAAATAGTTTAAAATTTGTTGAAAAATTCGATATAAAATTAAAAGTATCGTCAAACTTTGATCTTCTGATATTTTAATTTATATTTTTTTGTTACAAATAATCGCCTAACGTTTTATTTACATTCAAATTTTATCCTCGTTGGATAAAAATCGTTAATCAGCTAACGATATACGCTTAAAGCTAACATAATATGTTTGTATCACATGAGAAGATGTTATGATATCATATGTCACTTTGCTGATGTGGTAATTTTTGAAGTTCTAAAAAATATTCTTAATCTATCAAATAACATCACATGACATTTTACTGATATAGCATCATCTAATTGTTAATATATGTATACATTTAAAAATATTTGTTAAAAAATAATTTAAAATTTTTAGGTTTTAGACTATAACCATAAATTGTAAAAATTATAAATCCTAAAATTCAAATCATGATTTAAGTCGATTGTCACACTTTTGACTACCATATTAATTATTGAATTATCAAAATCATTTATCTCACCATCTTATCTTTGAAAATCAATTAACATATTATAAAAATGTCAGACTAATGTGAAATCGTCAAATGGTTCATTTAAACAATTCACAATAAACGATACTAGAATGAACCACAAACAATGTGTGAGTCGTTCAACGAGGGACGCTTGTTTCATTTTATTGCCAACAACGTGACTAACATTAACGATATTGGTTAAATTTGGAGTTTAAGAATTTATAGATCATTTTAAAAATATTTAAAATATTTTATTTTTTAAATATATATAATAATTATATATTTTTTAAAAAAACACAATCAATCGATTGATCCTCTATTGGTAAAGTGTCATGTGAATACATTAGATTAGTTAAAAATATTTAATTTTAAAAAATATTTTTAAAATTTTATTTTTAAAAAATTATCATTTCAGCAAAGTGTCAATATGACATCGCGATATCATTTTCTCATCCCATCTAGATATGTCATGTCTGTTTCAGATGTTGCTCGTCGATTGATTGATAATTTTTATTCAACGAAGATGAATTTTAAAAGAAATAAAATATTAAAAATATATAAAAAATAGAAGTTAAAATGACTAAAAAATCAAACATTGAAAGTTATTTTTAACTTTATACTAAAAAAATTAATCTTAAATATTATAAAACATAACATTTTAAATTATTATTCAAAACTTATAATTTTTAACCTTAAATTAAACCTTCATTATTTTAACTTTTCCAGATCATTGATACATATTGGATTCTTTTATATAGAATAGTTTTATTACGCACAGTACAAAGAAAAGAGAAGATGACAAAAACTCTCTCATGATAAAGAAGCCGATGAACTGAACATGGAGAAGAAGAAGAGGAGAGTGTGGTAAGCCAGTGAATGGCTCTTGTCTTCACCCTATCACTTCTTCAATGCTAAACACCAGTCTTGTTTTCATTATAAATAAATAAATAAATAATCCCATTAAGATATTATCAAATAATAAAATAATCATATATATATTCAGTATATTTTTCTTTTGTTTGAGTCCATCTGTTACGCTATTCTTGGATTCAATAACAATTTTCAGCTCCAATCCTCGTCGTTTTCTTTGCTTCTTCTCTCTTCTCAACTCTCTTACATAAATATTTTATAATAATACAAAGCTTTGATTCCTTTTTTCAGTATATAAATAAACAAAAACTTGCAATGGAAAAAAACCATGTACATGCAGATGCAGCCATTAGTGCTTCTCCCGGTTGCTTTACTTTCAAGTGTTCTTCTGTAACTTAGAAATAAACAAAGGGTATTTAAAGAAACTCCTTTTCTTTAACATTTTATTTTGTTTCAGAGTAGTTTCAATGGCGATGGCTTTGTTTTGTCACTTTTTCTTTCTCTTTTTGCTTGCATTGCATCTTTCAGGTGATGGGAATATTAGTAGTAGTAGTAAAAGTGTAGAGATTGTTGGGTTGTTTTATTTTTGGATTTTGATTCTTTAAGTAGAAAGGAAAAGGAAAAACAAAAAGAGAAGATGAATACAAGAATCCGAACCGCTCTTCAGTCCATGAAAGCTCCTTTAAATCATGACAGAAACAACAATAAAGTAACTTCTCTCTTCTCTTTTCCCTCCTTTTGACCTTTAATTTGTTGTTACAAGATCTGGGTTGTTGTTAATTGTTGGTTTGAATGTCCAAAGACTGGTTATTTGGGGACTAGAAGTTCAAAATTTGAAGAAAATTTGGTTTCAATAGTTTGGAATTGTTTTAATTTGACAAACCATTGCTTGTGTCATAAAAAGAGAAAAGTTTGGAGTGTGACATTACACTTGTCTCAAAAAAGGAATAGTATTTCTTTAAGATTCTTTCTTTCAATTCTTTCTTTTTTCTTCACTGAAATTTTCCAGTTTTTTGGCATTTGGATTATACAAAGAAGGAGAAGATGGAGAAGGGTCAGGGAAGTAGAACACTTGGTGCCAGCAAAGCAGTGGCAAATAGGAGAAGATCAAATAGGGAAAGGAAAATATCCTTATTACAAGATGTAAACCAAATATTATACACTGTTTTAGTCTATTCAATTGATTTGTCTTAGTTTTTTCTTGCATTTTTAACAAATTTGAGATGTTATTGGTATGATTTGCAGGTTGATAAGCTAAAGAGGAAGCTTAGACATGAAGAGAACGTGCATAGAGCTTTGGAGAGAGCTTTTACTAGACCTTTAGGGGAACTTCCTAGGATTCCTCCTTACCTACCTCCATATGTAAGTGTAATTTAACTGCATGCTACATTTGAGAAGGAAATGTTCTGATACATCAAAATGGGAATTTTTTAGACGTTTTTATGTGAAGTTCGGTTTCGATAGTGAATTGTTTTTATTTTCTGAGGGGTTTTCAGACACTAGAGTTACTTGCTGAGGTAGCTGTTTTGGAGGAGGAAGTTGCTTGGCTTGAAGAGCAAGTAGTGAATTTTAGGCAAGGCCTCTATCAAGAGACTGTCTATGCATCTTCCAAGAAGAATGTGGAGAATTCGAATGAATTCACCATCAAGCAGTCTCCGGCTCGAAGTACTAAACACCAGCGCTCAAAGTCTTCGTCTGTAAACGAGATGAGTCCAGTACCAACCATTTCCAGGACTCAACCATCTCTTCCCAGAAGTTTTTCAAGCAGAAAGCTATTGGTACCGGATACTTTTAATGATCAATTTGGACAGTGCTTTAAAAGGCCGACAAATGGGAGACATGGTTCCACAAAATCCAATACTGCTTCTGGAGATGTCAGAGGAAAAGAAAACCAATCATTTGCCAATGCTTTGAAGGATAAACAATCTCCGGATAAGAAAGTTTCGAACATTGTGACTCCCGTAAAGAGACTTCCAACCAAGCTTGAATCAGCAGACAAATGTTTGGATCCTCTTAAGGTGCAGGTATGTACTGATAAAGAAGTCATTCTTCACTTCATTGCGTTTTTTTTAATTGTGTGATTTTTTTTACTGTCCAGCTAGATAGTAGATTGGCAAACCAGGAAAGTGCACATGGAAGCCCTTCCAATTCTTCAGATGATAAAATGTCAGAAGCTGATTTTACACAAAACAAAATATCTGAGGAAATTGTAAGGTGTTTGTTTAGCATTTTTGCAAGGTTGAGCACCTCAAAAGATAAGGCCGTAGAATCCAGGACTTCACCTACAGAAAGAGAATTCCAAGACCCTTATGGTATCTGTTCAGATTCGAAAAGTAGAGATATTGGGCCCTATAAACATCTCTGTGCAATTGAAGCGAAAGCAATTGACCTAAACCGGAGTACAAATGCTTTGTTTCTAAGCCATAAACTAAAGTAAGGTCTTGGGTTGGTTTCTCTTCCATAATATGTTAATTGTGACATTTCTACTCAGCCTATCTATGTGATTATGATTTCAGGTTTCTACTCAGGAAGCTAGCCTCTGTCAACTTAGATGGTCTCAGCCACCAGCAGAAGCTTGCATTTTGGATAAACACTTGTAATTCCTGTATTATGAATGTAAGAATGTTGTTTTGATTAAGATTTTAATACGTTTTAGGATCAAGATAAGTTTGTCTATCTTAATATGCAATGCATCTGTTAGGCGATTTTGGAGCATGGGGTTCCTGAGTTTCCTGAAACGGTTGTAGCACTAATGCAAAAGGTATGTTTCACCCATATTTCATATTGTGTTCCATTTAGCATTTGGACACTGACTTCAAATTTTTCTATGTTTCTGGTGCCCCAGGCTACAATAGTTGTGGGAGGACACTTACTAAATGCAATAACAATTGAACATTTTATATTAAGACTGCCTTTCCATTTGAAGTTTGTAAGTATAAAACATTGTTCATCTTTCTTGTATATTTACTTTTGCAGGGGAGAGTATTGAATTCATCCATATTTTTTTTGTTCTAAAAAATTGATATTGCTAACTGGAAATTTATTCCTTCTCTCTTACTATTAAAGACCTGTCCTAAAGCAGCGAAAAACAATGAACTGAAAGCACGCAACATGTTTGGTCTCGAGTGGTCCGAACCCTTGGTTACATTTGCTCTTGCATGTGGAAGCTGGTCATCTCCTGCTGTAAGTTTACTTTGAAATCGACTCCTTTTTGCAGATAGTCAGAAACATTCATCGTTAATTAACCAATCCTCTATGCAAATGAATATAATTCCGGGTTCATTCCTTACGTTCTGAAATGCCGATTTTGGTAACAAAGGTGAGAGTCTATACAGCAGCTCATGTCGAAGAAGAGTTGGAAACAGCCAAGAGAGACTACCTGCAGGCAGCAGTGGGGATATCGAGAACAAATAAGTTAACGATTCCGAAGCTTTTTGATTGGTATATGCTCGACTTCGCAAAAGATTTGGAATCGTTGCTGGATTGGGTTTGCCTGCAGCTGCCAAATGAAGCAAGGAAAGAAGCAGTGAAATGCTTGGAGAGAAAAGGAAAAGAGCCCCTATCACAGCTTGTGCAAGTAATGCCTTATGATTTCACATTCAGACTTCTTTTACACCATTGATGCTTATGTTTTGATGGTTTGGCCAGCAAAGGAGTTGATGGATTTGGGGTTGGTGAGCTTTGTATACTGAACTACTACTACTTGACATTAAAACTTAGACACTGTTACAGTACATATGTAATCTAGCATCTGTACAAAAAAATGGAAGTGGAATGGAGATGAGTATCTGGTTTTACTTGACAAATGTTTATTGGTTTGGGTGATTTGGTTCATTGAAACTTGATTTTTCTGTTCCAATCTATTTTCCCGGGGAGTTGGGTTGTGAAGGGAGGGTGTTTTTTAAATTTACCAATAGACTTAATATTTGCCGTGAAATAGTTCAAAAAATGGTTCTTTTAGTTTCTCATGATTATTTAAGATTTCAAAACTTGTAAAATCACCATCCATGATCTTTTTCTTTATAATAATGGTGCTGGAAAGTATTTAGCAAAGATATAAATAAGGGAAATAACATAAATGGTCATTGAATATTTAGAGTGGATTTATTTTGATCAATCGTATTTTTAAAATATTTAATAAAATTATTTAATTTTTAGTTTGTATTCGATAAGAATCCTACCGTTAGTTAACCTAATTTCATTAGGGTTTATGGATGAAGTGGGGAGGGAAATTGAAAATGAAAGTAGTGTAAGCGGTCAGTGTGGGATACTTACAGATTTCAATTAAATCTTAATAAATTCAAGTAGTTGGGTGGTCCACAAATAAATTCACACGGACCTTCCACAGATTCAATGCCAAGGAGGAATTAACATTAAAAAAATATAAAACTTACTAATAATTCATTTCCGGAAGAAAGCAATACAAAAGTGTTCATACACATGCATGCTTTTTATACTAAACTGATTTTAGACAGAATATAGGCCAACAAAACAGTAGGTACCGTGAAACTTGATTTAGTCAACAAAACAATGAAAAATGGTTTCCTCATCACGCGAACTATTTGTTTTTCTATTGATGCGTTAATAACACCGTAAATCTCGTTAAAAATCTTCATAAATTTAATTAGAAGAAAAGAATACCAAAATATTATTATAAAAAAATTTAGAAAACAAGACGAAAATATAATAAAATTAAAAACGTGTTTTAACAAAGAATCACAATTAATCATATTCGGCCTCTTTCCTAATAAAATCAAATGATCCTGAGGTGCAATATAAAATTCAACAGTACGCATCATAACATTTCGACCCTTAGCGATAAGGTTATCCGCCATCATATTTTTCTCGACCAATATAACTAACTTGAATCAACCAAGATCGAGATAGAAGTTCATGAAGAACATCCACAAGCAAACATCCACACAATGCATCCAATTTCCGCTGCAACACATACCCAACTACAATATTATCTATTTCCATAATAATTTGTCTAAATCCGAGATTCTAAACATAAATAAGAGAATCAAGGTGGAGGATATATAGAGACTATAAGGGAATGCGAAAGAAAGAAACCTCCACCATGATAACGCAAAAGGAAACACTCGTACCCGCATTGGCTCAACCCTTTTGGGTAGAATTATCACTCGATAAAAGGTGCAGATGAACTATAAAAAATATCGAAACGACATTCCATAAGTTTTCTTTATATTTTTATTGTTTTTATCTTTTATTTTATTTGATATTTATCTTTTATTTTTATTTTCTTCAGTTTTTTTCTTTCTTTTTAGATATTTTTCCAATAGAGAACAACAATCATCATGTCCAAGACTGTCTAACCAGGAAACATCTCATGTGTAAGGATATTTTATTCTTATATTTTAATTCGAATAATACTTGTGTTTGTTGCGAAGTAGAAAGATTCTTGTTACTAACACTGCTTATACCAAGAAACATGCCTTAACAAGTTTTCATGGATTTGCTGAATTCTTTCGGTACAGACATCACGAGAGTTATCCTACTTATCTATTCTAGTAACACTATCCTTTCCTCTGTTTTTTCTATTATATTACTTGTCACGATATTTAAATTTGTATTTCTATTCAGCACAACATTGCCGTAGAAATTGTTGCCCCACATTGAGATCACAATTGAACTACAATGCCCATAGCCTAGGTAAGTGGAGATGCATTATTCCTTTGATGCGATTCATGAAAGAGAACATTGCATGTCATGCAAATTCAACCGTTGAAACATGTAAAGACAATTATATCCATGACAAGAACGAAATTATTAACCCAAGGTGACGAGGACCTTTCTAATTAACTCATTCGTATTTTCATTTTTTTATTTTTCTTTTATGAATTGAGGATAATAATTTACTCGAGTTTGGGGGGCAATTGCCTTTAATTAATTCATGGTAGTTGCATTCATCATAATTGTTGTTTATATATTGCATAAATTATTTGCCAAGAATTTCAATTTGATCTAATTGTTTTAAAATTCATGGATAACAAATGATGAAAATTTTGTCATTGCACCCAATTGAAATAACCTTTAATTTTAGGATTGCATGGAAATAACCTAGAGTTTTACTATGATGCTGAATTGTTTACACGGTTGTGACTTGTTAATTGATAGAGACTTTGTGAATTTAGATTGTTAGAATTTTGGGTAAATAAAAAAAGAAAAAAGTGGATAAGCAATATCATTCTAGAGGTGCCCGAAACTGGCTCTAGTTTGTGTGCATTGAAGAATCACTAGGGTTGCCCGAAACTGGCTATAGCTGATAAAATTAAAGCAATTGCCTAATTGCTAGAGGTGTCTGAAACTAGCTCTAGTAATTGAAATTTATGCCCAGACAATTATTGTGTTAAACCGATTATTTCACATAGACTCTTGAAAATTGACTTGTACACAACTACGCACACACTTAGTCACGAGCATTATATTTTGATTCCAGAAATGTTCTTTGTTTTTTGAAGAATTTAAAGGTGATCATACTTTGTGCCCCGGTTCCGAGGTTGGAAGTTAAACTTTAAAGCATGTCTTTGAAAATTAGATGTCTTTGCAATTAATTGTTAGGTTTGCATCGCTTGAGGACAAGCAATAGTTCGAGTTTGAGGTTCTTACGATGGCTTTTGTCAAACTAAATTCATAGTGACAACTTGTCCTTAAACCAATATAATCGAAAGATTGATCACAAACTCAGTTGTAAGTCATTCACACATAATAAAAAAATCACCCCATTAAACATAATAATCATTCAACAATCTATTGTACCTGTGTTTTCATAACATCCAATAGAAAATAAAAAAATGTTCCTTCTAGTTAGTTTACACTCTAACAAAATCACCTCTTCCTCTGATAAAAAAAAGGCCTTTAATGAAATGAAAGCACCAATTAAAGGGCATGAAAATGGCATACTTGGCGGGCTTAGAGGTGACAAACTTGTCATTTCAATTCTAACTATAATCAATTTAAATTCGAGTCGGATTGATTTGATTCTGGTTTAAATTTTTTGATTTAGTTTGATTCTATGTTGATTTTGGTTTGAGTATCGGATTGAGTCGATTGATTTTTGTTTCAATTGAATTTCTGTTTTGTTAATATTAGTTAAGTTATTTTGGGTTGATTGATTTTAGATCAAATCATTATTAGATTAACAAGAGACTGATCGGTTTCAATTAGATTTTACACTCTATATATCACTATGTATAGTATGTATATTTGGTTTTTGGTGACCTGTGCAACATTTCACATGTTATCTTTATTTATTTATTTTAATATATATATTATTTTGGGTTTATTCAGTTTTATTGAAAATCAGGTCGAGTTATCATTTATCCAAAAAGAAAATCAGGTCAGGTTTATTTAATTCAATAAAATGTGACACCCTCGTCCCGGGTTAAGAGTCGGGGGCATCAATCGGACCTATAAACTTGTAATTAGATCAGATGTTGTATTCGCTTCAATGACATTTCCATTCAAATACATGTTGTACTTAACAAATTCAAGGGCAATTTGAAACTTTTTCTAAATTCAATTTACTCCTTAATCAGTTTCGAGCTTAATTTATTTTTCAATAGTGATCCACCTAATTTTAATCTCATCGGATAAAAAATTAATCCAATTACTATCCTAATCTTAACTCATTCTCAATTGTGGACCCACTATAGGCTATAATTTAATTTATAGGATCTCTAAAACAATATGTGAAACTTCCATATTTTAAATCTCGAAATTTGGTCCCAAGGTAGCTAAAGGTATCGATACCTCCATAGATGGGTATCGGAACATGGGTATCAAACCCCAGTTCGATGCTGGTCACAAGCGTTAACTTGTTGACCAAGGCCAGAGTAGCCCAGTTCGATACTGGTATCGAACCGGGGAGCACACTGTGATGCTTGGTATCGAACCAAGTATCGGACCAGGGAGTACACTGTGATTCTTGGCATCGAACTAAGCATCGGACCAATTGGCTGTTAACAAGGGGTATCGATACCCAAGGGATTGGTATCAATACCCCTGCCTAAACTGGCAGGATTATCAATTCTAAGGCACTTAGACATTAACCAAAAGACCACCTATATGATCTCAAGCCATCCCTAACCTTAAGGGACCTTTTTAACATGTTTAGGTAACGAGTAACAAGCTATCCTTTCTATCAATTTGCCAAATTCAATGCACGTACCAATATCTATACCATTCTACCTTACCATCACTATGGTCACTAGTTTAACTATATCCTAGCCTTATGGTCTACATATTAGACCACATAGTTCATCACTTGCATAACAATACACAATGCATTAACCATAGTTTCATGGGCAATCTCAATCATACCAAATTCTAGCCTATTCACGACTTTGCCCTAAGGCTTACAAACGAAAGGCTCGATAGCAATATATACAAAACACTAACAATTCTCAAATGCATAATCTAGTCAAAACATGCTCACTATGCCACCATTGTTAGTGTCCTTGCTTGGTTGCTAAAAGTACAAAATACCATACATTGCTTGCTTGGTGTCCTTGCTCATGTTCGATCTCGATCTCGATCTAGCTCCTTAGCCCGATTATCTGTTGTTTTATGAAGGAGAAAACAAACGGTGGTAAGTACTTTTTGGGTACTTAGTGAAGTAGCCTTAAGTCTAACCAATTTAGACATTAAAAACAAAATAACATGCCTCAAGTAAGCAATCAATCAAGTTCATGGTAACAATTCAATCACCGAATAACATGCTTAACGTGTATCTTACATATCATGCTTGTCATATATCATGCTTAATATGTCTCTAGCATACAATCTAAGTTCACAACTATATGTTCAATTACAAGCTAGCATGTTTAGGTTCATATGTCACATTAGCCAATTTGCATGTTTCCAACTTTCATAACCAAAGTTATACCAAAGGCTACTTAGTCGTTTCAAATGCTCAATAACAACTTATAATCAAATACTCGATGAAAATTCATAATCGAATGCTCAATGACAATTCATAATCAAATGCTTCAATAGCAAATCATATTCAAATGCTCAATGACAAATCTTATTCAAATACTCAATAGCAAATCTTATTCAAATGCTCAATAGCAAGATCATATTCAAATATCTTTCCATGTCTGAAGTTTAAACTTTTAGATTAGTATCAAATGATACCTTGGTATAGTTAGACTAGGTAAACGAGTCAACAGAAGTACCACGAAGGCACTGATGGAAGTACCACAAAGGCACTAGCAAAAGATACCCACGGTATCTAACAAATGGTGACTAACCACCAACCAAAGATACTCATAGTACCGAATAGAAGTACCAAAGTACTAAACAAAAGTACCGAAGTACCGAAGTACTGGGCAAATGTACCGAAGTACTAACAAATGATCTCAGACCCTAGGTATGCCGTACTACCTACGATTAACTTCGACCGAGGCTCAATCAGAGTTTCATATTCATTATCTTTCACTTTGTATTAATCAGGTTCTTTATCACAACATTTTTCATAACATGCTATCAATAAAAGTATTTATGTCATGCTATTGTACCAAAAGCATATATCACGCTATCAATCGAATGCATTTATCATGCTATCATACAAAAGCATATATCATGTTGTCATATCAAAAGCATATTTCATGTTATCATATCAAAAGCATATATCATGCTATCATACCCAAAAACACATATCACGTTACCAAACGAATGATCAAACCATCATAAACATGCCTCATGCATGAATCACATACCTGGAATCCTTAGCCGCGTGCCATTATTTACCTCGATATTTCCGAGCTATGAAAAATGTACTAAGCTAGTTTAACCATCTAGCATACGATCATGGCATCAAACAAGTCACTTAACATTTATTCCTCCTCCCCTTTTTACCAAATATATTTTTAGTCTGATTACATTATAAATCAAATAACAAAGGGATGGTTAGGACCTAGTCCTAACCCTAAGGTTTGCCACACTCACAAATGGTTCCAAGCGATTAAGGGTTAAAGATGGTGATCCCTTTGCCTCTCTTCCTTGCTAGTTCGAGTATTTCTTGTTCTTCAATGTCCTCTTCTCTTGGATTCTCTAGTAACCCATACACACATAACAATCATTAGGACATATTCAATCATTTAATTCAAGTGATCTTATACTTAACAAATGTAAATATCCTCATTTATTCACTAGGGACAGTTTTGCTACCCTTTCGTAAATCGATCATATCTCCTAACTCCCATGTCCGAATTGAGCTTATTTTATATCGTTAGAAAGCTAAGGAGATCCTATACAGGGAAATATTAAACTCACATTTTAATTATTAACCAATCAATACTAGTTTTTGTTCGAATCAGACCTATCCAGATTCGGGACTTCTCGAACAACCCCTACAAAAAGTCTTATAACTTTTTCTACGAAACTTCAAATGATGTTCCGTAAATTTTCACTTAAACTAGATATATGGAAGTATCCTCCTTAAAAATTTCAGTTCCTAAATCCTTTAATTTCGACCTAGGGAAATTTTAAAGATGGCTACCCGGAATGACATTTTCTAGGCAATATCGACTAACCTTCCTTTCATGGCTTTAATTCCTAATCTCAACTTATTATCACGATTTTCCAGCATCAATAACTTAAAATTTAGCATCATATAATTCCCTTTTATCAACTCATCAAGTCCACTAACTCATATGCAACATTTTCAAAGATCTAAATTCCAAGCTACTTAACTTATTGTTCATGCTCCAACAACTATACCCAAGCAAATGCAATCTTCCAATTAAGTTTCTATCGACCTAACACGTTCCTACCATTCAATTTCATGACCATTTCTTT
This sequence comes from Abelmoschus esculentus, assembly GCA_035048815.1. Classification (NCBI taxonomy): domain Eukaryota; kingdom Viridiplantae; phylum Streptophyta; class Magnoliopsida; order Malvales; family Malvaceae; genus Abelmoschus; species Abelmoschus esculentus. The sequence continues at coordinate 12,796,060 of JAUCBN010000036.1, forward strand.
AAGATCATCAAAATAAACACTAACTCATTACTTTACAAAAACAAACTCCATTCTAGCTTATTCCAACTCATGAGACAACCATTGAATTCATTACTTTAGTACACTCTTTCTATCTCCTTGCAAGTTATCAATACCATAACATAATTTCTAACATTTTTCCAACCAAGAAGTATAGTTTTTCTCTTCACTATCTCAAGATCAAATGTCATAAAAATCATCAAAACTAAGAATTGACATCTTAGACTCAATCGATAATGGAGTAACTTACCAATATAGTTGAATTTGATCTCCTAACAAAATTTTTCCTCCATGCAAAGCTTTAAACCTCTTTCAATGGTTTTTCCCTAAATTTTCTCTCAAGACCCTCTTCTTTTTCTATTTTGAGTGGGTGACAAGAACAAAGTTGGAAGGAAAATTCTCTTTCTTTCTCTTATTTCTTTTCTTAAAATTTGGCTATGGTGATAACCATGGAAGAAGATGAATCTTTCTCTCCCTCTTTTCTTTCTCATTCACGTGAAAATGGGGGAAGAGGGAAGAAGACTATTTTTTTCGTTTTCCTTTTTTTTTTATTAAAATAAGTCCTAATAGTCATCTAAGATGACAAGTGTCCCTATTCTTGGTCTAATTATCCCACTTTGCAATTTATACTTTTATATTACATGATGCAAGGTCTCTTAGTTGCTCTTGTTACAAATTCATCCTTAAATTGGCTTGATATTTTTCCTTTGTCTCAATTGAGCCTTATTGATTAATTAATCTATCTTGTAACATTTACTTTCCAATTAGCTAATTCACCCCTCTCATTTCATGTTAAACTTAATCCTTAACTTATTTAAAATACTTGACTTTATGAAATTCAACTTAATTTTCCATGTCACAACCTTTAATTCTTCTTCAATTGATTATTTTTATTTATCATTTAGTCAATGGTTCCATGGTGTCATCCTTGTAGGCCCTATTGAGGGTGTTACATTAAAGATCGGTTGAAATCTACTTTCAGTTCAATTCAATTCGGTTTAAGTTTCAGGATAAATTCAGGTCATCACATTTAGATTAATTTTAGATATCAATTTAGATAAATCGATAATATGTTTGAATCTCATGTTAAGTTTGTCGGGTTTAGTGGCCCCGGTAAGATTCTCCATGGTGATGGAACTCGACTTTCAAAAGGAAGTTCGGTGTCCGCGGCTTCTGTCTAGAGGAGGAAAACAGCCCGACATCAAGGATGGGCTTCCAGGAGAGTCTGATGGATTATAGAAATGACATATCCAAAACCTATTCAAATTCTAAAAACCAATTGACACAGGTTGTACTGTAGTTGGCATTACCGATTTAGTAAGTAGTGCCAATGGTGGCAGAAATGAGAATCTGAGTAGGATGAAAAGCCGCTGCGTGCGGCTGAAACGGTTTGAGAATACCTCTTGCGACATGGCGTAGATAAAAAGTCTGTATTCGACTGAATATTTCTTTTTTTAGTAGGGATTGAAATCGAACCACCAAATGGTTCGAATTCAAATATCCTTCCTCAAATATCCTTCCTAAGCATCGAAAGCGAACTTCGGAAGACCGTTAAGATGTTAATGGTGGTAGCAGAGGAGAACAATTTCGGGTCATGTTTAATGGATGGTTTGCTTCTTCTAACACAACATGCATATATAGCTTAATCATCAACATTGGCTATCTATGCATAATCTTTGGCCGTCCCTACTAAAAAAATCACTTTTGTTATTTGATAAAATTTTATAATAAACAAACATGTCACATCACCTATTATAATAATAAATTTAGTTCTTAAAATTTATATTTATTATTAATTTAATACAGATTTAAAAATAATTCATAAATAATACTCAAACTTGAATCTCTACATTCTCCTTTGTACTAAAACTATTTGCTAGATTTACCTATCATTTTATCTCGCTACTTAAGTTTAAATCCGATAAAAACAAAAACAAAAACAAAGATTTTAAGAATCAAACAAAAATCTTTATATTTCTCTCTCATCTATCTTCGTCTGTTGTCGAATAAAACTCATTCTTTAGTATATTGCTTCCCTCTTATCATGAAGTTTTCTACCATTTAAATATCGAAGACATTCTTCCATTCGTTGGAAAACAGATATCATTAAAAAAATAACAAATAAGCGACCAAAATATTTAATATCTAAATTTCAATAAGTAAATTGAACACTTTGAAACTTTAATAACCATATTCTACCCTATCCGGCAAATTCTATTGCTCCGGTATATCTAAAATTTAATGATCAAAATAGGTCTGAGAATAATGGATATCACAAATCTTTTTATCAGTCCGAGGGTTTCATATTAAAAGAAACAATTTTATTTTGAAAATCTTTCTGTATTTGAATACCTGGCTCCTGCATTGTAACATCCTGATGAAAACAGAGTCAAAGTACCTTTTTTTTCCATCCATTTACATGCCTTTACAGCAGAAGGTGATTTTATAAGAACCTTGTCAACACTCATCAAATCAGGAGATTGGATAGAATTCCTTCATCTATTGTAAAAGCCATGATTTGAGTTGTGATGGTGGGTGTAATTGTGATTGTTGTATACCAGGAACTGTGAACTAGGTATTGTCCATGGATCTATATAAGGTCTGGAAGGCAATGATCTTACCATTGTTGAAGTGGTTGCAACATCAAAACCCGCAAACTGGTGCAGCGCACTCCGATGGTGAAAGTTTCGTTGAGGTTGATAAGAATTAAGAACAGGACCAGCATTGGAATAGAAACTTGATTTTTGCTTCTTTTTCACTCGTCCAACTGGAGAAGAAACTTGGTAATTCTTACCTGTATTCCCAAACCTTGAAATAGAAGCTTTTCCGTGTGCCTTGCCGATCTTTCCACTCTCTGGTTCAGTTGTTTTTCTCTTTATCGATGGTCTTGATTGATGAGAATGGTTTTGAAGTTTTGTACCTAATTATAAAAGAACGTGATGTAAAATTCTAGTAAGCTTCATAGTCAAGAGAAATGGGATCCACAGAAACATAGTTTGCTTTCACCATCTCGCTCCCCTACATACCAGTATCAGCAGACCACTTCCTCATTCTTTTCATTGCTTTCACCAGTCGTGCAGCATCACCTCGTTTGTGCTTCTCAGCAAGAACATTTCTTCTCTCAGCCTCATCACTCCAACGCTGATATAGACAAAAAAAATATAAACAAGCCAAGTTTATCATTGTTTTACCCAAAAATGTTGATTGACAGCCAAATAGGCAAATATTTACCTGTCTGTAAGTTCTCAACCTGTACAGGTTACGACCCTTTACAAGCAAAGGAAATAATGGGGGTAATTTATTAGTCCCCTTGCTCCATAATACCTCAACCTAATACATCAAAAAACATGGAAGTGGATCAGGTGTGAAAACAGCTCATGAAAAGAAAATTGCAGAAAATGAATGAAAGGGAACAGTTTGTCTATTGCTATCACTCAGTATTCAGTAGCTAAAATCAACCCATTTTAAACATATCTATGTTCTAGAAACCAAAAATAAGCACCACTTAGTGGACTTTCATCTTCAATCCAAAAGATAAGTGTCGGAGGTACCGTAAAAGTATGTTGTTGTTTGGCTTTGCCATAGCTTCCTTAACAACCCTTCCTGCAATAGTTCTCTTCCCCAGAAGCCTCCCATGCCTCGTTACTTTATCGAACCTGTTTCAAAATCCAAACATTGAGTTACATAGCCCCAAAAATGGGATGGAAATGTAAGAGATATCGATAAGATTTATTATAAGCAACGAAGATACTGCAACGTTAGCTCGGATAAGGAATTACTTCTTATAAACCTTCTGAGTAAACAAAACAACATCTCCTTTACAAACATCACCTGCATTATTAGGTGTCAAAACCCACAAATTACTCACTCAAACGACCGAATGATAATTCAAATGGGGGGAAGAGAGGCTGGCTATCTACCAGTACAGTTGATATAAAAGGATGACATAGGATATAAGGCTTCAGCTTTCCCATCTTTTATTCTGAGAAAAAAAGGTGTTCAAATATAACGTCAGCAAAATTGAAAATAAAAACAGAAGAAATTACCTCCAATGCTCAAAAATTCTCTGTTGACACACTGCTTTAGTGCCTGTGATTCGGAGGCCATGATTTCGCAAATAAGCTTTGAGTTCTTTCAAGCTTAAGCTTTCTAAATAGCATCCTTCTATAGAAAACAATGATTACGAATTGTAAGGGCATTTTTAGGGATCAAATTCAACCTTCTATTTTCAAGACACGAACCTAAATTCTAAGAAGAGATAAATAACCTTTGAGAAGAGCGATGACTCGATTGCAGAGAGATTCGTCGTTCTCGGTCCGATCATTATCGTCCGAATCGTTCACTTCCTCTTCTTCTTCAGTTTCTCCTCCACTGACGATATGAAAATTAAATCAAACTTAAAAGGGAAAGGAAACGAATAAATTGAAATAGGAATTTAAATACCTGGAATTGGAAACGTTGCTATCTTCATAGTCTTCTTCTTCATCATCATCATCATCATCATCTTCTTCTGTTTCTATATCGTCTTCCTCCTCAGAAGAAGAGATTAAAATCACAGCGTGTTTGCCTTTGCCTTTCTTATCAGCCATTTGATTGAACTCCAAATCTTCTGTAATTTTATACCCTAATCTTGAGTTTGTTTTCTTAGAGGGGTTTTTCGTTCGTTCGTTCTTTTGATCCAGGAGACGTTTTTCTTTAGATTTTTTTTCAAATGTACTTTAAATATACTAAACATTTATATATTACTTCAAATTTTATTTTCTACATTGTGATTTTATACATTAAGTTTTCTTTTCTTTTTTTTTTTTTAAAAATATGGTTTTTTTCAGTTTTATCTTTGGTTATTAACCTAACACATAATTAAAAAGCTCGTATTTTAGTTAAAGATAATTTTTATGTTTATTAAATATTAATGGACAAATTAATACAAAATATGTAGATGTAGAGACTAATTTTTTTATAATCATCATGTCAACAGTTAATAATAAATTTGAATTATCGGAAGAAAGATTAAGATTTTTAATAAAAGAATTTAATGTCTTAGTAAAATGTGAGTAATATTTATCTTTAAGAGATTTAAGTTTAAATAGTTTTATCTGTATATTATATGTGTAGTGTTAAAGAGTTAAAAATAAATATAGGTACAAATCGAGTTTTTGACCTATCCGAATCTGACTCAAACATAAATACTAAATTTGACCCTGATTCGAATAAAAAATAAATACCCTAAACTCGACCCTGATATGACCCGACTTATAGAAAAATAATTTTATGAACTTAATCGTAAAAAATAAATTTAAGGGATTTAATTATAAAAAATTATAACTTTAGAGAATAAATTATAAATAGAAAATTTTATTTTAAGAAACAAATTATAAAAAATAAAGATAGAAAAATATTATTATAAATATATCTAAAGATTTAAGAAAAAATTACTTAATTAGTCTAGTATCGGGTTGGATCAGATATTTTATACCCTAAACTCGAATCTAACATCTTCCCTACCCTCAATAAAAACCCGACCCAAATCAATTTTTTTATTAAAAACTTCAATCTGATCGGGTCAAATTGGGTAAAACTTCTACCTCTAATTAAGAATATCTATGAATAAATAAATGTCTAAAATAGATGTTCATATTTTTTGGGCTAAAATACATGTCTAAAATTTATTTCGATAATGTTTTAAGGTAATACTGTTAAAAAATCAACATCTAGTAATAAATTGAAATGCGACTTTTGTTTTTATTTTTCATTTCAAAAACAAATATAAAATAAAATAATTTAAACAATATTTTAAAATCTTCAAAAATCAAAAAAAAATCTAGAAATCTTTAAAAACCAAAATATTAAAACCAAAATTAGTGAAACTATCGCCATTGATATCCTTGTCAGACCACGTCGTCGTCTTAGGTCATCGTCGATTTTCTCAAACCACCCATTGACAATAATTGGTAGGAGACGAAAGACGATAACTAGTGCGCGATAGAAAGAGAATAAAATATCGATTATAATGGACTTAATGCGAGAAAAAAACAGAAATGGAGAAATAGAGTCAAGTTGTGATCAAAGTGAACGCGAAAATAAAGAAAGTCCAAAAGGTGTTAAATTAGGAAATATAATAAAGAGTTGTAATTTAACGAGGATATGTATTTTTTTCCTTTTAGAACTCTTACTTTTATAGAAGACTTTAACCTAGGCTTGGACTATATAAAGCAAACCCTTAGAGCTAAGAACAACAAGTCGGATTCTCATAGATAAACGCTAAGCCGCCGACAAGTTCAATATGTTCTAAACTTTTATCGAGGCTTAGGTTGTTTTGTGGAGTAGTTGTGGAAGAAAGTTATATTTTATTTGAGATTTATTAATGCAATCTTTATTTTCATACTTTACTCTCTATTGACTTTTACTCTTCTTTGCATATGAGCTAGAAAGATAAGTATGTGAGGAAAAATTTATTTACCTAATATCGGGAGAGTTGGACTCACGAAACGAGATAGTACGGTCTTTGTTCAAGGGCATTGAATAATCTGCAAGGGTTTCAGCGACTAAAAGGACACATATCATCGGTTGTTGTTCATCCTTGATTCACGCCTAAGGGTATTATCAAGACATGAATTTCAATAGTTCTCCGGATTAGGGATAAAGAGGAGACATACAATGATGCTCTATCGAACTATGCAAAGTTGAGTTATCGACAAGGTATAACCCCGTCGAGACAGCCAAGGCGACCCTTCGTGCGAACCTCCGCGGCGGCATGTCAACCCAATGCGTTAATAAGTGAATGATAAGTGCAACTTGATTTATTTTATTTACTTAGTTTATTACCTTTACTTTCATCATTATCAAAATAATTCACTTGTGTTACTTACTTTTCTGTTGTGCAGGATTAACGTGCAAATTAGGGTGATCCAGTCCATGTGGGATCAATATCTAAAGTATTATAATTTGAGAAAAGAGGTGGAAAGCTTTGTATACAAGCATAAGACTATAAAGCTCACGTCATTAAACATCATATTGCAATGTCTCTTGCCAATTATCACCAATGGGTGATTGGAAAAAACAAACGATGACCTAAGGTCATGGCGAGATCCGATAAACTATCGATGACGGTAGTTATGTCAAATTTGAAATTTTGAAATTATGTTTTAAAGATTTAAATTTTTTAAAAAATTTAATATTTTTTAGAATTTTTTCAAAATTATTTTTTTATTTATTTATAAAATATTAAATAGACGCATGTTAAACTATGATTGGTTGATGAATTTAAATATTTCGGTCAATTCCAATAGTGCAAACTACCATTTCAAATAAAATAGCTCATCCGTAGGATCGCAAACAAAATTTTAGATAAAGCCTGCAAAAATACCAATGGTAGAAAAATAAGTCAAATAGTACATGAGCTAGAGATCCAATACAGAATGAAGAAAAAGTTTACTATATTAAATTGAAAAACCTATTAGGGGTAACTGAAGAATGCTTCAAGCAATACAAACATCTATCAGTAATAAAATAAACAAACTGGTCTAATAGAAGTACTTATTCTTCTGGGGGATAATTCACCTAAAGTCTAATGAAAACACTAAAGAGTGATATAAAGAGAATAATGCCAATATGTATAACCATATACACTTTTTTCGTGTTCAAAATGGACGACTGCTAGTCTGCTACACAAAAAATATAAGCAATCACTCCTATACTCCAGACATCTACTTTTGTAATTTGTACTGTAAGAGCTATATTAGAACTTCTGGTGTTGCATAGTATGCACTACCAACAATGTCATTAAGCCTTTTTATCATGAAAAACATGAATAAATTAATCAAATAACTGAAGTAGGATAGGAATACAAATTTGAATACCAACCTGGTTTAAAAAATCAAAAAAGCCAAAGCCTATGACATTATGAAATTTGTTAATGTTTTGTCCAAAACTTTGGCTACCAAAACAGCTTTCACACAACACTATGATTGCATGTTTTTTGCAAACTTGAGGGTAATGGTTTTTTGTATGAGTATTTTTTTATTAATTTCGATGATGATGATGGTTGTTGTAATTGTAATTTACGGTGGGTGGTTTTTTTTACCATTTTGCAAAATAGCACAAAAACATAAGGTAAATGTTAAAAACATATTCACGAACGCTAAACAGATACATGCACGAATACTAAATGACGTGAGTTTTGGCGTCTTATGCTTGTGAACAAAGCTTTCCACCTCTTTTGTCAAATTATAATACTTTAGATATCGATCTCACATAGACTGAATCACCCTAATTGCACGTTAATCCTACAAAATAAAAAACTAAGAAAACACAAGTAATTTGACTAGTGAATGATGAAAATAAATAAAATAAACTAAGTAAATAAAAGAAATCATAATGATAGGAACAAGGTCAGGGTGATTGCTTTGTAGAGGGGTATCCAGTTGCACTTATTATCCACTTATCAATGAATAGGGTTGACTTGCTATCTCGGTAGGTCACACGAAGGGTCACCTTAGCTGCCTCAACAGGGTTATGTCTTGTCAAAAACTCAACTTCCCATAGTTCGACAGAGCATCCCTATATGTCTCCTCCTTATCCCTAATTCAAAGAATTATTGAAATTCATGTCTTGATAATATCTCCCGGCGTGAATCAAGGATGAACAACAACTAATGATATGTGTCCTTTTAGTCGCTAAAAACCTTGTGGATTATTCGATTCCCTTGAGAAAAGACTGTATTCTCTCGTTTCGTGAGTCTAACTCTCCCGATATTAGACAAACAGATTTTTTCTCACATACTTATCTCTTGAGATCATATACAAAGAAGAGTAAATGCCAAGAGAGAATAAATTATGAAAATAAAGATTGCATTAATAAGTCTCAAATTAAATACAAATTTCTTCCCCAATTAGTCCACAAACAATCTAAGCCTCGATGAGAGTTTAGAACATGATGAACTTGTCGGTGGCTTAGGGTTTAACTATGAGAACCCGATTTGTTATTCCTAGTCCTAGGGGTTCGATTTATATAGGTCAAGCCTAGGTTAAAGTCTTCCAAAAAGGTAAGAGTTCTAAAAACTAAAAGAATACATGTTCATATTAAATTATAACAGTTTATTCTATTTTCCAATTTAACTCCTTTATTTCCGCGTTGACTTTAACCATGGTTTGACTCTATTTCTTCACTTATATTTATTCTCGCATGGTGTCTATCAGAATTGACATATGTTTCTCTATCTATCAAGCATAAGTTATCATCTTTCGTTTGCTATCGCAACCTACAAAGTGTTGTCGTGAGGGGTGCTTATCTGCATTTCAGCTTTAGTCTCAAACACTCGTCATGCTATCTGAATTACCTGTATGGTTGTTTCCTTTCTAAAAGAGAAAACCATTAACCATACAGGTTTTATACCAAATAATAGATAAAATCATTAATTAAGTGTTTGGATGCTGAAATATAAAAAATACGTAAAATTATCTATTATTGCCATTAAATTTGTCCTTCATTAGCAATAACTGTGTGAGAAAATGATATAAAATTTAGGAATTTTATGAACTTATCAAACGCCCTTAAATTCGAACTATTGCTTGTCCTCAAGTAATGCAAAAGATATCTTTAAATAAAGAATTTTAAAATAATATATCATCCTGCCTGCGGTGGCAGATTTCTCTTCTTGACTCGTTCTCTTCTAGGTTGTAGGATTTCCTCGAAACTGGACTATGAGTCTTAGTGAGTGTGTATGTAGCTGTGTCGAAGATGATTTTCTAAGTTCTAATCCTTTTTCTCGCTTAAGAATCCCGACTTATATTTTCCTTCAATTCTTTTTTTCTTTCATTTCTCCCTAATTTGTGTATAAATATATATTAATATATACTTATACTGCTTGAGTCGGTTTCGGACACCTCTAGTAAGTGGGAAAAAGACTAAGTCCTAGAGCTAGTGATAGGCACCTATATGGACTATACTAGAGCCGATGATTGACACCTCTAGTTAAAATCTAAAGTCTAAGTCCTTATTTCTTTTTAAAGAAAAATAACTTTTAAAATCAACTAAGATCAGCCGTGATTATGTAATTTCAGGCTCATAGTCTAATCCTAAGTACTATTCCTAACATACCTTTCTGATTCAAGTCTGGTGAATGGTGTAAACTACGATGGTGGCTGGATGATATATTATTATCGAGGCACATTCAATAAAATTCAACAAACTTAAAAATTGCATCAAATGCAAAGACTGTTAAGACAAAATTTTGAGACAATATTAAGATAATTCGAATAATTTCCATATACGGCAGTTTATTTACATATTACAAAATAGGATCAGTACCCCCAAACTCGAGGGATCCATTATCCTCAATACATGTACAGGAAAATAGATAAGAGAAAAAAATATTAGGCTGATATATAATTAAAACAAAATAATAGAAAAAATAAAAAATACTACTACCCTTAGAATGCAGAGAATCCAAAAGAATCCTCAGAATCGCTAGAGATGAAGAGTTTGCGACGGCTCTTAGGCGGGGGCTATACTGCTTCCTTTAGTGGGCTAACGGCTGGCTTCTTGGCAGAACGTGGTGGTTGGACTCGGATGGGGGTGAGATCATAGCTGATCTCCTCTTCAGTATCAATGTTGTTATGGAAATTTGCTATGGCAGAGGCTGAAGCTTTCCTCTTCTTGTCGGTCTGTATTGAGGCATGGTAGTCCCTCATGCAAGCAATGAAGGACTTTATATCGTCCGTGGAACTACTCCAATCTAAGGGATTGAAGTCCTCTAGTATGAAGGCTCTATGTGTGGAGTCTATCCTCATGAATGCGGCTACAGAATCGAAAGAGAATAGTTCAATTGCAATAGCAACAGTGATGGCGGCAGAAGAGAGTGGCACCATGGTAGAGGCAGTTGATGATTTTGCAAGGGTAGTTAGAGATTGTGGAAACATGGAGATGTAGACTGTAAAATTAGGGAAGATAGTTGAGCATTCCGAGAACATTTCTTGTATAGTTACGACAATAACGTTATTGAACTCTCGGGCTTATGTCATGAAGGCTAGTTGCCTTCACTCCATGCATTGCAGTATGGCTAGGACTCCTTCTGCTGTTGGATTTGTGCCTTCATCTGCCTCAACGATGCTTGTCGATTATGTTGTCTAGTCAGAGGTTGTTGTAGTGGCTGGGAATGTATGTTCGGGGAACTGTGTCTACAACTTGCATTCGCTTCATATAGACTTCCTTGGTCCAGCCCTTCCTCAATGGTATGAATATGTCGGAGGGTAACCTTGGTACCCATTCTAAATGGTCGAGGGATGTAATTAAATAGGGAAAGTATAACATACCTCTTTCCTTAGTTGCGCACTTGAAGATTTGTTCGCTAATGATGCAGCCAACATCAATTTGGCAATTGTGTATGATAGAGTAGATGATTGCTTGTCGCGGCTGATGAACAATTTGGTTGTGTGAGGTTGGCAACAGATTCCTCTTGATGAAAGTATTCTAGAGTTTGGCCTTCAGTTGTAGATCTCGGCGGCTAAAAGAGTCATGGTGTTTCCTCGTGTTCTACTTTACTCTAGGCATGTAGAGTTCTGTTTTCATCAATTTGTAGTCGTCGGAAGCCAGGACGATGATGAAATTGGTGTGTTTGTCAGTTTTGATATGCATGTCAAAATACGCTGATCGTGATGTCAACCACCAATATTGCTCGTCCTCAGAGATGGGTGTACGGGTTGTCTGACACTGGCCGTAGGCATAAAATTCTCAGACCCATTCAATGTTTGCTGGCTCCGGTTGTTTTGCAAGCTTCTTTCATTGTTGAAATGTGATTTTGAAGATAATGAAGGCTTCGATGTTGAGATCGTCGGCATTAGTGTAATGAAAGCCTTACTTATTCCAAACTTGTTTGCTCTTAAAGTTGTGCTGGTATTCTTGTTCGACGATTGTTGTTTCAAAATGTTTGTATTTCGGTGTAACTGGTTCGACAGGTTGTTGATTTCGATTCACCATAATTTTGTGGAGAAGGAAGATGAAGAAAGTTATGAAAATGAAGAAGAAGATTTGAAAGAAAGTCATCGTTTATCGTGTATTAAAAGGCGGGCATCGACGTGGCATTTGAGTAGCGGGCATGACTATTACCCCTTGGTTTGCACGTAACACAACCCCAGCTGGTAAGCGTTAGCAGCAGAATCAATGCCATTTTTGAATCCGGACGACATAATTCTCTCTTAGAATTTTTTCTACCGTATGGGTTGGGCCGATGATTAATTTTTTCGGTCACCATCTTTTATTCTTCGTTTATTAATCATAAATAAAATGAAATAAAATTAACATAAGATATGAAAAATTAAATTGTTAAAATTTATATCTAATTCCTAAAACATGAAAATATAATCTAATTCCTAAAACTTAAAAAATAAAATATGAAGATTAAAAATAAAATTAGGCTACTAGAGGAGTGCAATTGAATGCATCTACGCAAGTAACCATCTTCCTCTTTTCTAATGGAGGAGAAGCTGATGATCCATATGTTATCTCCTCGTCGGGTGTTTTTTTTCTTGTGTGTTTCTGGTTAGGGGATATGCCACCGCGACAGCGGTTGCCCTGGCGAAAAATGTCTAGGCAGTCTGTTTCTGCATCGAAGTTAAATTCATATTTTACCTCGATTTTTTGACATTCATCAGGTTCCTCAGGATGCCTTAGAGCTTTAAACACATTAATCTTCACTTGTTGGTCATTAACCCGTATGACCAATTCTCATTTTTCACAATCGATCAATATTCTTCTTATGGCTAAAAACATGGTTGGTTTTGCCTCTATTTTTCAACTCTTACCAAAATATCCTTTATTTTTCCTTCCAGTTGTACGTAAGAGCGATCTATTAGTTACATCATAACCGTGGTTGGTTTTGCCTGCCCGATGCCTAGCTTCTGGAATGCTGACTTAGACATTAATCTCCAATAGAGCATGGTATGATGAAACTATCAGGATCTTTTATTTTTATTGTGGCCTTATTATGCAGCATTGCCACACACCCTTCTGTTGTGACAACAGTTTCAAATTCCTCAATTTTTGTCCTTTTGGATATGAATTCCTTAAGGAATTTAGCGTAGTTGGGCATTTGCTTTATTGCCTCCACTAAAGGTATATTAATGTGTACTTGTTTGAGGATGTCTAAGAATTTCTTAAACTGATATTTTTGCTTTTGTTGTTTCAACCTTTGTAGGAATGGTGGTGGTAGTCACAGATCTTCAATCTTCTCAGAACATTGAAATCTTATATGTGGTGTTGCTACAATATCGTTTGTTGCGGCATCATCAACGGTAGCTTCTGATGGTTCCTCTGCCTCAGGTAATTCTTTAGTAACCTCTTTAGGGATTACTTCATCAGGCTTCTTACCTACTATCCTAGTAGGTATCTCAAGGACCTTCAATTGTAGTCCACTTCTGGTGGTTATAGCCTTACACTGTTCATGTAGACTAGTTCTAGCAACTTCAGTATCGTTGGGAAGAACTCCTATATGTCGATTTGTTATCTGTTGTGCTATTTGTCCTATTGTGATTTTCAGCATTTTCAGAGCATCTTCATTAGTTTGCATTCTCTGCTCTGTCCATAAATGTATTGACTCTTTGTATAAATTTATTATTGTTTGCAATATAAGCTTTAGTCTGAGCCATAAACATGTTTCGAGTATTCTTCATGGTTTAGATATCAGTTGGTTGTTGTTGCGGCATCGCCTATTGTGATAGTTATTGCTGAACAGTTCTATTGTTTTGTTGGAATTCAATATTTTGCACAGTTTGATGCTACGGATTTAGTGTGTTATTTGGATTACTCCATGAGAAGTCCGTGTGCTTTCTCCATTCTGGGTTATAATTATTGGACATGTTATCCTTATTAAAGTTCCCAACATAGAAAGTTGATTCTGGATTTTATGGTCATTCGTTTGAATTATAATTGTCTCCACATGTTTCGCAAAAATAACGACTTCCTTTACTTCTCGCATATGACTAGGATTTTGTAGATCCTTTACCGTTTTTGTCAGTATTGACAGTTGAGCTAAAATAGAATCTAAAGTCTTAATTTGTTATACCTCGCCTTGTTACTCCTCTTTGTGTGGTCAGGTGTTGATAGTTATTATTTATTAATTTGTCCAGAATCTCTAGACTCTCATGGGGTGGGCAATCTATTAGTGTGCCATTAGCCGAGTCATCAAGCATCATTCTCGTAGATGTATTCACTGCATTATAGAATATTGATACCCGAGTCCACTCGGGCAATCCTTGCATTGGGCATTTTCGATACAACTCTCTATATCTTTCTCATGCCTCATACATGGATTCATCTTTTTCCTACATGAATAACATGTTATCATTTCTAAACTTATCTATCATATTGGTATAGCTGAAACGGACGAGGAAGCTGTGGCATAGTTCCGTCCATGAATTTAACGATTCAGGTTGGAGGTTATTGAGTCAGAATTTTGCCTTAACTCTCAGTGAATATGGGAAAATTTTTAACTTAAGTACATCGACAAAAACTCTCGGCATCTGAAATGAATTATAAATTTCTAAAAATGATTTAAGATGCTATCGAACATCTTCATTAGTCGACCCTCCAAATTGACCTAGAGTATTGATCATGTTGAATATGACCGGTTTTAATTCAAAATGTTCTGCTTTGATATTTGGCATAACGACGACAGACGTTAATCCATCCAAATATTTCTCTAGATAATCACGAACAATATGAATACGTTCCTGTCGAGGAAGGTTTTCTAGATCGACAATTGTGAATGCGATTGGGTTTACTACCTCGGTGGCATTCATGCCAGCATTGTTCCCCTGCTGGCTAGGTGCTGGATTCATCCTTTCGCGTAACCTTTGTCAAAGGTTCCTTGTAGTTCTCTCGATTTCAGGATCAAAAGGATAATTGTTTGTAGATGGATTAGACCTGGTCATACAACAGAACAACCGTGATTATATCGAATAAGAAAAAGAAAAAAGGTGCAGAAATACATTACAATTATTTGAACGCCAATCCCCGGCAACGACGTCAAATTTGACGTGAGCTTTGGAGTCTTATGCTTGTGAATAAAGCTTTTCACCTCTTTTGGCAAATTGTAATACTTTAGATATCGATCTCACAGGGACTGGATCACCCTAATTGCACGTTAATCCTGCATAATAGAAAAGTAATAAAACACAAGTAATTTGATTAGTGAATGACAAAAAGTAAAGAAAATAAACTAAGTAAATAAAAAGAAATCTTAGTGATAGAAACAAGTCCAAGCCGATTACTTTGTAGAGGGGAATCCATTTTCACTTATTATCCACTTATTAATGCATAGGGTTAACTTACCGCTTCAGCGGGTCGCACGAAGGGTTGCCTTGACTGCGCGGGGTTATGCCTTGTCGACAACTCAACTTTACATAGTTCCACAGAGCATCCTTGTATGTCTCCTCCTTATCCCTAATTCATAGAACTATTGAAATCCATGTCTTGATAATACCTTCCGGTATGAATCAAGAATGAACAACAACCGATGATATGCGTCCTTTTAATCGTTGAAACTCTTGCGTATTAGTCGATGCTCTTAAACAAAGATTGTATTCTCTCGTTTCGTGAATCTAACTCTCTCGATATTAGATAAATAGATTTTTCCTCATATACTTATCTCTCGAGCTCATATGCAAAGAAGAATAAATGTCAAGAGAGAATAAACTATGAAAATAAAGATTGCATTAATAAGTCTAAAATAAAATACAACTTTTTTCCCAACTAATCCACAAACAACCTAAGCCTCGATGGGATTTAGAACATGATGAACTTATCGACGGCTTAGGGTTTAACTATGAGAACACGACTTGTTATTTCCAGCCAGAGGGGTTTGCTTTATATAGGCCAAACATAGGTTAAAGTCTTCCATAAACGTAAGAGTTTTAAAAGAAAAAGAATACATGTACATATTAAATTATAACATTTTATTATATTTCCTAATTTAACTCCTTTAATCTAGCGTTGAATTTGACCATGACTTGACTATATTTTTCCACTTTTGTTTCTTCTTGCATTGTGTCCATCAGAATCGACATATTTTTCTTTATATATCGCGCACTAGTTATCATCTCTTCGTTTGTTGTCATGGCCTCCAAAATATTGTCGTGGCGGGTGCTTATTTGCATTCCAACTTCAGTCTCCAGCATCCGTCATGCTATCTGACATTACTTGTATTGTTGTTTCTTGTCTAAGAGAGAAAACCATTAATCGCATCTGAAATAAGAAAAATACTCAGAATTATCCATTATTATCATTAAATATGTCCTTTATTAGCAATAATCGAGTGAGAAAATGATATAAAAATTAGGACTTTTATGCACTTATCACTAAATAAATATAAATAAATATATTTTGTGAACATTAAATGAATATGTTCGAGAATGTTAAACGAACCGAACCCTAAAGTATCAAAAATAGACAAACCAAGCTCGAACATGTGTTAAAAATTAAAACGAACACGAACTAAGTTTAAACACCTTTAGAAATAAATAAATAAATAAATAAATAAATAGACATAAACATACTTTTATTTCTTTAAACTCGATTTATTTATACCATTTAATTTCTCCTTTGGAATGGTTCCCACCTTTCACCACCCTCACTTGTATATATAAAATTAATTATTACAAGTAGGGTTTTTGTTATTTGTATATTATAATTAGGTCGAAAGTGTTATAGTAATTTCGTTACATGGATATATTTACGCGGTAACAATGATCAAACGTGTTTGATTTTTTAGAGTATTTATCTTTGTTCAATTTATATGTTCCTAAAAATGTTATCAAGTAAAAAAAATTAGTCTATTTATCTTTGTTATCGAGGAGTAGGAGTAGACATTTGATCGAATTGAGTAAAAAAAATTAGATTAATTAAGTTGACGAGTCTTATTTATAACTCGAAATTCGAATCGAATTGTTTAGGTTTATATTCAGTTTAATGGTAAACAATTATAATATTATGAATTAATTAGTTCTAATCTTTCTATAATTATGTATAGAATATATATTATAATTAAGAGACATAACTCAAACTTGAAAATTTACTCATTAATTAATAAAAGTTTAAAATTATTCAAATTTTAATTTTATAACTCAAATTTTATTTAAATTTTTTTTAATTGAGTCAAGTTATAAAATTTCAAATATAGTTAAAATGAATCAATCTGAAAAATTAATTTTTGAGTTAGATTAAATTTTGCTCACCATATTAAATAGGTTGTATTCAACTTAGATGTTAATAAAATATTATTGAATTGTTTTTTAGTTTGTGTTATATAGAAAATATTTTGATATGAGCTTGTTAAATTTCATAGGATACTTTCGATTTTAAGGTTTAGAGAATTAAAGTATAGTTTAGAGTTTAGGGATTTAGGCTATAAAACGTAAAATTTAAAATTAATGATCAGAATTTAAGATTTAGGTTTAAGATATTAAGACTAAGAATTTAGGTTTTAGATTTTATAGTTTGAATATAAATAATTGTATAATTTTTTAAACAATGTGTCCACCAAAATATAAATCGTGTCATATTCATATAATACAATGGAGTGTTTCTAAAATTGTCGACTATACTCTTATTTTTCTTCCTAAAAATTAAAATAACATACTATTTTAAGGAAAAAAATAAACATTTTCTTAACAAACATTTAAATTGTTTAAAGTTTTTTTTTAATTAAAGTAAAAAGTTAGGAGTGATAATGAGTTAAGGTGGGTCTGAAATGTTAGACTCGACCTTGGAAATAATATTATTGGATTTGTTTTTTTGCTCGAAACTTGTCGCACTCAATTCGGACCCGATTGATTCGACTCGATTTAAAATTGATAATTTTATTATAATTCTTTTTTATAAAAGATGGTGCCTCGTTAAAATACCATTTCTTAATTAATATCAAAAATAAAATACAATGCCAAAAAAAATATTCAATTTATTTTAGTTAATTTATTTTATTATTTTTCTTTTGGTAAAGATATTATTTTTTGTGCATATATAAAACATATATATAATAGTATAATCATTTTAAGTTTATTCACAAATAAATTCGATATAATTTAATTCGTTAAAATTTCGAGTTAAACTTTAAATAAATCAAACCCAACTAAATCGCGAGTCAATTAGGCTCGTTATCTCCTCTGCATCCATATACAGAATATGAAATATATAAATATATTTATTTATTTTTCTAAATCTTGTTCATTATATTTAAATACACATGTATCCATTTACAGCTGGGATGCTACTACTTTAGATCTATCTTTATCAACCAATTACTGTTACTTTAATTACAGTTTATGTGTCTGATGCAAGCATGTCTAAGTCTGTATCGAATACGAATATCAAATTTACGATACTTTACGTAAAAGGAAAAGTCGAAACAACGCATATAAAATATACAATATGTGTTCGAATCTCTAACCAGTTTCGGAGACATTGCTAATGCTAAGTTATTCAAGTAAGAACGGAAGTAACCACAGATGATGTTTTGTTAACCCCAAAACCAGACATGGGATGTTGTCCTGTTTGGTTAAGATGAGTGACATCACCACAAGATTTTAAGGTCCAGAGATTATCATCAGAGATATGAAATATGTTCACAGAAGTATTTAGTATACTTCCCCGGAACCTCCTCGAGCAAGCCCGCCTGTATAGCGCTCTTATGACGCCTCCATGAGTCACCACGACGACTCGTTTTCCTAACATCGGAAAACAGGAAACGATTCAGAATGTTCGAACCCGAAGCATGCCCTGTCAGGTAAAACTAACCCATGTGACTTGGACGGATTGTTCACAGATGACAGATTATGTACCTGTGTGTTTTTGACTAATTCTCTGTATTGAAGACGTTGCACGATGATAGAGTTGGTCTAAGCTTTCTCCACCTCCCTGCAGAGTGCATACATGTAAAAAACAGATCGAGTAAACCGGTATGGATGTCTAAAGCTAGCCCGACATATGCAGTCGTACTATTACTCGAACCAGCATGTTTAATGTGAAAAAATGCTAAAAACTTACAGTTAAGGAATCGAATCTGAATAATAGAAGAATTCAATCAGTACGGTTTCCTGCGTCACTTACTGGTATAACTTGATTAGTCCCGCGAGACGAAAATGCTCGATAAGCCTCGGGACAAACTTTGGCTGCTTCACGGAACAGAAGACCTTGAACATCCCCTAAATGTCGTTCCCGTAAGTCCGGATCCTTAATCACCTTGAATTTTTTAGATCCAACAAAATGAAGTGTAAAAATTTCTTTCAACACTAAACTAATAAATTGAGAGCCAACTGCATATGTTGATTGCTGCTCAATGATAAGATATCTCGAGTCGAGTTCTAGCATGGCTCTGTTTTAGTTCGTTTATTATTGAGTTGTAGTGTTCGATTGCCACGAACACAGATGTTGAACATAGATATTTCAAGAAAAAATAACAGTTTGAGTAACATAAAACTAAAATCAACACCGAGAAAGCATTCATACCTCCAACTTGCCACAGCTTGCAGCAATTGTCTCAGCTGTTTCGAGAGCTCGTTTTAAATCAGACGAATATACGGCCGATATCTCAGGCTCTCGTGATAGTCTTGCAGCTAACTTCATCCCCAGAATCAATAACTGTTAGAAACAGAGAAAGATGATAAAAAAGACAAATTATTGATGTTATGAAACAACATACAGAAGCTGCTTGTTGTCTTCCAACTTCATTTAATTCGACATCCATATGTCCCTATTAAAATAAAAACAAATTAACCAAATATTAAAAAAACTAAAATTTCTCAAATAAAAGTTTTAAAAATCATGAAGAGACTTGAATTCTTCCAGTTGCATTCCACGCTGTTTCTCCATGACGCACCACAATCATTTCAGTGTAATCTTGATCCATGGAGCTGTTAATTTAGCATCAAATAACAAAGTAAAAAACCCAGAGGAAACAAGCAAACGAAGGTTTCTGTGGTTTTATATCTCGAGTTATTTACCTACAACCATGTTCGGACATTGATTCGGGAGGAGGAGAGTAGTTTAGTTCAGTTCAGTTGGTGTGAAGTACAAACGGCCAAGTTTGTCGTGGACGAACATTGTGTTGGAATAACATTTTTAGTTGGCGGACATTTCAAGCTGACAGGAATCTTTAGCTGTCCAAACGTCACACGACACCAGTTGCAAAATATAAGATTTTAGATTGTTTGACAGGTATTGAAGTTGATTGCTTTTGTCTTAAAAGTAGTTGTTCTTTAGACTTTCTGTAACATGAAGTGACTTCTACCATTGTTAGAGTACAACTCAAAAGATAAAATGAATCTAAAGTCGATTATTCACTTATTAAAATCATGATTGAATCCTGTAAACCAAGCTTAAACAATTCTATTTGTGTTTAAAAAACAAACTCAATTCCATTTTAGGCCTTTAATTATTTGTAAAATTCAATAGTGTAGAAAAAAAATGAACTTTTAGTTTTCAAATTTGTATTCATTTATTATTGTTGAAAATGACTCGTTTGTTTTGTATAAATTCTCAAGTCATTTATCATTCAATATGTTGAACTCGGTTCGACTCAATTGAAAGACGATAAAGTTCTGCTTTGAAAAATCAAGGCACTGATGATTGATGAAGTACAAACAGACGTAAATCAGCAGCTTTTGGAGCATCAGCAGCTCACATTTCAAGCAGTTCGAATAGAATCAAAAGCTTTTGGAGCATCAGCATTCTGCAGTTCCCCGATCGAACTAACTCAGGAAGACTAATATGCCCTAAAGAGAAGAGCTAAAGAAACATCGTTGGCAACTTGGCGGGTTTCGGTAGCTATGGAACAGAGGCAGCACACAACTCAGCTTTAAAAAGATTAAAAGAAACACATCCAGGCAAGAAATCACTGACTAGAAAGGGAAATGGTAAGATGATCGAAGTTGAAGAAATGAAAGAGGAGGAAGCAGGAGATTTGGACTTGATTAAGCTGGATGTAAATGAAGTCCCAAACAAGGGCTTTGCATTGCGAGCAAAAGAAATTAACCAGAATAAGCAAGGGAGACCAAAATTGATGAGCAGGTCCTAAAGCAGGAGGAATAGTGTTGAAAGTGAAAGAAAATAACAATCTCAGCTTGAATCAAATTTTTTTCTTGCGAGGATAAAGGAATG
Source organism: Abelmoschus esculentus (assembly GCA_035048815.1). NCBI lineage: Eukaryota > Viridiplantae > Streptophyta > Magnoliopsida > Malvales > Malvaceae > Abelmoschus > Abelmoschus esculentus. The sequence goes on from JAUCBN010000036.1 coordinate 12,817,225, forward strand.
TTCAGATAAATTCTAACAGACATGTATGCAAAAGTACAGTTCCTGGTCGGAATAACATGTCATATCTGCTTGTTCAGAAATGAAATGGAATAAAAGATGGTTCTGATTTAAAATTCACCCGAGTTTGAGTATTTCCTGAAGAGAGATCAGCTAGTTTTTACTGTGCGTTAAATCCTGCACAACAGCATAAATTCCATAAGTTCAAATGAATAGAAGCGTATGCATTTACGCGTAGCAACGACCAGAAATACAAACCTGATTTTTCATAATGCAAGCCGGACTATAAAAGATCTCCCACAACTGGATCATGATGATGTATGCCAAAATAAAACCCCAAAATGGATCCTTCGATACAAAATGCGACCTGCAAAACATCAAAACGTGTTTTACTAGACAAAGTGAAACACAGATATTCGGAAAGCAAATGGAAAGGTTTTGGTACCATAATGTAGCTAAAGATCTACATAAACATTTTAGAGTATGCCTTTTTCTCCTGGTTTCGTCTATCGGCAATCTGCAGCAGTTTTACAAAATCAATTAACTTCACAGGTAAAATCAACAGGAAGTGTAGGGTGGAAAGCACTAAATATTCATTCAGCGAAAGAATATATGATTATTGACAACCTTCTTCCTTGCAGCTGCAAGCTCGTTCTTTATTCCACCTGAGTGGTAGAAAACATGACATAAGATGGTCATTCCCGAGTCCACCCAAAAGTATATAGTTGACAGATTTTGATGAAAAAGAATCAAGAATGATAGCAGAAACTAATTACATGATAGAACATCAAGTTTTGTACTTGAGACAAGATTTTACTGACCGTCATTCGGTTCTAATTCCAATGCCTTTTTAAAGCTCTCGACTGCAGCATCAATGTCATTAAGTGCCATGTGTGCCTGATATCAGTTAAAAACAAAAGCAATTGAAGTAAAAAAAAAATCCCAGATATAAGTGCAACAAGCCATTTAATAGTTTGAACTTTGAACAACATGCATTCCAGCTAAAACAAGACTCGCAAGAGCAAGCAGTTTATTTTGTTATAAACACGCAAGGTTCCCCCCTCAAACCAATTCGCAAAATAAGAAACTACTATATAATTATGCTTGAAAAAGCACCGATGCTAGTCAGCCAAAGAAAGCACAGCTACAAACTTAACTAGAAACATGACAATAGAAAAGAAATGGAAAAGAAAACGGACCAGGCAAAGTAAGCAGTGCCAAGGAAGCAACAAAGTTGGCTTTGAATGTGTATCAAATACTAAGCACTGACCTGGCCTTGGCGAAAGAAAGCTTTCACATTATCTTCTCCATCACGAATTGCAAAGTCAGCATCCAACAACGCCCCGTTTAGATCACCTAGTTTCAACTTGCAGGCCTAAAGCAGACAGCACAGACAGCAGTCATATGAAAGGAAATAAACACCAATAAATGAAAAAGAATTTAAGTTATACTGATAAGTGATAACAGATGCTAACATAGAGGAATTTCCTATCATAACATGCTTTACTCAATGAATGATAACCTAAAATGTGAGAAAGAAGATTGGAATGATTGTGCCAAGCTAGATGCCTAAACCTATGACATATTGATGATCCAATATTTTCAAGAAAAGCAAAATCTTACAGAACTATTTGTAAATATCTGAGACTTGGTCTTCCGCAAAGAGGAGCTCTTCTCTGTGCAATTACAAATTAGAAAAAAAAAGGTCAGGAGAATAACTGGATGATTAATGGAAATAAAATCATGATCATCAAAGAAAGAAACTAAATTATGCACCTTGATCAATGGCCTCCAGGTCCCAGCAGACATCCAAGTAGCGCAAAGCCTTCCAATATTTCCGAAGAGCTATCTTATAGTCTTGTTTCTGTAAAAGAGGGAACAACTAGGAATATCTAGTAACACTGTCGCGGTAAATAAAATTCCAAAGGAAAGAACTATAGCTATTGATAGTCTAATGTATGGTAGAAATGTGCCATCACTAAGCATTCATAACTCAGAGGGTACAACGCAAACACATTCATAATAGTGCAACATGTGTAATCTAAGAAAAACGGGAAATGAAACAAATTCACTGCAAAAAAAAAGTAAAAACAATACAATTTTATATGAAATACCTTGTATTGCTCATTTCCAAAAGCTTTGATAGAGTCAACCGCCATCATCCACCAAGAAATTTCGCTTGTTCTTTTGTCAAGGTCAGCTGGCCAATCAGGATACATATCACCATCCTTAAAAAAATTGGATACCCCATCATCTGCCCCCTCAGGAATTTCTCCACAATCTTCAACTATAATGTCTTGAGTGGGGTAGTCACCATCCTCAGTAGCAACATGCTCGATAGATCGAACAACACCCATTCCCTTTAAAACCTTCCCAAAAACCACATGTTTCCCATCGAGATGAGGTGTTCGAGTAGTTGTAATGAAGAATTGAGACCCATTGGTGTTAGGCCCCTTATTAGCCATGGATAATATTCCTTTTCTTTCGTGTTTTAACTCAAAATTTTCATCTTCAAATTTCAAGCCATAAATGGATTCTCCCCCAGATCCATCACCAGCTGATATATCCCCACCTTGTATCATAAAACCTCGGATAATACGATGAAAGCGCCCACCCTGTTAATCAAAATATTGTATTGTTAGAAAAAGAAAATCACCACAAAGTTGCTTACAAAAGTAAAGAAAACTATTTGGAGGGGCATAGTCATCATTCAACGAAAGCAAAATATAAACATCTTAATTTCCTTTATTGTCTAAGTTTCATGTCATGTCTACATGTATTAACATTAGAAGTCAACTGTATTTTAGGAGGAAAAAGAAGTATCTTGCTTCTTACAATTGCATCATTTTATTAACTTTCACAACAATTCCAGCTTGAAAAAAAAAACAGAAATCGAGTTAAAGCCCATGAAAGTTCAATCCTTTTACACTTAAAACAACTTACTTTACATCACAGAACACAAAACATGTAATGTAAGCTATACCAAATACCCAATTACTAAGACCTAATACAGCATGCAAACTACATTTAACAATAGAAACACACAAAAAAAGGCTTTTAGTTTAGTCAAAGCAAAAAACCCTTACTTTACCACCCACTAAACTTAAACCAAAGAAATTTGACACCTTTTGACATTCAGGGAAGAAAGACTAAAAACTAGAAATACTTTCATGCATACACATATAAAAACTAGAGTTCCATGAATATCAGAAAGACAAAAGTTAGAACCTTGTAATGCAGGGAGGCCGCAGTGTTAGGTCCAATGCCTTTCTCACCGGTACACAAAGCCCTGAAATTCTCGGCAGTTTTAGGCACGACATTCTTGTACAACTCCACTACTATCCTTCCTTCTAGTTCTCCTCCTATGCTTATATCCAAATAACATCTTGGATTCACCATTTTACTTTCTCTCCCTCTCCCTCTCCCTCTCCCTCAACTCTTTGCTCCAACTGAAAATGACCCAAAACAACCCTAATCCCACTTTTTATTTTGAACCCGAGAAAAGAAAAGAGAAGAAAGGGCCTTGGTCTTTTCTGGCTTTGCTCGTTCGTTTCGGGTGTTGGTTTGTTTTGGGTGCTGCTGCTACCTGCTTTTTGGGTTGGCCTTAGGAACCGTCAGATTTATGTGTTGAGTGAGTTACGGGACAGACATTGTGAAGTTAAGGTGGGGTCATATTTCCAGCCTTTATTAGAGAGAGGAGATGTTGATGTTGAGTTGTCCCATAGGCTCCTCTATATGTATATAACTGATTATTATTATTATTATTATTATTATTATTTAATTCAGCAATTAAATAAATATTTAAGTTATATTTTTTATATAGACGCTTGAAATATTAATATTACAAAAAGACAAATATTTTTTTATTATCTAATAAAATTGAACACGTAAAATTACTTATTATATTTAAAATTAAAATTTTAAAAATAACAAAATATATTAATCAATCTAACTATCTTTAATTTTCTTTAAAAAATTCTCTCTCATCTTAAGTTCTTTAATTTTTTACTTTGACTATCGACTTAACTACCATTGGTCATTTTCATCGGATTCTCTCTACTGAAAATTTTATTTTATTTTTATAAAAAGTTAAAGAATAAAATATTGATTGTACCATCGACGAACATTCAACAATAAAAAAAGAGGTTTGATTCGGTTCTCACTGAGGTTAGAGGATGACAAATATCAAATGAGAAGGTACATGATATTTTAAACGATGAACGATAAACCACTAAATTGTGAGGATGTCTGACTGTCTGTAACACACTAAAAATTATTCCTAATTTTAAAATCATAAATTAAAAACCCTAGTTTTTAGATTCCTAATTTTGAACCCTAATTTTTCTTGAGGATTTTAAATTGATTTTCTATATTTAAGAGGATTTTTATGATAAAATTCTTTTATTAAAAATACTATTTTATTTTAATTATTGTTTATCAAAACTCTTTATTTATAATATATTATATAAAGTTTTAGATAAAGAAGGAAAATCCCTTTAAAATTTTGCAATCTTTTTTATTATTATTTTATTAATTTTTTATAATTTAGTAGAATTCTAATTCTAATTGTACGTCGTTATTTTTTTTCTCTATATATACATATTTTGGTCTAAAAGAAAACCATCAATTATTTTCTTTCATCAAGATTCTCTAAAGCGGTGAAGCCTATATTTTTATTCTTTATTTTTGTTCGAGTTCAATATGGCGAAGGTGTGTTCTCTTACTTGTGCTATATACGTTTTCCGAAAATATAGTTTTTGTGTGACATGCTTAATATTTTCTGTTTTGAAAAATACTCGTGTTTTGCTAGCATGTCTAATTTTTGTATTGTGACTTTGATTGTGCATTTGTGTTATCATGCATACATATCATTATGATTTTAGAAATATTAAAGTTTTCAAATTTGAGATTTCACAGTTTTGAAGTAAATATGATTTTTTTTATATCCCGTAAATTTGTGTTTTCGGATAAATTGAGATTTTAGACAAATTGTGATTTCGGATTGAATTGTGATTATTTTTGGATTTTTAGATCATGTTACATCATATTGTGTGCATGAGGTGGGATTGTGTACGGAGGAAGTCGTGGCAGCTTTTCGGAAGCCTAAGACCACCTTGAGATTTTGGTGACATTGTAGGTGAGGGTTCTGGGGAACTCCTCCGCTCAAATTGGTGACGTTGTAGTTGAGATTTGTGTTGTGCGTATGATATCATTCATACATCATGATTTGTATTTTTCCAAAACTTTATTTTTGACAAAATTATTTATGTGAACCATATTTTATTTTTATTTTTTTGAAATATTACTTTTGAGAAATAATTTTATAAATAATGTTTTGTTTTTATCTACACTTTAGAGACACGCTAAGCTCCTTAGCTTACCCCCTCTTAGCTTTTCTCTTACAGATCTTTAAACTTTAGGCGATGCGGTATTTGGAAAATCTTAGATTTTATTCAGTTTTTCGTTATAAAAAACGAAACTATTTTTAGTTATTCAGGTTATTATTTATTATTTTGTAAACTTTGAGATATTTGAGATATTTATGTTACCACTATGGTTTTATTTTAAATTCAAGTATAATTTTTTAAATTGTTTTTTTAGGGTAAAGATTTCAAACGTGACTTTCTAGATTCGATCTATTTCTTTTAGACCGGTTTAAGGGGTTACATTTTTTGGTATCAGAGTTAAGTTCAACCCTTGAACTGTGAGGCTCACAACAATTGTTTTTGAAAATTTACCTCCAAGTCTGAAAAATTTAGAGGACGAAATTTCTTTTAAGGGTGAGAGAGTTGTAACACCCTAGAAATTATTCTTAATTTTAAAACCTAATTTTGAAATCTTAAATTAAAAACCCTAGTTTTTAGATTCCCAATTTTGAACCCTAATTTTTCTTAAGGGTTTTAAATTGATTTTCTATATTTAAAAGATTTTTTATGATAAAATTATTTTATTAAAAATATTATTTTATTTTAATTATTATTTTATTAAAACTCTTTATTTATAATATGTTATATAAAGTTTTAGATAAAGAAGGAAAATCCTTTTAAAATTTTGTAATCTTTTTTATTGTTATTTTATTAAATTTTTATAATTTAGTAGAATTCTAATTCTAATTGGAAGTCGTTATTTTTTTCTCTATATATACATATTTTGGTCTAAGAGAAAACCATCAATTATTTTCTTTTATCAAGATTCTCTAAAGCGGTGAAGCCTATATTTTTATTCTTTATTTCTGTTCGAGTTCAATATGGCGAAGGTCTATTCTCTTACTTGTGCTATATATGTTTTCCGAAAATATAGTTTTTGTGTGACATGCTTAATATTTTCTATTTTGAAAAATACTCGTATTTTGTTAGCATGTCTAATTTTTATACTGTGACTTTGATTGTGCATTTGTGTTATCATGCATACATGTCATTATGATTTTAGAAATATTAAAGTTTTCAGATTTGAGATTTCATAGTTTTGAAGTAAATATGATTTTTTTATATCTTGTAAATTTTTATTTTTGGATAAATTAAGATTTCAGACAAATTGTGATTTCGGATTGAATTGTGATTATTTTTGGATTTTCAAATTATGTTACATCATATTGTGTGCATGAGGTGGGATTGTATACGGAGGAAGTCGTGACAGCTTTCCGGAAGCCTAAGACCACCCTGAGATTTTGGTGACGTTGTAGGTAAGAGTTCTGGGGAACTCCTCCACTCAGATTGATGACGTTGTAGTTGGGATTTGTGTTGCGCGTATAATATTATTCATACATCCTGATTTGTATTTTTCTAAAACTTTATTCTTGACAAAATTATTTATATGAACCATATTTTATTTTTATTTTTTTGAAATATTACTTTTGAGAAATAATTTTGTAAACAATGTTTTGTTTTTATCTGCACTTTAGAGACACACTAAGCTCCTTAGCTTACCCTCTTAGTTTTTCTCTTAAAAATCTTTGAACTTTAGGCGATGCGGTATTTAGAAAATCTCAGATTTTATTCAGTTTTTCATTAATCAAAAACAAACTATTTTTAGTTATTCAGGTTATTGTTTATTATTTTGTAAACTTTGAGATATTTGAGATATTTATGTTACCACTATGATTTTATTTTAAATTTAAGTATAATTTTTAAAATTGTTTTTTTAGAGTAAAGTTTTCAAGCATGACTTTCTAGATTCGATCTATTTCTTTTAGATCGGTTTAGGGGTTACAATGTCAAATAGTGAAATAAATGTATTTGGGAATTTGATAAAAAATAAATTAAAATTTTAAGTTTTTTAAGGAAATTTAAAAATTAAAACATATATAAAAAAATCCATGTATCATATTTTGAACAAATGACAAATTTTTTTAAGGACGTTGATAAAAAAATCTTAAATATAATTCAAGTACCTATTTAAAATATATAATTTAAATATTTATTGAACATTAAATCTTAGTATTTTATTAAAGATTGATGTTGTTACTTATTACTTTTGGCAACTAATTGAATTGGTGAGATTAGACATAGATCTCTCAAGTGAGGTTAAAAGTTCAAATTTTAGGAGTAAGTATATTTGACTAATTGATTAAGATGTTTATCTTTGTTTTCTCTTATCCCCTTAAATTATGAGTTTAGACTTACTAGAAGTAAGACCGTAAGTGAGATGAGATAGATTATAAGCTATTTTAGTTCAACTCGATCAAATTTAACTCGAGCTTGAACTTGAATCGATTTTTTAACGAGCCAAGTCAAACTACTTGATACTCGATTTGAAAAGATCATGATCTACTCAAAAATATTATATATTATTTTTAAAAATATATAATTTAAAATTTAAAATTTTAAACTTAAAACCTTAAAATATAAACTCTAAACATAGTATAAACTTTAAAATCTAAATATTAAATTCTAAACCCAACTACCTAAGCCTCTAAACCCTAATCTAATACCTTATATTTTAAAATTAACAAGTTTGATTTTACACATCTTGTGTATAAAAGTTTTTTCATGACATGACTTTAAATGAGACACGATAGATAATGAGCTACTTGAGTCTAATATAATCAGAAATCGATCAACACTTGACTCAATTGGGCTCAAATCAAGCTTGAACTCATCTACTCCACTTAAGTTCTTAACGAGTCAAGTCAAGCTCAGATTTCCCAGTATCGATAAAAAATACTCGAGCTCAAACTTGACTCAAAATCTTAACGAGCCAAGTCGAGTTCAACAATACTCAGTTTGACTTGTCTCGTTTACACCCCTAACTAAAAGCACCCTTTTCCTTCCCTCGTAGTTCCTCTTCCCCTCCCCTTTAGGTGAGATTAGGATTATAATTAAAATTTGTTAAAAAAATAATTCAAATTTTGGTCCCATGGTATAATTACCCTTTTGAATGTCTTTTTAGGCAATAAAAGTAATTATTTGATTCAGAATTTCAAGGATTGCTGTTTATGTCGTTGGAATGAAACCATGCCAACAACAACATCCTTTGTATCGAGACCCTTCGAAATGATGTTTTCCAAGGACTCAAATGGTGATGGGAGTTGATTAGCTGCAGTCTTGTTTGCAGTCTTGTTTGCAGTCCGGACGTCTCGGCGATCGAAGGGTATCATCCAATAAGATGCCCCTACCGGATAGATTAAGATCCGAATCACCGACACGAATACACGAACATGTGAAGGATGATAACGATATACAGTCAGGGTACTCGATGGAAATGTTACTTACAATAGTAGCAGCATCTCTTGCTGCAAGAGTTAATACATCAGTGCAGGAAACATTTCTCAACATTGGCCTTAATTTTTAGCAATGACCTCTCAGCTCAGCCTCTTACTGAATTTTGATTAGGCATTGCAGTTTTCTCCCCCACAAATGTCGAGCCGATGTCATCAAGTAGGATCGAACCATCGCATCCCTGGAGAAAATGAAGAAGAAAGTTCCAGTTTATGTGCTGAAAATATAGATATGTTCATAGACTTGACGTCGATGTACGAACGATGAACGGTTTGATTATTACATTAACAAAACAATCATGGAAGTGAAGCTGAATGAGTGAGGCCGCCATTCGAGTGTCGTTCGCAATGGCAAACCAAACACCAATACACCATATCTAACAACCTTTGTGAGACTAGGACAATGCTGGCATAGAATCTATAATCAAGTTGACAAAACACCAGGTGACTTAGGAAAAAGATGTGAAACAAGTGACAAGGGGAAGTTCGATGAAGGCTTTTCGTTCCATATCTACGAATGTTCGTAAACACTGAAATCCGATTCCGGACTAGTCTGTTGCACCAACAGGGAGGATCAAGAGCTATTTATACAGAGGAAAAATTTGATGAAGTCAACTCTCTGGATAGTGGGAGAGCCATTATCTGACGTCCACTTCAATAGATTTGGTACAATCCCATTAAAAATGGCTTCAAAGTGGCATCATTGGTGCATTCCTCTAGAAGAAAAGGTTTCCATCTAAAGACTAAATTATAGTCTGCCAAACTTCAATGGCAGGAGAAAAATACTTTTTTTATGTACCACAAGCACATATTTATATGCTGAAAGTAACATCAGTAACTGCAGTGGTGGAAGATACACACCTCAGAGATGGTTTAATGGAATGGTGAAATAGATCCATCAGGGGTAATCAACATATCAGCTAGTGACGTGTAACCAGCAATGGATAAATATTATTCAGTGTAAGCATGAACCTGCAACATGTTTTATTCGGATTCGAGTTTCGTGTATATGTCTGAAACGAGTATGTTCTATTTTCTCTAAGTTTTCATGTGTTTGAAGTATCATTAGAATGTCATACTTATTGAAAAAACAATTTTAAATGAAAATAATGGTAAAAGTACAATTTGATCCCCTAAAAGTTCATGCTCAACTCTTAGTTCCTAAAGATTTTTTTAAATTCACCCCTGATTATATATCATTATTTCGAGAAAAATGAAGAGCACGAAATTTTGAATATTAACTGTATGAAATTTACTTGCATAGGGGTTCAAATACTAACAATAAAAGAAAATTTCTCCAACAATGCATGAACCAGATGCAGAGGATGGCCAGGTTCCCAAGATGCAGGTTTTAAAAGAGAAATGACACTTTCTAAAATCGACTAATTCATTCGACTTATCGAGATGAAAATGTCACCTTCTGTAAGAATATACATGGATGGAAAAAGGAGAGACAGAGCTTTCACAGTATTGGAAGCTCTGAAAAATAGTAATTTACAAAAAACCAGTCATGGATATGCTTCCAGGATGAAAAGGCTTTGGAAACTTCCATAAGGCATTGAAGATAGCAATCAGGTAGAGGGAGATTTTAGTTCACTTCTCCACGGCCACGTCTCGGACCACTTCCTTCTTGGGCTCCAATGCAATGCTTGAAAATAAACATTGAAAATAATACACAATGTTGCTTCGTTTCTTCAATGTTATCCTAAGATATGGTTCTTCTTAGACTCCGAGTTGTTAGATCTGTTACCGGCACCAGAAGGGCTAGGGTGATGAGTATTTGAACCCGAGCATGGGAGATGCAAACTAGGAGGAACATCAAGGGTTGAACGAGGAGAATAACGCGGGGCCGCCGGTAACTCGGAATGCATGTAATGAGATCGTTGTGCAGCCTCACTGGAGAAAAAGAATATTTCATGAAGCAGAATTTGGCAGTCACAATATGTAAATGCCAAGTTGCAAAAAGTGTAAAAGTTAGAAGCCAATCAAAATGTAACTATTACCTGTCAGGGGTTACAGGTTTTGAACTTTGCAAGCTTGGCTGCACCGGCAGTTGAGCCAGTTTAATTTCAGATCGCTCAACTGGACTAAGGGGAGCATCCTGCAAATTATCAGATTAACTATTAACTAAATTTTTATATGCCAATGGATACAACAGGGTATGTATTCTTGTTTACCATGACTTTTGTCCCATTACAGGATGAGGCACCCGACTGTAGTGGGCTTTTAACAAATCGGTGCTCTAGTAACACATTTGCAGATGGTCTCTCCGCAGGATTTCTTTTGAAACAGCAACGCAGGAAATCCTTCCCATCGGGTGATAATGTTTCGGGTATGGGAGGGGTATCCCGCATCACTTTAAACATAGCAGCAGCCTGCATTAACAAAGAAGTTGACAACATTTCTTATTTAAAAACAAACCCGACAAAGCAATTGGACTTGTTCTTCCTTGCACGCAATTAGGACACTCTTAAGTTTTAATGATTGGGACATAAGTCGAATTGGCATACAATGCATGGTTACTAGCATTATGAGAAGCACAGAACCCAGTTTTTTATTTTCTTTTTCCGTAATCTGATGTCGTTTCATGCAACAGTGGGAAATCCAAATGGTCAAAATTTTCTCAAAGGCTCATTATAATGTGAATTAAGATAAATCAGGTGCTTACCCCTTCATACTCACTCCATGGTGCTTTACCAGTGAACATTTCAATGATTGTACAACCCAAACTCCAAATATCAACGGCCAGAGCAAGCTCGGAACTATTATCTTTCTGCATCACTGCTTGCATGAGCTGAAGGGAAATGACCAGTGTCAGTATGTTTACAATACAGAAATCATATAACTATATAATTGCGAGATTGTACCTCTGGAGCCATCCAGTAAGGGCTCCCCTTCAAAGATAGATCAGCTCTTTGTCCAGTAAGCTGTGCAACAAAACCGATACAAAATTCAAACTGAATTAGAAAAAAGCAAGTAAAGAGTCATGATTATGATGACGACGACATCTACCATACCATGCTAATCAATTCTAGTTTTCATACAAAGATTTAATCTGTCTACTTCGTTTATGCTTATGTCATTCGCCACTTCTTTTATGCTTAACTAACTATCCAATAAAGGATTGCAGTTGTGGGGGTGAATTGCAGTAAACGACCCTATGGTTAGCAAGAGGTGGTGATGGTGGAGATACGAAACTTACATGTTTGGACATCCCAAAGTCAGCAAGCTTGACAACTCCAGATGCATCGACAAGCAAATTAGCTCCTTTAATATCCCTGAATATAAAAGGAAAACAGCATACTAAGCCACCATAATTTCATTATAGAATACTGAAATAGTTTTTTTCCTCTTCTCAAAACTACTAGTCTTTCTGTACTTCAAATTTGAATTGTAAAGAAAGTAGATGTCATCCACTTAAATACTCTAAATAGGCTATTTTTAACCCCAGATGAGGGCAGAGCTTTGTACCTGTGGATTGTCTTTGTGCTGTGCAGGTAAGCCAACCCAGAAAGAATATGGCGAGTAAAATTGCGAACAACAGATTCTGTTATGGCACCACAGTGATCACGAACATATTTATTAATCGAACCAGGATGAACATACTCCAGATATATATAGAACTTGTCTTCCACCTGCATCCAGTAATTTGTATTCCTTAATGAAAATTTCTTACGATAACAAGTGGAACAAAAGGAGAGGTGAAGTCCATAACATGCAATCAGCACTTACTATTTCACTACCATAATACTGCACTATATTCGGATGCTTGAGATGGCTAAGAATCTTGATTTCCTGCAATAAAGAATTTAGTTAGGGATCCATAAAAGAAACAAACAGCTATAGGTAACCATCACTTTTATCTCCTAGAATGAAGAAATGTAATATTTTTGGCAGAAAAACCTGCTCTAGTTGCTTTATACACTCTGCAGATTTGGGGTCATCTGGAAATATGTCAACTTCCTTCATTGCACATAAAGCTCCTGTTTCTCTGTCAGAAACAATAATCCATTTTAGTCTTTAGATGGCAAGTGCAATAGGCTGCAAAGACGCATAGAAATTGTACATGTATACCTGTTACTGGCAACATAAACACTTCCAAATGTACCACGGCCAATAAGCTTGCCCTTTTGCCATCGAGAATTCATCGGCACTGACTCTGGTTTATTAGCAACTTGAGGCATGGAAGCTGGAGGGGAAGCCAAGCCTGCTCCTGGAGGAAGAGGTAATGGATGGACAGAGATAGGTCCATTACTTTCATGTCGCAACGATGAGATATCAATATTCTCAAGCGACAACCTTGGATGTATGGGTGAAGCAGGTCCACTTTGGCTTCTATTCCTTCGATTGGGACTCCGATTTGGTGGACTGTGAAGTGGAGTGTTATCACTGGTAAATGCATTGGAATCATGGAATGTTCGGGGAGCAAGCACTGCAACATCTAATGCATTCATCTCCGGGGCGGACCAAGCTTGATTACTCGTAGGAACCATATAATGAGGAAACACATCAGCAGCACTCATTCTTGGTGGGGTAGCTACAGGACTCGCATACTGACCCGTCATATGACTGCTAACAGGAAAATGCACCATAACTTTATCCTGATAACCATCCGCTTTATGCACTTCTTGTTGCAACACCCTAGATGAAGATACCGTTTCCACGTTCTTCGTCGTCTTCCTCGAGTCACGGGATGCAAATACACTGTAATTGGAGAAATTAGAAAGCTCAAGATTTTAGGAAAACCAGATAAAACAAGTTATCAGAAAATACCTCCAAAATGAAACGAAAGACATTAGATAATAAGAAGGCTTATATTAACAACAATCCTTACTGAATATTAATTAAAAGATTAATAATCGAAAATAAATAGAAAAAGATTACCTTGAAACCAAAGGAGTAGTTTCATCCGTTTTATCTATTTCTCTATCCTCTGAACCTTTACAAAATCCACCATCCCTCGGCGACGCCAACCTTTGCTCCCCGTCTCCATCTGGAACCGGAAGTGGGAGCGGCAACGGCAAAGCCGACGATGACGACGACGACTTCGAAGCCCGCGGAGGCGACAACAGCGGAGTATCGCAACCACCACCGGACTGCTGCGAAACCACCGCTTCCTCCTTATGAGGATCTTCCTGTTCTTGGTTGGTTAGACGACTCGGCTCCTTTTGTTTTCTAAACTTAGCTCCGGCAATGCGAAACCCAAAGTAGTAACGTGATTTGGGACGTTGAATCCTCTGATTATTATTATTAGTATTAGTATTTTTTTCTTCAGTATGCTTCTGCGACGGCGAGGATTCGCTGCTGGAGGAGAAGGAAGATGGAGAAGAAAACGAAATATTCTGAAACCAACGCATGGCTAGAAATCATTCTGAAAAATCAGAATAAATTGTTCAACTTTGAAACGAAAGAAAATCAAAGAAAATAACGAGACGGAAATCCATGGAATTGTGTTCCATTAACAAAAAAAAATGGAACGATGTGGGATTACAACAGACGATGATGATGTTCCAAAAGGATTGGCTGACAATGGAATTTTTGGTTTCAAAGTTCGGAATTTAGGACAGAGAAATCAGTTCAATTCCTTTTATGAAACAAAACATTACGCGGTTAGTAACGGACACAAACCTTCTTTTATTTTTAAAGAGTTTTATAAAAATATCTAAACCTTTTTTTATTATGCATTTAGCTGATTTAGCATTTGTTCATCAAACTTTTTTATTTTAATAAAAATAAACTGACAATTTCCTTTTTATTTTAATAATAGTTAATTACAACAAATGTGTTCATGGCTTTAATATTAAATTAGTTTGAACTATAATTATCATTATATCAATCGGATATATAGATTATTTAAAGCTTTTATTTAAAAAAACAAGGTATTTAAAATTTATTTTAAAATCTAAGCCAAATGCAAGTAGAAGAACATCTGCAAATGACGATTTTTTTATTTGGAGAGAGAATATCATGTACACATAAACGTTCTCTTAATTACATTGTAAAAACTGGACTAGAATTCAAAATATAGTTAAAGATCACTTATATTTAAAAATAAAATTTTGGATTGGATTATTCCTAAAATTTCTCAAATTTATTTCTTACCTCGTAGAGTGATATGTAATGACATAAAATTTCAGTATCTAAACAAGATGCAGAGACAACTAAAATTCTGCAGAATCTACAATAATAAACTAACCATTTCACAGGATCCAACTCCTCTTGATGTTACTTTGAAACAGCTAAAGACAAACTTGGTTCGAAATACATTCTTAAATGTTAAATGATTTCTCTTGGGAAATCTCAAAGCACCAGACATCAAGAAATATCAGAATTATTCTTGAAATTGTATTTTATCTAGTGAGTTATGCAT
This sequence comes from Abelmoschus esculentus, assembly GCA_035048815.1. Lineage (NCBI taxonomy): Eukaryota > Viridiplantae > Streptophyta > Magnoliopsida > Malvales > Malvaceae > Abelmoschus > Abelmoschus esculentus. The sequence goes on from JAUCBN010000036.1 coordinate 12,832,308, forward strand.
CATTGGTCTATGACTCGTTCTTCTTTAGCTATACCTTCATGGGCTCGAAATTTTCAGAATATATTGGCACAATCTTACATATAGGCATGCTTTCATTCTTGCTTAGAAGCTTCAAGGATGGATGAACCTCGATATCAGGCATCAACACTCTATCGCCGATATCTAATTTGCTCACATCCACCTCGATTTTTTGAGGAATGTGTTCGGCTGGGCATTGAAACTTTAGATTACTTCTTATCCTGTTAAAGTAGCCACCTGTTATGGCATCAAAGTATAATCAAAAGACCAAGTATAATCCAATTGTCAAAACTTCAATGAGATTTAGATTTAGCATCAGCAAAGCAAAGAGAGATATACTAGTAAATCCCACATTTATATAGTGAAAAGGGGAATGATAATAAGGCTAACATCAAAAGGTTTCTCCACAACCAACATGAAAGTTTGCGTTAAGACACTGATAAGTATCACCGTTGTCTGATTTTCATGGTAGTTCCCAACAACAAAAATAAGTAGAGGATATACGAAGGCAATGGAAAAATGGTAAGGAGACACCATATGCCTGTTCATGTTCTTGTGCATTACCTCTTGCAATGAGATATTCTACAAGTTCACATCATTTAGTGCAACCATAAAAAGTGAAATGTGAGGAAAGACATGGCATGGAATGAGAAAGAGAGTAAGTGGATAGCAAGGAGCAAAGCTCCAAGAATTGCTAAGGCTAGTGATACCCGATTATCCATGGGAAAACACAAAATGTGATTTATAAACACCAGAAGTTTCAAAATCATATACAAACACATGCACGAAGACACTCACATGTAACTCATGTCGGACACAATTCAAGTAACATAACCGACTACGAGGTGAGCAATGTGCAGTACTGAGTATGATCACAAAGGAAGACTTGATAAAACGTTACTATTTTTCTACTGAACTTTCTAAAACACAAAACACTTTACCCAACATTTCAGACAGTTTCTGGCCAAAAACACAATTTCAGATTGACTTAATGTTTTCATCTAAATGGATCAGTGGACAACAAAATAGACATCAAATAGTAAAATTACATCTTTGCTAATACTAACATCGATTAAACAAAGATGATAAGGGATCAACTGCAGTAAATTTTATACCTTTCTTAAGACCAGGGCAATCCTCTAATCCTTTGAAAACAACAGGCACATCAACCTTCAACTCAGTCCCTTCATCCGCCCAAACAAACACCAAATTCAATATTTTACCAGTCTCATCGTCCCTGTGAATCTATAAAAACATTCCAAAAAATCAAAAATTGAACTTGGGTAACAATAAAAGCTATTTTTTATATAAAAAGACCTTACCTTGATAGGTAAAACTCTCCCGGACTCAAATAAGACTAAAGACCCAGAACCGGCCCGGATCTGAAGCTGGAACGTCGTGGAACAAAAGAAAGGGAGTTCAACCGATTTGATAATGGATCGAATCTGCTTCCCTTCGGTGGTCAAAAGTTGTTTCCTTGACGGGGAACGGTTAATTGAGTTTTTCTCGAGCAAGGCCTGAGAGAAAACCACTGCGGGGATTCTACCTTGGGCTCTATCACGGCTGGAGATACGGTTGCCGGTGCATTCTCGAGGGGTGGCTTGAATGGTGGGGTAATGGTGGGAGTTCGCCGGTGATGTTTGGGCCACCGTTTTCAGGCCGCGCCACAGCCTGGACATTCGGCTGGAGTGTGGGCTGTTGACAGTTGCTGCGAGTTGATTTGAATTCTGGAAATGAGGTTTTTACGGATGGTTTAGTATCTGGGTTTAAAATTTGGGTCAATTTTACGGCTTGTTGTAGGTATAATATATACAACGGTGTAAATAGAAAGTTTTTTTTTTTTTTTTATAAATATTTCAGTTTTAAGATTTAAAATTTAATTTAAAATATAAAATTTTAGATTTTAGATATAAGGATTTTGAATTAATGATAGTGGTTAGAATTTAGAGTTTAAATTTAGAATTTAAAGTTTTTTTTTTAAGATAATATAATTAAAATTTAGGTTTTAACTTACAAACACTAAATTATAATATTAAACCCTAAAATCAAACCCATGTTCCTAAATTACAAATACTTACATCTAAACCTTTAAATCCTAAACTAAGACTCTAAACTCTAAATTATTAAACCTGTGAAAACTTTTTATTTTAAACATCAATGTATAAAATAATAATTTATAATATATCCTCGGATCAAAAACTAAAAAGATCAAGGTAAGAAATGCGACAATTTAAGGGCTTAAAATTAGGTATAAAATTATATTACAAATATAATACGGTAAAGAGAAATTATATCATGAGTTTAACTTATCATATCAGTCATGATTCTATCTAATCATAATCATTCACTTTATTATTATATTCTAATAAATATATCTTCTCTCGTTTTTTCACATCATTTAAAAAATATTTTTTAAAAATTAATAATTTTCATTAATTAAAAAATTATAGATGATTAGTGATGAACCGAACTCATAATATAATTTCTCCGCCATAAGACAGTAAAAACTCGAGCTTAGAACATTTTGAAACATTGGTCCAATTAGAAATACGATGAAACAATAATACTGTCCTTAAGCTAATGTTAGTTATTCTGTTAATTTCTTCTACGTTATCAAATAATTAAAAAAAAGTTTGTTTATCCGCATGATACTAACGTCACTTTCTTTTTATATTTTATGTTTTTTTTCGTGACATGATAGAAAATTATATAAAAGGCATATTGATAATTTTAACTCTTAACATTTATAGTTTTTGTCGTTTTGGCTCTTATTCTTTTTTTGAGATAAATTTAGCCCTTAACCTATATCTTTTTGACAAATAGCTTATTTTTTAACTAGATTGATGACTGGATCGTTAAAAATTTAACGATGATATATATATGGAATATAACCTATCAAATACATATATATATATAGAATATAATTTTATTCTAATATAAAATATAAAACAATTAAAATTCAAATAAAATATTAAAAATTAATTAATTCTAAAATAAAAATTATAAAATATTCTTAACTCTAACTACGATAAAATCAAAATCTTATTCGAATTATGTTTATATTTTTTATTATATTTTAAAATTAAAAAATAAATAACATATTTTTTAAAATTTCTACATAATTATTGTGACACAATTGTCTCATGAAAACCTTTTTTTCGTTAATTTAGTTTATTGTATGTAATATTTAAGATTAAATGTGATGGATTTTGTATTATTTAAAATATTGTCTAGAATTTAACATTTAAAATATTTGTTATATAATAAAAAATGAAATATTATATTAGTTTATGATATTTTATTTATATAATATTATTCCCGTTATTTTTTATTTGTTCATACATCTCAAATAAAAAATAATTATACTACACTATGATTACAAATTCTAAAATAAAAATATAAATACAATTTGAATAAGATTTTGATTTTATCGTAGTTAGGATTAAAAATGTTTAATAATATTTTATTTTAGAATTAATTAATTTTTAATATTTTATTTAAATTTTAATTGTTTTATATTTTTATATTAGAATAAAATTATATTCCATATATATATATATATGTATTTGATAGGTTATATTTCATTTCATATAAAATTATATTCCATATATATATCATCTTTAAATTTTTAACGGTCCAGTCATCAAGCTAGTTAAAAAATAAGCTATTTGTCAGAAAGATATAGATTAAAGGTTAAATTTATCCCAAAAAAAGAATAAGGGCCAAAACGACAAAAACTATAAACGTTAAGAGTTAAAATTATCTTTATGCATATATATATATATATATATATAAACTTACCTCAACATTCGGACAACGATGAAACAGTTGACGTTAGCCTAATGATTCAATATCATTATATCACTTTCGAGTTAATTTGACAAATATAAGAGTTTAAGAGCTAAACTAGCATATTAATAAATTTAGAGGACCAAAAAGGTTATTGTACCTTAGTTTTTGAAATTTTATGATCGAAAAATGTATTCTTATAAAAAAAATAATTTAATTTTAAAACTTTATGGCGTATAAATATTTAATTTAATTATAATTTTTTAAATTGATTTAGTGACAAAATTATTTATGTTATTTCGTTATATTTTAAATTGTAATATTTATTTAGGAATACAAAGTATATTTATTTAATAAAAATATATTTAATTTAAGGGTAAATTTTATTGAATATCCTTTTTGTTTGAACCTTGTTTTATAATTTTATTAAAAATTATAATGCATTGGGTGGTATTTTTAAAATTTTTTAAAATTTTTTAAAATTCGTGAAATTTAGATTTTTTTTTGTAGCTAATGAAAATCATACAAAATAATATTATTAGACCTTTGTGAAAAAAACTTTTAATTTATAGTTATAGTTATCTTATGGATTAACCGTTAAATATGTATTTAAATTATACTTTTTGTTCTAGTTAAGTATTTAAATTATTTTTCGAGCTAATAGGTACCTAACGTTTTATTTTGTAACACATTTAAGGTTCTTCATTAATTTCGACAGTTAAAAGAACAAAAGAACACGTGTCATTACATAAAATTTTCAAAATTATTTTATAAATAAATAAAATTACCTAATTTATATAAACTCTCTGAGTTTTTAGATTTCACAAAATAGCACTCAAATTTTAAAATCTCTAACCCTCCCGAACTTAAATCTTGATTCAGGTTAATTTTATCACCGATTGTCATGCCATCGTCCATCTCATCGGTCACCTTTAATTTCATGACCATTTTTCTCACCATTTTGTCGTCAGAAAATCGATCGATATTGTGTGAAACATCAAAATTATCGAATGGTTCATTCGAATGATTCACGAATAACATCGAAAGGACAAACGACAAACGACATATGGCTTGATCGTTGCTGAAAGAAACTTCATTTCGTCACTAACAACGTCGATAGAAGTGTCCAGATTTAAGGGTTATGGATTTGAGCGGCTATTTTGAGAATATTTAGAAATTCCGATATTTTTTATTTTCTTTTATTATTTTTATTTATTTTTAATATAATATTAAAATTTTTAAGCAATGACATGTGTCCTTTAACGATGAAAATTAACGAAGAACATTAAATGAGTTACGGAATGAAACGTTAGGCACCTACTTGGTCTGAAAAATTGTTTAGGCACCTAATGTTTAATATAATATTAAAAATTGTTTAGTACAATTTATGCACTTATTTAATGTTTAAACTTTCTTTTATTTGAAAATATATAATTTTATCCAAATAAAATATTTGTAAACATATATGATATATATTAAAATTAAATACAATGATATTCTTCTGGTTTAATTTTATATTTTAAAAATCTCAATTTTTTTTATCCGAATCAATATTTCTCTGAATTTTAAAAATCTCGATACAATTAATAAAACCCTCTTCTAATTCTTCTCCGAAAATTAGTCTTTATTTTTGCTTTGCAACATCTAAGAATGGCCATTGAGAGTACCTTAGGAAAAGAGAAAAAAAAAATCTTTTTATTTGTAATTTTTTATACATCAACATTAAAAATTTAAATTTTATATTATAATCATAAATTTTAAAAATATAAACTCTAAATTTTAAAAAACATATGTCTCAATTCTCTAAATTTTAATCTTAAACATTAAATCTCATTTTTTATCGGATTTTAAGTTTAAAATTAAAATTTAAACCTATTTTACAGTAATATCTATTCTAGAATACCAAAAAAACTTTTAAGTATCGTAAATTAATAAACTTTATATTAATAATGTAGTTATGCAATCATGCATTTATGAATTAGTTATTAAATTAAATATAAAAAATAATATGGATATTTAGGTATTAATTTTAGTAATCAATTTATAAATTCATTTTCTTATTTTTTATTGACCGACAGTGACAGATTCATATTAGTTCCAGGATGGATAAGGGCATATTCTGTATTTTTTAAAATTCATATATCTATTTTTTATTTTTTAATTATAATAAATTAATCCTTAATTTTTTTGTAATAATTAAGTTTTGTGTCTATCTGAAATTTTAAAAATTTTATGTGTCATAGGCTAAGCCACATGAATAAATAGGGTATCTATCGACATCCCAAAATTTTAAAAATTATATTTCTTATATATTTTGTATATAAAAAATTAAAAAATATATAATTGATGCCCTTTAATAAATATGTTGATATTTATATATAAAAAATAATGCCTTCTATAAATAATTAACATCTCTTAAATATCGTTCAAAAAAACGATATCTTTTTAAAATAATTCTAGATCCGTCTTAAAATATACCCATCTAAAATTTTAAAATTTTATATATGTTCACCCTCAAATAAAATTTTATATCCGTTACTATGATATGATTTACCTAAACCAAATGAACACCGATGACCCCTCAATTATATCCGAAAATATATCTTTTATTTTCTTTCAAAATCCTCAAAATAAAAAATACTTTAATATTTTAATTACTATAATCATAAATTTATTTTTTTATATAAAACATTAAAAATAAAGAATTTCTATTTTCATAACGATGGTATGTAACAGAAGTTGCAATGTGCCATTTTAGATTTGACATAGGGATAGTCAAACTGAAATCAAGACTCGATTTGTTTATGGTAATCATTGAATTAATTTAATTATATGCAATCAAGATGGATAATCATTTCAATTATCATAATTTATTGCATATTTATCCTAAAATTCTATACAATAAAGCTCCCATCTTGATTGAAATTACATCTAATCACCCCAAAAATAAAAATGATGACTCTCTTAATTAAGTGGCAATTTGGGTAAAAAACAGATAATTCAGGGACAAAGAAGTAACTTAAACACATGCAAATCCATTGCTCAATTAACCTCTGTGATAATAAATAAATATATATTCTTATTTTTTTTTTTAAGTTTTGAAGTGTACAAACAAGATTGATTGTTTTATGAGAGAGGGAGATTTGCATATAAAGTTTTGATCTTTAAGTTTTGGAAGAAGCAAAGACTCAGATTTCTTAGGAAAAGAAATCTTTTTCTTAACACTTGGCAGTTTCTGCAAAAGGTAAGGTTTTTCAACGATCAAATACTGAAGTTCTTTCTTTCTGGTATCGAAATCTTTGTTTTCTGCGTTGATTTCCCATTTCAATGCTTGTTCTTCCAACCAAGATCTTTTCTTGTCCTGTTTGTTTTAAAGAATTTGTGAAAATCCATGAATATGATTGGATATTAGTGATCTGGGTTCATTTCAGTTAGATTAAAGGACAAGGAGAAGAGGGTGATTCAATGCCGGAGATGTCGTCGTCGAACTACGCTCCCTGCGCGGCGTGCAAGTATTTTCGTCGGAAATGCTCCAAAGATTGCATCTTTGCACCCTATTTCCCGAAGGACAATCCGCAGAAATTCGAGAATGTTCACAAGGTGTTCGGCGCCAGCTACGTATCCAAGCTTTTAAACGAGCTCAGACCTTCCGAACGTGAAGACGCCGCTAAATCTTTAGCCTACGAAGCGGAGGCTCGTCTACGGGACCCTATCTACGGCTGCGTCGGCCTCATCTCCATCTTAACACAAAGGATCATAAAAATGCAATACGATCTTGTCAAGGGCAGGAATGAGCTGGCCACTTACATCGGTCCTCAAGCTTTGCCTCCTATTCTACAACAACAACAGCCCGTGTTTCCGCAACAGCAGCAATACATTGCCAGCAATATCCCTTCTTCTATGATGCACACGCACCATAATATGATGCCGATGACGGGGTACTTTCCTAGGGTGGCTTCGGTTTCACGCGGCGGGCAGTTGGTTATAAGAGAACCACAGCCACAACATCAACAACAGAGGCAGCAGCAAATTTTTGAGGCTCAAGATCAGTTGGCTGCATTGGTAGCAGCAAGGGAACAACAAGATTTGCTTAGAGGATACAAACAGCAGCGACAAGAAGATAACGTGAGGTTTCATAGTGGATTTGAAGGTGGTCCTAGTTCAGTCACTGCGGCTGGGTTTAACCAAATGGAAATTGAAAGGAAAGGACAAGATTTGCTTAGAGAATATGAACAGCAGCAACAAGAAGAAGATATTAATGTGAGGTTTCATAGTGGATTTGAAGGTGGTTCTAGGTCAGTCACTGCAACTGAGTTTAACCAAATGGAAACTGAAAGGGAAGAACAAGATTTGCTTAAAGAATATGAACGGCAACAACAAGAAGATATTAATGTGAGGTTTCATAGTGGATCTGAAGGTGGTTCTAGTTCAGTCTCTGCAACTGGGTTTAACCAAATGGAAACTGAAAGGAAAGAACAAGATTTGCTTAGAGAATACGAACAGCAGAAACAAGAAGAAGATATTAATATGAGGTTTCATAGTGGATTTGAAGGTGGTTCTAGTTCAGTCACTGCAACTGGGTTTAACCAAATGACAACTGCAACGGAAGAACAAGATATGCTTAGAGGATATGAACAGCAGCAACAAGAAGATAACGTGAGGTTTCATAGTGGATTTGAAGGTGGTTCTAGTTCAGTCCCTGCAACTGGGTTTAACCTAATGGAAACTGAAAGGGAAGGACAAGATTTGCTTAGAGAATATGAACAGCAGCAACAAGAAGATAACGTGAGGTTTCATAGTGGATTTGAAGGTGGTTCTAGTTCAGTCACTGCAACTGGGTTTAACCTAATGGAAACTGAAAGGGAAGGACAAGATTTGCTTAGAGAATATGAACAGCAGCAACAAGAAGATAACGTGAGGTTTCATATTGGATTTGAAGGTGGTTATAGTTCAGTCCCTGCTACTGGGTTTAACCAAATGGAAACTGCAAGGGAAGGACAAGATTTACTTAGAGAATATGAACAGCAGCAACAAGAAGAAGATATTAATGTGAGGTTTCATAGTGGATTTGAAGGTGGTTCTAGTTCAGTCACTGCAACTGGGTTTAACCAAATGACAACTGCCATGAAACAACAGGAATTGCTTAATAGTGTGATGTTTAATAGTGGATTTGGTGGTTCTAGTTCGGTCACTACAACTGGGTTTAACCAAATGACAACTGCCATGGAACAACAAGAATTGCTTAGAGTATATGAACAACAGCAACAAGAACAAGATAGTGGGAGGTCTAATAGTGGATTTGAAGCTGGTCCTAGTTCAGTCACTGCAACTGAGTTTAACCAAATAACAACTACAAGGGAACAACAAGATTTGCTTAGAGGATATGAACAACAGGAACAAGAACAATATGAGGGTCTACAGCAAGAGATGGGTAGGTTTAATAATTGATTTGAAGTTGGCGCCAGTTCATTCACTGCAACTGAGTTTAACCAAATAACAAGTGCAGACACCAGGTTGCCTTCTATGGCATTGACTTTAGGGACCTTTGGTAACCCTTATCAGATTCAGACACAACAGCAAGATCATCCCCATCATCAGTATCATGGAAGTCATCCACTTCAAGCGCAGCTTTTGATTCAGCTACTACAACAGAACCAGCAACCGCAAAATCCAGAAGGTGAGGAGGGTGGGAGTTCAGGTCCTTGATGAATAAACCAGAAACCTTTTCTTTTTCCCTTTGCGTTTGCAGACCAGATTGGATTCCACCTGCCCGGCCTCCCCACTTCATGACAGCAGTCTCTCATTCTAGGTAAAGTGTTTTGATTTCCCCTGCTTCATGAACTTATTGTTTTCTTCCTGTATAAAGGGTGTTTGATTGTTCTGTGAGCAATATATGTTAGGCACCAGAATAACTCTTCAATAGGCATCAATGATAAGTAGCACAGCCAACCTAATCGATTCCCTTGAAATTTTCCAAGAAAATGATCATTATACCAGGAAAATGAAATGAATGAACAGTTATCTCCTTTCTTTTAAGCTTTGATTATCTTGTTTTAATACATCACTGCACTGACTAGATTCTGTCTCAAGCATGCATAAGACAAAAAGGGGTAACTATATTGTATTTTTGTGGGGAGTTGGTTTGAGCTTAAATCCCATGATCTTGACCTTTCCTCTGAGACATTGCTTCATACCTTCCTTGAAAGATAACAGTCCCCTTCTTAGATAGTTTCCTTTTACCTACCTAACAGTAGCTTGAAATAATATAATGTTATAAAATACTAGTTTGTTTTGGAGAAGTGCATATGACATATTGTAAGAGATGAGAAGTTCCGGTCAGCTTCTGCATGATCTTTCCTTTGTTGGATCATGGATTTGCCATTTTCCCAAAAACTATAAAAGCTTAATCTTGTATCGGTGGACCTTGTTTTCAGTGAAAATGAAAAAAAAAAGTTTGCTTTTCAGTACAGCAATAAATATTAGTATATTAATCAGTTAACCTATATATGTCCACCGACCAAGGCCTTACCTAGCCAAAGTATACAATATTATATATCATTACAATCTTGTGAAAATGTGAACATATGCTTGATTTTATTGTACACTACTGGTATTCTCTCATTATTATATATGAACAAAGTGCAGAAATTTGATCTTCCTTTCATGTTTTTCTGTTGCAGGTTTTCATACAGGGAAATGTTTTACTTCAGAGATCTAAAACCATCCATTTTTGTACTTGGTGTTGCAGAACTTTTGTTGATACATACAATGTTATATCTGCAATGATTTTGGGAGAAGTTAGGTTTCTGGAAATCATTTCACTTTGAATTCAATAATCCAATACTTAACTGAAACATATAAACTCATAATCATCAGTTGCAAGCAACTTTAACTAATGGAATTTAAGTACATCTAAATTAATATGTGGAATATGTTATTGTATAAATCTGTTATATATCAGATTCCTTTCTTGGTGTCTTTTCAACGTTATATGCAAGTACTTTGTATTAAATATCGGCAAATTGAGTTTAAAATTTGGATTGAGAAATTATATCATAGGCCTGGCCTACAGCTGTGGTCCCATCCAATAATAACCATCACTGCACTACTAATCTCTAACTCATTTTTTTCAACCAATGAATCTTCAATCATAATTTACTCATTTTAAAATATAATTTCTGGAAATTATATTAATTACATGATTGATTAGTGACGGAATAGGTGGTTTTCATTGGCTATGGACCACGGCTGACGTGGTAGACCGGGCTATGATATAATCTCTCGATCATTAGGTTTAACTATTGTCTTTTTATAGAGAGGATATTGAAAAAGTTTATATTATAAAAATATTACTTTTCGGTTTATTATGAAGATTAAAAAGTTCGATAATAGATCAATAAGTTTGGTCTAAGTGATAAGTAGTTTGATTCCGTTTAAATAGGTTTCAAGTCTGAGTCGTATATATAAAAAATAATTAATAAAAATTAAAGATCCTAAAGACTCAATATATAATTAATAAAAGAATGATAGACTCAACATATAATTATTAACTGTAGTTTGAGTCCTTAAGGTTTTTAATTTTTATTAATTAATTTAATAATGTTTATTGGTGTTCAGCGTTAGTGATGTTCAACGATGTTTAATACCCGTTGTAGACTCATTCCAAAAATTAAGTATATAGTCTATGATTAATCAAAACAAGAATCTAAAAACTAGAAGAGCAATATTTTTCAATAATACATGCTTAGAGAAGCTGTAATTTATTCATTGTTCTACTTGTAAAAAGATTTAAATATGTCAAAAGATTTCTGTATTATATTAAAATTTAAAATTTATTTTATATATTTTATCTTTTTAATTGAATCATTTTGTTATTTTTAGTCATAAATATAATTTTAACCCTTAACGTTTATATTTTTTGTCGTTTTGGCCCTTATTCCTTTTTAGGATAAATTTAACCCTTAACCTATATCTTTTTGACAAATAGCTTATTTTTAACACCATGGTAACTGGACCGTTAAAAATCTAAAAATGATGATATGTTATATGCATATGATAATATATTTTAAAGAACATGACATCTAACCTATCAAATATATATAATATAATTTTATTCTAATATAAAATATAAAATCATTAAAATTCAAATAAAATATTAGAATTCAAATAATATAGTTCGAAATTAATTAATTTAGAATTAATTATTTTTTAATATTTTATTTAAATTTTAATGATTTTATATTTTATATTAGAATAAAATCATATTATATATATATGTATTTGATAGGTTAGATGTCATGTCATTTAAAATATATTATCATATCCATATGACATGTCATCATTGTTAGATTTTTAACGGTTCAATTATCATAGACTTATAGTGTTAAAAAATAATCTATTTGTTAAAAAGATATAAGTTAAGGGCTAAATTTATCCAAAAAAAGAATAAGGGCCAAAACGACAAAAAATATAAACATTAAGGGTTAAAATTATCTTTATACCTTATTTTTAATACGAAAAGTTTTATCCTATTTATGTTCAGTTTTATTATAAATTTCCGACTTTACAATTATAAAATGGATACAATATTTTTTATTTTTATATGGATATAATTTTATCAATTTGATCTTTTTATAAACATAGATTATTGAAAAATTATAATGTTCAATTTATTATAGCTTTCTATTTGTTTTTAAAGATTAAATGTAATTTTTTGATAAACTGTAAACATATGAGACTAAAAAAGTAATTTTGCATTTTTTATATAACTATCAAATAAATAATTAACAATAAAACTAAAAAGAAATTAAAATATTTCTGTTATGAATATATTTATTCATGGTGGATATCCATATATTAAGTTAAAGTTTAATGAGCTTTATTATTAGGGTTTAATACCCATTGGAATTAGGGTTTCCATCTTATGCCTATAAGTATAGACTTTTGGCCAAAGCTTTGTACACAACCCTACTTTGAGAATATAATAAAATCTCTCTCTTTGTCTCTCATCTTTGTTCTCCTATTTTATTCTTGTTCTTTATTTTATTTACAACACGTTATCAGCACGAGACTCTAACCAATGAAGGCGTTTGTCGTTCAAATTTTGAAGGAGTTATTGAAAAGAATTTGTTACTAGCATAAATCAAAGATAAGTTCTTCTCCCTCAATTATATTTTAATTATCAGTTATTTTTCTCTATTTATCTTTATTTTATTTTGTTTAATGTTAATTTATTTATTTATGTTAATTTACTTTTATTTATTATTTATTTATATTAACTTACTTTATATATTATTTATTTATCTTTTATGTTAATTTTTCCTTTAAAAGAATATGATTACTTTCGGAATAAAATATGCAATAATTTATGGCGATTTATGCTTAGCAGACAGTGCAAGTACTCATACATTATTTAAGCATAAGAAATATTTACCCATTTAAATACAAGGGAAATATGAGTACTATATCTCAAAGTACTGAAATATCAATACTTCGGAAGATCCTTTGAGAGTTATTTTTGATAGATAATTGATTTGGTATAATATGCTATATTTAATATTTTGTCATTTCCTGAAGTGAATGGTACAAAGCACATATTTTTCATTCCCCGAAGTGAATGAAATAAAACACATATTAAAAGGCGCATGGTTATGCATATTTTCCCATTTTAAATTCAAGGGAATAATGTGAGTACTATATCCGAAAGTACTAATATCACAGAAGGCTCCAACTGAGCAAATATATTATTGCCAAATAGAACTTTATTCCATATTTACAATGCATTATGCTCGTCAAAGTCGCAAAGAGATTTATTGAATTTTAAAGATATTTGTAGAAATATATTGAGAATATCTATCAAAGTGATGTTGATTATCTCAATGTTACGAATATAACTCAAGGCAGTAAGAAAATTTTGACAAAATTACATGTATTGTCATCCATATTGTACTACATAAGAATTAGTACAAATTAAAGCTCATGTTATTGTAAACTAGATGTTTACTGATAATTTTATTTGGCATGACCGGTTAGACCATCCCGGTTCAATTATGATGCGAAAATTTGCTGACACTTTTATGTGGTCATTTATTGAAGAACTAAGATTTTCTTCATGGTAATATTTTATGTGATACTTGCTATGTAGAAGCAATTTGATTATTCAATCATCAACATTTAAGATAGAGTGCTATTAATTTTCTAGAATAGATACAAGATGATATATATGGACCCATACATATTTCTTAAAGACCATCTAGATATTTTACGATTTTTATCGATGCATCGACTAGATGGTTATGCGTATCCTTGTTATTAACTCACAACTTGGTGTTTGCGAGGCTACTTGCTCAGTTAATAAAATTACGAGCACATATTTCAGATTATTTTCTAAAGACAATTAGTCTTGATAATGTTGATGACATGTAATTTTATATGTAGTATCACAAATTTACATCAAGCCAACAAATGATCATAAGTTCTCCCCATTATAATGATTTTTGGTCAGGAATCAAATATTTCTTATCTCATTTTTTGGGTGTGCGATATATATTCTAATTGCTCCACCACAACGCACAAAAATGAGTTTTGTTGGGAATATATATAAGAGCTTCTGATAGAGGATTTATTTACAATCCGATTTATTGACTATCATTTTAATAAGTCAATTTACCCAACATTAGGGGGAGAAAATAAATAGCTGGAGAAAGAAATAAGTTGGAATAAATTATTATTTTTTCTTTTTGATCCACATAATACACAATGTGAACTATAAGTTCAATGGATAATTCATTTAGCAAATCAATTGCCAGATGATTTTGCTGACCCTAAAAGAGTGACTAAGTCACGTATACCAGCTATGAATGCTCCGATTAAATTTGATGTCATGGAAGGACAAACTCTAATTGCTAATGAGTCTAACTTACGCTTAAATCGTAGTAGACAAGTAAGTTCCAAAGATAAGAGATCCTCGAAAAGGAAAAAAAGCTATATTTTATGATTGGTCTGATCGAGGAATCAATGATTATGAAAATCTCTAGAAGAGATTAAATGGTCTCCAACAGGGACATTGACATGACTCAGGCACCTGACAATAAAGAGATCTCAATAGATTATGTCATGTCTGGTAATAAATGGAACTGAAATTAAATCGACGTCGTTAATATATTTGCATGCAATATAGCACTAGAGATTTTATTTGATGATGTGGATCATGAATCATTTTCAATTGGACAAATAAATGATTTGCCAACATGAAAGAGACAATTGAGGTGAAACTAAAATATCTTTTCAAAAAGAGAAATATTTGGGCCTATATCCCGTACATTGAAATATGTAAAGCTCGTAGATATAAACGAGCCTTTGTGAGAAAGAGAAATCAAAGGGGAAATCATGAGAAATAAGCTCATTTGGTTGCAAAAGGATTCTCACAAAGACATGAAATTGAATGAGGAAAATATATTCCTCGGTGGTGGATGCAATTACTTTTAGATATTCTGGCAATAAATGAAATGACTTAGTTTCGTCTAATGGATGTTTCTACATCTTATCTGTGTGAGCCTCTTGATAAAAACATTTACATGAAGCTTCTAAAAGAATTTAGACTGCCAAAAGCAACTAATTCAAGTTCTCGAGAATATTATTCAACCATATTAAATATAACTTTTATGGATTGAAAGATTTAGGCGTATTTGATATAATCGCCTCATTGAATAATTATTAGCATAATGCTATATGAATTGTTTAATTTCCCCAAGCATTTTGATTAAGTGGATTAGTTCTGAATTTTTATTGTTGTCGATGATTTAAATATAGTTGAGACTCGTGAAGAGATCTCCTCAAATCCTTGTGCATTAATCGACATATAGAAAAATGTTGAAAGAGACTTTACATGAATAATGTATATTCATTGATCACCCTTATGGTTGTTAGGTCTCTTAGTGTAAACAAAGATTCTTTCTATCTCAAGAAAAGGGTAATGATATTCTTGGTCTAAAAGTATAATATATATATTATTTGATCTGGAAGTATCGTATCTTAGCTGGTCCAAAAATATTATTTAAGTGCTATGAGATCATTACCTTTAAATAATTGTTATGCATGAGGCAAAGCCGAAATATGTGTTTGGCTAAACATATCCTGAAGATATGTGAATATTTTTTACAAGATAAGATGCAAGCTATCTTGTAAAGAGATAATACAAAATTTATATCTCAAGATGGATACATCAAATATGATAAAACGAAATATATTTCTTCAAGTTTCGTCCCTCATGATTTTTAGATGAATATTATTCAATGAATCATTTGGAAGATTTATCCACTAGTGCATGATCTACTTCAACATTTGAAGTTTGTATTCAATAATGAATTATGAAGATTCAAAGGTCTTATGTGATATTTTCATGAGGGGAGTAAATACGCGTTGCACTCTTTTTCCCTTAACCGAGGTTTTATCCCGATGGGTTTTCCTAGTAAGGTTTTTAATGAGTCAACATATTATGCGTATCAAAGATGTGTATACTCTTTTTCCTTCACTAAGATTTTTTTCTCATAGGGTTTTTATCTTCAGTAAAGTTTTAACGAGACACATTATCTTCATGGATCCAAGGGGGAGTGTTATGAATATATTTATTTATGGTGGATATCCATATATTAAGTTAAAGTTTAATGGGCTTCATTATTAGGGTTTAATACCCATTGAAATTAGGGTTTATATCATATGCCTATAAATATAGACTTTTGGTCAAAGCTTTGTACACAACCCTACTTTGAGAATATAATAAAATCTCTCTCTTTGTCTCTCATCTTTGTTCTCCTATTTTATTCTTGTTCTTTACTTTATTCACAACAAGTTCTAATATTTTACAAATTAAAAAAATACAAAAAATAATTTGGTAAAGTTATAGTATGTAAACTAAATTTGAATTTCAAAACAGTACATGGATTCCTAATATAATTAAAAATATAAAATAAATCAATTTTATTAGCTACATTTATTTTTTTTTACCATTCCTGTAATGACCCGGATTTCCCGTATCCGAGTGTCAGGTTAACCCGTTGTGTTGGGCCTCGGGTTTGGGTTTGTATGGTTTTGGGCTTGTTGGCCCCTTGGCTTGTTAGACTTATGAGTTGTAGGTGAGGGCACTTTGGTAAATGTCTTTTTAGATGACAAAGAGAGGTGTAGGGGAGTTAATTCCTCCTGCAGAGTGAGCTTATCTGCCCCTTTTCTTCATCTTCTTCGTATTTGTAGCAAGGTAAGGGAGAACAAAAAGGTGAGGTTTTTATCGGTTTGGTGAAGGATCTCGTTTTTGGCTAGGAAGGAAGGTTGTAGGGCTTCCAAGGATCTACAAAACAAGTTAGGGATGAGCTAGTTTAGTGAAGATAAGGGTTTTATGGGGGTTTTAGCTTGAGCTCGGGAATGAGTTTTTAGGAGCTTAAATTTGTACTCTTTTAGTGTTTTAAGCTTCTAAAATCTTCCCCAAAGTGTGCCTAATCTGTTCTTCATCTGAGGTTTGTGAGCCATCATCTAGCTTTGGAAGGGGGAGAGCTTGAAGAGGTGTGGAGCTTACTTGAGTTACTGTAGCTTGCTAAGGTTGGTACTACCAACTCTTTGTTCATCATCCATTCATGGTAGAGTGCATAGCATATAGAGAAATCATGTATGTGTGTTGTTTTGCTCGGTTTGCTTGAAATGGGTCATTAATGGTTAAATCCGAGTTTATGTGTTAAATGGATGGAAATTGATGTTAAAATATCCTAAATACACTTAGAAATGAGTAAGAAGACTTTGGAATCGTTTAGGTGAGGTTTGGGGGCGAAACTCTAGAATTTCTAAGTGCAGACCCGTCTTTTATGTAGGGGTATTGATACTCAGGCTACCGGTATCGATACCCATGAGTATATTTTGGCTTGTTGTTTAGGGGTATCGAACCTTATTTCGATACTGAGGGAGTCCAGAAACTTTTTGTATCGATACCCGTATCGAAACAGGTCCTCCTCTTTTTGTTAACTTTTGAAGTTGGTCAACGGTATCGATACTGGTATCGATACCTATGTGTTCGATACCATCTTTGGGTAGGTATCGATACAAGGGGTTCCGATAGCCTACTTAAGGGTATCGATACCCTTGTGTATTTTGGCTAAGTTAAGTAGAATTTAGGGGCTCGATGATCTTAATAAATAAATACTTTAGTCTGAAAGCTATAGAATGAATCATCGAACTAAGATTGATAATCATAACCCCGAAAGACTTAAGTATGCAAGGATTAATATGTCTTGTTGTGATTGATCCTAGGTGGATCGTTTGTGTGGTTTGATTCCTTTGTGTTGGAAATCCGGATATCTATAAGTGTTGCAACACGAAGAAGACCATCCGATGTAATATTCCGGATGATGATTTGACGACTATCCCTAGTATAGGATCCTGATGCTGTGTGGACGTGGGCCTCGTTCGAAGATACTCGATGTGACATTTCGAGTATGGGATTTAGAGGATCCCGATGCTGTGTAGACACAGGCCTCAATCTCGGATGTAGGATCCCGATGCTGTATGGACGCGGGCCTCATCCTTGAGTATAGGATCCTGATGTTGTATGGACGCGGGCCCTACTCGTAGTGTAGGATTCCGATGCTGTGTGGACGCGAGCCTCACTACCTTGTGTGCTTTGATTGATTTGTATATGCTGTGTGCGATAATATACATCTCATTTATGCCATGTGATAGGCAAGTATGCTAGACCATCATACCATGCATGTGATTTATATGCCATGCTTTACTGCTTTTGATATGCATGATGTTGGCCGAGTTTGGCGTATCCACTGAGCTTGTGTGGCTCAGCGTTCAAAATTTGTTCTCGTGCGTAGGTTAGGTGAAGCGGGTTTCGTAGAGCACCATCAAGGTTTGGACTTTCAGCATCGACCGAGTTGTCAGAGTATAACTATTAGATGTAGTGGACATAATATTATGTCAGACCCTATACGTATTGTAACTCTGTTATTTTTAATTGGGTCGAATGTTTTTAAATGGTCTGTAATAATTTTGTAACTCCAAATTTCTTTAAATTATTTTGGGTTTATTTTAATTTAAATGGAGTTTATGGAATTGGTTTTGGACTTTACGTGATTTTATTTTTGGACTTTTAAAGGAAATTCTAAAATACGGGTTTTAGGCCGGAGGGCCAATGTGACATCCGGGTTGGGTGTTACATTTAGTGGTATTAGAGCCTAGGTTGAGTCGATTCTAGGAGTCCCCGGGGGAGTCTAGTATGTTATATAGGTGTTAGACTAGTACTTGCCTACGAGTCGATATAGTACTTCTTTTAAAGTTAAAATTTCGATGGTGTAATCCCGTTTGTGGTTGTTGTGCAGAGGTTGCTAAGCATGCCGAGACACGTGAGAGATCAGGAGGAAAGTCGGGGTTCTCGAGGAGGAGACTCCGATTATGAGTATGAGCCTGATGAGGAGGTACCATCGGATGATGCAATTGGTCAAGGGGCCAACTACTTTGCTCAGTTGAACCGTACTCTGCGCAGGATAGTGAGAGCCATACCGAGGCCGTCTTCTACGCCTCGTGAGGCACCGATTGTGTGTGTGCGGAGACAGGATGTTAATGACTTCTTTGGCACGGGATAGGATAATCCCGTACAGGCAGATCAGTGGTTGCACGACACAAGATGGATTATGAGACAAATGAGGCTGAGGTCAGAGGATAAGCTATCGTGTGTGTTGTCTTTTTTCAAGGGCAACGCGAGAGAGTGGTGGAAGACTGTTGAGCAGGGTTGGTATCCCCATTGTCCTAAGTGGGAGGACTTTCTTGAAGAGTTCGAGAGCAAGTATGTGGGCGAGACTTACATCGACACCATGAGGGAGCGGTTTAACCATCTGGTTTAGGGAAAACATTCGGTCTTCGCTTATGAGCAGAAGTTCCTTCAGTTGAGCCAGTATGCCCCGGAGCTTGTTGCTACCGAGAAGATGAGATGCAAGAGGTTCTTGAGAGGTCTGAGGAAGGAGATCCAGACTTATCTTACTGCTAGACCACCTACAGTGTTTTCTAAGTTAGCTGCCAATGCTAAGTACCTTGAGCAGGTTCAGGGTTTGACCTATGAGCCGTTTGTTGGCCAGGGAGTCTCCGGTGGAGCCAGTCAGAGTCATGCAGGTAACTCTCAGTCCCACTCTAGTAGGAGTAGGAACTGTTGGAACCAGAATAGAGGAGCATCGAATCAGAGTTCAAGGTCAGACTAAAGGTTAGAGTCGGTAGGACGTAAGAGATAGTCTATGTCTTCTTCTGCTGGGGTTCCCGAGAATTTACAGAGGAGTGTCAGTGTTTAGGTTTGTAATCAGTGTGGCCGGAATCATCGAGGACCGTGTTGGGGTAATGCTAGAGTTTGCTTTTAGTGTGGGTCTTCGGAGCACTTTGTGAGGGATTGCCCTGAGGTTGTGAGGTCACCACCAGGTCAGGCTTAGAGGACTGTATTTCAGGCTCAGAGGGGCCACGGGTTTTCGCGTGGTGGAGCTAGCCATGTATCAGGAGGCACCTTTCAGTCCACTGCTAGAGCACCAGTGAGACAGTATGCTGTGAGGGCACATGAAGACTGTGCTGCTACCGATGTGATCGCAGGTACGTTCAGTTTGTTTTCTGTACCTATAGTTGCTCTTGTGGACTCGTGGTTTACCCACTCGTATATCCGTAGTGGGATATCTCAGCAGTGGGGGTTACCAGCGAAGGATCTTGAGATAGGGGTCCGTGTGACAAGCCCTTTGGGGTTGGATGTATTGGTGGATAAGATGTATCGGAGGTGTCCGATCGAAGTGCAGGGATCTATCTTCCCGGCCGATCTTATGGTCTTACCGTTTTAGGAGTTCGATGCAATCCTAGGGATGGATTGGTAGTTCAAACACGATGCAAGTTTTGGTTGCAGAACTAAGAGTTTGAAGCTCAGAGTGGCAGATGGTTCTAAGCTTGTTGTGAGGGGTGAAAGGAACCCGTGTTTACCAAATGTAGTGTCAGCGTTGTCAGCTCAGAGGTTGATCCAGCAAGGTTGTGAGGCTTTCTTAGCTCACGTGGTGGATGTGAGTGTTGGCAGCCCAACTTTAGAGAACTTGAGGACAGTCTACGAGTATCCCGACGTTTTCCCACAAGAGTTACCTGGTTTGTCTCCCGATCGTGAGTTAGAGTTCCGGATAGAGGTGTTTCCTAGTACAACACCGGTGTCCATAACACCGTATCGTATAGCACTAGCGGAGATGAAAGAGTTAAAACAGCAGATCTAGGAGTTGCTTGAGAGAGGTTTTATCAGACCGAGTGTGTCACCGTGGAGAGGACCTGTTTTGTTTGTTAAGAAGAAGGACGGTTCGATAAGGATATGCATCGACTACCGCCAGCTCAATAAGGTCACGATCAAGAATCGTTATCCTTTGCTTAGGATCAATGATCTCTTTGATCAGTTGAGGGGCGCCCGTGTGTTTTCTAAGATAGACTTAAGGTCAAGGTACTATCAGTTAAAGGTGGTGGATGAGGATGTCCAGAAGACCGCTTTTAGGATGCGGTACGGACACTATGAGTTTCTAGTGATGCCGTTTGGGCTCACGAATACACCCACAACTTTTATGGACTTGATGAACCAGATCTTTCAGCCGTATCTAGATTAGTTTATGGTTGTGTTCATCGATGATATCTTGGTGTATTCACGCTCAGAGGAGGAGCATGATTATCACCTAAGAGTGGTTCTTCAGGTGTTGAGGGATAGGCGTTTGTACGCCAAGTTCAGTAAGTGCGAGTTTTGGTTGTCTGAGTTGGTGTTTCTTGGCCACATAGTTGCAGCGGATAGAATCCGAGTAGATCCACAGAAGATCCAAGCTGTGGTGGAGTGGAAACCATCGAGGAATATAT